>OY997274.1:112866047-114116047 GCA_963921465.1 Triticum timopheevii | reverse complement strand
CACAGACTTGGTCACTCGGCGATCCACAATTCCTCTTGGATGCTCTAGACCTTGACGCCTAACCGTCTGGAAGAAGCACAGTCTTCAAAGGTAACAAGCGTCGGATCCACGCAGGATCAATTTCTTCAGTGATGCTCAATCACTTTGGGTTTGTGGGGGTTTGGTTTTGGGATTTTCCTCACTTGATGATTTTCGCTCAAAGTCCTCGAAGGATGGGTTGCTCTTAGATGACAAGTGTCAAGTTCTCTCGGAGCAGCCAACCAGCTAGTGGTTGTAGGGGGCGGCTATTTATAGCCTAGGGAGGAGCCCGACATGATAAGACATAAATGCCCTTCAATGATATGACCGTTAGGTGGATAAGATATTTTGGACAGCCGGCGCGCAGCACAGCAACGGTCGGAAATTTGACTCTTGAATTCCTCAGGGCTATCATGTTCCTGGCGAATTCCTAACTCCTAAGTCAGAGCAAAGTCCTCAGTGACCAGAAGAACTGCGTCTCTGTCACTGAAGAAATTGACTGAACTGTATGAGATTTCCAATGGCTTCACTCGAAGGGATTGGTAGGTGTAGGATTTTGAGTTGAGCATCACATGGAAATTTTTCCTTAGTATTTCCTCGACCCCCTTTAACAGTACGGTGTTTCCTACGACTCAAGAAAGAGAAAATGGAACTATGAAAACAAAAGTCTTCATGCTCCATATTCCTCGAATGAATACCAAGTCTTCAAGGTCACACCAATTTCTTCACTTTCAAAGTCTTCGGAAAGTCTTCAGAATATCAAAGTCTTCAGTCGGAGAACTTCATTTTTAGGGGTCGACTTTCTCTGTAAATATTAAACTCCTCATAGACTTATAGACCTGTGTATACTCACAGACACATCAGTCACTTAACCTATAAGTCTTCAATACACCAAAATCACTAAGGGGCACTAGATGCACTTACAATCTCCCCCTTTTTGGTGATTGATGACAACATAGGTTAAGTTTTCAACGGGGATAAACATATGAAGTGTAAATACTGATATTGAGGAATTTGATTGCAAGATATAGAAGAACTCCCCCTGAATATGTGCATAGTGAGGAATTTGCTTTTGAGGCAATGCACATTTGAAGAATTGAATCATGGAGATCTCCCCCTATATCTTGTAATTCATACACGCATTTGATATATAATATGAAGAATTTGAAATGCATGATGAAATATGGTGCCTGATGAGATTCAGCATGTGTGCAATAATATTAACGAGGAATAGCATGCAGAATAACACATCAAAAGTATCAGAGCACAGTGCAAGTCAGAGCACAATGCACCGTCCAAAAGTATCAGGGCACCATCAGATTTAAGATTACAACTCGATCCAATAAAAAGTTTCGGAAGAACGAGAGTTGTAACTTAACAAAACGCCCATAATATAAACCCGCTTGAAGACTAACTCAGATTTCTCCCCCTTTGTCATCAAATGACCAAAAAGATCGAAACTGAGGACTAACGCCCCTGAAGAATTTCAAGTCGATGGAGGAGCGCCAGCGTTGTCGGGGTTGTTTGTTGAAGTAGGGCCTGCCGCAGTGTCATCCAAATCTTCATGTTCATCAATTTCACGCGATGAAGAATAAGAACTGGACACCAGATCAGGAACTTTGACTCTCTTGAATTTCTTCGGAGGTGGTGCAGACCAGTCAAAAGCTTCCTGGAGACCCATAGTCTTTAGTTCTTCCGCGGAATATACATGAGTGAGAACAGCCCAGGTGCGGTTGAGGGTTTCATGAAGGTGATACTAATTTTTCTTCACTGCATTATGGGTTGAGGTCATGTTGTGAAGAATTGCAGCAAACTGACGTTTCACTCATTTGTGATTGTGATCAACCTTCTGATGAAGACTGAGGAGTAACTCACGGTCAGTCATCACCCTGGGTGCTGTTGCTTGAGGCTTTTGCTTTGCTGATGTATTTGCGGCAGTGTCATGTGTTGCAGAATCGTCATTGGTGGAGTAAGATGTGCTAGACGGAATTGACCATCCAATGGACGAGTGCCTTCATCGATCACAGCAGCTGCCTTGCCCTTATCATCAGATGATGAAACTGGTCGCTTGAGGACTTCAATGGGTGGCAAGTAGCTACCATGGTTCAGAGTGTCAGCCTTGTAATTCAGTGAAGATCTTGCCGTTATGAATCTCATAATCCAAGGCGCATAGGGCTTCAGCACAAAAGGTGACATAGCAACATTAGCTAGAGTCTCATGAAGAAATCATGGAAGTTGACGGGAACGCCATGAATGATGTTGAAAAGCATGTTCTTCATGACGCCAACGACATCTTCATCATTTGAGTCGTGGCCTTTGATAGGACTCATTGTCTTCGTCAGGATGCAATAGACAGTCCGAGGCACATATAGCAATTCCTTGACGAGGAATTTGGTTCGTGGGGCCTGCCCTGGCTTCAAAGGCTTCATGAGCACTTGCATATAATGATCTGTCAGTTCGCGGTCATTGTAGATGCAACGTGCACTGGCATGGGGAGGATCAAGAGGAAGGACACAAAGCAATTCAGTTGCTGGTGCCTTATAGTGAGTGTTTTCTGTCATCCAATCCAGCACCCATGAATTGACATCTTCAGCATCTCCGGTGATATGCAAAGTGGCATAGAACTGAAGAATGAGTTCTTCATTCCAATCACAGATATCAGTGCAGAAGTTCAGTAGTCCTGCATCGTGAATAACTCGGAGGACCGGTTCGAAGCACGGCAGAGATTCCATATCCACATGAGGAATATGTTCATGATCGAAGATTTTGTCCTTGTCAAAGAGCACTGAGGAATAGAAGTTGGCTTGAGTAGCAGTCCAGAAACGTCTCTTCCTTATGCGAGCAGAGTCATATGGATTGTAATCAGTGAAGAACACATGCTCAGAAAAGAAGTCTTCAGCCTTGAATTTTTGCTTGCTAGAGAACGGATTCTTCGGTTTGGGCAGAGGAGTGTCAGTGATTTGCAGCACAACCTCAGGAATGACGATCTCAGGTGCTTCAGGCTGAGGAATTTCTGGTTCCTCTTCTTGTGCAGTTTGGGGATCAGCAGCAGCAGGTTCTTCAGCACTAGCGGCTGGAATTTGTTCATGAACAGACGATGTGGGATGAGTTTTTCAGAGTCCATTTGAAAAGTTGTAGCCGGGGACTGAGGAATTTGTTGAATAGGAGTGAAGAGAGGAGTATTGGGATGCTGACTTTCCCAAAAGTCATTGTTCATCACTGGTGTAGTGCATCCAATATCCACATCTTCATCTTCGTTTTCAATTTCCTCAACACCAGCCTCTTCAGCTGTGAACTGAGGCATAGGTGAGGAAACGACTGGCGTTAAAGGGAATGTTTCCACTTCAATTTCTTCATCAAACTGCTCTGAGGTAGCAACAGAATGATTTTCTTCATCAGATCCGCTTGGGATCTTGTAGTCTTCTCCATAAGGAACAATTTCCTTGGATGACATGGAGGAAAGCGGAATGGCATCAATAGGATTTTCAAGCGAGCTGGTCATTGGCTTCATTTTCTTCGCGGCCGAAGAATTTGACGCTGCTGATGCCTTCCTTTTCTTCACAGCAGCTCGCTCTGCAGCCTTGGTCTTCTTCACTTCATAAGCAGAAGGAAGAATTGGAGTTGGTGTTGGCGCGGGAGGAGCTGAGGACTGTGGTTCATTTTCTTCAGGCGCAACTGGTGCAGTTGCCCTGATCTCTTCTGTTTCTTCAGGCGCACCACTAGTGGATGCCCTGGGAATTTCTTCAGCGGCTGGGATGGAGTCATCAGCCCTGGAACTTATATTCTCATCAGCAGGCTGAAAGTCATCAGCAGTGCTGGCATGTTCTTCAGCAGGCTGAGCAGAGTCTGCAGCCTGAGGATTTTCTTGTTGCGATGGGGCTGCAACAGTTGTCATTTTCTTCGTCAAATTGACGAATCTCACTTTGGCTCCTTGCCAATCAGCAGTGTATGCATCGAAATCTTTGCTGAGGGCTTGGATCTCAGATTGAGCCTTGAGAAGTTCTTCAGGTGTCAGTCTGACAACGTTCTTCTTCAGAAGCTTCTCCTTTCTAGCTTGTGCTCTCTTTATCTCACGAGCCTTTTCAAACTTCCATTTCTCTTGAGAGATGAAATGGGTCAGCATATGTCTTTGACCAGGAGTCAGAGGCAGATCAGGCATTGGAGTGTTTGGATCCTTATGCCATAAGTCAATATAGTCGAGGATCTTCTTCGGATCCAAAAGCAGAGGCACAGGTGTTCCTTTGGCTCTGGCGGCCTTTGCTTGTCTGTCTCTGATGATTTCTGCAAGTTCTTCATCAGAAGCCTCATCATCAGAGGGCACTTGGAAAGCAACCTGTTTCTTTCTTGGACTTGTCCAAGGACCGCGTCCAGCTGTTGCTTTTGTCTTCAGCAGAGTGGGGCCTGATGAGGACATTGGTGCAGCTGAGGAACTCGCTGAGACACCAGAAGCAATTGAGAAACCCTGAGTCCTTTGACATGTAGCCAGATGCACAGGAGTTGAGGACTTGGAGGGAGCTGCTGAGGACTTTGGTGGAGCAGCAGTAGTCTGAGGAATTTGCCGTGAGGGCGCGGCTGAGGAACTTGGCCGTGAGGGCACTGATGGTGAAGCACTTGGCTTGCGAGCAGGCTTCTTCGGCATTGATTTCCTCGGCTTGACCGAGGTCTCAGCGGCAGCAGCAGCAGCAGAATCCTCATTGAATTTCCTCACTACCTCCTTGGCTTGTCTTGCCAATTTTGCTTGGCGCCTAGCCCATTCTTCAGGAAAGTCTTCACCACTTTTGATGCTAGTGGGATCAGCGACTTGGCCAGTTGCCAATGGAGCTCTTGGGCATGGAGGATTTAAGGCGAATTTCTTCATGTACTTTGGAGTAACATATCGATATTCCCTCCATTCTCGTGCCCATCTTCGTTCAATCCTCTGAATGCGCACCTTGCGCTGATTCTTGTTTTCTTTGCCAAACTTGGCTTCATCAGGTGTGCAATAATCCTTGTATATTTCATCAGGGATCTCGAAAGCAGTCATGACCTCCGGTTTCTTTCCTCCTTTCTGCGGTCTCTTTCCTTCAGCCATTTTCTTCAGATGAGGAATTTGAACAATTGAACACTCTGAAGAAGTATGCAGTTTTTCTTCGAGGAATGCTGCAAATGAGTTAAGTTGATGAGAACCTAGTGATTCAGCAGCGGACATGAGTACCTATGAATAGAGTGTAGGTGCGAGGAATTTGGAGAGGTCATATGCGTTCTCAGAAGATTTTTCGAAAAGACAAGTTTTGAGGAATTTGACCAGTTGAGCCTTGAGGAATTTCACTAAGCGTTCTTGTCTTAGGTTCCAGAGTTGTACAGATCGAAAATCCGCACAATTGAGGAATCTTGAAGAAATGAGTGCTTAGAGAGATGGATCAAGAGCATACAGTGTGTGAGGTGTTCATATGTGAAGATTTGAAGAATAAAACACCTTTGAAGATTTTCAGAAAAGTTTGAGAATCAAAGCGAGTAATAAAAGTGACTTTTAATTACCCGAACTGAAGAACACAACGAACAGAGATGAACAGCGATGAAGTTCGTCAAGTTAGATCTCCCACGCCCTAACTTGGCAGAGGGAGACGGCTACGGCGGCGGCGGAGTGAAGATTTCCATAGCCGGCGCGAGTACGACAGCGACGAGGTCGAGGCAGTGAAGCTCTTCCTCACCGGCGTGATGGAGTAGCGGCGGCGCTAGGGTTTGAGGAGAGCTCGAGCGAGAGACAGGGACCGAGCGGAGTAAATGAAGTAAGGAAGGGGAGAGGGGTATTTATAGCCACGGTAAAAACTGTTCGCCCGAAGATTTTGGGACGAACATGCCCCTGCCCTTTCTTCTTCACGCGACATGTGCCACCCACGTACTGTGCAGATGAGATCGTGTAAGATCGTGGGTGAATAAAATAATGCATCGTGGGATGCAGAACGGTTTGAGCGGTAAAACCAAAAATCTGGATAAGATTTGTTTTAAAGTTTCGTTCGCAATTTCTTCAGCTGACAAGGACACAGTGATGACTTTGAACGAGTTTCAATCAAAACGCACATGAAGAATTTGTGAATAGATTGGGTTGAGTGTAGCATAGAGGGGGAAGGGTCCGATCACATTCACTTAGCAGAAATCACGACTTGAAGAAATAGCAATAAGTGAATACTGTAGAGGACATAAACTCACATATATATATAGCCAATGAAGAAAAACGATGGAAACAGTGAAGATTTTGCAAAGTTGAAGAATTTGAAAAACTGAAGAATTTCAAAAATGAGGAAAAACTCAAATTGAAGATTTTCAACTTTTGTGGTGGCGTGACCCACCGTATAAGAATGATGATTTCAGACACCGCGTACAATTGTCGTAGGGTTCTGAGAATCAAATTCTTTATTAATTTCTTCACACTTAGAGTGTTATTCTTCATTGATTGAAGAAAAACGTTTCTTCATGTGTTGCACATCTATGTCATCAATTCTGCATAAGGATTAGGATGTGTGTCCTTTTCAAAGAACATTCGAAGATTCTAAGATATTTAGCTCACACCGCAACTTGCTAAATCTCTTCTCGTCCAAGGGCTTAGTGAAGATATCAGCTAGCTGTTCTTCAGTCTTCACATGCTCGATGGAGATGTCTCCCTTCAACACATGATCACGAAGAAAATGATGACGAATCTGGATGTGCTTAGTCTTCAAAGGTAACAAGTGTCGGATCCACGCAGGATCAATTTCTTCAGTGATGCTCAATCACTTTGGGTTTGTGGGGGTTTGGTTTTGGGATTTTCCTCACTTGATGATTTTCGCTCAAAGTCCTCGGAGGATGGGTTGCTCTCAGATGACAAGTGTCAAGTTCTCTCGGAGCAGCCAACCAGCTAGTGGTTGTAGGGGGCGGCTATTTATAGCCTAGGGAGCAGCCCGACATGATAAGACATAAATGCCCTTCAATGATATGACCGTTAGGTGGATAAGATATTTTGGACAGCCGGCGCGCAGCACAACAACGGTCGGAAATTTGACTCTCGAATTCCTCAGTGCTATCATGTTCCTCACTGTGTAGGCAATTTGCACTGGCGAATTCCTAACTCCTCAGTCAGAGCAAAGTCCTTAGTGACCAGAAGAACTGCGTCTCTGTCACTGAAGAAATTAACTGAACTGTATGAAATTTCCAATGGCTTCACTCGAAGGGATTGGTAGGTGTAGGATTTTGAGTTGAGCATCACATGGAAATTTTTCCTTAGTATTTCCTCAACCCCCTTTAACAGTACGGTGTTTCCTATGACTCAAGAAAGAGAAAATGGAACTACGAAAACAAAAGTCTTCATGCTCCATATTCCTCGAATGAATACCAAGTCTTCAAGGTCACACCAATTTCTTCACTTTCAAAGTCTTCAGAAAGTCTTCAGAATATCAAAGTCTTCAGTTGAAGAACTTCATTTTTAGGGGTCGACTTTCTCTGTAAATATCAAACTCCTCATAGACTTATAGACCTGTGTACACTCACAAACGCATCAGTCACTTAACCTATAAGTCTTCAATACACCAAAATCACTAAGGGGCACTAGATGCACTTACAGTATATTTGATATACAGGTTATTGATGTGTACCTTACTAGTGTTTATAGTAGCCCCTGGGTATTTGATACTTGTTCGGTTGCTAAAAATTAGTGACTCGAAACAGGAGTTACAGAATAAACAGAGACTAGCTGAGGGTGAAGTGATGATGTGTGTTGGAAGTGGTTCCAAGATTGATATGATCATCATCACACACTCCCTATACTTTCGGGATTAGTGTTAAACCTAAATAAATGTTATTTGGCATTTGCGTTGAGCATGAATATGATTTGATCATGTTTATTGCAATACGGTTATTCATTTAAAATCAGAGAATAATTGTTGTTCTGTTTACATGAATAAAACCTTCGATGGTCATACACCCAATGAAAATAGTTTGTTGGATCTCGATCGTAGTGATACACATATTCATAATATTGATGCCAAAAGATGCAAAGTTGATAATGATAGTGCAACTTATTTGTGGCACTGCCGTTTGGGTCATATCGGTGTAAAGCGCATGAAGAAACTCCATAAAGATGGATTTTTGGAATCACTTGGTTATGAATCATCTGATGCTTGCGAACCGTGCCTTTTTGGCAAGATGACTAAAATCCGTTCTCCGGAACAATAGAACGAGCTACTGGCTTGTTGGAAATAATACATACCGATGTATGCGGTCCAATGAGTGTTGATGCTCATGGTGGGTATCGTTATTTTCTGACCTTCATAGATGATTTGAGCAGATATGAGTATATCTACTTAACGCAGCACAAGTCTGAAACATTTGAAAAGTTTAAAGAATTTCAGAGTGAAGTGGAGAATCATCGTAACAAGAAAATAAAGATTCTACAATCTGATCGTATAGGAGAATATTTGAGTTACGAGTTTGGCCTTCATTTAAAACAATGTGGAATAGTTTCATAGCTCACGCCACATGGAACACCACAACATAAGTGTGTCCGAACATCGTAACCGCACTTTATTGGATATGGTGCAATCTATGATGTATCTTACTGATTTACCACTATTGTTTTGGGGTTATGCATTAGAGACAGTTGCATTCACTTTAAGTAGGGCACCATCAAAATCCGTTGAGATGACGCCTTATGAACTGTGGTTTGGCAAGAAACCAAAGTTGTCATTTCTTAAAGTTTGGGGCTGCGATGGTTATGTGAAAAAGTTTCAACCTGATAAGCTCGAACCCAAATCGGAGAAGTGCGTCTTCATAGAATACCCAAAGGAAACTATTGGGTGCACCTTCTATCACAGATCCGAAGGCAAAATATTTGTTGCTAAGATGGATCCTTTCTAGAGATGGAGTTTCTCTCAAAAGAAGTGAGTGGGAGGAAAGTAAAGCTTGATAAGGTAATTGTACGTTCTCCCAAATTGGAAAGTAGTTCGTCACAAAAATCAGTTCCAGTGATTGCTACACCAATTAGTGAGGAAGCTAATGATGATGATCATGAAACTTTAAATGAAGTTACTACAGAACCTTGTACGTCTTCCAGAGTATGGTCCGCACCAGTGTGGTACGGTAATCATATTCTGGAAGTCATGTTACTAGACCATGATAAACCTACGAACTATGAGGGAGCGATGATGAGCCCAGATTCCGCAAAATGGCTTGAGGCCATGAAATCTGAGATGGGATCCATGTATGAGGACAAAGTGTGGACTTTGGTGGAGTTGCCCGATGATCGGCAAGCCATATTGCATAAATGGATCTTCAAGAGTAAGATAGACGCTGATAGTAGTGTTACTATCTACAAAGCTCGACTTGTCGCAAAAAGTTTTTCGACAAGTTCAAGGTGTTGAATACGATGAGATTTTCTCACTCGTATCGATGCTTAAGTCTGTCCGAATCATGTTAGCAATTGCCACATTTTATGAAATCTGGCAAATGGATGTCAAAACTGCATTCCTTAATGGATTTATTAAAGAAGAGTTGTATATGATGCAACCAGAAGGTTTTGTCAATCCTAAAGGTGCTAACGAAGTGTGCAAGCTCCAGTGATCCATCCATGGACTGGTGCAAGCATCTCGGAGTTTGAATATACGCTTTGATGAGTTAATCAAAGCATATAGTTTTATATAGAGTTGCGGTGAAGCCTGTATTTACAGGAAAGTGAGTGGGAGCACTACAGCCTTTCTGATAAGTATATGTGAATGACATATTGTTGATCAGAAATAATGTAGAATTTTCTGGAAAGCATAAAGGAGTGTTTGAAAGGAGTTTTTCAAAGAAAGACCTCGGTTAAGCTGCTTACACATTGAGCATCAAGATCTATAGAGATAGATCAAGACGCTTGATAAGATTTTTCAATGAGTACATACTTTGATAAGATTTTTAAGTAGTTCAAAATGGAACAGTCAAAGAAGGAGTTCTTGCCTGTGTTGCAAGGTGTGAAGTTGAGTAAGACTCAAAGCCCGACCACGGTAGAAAATAGAAAGAGAATGAAAAGTCATTCCCTATACCTCAGTCATAGGTTTTATAAAGTATGCTATGTTGTGTACCAGACCTATTGTATACCTTGCTCTGAGTTTGGCAAGGGAGTACAATTTTGATCTAGGAGTAGATCACTGTCCAACGGTCAAGATTATCCTTAGTAAGGACTAAGGAAATATTTCTTGATTATGGAGGTGATAAAAGAGCTCGTCGTAAAGAGTTATGTCGATGCAAGTTTTGACACTGATCCAGATGACTCTAAGTCTTAATCTGGATACATATTGAAAGTGGGAGCAATTAGCTAGAGTAGCTCCATGCAGAGCATTGTAGACATAGAAATTTGCAAAATACTTACGGATCTGAATATGGCAGACCCGTTGACTATACTTCTCTCACAAGCAAAAAATGATCACACCTTAGTACTCTTTGGGTGTTAATCACATGATGATGTGAACTAAGATTACTGACTCTAGTAAACCCTTTGAGTGTTGGTCACATGGCGATGTGAACTATGGGTGTTAATCACATGGTGATGTGAACTATTGGTGTTGAGTCACATGGCGATGTGAACTAGATTATTGACTCTAGTGCAAGTGGGTGACTGAAGGAAATATGCCCTAGAGGCAATAATAAATTTACTATTTATTCCTTATTTCATGATAAATGTTTATTATTCATGCTAGAATTGTATTAACCGGAAACTTAGTACATGTGTGAATACATAGACAAACAAAATGTCACTAGTATGCCTCTACTTGACTAGCTCGTTGAATCAAAGATGGTTACGTTTCCTAACCATAGACATGAGTTGTCATTTGATTAACGAGATCACATCATTAGAGAATGATGTGATTGACTTGACCCATTCCGTTAGCTTAGCACTTGATCGTTTAGTATATTGCTCTTGCTTTCTTCATGACTTATACATGTTCCTATGACTATGAGATTACGCAACTCCCGAATACCGGAGGAACAGTTTGTGTGCTACCAAACGTCACAACGTAACTGGGTGATTATAAAGGTGCTCTACATGTGTCTCCGATGGTACTTGTTGAGTTGGCATAGATCAAGATTAGGATTTTTCACTCCGATTGTCGGAGAGGTATCTCTGGGCCTCTCGGTAATGCACATCACTATAAGCCTTGCAAGCAATGTGACTAATGAGTTAGTTATGAGATGATGCATTACGGAACGAGTAAAAGAGACTTGCCGGTAACGAGATTGAACTAGGTATTAAGATACTGACGAACGAAACTTAGTACATGTGTGAATACATAGACAAACATAGTGTCACTGGTATGCCTCTACTTGACTAGCTCGTTAATCAAAGATGGTTAAGTTTCCTAACCATAGACATGAGTTGTCATTTGATTAACGGGATCACATCATTAGGAGAATGATGTGATTGACTTGACCCATTCCGTTAGCTTAGCACTTGATCGTTTAGTATGTTGCTATTGCTTTCTTCATGACTTATACATGTTCCTATGACTATGAGATTATGCAACTCCCGTTTACCGGAGGAACACTTTGTGTGCTACCAAACGTCACAACGTAACTGGGTGATTATAAAGGTGCTCTACAGGTGTCTCCGAAGGTACTTGTTGAGTTGGCGTATTTCGAGATTAGGATTTGTCACTCCGATTGTCGGAGAGGTATCTCTGGGCCCTCTCGGTAATGCACATCACTATAAGCCTTGCAAGCAATGTGACTAATGAGTTAGTTGCGGGATGATGCATTACATAACGAGTAAAGAGACTTGCCGGTAACGAGATTTAACTAGGTATTGAGATACCGATGATCGAATCTCAGGCAAGTAACATACCGATGACAAAGGGAACAACGTATGTTGTTATGCGGTTTGACTGATAAAGATCTTCGTAGAATATGTGGGAGCCAATATGAGCATCCAGGTTCTGCTATTGGTTATTGACCGGAGATGTGTCTCGGTCATGTCTACATAGTTCTCGAACCCGTAGCGTCCGCACGCTTAAAGTTTGATGACGATCGGTATTATGAGTTTATGTGATTTGATGTACCGAAGGTATTTCGGAGTCCCGGATGAGATCTGGGACATGACGAGGAGTCTCGAAATGGTCGAGACGTAAAGATTGATATATTGGACGACTATATTCGGACATCGGAAAGGTTCCGAGTGATTCGGGTATTTTTCAGGGTACCGGGGAGTTACGGGAATACGAGGAAGAAGTAATGGGCCTCATGGGACAAGTGGTGGAAGAGAGGAGGCAGGGCGCGCGACCCTCCTAGCCCAAACCGAATTGGACTAGGGGGCCGGCCCCCCTTTCCTCCTTTTCCTCCCTCTCCCTTCCTTCCCCTCTCCTACTTGGACTAGGAAAGGAGGGAGTCCTACTCCCGGTGGGAGTAGGACTCCTCCCTAGCGCGCCCTCCCCTGGCCGGCCGCCCCCTCCCCCTTGGTCCTTTATATACGGGGGCAGGGGGCACCTCTAGAGACAACAATTGATCTCTTGATCTCTTAGCCGTGTGCGGTGCCCCCCTCCACCATATTCCACCTCGGTAATATCATAGCGGTGCTTAGGCGAAGCCCTGCGTCGGTAGCATCATCAACACCATCATCACACCGTCGTGCTGACGGAACTCTCCCGCAAAGCTCTGCTGGATCGGAATTCGTGGGACGTCATTGAGCTGAACATGTGTTGAACTCGGAGGTGCCATATGTTCGGTACTTGATCGGTCGGATCGTGAAGACGTACGACTACATCAACCACGTTGTGCTAACACTTCCGCTTTCAGTCTACGAGGGTACGTGGACAACACTCTCCACTCTCGTTGCTATGCATCACCATGATCTTGCGTGTGCGTAGGAATTTTTTTGAAATTACTACGTTCCCCAACAGACATTACCTTGCTGAAAACCACTTGTCATTTCCTTCTGCTCCTCGTTGGGTTCGACACTCTTACTTACCGAAAAGGCTACAATTGACCCCATATATTTGGGGGTTATCACCCCCCGGATCCGGCGAGAAGAGTCGCCCCTCGTCGTTGTCGCCGCTGGGGATGGACCGCCCTCGAGCCGCCCTTCGTCGCCGCCCGGGATCACCCGCCCCACGAGCCACCGGTTAGTGTTTGTTTGTGCTTCGTGTCGAGAGCTCCGCATAGTTGATTGCGCTTCTCATTCATGTAGATGGAATTGAGCCCGTGCGAGAAGTTTTTGCTCTCTGATTCGTCCGATTCGGACGACTCGGATGTTGAGACGATGCTTTCAAACTTTCCGCAACAGACATTGGTGATGACTCTTGCCGTGAAGGAGCACAAAGACGAGAACCGAAAGATGAAGCGAGGATCGACCGTCGGGCGTCTTTGCATTCCTCCGCATTGCCATCTCTGGAACGAGATGTTGATGCAAGACAACTTCACGGAGAATCCAACATATCCACTTCACCTCTTCCGGAGAAGGTACCGAATGCGCCGATCCCTCTTTGTGAAAATTGTTCAAACTTGCGAGGCACATTGTCGGTATTTTACTCAAAGAAGAAATGTTGCGGGCTTGAAGGGATTTAGTGCATATTAAAAAATCTCTGCAGCTATGCGGGTGATTGCATATGGCGTTCCGGCTGACTATGTCGGTGAGTATCTTCGCATTGGTGAAGATACCACAATTGAGTCAGTGCGTAGATTTGCCAAAGTGATCATCCCTGTCTTTGGTACTGAATATCTTCGGGCACCCAACGAGGATGACACAAAGGAATTGATGGCATCTAATGAGAGGAGAGGTTGGCTTGGCATGCTAGGTAGCATTGATTGTATGCATTGGACCTGGAAAAATTGCCCGAAGGCATGGCAGGGAATGTATTGTGGCAAGTCTCGTGATGCAACAATTGTGCTAGAGGCCATAGCATCCGAGGATTTATGGATTTGGCATTTCTTTTTTGGTATGCCGGGCACTCTCAATGATATCAATATGTTGCAACGGTCTCATTTGTTTGCTAGGCTTGCTAGTGGTGATGCTCCTGCTTGCAACTACACTATTAATGGACATGAATACACAAAAGGGTACTATCTTGTAGATGTTATATACCCTCCTTGGTGCACATTTGTCAAGAGCATCAAAGAACCCAAAACTAAAAAACAATGTGAATTTGCAAAGGTGCAAGAGGCAGCCCGAAAAAACATTGAAAGAGCATTCAGGGTTTTGCAATCTAGGTTTGACATTGTTCGTGGTCCTGCTCGTTTTTGGGACAAGCGGACCTTGAAAAACATCATGACATGCTGTGTTATCCTTTACAATATGATTCTTGAAGATGAGAGAGGCATGAACTTGGAGTTCTTCTACGACAATGTGGGTAGTCGTGTCAAACCACCTAGAGACCCTAACCGCATTAGAGCTTTTCTTCAAACATACAAGGAGATTGAAAATGCAAACACCCACTTTCAGTTTCAAGAGGATCTCATTGAGCACCATAGGCAAAGGGCTGGACAGTAACAAACTCATTTTTTCCATTCATTTGTATTTGTATTCGGGACAAGTTTTGTATTGCATTATTTGTATTTGTATTCGGTTATTTGAATAATTATTTGTAATGTGGATGATTGTTGTATTGTGTTGGTATTGATAATTATGGTGTGGTATTGATATTTGCGGACCGGTGGGATGCGGGATACAGCGGAGCAAGAACAGACCCCGCAAAGCCGACCCGTAAAAAAAATATTTCGTGAATATCTTTTTATACGGGTCCGTTTGAGGGGTCTGCCTCTGCGCCCGTCCGCGTCAGCCCGCAAAGCCGATCTTCCGCGAACTGCAAACGTGTTTTGCGGGGCCGGCGGGATGCGGGGTCTGCTAGAGTTGCTCTTAATGAGCCGACCCAATGTAGCACGCATGAGCGCCGGTTTTCCTTTCCGGCACGTGAAGCCCTGACTAGGAGGAGGGGAGCTCCTATGGGACTTCGCTGCTTCCAACAGCGACGTGACACACAGGGGTGGCCCCCAAACCCCCGACCTTATTTGTGAACAAACCAAGCCCCCGATTTGGCAGCCAACCCATTGCACATACGGCTAGCGCCGATACTGTAGTGAAAACAGTAAAGTGAAGTGGAAACATTGAAGCACGCGGTTTTCTAAGTATTTTCTGAAAACACAATCTTTTTTGAAAATATTTACTTATGAGAAAGTGAACTATTTTAAAAACAAGAAAAATTTCTCAAAATTTTGAATATCTCTGGATAAAACAAACATTTGTTTGAAAACACAACCATTTTTCAAAATTCTGAACATTTTCCAGTTTTGTGAACATTTTTTGAAATATTTTTTTCTGAAATTTACGAACATTTTTTGGAAACATGATTTTTTAAAACACATTTTTTATTTTTTAAACAATTTTTGAAATCCTGAATGTTTCTAAAATAGGCGAGCAATTTCTGAAATTCTTATTTTTGTAAAAATGCAAGCACACTTTAAAATTACAAACTAAAAAAAACCTAAAATAAATAAACAGGGAAGGAGAAGTAAAAATGGAAAACCCAGAAAAACTAGTAAAGAAAAAACAGAAAACCAGTCAGAAATTTCCTAGAAGGTTGTCAAAGCCCGGAAAAACCGAACTGAAAGCTTCTAGAAGGTTCCAAAACCAGAACCAGAACCTCCTCTATGTAGGACTAAAATGGGCCGTATCAGTTCCGCTTCGCCGATTGATCTCCTATGCGAAACTGCATCATTTTGATCCAGTGAGCCTCTCTTAGAATTTGCAGGGGGTCTCGAATAGGACACCCTAATTGTCGCCACTGACAAGGAGTCTTATGCCGATCTTTATTTTTTTACTCTAAACATGCTCACTTTAATTATCAACGATAATTTTTACATAAGGACACAATTTAAATCAGGAGGCTGTATTTTGTTTTTGATAAACAATCAGCGGGCTGTAAGAGCCGAAGATGACGAAAGGAAGACATGGTTCTCACGCCGATCTGCTGCTTCGTCGGTTGGGTGCAGTACGCGAAGCAGCCCAAGGTGAGGAACAGGCCTGGTTGAGCCCAACCCGGTTCTGTAACCGGACAACCCCAGGCCCAGCCGTACCTCCACTGCACCTTCCAACCCCACGGCAGCTCCATGGCCGTGGGGTTCTGAGAATCAAATTCTGATTACAGACACCGCGTACAATTGTCGTAGGGTTCTGAGAATCAAATTCTTTATTAATTTCTTCACACTTAGAGTGTTATTCTTCATTGATTGAAGAAAAACGTTTCTTCATGTGTTGCACATCTATGTCATCAATTCTGCATAAGGATTAGGATGTGTGTCCTTTTCAAAGAACATTCGAAGATTCTAAGATATTTAGCGCACACTGCAACTTGCTAAATCTCTTCTCGTCCAAGGGCTTAGTGAAGATATCAGCTAGCTGTTCTTCAGTCTTCACATGCTCGATGGAGATGCCGCCCTTCAACACATGATCGCGAAGAAAATGATGACGAATCTGGATGTGCTTAGTCTTCGAGTGCTGAACTGGGTTGTAAGCAATCTTGATGGCACTCTCATTGTCGCAGAGGAGAGGCACATTCTTCACGTTGACGCCATAGTCCTTGAGGGTTTGCTTCATCCAAAGCAGTTGAGCACAACATGAGCCAGCAGCAATGTATTCAGCTTCAGCAGTAGACAGTGATACGCAGTTCTGTTTCTTCGAGGACCAACAGACCAAAGATCGTCCGAGAAAATGACAAGTGCCTGATGTTGACTTGCGGTCCACACGATCACCAGCATAGTCAGAGTCAGAATATCCAATGAGATCAAAAACAGAGCCCTTGGGGTACCATAATCCTAGTGTTGGTGTGTGAGCTAGATATCGAAGAATATGCTTCACAACCTTATGGTGTGATTCCTTCGGTGCAGCTTGAAATCGGGCACACATGCGAACACTAAGCATTATATCTGGCCTAGATGCACATAAGTACAATAAGGAACCAATCATGGAGCGGTATACCTTGTGATCGAAGTCAATACCATTTTCATCAGTGCATAGATGGCCATTTGTGGGCATAGGAATTTTGACGCCTTTGCAATCTTGCAAGCCGAATTTCCTCAGTACATCTTTGAGGTATTTCTCCTGAGACATGAATATATCATTGCGCTGTTGACGAATTTGAAGACCTAAGAAGAATTTCAACTCTCCCATCATAGACATTTGATATTCTTCACTCATCATATAGGCAAATTCATCACTATAACGTTGGTCAGTACAGCCAAAGATAATATCATCAACATATATTTGGCACACAAACAGTTCACCATCATATGATTTAGTAAAAAGAGTAGGGTCGAGTGAACCGAGTGTGAAGCCATTCTTCACGAAGAATTCCTTCAATGTATCATACCACGCCCGAGGGGCTTGCTTGAGGCCATAGAGAGCCTTATTGAGTCTGAAGACTTTGTCAGGATTCTTGGGATCTTCAAAACCTGGGGGTTGAGCAACATATACTTCTTCCTCAAGCTTACCATTGAGGAATGCACTTTTCACATCCATTTGATATAAGATGATATCATGATGGTTAGCGTAAGCAAGTAATATGCGAATAGCCTCAAGTCTAGCAACAGGTGCAAAAGTTTCATCGAAATCAATTCCTTCAACCTGCGTGTAGCCTTGAGCTACTAGTCTGCCTTATTCCTCACCACAAGGCCATTTTCATCTTGCTTGTTGCGGTAGATCCACTTTGTGCCAATGATATTATGCTTGCGAGGATCTGGGCGATTGACCAATTCCCAGACATTGTTCAGCTCGAACTGATGTAATTCTTCTTGCATAGCCTGAATCCACTCCGGCTCCGGAAATGCTTCATCTACCTTAGTGGGCTCTGTGATAGAGACAAAAGCATAGTGCCCACAAAAGTTAGATAAATGTGATGCTTTTGAGCGTGTGAGAGGACCTGGTGCGCTAATGTCATCGATGATCTTCTCCACTTGCACTTCTTTTGCAACGCGTGGATGAGTTGGTTGTCGCTGAGGATTTTGATCAGCATTTACTTCAGCACCATTTTCCTCATCATGTTCTTTAGGTGCATCAGCTCGACGTTCTTCATGAACAGGAATTAATTCTTCAGCAGATTCTTCAGTCGGAATGACATCCTCAGTTGCCTTGAGCTTGATAGCATCTTCAGGTGCTGGTTCATCTAACACAGAAGGTAGGTGCTCTCTTTGCGAGCCATTAGTTTCATCGAACCGCACATCTACAGTGTCAACAATCTTGTGAAGAACAATGTTGAAGACTCTGTAGGTGTGCGAGTCCTTTCCGTACCCAAGCATAAAACCTTCATGTGCTTTCGGTGCAAATTTAGAGTTGTGGTGAGGATCTCTAATCCAACATTTAGCACCGAAGACTTTGAAATAACTCACATTGGGTTTCTTGTCAGTGAGGAGTTCATAGGCAGTCTTCTTGAAGAATTTGTGAAGATATACTCTGTTGATGATGTGGCAAGCAGTATGAATTGCATCAATCCAAAAATGCTGAGGCGTTTTGTACTCATCAAGCATAGTGCGAGCCATCTCAACAAGAGTTCTGTTCTTGCGCTCCACGACGACATTCTGCTGAGGAGTATAGGGAGCAGATAACTCATGAGTAATACCAAGTTCATCAAGATATGCATCAAGACCGGAATTCTTGAACTCAGTTCCATTGTCACTTCTGATATGCTTGATCTTCACACCAAAGTTGGTTGAAGCCCTCGAGGAAAATCGTTTGAAGACTTCCTGCACTTCATGTTTGTAAGTGACAATGTGTACCCATGTATATCGAGAGTAATCATCAACAATGACAAAACCATATAGAGATGCATCATTAGTGACTGCTGAATAATGATTAGGTCCGAAGAGGTCCATGTGAAGCAATTCGAATGGACGGGTAGTGGTCATGATAGTCTTCGCTGGATGCTTGGCCTTGGTCATTTTTCCAGCTTCACAAGCTCCGCATAAGTGATCCTTGAGGAATTTGACATTCTCAATGCCAATGACATGCTTCTTCTTCGCAAGCGTGTTCAAATTCCTCATGCCTGCGTGACCAAGTCGTCTATGCCATAGCCAGCCTTTTGAAGCTTTTGCAAGTATACACACGGCTGGTTGTGGTCCTGTAGAGAAATCAACAATATACAGATCTCCTCTCCTAAAGCCTTCGAAGACTTTGGAATTGTCAGCTTCCATAATCACAACACTGCGATATTTGCCAAAGACAACAACCATATCAAAATCACAAAGCATTGAGACTGACATGAGATTGTATCCTAAGGACTCAACAAGCATGACTTTGTCCATGTGCTTATCCTTAGAGATAGCAACCTTACCAAGACCCAATACCTGACTTTTGCCTTTGTCAGCAAAGATGATATGCTTCAGAGGTGACGGTGATAAGGGAGCATCCATCAATAGATTCTTGTCGCCAGTCATGTGATTTGTACATCCGCTATCGAGGACCCATTCAGTGGTTTTGGGTTGATCATCCTGCAGATGAATTAGTGTAGCTTACAATCTCATATGCTTCATCAGTGAAGAATATGATATCAAGTTCATCAAATGAATTTCATCAAGCAGTAAACAGATATAGCAGTATGAGGACGTGTGAAATGAAAGTTCATTTCATCATGATTTGCCTGCGTCCTTTCAGGCATTTTCGTCAGGTCCCCAGCAAATTCTTCAGACGTTAAAGCACGTCTGGAGACCTGACCCTGCAGAAGAGGTTAGTTCTTTTTCTTCACCACCCACATCTGGAGGGGTGGCAAAGAGTTCATCATTCTGCGAGCAACATATGAGAAAGGCGGCAAAGATGCCAAACCATTTCGTTTCACATAAGAGGGGTTAGGGTAAGCAAATGAATAAGCAGAGTAATTCTTCGAGGACTTATGAACATAATGGTTTGAAGAATAATGCACATATTCATAGCCCTTAGCTCTACCCTGCGAGACAAAGTTGTTAGCACGATTATAATCATATGAGGACTTTGATCCAGTTGAGGAATTTGATCCATGTGAAGAATTTGGTCCATATGAGGACTTGGATCCATATGAAGAATTTGGTCCATATGAAGAATTTGATCTGGGGTTCCTGTTCTTCACAGGTGGTGTCATGAGGACATTCACCTGAAGACTTTCAACACAACTTTTGGGAACCCAGATTTTCTTCATAGGGGAACCGTTCCTGCAGTTAGTGCCAACATATCTAGCAAATACTTCACCATTCTGATTTTTGAACAGTTTATAGTTGGAGTCAAATGACTCATCAGAAGAGTGAGGAGATTCACATGTAAAGCCAGATAAATTAGATGGATCAACTAGAGGTCCCTTTGCAGCAACCCATGAGGTTTTGGGGTACTGCTCAGGCTTCCAATATGTTCCATCAGCATTGAGTTTCCTCTCAAAGGCAATACCCTCTTTCCTAGGGTTTCTGTTGAGGATCTGCTTTTTGAGCACATCACAAAGTGTCTGATGCCCTTTGAGGCTTTTGTACATGCCTGTCATGTACAGTTCCTTCAGCCCTGCATTGTCAGTGATGCTAGCAATGTCCTCAGATGAGGAATTAGTGATAGCAGAGGCAGATGAAGGATTTGTAACAGTTGAAGCATTTGAACATTCAGGTGAAGAATTAGCAGATTCACGTTCAATGCACTTTAAGCATGGGGGAACAAATTCTTCCTGAGAAGCGCTGATTTGTTGAGCTAGTAATGAATCGCGCTCCTTCTGAAGATCTTCATAACACACTCTTAGCTTCTCAAGATCTTCCTTTCTTTGAAGAGATTCAAGAGAAAGCTTCTCGTGATCTTGCTTTTCTTGAAGAAATTCATAAGAAAGTTTCTCATGATCAGTCAAGAGAGCGTTATAATGACCTTGAAGGTTATAAAACCTGGACTGAAGTCTCTAAAGATTTTCAGTCAAGGCTTTAGTACGATCCATTTCTTCACCCAACATATCGTCACTTTTATCTAGCATGTTTTGAACCTTTTCAAGAGCCCGTTGTTGTTTCACAGCAATCTTAGCAAGTTTAGAGTAGCTGGGCTTGAGATCCTCATCAGATTCATTTTCACTAGATTCAGAGGAGTTGTATTTGAGTACCTTAGCACCTTTCGCCATGAAGCAATAGGTGGGAGCATAGCCATCGTTATCTTCATCAGGCTTGTCGGTGGAGTCAGTTTCTTCAGTGTTGAAGATGGAGTTGCTGACGAAGGCAGTAGCAACGGCCAGACTCGCCACACCAGACTCAGATTCTTCAGACGCCTCCTCTTCATCATTTTCCTCAGATTCAGCTTCAGAGTCCATTTCCTTGCCAATGAATGCCCGAGCCTTCTTGGAGCTGCTCTTCTTGTGAGATGAAGACTTCGAGGATTTTGATGACGAAGATTTTGACGATTTCTTCTTCTTCTTCGCATCATCAGAACTGTAATCCTTGTATTTCTTCTTCTTCATTTCCTTTTCCCACCGAGGACAATCTTGAATATAGTGACCAGGCTTCTTGCATTTGTGGCAAAGCCTTCTCTTATAGTCATTGGATGAGGAATCATTGCCTCTTGAGGATTTTCCAAAGCGACCACGTCTTGTGAACTTCTGGAATTTCTTCACAAGCAGTGCAAGATCCTGGCTCAGTTCTTCAGGGTCACCAAGGCTACTACCAGAATCCTCATATTCAGAGTCAGACACAGCCTTGGCCTTCAGGGCACGTGGTTTGCCATAGTTTGAACCATAGAGATCTCTCTTTTCAGCAAGCTGGAACTCGTGAGTGTTTAGCCTTTCGAGGATATCAGCAGGATCAAGCGACTTGTAGTCAGCACGTTCTTGTATCATCAGTCCCAGAGTATCAAATGAGGAATCAAGCGATCTCAACAGTTTCTTCACAACTTCATGATCAGTAATGTCAGTGGCACCGAGGGCTTGAAGCTCATTTGAGATGTCAGTGAGGCGATCAAAGGTTTGTTGGACATTCTCATTGTCGAGTCTTTTGAAGCGGTTGAAGAGATTCCGAAGAACATCGACTCGAGAGTCACGCTGAGTTGAAACTCCTTCATTTACTTTGGACAGCCTATCCCAGATAAGCTTAGCAGTTTCCAAAGCACTCACTCTTCCATACTGTCCTTTGCTCAGATGGCCACATATGATATTCTTCGCTTGAGAATCGAGTTGTTTGAATCTCTTCACATCGGTAGCGTTCAGTGTGGGAGTGACAGAGGGGACACCATTTTCCACAACATACTAGAGATCGTTATCAATTGCCTCAAGATGCATTCGCATCTTGTTCTTCTAGTAGGGGTAGTCCGTTCCATCAAAGGTAGGACACCCAGACGAGACCTTGATCATACCTGCGGTCGACATAACTAAAACTCCAGGCGGTTAAACCAAAATCACACAGAACAAGGGAGTACCTTGCTCTGATACAAATTGAAAGTGCGTTACATCGACTAGAGGGGGGGTGAATAGGCGATTTTTATGAATTCTTCACTGAGGAATTTGCTGGTGAGGAAATTCCTTAGTGAAGAACTACTTGCAGCGGAATAAGTACTCAGGGGTAAACATAACAGGATACAAACATAGTCATCATAATGAAATGAAGACTGGCACAGAGTACAGAAAGCGTAAACACAGGATAACAAGAAGAAGACAAACAGACTGAAGAAATTGAACTGAGGAATTTGTGAAAGTCTTCAGTCAAAGTCTTCAAGCACAGATATGAACAACATACAACACAGTAATGAGGAAATGAAAGAGTTGAGGAAATAGAACCAGTTAGTTGGTGAAGACAATGATTTGGTAAACCAGTTCCAACTGCTGTCTCAGTTGTACGTCTGGTTGGAGCGGCTGAGTATTTAAACTCGAGGACACGCAGTCCCGGACACCCAGTCTCTGAGCCGCAACTCAGGACACCCAGTCCTCACCGTATTCTCCTTGAACTAAGACCACGCAGGCCTCGTCCAATCACTCGTGGTAAGTCTTCAGGTGACTTCCAAACCTTCACAGACTTGGTCACTCGGCGATCCACAATTCCTCTTGGATGCTCTAGACCTTGACGCCTAACTGTCTGGAAGAAGCACAGTCTTCAAAGGTAACAAGTGTCGGATCCACGCAGGATCAATTTCTTCAGTGATGCTCAATCACTTTGGGTTTGTGGGGGTTTGGTTTTGGGATTTTCCTCACTTGATGATTTTCGCTCAAAGTCCTCGGAGGATGGGTTGCTCTCAGATGACAAGTGTCAAGTTCTCTCGGAGCAGCCAACCAGCTAGTGGTTGTAGGGGGCGGCTATTTATAGCCTAGGGAGCAGCCCGACATGATAAGACATAAATGCCCTTCAATGATATGACCGTTAGGTGGATAAGATATTTTGGACAGCCGGCGCGCAGCACAACAACGGTCGGAAATTTGACTCTCGAATTCCTCAGTGCTATCATGTTCCTCACTGTGTAGGCAATTCGCACTGGCGAATTCCTAACTCCTCAGTCAGAGCAAAGTCCTTAGTGACCAGAAGAACTGCGTCTCTGTCACTGAAGAAATTAACTGAACTGTATGAGATTTCCAATGGCTTCACTCGAAGGGATTGGTAGGTGTAGGATTTTGAGTTGAGCATCACATGGAAATTTTTCCTTAGTATTTCCTCGACCCCCTTTAACAGTACGGTGTTTCCTATGACTCAAGAAAGAGAAAATGGAACTACGAAAACAAAAGTCTTCACGCTCCATATTCCTCGAATGAATACCAAGTCTTCAAGGTCACACCAATTTCTTCACTTTCAAAGTCTTCAGAAAGTCTTCAGAATATCAAAGTCTTCAGTTGAAGAACTTCATTTTTAGGGGTCGACTTTCTCTGTAAATATCAAACTCCTCATAGACTTATAGTCCTGTGTACACTCACAAACGCATCAGTCACTTAACCTATAAGTCTTCAATACACCAAAATCACTAAGGGGCACTAGATGCACTTACAGTATATTTGATATACAGGTTATTGATGTGTACCTTACTAGTGTTTATAGTAGCCCCTGGGTATTTGATACTTGTTCGGTTGCTAAAAATTAGTAACTCGAAACAGGAGTTACAGAATAAACAGAGACTAGCTGAGGGTGAAGTGATGATGTGTGTTGGAAGTGGTTCCAAGATTGATATGATCATCATCACACACTCCCTATACTTTCGGGATTAGTGTTAAACCTAAATAAATGTTATTTGGCATTTGCGTTGAGCATGAATATGATTCGATCATGTTTATTGCAATACGGTTATTCATTTAAAATCAGAGAATAATTGTTGTTCTGTTTACATGAATAAAACCTTCGATGGTCATACACCCAATGAAAATAGTTTGTTGGATCTCGATCGTAGTGATACACATATTCATAATATTGATGCCAAAAGATGCAAAGTTGATAATGATAGTGCAACTTATTTGTGGCACTGCCGTTTGGGTCATATCGGTGTAAAGCGCATGAAGAAACTCCATAAAGATGGATTTTTGGAATCACTTGGTTATGAATCATCTGATGCTTGCGAACCGTGCCTTTTGGGCAAGATGACTAAAATCCGTTCTCCGGAACAATAGAACGAGCTACTGGCTTGTTGGAAATAATACATACCGATGTATGCGGTCCAATGAGTGTTGATGCTCGTGGCGGGTATCGTTATTTTCTGACCTTCATAGATGATTTGAGCAGATATGAGTATATCTACTTAACGCAGCACAAGTCTGAAACATTTGAAAAGTTCAAAGAATTTCAGAGTGAAGTGGAGAATCATCGTAACAAGAAAATAAAGATTCTACAATCTGATCGTATAGGAGAATATTTGAGTTACGAGTTTGGCCTTCATTTAAAACAATGTGGAATAGTTTCATAGCTCACGCCACATGGAACACCACAACATAAGTGTGTCCGAACATCGTAACCGCACTTTATTGGATATGGTGCAATCTATGATGTATCTTACTGATTTACGACTATTGTTTTGGGGTTATGCATTAGAGACAGTTGCATTCACTTTAAGTAGGGCACCATCAAAATCCGTTGAGACGACGCCTTATGAACTATGGTTTGGCAAGAAACCAAAGTTGTCATTTCTTAAAGTTTGGGGCTGCGATGGTTATGTGAAAAAGTTTCAACCTGATAAGCTCGAACCCAAATCGGAGAAGTGCGTCTTCATAGAATACCCAAAGGAAACTATTGGGTGCACCTTCTATCACAGATCCGAAGGCAAAATATTTGTTGCTAAGATGGATCCTTTCTAGAGATGGAGTTTCTCTCAAAAGAAGTGAGTGGGAGGAAAGTAGAGCTTGATAAGGTAATTGTACCTTCTCCCAAATTGGAAAGTAGTTCGTCACAAAAATCAGTTCCAGTGATTGCTACACCAATTAGTGAGGAAGCTAATGATGATGATCATGAAACTTTAAATGAAGTTACTACAGAACCTCGTACGTCTTCCAGAGTATGGTCCGCACCAGTGTGGTACGGTAATCATATTCTGGAAGTCATGTTACTAGACCATGATAAACCTACGAACTATGAGGGAGCGATGATGAGCCCAGATTCCGCAAAATGGCTTGAGGCCATGAAATCTGAGATGGGATCCATGTATGAGGACAAAGTGTGGACTTTGGTGGAGTTGCCCGATGATCGGCAAGCCATATTGTATAAATGGATCTTCAAGAGTAAGATAGACGCTGATGTAGTGTTACTATCTACAAAGCTCGACTTGTCGCAAAAAGTTTTTCGACAAGTTCAAGGTGTTGAATACGATGAGATTTTCTCACTCGTATCGATGCTTAAGTCTGTCCGAATCATGTTAGCAATTGCCACATTTTATGAAATCTGGCAAATGGATGTCAAAACTGCATTCCTTAATGGATTTATTAAAGAAGAGGTGTATATGATGCAACCAGAAGGTTTTGTCAATCCTAAAGGTGCTAACAAAGTGTGCAAGCTCCAGTGATCCATCCATGGACTGGTGCAAGCATCTCGGAGTTTGAATATACGCTTTGATGAGTTAATCAAAGCATATAGTTTTATACAGAGTTGCGGTGAAGCCTGTATTTACAGGAAAGTGAGTGGGAGCACTACAGCCTTTCTGATAAGTATATGTGAATGACATATTGTTGATCAGAAATAATGTAGAATTTTCTGGAAAGCATAAAGGAGTGTTTGAAAGGAGTTTTTCAAAGAAAGACCTCGGTTAAGCTGCTTACACATTGAGCATCAAGATCTATAGAGATAGATCAAGACGCTTGATAAGATTTTTCAATGAGTACATACTTTGATAAGATTTTTAAGTAGTTCAAAATGGAACAGTCAAAGAAGGAGTTCTTGCCTGTGTTGCAAGGTGTGAAGTTGAGTAAGACTCAAAGCCCGACCACGGTAGAAAATAGAAAGAGAATGAAAAGTCATTCCCTATACCTCAGTCATAGGTTTTATAAAGTATGCTATGTTGTGTACCAGACCTATTGTATACCTTGCTCTGAGTTTGGCAAGGGAGTACAATTTTGATCTAGGAGTAGATCACTGTCCAACGGTCAAGATTATCCTTAGTAAGGACTAAGGAAATATTTCTCGATTATGGAGGTGATAAAAGAGCTCGTCGTAAAGAGTTATGTCGATGCAAGTTTTGACACTGATCCAGATGACTCTAAGTCTTAATCTGGATACATATTGAAAGTGGGAGCAATTAGCTAGAGTAGCTCCATGCAGAGCATTGTAGACATAGAAATTTGCAAAATACTTACGGATCTGAATATGGCAGACCCGTTGACTATACTTCTCTCACAAGCAAAAAATGATCACACCTTAGTACTCTTTGGGTGTTAATCACATGACGATGTGAACTAAGATTACTGACTCTAGTAAACCCTTTGAGTGTTGGTCACATGGCGATGTGAACTATGGGTGTTAATCACATGGTGATGTGAACTATTGGTGTTGAGTCACATGGCGATGTGAACTAGATTATTGACTCTAGTGCAAGTGGGTGACTGAAGGAAATATGCCCTAGAGGCAATAATAAATTTACTATTTATTCCTTATTTCATGATAAATGTTTATTATTCATGCTAGAATTGTATTAACCGGAAACTTAGTACATGTGTGAATACATAGACAAACAAAATGTCACTAGTATGCCTCTACTTGACTAGCTCGTTGAATCAAAGATGGTTACGTTTCCTAACCATAGACATGAGTTGTCATTTGATTAACGAGATCACATCATTAGAGAATGATGTGATTGACTTGACCCATTCCGTTAGCTTAGCACTTGATCGTTTAGTATATTGCTCTTGCTTTCTTCATGACTTATACATGTTCCTATGACTATGAGATTACGCAACTCCCGAATACCGGAGGAACAGTTTGTGTGCTACCAAACGTCACAACGTAACTGGGTGATTATAAAGGTGCTCTACATGTGTCTCCGATGGTACTTGTTGAGTTGGCATAGATCAAGATTAGGATTTTTCACTCCGATTGTTGGAGAGGTATCTCTGGGCCTCTCGGTAATGCACATCACTATAAGCCTTGCAAGCAATGTGACTAATGAGTTAGTTATGAGATGATGCATTACGGAACGAGTAAAAGAGACTTGCCGGTAACGAGATTGAACTAGGTATTAAGATACTGACGAACGAAACTTAGTACATGTGTGAATACATAGACAAACATAGTGTCACTGGTATGCCTCTACTTGACTAGCTCGTTAATCAAAGATGGTTAAGTTTCCTAACCATAGACATGAGTTGTCATTTGATTAACGGGATCACATCATTAGGAGAATGATGTGATTGACTTGACCCATTCCGTTAGCTTAGCACTTGATCGTTTAGTATGTTGCTATTGCTTTCTTCATGACTTATACATGTTCCTATGACTATGAGATTATGCAACTCCCGTTTACCGGAGGAACACTTTGTGTGCTACCAAACATCACAACGTAACTGGGTGATTATAAAGGTGCTCTACAGGTGTCTCCGAAGGTACTTGTTGAGTTGGCGTATTTCGAGATTAGGATTTGTCACTCCGATTGTCGGAGAGGTATCTCTGGGCCCTCTCGGTAATGCACATCACTATAAGCCTTGCAAGCAATGTGACTAATGAGTTAGTTGCGGGATGATGCATTACATAACGAGTAAAGAGACTTGCCGGTAACGAGATTTAACTAGGTATTGAGATACCGATGATCGAATCTCAGGCAAGTAACATACCGATGACAAAGGGAACAACGTATGTTGTTATGCGGTTTGACTGATAAAGATCTTCGTAGAATATGTGGGAGCCAATATGAGCATCCAGGTTCCGCTATTGGTTATTGACCGGAGATGTGTCTCGGTCATGTCTACATAGTTCTCGAACCCGTAGCGTCCGCACGCTTAAAGTTCGATGACGATCGGTATTATGAGTTTATGTGATTTGATGTACCGAAGGTATTTCGGAGTCCCGGATGAGATCTGGGACATGACGAGGAGTCTCGAAATGGTCGAGACGTAAAGATTGATATATTGGACGACTATATTCGGACATCGGAAAGGTTCCGAGTGATTCGGGTATTTTTCAGGGTACCGGGGAGTTACGGGAATACGAGGAAGAAGTAATGGGCCTCATGGGACAAGTGGTGGAAGAGAGGAGGCAGGGCGCGCGACCCTCCTAGCCCAAACCGAATTGGACTAGGGGGCCGGCCCCCCTTTCCTCCTTTTCCTCCCTCTCCCTTCCTTCCCCTCTCCTACTTGGACTAGGAAAGGAGGGAGTCCTACTCCCGGTGGGAGTAGGACTCCTCCCTAGCGCGCCCTCCCCTGGCCGGCCACCCCCTCCCCCTTGGTCCTTTATATACGGGGGCAGGGGGCACCTCTAGAGACAACAATTGATCTCTTGATCTCTTAGCCGTGTGCGGTGCCCCCCTCCACCATATTCCACCTCGGTAATATCGTAGCGGTGCTTAGGCGAAGCCCTGCGTCGGTAGCATCATCAACACCGTCATCACGCCGTCGTGCTGACGGAACTCTCCCGCAAAGCTCTGCTGGATCGGAATTCGTGGGACGTCATTGAGCTGAACGTGTGTTGAACTCGGAGGTGCCGTATGTTCGGTACTTGATCGGTCGGATCGTGAAGACGTACGACTACATCAATCGCGTTGTGCTAACACTTCCGCTTTCAGTCTACGAGGGTACGTGGACAACACTCTCCACTCTCGTTGCTATGCATCACCATGATCTTGCGTGTGCGTAGGAATTTTTTTGAAATTACTACGTTCCCCAACAGACATTACCTTGCTGAAAACCACTTGTCATTTCCTTCTGCTCCTCGTTGGGTTCGACACTCTTACTTACCGAAAAGGCTACAATTGACCCCATATATTTGGGGGTTATCACCCCCCGGATCCGGCGAGAAGAGCCGCCCCTCGTCATTGTCGCCGCTGGGGATGGACCGCCCTCGAGCCGCCCTTCGTCGCCGCCCGGGATCACCCGCCCCACGAGCCACCGGTTAGTGTTTGTTTGTGCTTCGTGTCGAGAGCTCCGCATAGTTGATTGCGTTTCTCATTCATGTAGATGGAATTGAGCCCGTGCGAGAAGTTTTTGCTCTCTGATTCGTCCGATTCGGACGACTCGGATGTTGAGACGATGCTTTCAAACTTTCCGCAACAGACATTGGTGATGACTCTTGCCGTGAAGGAGCACAAAGACGAGAACCGAAAGAGGAAGCGAGGATCGACCGTCGGGCGTCTTTGCATTCCTCCGCATCGCCATCTCTGGAACGAGATGTTGATGCAAGACAACTTCACGGAGAATCCAACATATCCACTTCACCTCTTCCGGAGAAGGTACCGAATGCGCCGATCCCTCTTTGTGAAAATTGTTCAAACTTGCGAGGCACATTGTCGGTATTTTACTCAAAGAAGAAATGTTGCGGGCTTGAAGGGATTTAGTGCATATTAAAAAATCTCGGCAGCTATGCGGGTGATTGCATATGGCGTTCCGGCTGACTATGTCGGTGAGTATCTTCGCATTGGTGAAGATACCACAATTGAGTCAGTGCGTAGATTTGCCAAAGTGATCATCCCTGTCTTTGGTACTGAATATCTTCGGGCACCCAACGAGGATGACACAAAGGAATTGATGGCATCTAATGAGAGGAGAGGTTGGCTTGGCATGCTAGGTAGCATTGATTGTATGCATTGGACCTGGAAAAATTGCCCGAAGGCATGGCAGGGAATGTATTGTGGCAAGTCTCGTGATGCAACAATTGTGCAGAGGCCATAGCATCCGAGGATTTATGGATTTGGCATTTCTTTTTTGGTATGCCGGGCACTCTCAATGATATCAATATGTTGCAACGGTCTCATTTGTTTGCTAGGCTTGCTAGTGGTGATGCTCCTGCTTGCAACTACACTATTAATGGACATGAATACACAAAAGGGTACTATCTTGTAGATGTTATATACCCTCCTTGGTGCACATTTGTCAAGAGCATCAAAGAACCCAAAACTAAAAAACAATGTGAATTCGCAAAGGTGCAAGAGGCAGCCCGAAAAAACATTGAAAGAGCATTCAGGGTTTTGCAATCTAGGTTTGACATTGTTCGTGGTCCTGCTCGTTTTTGGGACAAGCGGACCTTGAAAAACATCATGACATGCTGTGTTATCCTTTACAATATGATTCTTGAAGATGAGAGAGGCATGAACTTGGAGTTCTTCTACGACAATGTGGGTAGTCGTGTCAAACCACCTAGAGACCCTAACCGCATTAGAGCTTTTCTTCAAACATACAAGGAGATTGAAAATGCAAACACCCACTTTCAGTTTCAAGAGGATCTCATTGAGCACCATAGGCAAAGGGCTGGACAGTAACAAACTCATTTTTTTCCATTCATTTGTATTTGTATTCGGGACAAGTTTTGTATTGCATTATTTGTATTTGTATTCGGTTATTTGAATAATTATTTGTAATGTGGATGATTGTTGTATTGTGTTGGTATTGATAATTATGGTGTGGTATTGATATTTGTGGACCGGTGGGATGCGGGATACAGCGGAGCAAGAACAGACCCCGCAAAGCTGACCCGTAAAAAAAATATTTCGTGAATATCTTTTTATACGGGTCCGTTTGAGGGGTCTGCCTCTGCGCCCGTCCGCGTCAGCCCGCAAAGCCGATCTTCCGCGAACTGCAAACGTGTTTTGCGGGGCCGGCGGGATGCGGGGTCTGCTAGAGTTGCTCTTAATGAGCCGACCCAATGTAGCACGCATGAGCGCCGGTTTTCCTTTCCGGCACGTGAAGCCCTGACTAGGAGGAGGGGAGCTCCTATGGGACTTCGCTGCTTCCAACAGCGACGTGACACACAGGGGTGGCCCCCAAACCCCCGACCTTATTTGTGAACAAACCAAGCCCCCGATTTGGCAGCCAACCCATTGCACATACGGCTAGCGCCGATACTGTAGTGAAAACAGTAAAGTGAAGTGGAAACATTGAAGCACGCGGTTTTCTAAGTATTTTCTGAAAACACAATCTTTTTTGAAAATATTTACTTATGAGAAAGTGAACTATTTTAAAAACAAGAAAAATTTCTCAAAATTTTGAATATCTCTGGATAAAACAAACATTTGTTTGAAAACACAACCATTTTTCAAAATTCTGAACATTTTCCAGTTTTGTGAACATTTTTTGAAATATTTTTTTCTGAAATTTACGAACATTTTTTGGAAACATGATTTTTTAAAACACATTTTTTATTTTTTAAACAATTTTTGAAATCCTGAATGTTTCTAAAATAGGCGAGCAATTTCTGAAATTCTTATTTTTGTAAAAATGCAAGCACACTTTAAAATTACAAACTAAAAAAAACCTAAAATAAATAAACAGGGAAGGAGAAGTAAAAATGGAAAACCCAGAAAAACTAGTAAAGAAAAAACAGAAAACCAGTCAGAAATTTCCTAGAAGGTTGTCAAAGCCCGGAAAAACCGAACTGAAAGCTTCTAGAAGGTTCCAAAACCAGAACCAGAACCTCCTCTATGTAGGACTAAAATGGGCCGTATCAGTTCCGCTTCGCCGATTGATCTCCTATGCGAAACTGCATCATTTTGATCCAGTGAGCCTCTCTTAGAATTTGCAGGGGGTCTCGAATAGGACACCCTAATTGTCGCCACTGACAAGGAGTCTTATGCCGATCTTTATTTTTTTACTCTAAACATGCTCACTTTAATTATCAACGATAATTTTTACATAAGGACACAATTTAAATCAGGAGGCTGTATTTTGTTTTTGAGAAACAATCAGCGGGCTGTAAGAGCCGAAGATGACGAAAGGAAGACATGGTTCTCACGCCGATCTGCTGCTTCGTCGGTTGGGTGCAGTACGCGAAGCAGCCCAAGGTGAGGAACAGGCCTGGTTGAGCCCAACCCGGTTCTGTAACCGGACAACCCCAGGCCCAGCCGTACCTCCACTGCACCTTCCAACCCCACGGCAGCTCCATGGCCATGGACGAACCCTTCGCCGCCGCCGTGGACGTCGCCGACGACGACTCATCCTCCTCCAGCCCAACCCTCGTGCGCCTACGGGGAGCACTCGCCGCCCTCTCCGAGGTAACTGGTCGCTCGACTAACTATCTCGAACTCGGTACTTCTCCACGCCTCCCCTCCAAACCGTAGGCTCCTGCCCTGCTCCAGGCGTTCGAGTCCGGCGACGCCGCCTCCTCCGACGCAGCCGCTGCCGCCGTCGCTGGGATTCTCAGCCCGTCCGATGCCAACGCGGACGCGGACGCCGCGCTTTCGGAGCAGATGCTCCGCGAGGTCCACGCGTTCCTCTCGCGCCCGTCCTCGAATCAGGTCCGACAGAGCGTGCCGCGGCGCCTTCGTCTGTTCTCATCTCCGGCCGCTGAAATTGCGTTGCGTTTTGCGGATGGTGGTCTCTTGATTCCGTCGCTATGCTGTCACAGATGGCCATAGACGCGCTGTCTCTGGAGCTTCCCAAGCCTGTGGCGAAGCTGGGTGCTCGGATGGGGAATTGCCGGGACATTGCCAGAGCTATCATTGAGTTCTTTGCGTCGAATTGCAGCCCAAGGGACATGCTCTGCATCCTCTGCGAGGTCAGTTCCGCACCTCAATGGCGTCTTGCAGTGTTGACTTTGGTTCCCACACTTGGAAGCTTGAAGCTCCTTTTACCCACGACTGGAAAATAGATTGTTTCCTATATTTAGAATGGCTAGTCTTTACACCGTGAAGCTTTTTAAACATTTTAATTATGTTAATGTGTTGACGATTTTTGTTGCAATTTTAATTCTAGTAATGTCCAAAATGTTCTTGCAATGGAAGATTATATATTTGTAGGAGCATCACTGCACAAACTTAATCTAAGTTCTGACTGTAGATTTTGGGGGAGTGTGAAATTTTGGCGTAGCTATTCTGTGTTTAATTTTGTGCCTATGCTGATTTCCGCACTTATGTGATTGACACCTGCCTGGGCTCTGAGATGCTTGCTTTATATGTTTTCTTTTGCTTAAAGAGACACTGGTAATTTTAAAATCTCTGGTTATGAATTGATGCTGTGTGTCCAGATCTATGAAGTATCTGGGACACGGGGCTTTAGCACCCAGTCATCCTTAAGCAGCTTCTCATATTCTCAAAATGCTAATATCATCATTCTTTTCTTTCTCTCTAGCTGATGCTCAGTTCTTTACTGTTACCTGGTCACCCATTTGGTTCATACTATTACCTTTATGTTGATGCAGGCATTAGATACACCAGTGGCATCAAATGGATCAGCATATCTTGTTATTCTACTAGATGGGCTTGCCAGCAGTATGTACATTATTTTATATTAACACTTTCTACAGATTCCAATTAATTATTTGTTCTGCTAATTGGCAACAGTTTCTTGCCTTGAAACTTCAGCCTGATGCCCTCCTTACATTTTGTCTGTAGTTCTGTACATAGGATAGGTTAGATATATACTCCCTCCACTCCATGAACAAGGCGTAATTTTTGTTTTGCTAAGATCATGGAGGTGTTGCGCATCTGAATTGTTTCTCATCTTACCTAGCCCTCATTAATGAGCAAGATCTTTTGTAGTTTATCCTGGCTGGACACTTAGCGTCTCCTCAATCGAACCATGGCCATGTATGGCTGATTGACGAGCAGTGATAATTAAATCCATTGTTTAGTCCACCAGTGCACATATTATAGAGAAGGGGGTATTTTTGGGAGGCCTAGTGCTAAACTACCCTTGCACCTTCTTTCCAGGAATTTTGACAAAAGAAAATTATGACTACTTTTCAGGAATGGAGGGAGTACATGCTAGAGATATGTTGCACACCTGCCGTCTATTTTTTTTACCGATTAACATTATATGGATTTGAGTTCTTCATAGCTAATTGTTCTTTCGACTAGCGCTTATTTTGATTCAGAGGAGACATATTGAGCAAGTAAAGGTCGTACTTCCTGCCATCCTTCGAGTTATGCACGCTAATTTATCAGAATGTGATAAGGAGCGTGGAATGTCTGCTGTTGATCTGTTCAGTGCAGCCCTCAGAATAGGCAATGCTATACAAGAAATGTGCAAAGCAATGGTTTGTTGATTTGAATACTCTGTTGACCATCTCATTTGTTCTATTGATTCTGAGGTATTTTTTGTTCACTAAAAGGTCAACCACAGGAAGGAAGAGCTATGTTCTATACTTGGTCTATACGTCCTTCAAAACATAGTGAGTACCAAATGGATGTTATTTCTAGAATATCCATGTATGTTACATCCACTTTGATATACAAGACTCTTTTGCAGGCTCTTGTATCATCAGAAAGCAAACATCAGAATATTCAGTCTACTTGTGGTTCAGTTGTTCTTCAATACTCTAAACTTCTTATGTTTTGCGGGTTCACCTATTTGGGTCTTTTAACTGGTAATGATGTGACCTCAGCCACCACTAAGCTTTCTAAAGGTGACACATCCAAATTATTCCCATCTTTCTGGTTCCTTGGAATAGTTGTATTATGTTTGCTTCATTGCTAACTGATGCATATGTCCGCAAATGATGTAGAAGAGGACGACAATTTTCTGGACTGCTTTTCTTTTGCTATGGACGGTGCAAGTCTTGTAGGTTTGAAAATCTTTCCTATCACACCACTTTCACTATTATTTAGAAGCTGCTTGGTCACATTCTTGAGCTCTCTTACAGTTGTGTGGACCTCTATGCATGATGATATGTCAAAATATGCTGGAGCAGAGTTTGGATCAGCACTGAAAGAAGTTCAAGACAATTGTATTAGGAAATGGGAAGCAATCAACATGTTTAGATATGTCTTGTCTTCAGTTAATTACTCATGGGCAATCAAATCTCACAGTCTGGACTTATTGTTGACTTTAGTTAATGATAAGTGTAGTGAGGAAACCAACGATCATGTAGATTTCCCATGTTCCACTCAAATTTTTGCCATACTCAAGGTAATGTTTGCACTTTCTTAGAGGTGAGTCAGTATATTCGAATATACTGTTTCAATATTATAAGTATTTCCCCAGGCCATTGAAAGAGTCATGATAGCTGCCCCAGATACGTTGATGCGGAAGAAAGCCTTTTCTGCCCTGAAAAGGGTATGTATCTTAAATTCACTTTGTGTGTGCAAAGAGAAGATTATTAGTCTGCCGAGCTTCTGTTTTCATTATTTTTCGTTCTCCAAGATCATAAATTCATTTCATGTGGAGTAAACACGAAATTTAATTGTTGCCATTTATGCTCATGACATGGTAATACAGCCAAATTGGTTGTACTCAAATTTTGCATAACCCTCTATTGTCTGTAATCTACTGTGGCACTGCGCCCCCCCCCCCCCCCCCCCTCCCCCTTCTTTTTAATATGTGCATGTGTTAACTATAAATCTTATCAGGTTATTTCAGTGGTGCCATCCACTCAGAGATTTGATATCTTACAGGCCCTCATCGAGAATAGTATGTTCCCCTCCTTGGTAAGAAAACTTATCATATCCACTATTCTTTGGAATGTTTGAGAGCACCAACTTGTAGATGCCTGAGATGTATATGTAGCAAAAGAGTGAATAAATAAATAATCGTACCATAACATTCTGACTAAAGGTTTTTCATCCAGCCTTATCTGATGTATAATTTCATTAAGGACATGTTGCCTGTTGATGTGAACTTCATTTTGAACTCCATACTTCAAATCCTGGCTTGTGTTTACTTTATTTGTTGTTCTTTCAGACTGCAATTCTTTTAGATCTGGTGAAGAATGAAGTTTTGAGAGAGAGCCGTCGAGCTGATCAGGTTAATGGATCTGATCGATCACAAGATTCTGGGGAATCACCACCCTGGGCTTCTCAGGTGCTTGAGTTAGTGGAGCTGATCTTGAGGCCTCCAGAAGGTGGTCCTCCTTGTCTTCGTGATCACAGTGAAGAGGTACCCTTTCCTTTTGTTCCTTACTACGTTTAAAGCTGTACAAAGAGGTTGTTGGTGGGAAGCCTTGATTGCTCAATGTTGAAAGTTGGTAGCTCCCTCAAGTCAGTAATTGGACGTCAGTGTCTTGATTGCACAAACTAAAATACTTGATGCACCAGCAGCACAACTTTCCCTAAACGTTAGCTTAGTTTGTGGTTGCTGAACTATGCTGTGTTATGCTTACGTTATAATCTGCTGCTGAAAGTTAGCCACAAAAATAGGTGAAAGCAAGTCAATGAAACACTAAATAGGCATAAGCTGGTTGGACAAATTTAATTGTCATAATCCATTGCAATGGTATTCGTCTGCGAGTGAGTTATGATAGAGGATTAGTTGTTGTGTAAAATTATTATGCTTGAAGACTGCATAGACCAAATTGACCTGGTTTGGGTGAATAAGTAAGCAAAGGTTTGGTTAAAATGTATTATTTTGGCCTCTTTGTATTTCTCCATGTTACTAGTAGTGGTCATGGTGCCAACATTTGTAGCACTCCTCCTTGATAGCCTTTTGGACATCCTCATTCCACCACCACGTGTCTTTAGGTTCTTGCTTCTTACCTTTCGTCACCCCAAGTACCTCCCTAGCTACCTTCCTAATGCAAAAAGCCATCTTCACCCACATGCTATCCGCTGCTCCTTCTTCGTCCCATAGTCCTGCAATCATCCTCTCGTTTAAGGTTTGTTGTTCTTCCCCTTTGAGCTTCCACCACTTTGTTCTTGTGATTTTGGCACCTTTGTCCAGGATAGGGTGCCACTCAGACTGGTAAGCTATCCCACTGAGAATTGCAATCCCAAATACTTGCAAGGGAAATTCCCAATCTGGCAGGGTAAGGCTGAAGCAACCAGAAGTTGTTCTTGCTCCTCTCCTCTGATATGGATCGTTGATGATTTGGCATAATTGACACAGGGACCAGAGGCCATACCAAAAATTGTCAAAGCTTCTCTGGCGAAGGCAAAGAGAAGTTGGCCTGATGATCATCAGCGTAAATCAAGAGCCTCTGAAGCGGAGAACAGCCCGGCATTTAACTAATGGCACCCTCTGATTCTGCCTTGACAACCATGGCTGTCAATGCCTCCATCTTATGACGAGAAGGAGGGGGGAGATTGGGTCACCTTAACGCAAACCACGAGCATGCACTACCTTGGCCGCACACTTCCATTCACGATGATACGGGTGCTGGCAGAAGAGAGGGGAATGGCGATCCAAGTTCTCCAGCTATCCCCAAATCCTTTGGCATGTAGGATCCCAGACAAAAAAATACTAGGAGAGGGGCGAGAGAAATAATGAGCTTAAGAAGCACCTTTAGCCTTTCGTTTATGAAGTTTGCGCGCAACTTGCTGGACCAGGGTCAAGTTATCATGCAGACCATGACCCTCAATTAACAGCTATCTCCATGGTGTCAGTTCTTGGAGATCTGGGAGATGAGAGCTTGATTTAGTTCTCCTCACACTGGCTACTATGTGTAGAAGTTTGGTGTTCACATCTCCTTCCTGTAGCCACTGCAATCTAGAACACTGTCGGGCAATCGTGCGTTCCAGCGAAGACAAGCTGAGAATGAAAGCTTCAAGGATCTTCTCAACCATATTTCTGTCGGGGACTGAAGCCTTGAGTCCTAAGCAGCATCTAAACGCATAATCACTGCATCGGCAATCGCTTGCCGCATTTCCTGAAAAGAGTGATCCAGAACGATTTAAGGGGTCAGCGATCGCTGGACTGCACTTCCACGCCTCCTTGATAGCCTCCTTAAATCCTTCCAGCTTGGCCCAGAATTCACATCGCTCCTGGGGGAAAAGCCCGCATTTATTAGAGGGAGATTAAAAGGAAAATGATCGGAGATAGCAGTTGATAGCACCTGTAGTAGGCAGTCAGGATAAAACAGTTCCCAGTCCACTGTCTATGATGATATTTTGAGCATCGTCATCATTTCTCCAAGCACACGTTTTCTAAGTGCTGATAAACTATTTTTTTTCCTGGTCTTGTCATGCTAATTTCATTTTGCTAGCATTCTATAGTTTATATTGCGTATAAAACGATCTGATGTGGTCCCCATTCACTGTCTGTAAGCAGGTATTATCTGCTCTAAACTTGCTCAGATTGATTCTGATAATAGATTCAAGAGGTAACTGTTCTTGCAAACCCGTGCTGTATTGCATTCCAAGTCTCCTTGTATACGGATCAAGGCTTGCTCATGGCAGAGCGGATCCTGGAATCGGTCAACATTTTGTGTGTTAACAGAAGTTTTCCTCTCTTTTTTATTATAGGATCCAGATCAGCGAAAATGTTGCGGGACGAAAAATTACGAGCCGTGTACTCAGAGTGGCTGCTCCCACTAAGATCAGTTGTTACAGGGATTCAATCGGAACGCGAGAAAGACGGCGGTGACGACGACGAAAATCAGATGGCGTGCTTGTTAAATCCTGTTCAACTCGTACTTCACCGCTGCATTGAGTTGGTGGAGGAAAAGATGAAAGGTTTGTAATGCTCGTACAGTGCCTAGCGCAGTGTTGCCTTCGCCAGGAAATGTGAAATTTCACTCATCAGTATTCTGACTCCATTTCCTCCATTACATGTGCCATATAGACGTCCTCTGCTGCGAGTATATGTAAATCCTCAATGAAATGTTCCCATTCACTGTTTATGGGCCTCGTGCAGTTTTATTCATCTCGGAACAATGGTTGTGCGGTGTGAAGTACTACCTCTTTCTCATACCCCCTAAATATTTGTCTTTTTAGAGATTTCAAATGGACTACCACATACAAATGTATATAGACATATTTTAGAGTGTAGATTCACTCATCTTGCTTCGGATGTAGTCACTTGTTGAAATCTTCTAGACCAATATTTAGGAACAAAGGGAGTATATATAATATAAAAAATGTCTTATATTGTCGGGTAACAAGGAGCAAAACTATCAAGGTCATTTGCACAATTTATGGCTTACAATGCAATGAAATGCCAACTCCAAATCCCACAAATGAGAGAGGACGGACCTTTAGAGCATCTACTGTCGGGTGCCTCAAACGCCTCGGCAGACCGGTCATGAAAATGTGACCTACATGGACTCCACAAACGCTCGAGCGGTTGACCGGCACCCCTCGTATCCAGCCCAAATATGGGGCGGATATGAGGGCGTTTGGGTCCCACAGGAAAACACTTCGAAACCTGGCGGTCTGAAGGTCGTCTCCTCTGTCGGACCCATGGCACCACTCGGGCGGGCCGGGTAGTGCCTAGCTTGACTATTTAAGCCGACCGCCAACACTGAAACCCTACCTGTCGATATTTCTCCCCTCCCGTACATTGCAGTCGCCACTTTCCACTCGTCGTCTGCTGGCACTAGTAGCCATGTCGCCACGCCGGCCGGTAAGGAGCTACCCATATCTAACGCCAGAGCGTCGACTGCAGCTCCTTGAGCAGATCCGGGCAAGGCGCAAAGCCCGGATCGCCGCAGGGCTACCTCCGGATGCGGTGGATCCGGAGGAGGACTTGGAGGAGGAGGAGGAGGAGGAGGAAGAGGAGCCAGAGCCCTCCCATGCGCTCATCTACCCGCCGCCCGGCACCGACGTCGTGGACATCTCCAACGACGAAGCTTAGCTAGGGTAGTATGCAGTACGTAGGATTTCTTTTCATGCGTGATCTAGGGGGATAAAATATGAGAGACTCGGATGCATATGAGCAAATTTGAGGCTTAATTGGTCGTTGTCCGCAGACGCGCCCGGTCGCGTCCGCGTGCGTTTGAGACGTCACATTTGCTGTCTGTGGTTGTAGATGCTCTTAGCCGCTGTTGGTGTTCACTATGGATGTGTTTGATTTCATGCATCGAGTGGAATGTAATGGGTCCGTTCAATCCCTAGCACGTATTCTAGGGCATGTTTTGTTAGTTGCATGGACTTTTGGGTATTTGCATATGTGGTCAAGTTGGGACAGGCTGAGCAAATGCAGACCAAAAACCATATTCTGCATACCCTGCAATGTATCACTAAGCACTTTCATGCCTGTCGTTTGGTTGGCAGCAGTTTGAGTTTAAGGTTGTGAACGTCTAAAACATGGTGTTTGGTTGTGAATGGCTTATGATTTGGTTACCTCTTATCATTGTTTGTGACATTACCGCACACTATACTAGAACATCACACTACATATGCAGTACGTATTAAACATGTTTTTAATCAAATGGCAGTTCATCCGAGAGTGGATTTTTGGAACTCGAGTGTATTGGAGGGCATTATTTTAAATACTTTAAAAATCACATTTAAAGTTTCAAAAAATTTGAAAAGAATTTGATGTGATCATATGGATGTATATTACATATGTGTAAAGTTTGGTGATGAAATAAGTAAACATGTAAGCTATACAAAACTGACAAAATGTTGATTTCCAAATAGTGAATAATACATGCACTATTCATCCTTTCAAAATCACGAGTTTGTCATTTTTGTGTAACTCACATGGTTACTTATTTCAGCATCAAAATTTGCACATGTGTAATATACATCCATAAAAACATGTTGATTTATTTTTAGATTATTTTGAAACTTCAAAATAGCATTTTGGCACTATTTAAAATATAAGGCTCTAATGCACCCGTCCTCCAAAGTGACTTTTTGCAGTTCATCATGACTACTACTCCCTCTGTTCCCTAAGATAAGACATTTTAGCTATTTCAAAATATTGACTACATACATACTAAAATGAGTGAACATACATATTAAAATGTGTATATATACATATGAATCAAGAAAAAGCTAAACTATCTTATATTAGGGAAAGGGGGGAGTAACAAATAGCACAAAAAATTGTTAGCCATATGGCTCAACAGAGGAAAGTTCATCATGTCGACATAGGGGGGGGGGGGGGGGTCCATTCTCTGCCGCTGCTTCTTATTCCTCTTCTGATGATGTTGCTGCTGCTTTTGATTCTTCCTCTCATCCTGCTGTTGTTGCTTCTTCCTTTTCTGTTGTTGTTGCTTCTTCCTCTTCTGCCACTATTGTTGCTTCTTCCTATCCTCCTCCGCCTGCTGCTTCTTCAGATCCTTGTGGTACCTCTGTTTGCCCATGTTGCTCAGCCCATTCCAACCTTTTGGTCTTCCAAGCTTCGTTGTCATGTGCCTTCACACCATGACTGGAGTCAATATCATTGACCGTCACATCTTCCTCCTCCCCCACAAACTCATCACAACTCTATTGTAGTATCCAGTTATGCAAAATGCATCATGCCAAAACAAGCCTAACTTGGGTGGGGAAATGGTGGAATGGCTTTTGATCCAGGATCTTAAATCGGTTTTTTAGAGCTCCAAATGCCCTCAACCGTGACTCTAAGGTTGGAGTGTCTGAAATTGAACAATTCTTGCATAGACCTACGATAGTTCCTAGAAGAGGACTCGTTAAGATGGTACCTAGTTTTCCTGAAGTGTGATGGAACACCAAGCCAACATGCATATCCAATCCAACATATCCTAGGTAGAACTTTCCATCTGGGATACAGATCTCATCAGACCTTGCGATGTTGTCAACAAGGATGTTAGCATTATGGGCTGATCCTTCCCAACCAGCTAACATATATGTGAACTTCCGATCGAAGTCAACAACAAGAAGTACATTCTGGCTTGTGTAGTTCTTTCTACCCTTGTATGCTGCAGCCTGTGACCTTGGCACTTTAGCAGTGACATTAGTACTATCTATGCCGCCAATACAATCCCGTGATGGCCTGAAACATATTCTTATGGATTAGGACAACATTACAAGCATGTTATGGCATGAAATACGAGTAGTGCCCAACTTGAATACGGATACCATCCTAGGCTTGTGAAAATCTTGTTAGGAGCCTGCCCAGTTGGTGGTTTGATCATCTCTGCCCTCAGTTCCCCAATAGCATATAAGACTTGCTTGAAATACCTAGACGCATTGGATCTCCTGAAGAAGCTGTGAATAACCCTGAACCTCTGATTATGACTAACGACATGAAGGAACATGGCAACTTGCTCTTCCACATAGGTGTGGATGTTATCTTCTAATAGCCCTCTGTTCCTAAATGTCTTCACAAGCATGGCAAAGAGGTGCTCTTCGCATTCAAAGCATGTTCGCTGCCTCTATGTCATCGTTGTTGTAGATGTAGTTCAGATTGGTCATCCTCTCCTATCTCGGATTAACATTCGACTATACTGAATGACAAGCTTTTGAATCCGACGAACTGATCTCCGGTAAACCAACATGAACCAGGCCTGAATCACAGCTATGAGTGTTGCTGACTGAATAGCCATCTTCGTCCATTCATCCATACTGACCTAGACATTGATGTTTCAGTAAGCAATGGCCAATTATACCCTACACCATACCTAGTGAACTAACATATGATGGGGGTTGTATGTTGCTTACCAGCTTTGGAGCCGAGACGAGGAGGGGGAGAGGCATGGTTGATACGAGGAGGACTAGACAGAGGCCGAGACGAAGGGGAGAAATAGATCCTATTATGAAAGATTGATGCCGCTGCCGCTTGCACAGATCTGAGTCGTCGCCGCTGCTAATGCCAAGAACTGGGGATGGGCTTATCCTAGAGCAAGAGGTGAGCGAGTAAAGGGGGAGGCTTGATTTTGCATTACCCCGTGCCGACACATTTCGGCCTCCCACCATCTCCGCGCCCGATCCCACCTGCACCACCACGCATGTCGTTGCCCCTTTTGCACCTGAATCAGCTTGGCTTGCTGGAAACGACCAATTCAAGCGTGCCTAGCGATCCATGTTGCGGGCTGCTTTAAGGTTTGTGCGCGTGCGAGCCAAGCCCCCTTGCATGTTACCAAACACGTTTTTCGTGCACCCACTAGACTGTATGTGGGTGACGCAGGTAACCAAATAGGCCACTAGTGTTTGGTTTGAGAAGGAAGCAGAACGTAGTGGTTCCCAATAATGAATATTTGTTGTAGGGTCAAACCCTAGGAAGGATCTTTTCACACTTGGAGGGGGAAAAGGAGGAAAAACTCAAGAACACCAAGAACAAATCTCTCAAACAAACCCAAGTATCACATCCACTAGAGTAACACACATGAGATCCACAAGATTATAAGATCAATACAAGGAGAGTAGCACTTGGTAAATTCTTCCCACTATGTGAGTTCTTGATGATCTTCTCCAAGAGGAGGCCTTGATAATCCAATGGATTCTTCCCTAGGTGGGGGCTTGAGCTCCTAAGAGGAGGGGATACAAGGAGCAAAGGCTCACAATGCTTAGTCTAATCTTTGCTAACCTTCCAAATGGCCTAGGAGATAAGTATATATAGGCTAGGGACGAAACTTAGTGAAAGAAGGGTACAAAGGACTAAAATGTCCCTAAAAACGCGTAGCCACGGGGAAGGGTCCGGGCACCCGGGGTGGAACCGGCCGGGCACCTGGACAGGTCAGGGGGCCACGCCCAGGCGGGACCGGGCACCTGGGGCGAAGTGGCCGGGCACCCGGCCAGGTCAGGAGCAGGCGGGCGAGGGGCCGGGCACCCGGGGCTCCAAGCCCGGGCACCCGGGGTGCCTTCCAGCGGCCGGCTGGGCGTGGGCCGGGCACCCGGGGCCGGCTGGGCGAAGCCCAGGAGAGGGGCCGAGCACCCGGGGCCGGCTGGGGACACTACTAGGGAAAAGCCTATACACAGAATCTTAGCAGCAGCGCGGTTCAAAATAGAGCGCTGCTGCTAAGTAGTTGTAGCGCGTGTCACGTAAACTCGCTGCTGATAAAGATTTAGCAGTAGCGCGCTCGACCAGAAACGCGCTGCTACAAATATCGACCGGCGGTGTTCCCCCAACTCTAAGTAGCAGTAGCGCGGTCGCAATAACAGCGCTACTGTTAAGTACGTAGCAGTAGCGCGCTTTCCTCGAGATCGCTGCTGGTAAGTTTCAAATTGCCACAATTTTTTGTCCCAGTTAGCAGTAGCGCCTTACCGCAAAGTGCGCTGCTGCTAAGTACTTAGCAGCAACGCGTTTTCTCTCCCGCGCTACTGCTAACCCCACCAACCCCCAACCCGTCCCTCCCCTCCCCCCTTCCTTTTTTCCCTTCCCCCTACCTCCCCCTCTCCTCTCTTCCCTCCACCACATGCTCCCACTCTCACTCTTCTTCTTCTCAATACTTCTCCCCCATTACTCTCTCTCTTCTCTATCCACCTTCTCTCTCTTTATTACTCCTACATAACTACACCACCTCCATTAATGCATCTCCTTTCTCTTTTTCCTTCCCCCTCCACTAGTTGAAGTTGTCTCCTTCCAAATTAGGTAGCTAGGTAGATGTAGGATTTAGTTAAGTGACCTATTTGCCCCCTAACTAGATCTATCTTTGTCAAGAAGAGCTTTGTGCACTTTTGATCTCCCTACAACATCATCTCCGGCCATTGAGATAGAGGTGATGAAAATTTCATGCTTTTGCAAAATGGAAATGTGTTTATGTGTGTATGATATGTTTGTGGAAATTGTGTGTGTGGCATGAGTTGATGCCGCCAAATTGTGCTTTTGAGTTGCCTATGTTTTGCCGAAATGTTGATTTATTTCCGTTTCGGCGAATTCCGGGCAAACTCTAGATCCATATATGTCCTATTTTTAGGGAAGGTCATGCCAAAAAAATTTATGACTTTGATGCATGCATGCATTTTTACAATCAATTTTTTTATTATTACCGTGCAGAGTTGACGATGGTCAGTGGAACGATGGTGGACAGGTGGTTGCGGTCGGCGGTGCAAGACATGAAAGAAAATAACCGGACAGAGGTTTTATGTCCGTGTCGAAAATGCAAAGGAATAGTTTAGCTCGACCCCCATGACGATGGTCGTGTCGAAGCGCACCTGCTCATGACTGGTTTAATTGATGGCTATACTTGGTGGATAATTGAAGATGAGGATGACGATGTTGAGGATGCCGACGGGGCAGGCAATGATGACATGGGGCAAGACGAAGAGATGATCGATAATGGCGGCGGGGAAGAGGCCGGACATGGCGGCGTAGAAGGGGCCGGACATGGCGGAGGAGAAGGGGCCGGACATGGTGGCGGAGAGAACGACATGGACTCCACGCAGTAGAGTTCGTCGGTACTAAGTTCAATTGTGCGGGACCCTCATGTTCAAGCATTGCTTCGCAAGGAGACGAGTACTGAGAGAGCTGCTTCTAGAGAGGAGGCTAAGCTGGAGCAACTGGTGGTAGACTCGAACACTCCATTGTATGATGGTTGCAATCCTGAGGTGACTCGGTTGAGTTTCACGCTCCAACTCCTGAAGACGAAGGCTAAAAACAAATGGACCGACACTAGCCTCGATGAGCATCTCAAGTACCTAAAGGATGTTCTTCCCGCGGGTAATCTATGTCCTACTAGTGTTGATGAGGCCAAGAAGATCATGTGCCCTCTTGATCTGCCACACGTTAGATACCATGCATGCATCAACGATTGCATAATTTATCGGAAGGAGCACGCGGAAAAAACAAGCTGTCCGGTGTGCAATGCTTCTCGATACAAGAAGGCTGGGAAGAAATGTCCCCAGAAAGTTGTATGGTACTTACCGACCACTCCCCGTCTCCAGAGGTATTTTGTATATCCCAAGGAAGCAAAGCTAATGCGCTGGCACGCAGAGAGGAAGAAGCCCGACGATGGAGATGATCCGAAGCTGAGACACGTGAAGGATGGAAGCCAGTGGAGAGCGTTGAACAGCTTCTATCGGTATTTTGAATGTGATGCAAGGAACATCGTGCTCGGCGCGTGTACCGATGGCATGAATCCGTTTGGCAACCAGAACACCAACCATAGTACATGGCCCGTGTTTGTATGGATGTACAACCTCCCCCCTTGTTGTGCATGAAATCGAAGTACATTCACATGAGCATGCTTATTCAAGGGCCGAAACAACCAGGAAATAATATTAATTTGTATCTGGGGCTACTTCAAGAGGAGTTAGACACGTTATGGAAAACACCGGCCAAGACATGGGACGCCAGCAAAGGTGAGTATTTCAACATGAGAGCCGCGCTGATCACGACAGTGCAGGACTATCTCGGTTACGGATATGTGGCAGGCCAGGTGTGCCATGGATATTGCGGATGCACGTGGTGCATGGATGATACAACGTCTCAGCAACTAACGTCAAGGAAAGATGGCGGGTCTGGGAAAATCGTGTACATGGGGCATCGAAGATGGCTTGAACAGGACGACCCATGGAGAAACCGTGGAGATCTATTCAATGGTCACGCTGAGCATCGAGGACCTCCACGTAAGCGGAGCGGTGCCGAAATTGATGAGCTGTTGAAAAACTGGAATGAGTGCCCCGTGCCGGGAAAGACGATGAGAAAGGCGCCAGAGCCGCTGCTGAAGGTATGGAAGACGAGGTCTGTGTTCTGGGACTTGGAGTACTGGCACAAACTCGATACACCTCATTGCCTTGATCAAATGCATATCTGTAAGAATGTCCTTGAGAGCTTGCTCGCAACACTGATGAACATGCCGGATAAGACCAAGGATGGGCCGAAGGCAAGAAAAGACTTGCAAGATTTGAAAATCAGGGAAGATCTGCACATGCCGCCCCGTAAAATGTCAGACGAGACAGAGACGGAGACAGAGGCACGGGAGAAGAAGGGCAAGAAATTAAAGAAAGAGGATTATTGCCCCCCCTCTTGCTTCACGTTAAGTCAGGCTGAGATCAATCAATTCTTTAAGTGCCTTACCGGAGTGAAAGTTAGTTCCGGTTACTGTGGCAAGATAAGCAGATATCTAGACACGGACAAGAAAAGGTTCAGCGGGATGAAGTCTCATGACTGTCATGTGATGATGATGCAGATACTACCTGTTTCCCTTAGAGGGATAATGGACAAGCACGTCCGTGACACGCTTATTGGTCTCTGCAACTTTTTCGACGTCATCTCTCGAAAGTCGATCAGTGTGAAGCAGCTCCAAAGGCTACAGGAAGAGATCGTTGTGATACTGAATGAGCTTGAGATGTACTTCTCGCCCGCGTTCTTCGTCGTGATGGTGCATCTGTGTGTCCATATTGTGGATGACATAATAGACCTGGGGCCGTCATTCCTGCATAACATGATGCCGTTTGAGAGGATGAATGGGATCATCAAAGGATTCGTTCGTAACATGTCCCGTCCGGATGGAAGCATCGTCCAGGGCTATTTGGCACAAGAGTGCATCTCTTTCTGTGAGAATTTTCTATATGGCGCAGACCAGCCACCTGGTGTTAGTGTTGGTTTGCCCGTCAACAAGCACGATGGGAGGCTCGAAGGAGATGGTCACTGCAACGGTCGCAGGGAACTGCACGTGGCATACTCAGATCGACGCAGCGACTTTGACAGAGCAAACTTGGTAGTGCTACAACACCTAGACGAGGTAGATCCTTTCGTGGCACTGCACAAAGAAATTATCGCAAAGAAGTATCGTGACCGGGGGGTATGCAAGACGGACGCCGAAGTTACTAGAGAGCACAACTCCACTTTCCTGCATTGGTTCAAAGAGCATATTATTGCTAATCCCCCGGAGGAGGGCTCTAAGGACGGATTGCTCATATACGCCTTAGCACATGGCCCCTCGCCCAACCTCGTAACCTATCAGGCATATGATATCAACGGATACACGTTCTACACGGAGGCAAAAGATATGGACAGTGATGATCAGAACTCAGGGGTGACGATGGAATGCATGACCGGCAGCGACAACGGCACAACTGAACGATTTTATGGAAGGGTCGAGGAGATCTGGGAGCTTGACTACTCTAGACTGCACAACACGACGATGTTCCGCGTCAGATGGGCTAAGAATGTCGAAAGAGAAAGCCGGATGTTCACTACCATGACTATACCCGACGCCAAGAGCGCTACCGTGAACGCTATCACAAAAAACGAGCCATGGGTACACGCTAAGCACGTGACACAATGCTTCTTCATAACTGACCCGCGCAATCCCAGCCGTGTTGTCGTGAGGAGAGGCAAAAGGAACATCATTGGAATGGATGGAGTCGCCAACGAGGAAGACTATGATCAGTACGGCAACCCAATGAGGGAAGATGACGATGATGATGAAGTATACGTCAAAAGAAGAATCAATACTACATTACCTAAGAAAAATCGTACTCCATGGAAAAGGCAAAGTCACAATGAGGGGCTCAATTATTCTTTGACGAACAAGAAGGGAAAGAAGCTGACTCAAAAACGAAAACGTCAGCACTAAGGAAACGTATGTTATGGGTCCAATGATGTGTAATATATATATGTTCCTATTTTGTACACACACTTAGCCATTATTATGCATGGGTCCAATGATGTGTAATATATATGTTCCTATTTTGCATACATATTTAACCGTCAAATGATGCAATATATATCGCCCTCCCTTCGTTCACTACCCTCAGGAAATAAAAGTGGGATAAAATAAAGGAAAAGAAAAAGGAAAACTGGCAGTAGCGACGGCAGTAGCAGCGCGTTTCTACAAAACCGTTGTCGCTACGCATCATAGTAGTAGCGAGTTTCTCATAAAATGCTGCAGCTACGCATCATAGTAGTAGCGCTTTTCTCTAAAACCGCTGCAGCTACAGAATATAGTAGCAGCGCGTTTTAACATAACGCGCTACTGCTACGTCCACTTAACCCAAAATTCGCACTCGCCCAGCTTCATCCCGCCATTTCCCCCCAAATCCCCACTCTCTCTCCGGCCCCCGTCGCACCGCCGCGCCCGACCCGGCCCCGGCGCTCGCTCCCGACTCCGCCGGCGCCGGCGCTAGCCCCGGCGCTCGCCCCCGTCCCGGCCCTCGACCCCGACTCCGGCGCGCTCGCCCCCGACCACGCCGCTCGCCCCCGACCCAGCCGCTCGCCCCCGACTCCGGCGCCGGCGCTCGCGCCCGACCCCGGCGCGCTCGCCCCCGACCCGTCGGCCCTCGCCTCCCTCCTCTCCCCTGCCGGCCGTCGTCGGGCCTGCCTCCTCGCCCCTGCACTCTCTGTACCCCCCCCCCTCTCTGCTAGGGTTCTTCATGTTAATTAATTAGGTTATCTATTTAGTTATGAATTTAGCTAGGTTTCAAAATTAGCTGAATTTATATGGAAATTTGAACTGGACATGTGATATGTGCATATGCCATGTTTTGGACATGTCATGTTTGGAAAATGATCCGAGTGGCCTATGTTGCGCCGGAATGTTGATTCATTTCCGTTTCGGTGAATTTTAGGCGCTCGATATGTCCATTTTTTAGCAAAGGCCATGCCGAAATTTCCCGTGAATAAAGGCATGATTTGTGCTACATAGTTGGCATATCGAGTGCTGGCACATAGATTTCTTTTTATGTCATTTCTCATTTATTCATACTTTTAGAAATAAATGAGGCCACTTAATCATAGGAAACATGTCGAACAACGAAGAAACTGGGCCTTCTGACCAAGATGCAGACGAGATGGATTATGAGGGTGAACAAGAGTACCTCGACTATTTGACTGCTAAGCAAGGTTTGCAGGTCGGCCTCGATGATGGTACTGACGCCGACATCGACACCGACGGCGCCGGCACCGACGGCGCCGGCACCGATGGCGGCGCCGAGACCGGTGGGGAAGGTACCGGCGGGGAAGGTACCAGCGGGGAAGGTACCGGCCCCGATGCCGATACCGAAAAGAGGAAGCATAAGAAGCAGAGGATACGAAAACCTAACAAACTAGGGATTGGATGACTTGTGATCACAAAGATGGCACCTGGCAAGTTTGAGCCGTTAGAGCCGGAAGAACCTCGCAAGTGCTATGGGAACCAAGTAGGATGCATCCTACGGGAATGCGCGAGCATCAATGACGATGACTTAAGGAGTAAAGAACATTTGACGCAGTTGCTCCTAACGAAGTTGCACAAGAGATTCAAGTTCCCCGACCGGGATGATAACATAGAACAACCGTGGGATGATCCGAAGATGAAAAAGATTAACAATCACGCTATGGGCATGTTCAGCAATGATTTGGCCTCCTGGAAAGGGAGGGTGAAATGAGCTATTGAGGCTGATGAACCCCTGTCCAAGATTCTGGAGGAAAATCCGACATTTACGGAAGAGGAGTTCGAAAAGTTCAAGGACACTTGCGCTACCGAGGCAGCCAAGGCTAAGGCTGCGAAATTCAAAAGCCTTCAGCAAAGGAACACGGGGAAGCATCGCCTCGGAAGCCGTGGCTACCTCGGTAAAAGGCCCATATGGGATAAGGAGGACGCGGAACGTGAAGCCGCGGGTCTCCCAGACCCCTTCGCGAAGTTCACCAACCCCTTGGAGCATGACTTCATCAGGGCCCGCTACAAGTGGGACAAGGAGAAAAAGGTTTTTTACACGGACAAGATCACGAGGAAATTGATTAGACTACTGGAGAAGCAACACCGGCTTGCAGCCGAAAGCCCTACTTCTCCGATGAGGCCCAAGTGGGACACCCCTCTCAACCGGGCCTTGAACGAACTTAAGGGACTCCCGTTGGACCAGCGGCCGCAATATGGTCGTGTGCACGGCGCTGGAGACGGCGCCACGTGGAAGGTGTTTTACAACGACGGCCCGGAGGCCAAGAAGCAGAAAAAGAAGTTTAGTCAGGCGGACATCGATGCAAAGGTGAAGCTTGCGATTGAGAAAAAAGCAGTTGAGGATGTGAAAAAAGCAGTCGAGGACAAATATGAGTTGCTACAGCAGGCAGTCAATGCAGCTGTAACTGCCTGCAGAAATGATTTCGCTACTAACTTGGTTCCAGTTATCATCAACTGGGCGAAGGAAAATCCAGACAAGACGGTACATGATTTCCCGATGCCCAGTTTCGTCGCGAGCAACTCCATGAACAACAACACCATCGCACCATCACTTGCTCAAGCAATCGGGCCTCCTCTCGCAGCCGCTCCCGCTCATAGCAGCCCGTCCTCAGTGTCAGGCGCGCTAGGTGGGCCTTCGTCTTTGGCTGAGCTCGACGCCGTCACGGTAATTACATGTCGCACCAACATATATATATATATATATATATATATATATATATATATATGGATAATATTCCATTTTTGTTGCCTTTCGGTTGTTTTACACCACAGACATATGTGTTTGCAGGCGAAAGAAACCCCATGCACCATACTCTACTTGATCAAAGGCCAGAAGGTGGACGTGGGAAAGGGGATGATAATGGACCTCTCTCAACGCACATTCCACAACCAGCCGATCCCCGCTGGGCACTTCAGGGTTAGCTTGACCAGTGTGAAATCGGGGCACGAGGATTTGCCTCCTCCAGTACAGCATGTGGGAGCGGACGACGAGACCCCGCCGCGGATTGGACGCTGCAAGGGTTGGGTGCTGCTATGGCCGAAGAATCTTATTCGTCTGGAGCCGGCCGAGAGCACACCAATAACTACCACACATCAACAAGCATGTGCGGAGACCACCACCCCACCTACGCAATTACCAGCTCCTGTAGTAGTGCCGGGTGAGAGCGGCGGACGACATGATGAAGGGGGTGCAATAGTACTGGCTGATGTAATTTCTCCTGTAGAACAGAGAATGGATGATGAGACGGAGGTCGACCCTATGGATTACCTCAATACAAACGCGTATGACTGTGACATAGATATGATGAGTCAACCATATGACGAATCGGGCTATCAGCTTGCTAATGAGGATATGGATGATATGCCCGGGCAGGGCCGTACCATGGATTGCAAAAAGTCTCTCTTCATGAAATCCTCACAGGACACGCCTGAAGATGCCGCCTCAACACAGGCTCAACTAGCCGGGCGCGAGGGTCGTACAGTACTTAGCCCGGGAACACTTGGGCAGGGGTTAAGGAAGGGTCTGGAAGGTGTGCCCAAGAAAAAGGAGAGGAAGAGATCGGGGAAGGTAACTGCCTCCAAACAAGCCAGAGCACACAACAGCCAGACGATGCATTCTGAAGAGCGTGTACCCGTGAAAGGTGCGGTCATGTTCCATCTCACGGGCGAGCCGATGCTACCGCCGAAACCGCTGGGGGCACTATCAGGGGATCTCAGGAGATTGCACGACCATGTGCTGTCGACTGAGAAAAGCCTACTAGCCTCAAAGGATCCAGGATATCCGACATACGCGGCTCATGTGCCTGAGGGGAAGTGCTACGTCGACACACGGCCCGCGGAGGTGTTCTTCCTGCGGTTTGACCATATCTTTGAGATGTTTCTAACAAGGCGGCTTGATTTTACTATCGTCCGCCTTTTTGCGCTACATATGAGCTCCGTCATGAAGAGTGAAGAAGTCTCGCAAATCTGTGTGGCGGATCCGTACTACATGCACGAGTCCTTCTTGAGTCTCGGCGACTTTGAGCGTGAAACTGCTAGGGAGTACCTCCAAAACTTCATGGTACAGAATAAGGACCGGAAAATTGTCCTCGTGCCTTATCATCCAAAGTAAGTCAGTTCCGGACAACCCTTTCGTACATTTCAATCATTCCTTCTCTCTCATATGGGGAATAATTTGAGGTGTCTTTTCCCCGCAGCAACGGGCGCGCCGTCCTTATCGTTCTTTACCCGCAAGTCTCCCACGCCGTGTATTTTGACCCTTCCAGAGACTACGAGAAAAAGGACTACACCCACATAATGAATATTCTAGATGATGCTCTCCAAGGCTTCAGCTTTAGATGTGGCCACGTGCATATCAGGAAACAAAGGAACAAGAAGATGGGTTTCGCGCATAAAACTGACTTCTCCTGCATCCATGTCCCAAAACCAAGCAAGAAGGATGGATTCTACATCGTCCATCTCATGATTCAGTTCAACAGGATCACCAAAAGCTTCGCATTAACAGCAGAAATGATGATCATATCCACAAGTGGCTAGAATCTCATGGAAAAGCGAATTATAAACTTAGAGATGACTTCTTTCGCATCCAAAGCGACATTGCGACGATCATCATGAAAGAAGTCGTCGATGAGAAGGGGATGTTCCACCACGGCCCTATATCGCGAGCTGACGTCCGAACTCGCATAGGCATGCAACATCTAGACCTCACGCCGTTCAAGCAGCTAGGGTTCGTCCTCGATGATATGGAAGGATGGAACTTCTAGTGATTTATGATGCCGATGATGATGATATGTGTCGGTTGAACTTGTATACTTTTTGTAGCGATGAAACTTTGTGATGTCCACGGTCCCTGCCGAACTTGCGTAACGCTACTTTGTTAGTTTGCGTACGATGACCTGCGTACCTCTAGTTAATTAATTTGCGTACTGTATATGTTGCATCTAGTTGCTAACCTTTCTTTTTTGGTGTTGCTCTAGTATATTTTGTTGCATATATATGATTGTACATCCTCTTCATGAACATGCATCTCTAACAGGTACCTAGTTTCTTGATGGCGAGATGGAAATGCTATGTCGTGTACAAAGGGAAGGTTCTGGGGGTGTACAACGAGTGGCATGAGTGTCAGGCGCAAGTGAATGGGTTCACGGGCGCCAGCCATAAAGGCTTCAAAAGCAGACAAGAAGGAGAAGCTAGTTACTTGAGGTTCACGCTAGCTGTAGGATCGAAAGTATGTCTAGAGGGGGGGTGATTAGACTACTTGACAATATAAAAATTCAGCCTTTTGATAAAGACAAGTTTTTGGCAAGTTCACAATGATGATCAAGTCAAGTATCACCCTACACATGCAATTCTAGAGTATAGGCAGCGGAAAGTAAATTGCACATGTAGTAAAGAGAGGTGGAGAAGAGCAAACGCAATTTGGAGACACGGAGATTTTTTCTCGTGGTTCCGATAGGTGGTGCTATCGTCAATCCACGTTGATGGAGACTTCAACCCACGGAGGGTAACGGCTGCGAGAGTCCACGGAGGGCTCCACCCACGAAGGGTCCACGAAGAAGCAACCTTGTCTATGCCATCATGGCCTACGCCCACGGAGGGCTAGCCTTACTCGGGGTAGATCTTCACGAAGTAGGCGATCTCCTTGCCCTTACAAACTTCTTGGTTCAACTCCACATCTTGACGGAGGCTCCCAAGCGACACCTAACCAATCTAGGAGGCACCACCCTCCAAAAGGTAATAGATGGTGTTGATGATGATGAACTCCTTGCTCTTGTGCTTCAAATGATAATCTCCCCAACACTCAACTCTCCTCACTGATTTGGCTGTGGTGGAAGAAAGGATTGAGTGGAAAGCAACTTGGGAAGGCTAGAGATCAAGTTTCATATGGTGGGAGTGGAGCTACTTGATCTCAACACAAGGGTAGGTAGTTCTCTTCTCAGAAATGTAAGGTAGGAGTGGTAGTTCTTTCTGATGGCTCTCTCCACGAATGAAGAGGGGGTGGAGGGGTATTTATAGCCTCCACACAAAATCCAACCGTTACACACATTTGACCAATCTCGGTCAGACCGAAGTTGACAACTCGGTGAGACCGAAAGTTCAAATCATGTGAACGTTGGGATTTTCGGTGGGACTGAAAATACAAACTCGGTGAGTCCGATTCGTCCAAAGACAAGAGCTTGCCAATCTCGGTGGGACCGACTTCATCATCTCGGTGACACCGATTTGATGACAAAAGGTTACAGAAGCTTGGCAACTCAAGTTTCGGTGAGACCGAGTTCAGAATCAGAAAATCCGAGAATTCTAGGGTTTGGCTATATGGCTGAGGTGGTTCATCTCGGTGTGACTGGGTTTGAAAAATCGGTGGGACCGAGATTACTTATGAGTGTATTATGGAAGTGAGAGTTGCTGATAGTTTAGGAGATGTATCACTAAGCACTTTGAGCAACCAGATCATTATCATAACCTCATCCCCTTTTAATAGTATTGGCTTTCCTATAGACTCAATGTGATCTTGGATCACTAAACCAAAAATGGAGTCTTGAGCTTTTGCCAATGCTTGCCTTAGCATTTTGAGGGGTCCACTTCTTCAGTCCTTGCCATACCCATATCACTGAACTTTCTGAAATGATTCTCAAGAAACTATTAGTTCAATGATATATATGTTGTTATTAATTACCAAAACCACCCGGGGATTAGTTGCACTTTCAATCTCCCCCTTTTTGGTAATTGATGACAACATATAGATCAAAGCTTCGACAAAGGATATAATCAATGAATAATATCGTCGCTTTGAGAAGTATGTGATAAGCAAGAGCTCCCCCTAAATTTGTGCATTATTTAAGATTTGCGTTTGAATGCAAATGCACAATCGATTAGGATCGTGGGTCACTCTTCCATGTCACATACATCTTGGTGGAGCGCACAAAATGATAAGAATGAATAGCATGCACCCAATCACCAAGACATGAGTAAATGGTCATACAAGATAGGAATAGCATATGATAAGCATTAAGCACACATTAAGGCATAGTACGACCAAGCACTCATCAAACGTAGTATCAAACACACAGAATGTCACGAAAACCAAAAGAACAAAAGCGCAAAAAAAACAACAGCACTCTCTCTCTCGAAGTCCTATGATCTATACAATTTCTCCCCCTTTGGCAACAAGTTACCAAAAAGTTCGAAAAGTATAGAGCTAAACGTCACTAGGGACTCTGCTGGCGGCTCCTGTTTGGGTTGATGTTGGAGTTGAGATGGCTGCATCGGCGAAGACTTCTGCTGATGTCTGTGGTGCTGGAGGAGTGGTCACTGGAATAGCAGCTGATCGGGGTCCTGTGGGAACCGGAGCAGTCTGTTCATAAGCATCCTGGACTAGGTCATCCTGCATCTCACGCATGAGCTCTTCCTTCTCCCTCTTTGCTTCCTCGATATCTGCCTCAAGCTTGTTGACAGTTACTTGCACTTCAGTCAGCTTCACATCCAGAGCATGGATCTTGTCTTCAACAATCCTCTCAAGGCTCTCCTGAGACTGTACAATGCTGGCCAGGCGTTGTTCAATCCTTTGGGTAGCTTCAAGGAGTTGCTCTCCAACACTCTTTGGTTTAGCTGCTGCTGCTGCTGCTTCCTTCTCAGCTTTGGCTTTCTTGGCAGCTTCAATCTTTGCTTGACCTTCAACAGAAGTTGGATCCTCCTCATCCATCACAACATCATTGTCCTCATGCTCAGGCTGCAGTGGTAGGTGTTCTCTATCCAACAAGAATGTGCCCGTGCCAAACTTGGCATTGATAAGCATCTGAATATGCGGGGCAAATCCACACGACCTTTTCTGGTCAGCTGCAGTCCTCTTAATAGTCTCAACTATCAAGTCCATCACCTTGAACGGTGCCTTCTCATCAAGTATATGCAGCATGTTTATAGAGTACCCTCTGATCATGCGATGATCTCCAGACTTGGGCATCAAGGTATGCCTCAGAATAGTGTTTGTGGTAGGTAGACCGGCCTGGAGATAATACACTGAGCCAAGCTTCCAGATTGCTAAATCCTTAGCTGGAACCTCCTTGTACATATTCTTCATAGATTCATGGTTCTTCTTGGGAATGCCATAGACATCAACATCATCCTCTCTCTGCACTGGAGCATTCAGCAGTTCTGCCCATTCTTCTACAGTTGAAGAGAATCTTTGGCCTTCAGTCATCCATGTGATCTTTCCATCCGGATAGAAATGAGCTTGCTTGTAGTTTCCTCTTCCATACTCAGCTTTTTGGCAACAGTGGACTGCTTCACTTTTCTGGTGCCTTTCTTGGTTTGCTGCCCTTGAGGCTCTTTGGCAACAACCTTTCTCTTTGGCTTGGAGGAGACCTCTTCCTCAACAATGAAATCAGAATCTTCTTCATCAGAGTTCCTCTTCTTTCTGGCCCTGGTGGCTGCAGGAGGCGAACCACTTGGTGTGCTCCTCTCACCATCATCTGATGAGCTGCTGGGTTCAGGACTAGTGCCTGCCTCTGGAATATCAGCAATAGGTGACTCAGACCTGTTCTGGCTGTCACTGGCATCTGACATGGCTGACAACCTGTGAATAGATAAGGTGTAGGCAGAGTAGAAGAGTTATCACAAACTGCAGAAGATTTTGCAAACAGAATGAGTTCAAATTCTAGTATTAGGTTTTCACAGAAGACATTTCGGTCAGTCCGAGTTTAAAATTCGGTGAATCCGAAGTGTTCAAACAGAAGCATTCACACCACTTTCGGTTGGACCGAAGTGGGTTTCGGTCCTGCCGAAAACACTAGGGTTTCACTAAATCCTCATTTCGGTCACACCGATTTGCACAACTCGGTTGGACCGAAAGGTGCAGTGCAATGGCCAGAGGCCAAATCGGTCATACCGAGAATGTAAAATCGGTCTCACCGAGATGTGTTCGGCGGAAACCTAACCCTAAAACTTTTACTCGAATTTCGTTCAAAGGAACTAATCTTGTGTTCAGGAAGATTTCAATCGTGGCAAGATTACAGGCAAACCAAACGTGCATTGAATCGGAGATGAGAGCACGAGTGGGATCGAAACTCACCCTAACTTGGTGGAGTTCCTCTACGGCGGCAACGGCGCGGAGAAGATGTCCGTTGACGGCGACGGAGACCTGCGGTGAGGGCGCACAGGCGACGACGGAGACGATCCGGAGACCAGGTGACGGCAGCAAGGGGTGTGGGGGCGAAGCGTTTTGAAGTAGAAATCAACGCGCGGCCCTCGGAGTATATATACCCCTTTGCTGTCGGTGGGACCGAGTTGTAAAACTCGGTGGCACCGAGATGGATAACTGCTGGGCAGTTATGCACTTCGGTCACGCCGAAATTCACAACTCGGTTTCACCGAGGTGAAAACCTAGATCAATCCAAATGCTTTTGGTTTGACCGAGTTTGAGTGGGTTGGTCTGACCGAAATCATTTAGAAGGTTTTGGAAGTTAGCCCTTGACGGATCGGTGGCTCCGAGTGCTCCTCACTCGGAGGGTCCGAAAATGACTTGTTCAAAGTTTGTGATGTAAGCATGAATAGAATTTGAGACAAGAAAGCATAGATAGCTAGGGGAGGTACTTAGGCATTCTTGTCCATCCATTTGGTAAAAAAAAATCAAAAAGACCAAAGCAACAAATGGATGTCCTCGAATGGATTAAATCATGCATCCAACATGCTCACACAATAAGATAGCAAATGAAATATGTGTCAAACATGCACAATCAAAACTCTAGCTACTATCACACAATTTGTCGATGACTAGGTCATCTATATATGAGTATATTGACTTAGGAGTCAAATGAGAACATTTGATCATAGGTCATACTCATCGTTTAAGCACAAGTGGGGTTACCACTTTTACATAAAGCATTGATGTGTTCACATCATTTGAAGATGCTTTAGCTCAATTCTTTAGAGCAAAGCTCCCCCTAGATGTGAGAACCCCTTTTAAAGGGTCAAACTAACCTTGGGTTGTCGTAGAAGACTTCATGTAGATGTTGAAGATGTGGATGCTCAATGTTGATGAAGATCATCAAGAGTTGGGAGCAATCCTTTGGATTCGGGCACTTTCAATACCTACATGGGTTAGTCCCACAAGGAACAAACAAGGATATCCATGGACATGGATTGAAGTACACAATGGATGATGTCCATGAGAGCTATGATTACCTTGTCCCTTGACTTACCAACAAGAGGGTTTGTGACTCCATGAACTAGTGCAAGATGTGGAAGTTGATTGCACAAGTTCTTGCCAAAATGAATATGAGTGAAGTATGTTGGCGGAGTCACCCTCAAGAACTCTCTAGTTCTTCTTCTTCGGGATCCACATCATCTTGATGAGAATCCTTGGGGTTGTAGTTGAGCTTGACGAAGTAGAACTTGACGTTTCCTTGGGAACCCACTTGACCATGGCTTTAGGTGCTTCAATAAATGCATCAATCTCCTCTTGAAGCTTGTCCTTGTCTTTTAGCTTGTGGTCTTGTGGTGGAAGATCATCTTGAGCTTGTTCCACATTGGAAGAAGTAGGATCGTACTTCTCCTTTTGAGAAACAAACTTTGGAGTGGGATATTGACCTTCTTACCATTCAACACCCTCGGCGTTGAACTTTCGCTCAAAACCAATTCCTTGATTCTTCCGGTGCCTCCCTTGCTTGCGAATAATTTCCTCAAAGTTCTTGCTTCCGGCAAGGCTCTTGTAGACACCTTTCTCTATAATCCCTTTCAATAAACTATTTTCTTGCTCAAGTGTAACTTGGCTTGAAACATTGTTAGTGGAATCAAGAGAACTACTAGAACCAATATTGTTGCTTCTAGATGAAGAATTTTTCTTATGCTTGTCATGCTTAGTTTTAATAGGTGGCAAGAAATTAGACAAGAGAAGTCGTTTGGCAAGATATGAAGAACTCTTCTTTCGAAGATCGTCATTGATTGCTTTTAGGAACTCATGTTCTTGCTCTAGATTGAGCTTCTCGAAGCGTAGCTTCTCATGAGATCTTAGGAGCTCTCTATGATCTTCTTGAGTTGTTTCATGAGCTAACTTAAGAGTGTTTAGTTCTTTAGTTAGACGCTCAATCTCCTTCATAGCATTGTCATTCGACTCTTCTCGACTATAAAGACTACTAGCATGTTCATCATTACTAGTCTCACTAGATTTGTCATGTAAAAGCTCATCTTCACCAAGCAAGTCATCCTCATCACTATCAAAGTCAATGAATTCAGGGTGTGATACCTTGGGGCCTTTAGCCATGAAGCATCTTCCAATTCCCTCATTTGGTGAATCAAATAAGTCATAGGAGTTGGAGTTGGAGGACACGAGAGCAAGACCGGCAACACCTTCATCTTGACTGTAGTCGGAGTTGGAGTGATAGCTTCTTTCGGAATGATTGTCGGAGTCGGAGCCGGAGACCCATTCACCTACATGAGCTTGATGTTTTCTTCTTGTGTAGCTCCTTGATGACTTGTCTTTCCTCTCCGAATCCTTGCTTCTCCGAGAGGGTCTTCGTTCATAACGATCATCTCTGCTCCTTCTCTCTTTCCGAGGTGACTCATCTCTTGAGCTTCTTCTTCTTGGAGATTCTTCTCTTCTCTTGTGGGGAGCCGTACACTCATTTGAGTAGTGTCCGGGTCTTCCACAATTGTAGCAGTTTCGATCACGACTAGAAGATCTCTTTTCATCATATGATCTAGACTTTGAGCTTCTCTCTTTGCCTCTATTCTTGTAGAATTTGTTGAAGTTCTTGACCATTAGGCTTATCTCTTCATTGGAAACTAACTTGTCACTTGAGGTTGTGGGAGCATCACTTGTAGCTTTGTAAGCACCACTTGACTTGTTGTGAAGCTCTTCCTTATCCTTAAGTGTCATCTCATGAGCAACAATTCTTCCAATGACTTCGGTTGGCTTGAGATTCTTGTAGTTTGGCATCATTTGGATCAAAGTGCACACGGTGTCATACTTTCCATCCAAAGCTCTGAGAATCTTTTTGATGATGAATCGGTCGGTCATTTCTTTGCTTCCTAAGCTGGCAATCTCATTTGTGATGAGAGCAAGCCTAGAGTACATTTCAGCGACTCCTTCACCATCCTTCATCTTGAACTTGTCAAGTTGACCTTGAAGAATATCTAGCTTTGATTCCTTCACGGACTCGGTACCTTCGTGCATTTCAACCAAAGTATCCCAAATCTCTTTTGCATTCTCAAGACGGCTGATTTTGTTGAACTCCTCGGGACACAAAGCATTGAATAGAATGTCACAAGCTTGAGCATTGTTTTGCAACATCCGCAATTCATCCGTTGTAGCTTCGCGATCCGGAACTTTTCCTTCCTCGAAGAACTCACCTTGCAACCCAACACAAATAATGCCCCATGCGGCTGGGTTATGACCAAGAATATGCATTTTCATTTTATGCTTCCAACTAGCAAAATTTGTACCATCAAAGTAAGGACCTCTACGAAAATTACCCTCACTAGACGCCATACTCACCTAGGTTGTGAAACCAAGCTTATGGAGTCCAATGCAATGGAAACCAATACAATGGAGACCAAAGCTCTGATACCACTTGTAGGATCGAAAGTATGTCTAGAGGGGGGTGATTAGACTACTTGACAATATAAAAATTCAGCCTTTTGATAAAGACAAGTTTTTGGCAAGTTCACAATGATGATCAAGTCAAGTATCACCCTACACATGCAATTCTAGAGTATAGGCAGCGGAAAGTAAATTGCACATGTAGTAAAGAGAGGTGGAGAAGAGCAAACGCAATTTGGAGACACGGAGATTTTTTCTCGTGGTTCCGATAGGTGGTGCTATCGTCAATCCACGTTGATGGAGACTTCAACCCACGGAGGGTAACGGCTGCGAGAGTCCACGGAGGGCTCCACCCACGAAGGGTCCACGAAGAAGCAACCTTGTCTATGCCATCATGGCCTACGCCCACGGAGGGCTAGCCTTACTCGGGGTAGATCTTCACGAAGTAGGCGATCTCCTTGCCCTTACAAACTTCTTGGTTCAACTCCACATCTTGACGGAGGCTCCCAAGCGACACCTAACCAATCTAGGAGGCACCACCCTCCAAAAGGTAATAGATGGTGTTGATGATGATGAACTCCTTGCTCTTGTGCTTCAAATGATAATCTCCCCAACACTCAACTCTCCTCACTGATTTGGCTGTGGTGGAAGAAAGGATTGAGTGGAAAGCAACTTGGGAAGGCTAGAGATCAAGTTTCATATGGTGGGAGTGGAGCTACTTGATCTCAACACAAGGGTAGGTAGTTCTCTTCTCAGAAATGTAAGGTAGGAGTGGTAGTTCTTTCTGATGGCTCTCTCCACGAATGAAGAGGGGGTGGAGGGGTATTTATAGCCTCCACACAAAATCCAACCGTTACACACATTTGACCAATCTCGGTCAGACCGAAGTTGACAACTCGGTGAGACCGAAAGTTCAAATCATGTGAACGTTGGGATTTTCGGTGGGACCAAAAATACAAACTCGGTGAGTCCGATTCGTCCAAAGACAAGAGCTTGCCAATCTCGGTGGGACCGACTTCATCATCTCGGTGACACCGATTTGATGACAGAAGGTTACAGAAGCTTGGCAACTCAAGTTTCGGTGAGACCGAGTTCAGAATCGGAAAATCCGAGAATTCTAGGGTTTGGCTATATGGCTGAGGTGGTTCATCTCGGTGTGACTGGGTTTGGAAAATCGGTGGGACCGAGATTACTTATGAGTGTATTATGGAAGTGAGAGTTGCTGATAGTTTAGGAGATGTATCACTAAGCACTTTGAGCAACCAGATCATTATCATAACCTCATCCCCTTTTAATAGTATTGGCTTTCCTATAGACTCAATGTGATCTTGGATCACTAAACCAAAAATGGAGTCTTGAGCTTTTGCCAATGCTTGCCTTAGCATTTTGAGGGGTCCACTTCTTCAGTCCTTGCCATACCCATATCACTGAACTTTCTGAAATGATTCTCAAGAAACTATTAGTTCAATGATATATATGTTGTTATTAATTACCAAAACCACCCGGGGATTAGTTGCACTTTCACTAGCGCGAGAGAGGACTCGTAACCGCCACCTCATGTACTGCATGGTTCCGCTCTCACTCATAGTGATAGCACTTCTTGCGTATACCTTTGTTTAGATGGATGACGTTGTTGTAGTTGCAAGTATTCGAGACTTGCATGTATTGCTATTTTCGAGATGATGACAAGATATCACTTTGTGTTGGATGATGATTATGAAGAGACTATTTGTATGTACATGCTATGATTACATTTGTGGTCTCGCAGGCATTTGTATGTGTATCATGATGACATTTCTATGTGCTAAAGATTCTTCTACAAAGCCGGTTCAAATACAAAACAAATATGCCAAAAAAAACTACTTAAATTAGCAGTAGCGAGTGTATAAAAGTTAGCAGCAGCGCCTCAATAGCAGTAGCGCGTCCAGCCAAAGAGTGCTAGCGCTACTAGCGGTAGCGAGCTTCCCTTAACCGTGTTGCTGCTACACTTGTGTAGCAGTAGCGCGGGTGCGCACGCGCTACTGCTATGAGTTAGCTGTAGCGCCGTATTAGTAGAGCGGGTACCCGCGCTACTGATACATCTAAAACCCGCGCTGCTGCTAGCCTTTTCCCTAGTAGTGGGTGCAGCCCAGGAGGGGGCCGGGCACCCAGGGCTGCCATGGCCGGGCACCCGGGATGTCCAGGGGGTTTTGCCCCTTCTCCTCCTTCTTCCTTCTTCTCGTTCTCTCCTTCCTTCTCTTCTTTCCCTTGCTTCGTGGTCACTTGAGTCTCCGTCTTCTCCTTATCACTATCATCTCCTTGGTACCTAAGCATGCACAATGTTTCCGATGAGGTAGAATCCAATTCTCATGTGAAACCAAACGAAACTCAAAGAGGAGAGAGTCAACCTCGTTTTCGATGGCGCGTGCACGTGCTCTTGTCATTGGGCCACTTGGTGCTTGTGGTGGTGATGAAGTGTCGGCGCGAGTAGTCGAGGGATGCTCTGCATCATCTTCCCCCCCTTGGGAAAGATCCGACCACGGATCATGTTCTGCATCACCATGGTACTTGGCCAAGTCTTTGACGTTGAAGATGTCGCTAACGCTATACTTGTCGCGTGGGATGTCGACCTTGCAGGCGTTGTCGTTGTAGCGTGCGATCACCTTGAATGGTCCGTCGGGTCTTGGACGTAGCTTGGACTTGCGTTCCTTGGGGAAGCGGTCTTTGCGGAGATGTATCCATACTTGATCACCCGGTTGGAACACCATAGGAGACTTGTTGAGGTTGAGCTTGGAAGCGAGTCGTTGTACTTGGCGCTCGATCGTGGAACGTGTTTCTTCATGCATCTCCTTGAGGTACGCGGCTCTTGCACTTGCGTCCATGTTTGCTCGTGCTTGAAGCGGTAGAGGAAGGATGTCCAATGGCGACAAAGGGTTGAAACTGTAGACGACCTCGAAGGGGGACTTGCCGGTTGTAGAGTTTCTTGCACGATTGTAGGCGTACTCGGCGACGGGTAGGCACTCCTCCCACTCCTTGATGTTCTTCTTGATCAACACACATAGGAGAGTCTCAAGCGTCCGATTGGTGACTTCCATTTGGCCATCGGTTTGAGGATGATATGCCATGGAGAATAGTAGCTTGATCCCGAGCTTGGCGCATAGTGTCTTCCAAAAGTAGCTTAAGAACTTGACGTCTCGATCCGACACAATTGTCTTTGGCACGCCGTGCAACCTCAAGATTTCCCTACAAAAGAGATTGGCAACATGTGAAGCATCGTTTATCTTATTGCATGGGATAAAATGAGCCATTTTAGAGAAATGGTCCACAACAACAAAAACCGAATCCTTGCCATTTTGAGTTCTAGGTAATCCAAGCACAAAATCCATGCTAATGCCTTCCCAAGGTTGTTGTGGAATAGGTAAAGGCCTATGTAAACCATGGGATTGAGAGTGTGACTTAGCTTTGCAACAAGTAGAGCACCGGTTGGTGAAGCGGGCAACATCGCAAAACATCTTGGGCCAATAATAGTTCTTGGAGAGCGTGGTGAAAGTCTTGTCGCGTCCAAAGTGTCCCATGAGTCCACCTCCATGAGCCTCTTGCAAAAGGAGCAAACGAAGAGAAGACTTGGGAATGCATAGTTTGTTAGCTCTCATAAGATAACCATCTTTGATATAATATCGTTCCCAAGAAGTATGCATCACACACTTAGCGTAAGGATTAGCAAAAGTCACATCACCCTCATACAAATCTTTGATATGATCAAATCCTATGACATTCAATTCAAGTTGAGTAAGTAACATGCATTTGCGGGAAAGGGCATCCGCCACCACGTTTTCTTTGCCCTTAATGTACTTTATCACATAGGGAAAAGATTCAATGAATTCACTCCATTTAGCATGCCTTTTGTTCAACTTGGTTTGACCTTTGAGGTATTTAAGTGTTTCATGATCGGTATGTATGACAAACTCATGCGGTCTAAGGTAATGCTCCCACACATGTAACACATGCACTAAAGCAAACAATTCTTTGTCATAGATGGGATAGTTAAGTTGAGCACCAGAAAGTTTCACTAAAATAAGCAATAGCTCGTTTTTCTTGCATCAAAACTCCACCAATTTCGGCACCACTTGCATCGCAATGAACCTCAAAAGTCTTGGCAAAGTTGGGTAAAGCAAGAATCGGAGCATGTGTAAGCAAAGATTTGAGCTCATCAAAAGCGGTTGATTGCAAAGGTCCCCAAACAAAAGGAGCATTCTTATTGCTCAAAGCATGCAAAGGAGCGGCAATAGTGCTAAAATCTTTCACAAAGCGACGATAAAAACCCGCAAGGCCAAGAAAACTTCGCACTTGTTGCAAATTGGTGGGTTGGGGCCAATTTTTAATTGCTTCAATTTTAGATTCATCAACATGGACACCCTTGGAAGATACAACGAAACCCAAGAAAACCACTTTGTCAACACCAAATGTGCACTTTTTCATGTTGGCATAAAGACTTTCCTTGCGAAGTGTTTTCAAAACAGCCCTAACATGATTAAGATGCTCTTTCATGGTTTTGCTAAACACAAGAATATCATCGAAGTAAACCACAACAAAGACTCCAATATAAGGACGAAGTACATGATGCATGAGACGCACGAAAGTACCGGGAGCCTCCGATAAACCCATAGGCATGACTAACCATTCATATAAGCCAAATTTGGTTTTGAAAGCGGTTTTCCATTCATCACCCTCTTGTATGCGGATTTGATAATAGCCACTTTTAAGATCATTTTTGAGAAAAAGTTGGCTCCACTAAGTTCATCAAGCATATCATCTAAGCGAGTAATAGGATGCCTATAGTGAATGGTAATAGCATTTATGGGTCTATAATCAGAACACAAGCGAAAGCTACCATCTTGCTTGGACACAAGTATAACGGGAACGGCACAAGGGCTTAAGCTTTCATGTACATGACCGTTGTCGATGAGTTGTTGTACTTGCCGTTGAATCTCCTTTGTCTCCTCGGGGTTGACGCGGTAGGGAGCCTTGTTTGGAAGAGGAGCGCCGGGGATGAGGTCGATTCGGTGCTCAATGCCTCGAAGAGGAGGGAGACCCGGAGGTAGCTCATCGGGGAAAACATCTTGAAATTCCTGCAAAGGAGATTGAAACACCAAAGGTAGCTCGTGAGCGGTGTTAGTTTTTGGTTCTCCATCCTTGCACACAAGGACAAAGTGCATCACACTCGATGGGTTCTCACACACTTCTCTCATCTCACTTTTTGTGGCAAATAGTATGAGGTTTTTCTCTCTAGGCGAAGAGGCGCTCAAGTTTGGCTTGTGGCTCTCACTCACATTTGGGTGGCTCACTTTCTCACTCTTCTCTCCATGATGGGTGGCTTTCTTGTCGGCTATCACTTGACTAGGAGACATAGGTCGTAGCACATATTCCTTCCCTTTCATCTTGAAGGTATAGTGATTGGTACGCCCATTGTGGATAACACCACAGTCGAATTGCCATGGTCGACCAAGAAGGAGGTGGAAAACGGTCATTGGGACCAGATCACATTCCAAAGTGTCCTCATATGCACCAATTTTGAAGGAGACTTGGACCGTATGCTCAACGCGGATAGTGCCGGAGTCACTTAGCCATTGAACCTTGTCAGGGTGCGGATGCTTCCTCTTGACCAATTGAAGCTTGGAGCATAGTTCTTCACTTGCCAAATTGTGGCAACTACCTCCATCGATAATGACCTTGACGGACCTTCCATTGATGCCGGCCTTGGTGTGGAAGATGTGGCACCGTTGGTCTTCTTCTTGGTGGTGTTGGAGCGTCAAGACCTTGGAGTCCACGAGAGAGGGACTTGAATCATTGTCACAAATGACTTGGTCATCTTCATCTTCGTTCACGCGCCGGTGCATGGCCACGTGCTCAATGTCTTCCATTTCTTCTTCACTCATTGAGTCATATGTGCCGTCATCGTTGAAGATCATCGTTTGCTTGTTGGTGCATTGGAAGGACTTGTGGCCTCGGCCGCCACATGTGAAGCACTTGATTGAGCTTGTCTTGACGGGATCATCGGGGGGCACCGAAGATGAGGGAGTCTTGGATTTGTAGGTGCTTGCCGGAGGACGAGTCGAGGAAGGTGCCACTTGCTTGGAACTTGACTTGTCACCGGTACTTGGTGATGCTCGAGTTGATGTAGGAGGTGCCGAATTCGCGGGAGCTTGAGAGTAGGAGCCGTAGGTCTTGGACGAGTATTTGGCTTATTTGAAGTCATCTTGCACTTGTCGCTCGGCCTTGGTCGCTTGATGAACTAGCTCAAGAAGGTTGGAGTATGGTTGGAAGTCGGCGATCCGCTTGATTGGGTGGTTGAGGCCGTTCAAGAAGCGTGCCATTGTTTGCTCGTCATCTTCCTTGACATTGGCGCGTATCATGGCAATCTCCATTTCTTGGTAGTATTCTTCCACCGTCTTGGTGCCTTGCTTATGGAGTTGCAACTTCTTGAAAAGATCTCGAGTGTAGTGAGTAGGCACAAATCGGGCTCTCATGACTTCCTTCATGGCTTCCCAAGTTGTGATTGGTGGTTCGCCTCTTGTATGTCGTCGCTCGATCACTTGTTCCCACCAAATGAGGACATAGTCTTGGAACTCGAGGGAGGCCATGGCTATCTTCTTTTCTTCATCGTAGTTGTGGAGGCGAAAAATCGTGTCCACCTTCAATGCCCCAGAGAGATATTCTTGGGATCATTGCTTCCGGAGAACTTTGGCATGGTGAACTTGAGCTTGCCGTAGCGGAGTTCGTCATCTTGATAGCGGTTGTCATATCGCTCTTGCCTTGGAAAGTCTTCAAATGCTCGTTCCTCATGATGTCGCTCTTGGCATGGAGGAGGGTCTTGAAGCACTTGTTCCACTTGGTGTCGCTCTTGTCTGGGAGGAGGGCGAGGAATGTGCGGTTGGTTGCGCCTTTCGTGTTGTTCTTCGTGTCGGGCGGCTTCTTCTTGTATCTCGCATCGAAGAGCTTCCTCTTGTTCTCGCACTTGGCGGTTGCGGACTTCAATGGCTCTAGTGGCCTCACGTAGAGCTTGTTGTGCTTCAAGTGCTTGAGCTTCACGGTCGAGTGCTTGTGCTTCACGTTGCTCTTGTGCTTGTCGAAGTGCATCACCGTCTTGAGGGGCTTGAGGTGGTACTTGTGGAGGTATTTGCTCTTGCTCCATTGCTCCATGAGGGACTTGGTGTCGCATCCATTCACGTGCTCGAACTCGGTCTTGTAAACCATTGCCATGGAATGGATTTTCTTGAGCTTGGTGAGCTTGATGATGATCACGTCGAGGAGGGCGAACTCGTGGTGGACTTGCATCATAAGAAGCTGATGAGGAAGACGGGCGTCGAACGATCATGTTGCGGAGCTCTTCCATTTGTGTGTTGAATTTGTCATCGATGTTTTGACAAAGGTCGGAGGCGAGTTGTTCGAAGCGTTCACCCAATGCGACGTTTTCTTGATGAAGCGCTCGTTGCGCGATGAAGAAGTGGTTCTTGGAGACATATCCGGAATCATCACCTTGCTCCTTGAAAAGTGGGTTCGACGACGCGCTTGGCCTATCCATCATAACCAAGTGGGGTGAGTAGGAAAGTGAGAGAACAATACCAAAGTTACCTTCTCCGAGGATTGAAGATGTAACAAGTGTCGCTCAATGTAATGCCACAATACGAGAATTGGAACCGGGTTTGTTTCTCACACCTACAAGTAAGAGGCTTATGGAGTAGCTCGGTTAGGATGGTGGCAAAAATTTCAAGCAAATGTTAGTCAAGATATCGATAAGGTTGAGAAGGTTCACAAAAATGCAAGTAAAGCAAATAGATCAAACCCAAAGGTATCACTAGGTACACACGCACGGAAGATAGATGGGATCCGCACAACCAAGGAGTGAGCTCGAAATGTGCAACCACGGAAAATGCTCTTGTTGTGCGAATGCTCGAGAGACACTAGCTCGATTGCTCAAATGGGCAAGATATGCTTGTGCACCTACCTATGAGAGAACCGTGCCGTCTTCAATCCCAACTATGGTATATATGCGATGACCAAGATGATATAGGTATGCAAATGGCTCAACTCTATTGCTTACAAGCTCTTTGTTTCTCCTCTTTTGCTTAAAAGCTTTTCTTATTCTTTTTTATGCTTGATGCTCGAGCCGAGTATGATATGAGACAAGTATGTATGATATGCACGGGAGAGACTTATGGCACTAAGATGATAACACGATCACTACGGTGCACAAAAAGCGTGGCCCGGCAATTCTCAACTTGCTAGTCTCAATGGGTAAGCGACGCAAAGTGTCTCGGGCTATCAATGCAAAAGCAAGGTAAGGAGGAAGTGTCGTCGAGGTTACCGTCCTTTCTTACGGTTAGCGATGAAGATGACTCCGAGTCGATGATGGTGACGAAGATGTCACACGCTCCTAAGTAGCCAAAACACCTTAGGAAACGGAAATGTCAACACAAAATTAGGCAAATGCGGAAGGTTTGTGTTTTTGTGATGATTTTTTGGATCGGGGTTAATGGTGGTGGTAGTGGGATGAGTGGATGGGGGATGTCAAGAGCTTCTAAACGAGCTAAAGAACACGAAAAACGGACTTGGGAGGTGGAAGTTATGGCCAAAACGGTGTTGGAAGTGGGCTGATTTGGGGGGGTGCGGGCACCCGGGGGTGGGAGGTGCGGGTGCCCGGGGTGGTCAGGGGAAAATGGCTCAGGGGTGCGGGTGCCCGGGGGTTCGAAGTGCGGGCACCCGGTGGTGGCCGATTTGGGCGGAAATCTTTGGGGAAAGGCCAAATTCGGTGGATTTCGTGGTGGGAAGGGTGGGGGTTGTTGGGGAGGGGCTAGATCCACTTACCAAACATCAAATCCATGGACCAAAATAACCAAATCTCACAAGATCCAACAAATTGCAAGAAAATTTTTTGGGGTTATTTTTGTGGGGATTTTCGGATTTGGACAAAAAACAACAAAATCAAGCTAGCAAATGGGGGGATGGGACTCCAAGATGTGAATAAACCTTGCTCATGATACCAAGATGTTGTAGGGTCAAACCCTAGGAAGGATCTTTTCACACTTGGAGGGGGAAAAGGAGGAAAAACTCAAGAACACCAAGAACACCAAGAACAAATCTCTCAAACAAACCCAAGTATCACATCCACTAGAGTAGCACACATGAGATCCACAAGATTATAAGATCAATACAAGGAGAGTAGCACTTGGTAAATTCTTCCCACTATGTGAGGTCTTGATGATCTTCTCCAAGAGGAGGCCTTGATAATCCAATGGATTCTTTCCTAGGTGGGGGCTTGAGCTCCTAAGAGGAGGGGATACAAGGAGCAAAGGCTCACAATGCTTAGTCTAATCTTTGCTAACCTTCCAAATGGCCTAGGGACGAAACTTAGTGAAAGAGGGGTACAAAGGACTAAAATGTCCCTAAAAACGCGTAGCCACGGGGAAGGGTTCGGGGCACCCGGGGTGGAACCGGCCGGGCACCCGGACAGGTCAGGGGGCCGCGCCCAGGCAGGACCGGGCACCCGGGGCGAAGTGGCCGGGCACCCAGCCAGGTCAGGAGCAGGCGGGCGAGGGGCCGGGCACCCAGGGCTCCAAGCCCGGGCACCCGAGGTGCCTTCCAGCGGCCGGTTGGGCGTGGGCCGGGCACCCGGGGCCGGCTGGGCAAAGCCCAGGAGAGGGGCCGGGCACCCGGGGCCGGCTGGGGTGTAGCCCAGGAGGGGGCCGAGCACCCGGGGCTGCCATGGCCGGGCACCCGGGATGTCCAGGGGGGTTTGCCCCTTCTCCTCGTTCTTCCTTCTTCTCGTTCTCTCCTTCATTCTCTTCTTTCCCTTGCTTCGTGGTCACTTGAGTCTTCGTCTTCTCCTTCTCACTATCATCTCCTTGGTACCTAAGCATGCACAATGTTTCCGATGATGGTAGAATCCAATTCTCATGTGAAACCGAACGAAACTCAAAGAGGAGAGAGTCAACCTCGTTTTCGATGGCGCGTGCACGTGCTCTTGTCATTGGGCCACTTGGTGCTTGCGGTGGTGATGAAGTGTCGGTGCGAGTAGTCGAGGGATGCTCCGCATCAATATTCCTATATGTCCTCTAATCGAGTTAAATCGTGGGTAAGGCCATGTGCGCCGAAGTGAGTGGATTGTGTGTTGGAGGCCCATGTACCAGGTGTTATAAGGTAGAGTCTAACATTGAACGGGTCAATGGATGAAATGAAAGAAATATGATTTTGTGTCCCCTTCTCTATCTTCTTCTTCCTCACGTCTCCAATCCCCAACCCCTCTCTATCTCTACAGGTATCAGAATCTGAGTCCATCCCACCAGGCAAAACAATGAGCAACAGGTTTCTCCATGCTATCGGCTAGCTATCTGGTGGCAAGGAGAGAGAGGAGAATGAAGGCATACTAGGGCTAGGGTTTATTGTTGCCGCCCATTTCGGCCGAAGAGGGGGCATCGACTACTCCCTTTGTTCACAAATATACGATGTTCTAACCTTTTAGAATCAGATGTATATAGCCATGTTTTAGTGTGTTTATTCATTCATTTTAGTCTTTATGTCTATAGTGAAATACCTAAAACATCTTATATTTCCAAGCGGAGGGAGTATACCAGTTGCGATTGTTTTAGCTTAACAAAATGTAGGGTCTAATATAACGGTGTATGCAAGTCATTATTAGGAAACATAGTAGAAAACAAAAAAAATCGCCCTACAATCAAGGTCCTGAATCACTATGAAGATGCATACAAGGTTAGATCGGATCGTTATCAACTTTGAGATGCATCGAAAGAAGAGTTGGTGTTGATCGTTCTTGAAGTCCCTTGAACCGTCCACAACGATTCCTTGAATAAAAGACTGAAAGCATGACCTCTACAGATTGCAAGCGTACATGTTTCACGATCCGGTAGCGCTTTCCCGTCCAGAGCTAATCATTGCCAGAGAATTAGAGAATGGAGAAGAGAACTTCTTGGGATTCTCTATTATGAGGATTAGAGAGGACTAGAACTAGCAGGTCAAGTCTAGATCAAACTAGACGGGAACTAGAACTAGAGAGAATTAGAGAGGGGCGGCGGAGGTAAGGGAACCTGTGTGTCCTCTAGGGAGCGCCCCTCATGTGTGTGTGGGACACCTAGGTGTCACCTTGATTGTTTTAGGTATGTATCGCTACATAATGACTATTTGATTTGTTTCCTAACTATTCTTCATGCAAGACTTTTCATATTTCCATTTTATTTCCGTTTTTCACTACTCCCTCCATCACAGTTTAGAAGGTACCCTTCAAATTTCATGCATTTCCAGAACTGAGAAGAATTAAGGCGCGTTTCATTTACTGCGTAGTAGTACACCATGCATGAGTAATTAGGAGTACTAGTACTAGCTACATGCATTGTGTGAACGTGGGGTGGAAACCCGGGGTGTGAACGTGGTGTGGAATTGGTTTCCACCAATGCATGCAAGGAGGTTGCTCGTTTACCGAAGGTGGGGTTTATTGAAGCATTAGCTTCTCATATAATTAGGTGCATACAATTAACTATGATGTTTTTTCCAGTCGAACACATGGAGGAAATGGAGCCAATCGCTGAATACCTTGGTTCCAGCTATCTGGGCTACATGCCCTGTAAACTGTGATGGAGGGAGTATTAGACATGCAAGACTTGCCGTACAATAAATTGTATTAATGTTTGATTATTATTTTTTCTGAACTACAATGGGTATCTAATATGCATATTTTGTTTCCTAACTATCTAATATGGGTATCTAATACTTACTGATGGAAATATGCCGACGTGGGGAGGGCTGATGGAAATATGTCGTAGAGGCAATAATATTCTATTATTATATTTCAGTGTTTATAACTAAGATTTTATATTCTATGCTATAACTTCTATGATACTGGAATATGTGATTCAGTGGAAAACTCATATGCACGTGTGGAATGGTAAACGGTAAAAATATGATTCCTAGTCTCGCCTCTAAGACCAGCTCAAATGTTGTTTGTGATCATGTTTCCTGGATCTTGAGATATCATTAAGTGTAACGATAGTCTCAAAATGACATGGAGAATATGATGTTGGAAGAATGATCATATTGAATTGACCCAAACTTGATTGCTATACTTTGAGATGCTACCGTCACAAGTCAATCGTTATAACATGGAGAGTTTACTTATGCTTTAGTTCCTTAGACCATGAGAGTATCATAGTTACTTCTTACTGTACCATGGACTTTAGGGTTGCTCAAATGTCATCTATAACACGGTATCATAACGACAACTTACAGGTTCACGGGAAAGTTTGACAAGGGACTAGATAGCTCAAGAGTGGGATTTGCTCCTCCAACGATGGATATATACTCTTAGGGCCCTCTCGGTGTGATGACATCCATCATCATCTGGCTAGACACGGGTGACTATGTCATGGGGATGCTGGAACATGTCAACGAGAAATAAGAACAAAACTGGTAATGAGAAGACCGGTATAGTGAGCATGAGAATGACTCAAGAGGATACTAGTACATCTCACCTTGGGTTTTGTAAAGTATCATGAAGCAAAGGGAATAGCACATGATAACCAAAGGTTCACTCGAATGTCATTCGTGCAATCATAGGGATCGATATAGACATCCAGGGTTCCACTATCGGTCATTGAACGAAAGGGGTTTTGTTCATGTCTATGTTTTACTGAACCTACAGGGTCACAAGTTTAAGGTAATCACAATTTTTTGAGTGTTAGTAGGACAGGAGTAATAAGGAAATATTTATGTAATAGTTTCATTAATATTTGAAATAGTTTCGAGAAGAACTAGAAGCGTTTCACGGTCACCATAAGGGTTTCGGGGTTTACCGGGTAATATCGGATAAAACCGATAAATAATATATATGTGGAAAATGTTTTCGAAGATGTTAAATTAATAATAAAACAATCTAATAATAGTTAGGAGGCTTTTATATTTAATTAAATATCAACGGACCTTAAAAGACCAAGTGGTGGAAAGCATATTGGGCAATAACGGCCCAATAGTGGTGGTGCTCCCTGTTCTGCATGGAGAAGGAAAGGGGAGGCCAAGTTGGACGGGATATGATGGTGCAAAATACCGTCAAATCCTTCAGTAGGGGTCCAAGTGCAGCTGGAAGTCCTGGATCGGAGGTCACACAAGGGGTTTATCCAGGTTAGGGCCTCCGAAGAGTAATGCCCTACGTCCTGCTGGTTTTCATTATTCATGGTGGAGCGATACCTCCTGCGAGGGATTACAATGGAGTATGAGATTGCTAGTGGTAGTTTCCTATCTGTGGATAGATGATGAGGACCCTAGACCTCCCTTTATATAGGCAGGAGAGGTCTAGGGTTTACATGGTAGATTTGATCTGGGGGGCTACCACCCTCTAATCTCGACCATGAAGGTCTCCTATGCCTCCTAGGGTTTGCTTCTCGTCTTGAGCCTAATAGCCCCCTTGTAGTTGATGAGGTCGGGCTCTGTGGTGCTTAGCCACCCCTAGTACAGGACCCAGTCATGATTCCCCCTCCTCTTGGCGGGCACAAGGGGTGAATCCTTCCTCCCTTGTGGTGCCCCCTCCCCTCCCTCCATCCTATATATACTACATGATTTTGACCTTTGGAGATGCAAGTTTTGGAGCATCCTCTAGTTCTCTAGTTCTCGTTCCAGTTGATCCAGTTAGAGCTATATCTAATCCTCTCCAATCCTCACAATTAGAAGCCTGGTGTGGTTCTAATCTCCTCCCTCTAATTCTCTGACGGTTATTAGTTCTGGAAGTCAAAGTGCTGTCGGATCATGAAGACTGTACACTTGTAAACTATGGAGAGGCCATGCTTTCGGTCTTCTGTTTGAGGGATCGTTCCTGAACAGTTTGAGGGACTTAACCGTTGATCTTCATCAAGTTCGAGGGATCATTCGTGAACGGTTCGAGGGACCGCAAGTATGATCTACACCGATTCTTCTTTCACTGCAACTCGGAGTTGGTAACGATCCGATCCAAACCACATCTTCATAGTGTTCCTGGTTGATTATAGGATGTTTTTTTTACTTTCTACTATGTTTCCCAATAGTGGCATCAGCGCGGTTCTATGAGTATATGCAAGTTTCGATCTAGATCACATGTGGATGTGAGAGTTTGATGTTCTTGCTACGCTTCCCTCGAATGTTACTTCGGTTCAGTTAATTGACAACATAATGTAGCTTTTCACAAAGTTGCATCGCACCCCAGGGTCTAAATGATTTGCTTGTTGAATCACCACTGGATCTACGGGATTGGGAGAAGCAAGAGAAAAGAAGACGTGGCACAAACTCATTTTTTTCAAAACTGAAATTAACTGATGAATGAAAAGGAGAACACAGAACCACTACGAAGAAAGAAGGTAGGGGAAAACATATGTTGCTCGTTCATACTTGTTGCATCGCACCACAGGATCTACGGGATTTGCTTGTTGAGTCGCACCACTGGATCTACGTGATTGGGAGAAGCAAGAGAAAAGAAGACGTGGCACAAACTCATTTTTTCAAAATTGAAATTATCTGGATGAATTAAAAAGAGAGCACCGAACCACAGTGAAGAAAGAAGGTAGGGGAAAACATATGTTGCTCGTCCAAACTTGTTGCATCGCACCGTGGGATCTGCATAATTGGGAGAAGCTAGAGAGAAAAAAAAGATGCATGTCCATACTTGTAGCGTCGCACTGTTGCATCTACGCAATTGGGTGGAGCAAGGAAAAAAATTTGAAAAATTAATATCATCGTAAGTTATTGGGGGAGAAGAGAGAAAAGAAATCAAAATCATCATACGCGTTTTTGGGGAAGCGAGAGAAAAAAAATCAAAATCATTTGAATAAACAAAAACATAACTGGGAGAAACAAGAGGAAAAGTAAGAGCATTATTGAAAAAATTAGGAGAAGCGACTGAACTAGGAGAGGAAGAGAAAAAATTAAGAGCATCATTAAAAAAGTTTAGGAGAAACGGGTGGAAAAAAAGCAAAATCATATGAAAGAAGAAAAGACATCATTTTTTGAAGTAGCGAGAGGAAAAAAAATCAAAATGATCTGAAAAAACAAAAAGACCAACCGTGTACGTCTACACGGATCTGACAATCGTATGACATCAGGCGAACCCAATAGCCATACGTCGGCCTTTTACCTCCGCAGACCCGTTAGATCAGCGCTAACTGATTCGTGACCGCATCGTTGGTGACAACAGGATCAGTACCAGCCTATTTAAGCAGCGAAGTTGCCTACCAAGCTTGCAGTGTGGTACTAAATAACGGCGAACCGATCGGTGTGCTCGTTTTGCTCGTTTCCGGCGCACCAGCAGCTGAACGCTAGCTGGGCCGTCCTCGCCCTCGGTCCACCAGCTAAGCTGGGCCTCTAAAGAAAATAAAAGTAGCGATTTGTGTTTTGAGCGGAAGATCAACTAATTTTTGAGAGGAGGAAAAGTAGCAACTTTTTGGGTGACAAGGAGCGCTGCGCTGCGCCGCGCGGTGGGGTTTCGACTGTTTCGACCACGCGACCAACGGAACCGTACACAACCTGAAGATGTTGTCTCAAGGAAAAAAAGGACTGAGCACGTTTCTTTTTTCGAGAAAAATTCCGTCTATCCATATTCTATCATGGTGATATAAGGGACATCAGAAATAATAAAAATTATATCCAGATACGTAGACCATCCAACGATGATTATAGGCACTGAAGCGAGCCAAAGGACTAGCCCCTCACTCGCCGGAGTCAGGCAAAATTTGTTGTAGTAGACAGTTGAAAATTCGTCATGCTAAGCCCTCATAGGACTAGCGCAACAGAACAGCAACCACCATCGATGAACAGTAGCGTAGATCAGAAGGATTGAGCGGCACACCAACATAGACGAACTATAACCAGATCCGAGCAAATCCACCAAGGACATATCCGCCGGAGACACACCCCCACATGCCCACCAACGATGCTAGACACACCACCGAGACAGGGGCTAGGCAGGAAGAAACTTATTCCATCTTCAGGGAGTTGATGTCGTCTTGTCTTCCTGAACATGACATAAACCCTAACAAAAGTCGAAGAAACATCTAAAAACAGAGCGCTCCCACCTGCAAGGGCACCATGCCCTAAATCCATAGGAGACGAGGTAGACCGGCGGCAGCACGGTATTACAATAATTTCGATTGTGGGCCAAGGGGAATGAATGTCCTTTGATCCTCTGACCAAAGTACGTTGCCGGGGCCATTGGCGTGGATGATGGAGCGATGGAGCATGACCTTCATCTGTTGCTCGTACTCCTTGTTAGTCATGACGTAGACCGCGCCCCGCGGCACCGTCTTTTGTTGCGGCGACTGGTCCTCCTCATCGCCAGAGGAGATGACGATCTCCTACTTCATCGAGGAACCGGGCGCCGATGAGGACGACGGCCCCGGAGTTCGAGGGCATCGTCACGAATCTTTGGAGCCCGTTCTGGAGCTGCCGCCTGCCGGCGCCGAGGCCGACTTGCCCATCGTCGGAGTTGTGGAGGAAGAGGGATGATGAGGACGGGGACGTGCGACGCGATGTGCTGAGTGCAATGTGGATGGCATCGGAGCACGACTTATATAGCCTCGGCCAGACCATGCGAACGGACGGTGAGCTGCTTCAATGCGGTGTAGCGGCCAGGAAGCTGCGTCCGCATTGAAGCGACGACTCCCCTCAGGTCGCATCTATCAGTGCCGCCCTCCCATCCGGTCACATCACGTGGCATTAATGTCGGTTGTTGTTTCTTTGGTCTGACATTGCTGCGGCACGTGCATCGGACGAAAACCGCGGGAGAGACAAATGGGTTGTTTGGAGGGCCAGGTTAGTCAGTCGCGGACGTGACAGCTGTCCGGACGATCACAAAGCCTCACATTTTGTCTAGAGTTTGCAGGAAAAAAACACGCCCGGACCACCGAGCTAGCGGACCGGTACGGGACTGTGTTGAATGATAAAATACGTTCGGACCGCTTGATCCGAACCGTTGCGGGCGATTTAGGGGCCGGCGTTGGAGATGCCCCAACATTAACATTTGTAAACAACGCAAAAATTGAAATTGCTGCCAGACGGTTTCGTTATCGATGGTTCAATGAACCCAGCTTCAAAAGACGGACGACACGCACCAAGACGATCCCATCCCGCGACAGGGCATCAGCAGTTCAGCGCCTCCGTCGGGTCAACTGCTTGTTTTCCATTTTTACTTTGCAAAAAGTCCACCATTTCCGTTATCTGAACAGCACAGCGCGTGAAATCTTTCCCAGGAGGAATTAGATTACTCATCAATGGACTAAATCGGATCCGCCGCCCACCACCACCGCCAGCGCGAGAGGAAGAAGACGGCTTCCTGCCCCAGCCGTCGTGGCGAGCTGGCGAGGGGCTACGCGGCGCTATGCCTGTGCGGACACCCGGACGGGAACGAGGCGCAGATGCATTTTCGGGCCTTGCCCGGCCGCGGCGCCGGCCGTCGCCATCGACGCCGCTTCAAATCCATGGCTTTTTTTACGCTTTCCTCGCCAGAGGCTCCTGCTTAGTCCTTTGCCACGCCTGACCTCACGCCGCCCCCCACCCAAACCCCCCTTTAAAACCCGCCACCGTCGCCACCGACTCGCCATCATCCGACCACAGAGAGAGCTTTATTCCCCCGGAGAGAAAGCAGTGACGGCGAGAGGGCGGGAGCGAGCGAGTGAGGCGGCGGTCGGGAAGGAGGAGGAGGATGCCGGGCGCGGTGAAGGCCGGGAGCAGGCCGCCGTGGCTGGGGCTGGGGGCGGCCGTGTGGCTGCAGGCGTCGGCGGGGACCAGCTCCGCCTTCGCGCTCTACTCGCACGCGCTCAAGGTGGCGCTCGGCGCCGACCAGAGCCGCGTCGCGCTGCTCGGGGTCGCCTGCAACGTCGGGGACAGCCTCGGCCTCCTCCCCGGCGTCGTCTGCAACAAGCTCCACCCGGCCCTGCTCCTGCTCGTCGCCGCCGCCTCCGGCCTCCTCGGCTACGGGGTCACCTGGCTCGCCGTCTCCGGCGTCGCCCCGGCGCTGCCCTACTGGCTGGTAAGTGAGCTCCCCGACGAGATCTTTAATCCCTAGATCAGTTCTAGATCGTGAAATGGTGCTTCAATTGCTCTGCTGGATTACGGTTGCAGTAACGATTTTAGGGGAAAGGCGTTATGCTTCGCGGGGACCAGCTAAACAAGTGTCCCTGTCTAAGATTCCACAAACAAAACTTATACCAACTGTCTAGCGAAAAGTTAATCCTCGATTGCAATTGGGCGAAAAAGTATTACCTGCATTTGGCTTCATTTGCCGGGCGATATGCGCATAGCCTGAAAGCCACATAATTTTCTTTACAAAATGGAAGCTTTCATCACCTCGAAGAGCCACATATTGAGCACTTCTTACTTAATTTACCGAAGATTGGCCTTACTAGGCTAGCATTTTTTTCTTTACTTTGATCATCATATAGTGGAAATTTACTAGTGCCAATCTTTTTGTTGGCCCTATTGCAGATATGGATCGCATTATGCATGGGTTCGAACAGCGGTGCGTGGATGTTGACCGCCGCTTTAGTAACCAACATGAGGAACTTCCCACTCAGCAGAGGGGCTGTTGCCGGCATCCTCAAGGGCTACTCTGGTCTAAGTGCAGCTGTCTACACCGCCATTTACACCGGCGCGCTTCACGGTTCAGCTGCAAACCTCCTGCTTTTTCTCACCCTGGGAGTTGCCATCGTGTGCCTTCTGGCGATGTACTTCGTGAGGCCTTGTGAGCCTTCTCTGGTGGAGAATTCCTCGGAGAGAGTTCACTTCCTGTTCGTACAGATCAACAGTGCTCTTCTTGGGGTTTATCTCGTCTGCGCCACGACATTGGATCGTTTTGTGACTCTCACCCCTGCTCTGAACTACTCCTTGATTGCTATCATGGTCATTCTCATTCTTGCACCGTTTGCGATACCCGTGAAAATGACATTGTTTCGAAGCGTCCCAAGGAAAGTCACTTCTGCTGCTGCTGACAATGATTTCACAGAACCATTTCTTCTGCCTTCTTCCTCTGAACCAAACTTCGGCAAAATTGAAGATGAGGATGCTGCAGATATTGATCTTCTCTTAGCTGAGGGTGAAGGGGCTGTGAAGCAAAAGAGAAGAAGACCAAAAAGGGGAGAGGACTTCAGGTTCCGTGAAGCTCTGCTAAAGGCAGATTTCTGGTTGCTCTTTGCAGTATTCTTTATAGGTGTTGGATCTGGAGTCACCGTCCTTAACAATCTAGCACAAGTTGGAACTGCAGCAGGTGTTGTTGGCACAACCATATCAGTCTCTCTCTTCAGTTTGGGCAACTTCTTTGGCCGCTTAGGAGGTGGTGCTGTTTCTGATTATTTTGTCAGGTAATGGAATCTCTTATTTATTGAATCGCAAAACAAGGTGTACTTTCATCTACTCCCTCCGTCCGAAAATACTTGTCATCAAAATGGACAAAAAGGGATGTATCTACAACTAATATACGTCTAGATACATCCTCTTTTATTTATTTTGATGACAAGTATTTCCGGACGGAGGGAGTACCTGTCCAAGCACCAGTTGGTCTACATAATTGCTCTACCAGTTTCATGGAGTTCTTTTGGTTATGTAGTTGTTTATTGTTTGTTTTTGGGACAAAGTGTTGCATGCCAAGTTAGTTAGGTAACCCAATGAATTCTTTTTCATACAAAAATATTCGTCTGCCATTATCCTAATAGAATTGTTAGAACCTTCAGTCCAGTTTCAACTTACAAGCCAATAAAGAATGAGCTGACCTCTTATATTAAAGAGGAACACATTATGTCTGCTGTGGGTTATGGATCAAACTGTTTTCTTTAACTGAATTATTAAAGCCTCCGTTCCATCTTAGCAAATAAATAATAGGTTGACAATATTTCTCTCCCTTATATTTTTTTCTGACACACTGGAACAGTTAAAAAGGTTCCCAGTTCCAACTGTGGATGAAATATAAATATTCAGTCAGAAACTTTCTTGGTTGGATGCAATGCGTGGTTGAATGCATTTGTTCACATTTTAAATTTGAATTTTTTATACATCCTGCAGTTGGTTAACCAAGCTTCTTTTCTAGGTCAAGGACACTTCCACGGACAGTACTGATCACATGCACCCAAGTGGTGATGATAATCAACTACCTAGTCTTCGCGCTGGGTCTCAAAGCCACGCTCTACATCTCCGTTGCCATACTCGGCATCTGCTATGGTGTCCATTTCTCGGTGATGGTGTCGACGTCATCGGAGCTGTTTGGGCTAAAGCAGTTTGGGAAGATCTACAACTTCATCTTGCTGGCAAACCCGCTTGGCGCGCTCGTATTCAGCAGCCTCGCCGGGTATGTCTATGATCATGAAGCGGCAAAACAGCACAGCGTCGCAGCAGTGGCGGGCTCTGACCATGTCATGGTATGCTACGGCCCCAGCTGTTTCAGGCTCACGTTCTTTGTGCTGTCAGGCATGGCATGCTTGGGAACGTTTCTGAGCGTGATCCTGACCGTGAGGATCCGACCGGTCTATCAGACGCTCTATGGAGGTGGACCCTCGAGCCAGCCCAGGAGCTCTGCGCATTGATGCCCGGTGAGCTTGTTTAGTGATCTGTTGTAATATATTGTACTTGAAATATGAGCACGTTTTTATTTATTTTTGCTGTGTTGTGTGTGTGTGGGTGGGTGGGGGTGGGGGGAGGTGCTCTGTATTGCGATTTTGGGACCTGGTTGTTGACAAGTTCAGTCTTGGTCCTCGTATATGGTGAGGAATGAGATATGTTATTTTTCGAGTCGCTGCTTGTTTCTTCTGGTTGATCTGGTGGAGCATGAACCCGAGGATACAAATATAATCCTCATTTTGTTTTTGGAAAAAGGAGGATCAGACCTTGGGCCTCTGTATCATGATGATGCACAGTTTATATGTAATTGCCATTTTGGATTTCCTTCTGATGTTCGTGTTTGAGAAACCAACCATGTTGAATGGATTTTTGGACCTTTTTTCCTTTTAAAGAGAAATCTCACTTGTACATGTCAAAAAAAAAAATCTCACTTATAACTACAATTCTTTTCTTTGTTGAAAGCCAGTGCTGCTACCTGTTTTCTGCATAGAAAGGAAATGCATTTCCAGTGCTTTTGACGCCACTGCTACTTAGTAATTCTGAAAATCAACATTGTCACATTGGCGGTTGTGGCTCGCGCCGCTCCCGCGAGCGGCCGGGCGAAACCCCAGCCTGTCGCCGCCGCCTCCCACACCTTCGCCTCCCCCTCTCTCGCCGCCGCCAGGGGACGGCACCGGGCAAAGCCTGTGCGTGCGTTGGCGGCGGCGGGGTCCTCCCCTCCCCACGAGGCACGGGCGGCGCGGGACGTCCGGCTCCCGTGGTGGCGCGCATGGCCAGGTATGGCGTGCAGGCGAGTGGATCTGGCATGAGGGCGGCCAAGTGAGGGCGGATTTGGCGCCGGCAAGGGCGTGGCGCGGCCTGCCGCGGAGGCGGCCAGGCGCGCGGATCTGGCGCCGGCGACGGCGCGCGTCCAGGGGCGAGCGGGCGGTGCACGGCTTGGCCCGGTGGCGGCCAGGCGAGGGGGTGAGCGGGCGTGGTGGCGCGCGGATCTGGCGCCGGCGATGGCGCGCGTCCAGGGGCGAGCGGGCGTGGTGCAGGGCTTGGCCCGGTGGCGGCCAGGCGAGGCGCGCGCGGGTGCGTCCCGGGGTGGGCGCGTCCTGGCGCGGTGGCGGCCAGGCGAGGGCGCGTGGAGGCGCCTCGGATTCGGCGCGGGCTGGCGGGGCGGCGCCCCTCCGGCGTGTGGCGGCCGGATCTGGTCGAACCTGACCAGATTCGTGGTGTGTTTGACGCGCGCCGGCCCTGCGCGCTGGTCCTATGATGCTGGAGCAGGCGGCTTCGGTCGTGATAGATGCGGGATGCAGGGACTGATCTGATCACTGTAGGCTCGCCGTTGGCGGGGTGGACCACGACTCCATGGCTTCTACGACTAGGTTCTGCGGCGGTGGCGGTGCGAGACTGCATGGACGAGCTTCTGTGGGCACGAGCAGAGGCCGGTGGCGATGGCGTTTGTGGGTGTCATTTTCCTCCTTGGAGGCGTCACCTGAGGTGTGTCGGCATCTTCCTCGTGCTCGGATGGTGGTTTGTCTCCGGGCGAAATCCTAGGTCCGGTGTTGGATCGGCGTGATGGCGGCGTGTTTGACGTCGTTCCTCTGTTGGGAGCATCACGTTTGGAGACACTTCCTGGAAGCTCTTTGTGGCGCTCCTCCGGTGCTCGCCGCTGTTCAAGGTGAAGCCCTAGGCGCAATGTACGACATCATCGATGAGTCCAAGACGAAGCTCTTTCTGGGATCGACCAAGTCCCGCCATCTACCCCCCTGCTTCCTGGGTGGATGGTGCGTTGGCGAGGGAAGTTGTAGTGGGAGCTGCTGCTATCTTCGGAGGTGATCGGCGTTGTTCGAGACGCGGTGGTGATGCTTAGCTTAGGACAGGTGCTTCGGTTGTGTAGTCATGTTGTTTGTGGTGGGTGTAGCTCTCTGCAGCTATTAGGGCCGCAGTTTTTTTTTCTTTCTCTTTTTGATCTTCGGATCTTCACCATGTTGTTCTTCCGCTGCTTTCTGCTAAATCTGAATCAAGCCAGCAATTTGCTGGATCTTTCAAAAAAAAAACATTGGCGGTTGTTCCTTACTTCATACTCCCTCCATCCCTAAATACTCCTTCCGTCCAGAAATACTTGTCGAAGAAATGGCCCTAAATACTCCCTCCGTCTGGGAATATTTGTTGAAAAAATGGATAAAAATGGTTGTATCTAGAACTAAAATAAGTCTAGATACATTCATTTCTAATAAGTATTTACGGACGAAGGGAGTATAAGTCTTTTTAGAGATTCCAATAAGGGACTACATGTGGAGCAAAATGAGTGAATCTACACTTTAAAATATGTCTATATACATCCGTATATAGTTTGTATTGAAATCTCTAAAAAGATTTATATTTAGAAACAGAAGGGGTACTTTCATTGCAGTTTGATTAACTCATGTACGAATGACCTCAAGGCGCAGGTCCTCTCCAGGTGATCGCAACTCATTAGAATCTTATGTTTCAGAAATTTGATTATTTCTTTTTGCATGCAGACATAAATTTGAGTTGAGTCGGTATCGCATAACCCAACTAGGCAAACTGTATCTCCTTCCAATGTCGGTCACGAATTTTTCAGGAATGAACACATATGCATAGATATTTTCAACCAGAAGTGCTGACGGCACATCCAATGAAAGAGATAGGTAATGCATTTTTTAACAGGCACTGCTGTTACTTCCAGAGAATTAATTTGGTACATCTTTTAAACGCTTAAACAAACTCAAGTATGAGACCCAAAGACATGATGACCCAGCTTAACAGTTGGCAAAGGACAGGACTAAGTACTCCCTCCGTCTGAAAAAGCTTGTCCCTCAAATAGATGTATGTAGTATCAAGTTAGTGCTAGATACATCCATTTGAAAAACAAGCTTAAGACAAGCTTTTCCGAACGGAGAGAGTAGTAACTATTGAATTCATGCACCGGCCAATTGCTCCAAAAGTTCGAACTGATGGAGGAAAGCGGGCAATATATTTCAACACCCCCCCCCCCCCCCCCCACGTCTAGGCTATTTTAGTCCTTAGACGTGGGATCGATGTAGGCCATAGAATCGTTTATTTAATACTGCGTTGGCAGGGTCTTGAACTCAAGACTTCTTGGCTCTGATACCATATTGAATTCATGCATCACCTAGTTGCTTCAAAAGTCCGAACTGATGGAGGGAAGAGGGCAATATATTTCAACACTAACGTTCTAACGGTTAAGGCGGTGGCCTAAAAGTGGTCGGTTTTGAATTGTCAAAATCTATCATTTCCAAGCAATTTTTTCTGGTCGTCGTCCATCAAATAGGTGTTTCAAGTTCATTCTTGAACTTCCTCTTTGCCTTGAGGTCGACCACAATAACTGTGATGTTGTCGTTGCTCCCCTTCTGGAGAGCAAGCTTCGACAGGTATTCAGCAGCCGCTTGAGCGGCTGGATCTGATGAGTCACTGCTCTGTTCCGCCGGTGATGAATCTATGATGTTCTTTTTATGCCATAGAAGTATTCTTTGGCGAGCAACATCACACACCTCTTGATTTGATAATACGTCCCAGAGGCCATCGCTAGCAAGAATAAGGCACTCGTCCTCCTTCTCTCGAGGAACAGTTGTGACCTCTGGGACTGGAATTACCCATGGCTTCAGATACCTGTCACCTGTAGCAGGTACAAGGCATGATAAGTTTTGTAGCTTACACTCATACAGTAAGACAAAAGTGAATTACACAACAAAACTAGCAAACGACAACATACTAAGATGCTCTGCAAACAAAAGGCAAAATACTAAGATGAGTAAATTCCAGTCCTTCGCATTTATTTTGTGCACGATAGACATCAAATACCCAAGTTATATTTAGATAAATGAATAACCGAATACACAAATTTACACAATTAGACAATTATGAGAGGGGTGGCTTTTATGTCAGGGATGACCTGTGTGTTACCGAGCCCACACTGATTTTTTTTCCAAAATCCGAGGTGTCAGGAGAGGAAGGGTTGCAGAGAAGGCGGAGAGAAGTGGAGGGGAAAGAGAGTGAAAGTATTGAATATAGTCTAGGTACATGTATGTCAAAATTTCTTAATTACGTAGTTGAGGTCAGTCGTGTGTACTTAGGGTTTACGGTTTAGATTCGAAGTCCTAACAAAGTGATGTATCTGAAAGACAAAATTTGTAGGGAAAACACCAATAAAAACCATAAGAGATCATAAAACCACATGTAGCATCAGTCCAAAAAAAATAAAGCAGAAAAGACTAGGCGCGTACTCCTGATAGTCCAAAAACAATAAAGCAGAAAAAACTAGACATGCGAATCAACCTGTGTTTGAGTTGGTTAGGTGGACAGTAGTATCCCCAACCCACCAGGGTTCAAATCCTGGTGCTTGCATTATTCCTGGATTTATTTCAGGATTTCCGGCGATGCGCTTTCAGTGGGAGGAGACGTTCCCGTCGACGACGAGGCGCCTACGGTGACTTCGTAAATCTCAAGATGATATGCCGGCTCAGTCTCTCGGAGGTGCTCATAGGGGTAGGGTGTGCGTGTGTGCGTTCATAGGGATGAGTGTATGCGCGTGTATATGAGCGCTTGTATCTGTACTGATGCTCAAAAAAAAAGAAAAAACTAGACATCAAAGGAAGGACGGCAACATCTGGGCCGATCCAGCCTGCTACATTCACAACGGAAGTATATATCCTGCATATGGTTTACAGATTTATGGTTAAGGAATAGCAAACATACCAATTGATCGCGACGTGCCAAGGACACCCATAACTTTATAGCCATGCCACTGTATGATCCTCCCACCCTCCGCCTCAATTCTTGCATGCTCATCCTCCCTGTTAGGCTGGAGTTGAAACGAAGAACAACGTGGTTTACATCTACTTAACGTAAAAAAGATAACACATGAACCAAAAGTTCAAGGTAAACAGTAGAATAAACAAGAGAAGCCTCACAGGGCTTGGGAGCTTACTTTGTGATCCACTGTCAATGGCACGGGCTGCTTGCCACGGCAGAGCACTGCCCGTGAGTCTCCACAATTGGCGATAATGATATGCGAGGAGCAGATGACAGCGACAACCGCTGTGGAACCAACGGTCTCAGGTGCCATGGGTTCTACCTCGGCTGCCTTAGCTAGGCCTGTCGTGCCGACACCTTGCCCTCCTCCTCTGATCACCTTGCCCCCGACCTCGTCATCCACCATACAGAAGACATCCACAAACGCCTTTTCCCACTGCTTCTTGAACTCTACAGTTCCCCAGCTAACACCAGACAAGGGCCTCTCTGTCCTACCGAGCTCCTCCACCAGCGCTGCATGTAGCCGATCCCGACAGTAATTTGCAACCTGAATATGAATCAAACAAGATATACTAAGGTACCTAGCTATCAAAAAATATTTGGTTTTGTGCATACAGTTTTCTCTTGGGAAATAAAATAATTCGCCTCTTATTTTGTCATTCATGGTCAGGGACTCGGGGTACCTGCGCGCCACCGTGACCATCGTATACACCAAAGAAGTGCGCACGAAGGCGAAACCACATGGGATAAGGCCCATCAACCATGGCGTTGCCCGTGAGGAAGAGTGGTAAGCTAAAAAATCGTGGCACAGCGATGGCCGCGTCCTCCATCTCCCCCCGTCGGCCAACAGTTGACGTGAGCCCCCAGAATGCCACACATTCGACTATATAGGCACTCGCTCCAGCAGCGCCCCCAGACCCAGAGTCAGCGCTGTCCACACTGCTGGAGTCGCTGGTCATGGTGCCACAATCGCTCGCCAGAGTGCTGAAATCGGTGACCACCGAGCATGAACTCGGCGCGTCTAAGACCTGCGCTGAATATTGACTGAACTTTTTCTTCTTAATTAAAGCGGTCGGTTTTCCCTTGTACAAAAGAAGAGGGCAAGTGCAGAATCAAGACTAAGAAGCGATACCTGCGGTAGAACATAACATAATCATGCAAGTCCAGTTCGGGATTTTGCTTTATATATTCAACGATCCTTTTCTTCAAACTTCCATGTTCATTTAACGGGTCTTTATACCGTATCAAATGCTGTTTCTCTTGAGGATTGTACTCTTCCTCTATCCAATCTGCTCTTTTTACATAGTCGTAACTAGTTAACCTTGGATGATTGCGAATGGCATCCTTAAATGCAGACTCTGCAGCCCTCCTGTCAGGTTCTTCGGCTCCAGGGGCAGCCCCAATTGTTCCAGCAATCTCCTTGAGGTTTAATAGGTACTCGATGCCAGCAAGAAAATGATCATAATCTTCTCCTCTGTGAGCATTGAAACTTAGCTCGAGCCTCTTAAGATTGGGCAATGCTCCTTCCTGGAAGGCCAGGCATATTGCACCACATGTGTAATTAAAGTACTTGAGAGCTGGGAATGTCCCTCTTTTGAAGATCACCCTTTCTGCCGTGGGTTGCCGGACATGCAGTGAGAGAACTGTCAGGGCTGGCAATTCTGTCAGTATATCCATATCTTTCATCAGCATCTCACCAACAACAATTTTCAGAATGCAGAGTCTCCGAAGTTGACCAATCCACTCTGGAAGCCTGGAGAAGATGCAAATGGGGGGCGACAACTCAAGTCTCTGAAGAAATATGGGCGGAGAGGACATGCTGTTCCATACATCATGGTAAATTGCCATGCCTGAAACACCAGGAGCCAGAGTGACATATTTGAGGTTAGCCAGTTTCCCAAGAGAAGAGGCCAGAGCTGCCAGGTTTCTCTTCATACGCTCATTGGACTCCGCTGTACAATGCTCATCTGAGTCCTCAGTATAATAAGTGAGGTGAAGATCCTGCAGGTTCACTAGGTCACCAAGGCTCAATACATTGTCTTCAGAGTTACTGCCAATGTCAAAATAGTGTAATGTACGCAGAGAACTGATGCGGCCAATCTCATCAGGTAGATCTGTCTTATCTCCAAGAGAAAGATACAACAAACCCGGCAGATGAATAATATCCAACGGAACTGCAGACACTGCTGCATCAATTATCAGTGTTTCCAAGTACCGTAGCATTCGCATCTGGGTTGGTAGCTCTACTTCCACACTGGCATCACATAAAATTTTCAAATATCTCAGCTGAAACAAACTGCAGATTCTTGCGAGATTGAAACTGGTGCTCCCCCGTTGATCACCCCAAAATTCAAGTATTAGGACTCGGAGAAGCTTAAACTCCACAACTGAAGGCACACACTCAAGGATTCCGAAAAAGCCAATTGATCGAACTTTTGACAGTGACAGACCAGTTGGCTTCGTTGCATATCTGGTATTGCTGAAGTGGAACGACAGCCGACGAAAGTTGCTATAATGTCCTCTGATGTTCTGAGAGTAATCTAATGCAGTGATAAATCTTTCTTCAGTAGACTCAAGTGTAATAAGATCAAGTACAACGTGGTGCAGTGTGCAGGACAGCACCTCACCATTGTAGTTAATATCCACGGGTTGGATCATTCCCCTGTTGACAAGTTCTCCAAAATAGCTGTATGCAACCTCCCATGTGTCTGTTCCTTCTGTTACACCGATGAAACCTTCTGCCATCCATTGCTTAATCAAATCAATCTTCCACATTGTGTAGCCCTCTGGATACACCCTAACGTACATCAAACATGTCTTCAAATGGTGAGGAAGACTGTTGAAACTAAGCTTTAATATTTCCTGCACTGTCTCTTCCAAAGTAGAATTTGTACTCAAATTCGAATATAAACATTGCTGCACATACTGCCATAGCTCAGCGTTGTCAGGCTCACTTGTTAAAAGACCGGCTACAAAAATGGTTGCTAGTGGCAAACCAGCACATTTGGTTATGATTGGCTCAGAAATAAAGTTCAATTGTTCAGGGAATATGCATTCAGGTCCAAAAACCAGGTTGGATAACAGTTTCCCAGAGTCTTCCCTGCCAAGGGGTTTCATCTTCAAAATATTATTAGACTGATCCTCACACCATTCCTGAGCTACACCTTCACTTTCTGTCGTTGTTATTATTCTACTGCAATTAGTACCTTCAGGGAAAGCACTGATAACAATATCCCATGCTGTCGTTTCCCACAAATCATCAATTACAACAACATATCTGCAAAAGAAACATACAAAATTGTAATATGAATAATTATAAAATATCGTGTGTATAGAAACAGTTATTGCAGGAGTACTGTAGAGGCAAACTACAAGTGAAAACCGAAGTCAAGGGCCTCGTCTTTTTAAAACGGACAGACCCAGTGCTGGAAGCTTCCACACTAGGTGTGGTGTAGGGAAGGATTATACGAGGCAAGCCTTACCCCTCCACAATGCAATGCATAGAGGCCAAGTCGAACCCATGACCTCTCGGCACAAGTTGGGAGTATTTCACCATTGCATCAGGCCAGTCAAGGGCCTCCTTGATTGGACGGAATTCTTACATTTTGGAGAATTCTATTCCTTGTGAATTGACCTACCGTGTTTGTTTGATTTGTAATACTGAAAACCATAGAAATTTTTCCTGTGGATTACCCTGCATGCAATTCTGATGTAGAATTTCCACTCAGTCCTAAGTAATGATTTTCTTTCTTTGTTTTTATGAAAACTATGGGAAACAACTATCCTTACGAAAGTTTAATTGTTTTGATATGGTACAACCACAACCAAACAACTTCTATTACATATTCCTGTGCTTCTGGAATCCTGAGTCAAAGAGTCATAAAAGTTTTTTTTTTAATAATAGAATTACCCTACTGTAAATAATGATTAAATTTACACTAGATACATTTCAAGTAGACAATATAGAAAGGTTGAGGCATGTTGAAGCAATATTTTTTTTAGACATTGCCAGCATAAGCACTCCATTATTTATAATATTATTAATTCGTTAAATTTTATCGTGCATATACACTCTCTCCACAAATATGTAAGTAGAAAAACTTACTCTCATGTTTACAAAGTTTATGAAACTTGGAAGTATCTTAAAACAAAATTGACCTCATGGTATTTAGGTACAGACTGAACTTTATTTGGCAAAGGAAACACATAAATTTCAACTGAAAGAGGCAGCAACCACCAACAATATAGTACCTCTTGTTTTGGAGATGTTTGGTGAGATCGTCAATGAGGTTTTGCACCGTGCAGGAATCAGAGGGGTGTCGATGTCCCTGAACTTGAGAGAGAATGCCCCCAAGTAGTCTCCTCATGTCAGGCTTCCGGGATGCCCGGACGAAAGCTCGGCACTCGAATTGCTCCCCGAGTTCATGGTACACCTGTTTTGCAAGCGCGGTCTTGCCGATCCCTGCAGGTCCAACTATGGCCACCACTTTCAGCTGCTCCTCCTCCTCATCAATGAGCCACTTGATAAGCTTCGTCTTCACATCGTCCACACCAACAAGGCAGTGTGCAGCCTCTGCATACATTGCTGGAATCCGGCCGTGCCCAGTGAACACACATCTAGAGCTCGAGGTGCAACCGTCAAGATACCTTTCATGTCGTTCGATCGCCTCCCGCACCAGGGCCCTGAGATCTGTGATCTTGGCGGCCCTTGTGCACGGCTTCCGCTTGGGAAGCCAAGCAATCTTGACACGGCCAACCTTGTAGCTCTGCGCCGCCGATCTCATCTTGGCATCGGCGTGGGTGGACATGATGCTGTCGATGAAATCCTCGATGTCAAAGCAGAGTTCACGCACCTCATTCATCCAGTATTTCGCCATCTCGTTGGGGGAATCTGCCGTTGACTGCTCCACAAGGGCGACGCTTATCTCTTCCAGATCTGCCTTGAGGAGCTCGATTTTGCCCTTGAGTGCCTTTGGCAGCCGGTAATCGGATGGCAGCATCGAGTCGAGCTTCCTGAGAAGGGGCCCCATGGCGCCAAGGGAAGAACTCATCGGAGCATCCATGGCGCTCCTGACGGCCAGCGAGGAACTCATCGGAGCATCCATGGCGCTCGTGACGGCCAGCGAAGAACTCATCGGAGCATCCATGGCGCTCGTGACAGCCAGCGAAGAGCTCATCTCCGCCTGGAGAAATAAATCAAAGCATAGAGAACACTCTGTAAGAGGGGAAGACCAACAATGGAGAAAGCAGTAAATGTGGATCCAAGTACGGGAGATAGTCAACGACTGAGCGCGAGCGCATGCGAATGTGAGACACCAACTACTAGCAGGCCTGGTCGACCATGAAGACATCTACGACGACTTTATCAATCTTAAAAACGTGTTGGTCTCTCTCAAAAGTGTTTATAGGGATAGTGTGTGTATGTGTTAATATCAAATGTTGCCAAAAACTGACAACTTTTTATGAGGTTGGCAAGTAAAATTGGTAACCAATCAAACACCAATCAATATTTGACATCAAACCAATCATGCTCGAAAGCCCAGCCATGGGCCCAACACCATCTATCTCTATCGCCGAAAAGGGTTGTGCCTTCTCACCCTTGATCGAATGGCACTGCACTATCGGCGGGAAAAGCGGTTGTAGAACCCACATGGACCATGATGTCCAAGCTACCAAGGGAGACGAAGCAAGGGCATACCAACATGCACGGGCCATACTCTTCACATGCATCGTGCCACACCGGCGAACATGTAGCACTCAGATCAAATGACTACGAAACTATGTTGATACTTTCACATATTATGGGTAAAATAAGAGATATCCCTATTTTTCCATAAGGGGTCTTAATTACCACTGCTTAGCTTTTAATTTGCCTCCGACCATCAAATTTAATGTGAAGAGCATGTACTTCTCACTTTGAAACAAGGGGCGCTTCCGGTTTTGTGCATGCTTCAAACAATCTTATCTCCTCCATATTACCATATCTCTACTCTCTTGTCAATAATTTTCTGAGTTTTACTTTGGTACCCCCCCCCCCCAAAAAGGTTTACACATTTCGATGCAGATTAAAGGTGTAGATTAGAAGTTACCCCTTCAATCAAAGAGATAAGATTGTTCTGATTACTTGTTTGATCCATTGGGAGAATAAGGATTAGAATTAGTTGATCGTTAATGTATGAGAATATCCTTTTTAAGTTGTAAGAATAATTGGGAAGCGTAGAACCCTTTGCTCGGGCCACACTTGTTTATATATTGGTGATGCCGTAGCGTACAAGATGAAATGATCGTGAGATCGATTACAATAGGTCGGTAGAGAAGTCCTGGACAGAAGAAGAGATAGAAGAAGAGATAGAAGAAGAATACAGGTTGGAATAAGAATCCTATCCCTATACAACTATTCCAACACCCCCCCCCCCTCAATCTAAACCTATACACCAAGGTTGAGATTGTTTCTTGAATTCATCCAACCTTCTCATAGTGAGGGGTTTTGTAAAACCATCAGCCAGCTGGTCACCAATAGGTATAAACTGTATGTCAAGTAACTTATGAGCTACTCTTTCTCTGACGAAGTGGAAATCAACCTCAATATGTTTAGTACGTGCATGAAAAACAGGATTAGTTGAAAGATAGGTTGCACCAATATTATCACACCATAATCTCGCAGCCTTTGGAGTTTTGACTCCAAGCTCATAAAGCAAAGTCTGAATCCACATAACTTCTGTTGTGGCATTCGCTAAAGCCTTATACTCAGCCTCAGTACTTGATCTTGAGACTGTAGCCTATTTTCTTGCACTCCATGATATAAGATTTGTTCCCAGAAACACAACAAATCCACCAGTGGACCTTCTATCATATGCACACCCCGCCCAATCTGCATCTGAGTAGGCAGTCACAAGCACAGATGGGGACTTGACAATTTTAAGTCCAAGTCCTTTCGATGACTGTAAATACCTCACAATTCTTTTAACAGTTGTCCAGTGAGCAGTAGTAGGTGCATGCAAATACTGACACACTTCGTTCACAGAATAAGAAATATCAGGACGTGTGAGAGTCAAATACTGTAAAGCACCTACCACACTTCTGTAGTTTGTTGCATCCTCTGGTCCAAGTGCTTCACCACTTTCAATTGTGAGTTTTTCCGAAGTTGAGATCGGTGTACTTACAGGTTTGCAGTTTTCCAATCCTACTCTCCTGAGTATGTCATGAGCATATTTCTCCTGAGACAGAAGTATACCATCTTTTATCTGTTTGACCTCTATACCAAAGAAATAATGAAGATCTCCCAAATCCTTAAGAGCAAACTCCATCTTTAAATCCTTGAGTAAACAATTCGTGGCATCTGAACTTGAACTAGCAACAGTAATATGATCGATATAAACTAGAACATGTATAGTGACATTGCCTTTTTGATAGAAGAATAGTGAGGTATCTGCTTTGGATGATATAAAACCAAGTTGTTGTAACTGTGTACTCAACCTGGAATACCAGGCTCTTGGGGCATGTTTCAAACCATACAAAGCCTTGTCTAAATTGCAAACAAAATTAGGTGTGCTTATGTTCTCATAACCTGGTGGTTGCTGCATAAAAACTTCTTCTTCCAGAACACCATGAAGAAACGCGTTCTGAACATCTAGCTGCCTTAAACTCCAACCTCTGAAAATAGCAATGGATAACACAAGTCGAATAGTAGCTGCTTTAACAACAGGATTAAAAGTATCTTCATAATCAATGCCAAATCTCTGCTTAAAACCTTTTGCAACTAATCTTGCCTTATATCTGTCTATGCTTCCATCAGATTTCCTCTTAATTTTGTAAACCCACTTACAATCTATGACATTCTTGCCCTTTTGTGGTGGTACTAGATGCCATGTTTTATTTCTCATGAGTGCCTCATATTCTATATCCATAGCTCCTTTCCATTCTTTACTAGCAAGTGCATCATGCAAATGAGTCGGTTCACCCATACTAGTAAGAAAAGCATGTTTAACTTTATCATACCTTATAGTACCATCTGTGTACTCCTTTTTTTTAACAATGCCCGATTGGGACCTGGTGTGTCGACGTGTAGGCTCAGGTGCATGCACATGTACAGTAGATCTTGGCACCGCTGGTTCTGTTGTAGGACTCGACAGTGCTGGTTCTGCTGTAGAGTCCCCGTCCACAGAGGATCCAACCGAATCCACTACATCTAACCGCTCCCGATCTGAGGTAGCCAGGGAATCAGAAATCCCCCTCGCAATCGGCGCGCCAGTGACCGTTTGCCGCGTAGCACCGTCGGAAGTCGCCCGCTCGATCGTGCGAGGTGGGGAGTTGAAACTGGGCCCCGCGCTAGGCCCCGCGCCTGTCTCCTGGTTAGCGGTTGATTCGTCCCACGCGCTAAATTCAAATTGGCTAGCCGCGTCATGCAACCAAAGTTAATATGACAGAGTCGTGAATGCCAAATATCGGACTCATTATTGTGGCAAACATTATTAATAACTTTAGTGCAAATATTTGACAAAGATAGGCGGAACAAGCCTCCGCACTCATATCCTTTTCCAACAAATTGTCCACACTTGGAAATTACAACTTTATTGGACTCAAAAACCAACTTAAAACCATCTCGACATAAACGGGAACCGCGGACGAGATTCTTATTGATGGAGGGCACATGATCAACGTTTTTCAGACGCACCGTCTTCTCCGGATTAAACTTCAGATCGCCCGCACCGACACCTCGAACGATGGCATGTGACCCGTTCCCCAACAGCACGGGAGAAGTCCCTGTGACCTAGTAAGAAGAAAACATTGAGGCGTCAGCACAAACATGTACATTTGCATCGGTGTCAATTAACCAATCAAGAGATTGAAATACTGAAAGGATGGTAGGAAGAATACCATACCTAGATTCCTTCGTATCAGTACCACCGATGACAACATTAGCGGACTTGCCGCTCTCCTCATGTTCACGCTCCTCAAAGCGGTTAGGAAACCTCGGAGCCCAGTGATTAGGATCACCGTAGACATGGCAAAGTCCCTTCCCCTTCTTGTGAGAATTATTCTTAAAGTTGGTAGAATGTGACGGCTTGTTCTTTGCATCAAACTTGCCTTTGCCCTGAGTTTTGTTCTTGTTATTTTTGAACTTGTTGGGCTGGAAGTACTTCTTTTGTACCATGTGGGCACTAGAAGCTCCCTTAGCAACTCGAGCACGTGTGTCTTTTGCTCTCGCCTTCTCTTCAACATCAAGAGTACCAATGAGATCCGCAGCGGAAAACTCCTGTCTCTTGTGTTTCAGGGAAGTAGCAAAATTGTTCCACGAAGGTGGAAGCTTGGTAATGATGCCTCCGGCAACAAATTTGTCCGGCAACACACACTTGAAGTACTCAAGTTCTTTTGCGAGCGACTGTATCTCATGAGCATGCTAGACAACACATCGCTCATCAGTCATCTTGTAGTCATAGAATTGCTCCATGACATACAACTCGCTGCCAGCGTCCGAGGCCTCAAACTTGGCCTCGAGCGCAGCCCACATGTCCTAGCCGTTGTCAAACGACATATATGAATCCACAATGGAATCGTCAAGAACACTCAGAAGAGCGCCTTTAAAGAGGGTATCGATCTTCTTAAAAGCTTCATGTTGTGCAGGATTAAGATCGCCCTCAGGCTTGCCCTTGGTGGCATTATAGCAGCACATGGTCTGAAACTAGTAGACTGCTCTCATGCGCCACCTCTTATATTGCACCCCCTTAAAGGCAGGCGGCTTCAAGTGCGCAGCAAAACCACTCGGAGTAAATTGCCTATGATCAGGTTTTTGGATTGTTGGAAATATGAGCAAATTACTACGAGATTTAATCCGAATAAATAGAAGATAAATCATGACAGCACTAACAGAGATTAAGCTAATTATGCAAACTAGCATAGTAAACGAACATATCACATCTAGGGCACATACTAGAAACATGAATTGTACCACGATCTCGAACAAGAAGGATATAATCACATACAGTGCAGCGGGAGCAGCACCGCCAGTGTTGCCCATGTCGTTGAGGATGAGGTTGCTGAGGTCGGGGAAGAAGTCGTCGTTGGCGAAGTCGTCGCTGCCAGCAAGCGCGCGAGTGCACTCCCCAAAAACCTGATCGCCCATCTCCCGTATAGGATCACGAGAGGCGGGGTTTCGGAGGCCTGCTATCCCTTCTTGCGCTGCATGCCGGAAGGATGGATGGAGAAGACTTGCGTGGCGGCGCAATGCTCTGGAACGGTGGTGCGAAACCATATGATACTGCGGCGGCTAGGGTAAACGCGTGCCTGACTATATAATGCGGGTCGGGTAGGTCGTGGAGAAAACCCCACTTCCAAGTAACAGCCCCACGATCCAAAAGGATCGAAAATGGTTGAGTAATTAACGGTCCATTAATTATTAACTAATGACTTATTAATTATTCTCGAGCAGCAAAAATATAGACAACGTGCATAGCTCTGTCCTCGGCTCAGCTCATTCCCGCAACCCGAGGCGCGTCGTGACGAGGCGAGCAAGGAGGGGGAGCACGCGTATAGGTCTCCTCTTCTCATACTCATACAAGTGGTAGAAAAACTCACCTTATAAAGAGGTGCAACTCTCTCTCAACTTTTGGGGTGGGACTAAACTTTAGTCTCACTCACACCACTCACATGTGTGCATGAATGGGCCAAGAGAATTTCAGAATTTTAGTTGGGCTTTGGGCCAAAAGCCCACTAGCAAATTCCAACAATAATGATACGCGTCGTTCGATGGTTCTTGTATAAACTTAGCAAATTTTGACCAAATTTATCTAAGAAAACTATTTATATCTACAATATCAAACATATTCAATATGAAAAATACATCTCAACGATATATTTAAAGATGTGCTGATATTCTAAAAAAATTCTAATAATTTTGTCAACGTAGTAATGTAGGAGTATTTTACCGAAAAAGGTTTCGCCTTGTTTTGTATTCCGAAGCAATCAACACCGGACACATAGCATTGCTGGCGCGAACAGCACATCAAACCCAAAAGAAAAAGAAGAAGCAAATGCCAACAACGACAGCTCGACAAAGTGCGGATGACCCGCCATCGCTGCGCCCTCCAAAAACAAACCACCACAACCCGAGGCTCCTATCCGCCGAATACCAAGCAGCACCTCTAAGAAGGGATGCGACGCTGACGACTCTATTGCCCGGACGTGTTCTAGGGTTTCCCCCGACACGCGGAGGGAAGTGAGGGATGGATACCACCGGCACCCTTAAGGAAGGAATGGTGGCACCCGTCGGTGTCACCGCATCGGAGACGGACGAATCGGTAAGGATTTCTCCCACACTCCAAACCCCATCGCCCAACCGGAGCCGACCAGCCAAACTACCGCGCAACACCATGCGCCATCGCGGTTGCGCCGCCACCCACGCTTTCTCACTGCAAACACCAGCACGAGGCCAAGAAGGCCGGAGAGAAGTGCCAAGCGATGGGAGCAACAACACCGATGCCGAGCGGGAGGAACCACCTCCACCGCCTTCATGAGATAGGCCGCGCCCCCGGCATCATCGACGGTTGCCGTCCGGACACGGCAGCAGGGCATACCAGGCCACCCCTGGCCCAGCCAGGCCCAAAATAATCCCGCTAAGCCCCGCCAGCCACGCTGCAGCAGGCCAGCGTCGACGCCGCCTGCACCCCGCCGCTCATCACCGCTCCCCCGCCTCCCGGAAGTCACGCCGCAGACCCGTCCCACCGCCGGCCCTCCCAGGCACAGATCTGGGCCGAACGGCTGCCGCGCCACCCCGCCGCCACCCAGCCGCCCGCCGCCATCCGGACCGTCGCCGCCTAGGAGCATTTTGAAATGAAAAAGGATATACTACCACATAGAAAGGCTACAGATGCTCGAAAGTGCCTTTCTGCTCCCGAGCTCATTTGAGCTCGGTGAACAGTAAAATCGAAAAAAATTCAAAAAATTCAAAAAATTCCAAAATTTTTTTGGGAGAAACATTGACAAAAGTTCTAAGTGCTTGCAAAAATTCATCATGAAATCACATTCCTGTAAGGCGTGGAAAAAAAACAAATTCAGGCTCCAAAATGCTTTTGAAAGTAGCATTTTCAGAGTACCAATTTTGTTTTTTTTTGCCACGCCTTCTAGAAATGTGATTTCACGACGAATTTTTGCAAGCACTTAAAACTTTTGTCAATGTTTCTCCCAAAAAAATTTGGAATTTTTTGAAAACTTTTCGTTTTTTTTTCGATTTTACTGTTCACCCGAGCTCAAATGAGCTCGGGTGCAGAAACTCCACGTCCACAGATGCTGTACTTTCGCCGGTGCCGGTATCTGCTGGAATTTAGTCTATATTGGGGCAGCCCAATAACTATTTCAGAAATTCCTAATAAATCCTAGAGGCCCACTTAGCCCATTTGTGCAAGGCAAGGGATACTACTAAAGTGTAGTCCCACATTGCTAGTTTAGAGGGAGTTGGACCTCCTTATAAGGGAGGCTCCTTCCCCACTTGTATGAGCATGAGAACAAGAGGGACATCCACGCGCGCTCCTCCTCCGCCGCCCGCCGCGCCGCGCCGCGCCGCGCCGTGCCGCGCCGCGGGTTGCGGGAATGAGCCGAGCCGATGTCTAAATTTTTGCCACGCACGACGGGTATACGAACGGTCACACGGGAGCTGAAACGTTTTGCTGTAGTGGAGCGTGAATACGAACGAACGGCGCGCACCTCCATTGCTTCACCTCCCGCCGCAGCCTGTTCGCCTCCTTCTCTTGCGCCTATAAAAGGGAGGTCGCTCCTCTCAGAGAGACGCACCAGAACTTCTCCTTCCTCTCGCCACCGGTTCCATTCCCTGAGCTACCGCTGTCTTCCTCATCCCGGCTTGCGGCGTGCACCGCGAGTCGGGACAGTAGGCCTCCGAAGCCGCACTCTTTGAGTCCTGTACGGGAGAAGGGTGATAAGGTTTTTGGGGAGCGCTCTGCACGACTACTGGCTGCTTCATCACGGACGATCCGGTCGCCGACGACTACTTCCCGGACGACGACTTCTTCCCCGACGTCCACGACCTCCTCGACAACATGGCAGGCGAGGACACCGACCCCAAGTCCAGCGCTTCTGCTGCTGCTGTGTCGTACGTGTTCTTCTCCTTTCTGTTAGAAGTCCTACTACAATTCTTGGCTCTAGTTTCTGTCCTACGTATGTTAGGTTCTATGTCGTATAAGCAACTTCATCTAGTGTCTGTTCTAGATGTGTTTACTTCAAACTCATATATGCAGACGATGTTTACCTTCTCTCTTATGCATCTTGATCTACTATCTGCTCTAGAGATGATCGGTTCTAGATTATATATGCAGATGTTATTTATCTTCTCTTTGTCAAATCGCATGACTTGTTTCATCACTGCTATACTAGTCATGCTTTATCTAGTATTTCTGTTAATAAAATTATTCGGTAAATTGCTCATATTTCCAACAATCCAAAAACCTTATGATAGGCAATTTACCTCGAATGGTTTTGCTGCTTCCATGAGACCTCCTATGTTTGAGGGTATCCACTATAAGAGATGGCGCGTGAGAGCAGTCTTATGGTTTCAAACCATGAGTTGCTATGACGCCACTCTTGGCAAACCTGAAGGAGAGCAAGATGCCCAACAGGCACAAGCTTTTTCAGAAAATGTATACCTTGTTTAAGGCTGCTCTCTTGAGTGTTCTTGGTGAGAACATAGTTGATGCTTATGCGTCAATTGACAATGGAAAAGATATGTGGGACGCACTCGAGGACAAGTTTGGGGTCTCGGATGCCGGCACTGAGCTGTACATCATGGAGCAATTCTATGATTACAGGATGACTGAAGAGCGCTCCGTGGTTGAGCAGGCTCACGAGATACAGTCATTTGCTAGAGAACTTGAGCACTTCAATTGTATCCTACCGGACAAGTTTGTTGCCGGGGGTATCATCACTAAGCTTCCTCCTTCGTGGAGGAACTTTGCTACCTTACTAAAGCATAAGAGACAGGAGTTTTCCGTTCCGGATCTCATTGGCACTCTTGATGTGGAAGAAAAGGCAAGAGCAAAGGACACACGTGCTCGAGGTATTGAGGGAGGATCTAGTGCCAATCTGGTACAGAAGAAAAACTTCCAGTCCCACAAGTTCAAGAACAAGGGCAAGTTTGATGGTAAAGGAAAGTTTGATGGGAAGAACAAGGCTGTGCAGCACACGAACTTCAAGAAGAAGAATGACAAGAAGAAAGGTGCTTGTCATGTGTGTGGAGATCCTGATCATTGGGCTCCTAGTTGCCCCAATCGCTATGACAAGCGTCAACCTGGGAAAGGCGGCAAGACCGCTAATGTTGTTATCGGAGACATTGACATGAAGGATGCTGGGTATGGTATATTTCCCACTATTCTTTCAGTATGTCATTCTCCTTATTGGTTAATTGACACGGGTGCTAATGTGCATGTATGCGGTGATATTTCCATGTTTTCGTCTTATCAGACCGCAGGGACTTCAACCGTGCTGATGGGCAACGGTTCAAGTGCTTCTGTTCGTGGTGTTGGCACGGTCGATCTGAAGTTTACTTCGGGGAAGATCGTGCGGCTGAAGAACGTGCATTATGTCCCCTCCGTCAATAAAAATCTTGTTAGCGGATCTCTTCTGTGTGGAGATGGCTATAAGCTTGTCTTTGATTCGAATAAATTTGTAATATCCAAGTATGGAACCTTTGTTGGTAAAGGCTATGAGTCAGGAGGCCCGTTTCGTTTATCCTTATCAGACGTTTGCAATAAAGTTGTTAATCATATTTGCAACAATAGTGAATCAAATGTGTGGCATTCACGACTTTGTCATGTTAACTGTGGTTGCATGTCGTGACTAGCGAAGTTGAACTTAATCCCTAGTTTCACCACCATTAAGGGATCTAAGTGTTAAGTGTGTGTGCAAGCTAAGCAACCTCGTAAATCTCACGTGACTGCGGAGACGAGAAATCTTGCACCACTAGAACTTATACATTTAGATCTATGTGAAATGAATGGTGTTTTGACAAAAGGTGGAAAGAAAAATTTCATGACGTTAATTGATGACTCTACGAGATACTGCTGTGTGTATCTTCTGAAATCTAAGGATGAGGCTTTGAACTTTTTCAAGATCTATAAAGCTGAAGTGGAAAACCAACTTGATCGAAAAATCAAGAGGCTTAGGTCCGACCGTGGTGGAGAGTATTTTTCCAATGAATTTGATGCTTTTTGTGCGGAACATGGTATAATCCATGAGAGGACGCCTCCCTACTCACCTCAGTCAAATGGGGTGGCCGAAAGAAAGAACCGTACTCTAACTGATTTGGTTAATGCCATGTTAGACACATCGGGTCTCTCCAAGGCATGGTGGGGGGAGGCAATATTGACAGCATGTCATGTCCTAAATTGAGTTCCCACAAAGAACAAAGAGATAACTCCATTCGAGGAATGGGAGAAGAAAAGGTTAAAACTCTCTTATCTGCGAACATGGGGTTGTTTGGCGAAAGTCAATGTTCCAATTCCAAAGAAGCGGAAACTTGGACCAAAGACTATGGATTGTGTTTTCTTGGGATATGCTTTTCATAGCATTGGCTATAGATTCTTGGTTGTAAAATCTAAGGTATCTGACATGCATGTCGGTACGATCATGGAGTCGAATGATGCGACTTTCTTTGAAGATATCTTTCCCATGAAGGATATGGCTACCTTATCTAATCAGGAGATGCCTAGTTCATCGAATTAGGAACCAGTTACAATTACTGAACCTGCCATTTCGATGGAACACTTTGAAAGTCCTGTGAAGGAAAACAATGAAGTTCCTACTAGGAGCAAGAGACAGAGGACTGCAAAGTCCTTTGGTGATGATTTTTTTGTGTATCTCATAGATGACACTCCCAGTTCTATTTCAGAGGCCTATGCATCTGAAGATGCTGACTACTGGAAGGAAGCAGTTCGTAGCGAGATGGATTCCATCTTGGCGAATGAAACTTGGGAGATAACTGATCGTCCTTATGGGTGCAAACCTATAGGATGCAAATGGGTATTCAAGAAGAAGCTTAGGCCCGATGGTACTATCGAAAAGTACAAGGCTCGGCTCGTGGCTAAGGGTTATACCCAAAAGGAAGGTGACGACTTCTTTGATACTTACTCATCTGTGGCTCGACTGACCACTATTCGAGTTCTACTTTCACTAGCTGCCTCACATGGTCTTCTCGTTCATCAAATGGATGTTAAGACTGCTTTCCTAAATGGAGAGTTGGATGAGGAAATTTATATGGAACAACCAGATGGGTTTGTAATAGATGGTCAGGAAGGGAAAGTATGCAAGTTGCTGAAGTCTTTGTAAGGACTCAAGCAAGCACCCAAACAGTGGCATGAGAAGTTCGAAAAAACTTTAACAGCCGCAGGCTTTGTTGTGAACGAAGCTGACAAATGTGTGTACTATCGCCATGGTGGGGGCGAGGGAGTTATGCTTTGCTTATATGTTGATGACATACTGATTTTCGGAACAAATCTGAATGTTATTAAGGAGGTCAAGGATTTCCTATCTCGTTGTTTTGAGATGAAGGATTTAGGAGTGGCTGATGTCATTCTGAACATCAAGTTGTTGAGAGACGATGATGGTGGGATTACATTGCTTCAATCTCACTATGTGGAAAAGATCTTGAGTCGCTTTGGCTATAGTGACTGCAAGCCCTCTCCAACACCATATGATGCTAGCGTGCTGCTTCGAAAGAATCGAAGAATTGCTAGAGATCAATTGAAGTATTCTCAGATTATTGGCTCTCTTATGTACTTAGCCAGTGCTACAAGACCTGACATCTCTTTTGTTAGCAAGCTGAGCCGGTTTGTCTCAAAACCGGGAGATGTGCATTGGAAAGCTCTAGAGAGAGTTTTGCGTTATTTGAAAGGCACTGCAAATTATGGAATTCACTACACCGGGCACCCAAAGGTGCTTGAAGGGTATAGTGACTCAAACTGGATCTCAGATGCTGATGAGATAAAGGCCACGAGCGGATATGTGTTCACTCATGGAGGTGGCGCTGTTTCTTGGAAGTCTTGCAAGCAGACCATCTTAACGAGGTCGACTATGGAAGCAGAACTCACATCACTAGATACAGCTACGGTCGAAGCAGATTGGCTTCGCCGACTCTTGAATGACTTGCCGGTTGTTGAGAAACCTGTACCGGGTATCCTTATGAACTGTGACAATCAAACTATGATCACGAAAGTGAACAGCTCAAAGGATAACATGAAGTCATCAAGACACGTTCAGAGAAGGTTAAAGTCTGTCAGGAAAATGAAAAACTCTGGAGTTATTGCGTTGGATTATATCCAAACGTCTAAAAATCTGGCAGATCCTTTCACTAAGGGTCTATCACGTAATGTGATAGATAATGCATCGAGGGAGATGGGTATGAGACCCACAATATGAGTTGTTCACAGTGGTAACCTATTCTTTGTGATCGGAGATCCCGTGAATTAGATGTGGAAGACAAGCTGTTGGTCAACTGGGAGGAGAGTATCCTTACTATTTAAAATACCACTCCATGAAGATGCAATACTCTCCTAATCTGCATGGCAGGTTGATGTATATCTTAATGTGTTCTAAGTGGCTTATTTAAGCAAAGATGTTATCCTGCAGAACATCTTTTGAAGAACACACCTATATGAGTCTGATTGTCAAACGTCGCAATCTATGAGAGTAGGGTTCTCTCTAATAAACTCATGAAAGGTCACGGAGTATGACGCATAAGCTCCACCCGCGGGGAAGACCCACGGTAGCCACGTATCGGTCAAGGCTTTATGTGAAGCTAGATTCGCAGAAAACTTGCAGTTCAAGGCCCAGTCCACTGTTCAAGTTGCTTACTAGTGTAGCATAGAGTTCTAGGTGGAAGTTCAACTTAACAGTCTCCACTGCAGTACCGGTATATAAAACAGTGTTTTGGAACCAAAGGCAAATTCTGTGTGCCTCTGGGATCTGGTGGGGGATTGCTGGAATTTAGTCTATATTGGGGCAGCCCAATAACTATTTCAGAAATTCCTAATAAATCCTAGAGGCCCACTTAGCCCATTTGTGCAAGGCAAGGGATACTACTAAAGTTTAGTCCCACATTGCTAGTTTAGAGGGAGTTGGACCTCCTTATAAGGGAGGCTCCTTCCCCACTTGTATGAGCATGAGAACAAGATGGACATCCACGCGCGCTCCTCCTCCGCCGCCCGCCTCGCCACGCCACGCCTCGTCACGACGCGCCGCGGGTTGCGGGAATGAGCCGATGTCTAAATTTTTGCCACGCACGACGGGTATACGAACGGTCACACGGGAGCTGAAACGTTTTGCTGTAGTGGAGCGTGAATACGAACGAACGGCGCGCACCTCTTTGCGTGCTGCCTGTTCGTTTCGTCTCCCTCCATTGCTTCATCTCCCGCCGCAGCCTGTTCGCCTCCTTCTCTTGCGCCTATAAAAGGGAGGTCGCTCCTCTCAGAGAGACGCACCCGAACTTCTCCTTCCTCTCGCCACCGGTTCCATTCCCTGAGCTACCGCTGTCTTCCTCATCCCGGCTTGCGGCGTGCACCGCGAGTCGGGACAGTAGGCCTCCAAAGCCGCACTCTTTGAGTCATGTACGGGAGAAGGGTGATAAGGTTTTTGGGGAGCGCTCTGCGCGACTACTGGCTGCTTCATCACGGACGATCCGGTCGCCGACGACTACTTCCCGGACAATGACTTCTTCCCCGACGTCCACGACCTCCTCGACAACATGGCAGGCGAGGACACCGACCCCAAGTCCAGCGCTTTTGCTGCTGCTGTGCCGTACGTGTTCTTCTCCTTTCTGTTAGAAGTCCTACTACAGTTCTTGGCTCTAGTTTTTGTCCTACGTATGTTAGGTTCTATGTCGTATAAGCAACTTCATCTAGTGTCTGTTCTAGATGTGTTTACTTCAAACTCATATATGCAGACGATGTTTACCTTCTCTCTTATGCATCTTGATCTACTGTCTGCTCTAGAGATGATCGGTTCTAGATTATATATGCAGATGTTATTTATCTTTTCTTTGTCAAATCGCATGACTTGTTTCATCACTGCTATACTAGTCATGCTTTATCTAGTATTTCTGTTAATAAAATTATTCGGTAAATTGCTCATATTTCCAACAGTATCCTCTTTTCAGGTCAACCACGGCTACAAAGGGAAGACTGGGGAAGCTGGCCGATCGCCGGCCGAGCGCGTGGGCAGGAGCAGGACGCGGAGATGGAGGCCGCTCTTCTGAGCGGCACCATGAAAGTCATGCTGCCGAAGCTCTTCTCGCTGGTTGAGAAGAGCTGGAATCTGCACAAGGACATCAAGAGGGACATCCAGTTCCTCGAGAGGGAGCTCGGCATGATTCTCCGTTCCATGGACGCTGAGCTCAGCGCGGCGAGGGGGGATCCTGGAGCCGTGCTGCTCCTGTCGATCGAGGATCTGCGCGAACTGGCGCACGGGATAGAGGACTGCATCGACAGCCTCGTGTATCGCGCGAGCTGGAAGCAGCAGTCCTCCTTGCTCCGCCGGCGCCTACAGTCCCCCAAGGCGCTCCTCACCGGGCTGCAGTTCGCTCAGAAGCTGCAGAGGATGAAGCAGCTGGTGGTGGAAGCGCACGAGCGGAGGCAGAGGTACCCTGTCCCCAACCAGGCCGCCTCTGGCTCTGCTGCCCAGGTGGACGCGTCACCTTCCTCTGTTTCTTTCGATCCGCGGCTCACGGATGCGGATCTGGTCGGAGTGGACGAGCCCCGGGCGAAGCTCCTGGAGCAGCTGGCAGCGGCGGCCGATGGGCGGCCGATGCAGCTGAGGGTGATCTCCATCGTAGGGTCTTGGGGTTCGGGGAAGACTGCTCTTGCCGCGGATGTGTACAGGATCCAAGCCGGCAGCGAGAGATTCGACAGGCACGCGTGGGTATGTGCCGCCCTCAGGAGCCCGGGGGAGGTGCTGGCGGACCTTCTCAGAGAATTTAGCTCCGATGACCATTCTTGCCAGGCAAATGTGCTGAATACCTCCAATGTCGGGCAGCTCTGCGTACAAGTCAGAGAACAGTTGGTGAAGAAGAGGTAAAAGAAACTTAGCTGATTTATTTTGCCTTTGCCTTTGCCTTTTAGATCCAGAACGTCATGAGCACAAATGTATCAATTTGTTATTACATTCATGAAGTCCCCACTCTAAGTCCCATGTGTACTTTAGAGAGAGCTAATCCACCTACTAATTGGGATCTAAGTACTAATGAGTTGCAGGATCTCCCTTGTAATTCTGTGGCTAGAAGTACGAATATTTTCTATTCGTTATTACACGTTCTAATACAACAAAACAATGTAAGTATATTTGATTTACATCTGTAATGCTATTTCTTTTACCCATCCTTACTAAATAGAATTGTTTATTTTCAATACAATGATGACATCTGAATTTCCTTATTTAATTACTCTGCACTATTGTAAAACAAGATCTGCAATAATAAGCATACCACACTTCTGTTATCGTGATTAATGAGAGAGTTTATGAGATTTCTCTTTTTTTCTGTATCAACTGATATAGAGGTTCTAATCTTCCAAAAACAAAAGATGTACCAATTTGTCTACATTTATATTGATGCACCCCAATGAGTTACCAAAAGCCTCAATTATTTTATTAGGTGCAAAATCAGCATATGGTTGGAAAAAGAGAAGATTGCCATTGCAGTAGTACATAAATTGTGTGGGAAATTGCTGTTCTGTGAACACAGATGCAATGTGTAGTCAACTCAGATTATATATGGTTGGCGTCAAAAAGGATGCACATTAATAGTTTTCTCTTCTTTATTTTTCTTTCAGATATTTCATTGTTATTGATGACATTCAAACACAAGATCAGTGGAAGATCATCAAATCAGCGTTGCCAGATGACAATGATGGTAGCAGCAGAGTTGTGGTGACAACGACTGTTCAGTCAGTTGCTAATGCATGCAGCTCTGATAATGGCTATGTGCACAAAATGAGTAGACTTGATGAGAAATGCTCAAAGGAATTATTCTCCAAGAAAGCTTGCCCAGAGAAATATTCACAATACAAACAGCCTGATCCGACAGCTATTCTGAAGAAATGTGACGGCCAGCCCCTTGCTCTTGTCACAATAGGTGAATTCTTGCAATCAAATGGTTGGCCGAGAGGACCTGCCTGTGAAGATGTATGCAACAATATCGGTTATCATCTTGAGACCGAAGAGACATTTGAAAAAATGCGTCGCGTGCTGATGCGTAATTACGCCAATCTGCCTGGCCATGCACTCAAAGCATGCTTGCTATATTTCGGTATATTTCCAAGTGATAATCCTGTCAGGAGGAAAAGTTTGTTGAGGCGATGGTCAGCTGAGGGAATCGTCGAAACACAAGATTCATGTGATGCCTTGACTCTAGCAGCTCAAAATTTCAACAAACTCGTGGACCAGAACTTCATTGAACCCATTGATGTAAGCAATAACAATAACGTCAAGACTTGCCAGACCTACGGCATGATGCGTGAGTTCATTTTGCAGTTGTCCATCTCTCAGAACTTCGTCACTTTGTTTTGTGATGACAAGAAAGAGGAAAAATATGTCCGCCGGCTTTCTCTCCATCATAAAAATGCTAAAGATGGTGACAGTTTCAAGAATATTGATTTATCACTTGTCCGATCTCTGACAATCTTCGGAAAGGCATGTAAAACTGCACTGGACTTCAGCAAGTATGAGCTGCTGCGAGTCCTGGATCTTGAAAAATGTGACGACTTGAAGGATGATCACATCAAAGGCATATGCAACCTGCTGCTGCTGAAGTATCTGAGCCTTGGGGGCAGTGTTACTGAACTTCCAGAGGATATTATAAAACTGGAGCATTTGGAGGCACTTGATGTGAGGAGAACAAAGGTAAATATACTGCCGGTGGAAGTTTTCTTGTTGCCCTGTTTGATGCACATATTGGGAGAGTTTAGGCTTTCAGGCAAAGTCTACAAAAAGAGTGTTTTCCTCAAAAAGAAGACAGGAAATGAAGTGCAGAAGTTTCTCTCAGAAGGAAAAAGTAACATCGAAACTCTAGCAGGATTTGTCACTGATGGGAGTGATGGGTTTCTTCATCTTATGGGTCATATGAATAGATTGAGAAAGGTGAAGATTTGGTGTAAGCCATCTGCAAGTAGCACTGACTGGACTGATCTTACGAGGGCCATTCAACAGTTCATTCAGGACAAAAAGGATGAAAATAATGATACTACGCGTTCTTTATCCCTTCATTTTGATGAATGCTCTGAAAATTGCCTTGATTCGGTAACAGGACCCTGCTACCTCAGCTCTCTGAAACTACATGGCAGCTTAACTGCTTTGCCGCAGTTTTTTGTATCACTTCGGGGTCTCAGGGAGCTGTGTCTTTCTACTACTAAACTCACAACCGGTGTTCTTGAAGGTTTGAGAAATTTGAGCTACCTGCAGTATTTGAAACTGATTGCCCGTGATATTGAGGACTTCGTCATAGAAGTTCAGGCATTGCCCAGGCTTCTATGCCTTTGTTTTGAGCTGCAAAATCCGACATTCCCCACAATCAAACAAGGAGCTATGCGTTTTCTGGTCACACTTCAGCTTCTCTGTAAAGATATGAGTGGCTTTTCTGGCATCAATATTGAGTGTTTCGAACATCTTGAGGAGGTCATGCTTCATCCTAAAGTCAGCCAAGAAACCCAGAAACAATGGGAGAAGGCCGCTGAGGAGCACCCGAATGGACCAAAAATTGTGTTGCTCAAATCTGGTGATGAAGCAGAAGCAGAAAGTTCAGATGATCAACTGGACCCAGCATTCAGTAATATGGGGATTTCAGAGATTCCTCCTGCTTTAAATGAGTTGCCGAGCGGCATTGTAGTGCCTTAACAAGGATCTTGATCGTCAATGCAGCATCCGGGTCAGTTTCTTCGATTTACTTCTCTGTAGTTGTACTTCATATACCAGTCATTTGTCCTTTCCACGAGCACCCTAACGTCCAACCTTTCATATTGTCTGGTACTTCGTCTTTGATAAATCAGAGGGATTCATGCTGTAGAAAGATGTTGAACTAAAACCACGACAAGTAATTTGGAACGGAGGGAGTAGCAGTTACAGATCTTCGTCTTGTTATAGTTGTCTGTTTATGCACCAAAAATGGATAGCAACAATTTGTCTCTACATATGCATGCATCTGAGCGGTACAGGTAAAACTTAGCTACTCCCTCCGTCCCATAATATAAGAGCGTTTTTGACACCACCAGTTTTTAGTCAAAGACAGCTAGACAAAATTAGCTATCAACACGTAACTACTGACTGCGCGATCGGCAGAGAGTAGCTTTGCATCCTGCTGTTGCCAAGTCGTTGCTTAAAGAAATGCGAAAAGGTTTTGGCATCATTAGCAGGGGCCGTGGATCAGAAAGAAAAAACATTAACAGTGGCTGGTGGCGCTTCTATCTAAAATTGGTGCATTTTGACTGTGCAGCGTATGGTATTGCTGGAACGTGATCTGCACACTAGAAGCTATGTTTCCGTACACATGGGTGCCTGTCGTTATAAAGTTCACCACGGTGCCCCATTCACAGTTTCAGAATTACTCCAGCCGAACGTAATTATGGTCAAGTTTTTTTATTTTTGTGGCTCCGACTTTTGCATTTGGAACAGTCCATACAATTGTTGTACGTACTGTACTTATAATCTTCCGTACATGAATAACAGGGTATATGAACCAGTCGTATACGCCTGCCTGTAATGTAATTTTGCGTGAACTCTAACGTTGGGTGCTCCGTGGTTTCGTCCGCAGTCAGTCAGTATGTTGTGAGTTTTACTACTTACTGATTTATTTATTTATTTGCGGGGGTTTTTACTTGGCGAGTTCTCATGTTGTACCAGGAACCACACAGACACAGCGCTACGGATAATATGGGAAATGAGGTCGGTTGTATCTTCTTAACCAATACATGTGCTTATAGTGTTATCCTATTTGAGGGACCACTATGTTTTCAGTTTGCTCCACACATCTGCTTAGGGAATGGCCTGATTTCTGTGGGCCGTGAAGATGAGACTGATTCAGTTTGTCTCGTGTTGCGATTTCGATAGCCGATGGCTACACTTCACCAAATCATTTGAGAATACTTGGCAGGAAGACGCCGTGGGGATACGTTCCCTGAAACAGCGGATATCGTCCATTTCTATCCATCAAGGCTCGGCTATGGTTTGTACTCACTACTCAATCAAATGAGCGTTAACACAATGAAATAGAAAATATTCATCCAAATGGAGAAGCTCTTAGTATATTTAGTGGGAAATGGATTTATTGAAATGCATGTGTTTTGTACACAGACTATCTGTATTGGACACCCAAAGTTACTTGCAAAAAAAAAAAAAACATACCACGTTTGCTTAGCAGATGGAACATAATTACAGAAAACAAACCTGAAACCCAACAAAACAAGAGGCGGGCCAACCACATTTTACAACATAAAATTGAAGGTTGAGCATAGGACTAGAGAGAAACAGAAACAAAATCAGAATTTTTTTCGGTCCATTTGAAGGGCATACCAGAGACATGGAAGCAATCAGCTGAGAATAGAACAAGCCATGCTGTTTTCCTCTTGGACGTTGCGTATACCAGCAGCAACACAAAAACTGCCATCATATGTACCAAAAAGAACCAAAAGAGGCCTGGGGCTCTCTCCTTTCTAAAAGGAAAAATGTGCCAAAGTGCAAGACAAATCCGGACGCCAGCCAGAACTAGGCACCAGGTCTTTAAGAAGCCAGCGGAGGCGTCTGGCGCAAAGAGAGGGAGCATTGCGCTTTGTTCAAGCATTGTTGTTTGCTACTCGTACACAACCTTGAAGCTTTCAAGTACTCCCTTCATCCCGAATTACTTGTCGCAGAAATGGATGTACTTAGACGTTTTTTTAGTTTTAGATACATTCATTTCTGTGACAATAATTCAGGACGGAGGGAGTACCAACATAAGAGGCCAGAGCCCCTGCTTGTTTCTCTCAAGAAATATTTATGTAGTCCACAGGGCTATGAAATTAGCAAGCAGATCTCTCCTGTTCCGAAGGGAAATGAGTCGGCTCTTGAAATATTGGTGCCTCAGCTTAACTAAATGTGCCAAATTTGCGATGATGTACGTTTCAAGCATATCATCGTTTGCCACTCACCTTGTGTGTAAGCCAACCTATCATTGTCCCCTGAAAATAATGTTTCACATGGGAACAAACAAATGTGGAAAAAGGAATGATAATGAAAAATTTAGACAGTGTGGTTTATTGGCTACTCATAACCGTTGGCCAATCCTCATTGGGTCGACCTCGCACCCCTTAGAGCATCTCCAACCGGACCGTCCATACCACCCCTATTTGTCCGGATGGACAGGCCAGACACGCCATGTAGATTTGGGCATATCTCAGAGACGCAAAATCTATTTTAAAGGTACAAGATGCTGGTCTATTAATTTTGAAGCTAGAAGAGAGTGATCACTCAAACTATATTTGGGCATATCTGAGAGATGTAATATCTATTTGGAAGCTACAAAAGTTTTGTCTATTAATTTATATACTACGAGAGGTTGATCACCCCATGTGGGCATATCTCAAAGACGCAAAATCTATTTTGAAGGTACAAGATGTTGGTCTGTTAATTTTGAAGCTAGAAGAGAGTGATCACTCCAATTATATTTGGGCATATCTTGAAGATGTAATAACTATTGGAAGCTACAAAAGTATGGTCTATTAATTTATATAATATGAGAGGTTGATCACCCCATGTAGATTTGAGCATATCTCAGAGACGCAAAATCTATTTTGAAGGTACAAGATGTTGGTCTATTAATTTTCAAGCTAGAAGAAAGTGATCACTCCAACTATATTTGGGCATATCTCGAAGATGTAATATCTATTTGGAAGCTACAAAAGTTTGCACTATTAATTTATATACTACGAGAGGTTGATCACCCTATGTAAATTTGGGCATATCTCAGAGAGGCAAAATCTATTTTGAAGGTACAAGATGCTGGTCCATTAATTTTGAAGCTAGAAGAGAGTGATCACTCCAACTATATTAGGGCATATCTCGAAGATGTAATATCTATTTGGAAGCTACAAAAGTTTGGCCTATTAATTTATATACTACGGTTGGTTGATCACCCCATGTAGATTTGGGCATATCTCAGAGATGCAAAATCTAGTTTGAAGGTACAAGGTTATGGTTTATTAATTTTGAAGCTAGAAGTGAGTGATCACTCCAACTATATTTGGGCATATCTCGAAGATGCAATATCTATTTGGAAGCTCCAAAAGTTTGGTCTTTTAATTTATATACTACAGAGGTTGATTGCCCCATCTAGATTTGGGCATATCTGAGAGACGCAAAATCTATTTTGAAGGTGAAAGATGTTGGTCTATTTATTTGGAAGCTAGAAGAGAGTGATCACTCCAAGTATATTTGGGCATATCTCGAAGATGCAATATCTATTTGCAAGCTACAAAAGTTTCATCTATTAACTTGTAATACTACGAGAGGTTGATCACCCCATGTAGATTTGGGCATATCTGAGAGACGCAAAATCTATTTTGAAGGTACAAGATGTTGGTCTATTAATTTGGTAGCTAGAAGAGAGTGATCACTCCAAGTACATTTGGGCATATCTCGAAGATGCAATATCTATTTGGAAGCTACAAAAGTTTGGTCTGCTAATTAATATACTACAAGAGGTTGATCACCCCATGTAGATTTGGGCATATCTGAGAGACACAAAATCTATTTTGAAGGTATAAGATGTTGGCCTATTAATTTTGAAGCTAGAAGAGAGTGATCACTCCAAGTATATTTGGGCATATCTCGAAGATGGAATATCTATTTGGAAGCTACAAAAGTTTCATCTATTAGTTTGTAATACTACGAGAGGTTGATCACCCCATGTAGATTTGGGGATATCTGTGAGACGCAAAATATATTTTGAAGGTACAAGATGTTCGTCTATTAATTTGGAAGCTAGGAGAGAGTGATCACTCCAAGTATATTTCGGCATACTCGAAGATGCAATATCTGTTTGGAAGCTACAAATGTTTGGTCTACTAATTAATATACCATGAGAGGTTGATCACTCCATGTAAATTTGGGCATATCTGGGAGACACAAAATCTATTTTGAAGGTATAAGATGTTGATATATTAATTTTGAAGCTAGAAGAGAGTGATCACTCCAAGTATATTTGGGCATATCTCGAAGATGGAATATCTATTTTGAAGCTACAGAAGTTCCGTCTATTAATTTGCAATGCTACTAGAGGTTGATCACCCCATGTAGATTTGGGCATATCTGAGAGACGCAAAATCTATTTTGACGGTACAAGATGTTGGTCTATTAATTTGAAGCTAGAAGAGAGTGATCACTCCAAGTATATTTGAGCATATCTCGAAGATGCAATATCTATTTGGAAGCTACAAAAGTTTGATCTATTAATTTATATACTACGAGACCTTGTCTATCCCACCATTTCTATCGCCCACGAAGGACTTGCCTCACTTGGGTATATCTTCACGGAGTAGGCGATCTCCTTGCCCTTACAAACTCTTTGGTTCAACTCCACAATCTTGACGGAGGTTCCCAAGTGAAACCTAACCAATCTAGGAGACACCTCTCTCCAAAAGGTAATATATGGTGTGTTGATGATGAACTCCTTGCTCTTGTGCTTCAAAGGATAGTCTCCCAACACTCAACTCTCTCTCACAGATTTGGGTATGGTGGAAATATGATTTGAGTGGAAAGCAATTTGGGGAAGGCTAGAGATCAAGATTCTTGTGGTTGGATTGGAATGTCTTGGTATCAACACATGAGTAGGTGGTTCTCTCTCGAAAAATGAGTAGTGGAAGTGTAGGCACGTTATGATGGCTCTCTCACAAATGGAGAAGGGCTGGAGGGGTATATATAGCCTCCACACAAAATCTAACCGTTACACACAATTTACCAAACTCAGTGAGACCGAATAGTGAAACTCGGTAGACCGATCTAGTTCAAAATGTGAACCTTAGGGTTTTCGGTGGGACCGATGCACTAGGGTTAGGGAAAAACCTCATCTCGGTGAGACCGATCGCATGAACACGGTGAGACCGATTTCAGCATTAAGCAAATAGAGACTTGGTCAAGCAAACTCGATGGGACTGATCGCTCATTTTGGTGAGACCGAAATGTTACGAAAAGGAAACAAAGAGTTTGCATTGTGAACTCTGTAGGACCGATCACTCATCTCGATATGACCAAAATGTTACGAAGGGAAACAGAGAGTTTGCAATCCCATCTCGGTGAGACCGAGATCCCTATTGGTGAGACCGAACTGATTAGGGTTTCTGGCTATGGCTATGTCAAGTGAACTCGATGCGCCGGATAGATCAAATTGGTGGGACCGAGTTTGATTTTAGGTTTAGGACATATGTGGAAATGAGAAAGTGGTTGAGGGATTTGGAGCATATCACTAAGCATTTTGAGCAAGTAGACCATTAAGCAACACTTCATCCCCTTTTAATAGTATTCGCTTTTTCTATGGACTCAATGTGATCTTGGATCAATAAAATGAAAACGAAGAGTATTGAGCTTTTGCCAATATGTGTCCTTAGCATTCTGAGGGGTCCACATCTCTAGTCCGTCCTATGCCAATAGTTGAACTTCCTGAAACATTTAACTTGAATGGATATTAGTTCAATGAGCTATATGTTGTTATGAATTAGCAAAACCACCCGGGGATTAGTTGCACTTTCAATCTCCCCCTTTTCGGTAATTGATGACAACATATAGATCAAAGCTTCGACAAATGATAAGATAAATGAAGTACATCGTCGCTTTGAGAAGTATGTGATAAGCAAGAGCTTCCCCTAAATTTGTGCATTATTTGATATTTTCTTTTGAATGCAAATGCACAATTGATTAGTGTCGTGGAAACGTCACGGCAGATCTCCTAGTGTGAGGACTTAGTCGTGAGGCCAACGCATCTATGTGGTAGCTTGAGAGGGGTTGATCGGGACAAGAGACGCAGCACACAAGACAAGGATTTAGACAGCTTCGGGCCCTGGGAAACATCATCGGTTAATAGCCCTACATGCTGTTTGTGGCTAGGTCTCATTATGCTCATGAGGGAGACGCCACATAAGCCGGATCCCCTTTGTTGTGTCTAGCCTTAACGATTATTTTCTGTCTTGTCCCTCTTGGGGTGCCCTGCCCCTCCTTATATAAATTAGAGGGCAGGTTACATGTGGAGTCCCAATAGGATTAGGACTAGCCTATCTTCTACTACAAGCCGGATACAAGTCCGGGTCTTGATTCCTTGTAAGGGAGATATGCCTCATGCTTTTCCTCTTAAGCCGGCCCACCATCACATGAACTGGCCTACTGGGCCTTGGGCCTTGTCGTCCATCTAACCCGCCCACCGGGTCTCCAATGAATCGTAAACCACCAGGTCCAAGCGGGTCGCTAGTGAGTCGCCAAGCTCCAGCCGGGTCATACATCCGGCGGGTTATACCGCGGGGTATATCCCCCAGTTTAATTTGGATTTATCCATGTTAAACTGATCCTGCACGATAAACACAAGAACAAATTTGATAGGTTGTGCTCCAGTTTAAAAGTTCTCCTGAGCCGGCACCTGATCATCCTTAAGTCCTTGTCATTTCTTCCTGGATGCATGTCCATGATCTCATAGCAAATCTCCTTTAACAAATAAGTTCAAACTTTGCCAATGCAAAAAATCTAGGCACTTCTTCTGAAAAATCCGGGTCAATAGGCCAGCTTCATAGTCAACTTACTGACATTGGCTCTTGTAGAGAAATATTATAAGAAACAATCCATTTGAGTCAGCTCCAAATGCTTAATCAAAATATTGGCCTTGAAATACTCATCTGATTTTCAGCCGGCTTGAAGATATAGAACTTGCCAATTTATGATTACCAAAATTGTCGGGTTATAAATAAATGATGCCGAGTCATAATTGTTGCCGACGCCGGGTCATAATTATTGGTGACGCCGGGTCATGATTGTCGTAGACACCGGGTCAATCTGGTCTGCACAAAACTGAGAATTTGAAGATTTTTCTCCCTTATATGCATATCACCTATAGCCCCCAAGTGTCGGGTTGTCATGCTTGCAGCAACCTGGGACTTGTAATTGTCTTATGCTCATAAAAATTTCAACCAGTGTAGCCCCCAAGGGCCGGGTCATTATGCAATAATGAGCAGGGACTTTATAGATATGATCATGTAGATTTGAACAACAACGTGTAGCCCCCAAGGGCCGGCTCAGTAAGATAATATTGAGCTGGGACTTTATATATACTTCTTTGAAAAGAACATCATATGATGTAACCCCCATCATGGGGCTTGAAACCATGTCCACAAGGTTAAGAGCTTTGTGCTTTACTAACTGAGTAGTGGATCTTTCAATATAATGGACTGAGGCTGTGTACCTTGAATTTTTGACATGAGCAATTGGTAGCCCCCAAGGACCGGCTCATTACAATGTGATGAGTCGGATCTTCAATAAAGTGAGCCAAAAAATGACTTTGCATTAGCCCCCAAGTGCCATGTTGCATGCTGGCAGTGACATGGGACTTGCATATTTGATGTAATCTCAATCTGAATAATGTAGCCCCCAAGTGCCGGGTTGTAAGCCTGCAGCGACTCGGGACTATTCCTTCCGTTGTAGAATAAATCATATCCATTGATAAAAATAATAGCCATTGCGCTAAAGCAACTTTGAAAACCTCAATCATAACACTTATTGGTTGACAAGTAAATCCAGAGTTTAAATACTCGGCGGCTCTTGGCCGATGGCGACTTAATGCGCATTCATTGTAAGCCGGAATTTATATAACCCGGCGGCTTATAGCCTTTGAGAAAATCCAGAACGGATAATCATTTTGAAGCATCAATTTTGATAATGAGCTTGAACTTAATCATTTATATAAGTCATATTTCTGCAAATCTTGCACATAGTTTAAACAACATATGCCCTAGCGACTTAACGTCAAAGCCAGGACGGGTAACAACCCAAACATAATATAGTCTTTATGCAATTATGGAAAATACTAAGATTAAGGCCATTCAAGCCTAAACATACTGGCAACTTAACGTCAAAAAACCAGGGCAGGTTATCCAACCTCGCATATTTATATAATCAGGAAAACATACCTGTAGAAATTGGCTCATACTACCGGCTTACATCGTCGTATCCAATAAAGGCAATAACCCAATGATTGATAAGTGCATGATTCGAATGGCGCAATCCAAAATAGATCGGCGACTTAAAGTCCGTAGCCAGGGCCGGTTTAAACATAATCATGTATAAACAATATCATACCTGTGATATTGAATCGTACTGCCGGTTTATGCTACCTGTGCAGTAAGGGCGATAACCCAAAACTTAAAAGCCAAACCTTCAAGTATTAATATTGTCATATGTTGGCGACTTATCGTCCGAAGTCGAGCCGGGTTAAATAGAAACCACACATATATGCTTCAGATATGAGCAAAAAGTCTCAAGACAAACCCAAAAGACTGTTTTCAAAAAACTTAAGTCAAATAGAGAGAAAAAGCGAGACTTCTAATTCGAATACGATCAGTAAGCCAGACCAAAAGGGGTTAAGCTATGATTTGAATACGACCAGGAAGCCCCCTAGTGGGTTTGGCATTGCGCCGATCAAGCGGGTACCGACAGCTAGGTTCTCTTTGGTTCGAATACGACCTATGTTTGAACAGGAAGCCCCCAAATGACCTTGAGACTTTTTTAACGACTCTGATTCGAATACGATCAGAGTCGGACCCAAAAGGGGTTAACCTATGATTCGAATACGATCAAGAAGCCCCTTAGTGGGTTGGCATTGCGCCGATCAAGAGGGTACCGACAGCTATGTTCTCTTTGGTTTGAATACGACCTATGTTTGAACAGGAAGCCCCCAAATGACCTTGAGGTTTGGCATTGCGCCGATCAAGAGGGTACCGATAGCTATATTCTCTTTTGTTGAATACACCTATGTTTGAACAGAAAGCCCCCAAATCTATACCTACTAATAAAGAAAGGTGCGTTTCTCCGGTTTTTTCATCCGTTCACCGTCAAAAAGATTATTATTTTTCTATCTAAGGTGGTACTAAATTTTCTATGTTCGTCTATTAGCAAAGGAAAAGCAATTTGTGCAAAATTTCGTACATGGGCCGCGCGCACTATGGCCCCGTAAAGTCAGCCCATTTTTTCCTGCCCATGTAGCAATAAAAAATCCTATTTCCCATGCAAGTCGGTAAATAGTTTCAGGTACGCACAGGGCGCCCAAAACTCCGCGGCCCATTTATGCTTGTGTTCTGTTTTCATTTTTCTTTTTCTATTTCGTTCTCTTTTGTTTTCTATTTCTTTTTTATTTTTCCCATTCTAAGTCTACTTTCTACTTTTTTCTGAAATTCAAAATTTTCAAAAAATGTTCGCAATTTCGTTTTTATTCAAAAAATCATAAAAGTTTACGAATTACATAAATGTGTTCCTATTAAAATGTTTGGATTTTTTTTGTTGTGCCAATAAAATTTTAAAATTTTAAAAACATTCCTATTTGTTAAAAAAGACTGTATTTTTTTAAAAAATTAATATTCAGAACAATGCATTTTACAAATGTTCCAAATTCGGAAAATATTTTTGTTTTCGCGATATGTTCAAAAATTGAAAATAATGTTTGCATTAAAGAAAAAAATTACCGAAACTCTTCTGAATTTTCGAAACATGTTCCTATTTTTAAAAGTTGTTCACACATTATAAAATGTTCGTACTTTTATAAAAGGTTCATGTTTTTAAGAAATGTTTGTGAATTTTAGGAAATGTTCCATTCAATTTTTTTGTTCCTACTTTGTCCAAAAATGTATGGAATTTTCAAAAAAACAATTGTCCGTAATTTGAAAAATGTTCACGTTGCCATGTATATTTGGTAGTACATAGTGATCAGTTTTTGAAAAGTTCAAAAAAAATAAATAAAAATGTTTCGACGTTGCATTATATTCTTTAATATTCATGCTGACCATTGGTTAACAGGGTGCGTTTGTTTGAGTGGCTAGCGACATATGGTTTGGTCTTTGAGGTCGTGAGTTCGATCACTCCCATACCGGGCCTGCTCCGCATCCGGCTAAGTCGTCTTGTTCAAAATAAAGGACACCATAACTTATTGATTTCCATGTGCCAATAAAAGAGAATATGCTGGTAATTATAATTGAAAGAAATTGTGGGCACGTGCCAATACAAGAGAATACGGACATGTGGGGGTCTTGATCCATTCTTATAATGAGCTAGAGGCATGCAATTTTATTATCCCGTTGCAAAGCACGGGCATATGTGCTAGTGATCATGATAAGATAAGCCCATAAGGTAGGATACCCATATTTGAACCGCGCATCACGGCAACAGGTCCTCTTCGACAACCTTTTAACTTTCTGAAAACTCAAACTTTGCGAGAGTTAAATTCTTCTTGAGCCGGAATTTAAAACAGACATTGAGAGCTTCAAAGCTTTGTGGGAGATAGATTTCCCTTGAACCGGATTTTGAACCAGAATCTTTCCTTATAAACTGGAATTTTTCTTTGAGCCGGAACTTTCAGATTACTCGGCACTTGTTTAAGCTGGAAATTGTCTTGATAGCCTTTTGAATTTTTGCCAATGTAGTAGTAGCCTCCGGGACCGGGTTATTTTCCCTCCAATGACCCGGAGTTCTTGGATCCGCGTAAACTGGCGGCATTTATTGAGCCATGTCCATGTAGCCCCCGAGTCTTAAGACGAATCGAGGAGTTGTCTTGAGATTCTCCATATTTGACCGTGATATAAACTGGCATATAGTTGAACAGCGGAACGTTGGAATGTGTTGAAGCTGAAAGTAAAGTGGCATTCGTTTCATCTTGATTAGCATGATTAATAGCAATTTCACCATAGTTTTCATCACTAGCATTGTCAACAAGCAACTCATCATCACCTAGCAAATTATCTTCATCATTATTGCAATCAATATACTCGGGGTGTGATACCTTAGGGCCTTTAGCCATGAAGCATCTTCCAATTCCTTCATATGGTGAGTCAAATATGTCGTAGGAGTTGGTTGACACAAGTGCAAGACCGGAAACACCTTCATCTTGAATATATTCAGAGTCGAAGTGATAACTTCTCTCAGAGTGGTTGTCGGAGTCGGAACCGGATACCCATTCACACCAACACGAGCTTGATGTCTTTGTTTTGTGTAGCTCTTTGATGACTTGTCCTTCCTTTCTGAATCCTTGCTTCTGCGAGAGGATCTTCGTTCATAACGATCATCTCTACTCCTTCTCTCTCTTGGAGGAGATTCATCTCTTCTACTTCTCCTTTTAGGTGAGTCTTCTTTTATTTTGTAGGGAGTCGTACACTCATTGGAGTAGTGTTTGGGTCTTCCACAATTGTAGCAATTGCGATCATGAATAGAAGATCTTTTGTCATGGTAGGATCTTGACTTGGAGCTTCACTATTTACTTCTACTCTTGTAGAATTTGTTGAAGTTCTTCACCATTAAGCTCAATTCTTCATTGAATACTTGTTTTTCTCTTGATATGGCAGGAGCATCACATGAAGCTTTATAATAAGCACCACTAGACTTGTTGTGAAGCTCTTCCTTATCCTTGAGTGACATCTCATGAGCAACAATTCTTCCAATGACTTCTGTTGGCTTGAGATCTTTGTAATTGGGCATCATTTGGATCAATGTGCACAAAGTGTCATATTTTCCATCCAAGACTCTTAGGATCTTCTTGATGATGAATCGGTCGGTCATATCTTCACTTCCTAGGCCGGCAATCTCATTTGTGATGAGAGTAAGCCTAGAGTACATTTCAGCGACACCTTCACCATCCTTCATTTTGAACTTGTCAAGTTGACTTTGAAGCACATCCAATTTGGATTCCTTGACGGACTCGATACCTTCGTGCATATCAATCAAAGTATCCCAAATTTCCTTTGCATTCTCAAGACGGCTGATTTTGTTGAATTCTTCGGGGCACAATCCATTGAAGAGGATATCGCAAGCTTGAGCATTGTATTGCAGCATCTTCAATTCTTCCGCGGTTGCTTCGTGATTTTTTTCTCTTCCATTGAAGAATTCACCTTGCAAACCAATACACACAATAGCACAAACAGCGGGGTTATGTCCAAAAATATGCATTTTCATCTTATGCTTCCAACTAGTAAAATTAGTACCATCAAAGTAAGGACCTCTACGGTGAAAATTTCCCTCGCAAGACGCCATACTCTCCTAGGTTGTGAAACCAAGGCTATGATCACCAAAGCAAATGGAGACCAAAGCTCTAATACCACTTGTAGGATCGAAAGTATGTCTAGAGGGGGGGGGGGGTGATTAGACTACTTGACCAAATAAAAAACTTGCCTTTTCCCAATTTTAGTTCTTGGCAGATTTTAGCAACTTAGCACAAGTCAAGCAATCAACCTACACATGCAATTCTAAGAGTATAGCAGCGGAATGTAAAACAATTGCTTATGAAGGTAAAGGGGAGGAGTTTGAGAAGGCAAACACAATTGGAGACACGGATGTTTTTCTCGTGGTTCCGATAGGTGGTGCTATCGTACATCCACGTTGATGGAGATTTCAACCCACGAAGGGTAACGGCTGCGCGAGTCCACGGAGGGCTCCACCCACGAAGAAGAAACCTTGTCTATCCCACCATGGCCATCGCCCATGAAGGACTTGCCTCACTTTGGTAGATCTTCACGAATTAGGCGATCTCCTTGCCCTTACAAACTCCTTGGTTCAACTCCACAATCTTGACGGAGGCTCCCAAGTGACACCTAACCAATCTAGGAGACACCACTCTCCAAAAGGTAATAGATGTTGTGTTGATGATGAACTCATTGCTCTTGTGCTTCAAATGATAGTCTCCCCAACACTCAGCTCTCTCACACAGATTTGGATATGGTGGAAAGCTGATTTGAGTGGAAAGCAACTTGGGGAAGGCTAGAGCTCAAGATTCTTGTGGTTGGATTGGAATGTCTTGGTCTCAACACATGAGTAGGTGGTTCTCTCTCAGAAAATGAGTAGTGGAAGTGTAGGCATGTACTGATGGCTCTCTCACAAATGGAGAAGGGGGTGGAGGGGTATATATAGCCTCCACACAAAACCTAACCATTACACACAGTTTACCAAATTCGGTGAGACCGAATAGTGAAACTTCGTGAGACCGATCTAGTTCAAAATGTGAACGTTAGGGTTTTCGGTGGGACCAACAAGATCAACTCGGTGGGACAGATGTGCTAGGGTTAGGGTGAGGGAGTCCTGGATTAGGGGGTATCCGGACAGCCAGACTATATACTTTGGCCGGACTATTGGACTATGAAGATACAAGACTCAAGACTTCGTCCCGTGTCCGGATGGGACTCTCCTTTGCGTGGAAGACAAGCTTGGCGATTCGGATGTTGGATCTCCTTCTTTGTAACCGACTTTGTGTAACCCTAGCTGAGGGAGTCCTGGACTAGGGGGTGTCCGGATAGCCGAACTATCATCATCGGCCGGACTCCAAGACTATGAAGATACAAGATTGAAGACTTCGTCCCGTGTCCGGATGGGACTTTCCTTGGCGTGGAAGGCAAGCTTGGCGATACGGATATGTAGATCTCCTACCATTGTAACCGACCCTGTGTAACCCTAGCCCTCTCCAGTGTCTATATAAACCGGAGGGTTTTAGTCCGTAGGACAACAACAATCACAACAATCATACCATAGGCTAGCTTCTAGGGTTTAGCCTCCTTGATCTCGTGGTAGATCCACTCTTGTACTACCCATATCATCAATACCAATCAAGCAGGAGTAGGGTTTTACCTCCATCGAGAGGGCCCGAACCTGGGTAAAAACATCGTGTCCCTTGTCTCCTGTTACCATCCGCCTAGACGCATAGTTCGGGACCCCCTACCCGAGATCCGCCGGTTTTGACACCCACATTGGTGCTTTCATTGAGAGTTCCTCTGTGCCGTCGCAATCAGGGAGGATGCCTCTTCCTGTCTTTAAAGACGGTACCATTGCCAAGGGAGCTTTGGCCAACGAGCAAACAATCCGGCTAGGTGGTTTCCTTATGGCCGCCTGTTCGGCCGCCGCTCCGACGACGACCTCTCAGGTCATCAAAAGCGATCTTCACGTCAACTCGGAATTCACCGACCTGCTAGATCCGATTGAGCTCTCCTCCGTAAACGAGCTCTTGGATCGCATCGCCATCCTAGGAGTCGCTACAGACTACGATCAGATTGGGCTTAAAACCGATCTGAGAGAGATCAACTCTCCCCAGGCTACCCACCACATTGCAGTGGTGGAGGAACAACGCGGCGACTCTTCTTCTACATTAAAGACCAGTTATGTCCGGATTCCCGATCCCTCCATGCCGGATTCCCGCGGAGGGACGGACGTCAATCAAGTACTGAATCTAAAGTCAGGCAGCGGACCAAATTCGTTGGACAACGTCCAGCAATCCAAGCTTCCAAATCCGGAAACTCCTCGGCCTTTGAGCCTTAGATTGGGTGGGGTTCCGAATTTAATTCCACCCGCCCACCCAAACATAAGCGATCTATCTCAAATACGGCAAGAGCCTGATGAAATAGTACATCATTACTGGGCCAGATTCCTCCTGGTTATGGACAGGATAAAGGACTGCCGTGAGGAAAACGCAATCTCAATTTTCTGCAACAATTGCACGGACAAGGGAATTTTGAACACTGTAAGTCGTCGCGAAATTACACACTTCGCCGACCTGGCGTCCATAGTACGAAAGTACTGTGCGATGGAGAGTGCCTGGAAAACCGAAACTAAGTTTTGGGACAATCCGGCTCCGAACACAACCCTAGTCCGAAACAAAAGGGTGCATCATGCTCAAGCACCCGGGATAAAAACAAAAAAACAAAAAACCCCTAAAGGGCACGGAACCGTACTGGAGGGATGGCTTAGCGGACCCTGTAAAATCCATAGTACAGAGGGCGCCACTCCAACTCATAGCCTTCGAGCATGTTGGATACTACGATAGGTGGCCAAAAGTGGTGAAGAGCTTCTAGCCCCGGAGAACCAGCCCAACAGTACCAGTACGGTATTAACAGTCTTCGAGACTTTCGCATCAAATAATATGCGGAAACAAACAATCCGCAGCCTCGCCGAAGTCTACCAAGTAGCAACAACAAATCCATGGAGCGACACGGCCATCACCTTCAACGCCAGCGATGAACCAAAATTCCGAACAGCCCGAGCACCAGCAGCATTGGTCCTCAGTCCGATAGTGGACGGCTTTCGTCTTACCAAGGTACTCATGGATGGCGGCAGCGGATTAAACCTCATTTATGAGGAAACCCTTCGAAAAATGGAAATAGACTGGAGCCGCATTGAGCGAAGCAGCAAAACCTTCAGAGGAATAATCCCTAGTCGGGAAGCACGCTGCACAGGAAAAATTACACTGGATGTGGTGTTCGGCGCGCTGGACAATTACAGGTCCGAGGAGGTCACGTTCCAAGTGGCCCCGTTCAGCAACGGATATCACGCCTTATTAGGGTGAGAGGCATTCACAATGTTTCAAGCTATACCCCATTATGGATACATGAAGCTTAAAATGCCCGAGCCCAATGGACTCATCACTCTTGTCAGTGATCCGGACATAGCACTCCGCGCCGAAAACAAGACAGTCGCACTAGCCCTAGAGGCACTATCTGAAGCCCTAGCGGCAGAGGAACTCACTGCGCTGCGCTCCACGGTGAACAAGGACGATGTGATACTCGATAAGAGATCCAAGTCCACCTCTTTTAAACCAGCGGACGAAATAGTCAAATTCCAGGTCCATCCAACGGACCCCACAAAGACGGCCTCCATTGGGCACAATTAAACCCCGATGTAGACGCCGCACTACGAGAATTCCTTCGGGAAAATTAGGACATTTTTGCCTGGCACCCTTCAGATATGCCAGGAATCCCACGCAGGCTGGCAGAACACAGCCTAAACATCCTAAAAGGATTCAAGCCAGTCAAACAGGCTCTTCGGTGATTTTCCGAACCAAAAAGACAGGCAATGGGAGAGGAGCTAGCCAAACTATTAGAAGCCGGATTCATCAGAGATATAAAACCTCCGGACTGGCTAGCGAACCTGGTAATGGTACCCAAAAAAGACAAATCCTGGCGCCTTTGTGTCGATTTTAAAGACCTTAACAAAGCCTTCCCAAAGGATCCTTTCCTCCTTCCCCGCATAATCATCGATGCTACCGCAGGGCACGATTCGTTGTGCTTCCTCGACGCATACTCCGGCTACCATCAAATCAAGATGGCGAAGACAGACCAAGCCGAAACGGCATTCATTACTCCATACGGACCATTCTTCTTCAACACAATGCCCTTCGGACTCAAAAACGCCGGCGCAACATATCAGCGCATGATTCAGACATGTCTGGCTACCCAGATCGGCAAAACAGTGGAGGCATTCGTAGACGATGTAGTCGTCAAGACCAAACACGTCGAAACTCTAGTAGACGATTTGAGGCTCACATTCGACAACCTCCGAGCATATGACATTAAGCTTAACCCGGAAAAATGCGTTTTCGGCGTACCAGCCGGAAAGCTCTTGGGCTTCATTGTATCCGGTAGAGGAATTGAAGCAAACCCAGCCAAGATCCGAGCTCTCTCATAGTTGGATATCCCAGAAGACCTCAAACAAATACAAAAATTGACTGGATGCGTGGCGGCCCTAAGCCGCTTCATCTCCTGTTTGGGAGAAAAAGCATTGCCCCTCTATCGCCTCCTCAGGCGCACCGAACACTTCGAATGGACGGATGCTGCCACGGTCGGACTCAAAGAAATAAAGGCCATATTGGCAACAAATCCGGTCCTGGCCGCACCCAACTTGGGCGAACCAATGTTGTTATATATCGCGGCAACACATCAAGTTGTCAGCGCGGTGCTTGTCGTCGAACGAGAAACAGAAGGGCACAAATTCCCTCTTCAAAAACCAGTGTACTACGTATCCACCGTCCTAACTCCATGCAAGTTCCGGTACCCACATTATCAAAAGATAGCATACGCGGTGTTCATGGCATCCCGGAAGCTGCGACACTACTTTCAAGAGTGTTTGATAACAGTGGCCTCCGAAGTACCTCCCAACGACATCATAAACAACCGCGACGCGACGGGCAGGATTGCAAAATGGGCCATTGAGCTTTTACCATTCGACATAACCTACAAACCACGGCGAGCTATAAAGTCGCAAGTTTTGGCTGACTTCATCGCTGAATGGACTTAAGCCGAACTCCCTAAAGAGTACGGCGCATACTCCAATTGGATTATGCACTTCGACGGCTCTAAAATGCTGGCCGGCTTGGGGCTGACGTTGTCTTGACGTCCCCAACCGGAGATACAGTCCAATACGTACTTCAAATAATGTACACGGACTCCAACAACGCAGCCGAATACGAGGCCCTTCTACATGGTCTCCGGATGGCCATCTCCATGGGCATTCAACGCCTAGAGGTCCGCGGGGATTCAAACCTCGCAATATCCCAAGTAAATGGATACTTTGACGCCAAGGATCCGAAAATGGCAGCCTACCGTAACGCCGTCTTAAAAATGTCTGCTCGGTTCGAAGGACTCGAATTCCACCACGTAGCCCGGGACAACCAGGCAGCCGACGTGTTGGCACGCATCGGCGCAAAACGCGACGCCGTCCCTCCAAACATCTTTCTAGAGCGGCTCTTTAAGCCATCCGTAGTATGGGAAGAGGAGTCCGGAAACAATAATCCGGAACCAACAGCACCGTCCAACACCGAACATTCTGACACAATCGGTGGCTCAGCCAATGAAATAACACCTTCAGCCCACAAAATAATGGCGGTAATTGCCCCGTGGACGGAACCATTCCTCGCCTACCTAATTAGGCAGGAACTCCCCGAAGACCAAAATGAGGCCCGCTACATAGTTCGGCGATCTAAAGCCTACAAGGTCCACGAGGGAGAGCTTTATAAGAAAAGCACAACCGGAGTCCTTCAACGGTGCATCTCCGAAGAGGAAGGGCGAAATCTTCTGGCTGAAATTCACGCCGGACTCGGCGGGCACCACGCCGCAGCCCGGGCCCTTGTAGGCAAGGCCTTCCGTACAGGATTTTATTAGCCAACGGCCGGGGCAGATGCTCAGGAGCTCTTTGCTAATCAAAGCCACATGCCACCCACTGCCCTCAAAACTATACCCATCACCTGGCCGTTCGCGGTCTGGGGGCTTGACATGGTTGGACCCCTTAAAGGGGGAACCCACAAGCAAAAATACCTATTGGTCATGGTGGACAAATTCACCAAATGGATAGAGGCCAAGCCAGTTAAAACGGCCGAATCCGGACCTGTGATAGAATTCATATCCGGGGTAGTACACCATTATGGCATCCCCCACAGCATCATCACTGATAACAGCATGAATTTCACGGCCGACGAGGTTAAACTCTGGTGCAAAAAAATGGGCATCAAGCTCGACTACGCTTCAGTCTATCACCCTCAAACTAACGGTCAAGTCGAACGAGCAAATGGTCTAATCATGAGCGGCATCAAACCCAGATTAGTGCGGTCCCTTAGGGAATCTAACACGCACTGGGTAGAGGAGCTCGACTCCGTACTCTGGGGGCTGCGAACCACGCCAAATCGTACTACCGGATTCACGCCATTCTTTATGGTATACGGCGCAGAGGCAGTCTTGCCCTACGATATAATTCATGACTCACCTCGAGTGCGCATGTACGAAGAAAGAGAAGCCGAGTTGGATCGGCAGGACAGCTTGGACGCATTGGAGGAGGAGCGCGACGTGGCAAAGGCTCGTTCCGCATTCTATCAGCAGCAGGCTCGAAGATATCAAAGCAGAGAAGTACGGGCCAAAACTTACAATATTGGCGAACTAGTTCTACGCGTGCCGGACAAGAAAAAGGACAAACTCAAGCCCAAATGGGAAGGTCCCTTCATCGTCGACCAAGTCCTGACTGGCGGAGCATACCGTCTGCGAAACGCATCGGACAACTGACTCGAGCCGAACCCATGGAACGCAGCCTGCCTCCGAAGATTCTACGCCTAGCGCCGGACTCAGAGTTCGTCTCCTTCCTCCGTCCACATTTTATACTTTAGTTGTCTTTTGTTTCTCTCTTTTCTCCTCCCTTTTTCATAGAGCCTTTAAGGGCTGACCTGCGCATTGTTCGCACACACTTGACGTGCTATCCGCACTCATTATACCTGGGGGCTTCTTTAACAGAAGCTTATTTATACGGGCTTTATGCCCAACACACGCGTCAAACTTCCGCATGAACCTTTTATTCACCATTATATGCATCGATATGACTTAAGTTTTGGCCAAGCTGGGTTGCCTGGCTCCTGTGCTTACCCCTACGTTCCCGATTGTTCAGCTAGGAGGTAAAGGGAGCACCTCTGCGATTGTTACTGCCGGGTCAGCCGGATGTGTACCTCAGACTGGGTGAAGCCGAAAGCTAGCGTTCTTAAGGGAATATTCGGTCGGTGACTTGGAAGATGATTTCTTATTTATTTATTTATCTGCCCCCAGATGCTTTTCTGCTCTTTTCACATTCCGGGCATGCACTTTAGGGCATGCCTCCCAGGGAAAGGAACCCCTAACGGAACTATTCTCCCTGGAAGATGTTTCTTACTAACCATGTAATATAACATAACTAGTTGGGCACTTGTCTGATAAAGCACTAATGACCCCTACGCCTGGTCTCCATGCATGCCCCGGTTTTTTCATAACCGAGAAGGTATTCAGACACACTCCGGACTCTAGGGTCCCGAGGTTGAAGCGAAAAGGTCGGCAAAGACAAACGATCTACAATCCGGCTAGAAGGCATTTTACATGTCATTTTAAAATACATCGTCAAATTGACTGACTGTACTCCTCTTCAATCCCGTCTAACAGGCTGTCTAATTTACAGTCCCATTGGGAACACTTAGCGGCCAACTATACTTGGCCGTACACTAAGCTCACAGGGATCTCCTTCCCATCGGGCCCCATAGGTCCGACCTCAGCCATGTGGTTCGGATTCGCCTTCTTGTACCGCGTCTTCACCATGGCCCAGGCCTCCCTGGCGCCTTGACGGCAGGCTGATATCTTCCACAGACGGAAGCGCTGCCGTGCCCCCTGAAGCTTCTCCGCAAGCCCTCCAAGGCCCTCGGGTAGGGAGACGGACGGCCATAAGGCCTGGGCGACGCCACTCATCGCCTGCCGAACACGTTCATGCAGTTGCATCAGCTCGGGGAGTTGGTCACCCATTGAACCGGGCATTTCCTCCGCAGGGCGACCTGTGAGCACACCTAAAGACACATTTCTGTCAATCGACTTCCTCGTCGAACTCTTCTTTTCAAAGGAGTTTGCTCAAGCACTTACTATAGATGCCGCGACGAAGCCGCTGATTCTCCTTCACGGAGCCAGACAGCTGGGCCCGAACACCTTTTAGCTCCTCTCCCAGCTGGGTGTGGGCATCTTGGAGTTTGTTCCTCTCCTGCTGCACCTTCATAAGCACCATCTCGTCGGCCTTCAGCTGGCGCAATAGCTGTTGCTTGTCCGGATCTAGTCCGGCACCCTCTGCAATATTATTGTCAGATTTACACACACGCCGCACTTCATAAACTACTTATCTTTTCGAAAGTATATATTACCAAAGGGGGTCTCTGTGGCTCCCCCTGCTGCGGCTAGTGCGGCCTCAAGTTGGGCCTTGCACCCTTCAAGCTCCTGGGACAGCTGGGTATTCTTCTCCATAAGATCATGCACAACAAATGATCCTTAAATCAGTTATTTTAACTATTTTAAGTCTCGGGGGCTACTGGCATATATAACTATTAAAATTCCTTACCCGTATGTCTTTTACATACTGCTCCGTGGCTCTGGTTAAACCATCTTGAGCGGCACGGAGGTGCGCGTCTCCCGCATTGAAGGCATTCAACGCCTTCGGGGAGAAACACGCGTCACGAAGAACTGTCCGGCGGCGCCTGTGATTCATGGCGCTCTCCACCTCAGACCTGGTGGCGGACAGCCTATCGGCATCCTCCGTTGGACGAGCATCCGACTCACGCCTCGCGCTCGCCTCCACCTCTGGACCAGGTGCTGGAGCCTGGCTGGCGGAGGTTTGGTTGGCAACCTCTCCGGACACAGTCCGGCGAGCGCTCTTTCTCCTAGAAAAATCAGGAGCATTAATGCACCTCACAGGAATCTTTCCCTTAAATACGGTGGCGCTCCATACCATTGCAGCGACGTTTCGACTCGCGCCGCACTCCTCTTCCGCCTGCTGGACCGAACTGACCCTTGTTGGTCAGCCGCCGTGGGTCCGGCTTCCTGCCCCAAAGGTACCTCCTGCGGGACACCATTGGCGTACAGTGTTCAGAAATAAGCATGGATGAGTAATAATGACAAGACCTCGGTCGTAGTTACCTGGGAAGCCGGAGTTAAACCGGGGTAGTCGGCCGTAATGGCGACTAAGGCGTTGTCCACACTAAGTTGGTGGAACACCCCGTCGATCAGCTCCACCTCAATATCCGGATCCTCCTCGGAGGCCGGATCAATGGATCGTCCTAGATCCTCGGGTTGTGGAGCCGGGCTGTGTATGCCCTCCACATCCCGGCGCAGTTCCTGCGTCGAAATCATAAAATAAGACACTTAACTTTGAAAGCACGGATCGGATAGACAAACGTCCGCTTACCCAGCTCTGAGGGTTATTCATGGAGAATCCGTTCAATGGACTCGTTTGGAGGAAGTCCTTCTTCTCCCCCTTGTACAAGCCGGACAGGATCTTCACCAGATTGGCAGCCGATCCCGGCCCTTTGCGGCCATGACGGGTGGCGTCATTCTCCCTGTTGAAATCCCACATGGGGTGGCCCCTATATTGGAGCGGCTACACCCCTCGCATAATGCACGTGGCCATGACTCCAATCATGGTCAATCCGGAATGAGCCGGCAACCTTATCCGGCCCATCAGATAATGGACGCTCCTGTCATCTTCCTGTTGAGGGCTCCGCGGGCGCCAACTCAGGCGTTTTTTCAGAGGAGCGTTGCTGAACTCCGGGAGGCCGATCCGAATTGGGTCCGGTAGTGGAGCGTCTTCCAGGTAAAACCATTCCAAAGGCCAGTCTTCGGACACCTTCTTCGGGGTCCCGGATAGATATCCGGTCCCGGCGATGCGCCATATTTCGGCTCCGCCCACTTGATATATCGACCCCTCATGAGAACGGGGTACGAGGCAAAACAATCTCTTCCACAGCGTGAAATGGGGCTCGATGCCCAAGAACAGCTCGCAAAGAGCTACAAAACCTGCGATGTGCAAAATGGAAGCAGGTGTAAGGTGATGAAGCTGGAGTCCGTAGAACTCCAGGAGTCCCCGAAGAAACGGATGTATGGGAAATCCGAGCCCTCTTATTAGATAAGGGACGAAACACACCCGCTCTCCTTTAGAGGGATTGGGGGTGTCCTCCGCCTGCTTTCCACCTTTGTGGGTGGCCAGCCCGGCTCGAACCGGGACCATGAAGGCCGGAGGAAGGTATCCCTCCGCTTGGAGCGTCACCAGCTCGCTGTACAGGACTGAACATCTCCTCCAGTCTCCTGCCTGAGGGCTGGGAGCACGGGAAGAGGAGCCGCGTCGACGGTCCATGCTGGAGTGGATTTTTGTCAGAAGCGCTCCGATGAGTACTCGCAGAAGGAGGATGGTGTGATTTGGATCTAGATTCTTGCCTCTCTTATAGGCAGCTTATTCGCATAGCTTGGGGGTAAAACGTAAAAATACCCTGGCTTTTCACATTCGTACGACACGTGGAAGAGGGCCATTATTCGGCGTGGAAGCCGATGAGCGCAACATTTACAAGGAAGCCGGACACTATTCGGCAAGCACATGGAATTTGGAGGAGAACCCGCCTTGCAACGCCGAAGACAATATACGCGTCGGACTCGTCGTCATTGAAGCCTGGTTCGGGGGCTACTGAGGGAGTCCTGGACTAGGGGGTGTCCGGATAGCCGAACTATCATCATCGGCCGGACTCCAAGACTATGAAGATACAAGATTGAAGACTTCGTCCCGTGTCCAGATGGGACTTTCCTTGGCATGGAAGGCAAGCTTGGCGATACGGATATGTAGATCTCCTACCATTGTAACCGACCCTGTGTAACCCTAGCCCTCTCCGGTGTCTATATAAACCGGAGGGTTTTAGTCCGTAGGACAACAAAAATCACAACAATCATACCATAGGCTAGCTTCTAGGGTTTAGCCTCCTTGATCTCGTGGTAGATCCACTCTTGTACTACCCATATCATCAATATCAATCAAGCAGGAGTAGGGTTTTACCTCCATCGAGAGGGCCCGAACCTGGGTAAAAACATCGTGTCCCTTGTCTCCTGTTACCATCCGCCTAAACACACAGTTCGGGACCCCCTACCTGAGATCCGCCGGTTTTGACACCGACACTAGCCCCCTCCGGTGTCTATGTAAACCGGAGGGTTTAGTCCGTAGGACAAGGACAATCATAATCATAGGCTAGCTCCTAGGGTTTAGCCTCTACGATCTCGTGTTAGATCAACTCTTGTAATACTCATATCATCAAGATCAATCAAGCAGGAAGTAGGGTATTACCTCCATCGAGAGGGCCCGAACCTGGGTAAAACATCGTGTCCCCTGCCTCCTGTTACCATTAGCCTTAGACGCATAGTTCGGGACCCCCTACCCGAGATCCGCCGGTTTTGACACCGGCATTGGTGCTTTCATTGAGAGTTCCTCTGTGTCGTCGCAACAAGGCTCGATGGCTCCTTCAATCATCAACAACAACGTGGTCCAGGGTGAGACTTTTCTCCCCGGACTGATCTTCGTGTTCGGCGGCTTCACACTGCGGGCCAATTCGCTTGGCCATATGGAGCAGATCGACAGCTACGCCCCTGGCCATCAGGTCAGGTTCGGAAACTTGAACTACATGGCCGATATCCGCAGAGACTTGATCTTCGACGGATTCAGGCCTACGCTAGGAGCGCCGAACAGTCACGACGAGCACGGCTTAGATCTGCTGTCAGACAATATTCGGGATATCGCACCTGCAGTAGCTCCGGACCTAAATCCGGGGCAGATCACGTCGTTCGAGGACGGGTGGATGGACCCCGCCCCGGAGGCCGCATACTCATCGGCGGTAGAGCCGAACACAGACTCCACCTCTAAGGAAGTCTGTGTCACCGGACCCCCGGACTTGTGTCCGGCTATAGGTTCCAGACCGTACGCACCCGGGCCCACCGAATCCGATTGGGCTCCGGTAATGGAGTTCACCGCTGCGGATATCTTTCAGCACTCACCCTTCGGTGACATGCTGAATTCATTAAGGTCTCTCTCTTTGTCAGGAGACTCTTGGCCGAACTATGTCCCGCCCGAGTGGGAAGCAGGCAACGAGGAAATTCGTTACCCACCCACCACCCACTTCATTGCCACTGTCAATGATTTGACCGATGTGCTTTACTTCGACTCCGAAGACATCGACAGTGTGGACGACAATGCAGGAGAAGAACAGGAACCACCGCCCACGGGGCGCTGGACAACCACCTCCTCGTATGATATATATATATGGTGGACACTCCCAAAGAAACCAATGGCGATGAGGCAATAGAGGATAACCCCTTAGGGAAGAAATCAAAGCATGAGCGTCATCGGCTCCGCTCTAAGCCCCGCCACAGCAATACCGGCACAGGAGACGAAAACAATCCGGATGGTGCCGAAGATGAATACAATCCCGATCAGCCTGCCTTCGAGAAGGCCGGACAGGAAGATCGGCAGGATAGCCCAGATGAACAGGCGACGGACGGATACTTGGAGGAGGACAACTACATGCCTCCCTCCGAAGACGAGGTGAGCCTCGGCGATGATGAATTCGGCGTTCCTGAGGATCCCGTAGAGCAGGAGCGCTTGAAGCGCCGGCTTATGGCCACTGCAAGAAGCCTGAAAAAGAAGCAGCAGCAGTTCCAAGCTGATCAAGATCTGCTCACAGACAGATGGACTGAGGTCCTGGCAACCGAGGAATACGGACTCGAGCGCTACACTAAAGGTTACCCAAAGCACAAGTTGCTACCTCAACCCGAGGAGGAGGTCCTAAAGCCCACACTACTAGCACAGGACGAGGCTGACCGGCCACCTCGTGGCTGGGATAAAACGGTGTATCAGCCCGAATACCGGCCCGCACCCCCACACCAATACACTATGGCCCGGGGCAATAGGCAGGACCCGCGAGACATACTGGAAAACAAAGCAGGACAGCCAAGATTGATCTACGGATCGCGGGGGCGCGCCCCAACACATGACGATGATCGTCATGCCGGATACACTATCAACAAGTCCGGCCGGGCCAAACATAGCCGACCAGACTTATTTGAACTGCGTAGTAACATAGCTCGGCATAGAGGTGCTGCACACCCCCTTTGCTTCACTGACGAAGTAATGGATCATGAATTCCTAGAAGGGTTTAAACCCGTAAACATCGAATCATACGATGGCACAACAGACCCCGCGGTATGGATCGAAGATTTCCTTCTCCACATTCACATGGCCCGCGGTGATGGTCTACATGCCATCAAGTATCTTCCCCTTAAACTCAAAGGACCGGCCCGACACTGGCCGAATAGCCTGCCGGCAAATTCCATCGGCAGTTGGGAAAACCTGGAGGACGCGTTCCTCGACAACTTCCAAGGCACTTACGTGCGACCATCGGATGCTGATGACTTGAGTCACATTACCCAACAGCCCGGAGAGTCAGCCAGGAAATTCTGGACTTGGTTCCTAACTAAAAAGAACCAAATTATCGACTGTCCGGACGCCGAAGCCTTGGCGTCCTTTAAGCATAATATCCGCGACGAGTGGCTCTCCCGACACCTCGGCCAAGAAAAACCGAAGTCCATGGCAGCCCTCACGACACTCATGACCCGCTTTTGTGCGGGCAAGGACAGCTGGTTGGCTCGCAGTAGCACCACGCCAAGAAACTCCGGCACTTCAGATGTCCGTGATAGTAACGGCAAGCCACGGCACAACAGACATAAGCGTCGGAACAATGGCAACAACACCGAAGACACGGCAGTCATTGCCGTATTCAGTGGCTCAAAATCCGGTCAGCGGAAAAATCCGTTCAAAAGAAACAATCCGGGATCGTCCAGTCTGGACCACATACTTGATCGCTCGTGCCAAATTCACGGCACCCCTGATAAGACGGCCAACCACACTAACAGAGATTGCTGAGTGTTCAAACAGGCTGGCAAGATAAATGCCAAAAACAAGGACAAGGGGCTGCACAGCGACGATGACGAGGAGCCTCGGTGTCCGAACACTGGGGGATAGAAGAAATTTCCTCCCCAGGTGAAAACGGTAAACATGATCTATGCCACCCACATTCCCAAACGGGAACAAAAGCGAGCACTAAGGGACGTCTATGCGATGGAGCCAGTCGCCCCAAAGTTCAACCCATGGTCGGCCTGTCCAATCACTTTTGATCGTAGGGACCACCCTACCAGCATCCGTCACGGCGGTTCAGCCGCATTGGTCCTTGACCCAATCATCGACGCAAGGTTGTCAGAATCGCGATTCTGTTATACGATTCTATGACTTTACGATCCAAACTAACCCCTATGATTCTACGATTTTAGTTCATAGAATCTACGTTTCTACGATCCTGATAGTGAAGATTCTACGATTTGCGATCTTACCATCGGAGCTCCGATCCGATTCAAAATCGCGATTCTGACAACCTTGCATCGATGGATTCCACCTCATGCGAGTCCTTATGGACGGTGGCAGTAGCATGAACCTGCTTTATCAGGACACAGTGTGCAAAATGGGCATCGATCCTTCAAGGATTAAACCCACCAAAACCACCTTTAAAGGTGTAATTCTAGGAGTTGAGGCCCGTTGTACGGGCTCCATAACACTGGAAGTGGTCTTCGGATCCCCGGATAACTTCCGAAGCGAGGAGTTAATCTTTGATATCGTCCCTTTCCGTAGTGGCTATCACGCACTGCTTGGACGAACCGCATTCACTCGATTCAATGTGGTACCACACTATGCATACCTCAAGCTCAAGATGCCAGGACCTCGCGGGGTTATAACAGTCAATGGAAATACAGACCGCTCTATCCGTACAGAAGAGCACACTGCGGCCCTCGCGGCAGAAGTACAAAGCAGCCTTCTCCGCTAGACCGCCAATTCGGCAACAACAACCCCGAACACCGTCAAGCGAGTCCGGAGTACTCTGCAACAGGATCGCCAGGCACGCCAAGAGCACGACTAGCAGTCCAGCCTCCTCCCTAGCCCCATTCAGGCAGCATTTGTGCCGCGCATACACAATTACGCACTCAAAATACCATGGGCATAGGTGGAGGCGCAACGGTGATGCGGTCCACAGTGCGGTTCAACCGCCACAAGACCCGCATACTTCAATAACCTTCTTTCTCTTTCAGGACCCTACTTTCGGGCAGCCCCTTCAGAGAACCGGATCATCAGACTTATCACAAGAGGGAAAACCAAGGAGTTAAAAGGCTTTGCGCACAAAGGGAATACCCAGGTGGTATCTGTCCATGATCGTTATACCTGTTTTACATACCCGCATGCGGCCCGCCCTTGGATAGGACATGTCAAATAGTCCTATTTTCTTCTGCTTAACGCATTAATTGTACACATACGCTTGGACGTATTATTTAAATAACAATGAGAAATAATATATAGCATCAGCTTATTATTCCTATCTGCACATTTTCCCTAAAAATGTTTATCTGTACACTTTGGTACGTTCAGTTTGCCAGGGGCTTCTTATGGTGCCCCATAATACAGCAAGATAAGTCTGAACACTTTCGACAGTGCGGCATCCCGAACTTATAGCATTATATGCATCAGCTCCGAATCATGTCTTGGGTCAATAGTTGGGTTTGCCCGGCTCCCTTTTTTTGGTACCTTACGTTCCGTTATATCGGCTAAGGTAGCGCATGGAGAACTACTGCGATTGTGTCCCAGTTCTTCCGGACGAGCACCTCAGTAGAGAAAGCCGAAAACTGACTGTCATGATGCGGCGAGAGCTGGTCGCTGTTCGAGAGGTCTTAAATCCTTAAAGATTTTTTCCGCTTCAGGTGAGTAATCGGCCTTGTCCGATTTAGGCGTGTATAGCTCCCCAATTCGGCTTTCCGAATTCTAGGGGCTTCGCCAAAATTTAAAATTGTAGACTTCTATGGCTAAGTGAGAGTTATAAAGCCGCACAGTCCGATTGCCTTGTTCGCTGCGCCAAACACCTCCTTAAAGGACCAAAAATTTGGATAAAGAGTGTTTGGGTTTTCCACGAACACCCCAGTACTAGTTACGTGAGGGCGAAATCCGACGACTGGCCTACTTTCAGAATTTTATAAACAGCCGCACAGAGGGTAATATTTTAAATCAACAAAGCACCATATAGCGCAAACAAACTCGTTTTCATATTACAAAGACGACATGAGTACATTCACTCAAATATTATGTCCTTGGTACATTCATCGGCCATGAGGTGAGCGCCTTTCATAACGCCATCATAATATTTCTCGGGGTAGCGATGCGCCTTGCCCTCCGGTGGTCCATCCTTCACCAGCTTCTCTGCATCCAGCTTGGCCCAATGCATCTTCGCATGGCAAAGGCCCGGCGGGCACCCTCAATACAAACGGATTGCTTGATAACTTCAAGCCGCGGACATGCATTCACCATCCGCTTTATAAGGCCGAAGTAGCTATAGGGCAGGGGCTCACCAGGCCACATCCGGACTATGAAGTCCTTCATGGCCACTTCGACCGCCCTGTGGAGTTCAACCAATTGCTTCAGTTGGTCACTCAGAGGCATTGGGTGTTCGGCTCCAGTATACTGGGACCAGAACAGCTTCTCCGTCAAGCTCCCTTCTTCGGCACGGTAGAACTCCGTGGCATCCGATATGCTGCATGGCAGATCTACGAATGCCCCTGGAGAGCTTCGAATTCGGGTAAGTAAAAGAAATGTCTCCTCCACATGCTTGCTTTGCATAATGAATGCCTTACCCGCCGCTATCTTCTTGGCCACCTGGATTTCCTGTTGGGCCTTTTGGGCTTCGGCCTTGGCGTCTTTCACACTCTGAAGGGCCTTTGTAAGCTCAAACTCTTGCGTCTTGAAGTCACGCTCCAAGGACTCGAACGTCTTGCCGAGCTCCTGGAGCTCTTGCTGTACCTCGCCCACCCTAGCATCTTGCTTTTCACGCTCAATACGCTCCGTGGCCGCCTTGTCTTCGGCCTCGGATAGCGCTTTCTTCAGGGCCGCCACTTCGGTCGTGGCCCCTATTAAAAAATCATGACGCCTTTTGTTAGCGTCACCAATTTTTTCCCTATATATGACACATGGACGGGGTATCACTCACCTTTGTTCTCTTCGAGCTGCCTCTTCGTGAGGCTGAGCTCCTCTTGGCCTGCTTCAGGTCCCGTTCGAGTCCGGCGACCTCTGCCATGCGGGCAGCAGCGGCAAGCAGCACCGCCTGCTTATTCACATAAACACATACTGTTAGATTCGAGCGGTTTAGAGTTGACCCTCCGTTTGGCTTTTCTTTCCGAACACCAAACAGAGTATCAGGGGCTACTGTCTATTGGGTGATAATTTCTCACACTTTTGGATACTTACCTCAAAGCCTGTTAGGAGGCTGGTGCAGGCTTCGGTCAATCTGCTTTTGGCGGACCGAACCTTCTGAATCACCGTACTCATAAGAGTACGGTTCTCTTCATCAATGGAAGCGTCGCGAAGCACTTCCAGCAGACTATCGGACGCCTCCGGCGCGACGAAGGTCATCGGCACGGCCGGCTCACCCTCCCTAGCGAGGGGCTGCCTACCCGAATCCGGAACCTTTGGAGGTTCCAGTGCAGTGTCCGGCTGGGCGCCCAACTTGCTGCGGCTCTCGTCAGCATGATCTATGGGGATCTTACCCCCCATGTGCCCGGCGTCTGGAATTTCCCCTGGGGTGTCTCCAGAACCGCCTCCCCATGCTCTGGTACCCTTTGGGACAACACCTCCGTGTCATTCGCAGGCCGAGGGGAGGTGGCCGTCGGGAGCGAATTCATTGCCGAATCACTCAGAGACCCATCCGAAGAGGATACCTCGGGATGGGACCTGGCCGGACTGCATATGCGTGTTCGGCATTATAACAAACTATGAAGTTAAGTCGCACGAAAAGTATTATAGAGTGCGGATACTTACGATCTCACCAGGGGCTTGCCCCTGGGCAGCCACTCCTTGCTGTAAGCGGCCGTGGTGGAGTGATCCGGAAGGGATGCCTTTCCCTTCTTTGGTGTCCTAGCCTCCCCTGTGGGGCAGCTTTTCTTTTCTTCTCCTCCCCAATGCGGGGAGGGGGAATTTCTTCATGTCTCCCCCCGTCTCCACGGGAGGAATCTGCCTCGCCGTCCTTGGACGACGAGTCTATTACGGCCTTGCGCTGGAGACCCTTCCTGGTCCCCGCGGCCACATTCTTAGACCCTTCGGCCTCCCCAGATGGGGCGGCCCTCTTCTTCCTCCCCTTCATGGGAGGAGCGCGCCTCATCGCCTTCGGAAGAGGCTCCGGTGCGACCTTGCACTGGAGACCCTTCCTGGTCCCCGTGGCCTTCTTTTCAGCCTTCTTTTCCGGCGCCTTGTAAGGCGTCGGAACTAGCATCTCCGTCAGGAGTGCGGTTGCTGGATCTTCCGACAGCGGAGCCGGACAGTCGATCCGCTCCGCCGTCACCATGTAATCCTGATTAGATAAACATGGTGACTTAAAATCCTCCCATGAATATGCTGGGAAAGGTACATCTAGTGATGATCAGAAAACTTACCGAATTGGCAAGCCACGTGGCACAGAGTCCGCGGTCCTCGGATGTGGGAGGAGGTACTTCGGTGGCCTTGAATAGCACCTTCCAGACGTCCTTATGCGTCGTACCGAAAAGCTCTTGCAGCGTCTGGTGTTCGGCCGCATCGAACTCCCACAGATTGAATGCCCGTCTTTGGCACGGAAGGATTCGGCGGGAGAGCATAACCTGGACCACGTTCACAAGCTTGATCTTCTTGTCCATCATTGTAACGCCCCAGATTCGATGCGCCAGGTGTCTGCCAGTTATTCACCGTTGTTGCCATGTCATGTGCTTGCATGTTGCATTTTATCATGTCATCATGTGCATCTCATTTTGCATACATGTTCGTCTCATGCATCCGAGCTTTTTCCCCGTTGTCCGTTTTGCAATCCGGCACTCCTATGTCCTCCGCCCCCCCCCCCTTTTGCCTCTTTTCGTGTGCGGGTGTTAAACGTTCTCGGAATGGCCCGAGGTTTTCCAAGAGGCCTTGGTATAGCACCGGTAGACCACCTGTCATGTTTCGTGCCATTTGGAGGTCGTTTGATACTCCAACGGTTAACCGGGTAACCGCAAAGGCCTCTTTTGTTTGCAACCCAACACCCTTTGAAAGTGGCCCAAAACCCATCCAAACCCCCTCCATGCTCTCGGTCGTTCGATCACGATCGCGTGGCTGAAAACCGCACCTCATTTGGACTCTCCTAGCTCCCTCTACCTATATAAACACCTCCCCTCCGAAATTCCGGGTCCAAATCCTAGCCTAGCCCCTCTCCGCCGCTGGACACGTCCGGATCGGACCGGGCACGTCCGCGCCGCCACCCGCAGCCAACCGGAGGCCGACACATCGCCCTTCTCTCTCTCCCTGCGCCGCGGGCCCGCCGGGCCCAAGGCCGGCCCGCGCCGTGCCCCGCGCCCGGATCCCGTGCCCGCGCCGCCTGCGAGCCCTGGCGCCCCGCGCCGCAGCCAAGCTCCGTCGCCGCCTCCCGGATCCAGCCCCGCCGCCGACCGCCCGTCGCCGGCGCCCCACCTCGCCGTGCGCCTCCCCGTGCCCGATCTTCGTCGAGCCGCCGGCCCAGCGCCGCTGTGGCCTCGTCGGCCGCCGCCGCGGGCGCTCGTCGCTCCGGCCCCGCCACCGAGTGCCGCGCCTCCCGCCGGCCCTCCCTCGCCGGATCCGACCACCGGCGTCGCCCCCGGCCTCCTCCGCCCCACTCCGACCCCGCCGGTCGCCTCCCCATCCTCTGCTCTGGCAAATCTCGAGTTTTGCGCCAGATCCCGATCTGGATCTGCAAGGTTGACTTCGAAATTCCACCAAGTCCCCGTGATTTTGCATATTCTGGTGCCCACTTTGACCTGCCATAACTTGCTGCATACTGCTCCGTTTCGTGTGTGTAATATGTCAAATTGTTCGTCTCAACGAGCATTTCATTCCATTGCAGCATGTTCATTTCAGTCCATCTTGATGCCTGAATCATCATTGCAAGAGTGTTATATGATGTTAATCCGCTGAAACTGTTATAACTTGTTGTTTTGTCATGTTTGTTGCATTTGATGTGTGCATCTTATGAGCTTGATGTCTACATGAGTTTTGATCTATGACATGCCATCTTTATAGTGGTGCCATCCTTGTATTTTTGTGAGTTGTGTAGTGAGTGCATCAAGCTTGTTAAGTAGGGTACTTGCTGTTACTGATTTGCTAGGCTAAATCTGTTATTTTGTGATGCCATGTAAACCTGCTGCTACAAGTCATTCTATGCATAATATGGAGATGTTAACTAAGGATGATTTGTTATACATGTCATGCTCTATCCATCCATGCCCCTGGTTGCATTTATAGCCTGCTGTAACATGTTGTAATATTGCTCCAAACTTGCTAAATAATGTTGCTGTCAGCCTGTTAACATTAAGTTCAATGTTGCCATGATTGTTGCTAGTGATCCATGCACCCTATGAACTTGTTCTTGACATTCTTAGCTTCATAAACATGTCTTCTTACTGTTGGTTGCCTTGCCATGCCATGTATTGCTCTGTGGTGAGTGGTTCAAGCTCACCGACATGCCTACTTATTGTTGTTCCTGTCATGTTTGAATCTGTCATATAACTTGCCATGTTTACATGGGTGCCATCATATCTTCTGATCCTTTTTGGCTCATGGTTAGTAAGGGACTTCTGTTCTATGCAATTAGTAGATTCATGTCATGCCTTTGTTTGCCATGTTAAGTTCCTGTAACATGTTGTTTGATAGCTCTAAACATTGCAACCTGATGTTATTTCTGTAAAGTCTGGGACTGTTATTATTTGCAATCTTGCCATGTCCTTTTGAGCATGCTATAGTGTTTTCTGGAGATAGCTCAGTGTTCATGTTTTGTTATGCTTTACCTGTACATCATGCCCATGCCTTCTGTTTTCATATTTTGGTACTGTAGCATATTGTTTTGATGCTTGCAATATGCCTAGTTGCTGTTTTGGACAGCATGCCCTTTAACCTTGTATAGTGTGTGTGTGTTGCACCGTTGCTTCGTTTTGAGTGTGCTCTATATGAAACTTGCTTGATTTTGCATGTAGTTTCATATTATGATGTTGCATCCTTGTTTTGAGGTGTTTGCTTGATGTTTGTATGCATTTTGCATCAATGCCATGTTTGACTTGTTTTGCTCATATCTTCTAGGCCGTAGCTCCGAATTAAATGAACTTTATAAGTAACTTGACTAGAATTTCGTGTAGATCCTCTTGGTGCTCTTTAACTTGCTGTTTAACAACTTCAACTTAATGTTTGTTCAGTTCTGGACCAATTTCGAAATTTGCATATGAGGACTTACCGAAATTTGTTATATGTTGCTTCCGGCCTCATTTAAACTTGCTTTGATGTGTTGCTCGTGTATGCATCATCTTTTCCCATGAGTAGCCTCATGTAGCTTTGTCATGCATCATGCTTGTTGTGCATCATGTCTTGTCGATGTGTGGTGTGTTTACTATGTTGTGTGCTTCTTCTCGATAGTTCCCGTTTCGTTGCGATCGTGAGGATTCGTTCGTCTACGCTTGGTTCGTCTTCATGGCTTCATCTTCTTCATGGACTTGTTCTTCTTCCTTGCGGGATTTCAGGCAAGATGACCGCTACCCTGGATCTCACTACTATCATTGCTATGCTAGTTGCTTCGTTCTATCGCTATGCTGCGCTACCTATCTTTTGCTCTTTAAGCCTCCCAAATTGCCATGTCAGCCTCCAACCTTTTTCACCCTTCCTAGCAAACCGTTGCTTGGCTATGTTACCGCTTTGCTCAGCCCCTCTTATAGCGTTGCTAGTTGCAGGTGAAGTTGAAGATTGCTCCATGGTGGACAGGATTTTGTTGGGATATCACAATATCTCTTATTTAATTAATGCATCTATATATTTGGTAAAGGGTGGAAGGCTCGGCCTTATGCCTGGTGTTTTGTTCCACTCTTGCCGCCCTAGTTTCCGTCATACCAGTGTTATGTTCCCGGATTTTGCGTTCCTTACGCGGTTGGGTGATTTATGGGACCCCCTTGACAGTTCGCTTTGAATAAAACTCCTCCAGCAAGGCCCAACATTGGTTTTACCATTTGCCTCACCACAACCTACTTTTCCCTTGGGAGTAATTAACCCAAGGGTCATCTTTATTATAGCCCCCCCGGGCCAGTGCTTCTCTAAGTGTTGGTCCGAACTGAGATGCCTGCGAGGCCACCTCGGGGCAACTTGAGGGTTGGTTTTACTCGTAGCTAGTCTCATCCGGTGTTGCCCTGAGAACGAGATATGTGCAGCTCCTATCGGGATTTGTCGGCACATCGGGCGGCTTTGCTGGTCTTGTTTTACCATTGTCAAAGTGTCTTGTAAACCGGGATTCCAAGACTGATCGAGTCTTCCTGGGAGAAGGTATATCCTTCATTGATCGCGAGATCTTATCATGGGCTAAGTTGGGACACCGCTGCAGGGTATAAACTTTCGAGAGCCGGGCCCGTGGTTATGTGGCAGATGGGAATTTGTTAATGTCCGGTTGTAGTTAACTTGACATCATATCCGAATTAAAACGCATCAACCGTGTGTGTAGTCGTGATGGTCTCTTTTCGGCGGAGTCCGGGAAGTGAACACGGTTTCTGGGTTATGTTTGACGTAAGTAGGAGTTCAGGATCACCTCTTGATCATTACTAGTTGACGACCGTTCCTTTGCTTCTCTTCTCGCTCTTATTTGCGTATGTTAGCCACCATATCATGCTTAGTCGCTGCTGCAACCTCACCACTTTACCCCTTCCTTTCCCTTTAAGCTTTGCTAGTCTTGGTACCCATGGTAATGGGATTGCTGAGTCCTCGTGGCTCACAGATTACTACAACAACAGTTGCAGGTACAGGTTGCGATGATCATGACGCGAGAGCAATGTTTGCTTGTTTTGGAGTTCTTCTTCTGCCGCTTCTTCGTTCAGGGGATAGGTTCTAGGTCGGCAGCCTGGGCTAGCAGGGTGGATGTCGTTTGAGTTTCTGTTTGTGTTTCATCCGTAGTCGGATGGTGCTCTGATGTATTGAGATGTTGTATTCGTGTGGCATTGTATGACTTTTGTATGTGTCCCTATCTATTATGTAATGTTGATGTAATGATATCCACCTTGCAAAAGCGTCTTCAAGATGCGCTTCTATCCTTGGTGGGACCTTCAAGTTCCTTTAGGATAGGGTCGCATATTGGGCGTGACAATCATGTTTTTAATGCAGCTCTGAAGTCCTGTCAGCTCCGCAGGTTCGCCCCAGGCCAGGCCCTTCCTTTCCCAGGAGGTGAGCCGCATGGGGATTTCGGATCGGAATTCGGGGGCCGCCTCCCAGTTGGTGTCACGCGGCTCGGTGATGTAGAACCACCCCGATTGCCACCCTTTCATGGTCTCCACAAAGGTGTTGGGGAACGTAGCAAAAATTCAAAAACATTCCTACGAGTCACCAAGATCTATCTATGGAGAGACTAGCAACGAGGGGAAGGAGAGTGCATCTACATACCCTTGTAGATCGCTAAGCGGAAGCGTTCAAGAGAACGGGGTTGAAGGAGTCGTAATCGTCGTGATCCAAATCACCGGAGATCCTAGTGCCGAACAGACGGCACCTCCGTGTTCAACACGCGTACAGCCCGATGACGTGTCCCATGCCTTGATCCAGCAAGGAGAGAGGGAGAGGTTGAGGAAGACTCCGTCCAGCAGTAGCACAACGGCGTGGTGGTGGTGGAGGAGCGTGGCAATCCTGCAGGGCTTCGCCAAGCACCGCGGGAGAGGAGGAGAAAGAGAGGTAGGGCTGCGCCAACAGAAGAAGAACTTCGTGTGTTGGGCTGCTCCTTTGCCTCCACTATATATAGGGGGAGAGGGGGGGCTGTGCCCCCACCTAGGGTTCCACCCTAGGGGCGGCGGCCAGCCCAAGATCCCATCTGAGGGGCGGCCAAGGGGGGAAGAGGGGAAACTTGCCCCCCAAGTTAGGTGGGTGCGCCCCCTCCCCAAACCCTAGGCGCCTTGGGCCCTTGTGGGGGGCACACCAGCCCACCTGGGGCTGGTCCCCTCCCACACTTGGACCATGCAGCCCTCCGGGGATGGTGGCCCCACTTGGTGGACCCCCGGGACCCTCCCGGTGGTCCCGGTACGTTACCGATAAAACCCGAAACTTTTCCGGTGACCAAAACAGGACTTCCCATATATAAATCTTTACCTCCGGACCATTTTGGAACTCCTCGCGACGTCCGGGATCTCATCCGGGACTCCGAACAACATTCGGTAACCACACACAAACTTCCTTTATAACCCTAGCGTCATCGAACCTTAAGTGTGTAGACCCTACGGGTTCGGGAACCATGCAGACATGACCGAGACGTTCTCCGGTCAATAACCAACAGCGGGATCTGGATACCCATGTTGGCTCCCACATGTTCCACGATGATCTCATCGGATGAACCTCGATGTCAAGGACTCAATCAATCCCGTATTCAATTCCCTTTGTCTAGCGGTATTGTACTTGCCCGAGATTCCAGGTGGTATTAATTGTGAAACAATTTCCACAATGTCTTAATTGCGTGCCAAAGCTCGTAACTCAGATACTCATCTCTATGATCATATCATAGACATTTTATCCTCTTGTCACGATGATCTTCAACTTCACTCTGAAATTTCTTGAACCATTCAATAATTCAGACTTATGTTTCATCAAGTAAATATACTCAGTATCTACTCAAATCATCTGTGAAGTAAAAACATAACGATATTCACTGCATGCCTCAGCACTCATTGGACTGCACACATCAAAATGCGTTACTTCCAACAAGTTGCTATCTTGTTCCATTTTACTGAAAAACGAGGCTTTTTAGTCATCTTGCCCATGTGGTATGATTTGCATATCTCAAGTGATTCAAAATCAAGTGAGTCCAAACGATCCATCTGCATGGAGTTTCTTCATGCGTATACACCAATAGACATGGTTCGCATGTCTCAAACTTTTTCAAAATGAGTGAGTCCAAAGATCCATCAACATGGAGCTTCTTCATGCGTTTTATACCAGTATGACTTACATGGCAGTGCCACAAGTAGGTGGTACTATCATTACTATCTTATATCTTTTGGCATGAACATGTGTATCACTACGATCGAGATTCAATAAACCATTCCTTTTAGGTGCAAGACCATTGAAGGTATTATTCAAATAAACAGAGTAACTATTATTCTCCTTAAACGAATAACCGTATTGCGATAGACATAATCCAAACATGTCTATGCTCAACGCAAACACCAAATAATAATTATTTAGGTTTAACACCAATCTCGATGGTAGAGGGAGCGTGCGATGCTTGATCATATCAACCTTGGAAACACTACCAACACATGTCGTCAGCTCACCTTTAGCTAGTCTCCATTTATTCCGTAGCCTTTTATTTCGAGTTACTAACACTTAGCAACCGAACCGGTATCTAATACCCTGGTGCTACTAGGAGTACTAGTAAAGTACACATTAACATAATGTATATCCAATATACTTCTATCGACCTTGTCAGCCTTCTCATCTACCAAGTATCTAGGGTGATTCTGCTCCAGTGGCTATTCCCCTTATTACAGAAGCACTTAGCCTCGGGTTTGGGTTCAACCTTGGGTTTCTTCATTAGAGCAGCAGCTGATTTGCTGGTTCATGAAGTATCCCTTATTACCCTTGCCCTTCTTGAAACTAGTGGTTTCACCAACCATCAACAATTGATGCTTCTTCTTGATTCATACTATCGCGGTGTCAAACACGCGAATATCTCAAGGATCATCATATCTATCCCTGATATGTTAAAGTTCATCACGAAGCTCTAGCAGCTTGGTGGCCATGACTTTGGAGAAACATCACTATCTCTGGAAGATCAACTCCCACTCGATTCAAGTGATTGTTGCACTCAGACAATCTGAGCACAAACTCAACGATTGAGCTTTTCTCCCTTAGTTTGCACGCTAAGAAAATCGTCGGAGGTCTTATACCTCTTGACGTGGGCACGAGCCTGAAATCCCAATTTTTGCCCTCGAAACATCTCATATGTTCCACGACGTTTCGAAAACGTCTTTGGTGCCTCTACTCTAAACCATTTAACTGAACTATCACGTAGTTATCAAAACGTGTATGTCCGATGTTCGCAACATCCACAGACGATGTTTGGGGTTCAGCACACTGAGCGGTGCATTAAGGACATAAGCTTTCTACCGTCCGCATAATCGCTACTGTCAACTTTCAACTATATTTTCTCTAGGAACATATCTAAAACAGTAGAACTAAAGCGCGAGCTATGACATAATTTGCAAAGGGTCTTTGACTATGTTCAGGATAATTAAGTTCATCTTATGAACTCCCACTCAGATAGACATCCCTCTAGTCATCTAAGTGATTACATGATCCGAGTCAACTAGGCCGTGTCCGATCATCACGTGAGACGAACTAGTCATCATCGGTGAACATCTTCATGTTGATCGTATCTACCATACGACTCATGCTCGACCTTTCGGTCTCTTGTGTTCCGAGGCCATGTCTATACATGCTAGGCTCGTCAAGTCAACCTAAGTGTTTCGCGTGTGTAAATCTGGCTTACACCCGTTGTATGTGGGCGTTAGAATCTATCACACGCGATCATCATGTGGTGCTTCAAAACAACGAACTTTCGCAACGATGCACAGTTAGGGGGAACACTATCTTGAAATTTTAATGAGGGATCATCTTATTTACTACCGTCGTTCTAAGCAAATAAGATGCATAAATATGATAAACATCACATGCAATCAAAAAGTGACATGATATGGCCAGTATCATATTGCTCCTTTTGATCTCCATCTTCGGGGCTCCATGATCATCATCGTCACCGGCATGACACCATGATCTCCATCATCATGATCTCCATCATCGTGTCTCCATGAAGTTGTCTCGCCAACTTATTACTTCTACTACTATGGCTACGGGTTAGCAATAAAGTAAAGTAATTACATGGTGTTGTTCAATGACACGCGGGTCATACAATAAATAAAGACAACTCCTGTGGCTCCTGCCAGTTGTCATACCCATCGACATGCAAGTCGTGATTCCTATTACAAGAACATGATCAATCTCATACATCACATATCATTCATCACATTCTTCTTGGCCATATCACATCACATAGCATACCCTGCAAAAACAAGTTAGATGTCCTCTAATTGTTGTTTGCATGTTTTACGTGGCTGCTATGGGTTTCTAGCAAGAACGTTTCTTACCTACGCAAAAGCCACAACGTGATATGCCAATTGTTATTTACCCTTCATAAGGACCCTTTTCATCGAATCTGATCCGACTAAAGTGGGAGAGACTGGCACCCGCTAGCCACCTTATGCAACAAGTGCATGTTAGTCGGTGGAACCTGTCTCACGTAAGTGTACGTGTAAGGTCGGTCCGGGCCGCTTCATCCCACAATGCCGCCGAATCAAGATTGGACTAGTAACGGTAAGCATATTGAAAAAAATCAACGCCCACAACTACTTTGTGTTCTACTCGTGCAAAGAATCTACGCATAGACCTAGCTCATGATGCCACTGTTGGGGAACGTAGCAGAAATTCAAAAAATTTCCTATGAGTCACCAAGATCTATCTATGGAGAGACTAGCAACGAGGGGAAAGAGAGTGCATCTACATACCCTTGTAGATCGCTAAGCGGAAGCGTTCAAGAGAACGGGGTTGAAGGAGTCGTACTCGTTGTGATCCAAATCACCGGAGATCCTAGTGCCGAACAGACGGCACCTCCGTGTTCAACACGCGTACAGCCCGGTGACGTCTCCCATGCCTTGATCCAGCAAGGAGAGAGGGAGAGGTTGAGGAAGACTCCGTCCAGCAGTAGCACAATGGCGTGGTGGCGGTGGAGGAGCGTGGCAATCCTGCAGGGCTTCGCCAAGCACCGCGGGAGAGGAGAAGAAAGAGAGGTAGGGCTGCGCCAACAGGAGAAGAACTTCGTGTGTTGGGCTGATCCTTTGCCTCCACTATATATAGGGGGAGAGGGGGTACTACTCCCCCACCTAGGGTTCCACCCTAGGGGCGGCGGCCAGCCCAAGATCCCATCTGAGGGGTGGCCAAGGGGGGAAGAGGGGAAACTTACCCCCCAAGTTAGGTGGCTGCGCCCCCCTCCCCAAACCCTAGGCGCCTTGGGCCCTTGTGGGGGGGCGCACCAGCCCACCTGGGGCTGGTCCCCTCCCACACTTGGCCCATGCAGCCCTCCGGGGATGGTGGCCCCACTTGGTGGACCCCCAGGACCCTCCCGGTGGTCCCGGTACGTTACCGATAAAACCCGAAGCTTTTCCGGTGACCAAAACAGGACTTCCCATATATAAATCTTTACCTCCGGACCATTCCGGAACTCCTCGTGATGTCCGGATTCTCATATGGGACTCCGAACAACATTCGGTAACCACATACAAGCTTCCTTTATAACCCTAGCATCATCGAACCTTAAGTGTGTAGACCCTACAGGTTCGGGAACCATGCAGACATGACCGAGACGTTCTCCGGTCAATAACCAACAGCGGGATCTGGATACCCATGTTGGATCCCACATGTTCCACGATGATCTCATCGGATGAACCTCGATGTCAAGGACTCAATCAATCCCGTATTCAATTCCCTTTGTCTAGCAGTATTGTACTTGCCCGAGATTCGATCGTCGGTATGCCGATACCTTGTTCAATCTCGTTACCGGCAAGTCTCTTTACTCGTTCCGTAACACATCATCCCGTGATCAACCCCTTGGTCACATTGTGCACATTGTGATGATGTCCTACTGAGTGGGCCCAGAGATACCTCTCCGTTACACGGAGTGACAAATCCCAGTCTCGATTCGTGCCAACCCAACAGACACATTCGGAGATACCCGTAGTGCACCTTTATAGCCACCCAGTTACGTTGTGACTTTTGGTACACCCAAAGCATTCCTACGGTATTCGGGAGTTGCACAATCTCATGGTCTAAGGAAATGATACTTGACATTAGAAAACCTTTAGCATACGAACTACATGATCTTTGTGCTAGGCTTAGGATTGGGTCTTGTCCATCACATCATTCTCCTAATGATGTGATCCCGTTATCAGCGACATCCAATGTCCATGGTCAGGAAACCGTAACCATCTATTGATCAACGAGCTAGTCAACTAGAGGCTTACTAGGGACATGGTGTTGTCTATGTACCCACACATGTATCTGAGTTTCCTATCAATACAATTATAGCATGGATAATAAACGATTATCATGAACAAGGAAATATAATAATAACTAATTTATTATTGCCTCTAGGGCATATTTCCAACAGTCTCCCACTTGCACTAGAGTCAATAATCTAGTTCACAGCGCCATGTGATTAACACTCACAGGTCACATCTCCATGTGACCAACATCCAAAGAGTTTACTAGTGTCACTAAACTAGTTCACATCATCATGTGATTAAGACTCAATGAGTTCTGGGGTTTGATCATGTTTTGCTTGTGAGAGAGGTTTTAGTCAACGGGTCTGCAACATTCAGATCCGTATGTACTTCGCAAATCTCTAGGTCATATTGTAAATGCTGCTTCCACGCTCCACTTGGAGCTATTCCAAGTGGTTGCTCCACTATACGTATCCGGTTTGCTACTCAGAGTTATTCGGATAGGTGTTAAAGCTTGCATCGATGTAACCCTTTACGCCGAACTCTTTTTCACCTCCATAATCGAGAAACATGTCCTTATTACTCCAAGGACAATTTTGACCGCTGTCTGGTGATCCACTCCTTGATCACCTTTGTACCCTCTTGCCAGACATGTGGCAAGGCACACATCAGGTGTGGTACTTAGCATAGCATACTGTAGAGCCTACGTCTAAAGCATAGGGGACAACCTTCGTCCTTTCTCTCTTTTCTTCTGCCGTGGTCGAGCTTTAAGTCTTAACTTCATACCTTACATCTCGGGCAAGAACTCCTTCTTTGACTAATCCATCTTGAACACCTTCAAGATCATGTCAAGGTATATGCTCATCTGAAAGTACCATTAAGCGTTTTTGATCTATCCCTATAGATATTGATGCTCAATGTTCAAGTAGCTTAATCCAGGTTTTCACTTGAAAAAAAACACTTTTCGAATAACCCTATATGCTTTATAGAAAATTCTACATCATTTCGGATCAACAATATGTCAACAACATATACTCATCAGAAATTCTATAGTGCTCCCGCTCACTTCTTTGGAAATACAAGTTTCTCATAAACTTTGCATAAACCCAAAATCTTTGATCATCTTATCAAAGTGCATATTCCAACTCCGAGATGCTTACTCCAGTCCATGGAAGGATCGCTGGAGCTAGCATACCTTTTAGCATCCTTAGGATCGACAAAACCTTTCTGATTGTATCACATACAACCTTTCCTTACGAAAACTGGTAAGGAAACTCGTTTTGACATCCATCTGCCAGATTTCATAAATGCAACTAATGCTAACATGATTCCGACGGACTTAAGGATCGCTACGGATGAGAAAATCTCATCGTAGTCAACTCCTTGAACTTGTGAAAAACTCTTCGCCACAAGTCGAGCTTCATAGATGGTGACATTACCGTCCATGTCTGTATTCTTCTTAAAGATCCATTTATCTCAATGGCTTTCCGATCAACGGGCAAGTCCACCAAAGTCCATGCTTTGTTCTGATACATGGATCCTATCTCGGATTTCATGGCTTCTCACCATTTTTCGGAATTTGGGCCCACCATCGCTTCTCCATAGCTCGTAGGTTCATTGTTGTCTAGCAACATGACCTTCAAGACAGGATTACTATACCACTCTGAAGTAGTACGCATCCTTGTCACCCTACGAGGTACGGTAGTGACTTGATCCAATACTTCATGATCACTATCATAAGCTTCTACTTCAATTGGTGTAGGCGCCACAGGAACAACTTCCTGTGCCCTGCTACACACTTGTTGAAGTGACGGTTCAATAACCTCATCAAGTCTCCACCATCCTCCCACTCAATTCTCGAGACAAACCTTTCCTTGAGAAAGGACCCGATTCAAGAAACAATCCCTATTGCTTTCGGATCTGAATTAGGAGGTATACCCAACCATTTTGGGTGTCCTACGAAGATGCATTTTATCCGCTTTGGGTTCGAGCTTATCAACCTGAAACTTTTTCACATAAGCGTCGCAGCCCCAAACTTTTAAGAAATGACAACTTAGGTTTCTCCAAACCATAGTTCAAACGGTGTCGTCTCAACGGAATTCCGTGGTGCCCTATTAAAGTGAGTGCGGTTGTCTCTAATGCCTAACCCATGAACGATAGTGGTAATTCGATAAGAGACATCATGGTACGCACCATATCCAATAGGGTGCAACTATGATATTCGAACACACCATCACACTATGGTGTTCCAGGCGGTATTAATTGTGAAGCAATTTCCACAATGTCTTAATTGCGTGCCAAAGCTCGTAACTCAGATACTCATCTCTATGATCATATCATAGACATTTTATCCTCTTGTCACGATGATCTTCAACTTCACTCTGAAATTACTTGAACCATTCAATAATTCATACTTGTGTTTCATCAAGTAAATATACCCAGTATCTACTCAAATCATCCGTGAAGTAAGAACATAACGATATCCACTGCGTGCCTCAGCACTCATTGGACTGCACACATCAAAATGTGTTACTTCCAACAAGTTGCTTTCTTGTTCCATCTTACTGAAAACGAGGCTTTCAGTCATCTTGCCCATGTAGTATGATTTGCATGTCTCAAGTGATTCAAAATCAAGTGAGTCCAAACGGTCCATTTGCATGGAGTTTCTTCATGCATATACACCAATAGACATGGTTCGCATGTCTCAAACTTTTCAAAAATGAGTGAGTCCAAAGATCCATCAACATGGAGCTTCTTCATGCGTTTTATACCAATATGACTTACATGGCAGTGCCACAAGTAGGTGGTACTACTATCTTATATCTTTTGGCATGAACATGTGTATCACTACGATCGATATTCAATGAACCATTCATTTTAGGTGCAAGACCATTGAAGGTATTATTCGGATAAACATAGTAACCATTATTCTCCTTAAATGAATAACCGTATTGCGATAGACATAATCCAATTATGTCTATGCTCAACGCAAACACCAAACTCGATGGTAGAGGGAGCGTGCGATGCTTGATCACATCAAGATTGGAAAACACTTCCAACACATATCGTCAGCTCACCTTTAGCTAGTCTCCGTTATTCCGTAGCCTTTTATTTCGAGTTACTAACACTTAGAAACCGAACTGGTATCTAATACCCTGGTGCTACTAGGAGTACTAGTAAAGTACACATTAACATAATGTATATCCAATATACTTCCGTCGACCTTGCCTGCCTTCTTATCTACCAAGTATCTAGGGTGGTTCTGCTTTAGTGTCTGTTCCTCTCATTACAAAAGCACTTAGTCTCGGGTTTGGGTTCAACCTCGGGTTTCTTCACTAGAGCAGCAGCTGATTTGCCGTTTCATGAAGTATCCCTTCTTGCCCTTGCCCTTATTAAAACTAGTGGTTTCACCAACCATCAACAATTGATGCTCCTTCTTGATTTTTACTTTCGCGATGTCAAACATCATGAACACCTCAAGGATCATCATATCTATCCCTGATATGTTATAGTTCATCACGAAGCTCTAGCAGCTTGGTGGCAATGACTTTGGAGAATCATCACTATCTCTGGAAGATCAACTCCCACTCGATTGAAGTGATTGTTGCACTCAGACAATCTGATCACAAGCTCAACAATTGAGCTTTTCTCCCTTAGTTTGAAGGCTAAGAAAATCGTTGGAGGTCTTATACCTCTTGACGTGGGCACGAGCCTGAAATCCCAATTTCAGCCCTCGAAACATCTCATATGTTCCACGACATTTCGAAAAACGTCTTTGGTGCCTCAACTCTAAACCGTTTAACTGAACTATCACGTAGTTATCAAAACGTGTATGTCCGATGTTCACAACATCCACAAACGATGTTTGGGGTTCAACACACTGAGCGGAGCATTAAGGACATAAGCTTTCTACTGTCCGCATAATCGCTACTGTCAACTTTCAACTATATTTTCTCTAGGAACATATCTAAACAGTGGAACTAAAGTGCGAGCTTACGACATAATTTACAAAGATCTTTTGACTATGTTCAGGATAATTAAGTTCATCTTATGAACTCCCACTCAGATAGACATCCCTCTAGTCATCTAAGTGATTACATGATCCGAGTCAACTAGGCCGTGTCCGATCATCACGTGAGACGGACTAGTCATCATCGGTGAACATCTTCATGTTGATCGTATCTACTATACGACTAATGCTCGACCTTTCGGTCTCTTGTGTTCCGAGGCCATGTCTGTACATGCTAGGCTCGTCAAGTCAACCTAAGTGTTTTGCGTGTGTAAATCTGGCTTACACCCGTTGTATGTGAACGTAAGAATCAATCACACCCGATCATCACGTGGTGCTTCGAAACGACGAACTTTCGCAACGGTGCACAGTTAGGGGGAACACTTTCTTGAAATTTTAATGAGGGATCATCTTATTTACTACCGTCATTCTAAGCAAATAAGATGCATAAACATGATAAACATCACATGCAATCAAAAAGTGACATGATATGGCCAATATCATTTTGCTCCTTTTGATCTCCATCTTTGGGGCTCCATGATCATCATCGTCACCGGCATGACACCATGATCTCCATCATCATGATCTCCATCATCGTGTCTTCATGAAGTTGTCTCGCCAACTTACTACTTCTACTACTATGGCTACCGGTTAGCAATAAAGTAAAGTAATTACATGGCGTTGTTCAATGACATGCAGGTCATACAATAAATAAAGACAACTCCTATGGCTCCTGCCGGTTGTCATACTCATCGACATGCAAGTCGTGATTCCTATTACAAGAACATGATCAGTCTCATACATCACATATCATTCATCACATTCTTCTTGGCCATATCACATCACATAGCATACCCTGCAAAAACAAGTTAGACGTCCTCTAGTTGTTGTTTGCATGTTTTACGTGGCTGCTATGGGTTTCTAGCAAGAACGTTTCTTACCTACGCAAAACCACAACGTGATATGCCAATTGATATTTACCCTTCATAAGGACCCTTTTCATCGAATCCGTTCCAACTAAAGTGGGAGAGACTGTCACCCGCTAGCCACCTTATGCACCAAGTGCATGTCAGTCGGTGGAACCTGTCTCACGTAAGTGTATGTGTAAGGTCGGTCCGGGCCGCTTCATCCCACAATACCGTCGAAACAAGATTGGACTAGTAACGGTAAGCATATTGAACAGAATCAACGCCCACAACTACTTTGTGTTCTACTCGTGCAAAGAATCTACGCAATAGACCTAGCTCTGATGCCACTGTTGGGGAACGTAGCAGAAATTCAAAAAAATTCCTACGAGTCACCAAGATCTATCTATGGAGAGACTAGCAACGAGGGACAGGAGAGTGCATCTACATACCCTTGTAGATCGCTAAGCGGAAGCGTTCAAGAGAACGGGGTTGAAGGAGTCATACTCGTCGTGATCCAAATCATCGGAGATCCTAGTGCCGAACAGACGGCACCTCCGTGTTCAACACGCGTACAGCCCGGTGACGTCTCCCCTGCCTTGATCCAGCAAGGAGATAGGGAGAGGTTGAGGAAGACTCCGTCCAGCAGCAGCACAATGGCGTGGTGGTGATGGAGGAGCGTGGCAATCATGCAGGGCTTCGCCAAGCACCGCGGGAGAGGAGGAGAAAGAGAGGTAGGGCTGCGCCAACAAGAGAAGAACTTCGTGTGTTGGGCCGCTCCTTTGCCTCCACTATATATAGGGGGAGAGGGGGGGCTGCGCCCCCACCTAGGGTTCCACCCTAGGGGCGGCGGCCAGCCCAAGATCCCATCTGAGGGGCGGCCAGCCCAAGATCCCATCTGAGCGGCGACCAGCTTGATCTTCTTGTCCATCATGTTTATTATGCAGCTCTGAAGTCCTGTCAGCTCCGCAGGTTCGCCCCAGGCCAGGCCCTTCTTTTCCCAGGAGGTGAGCCGCATGGGGATTCCGGATCGGAATTCGGGGGCCGCCTCTCAGTTGGCGTCGCGCGGCTCGGTGATGTAGAACCACCCCGATTGCCACCCTTTCATGGTCTCCACAAAGGAGCCGTCAAGCCAGGTAACATTGGGCATCCTGCCACCATGGAGCCTCCGCACTCCGCTTGCTGGCCGCTCACGATCTTCGGCTTCACGCAAAAGATTCGTAGCCACAGGCCGAAGTGGGGCTTGATGCGGAGGAAGGCCTCGCACACGACGATAAACGTCGAGATGTTGAGGACGAAATTTGGGGCTAGATCATGGAAGTCCAGCCCATAGTAAAACATGAGCCCGCGGACAAAGGGATGAAGTGGAAATCCTAGTCCGCGGACGAAATGAGAGAGGAACACTACTCTTTCCCGAGACTTTGGAGTGGGGGTGATCTGTCCCTCCACCGAAAGCCTGTGCGTGATGTTTTCGGCCAGGTATCCGGTCGCCCGAAGCTTGGTAATGTCCTCCTCCGTGACGGAGGAGGCCATCCACTTGCCTCCCGCTCCGGACATGCTGCGAATGGTCCTACGGAGAAGGTGAGAACTTGGGTACTGGGGCTCGAGAGTGCGAGAATGGATGAGCAAAGGAGGAAGAAGGCGTGGGTAAAAATGGGAGATCCTTATTCCTTTATAGAGGTGGCGAAAACGGTGCGCCTCCCGGCTTGCCTGATGAAATCGCTTATTTTCCAAGCGCCACGTTAATAGCATGGTTGGGTTACCCGTGCCCATATTAATGAGGATCCCGTGATAAGGGGACATGATCTCTACTTTGACAAGACGTGCCGAGGAAACCGCCTCGCAATATGTGCGGTGGCTGGTTGTGGGAAAACAGCTCGAATAATGACTCGGCCATGGTGTGATGTCACATTATCTAAAGTTGTCAGCAAATTATATTTGTGGAATATTGTTCTCTCTACGGTGGTATGTGAAAATCGTCTTGCAGAGCTGGACATGATTTAAGTGTTCGAGATTTACTTTGGAGTATTCGGAGATGGAACCCGCCTTGCAATGCCGAAGACAATCTGCGCGTCGGACTCATCGTCATTGAAGCCTGGTTCAGGGGCTACTGAGGGAGTCCTGGATTAGGGGGTATCCGGACAGCCGGACTATATACTTTGGTCGGACTGTTGGACTATGAAGATACAAGACTGAAGACTTCGTCCCGTGTCCGGATGGGACTCTCCTTTGCGTGTAAGACAAGCTTGGCAATTCGGATGTTGGATCTCCTTCTTTGTAACCGACTTTGTGTAACCCTAGCCCCCTCCGGTGTCTATATAAACCGGAGGGTTTAGTCCGTAGGACAACGACAATCATAATCATAGGCTAGCTCCTAGGGTTTAGCCTCTACGATCTCGTGGTAGATCAACTCTTGTAATACTCATATCATCAAGATCAATCAATCATGAAGTAGGGTATTACCTCCATCGAGAGGGCCCAAACCTGAGTAAAACATCGTCTCCCTGCCTCCTGTTACTATTAGCCTTAGACGCACAGTTCGGGAGCCCCTACCCGAGATCCGCCGGTTTTGACACCGACATAGGGCAAAACCTCATCTCGATGAGATCGATCGCATGAACTCGGTGAGACCAATTTCAGCAATAAGAAAACAGAGACTTGGTCAAGCAAACTCGATGGGACCGATCGCTCATTTCGGTGAGACCAAAACGTTACGAAAAGGAAACAGAGAGTTTACATTGCGAACTCGCTGGGACCGATCGCTCATCTCGGTATGACCGAAACGTTATGAAGGGAAACAGAGAGTTTGCAATCCCATCTCGGTGAGACCAAGATCCCTATCAGTGAGATCGAACTGATTAGGGTTTCTGGCTATGGCTATGTCAAGTGAACTCAGTGGTGCCGGATAGATCAAATCGGCGGGGCCGAGTTTGACTTTAGGTTTAGGACATATGTGGAAATGAGAAAGTGGTTGAGGGCTTTGGAGCATATCACTAAGCATTTTGAGCAAGTAGACCATTAAGCAACACCTCATCCCCTTTTAATAGTATTGGCTTTTCCTATGGACTCGATGTGATCTTGGATCACTAAAATGAAAAAGAGGAGTCTTGAGCTTTTGCCAATATGTGTCCTTGGCATTTTGAGGGGTCCACATCTCTAGTCCGTGCCATGCCAATCATTGAACTTTCTAAAACATTTAACTTGAATGGATATTAGTTCAATGAGCTATATGTTGTTATGAATTACCAAAACCACCCGGGGATTAGTAGCACTTACAGTTTCATCTATTAATTTGTAATACTACGAGGTTGATCACCCCATGTAGATTTGGGCATATTTGAGAGACACAAAATCTATGTTCAAGGTACAAGATGTTGGTCTATTAACTTGGAATCTAGAAGAGAGTGATCACTCCTAGTATATTTGGGCATATCTCGTAGATGGAATATCTATTTGGAAGCTACAATAGTTTCATCTATTAATTTGTAATACTACGAGAGGTTGATCACCCCATGTAGATTTGGGCATATCTGAGACTCGCAAAATCTATTTTGAAGGTTAAAAGATGTTGATCTATTAATTTGGAAGATAGAAGAGATTGATCACTCCAAGCATATTTGGGCATATCTCGAAGATGCAATATCTATTTGGAAGCTACAATAGTTTGGTCTACTAATTAATATACTATGATAGGTTGATCACCCCATGTAGATTTGGGCATATCTGAGAGACACAAAATATATTTTGAAGGTACAAGGTGTTGGTCTATTAATTTTGAAGCTAGAAGAGAGTGATCACTCCAAGTATATTTGGCCATATCTCAAAGATGGAATATCTATTTGAAAGCTACAATAGTTTCGTCTATTAATTTGTAATAGTACGACAGGTTGATCACCCCATGTAGATTTGGGCATATCTGAGACTCGCAAAATCTATTTTGAAGGTACAAGAAGTTGGTATATTAATTTGGAAGCTAGAAGAGAGTGATCACTCCAAGCATATTTGGGCATATATCGAAGATGCAATATCTATTTGGAAGCTACAAAAGTTTGGCCTAGTAATATACTACGAGAGGTTGATCACCCCATGTAGATTTGGGCATATCTGAGAGATACAAAATCTATTTTGAAGGTATAAGATGTTGGTCTATTAGTTTTTGAAGCTAGAAGAGAGTGATCACTCCAAGTATATTCGGGCATATCTCGAAGATGGAATATCTATTTGGAAGCTGCAATAGTTTCATCTATTATTTTGTAATACTACGAGAGGTTGATAACCCCATGTAGATTTAGGCATATCTGAGACTTGCAAAATCTATTTTTAAGGTACAAAATGTTGGTCTATTTCTTTGGAAGCTAGAAGAGAGTGATCACCCCAAGCACATTTGGGCATATTTCCAAGATGCACTATCTATTTGGAAGCTACAAAAGTTTAGTCTAGTAATTAATATACTACGAGAGGTTGATCACCCCATGTAGATTAGGGCATATCTGAGAGACACAAAATATATTTTTAAGGTATAAGATGTTGATCTATTAATTTTGAAGCTAGAAGAGAGTGATCACTCCAAGTATATTTGGGCATATCTTGAAGATGAAATATCTATTTGGAAGCTGCAATAGTTTTGTCTATTAATTTGTAATACTACGAGAGGTTGATCACCCCATGTAGATTTGGGCATATCTGAGACTTGCAAAGTCTATTTTGTAGGTACAATATGTTGGTCTATTAATTTAGAAGCTAGAAGAGAGTGATCACTCCCAGCACATTTGGGCAGATTTTGAAGATGCAATATCTATTTGGAAGCTACAAAAGTTTGGTCTAGTAATTAATATACTACTAGAGGTTGATCACCCCATGTAGATTTGGGCATATCTGAGAGACACAAAATCTATTTTGAAGCTAGAAGATGTTAGCCTATTAATTTTGAAGCTAGAAGAGAGTGATCACTCCAAGTATATTTGGGCATATCTCGAAGATGGAATATCTATTTGGAAGCTGCAATAGTTTCATCTATTATTTTGTAATACTACGAGAGGTTGATCACCCCATGTAGATTTGGGCATATCTGAGACTTGCAAAATCTATTTTGAAGGTACGAGATGTTGGTCTATTAATTTGGAAGCTAGAAGAGAGTGATCACCCCAAGCACATTTGGGCAGATTTCGAAGATGCAATATCTATTTGGAAGCTACAAAAGTTTGGTCTAGTAATTAATATACTATGAGAGGTTGATCACCCCATGTAGATTTGGGCATATATGAGAGACACAAAATCTATTTTGAAGGAATGAGGTGTTGGTCTATTAATTTTGAAGCTAGAAGAGAGTGATCACTCCAAGTATATTTGGGCATATCTCGAAGATGGGATATCTATATGGAAGCTGCAATAGTTTCGTATATTAATTTGTAATACTATGAGAGGTTGATCACCCCATGTAGATTTGGGCATATCTGAGACTTGCAAAATCTATTTTGAAGATACAAGATGTTGGTCTATTAATTTGGAAGCTAGAAGAGAGTGATCACTCCAAGCACATTTGGGCAGATTTCGAAGATGCAATATCTATTTGGAAGCTACAAAAGTTTGGTCTAGTAATTAATATACTACGAGAGGTTGATCACCCCATGTAGATTTGGGCATATATGACAGACACAAAATCTATTTTGAAGGTATAAGATGTTGGTCTATTAATTTTGAAGCTAGAAGAGAGTGATCACTCCAAGTATATTTGGGCATATCTCGAAGATGGGATATCTATTTGGAAGCTGCAATAGTTTCATATATTAATTTGTATTACTATGAGAGGTTGATCACCCCATGTAGATTTGGGCATATATGAGACTTGCAAAATCTATTTTAAAGGTACAAGATGTTGGTCTATTAATTTGGAAGCTAGAAGAGAGTGATCACTCCAAGCACATTTGGGCAGATTTCGAAGATGCAATATTTATTTGGAAGCTACAAAAGTTTGGTCTAGTAATTAATATACTAAGAGAGGTTGATCACCTCATGTAGATTTGTGCATATCTGAGAGACACAAAATCTATTTTGAAGGTATAAGATGTTGGTCTATTAATTTTGAAGCTAGAAGAGAGTGATCACTCCAAGTATATTTGGGCATATCTCGAATATGAAATATCTATTTGGAAGCTGAAATAGTTTCGTCTATTAATTTGTAATACTACGAGAGGTTGATCACCCCATGTAGATTTGCGCATATCTGAGACTTGCAAAGTCTATTTTGAAGGTACAAGATGTTGGTCTATTAATTTAGAAGCTAGAAGAGAGTGATCACTCCAAGCACATTTGGGCAGATTTCAAAGATGCAATATCTATTTGGAAGCTACAAAATTTTGGTCTAGTAATTAATATACTACTAGAGGTTGATCACCCCATGTAGATTTGGGCATATCTGAGAGACACAAAATCTATTTTGAAGGTATAAGATGTTAGTCTATTAATTTTGAAGCTAGAAGAGAGTGATCACTCCAAGTATATTTGGGCATATCTCGAAGATGAAATATCTATTTGGAAGCTCCAATAGTTCCGTCTATTTATTTGTAATACTACGAGAGGTTGATCACCCCATGTAGATTTGGGCATATCTGAGACTTGCAAAATCTATTTTGAAAGTACAAGATGTTGGTCTATTAGTTTGGAAGCTAGAAGAGAGTGATCACTCCAAGCACATTTGGGCATATTTCGAAGATGCAATATCTATTTGGAAGCTACAAAAGTTTGGTCTAGTAATTAATATACTACGAGAGGTTAATCACCCCATGTAGATTTGGGCATATCTGAGAGACACAAAATCTATTTTGAAGGTATAAGATGTTGGTCTATTAATTTTGAAGCTAGAAGAGAGTGATCACTGCAAGTATATTTGGGCATATCTCGAAGATGGGATATCTATTTGGAAGCTGCAATAGTTTCGTATATTAATTTGTAATACTATGAGAGGTTGATCACCCCATGTAGATTTGGGCATATCTGAGACTTGCAAAATCTATTTTGAAGGTACAAGATGTTGGTCTATTAATTTGGAAGCTAGAAGAGAGTGATCACTCCAAGCACATTTGGGCAGATTTCGAAGATGCAATATCTATTTGGAAGCTACAAAAGTTTGGTCTAGTAATTAATATTCTATGAGAGGTTGATCACCCCATGTAGATTTGGGCATATCTGAGAGACACAAAATATATTTTTAAGGTATAAGATGTTGATCTATTAATTTTGAAGCTGGAAGAGAGTGATCACTCCAAGTATATTTGGGCATATCTCGAAGATGAAATATCTATTTGGAAGCTGCAATAGTTTTGTCTATTAATTTGTAATACTACGAGAGGTTGATCACCCCATGTAGATTTGGGCATATCTGAGACTTGCAAAGTCTATTTTGTAGGTACAATATGTTGGTCTATTAATTTAGAAGCTAGAAGAGAGTGATCACTCCCAGCACATTTGGGCAGATTTTGAAGATGCAATATCTATTTGGAAGCTACAAAAGTTTGGTCTAGTAATTAATATACTACTAGAGGTTGATCACCCCATGTAGATTTGGGCATATCTGAGAGACACAAAATCTATTTTGAAGGTAGAAGATGTTAGCCTATTAATTTTGAAGCTATAAGAGAGTGATCACTCCAAGTATATTTGGGCATATCTCGAAGATGAAATATCTATTTGGAAGCTGAAATAGTTTCGTCTATTAATTTGTAATACTACGAGAGGTTGATCACCCCATGTAGATTTGGGCATATCTGAGACTTGCAAAATCTATTTTGAAGGTACAAGATGTTTGTCTATTAATTTGGAATCTAGAAGAGAGTGATCACTCCAAGCACATTTGGGCAGATTTCGAAGATGCCATATCTATTTGGAATCTACAAAAGTTTGGTCTAGTAATTAATATACTACGAGAGGTTGATCACCCCATGTAGATTTGGGCATATATGAGAGACACAAAATCTATTTTGAAGGTATAAGATGTTGGTCTATTAATTTTGAAGCTAGAAGAGAGTGATCACTCCAAGTATATTTGGGCATATCTCGAAGATGGGATATCTATTTGGAAGCTGAAATAGTTTCGTATATTAATTTGTAATACTATGAGAGGTTGATCACCCCATGTAGATTTGGGCATATCTGAGACTTGAAAAATCTATTTTGAAGATACAAGATGTTGGTCTATTAATTTGGAAGCTAGAAGAGAGTGATCACTCCAAGCACATTTGGGCAGATTTCAAAGATGCAATATCTATTTGGAAGCTACAAAAGTTTGGTCTAGTAATTAATATACTACGAGAGGTTGATCACCCCATGTAGATTTGGGCATATATGAGAGGCACAAAATCTATTTTGAAGGTATAAGATGTTGGTCTATTAATTTTCAAGCTAGAAGAGAGTGATCACTCCAAGTATATTTGGGCATATCTCGAAGATGGGATATCTATTTGGAAGCTGCAATAGTTTCATATATTAATTTGTATTACTATGAGAGGTTGATCACCCCATGTAGATTTGGGCATATCTGAGACTTGCAAAATCTATTTTGAAGGTACAAGATGTTGGTCTATTAAATTGGAAGCTAGAAGAGAGTGATCACTCCAAGCACATTTGGGCAGATTTCGAAGATGCAATATTTATTTGGAAGCTACAAAAGTTTGGTCTAGTAATGAATATACTACGAGAGGTTGATCACCTCATGTAGATTTGGGCATATCTGAGAGACACAAAATCTATTTTGAAGGTATAAGATGTTGGTCTATTAATTTTGGAACTAGAAGAGAGTGATCACTCCAAGTATATTTGGGCATATCTCGATGATGAAATATCTATTTGGAAGCTGAAATAGTTTCGTCTATAAATTTGTAATACTACGAGAGGTTGATCACCCCATGTAGATTTGGGCATATCTGAGACTTGCAAAATCTATTTTGAAGGTACAAGATGTTGGTCTATTAATTTGGAAGCTAGAAGAGAGTGATCACTCCAAGCACATTTGGTGAGATTTCGAAGATGCCATATCTATTTGGAAGCTACAAAAGTTTGGTCCAGTAATTAATATACTACGAGAGGTTGATCACCCCATGTTGATTTGGGCATATATGAGAGACACAAAATCTATTTTGAAGGTATAAGATGTTGGTCTATTAATTTTGAAGCTAGAAGAGAGTGATCACTCCAAGTATATTTGGGCATATCTCGAAGATGGGATATCTATTTGGAAGCTGCAATAGTTTTGTATATTAATTTTTAATACTATGAGAGGTTGATCACCCCATGTAGATTTGGGCATATCTGAGACTTGCAAAATCTATTTTGAAGATACAAGATGTTGGTCTATTAATTTGGAAGCTAGAAGAGAGTGATCACTCCAAGCACATTTGGGCAGATTTCGAAGATGCAATATCTATTTGGAAGCTACAAAAGTTTGGTCTAGTAATTAATATACTACGAGAGGTTGATCACCCCATGTAGATTTGGGCATATATGAGAGACACAAAATCTATTTTGAATGTATAAGATGTTGGTCTATTAATTTTGAAGCTAGAAGAGAGTGATCACTCCAAGTATATTTGGGCATATCTCGAAGATGGGATATCTATTTGGAAGCTGCAATAGTTTCATATATTAATTTGTATTACTATGAGAGGTTGATCACCCCATGTAGATTTGGGCATATCTGAGACTTGCAAAATCTATTTTGAAGGTACAAGATGTTGGTCTATTAATTTGGAAGCTAGAAGAGAGTGATCACTCCAAGCACATTTGGGCAGATTTCGAAGATGCAATATTTATTTGGAAGCTACAAAAGTTTGGTCTAGTAATTAATATACTACGAGAGGTTGATCACCTCATGTAGATTTGTGCATATCTGAGAGACACAAAATCTATTTTGAAGGTATAAGATGTTGGTCTATTAATTTTGAAGCTAGAAGAGAGTGATCACTCCAAGTATATTTGGGCATATCTCGAATATGAAATATCTATTTGGAAGCTGAAATAGTTTCGTCTATTAATTTGTAATACTACGAGAGGTTGATCACCCCATGTAGATTTGCGCATATCTGAGACTTGCAAAGTCTATTTTGAAGGTACAAGATGTTGGTCTATTAATTTAGAAGCTAGAAGAGAGTGATCACTCCAAGCACATTTGGGCAGATTTCAAAGATGCAATATCTATTTGGAAGCGACAAAAGTTTGGTCTAGTAATTAATATACTACTAGAGGTTGATCACCCCATGTAGATTTGGGCATACCTGAGAGAAAAAAAATCTATTTTGAAGGTATAAGATGTTAGCCTATTAATTTTGAAGCTAGAAGAGAGTGATCACTCCAAGTATATTTGGGCATATCTCGAAGATGGAATATCTATTTGGAAGCTGCAATAGTTCCGTCTATTTATTTGTAATACTACGAGAGGTTGATCACCCCATGTAGATTTGGGCATATCCGAGACTTGCAAAATCTATTTTGAAAGTACAAGATGTTGGTCTATTAGTTTGGAAGCTAGAAGAGAGTGATCACTCCAAGCACATTTGGGCATATTTCGAAGATGCAATATCTATTTGGAAGCTACAAAAGTTTGGTCTAGTAATTAATATACTACGAGAGGTTAATCACCCCATGTAGATTTGGGCATATCTGAGAGACACAAAATCTATTTTGAAGGTATAAGATGTTGGTCTATTAACTTTGAAGCTAGAAGAGAGTGATCACTCCAAGTATATTTGGGCATATCTCGAAGATGGGATATCTATTTGGAAGCTGCAATAGTTTCGTATATTAATTTGTAATACTATGAGAGGTTGATCACCCCATGTAGATTTGGGCATATCTGAGACTTGCAAAATCTATTTTGAAGGTACAAGATGTTGGTCTATTAATTTGGAAGCTAGAAGAGAGTGATCACTCCAAGCACATTTGGGCAGATTTCGAAGATGCAATATCTATTTGGAAGCTACAAAAGTTTGGTCTAGTAATTAATATACTACGAAAGGTTAATCACCCCATGTAGATTTGGGCATATATGAGAGACACAAAATCTATTTTGAAGGTATAAGATGTTGGTCTATTAATTTTGAAGCTAGAAGAGAGTGATCACTCCAAGTATATTTGGGCATATCTCGAAGATGAAATATCTATTTGGAAGCTGAAATAGTTTCGTCTATTAATTTGTAATACTACGTGAGGTTGATCACCCCATGTAGATTTGGGCATATCTGAGACTTGCAAAGTCTATTCTGAAGGTTCAAGATGTTGGTCTATTAATTTAGAAGCTGGAAGAGAGTGATCACTCCAAGCACATTTGGGCAGATTTCTAAGATGCAGTATCTATTTGGAAGCTACAAAAGTTTGGTCTAGTAATTAATATACTACTAGAGGTTGATCACCCCATGTAGATTTGGGCATATCTGAGAGACACAAAATCTATTTTGAAGGTATAAGATGTTAGTCTATTAATTTTGAAGCTAGAAGAGAGTGATCACTCAAAGTATATTTGGGCATATCTCGAAGATGGAATATCTATTTGGAAGCTGCAATAGTTCCGTCTATTTATTTGTAATACTACGAGAGGTTGATCACCCCATGTAGATTTGGGCATATCTGAGACTTGCAAAATCTATTTTGAAGCTACAAGATGTTGGTCTATTAGTTTCGAAGCTAGAAGAGAGTGATCACTCCAAGCACATTTGGGCATATTTCGAAGATGCAATATCTATTTGGAAGCTACAAAAGTTTGGTCTAGTAATTAATATACTACGAGAAGTTGATCACCCCATGTAGATTTGGGCATATATGAGAGACACAAAATCTATTTTGAAGGTATAAGATGTTGGTCTATTAATTTTGAAGCTAGAAGAGAGTGATCACTCCAAGTATATTTGGGCATATCTCGAAGATGGGATATCTATTTGGAAGCTGCAATAGTTTCGTCTATTAATTTGTAATACTACAAGAGGTTGATCACCCCATGTAGATTTGGGCATATCTGAGACTTGCAAAGTCTATTTTGAAGGTACAGGATGTTGGTCTATTAATTTGGAAGCTAGAAGAGAGTGATCACTCCAAGCACATTTGGGTAGATTGCGAAGATGCAATATCTATTTGGAAGCTACAAAAGTTTGGTCTAGTAATTAATATACTACTAGAGGTTGATCACCCCATGTAGATTTGGGCATATCTGAGAGACACAAAATCTATTTTGAAGGTATATGATGTTGGTCTATTAATTTTGAAGCTAGAAGAGAGTGATCACTCCAAGTATATTTGGGCATATCTCGAAGATGGGATATCTATTTGGAAGCTGCAATAGTTTCGTGTATCAATTTGTAATACTATGAGAGGTTGATCACCCCATGTAGATTTGGGCATATCTGAGACTTGCAAAATCTATTTTGAAGGTACAAGATGTTGGTCTATTAATTTGGAAGCTAGAAGAGAGTGATCACTCCAAGCACATTTGGGCAGATTTCGAAGATGCAATATTTATTTGGAAGCTACAAAAGTTTGGTCTAGTAATTAATATACTACGAGAGGTTGATCACCTCATGTAGATTTGGGCATATCTGAGAGACACAAAATCTATTTTGAAGGTATAAGATGTTGGTCTATTAATTTTGAAGCTAGAAGAGAGTGATCACTCCAAGTATATTTGGGCATATCTCGAAGATGAAATATCTATTTGGAAGCTGAAATAGTTTCGTCTATAAATTTGTAATACTACGAGAGGTTGATCACCCCATGTAGATTTGGGCATATCTGAGACTTGCAAAATCTATTTTGAAGGTACAAGATGTTGGTCTATTAATTTGGAAGCTAGAAGAGAGTGATCACTCCAAGCACATTTGGGCAGATTTCGAAGATGCCATATCTATTTGGAAGCTACAAAAGTTTGGTCTAGTAATTAATATACTACGAGAGGTTGATCACCCCATGTTGATTTGGGCATATATGAGAGACCCAAAATCTATTTTGAAGGTATAAGATGTTGGTCTATTAATTTTGAAGCTAGAAGAGAGTGATCACTCCAAGTATATTTGGGCATATCTCGAAGATGGGATATCTATTTGGAAGCTGCAATAGTTTCGTGTATCAATTTGTAATACTATGAGAGGTTGATCACCCCATGTAGATTTGGGCATATCTGAGACTTGCAAAATCTATTTTGAAGGTACAAGATGTTGGTCTATTAATTTGGAAGCTAGAAGAGAGTGATCACTCCAAGCACATTTGGGCAGATTTCGAAGATGCAATATCTATTTGGAAGCTACAAAAGTTTGGTCTAGTAATTAATATACTACGAGAGGTTAATCACCCCATGTAGATTTGGGCATATATGAGAGACACAAAATCTATTTTGAAGGTATAAGATGTTGGTCTATTAATTTTGAAGCTAGAAGAGAGTGATCACTCCAAGTATATTTGGGCATATCTCGAAGATGAAATATCTATTTGGAAGCTGAAATAGTTTCGTCTATTAATTTGTAATACTACGAGAGGTTGATCACCCCATGTAGATTTGGGCATATCTGAGACTTGCAAAGTCTATTCTGAAGGTACAAGATGTTGGTCTATTAATTTAGAAGCTGGAAGAGAGTGATCACTCCAAGCACATTTGGGCAGATTTCTAAGATGCAGTATCTATTTGGAAGCTACAAAAGTTTGGTCTAGTAATTAATATACTACTAGAGGTTGATCACCCCATGTAGATTTGGGCATATCTGAGAGACACAAAATCTATTTTGAAGGTATAAGATGTTAGTCTATTAATTTTGAAGCTAGAAGAGAGTGATCACTCCAAGTATATTTGGGCATATCTCGAAGATGGAATATCTATTTGGAAGCTGCAATAGTTCCGTCTATTTATTTGTAATACTACGAGAGGTTGATCACCCCATGTAGATTTGGGCATATCTGAGACTTGCAAAATCTATTTTGAAGCTACAAGATGTTGGTCTATTAGTTTCGAAGCTAGAAGAGAGTGATCACTCCAAGAACATTTGGGCATATTTCGAAGATGCAATATCTATTTGGAAGCTACAAAAGTTTGGTCTAGTAATTAATATACTACGAGAAGTTGATCACCCCATGTAGATTTGGGCATATATGAGAGACACAAAATCTATTTTGAAGGTATAAGATGTTGGTCTATTAATTTTGAAGCTAGAAGAGAGTGATCACTCCAAGTATATTTGGGCATATCTCGAAGATGGGATATCTATTTGGAAGCTGCAATAGTTTCGTCTATTAATTTGTAATACTACAAGAGGTTGATCACCCCATGTAGATTTGGGCATATCTGAGACTTGCAAAGTCTATTTTGAAGGTACAGGATGTTGGTCTATTAATTTAGAAGCTAGAAGAGAGTGATCACTCCAAGCACATTTGGGTAGATTGCGAAGATGCAATATCTATTTGGAAGCTACAAAAGTTTGGTCTAGTAATTAATATACTACTAGAGGTTGATCACCCCATGTAGATTTGGGCATATCTGAGAGACACAAAATCTATTTTGAAGGTATATGATGTTGGTCTATTAATTTTGAAGCTAGAAGAGAGTGATCACTCCAAGTATATTTGGGCATATCTCGAAGATGGGATATCTATTTGGAAGCTGCAATAGTTTCGTGTATCAATTTGTAATACTATGAGAGGTTGATCACCCCATGTAGATTTGGGCATATCTGAGACTTGCAAAATCTATTTTGAAGGTACAAGATGTTGGTCTATTAATTTGGAAGCTAGAAGAGAGTGATCACTCCAAGCACATTTGGGCAGATTTCGAAGATGCAATATTTATTTGGAAGCTACAAAAGTTTGGTCTAGTAATTAATATACTACGAGAGGTTGATCACCTCATGTAGATTTGGGCATATCTGAGAGACACAAAATCTATTTTGAAGGTATAAGATGTTGGTCTATTAATTTTGAAGCTAGAAGAGAGTGATCACTCCAAGTATATTTGGGCATATCTCGAAGATGAAATATCTATTTGGAAGCTGAAATAGTTTCGTCTATAAATTTGTAATACTACGAGAGGTTGATCACCCCATGTAGATTTGGGCATATCTGAGACTTGCAAAATCTATTTTGAAGGTACAAGATGTTGGTCTATTAATTTGGAAGCTAGAAGAGAGTGATCACTCCAAGCACATTTGGGCAGATTTCGAAGATGCCATATCTATTTGGAAGCTACAAAAGTTTGGTCTAGTAATTAATATACTACGAGAGGTTGATCACCCCATGTTGATTTGGGCATATATGAGAGACCCAAAATCTATTTTGAAGGTATAAGATGTTGGTCTATTAATTTTGAAGCTAGAAGAGAGTGATCACTCCAAGTATATTTGGGCATATCTCGAAGATGGGATATCTATTTGGAAGCTGCAATAGTTTCGTGTATCAATTTGTAATACTATGAGAGGTTGATCACCCCATGTAGATTTGGGCATATCTGAGACTTGCAAAATCTATTTTGAAGGTACAAGATGTTGGTCTATTAATTTGGAAGCTAGAAGAGAGTGATCACTCCAAGCACATTTGGGCAGATTTCGAAGATGCAATATCTATTTGGAAGCTACAAAAGTTTGGTCTAGTAATTAATATACTACGAGAGGTTAATCACCCCATGTAGATTTGGGCATATATGAGAGACACAAAATCTATTTTGAAGGTATAAGATGTTGGTCTATTAATTTTGAAGCTAGAAGAGAGTGATCACTCCAAGTATATTTGGGCATATCTCGAAGATGAAATATCTATTTGGAAGCTGAAATAGTTTCGTCTATTAATTTGTAATACTACGAGAGGTTGATCACCCCATGTAGATTTGGGCATATCTGAGACTTGCAAAGTCTATTCTGAAGGTACAAGATGTTGGTCTATTAATTTAGAAGCTGGAAGAGAGTGATCACTCCAAGCACATTTGGGCAGATTTCTAAGATGCAGTATCTATTTGGAAGCTACAAAAGTTTGGTCTAGTAATTAATATACTACTAGAGGTTGATCACCCCATGTAGATTTGGGCATATCTGAGAGACACAAAATCTATTTTGAAGGTATAAGATGTTAGTCTATTAATTTTGAAGCTAGAAGAGAGTGATCACTCCAAGTATATTTGGGCATATCTCGAAGATGGAATATCTATTTGGAAGCTGCAATAGTTCCGTCTATTTATTTGTAATACTACGAGAGGTTGATCACCCCATGTAGATTTGGGCATATCTGAGACTTGCAAAATCTATTTTGAAGCTACAAGATGTTGGTCTATTAGTTTCGAAGCTAGAAGAGAGTGATCACTCCAAGAACATTTGGGCATATTTCGAAGATGCAATATCTATTTGGAAGCTACAAAAGTTTGGTCTAGTAATTAATATACTACGAGAAGTTGATCACCCCATGTAGATTTGGGCATATATGAGAGACACAAAATCTATTTTGAAGGTATAATATGTTGGTCTATTAATTTTGAAGCTAGAAGAGAGTGATCACTCCAAGTATATTTGGGCATATCTCGAAGATGGGATATCTATTTGGAAGCTGCAATAGTTTCGTCTATTAATTTGTAATACTACAAGAGGTTGATCACCCCATGTAGATTTGGGCATATCTGAGACTTGCAAAGTCTATTTTGAAGGTACAGGATGTTGGTCTATTAATTTAGAAGCTAGAAGAGAGTGATCACTCCAAGCACATTTGGGTAGATTGCGAAGATGCAATATCTATTTGGAAGCTACAAAAGTTTGGTCTAGTAATTAATATACTACTAGAGGTTGATCACCCCATGTAGATTTGGGCATATCTGAGAGACACAAAATCTATTTTGAAGGTATATGATGTTGGTCTATTAATTTTGAAGCTAGAAGAGAGTGATCACTCCAAGTATATTTGGGCATATCTCGAAGATGGGATATCTATTTGGAAGCTGCAATAGTTTCGTGTATCAATTTGTAATACTATGAGAGGTTGATCACCCCATGTAGATTTGGGCATATCTGAGACTTGCAAAATCTATTTTGAAGGTACAAGATGTTGGTCTATTAATTTGGAAGCTAGAAGAGAGTGATCACTCCAAGCACATTTGGGCAGATTTCGAAGATGCAATATTTATTTGGAAGCTACAAAAGTTTGGTCTAGTAATTAATATACTACGAGAGGTTGATCACCTCATGTAGATTTGGGCATATCTGAGAGACACAAAATCTATTTTGAAGGTATAAGATGTTGGTCTATTAATTTTGAAGCTAGAAGAGAGTGATCACTCCAAGTATATTTGGGCATATCTCGAAGATGAAATATCTATTTGGAAGCTGAAATAGTTTCGTCTATAAATTTGTAATACTACGAGAGGTTGATCACCCCATGTAGATTTGGGCATATCTGAGACTTGCAAAATCTATTTTGAAGGTACAAGATGTTGGTCTATTAATTTGGAAGCTAGAAGAGAGTGATCACTCCAAGCACATTTGGGCAGATTTCGAAGATGCCATATCTATTTGGAAGCTACAAAAGTTAGGTCTAGTAATTAATATACTACGAGAGGTTGATCACCCCATGTTGATTTGGGCATATATGAGAGACACAAAATCTATTTTGAAGGTATAAGATGTTGGTCTATTAATTTTGAAGCTAGAAGAGAGTGATCACTCCAAGTATATTTGGGCATATCTCGAAGATGGGATATCTATTTGGAAGCTGCAATAGTTTTGTATATTAATTTGTAATACTATGAGAGGTTGATCACCCCATGTAGATTTGGGCATATCTGAGACTTGCAAAATCTATTTTGAAGATACAAGATGTTGGTCTATTAATTTGGAAGCTAGAAGAGAGTGATCACTCCAAGCACATTTGGGCAGATTTCGAAGATGCAATATCTATTTGGAAGCTACAAAAGTTTGGTCTAGTAATTAATATACTACGAGAGGTTGATCACCCCATGTAGATTTGGGCATATATGAGAGACACAAAATCTATTTTGAATGTATAAGATGTTGGTCTATTAATTTTGAAGCTAGAAGAGAGTGATCACTCCAAGTATATTTGGGCATATCTCGAAGATGAAATATCTATTTGGAAGCTGAAATAGTTTCGTCTATAAATTTGTAATACTACGAGAGGTTGATCACCCCATGTAGATTTGGGCATATCTGAGACTTGCAAAATCTATTTTGAAGGTACAAGATGTTGGTCTATTAATTTGGAAGCTAGAAGAGAGTGATCACTCCAAGCACATTTGGGCAGATTTCGAAGATGCCATATCTATTTGGAAGCTACAAAAGTTTGGTCTAGTAATTAATATACTACGAGAGGTTGATCACCCCATGTTGATTTGGGCATATATGAGAGACACAAAATCTATTTTGAAGGTATAAGATGTTGGTCTATTAATTTTGAAGCTAGAAGAGAGTGATCACTCCAAGTATATTTGGGCATATCTCGAAGATGGGATATCTATTTGGAAGCTGCAATAGTTTTGTATATTAATTTGTAATACTATGAGAGGTTGATCACCCCATGTAGATTTGGGCATATCTGAGACTTGCAAAATCTATTTTGAAGATACAAGATGTTGGTCTATTAATTTGGAAGCTAGAAGAGAGTGATCACTCCAAGCACATTTGGGCAGATTTCGAAGATGCAATATCTATTTGGAAGCTACAAAAGTTTGGTCTAGTAATTAATATACTACGAGAGGTTGATCACCCCATGTAGATTTGGGCATATATGAGAGACACAAAATCTATTTTGAATGTATAAGATGTTGGTCTATTAATTTTGAAGCTAGAAGAGAGTGATCACTCCAAGTATATTTGGGCATATCTCGAAGATGGGATATCTATTTGGAAGCTGCAATAGTTTCATATATAAATTTGTATTACTATGAGAGGTTGATCACCCCATGTAGATTTGGGCATATCTGAGACTTGCAAAATATATTTTGAAGGTACAAGATGTTGGTCTATTAATTTGGAAGCTAGAAGAGAGTGATCACTCCAAGCACATTTGGGCAGATTTCGAAGATGCAACATTTATTTGGAAGCTACAAAAGTTTGGTCTAGTAATTAATATACTACGAGAGGTTGATCACCTCATGTAGATTTGTGCATATCTGAGAGACACAAAATCTATTTTGAAGGTATAAGATGTTGGTCTATTAATTTTGAAGCTAGAAGAGAGTGATCACTCCAAGTATATTTGGGCATATCTCGAATATGAAATATCTATTTGGAAGCTGAAATAGTTTCGTCTATTAATTTGTAATACTACGAGAGGTTGATCACCCCATGTAGATTTGCGCATATCTGAGACTTGCAAAGTCTATTTTGAAGGTACAAGATGTTGGTCTATTAATTTAGAAGCTAGAAGAGAGTGATCACTCCAAGCACATTTGGGCAGATTTCAAAGATGCAATATCTATTTGGAAGCTACAAAAGTTTGGTCTAGTAATTAATATACTACTAGAGGTTGATCACCCCATGTAGATTTGGGCATATCTGAGAGACAAAAAATCTATTTTGAAGGTATAAGATGTTAGCCTATTAATTTTGAAGCTAGAAGAGAGTGATCACTCCAAGTATATTTGGGCATATCTCGAAGATGGAATATCTATTTGGAAGCTGCAATAGTTCCGTCTATTTATTTGTAATACTACGAGAGGTTGATCACCCCATGTAGATTTGGGCATATCCGAGACTTGCAAAATCTATTTTGAAAGTACAAGATGTTGGTCTATTAGTTTGGAAGCTAGAAGAGAGTGATCACTCCAAGCACATTTGGGCATATTTCGAAGATGCAATATCTATTTGGAAGCTACAAAAGTTTGGTCTAGTAATTAATATACTATGAGAGGTTAATCACCCCATGTAGATTTGGGCATATCTGAGAGACACAAAATCTATTTTGAAGGTATAAGATGTTGGTCTATTAACTTTGAAGCTAGAAGAGAGTGATCACTCCAAGTATATTTGGGCATATCTCGAAGATGGGATATCTATTTGGAAGCTGCAATAGTTTCGTATATTAATTTGTAATACTATGAGAGGTTGATCACCCCATGTAGATTTGGGCATATCTGAGACTTGCAAAATCTATTTTGAAGGTACAAGATGTTGGTCTATTAATTTGGAAGCTAGAAGAGAGTGATCACTCCAAGCACATTTGGGCAGATTTCGAAGATGCAATATCTATTTGGAAGCTACAAAAGTTTGGTCTAGTAATTAATGTACTACGAGAGGTTGATCACCCCATGTAGATTTGGGCATATATGAGAGACACAAAATCTATTTTGAAGGTATAAGATGTTGGTCTATTAATTTTGAAGCTAGAAGAGAGTGATCACTCCAAGTATATTTGGGCATATCTCGAAGATGAAATATCTATTTGGAAGCTGAAATAGTTTCGTCTATTAATTTGTAATACTACGAGAGGTTGATCACCCCATGTAGATTTGGGCATATCTGAGACTTGCAAAGTCTATTCTGAAGGTACAAGATGTTGGTCTATTAATTTAGAAGCTGGAAGAGAGTGATCACTCCAAGCACATTTGGGAAGATTTCTAAGATGCAGTATCTATTTGGAAGCTACAAAAGTTTGGTCTAGTAATTAATATACTACTAGAGGTTGATCACCCCATGTAGATTTGGGCATATCTGAGAGACACAAAATCTATTTTGAAGGTATAAGATGTTAGTCTATTAATTTTGAAGCTAGAAGAGAGTGATCACTCCAAGTATATTTGGGCATATCTCGAAGATGGAATATCTATTTGGAAGCTGCAATAGTTCCGTCTATTTATTTGTAATACTACGAGAGGTTGATCACCCCATGTAGATTTGGGCATATCTGAGACTTGCAAAATCTATTTTGAAGCTACAAGATGTTGGTCTATTAGTTTCGAAGCTAGAAGAGAGTGATCACTCCAAGCACATTTGGGCATATTTCGAAGATGCAATATCTATTTGGAAGCTACAAAAGTTTGGTCTTGTAATTAATATACTACGAGAAGTTGATCACCCCATGTAGATTTGGGCATATATGAGAGACACAAAATCTATTTTGAAGGTATAAGATGTTGGTCTATTAATTTTGAAGCTAGAAGAGAGTGATCACTCCAAGTATATTTGGGCATATCTCGAAGATGGGATATCTATTTGGAAGCTGCAATAGTTTCGTCTATTAATTTGTAATACTACAAGAGGTTGATCACCCCATGTAGATTTGGGCATATCTGAGACTTGCAAAGTCTATTTTGAAGGTACGGGATGTTGGTCTATTAATTTAGAAGCTAGAAGAGAGTGATCACTCCAAGCACATTTGGGTAGATTGCGAAGATGCAATATCTATTTGGAAGCTACAAAAGTTTGGTCTAGTAATTAATATACTACTAGAGGTTGATCACCCCATGTAGATTTGGGCATATCTGAGAGACACAAAATCTATTTTGAAGGTATATGATGTTGGTCTATTAATTTTGAAGCTAGAAGAGAGTGATCACTCCAAGTATATTTGGGCATATCTCGAAGATGGGATATCTATTTGGAAGCTGCAATAGTTTCGGGTATCAATTTGTAATACTATGAGAGGTTGATCACCCCATGTAGATTTGGGCATATCTGAGACTTGCAAAATCTATTTTGAAGGTACAAGATGTTGGTCTATTAATTTGGAAGCTAGAAGAGAGTGATCACTCCAAGCACATTTGGGCAGATTTCGAAGAGGCAATATCTATTTGGAAGCTACAAAAGTTTGGTCTAGTAATTAATATACTACGAGAGGTTGATCACCCCATGTAGATTTGGGCATATCTGAGAGGCACAAAATCTATTTTGAAGGTATAAGATGTTGGTCTATTAATTTTGAAGCTAGAAGAGAGTGATCACTCCAAGTATATTTGGGCATATCTCGAAGATGAAATATCTATTTGGAAGGTGAAATGGTTTTGTCTATTAATTTGTAATACTATGAGAGGTTGATCACCCCATGTAGATTTGGGCATATCTGAGACTTGCAAAGTCTATTTTGAAGGTACAAGATGTTGGTCTATTAATTTAGAAGCTAGAAGAGGGTGATCACTCCAAGCACATTTGGGCAGATTTCGAAGATGCAATATCTATTTGGAAGCTACAAAAGTTTGGTCTAGTAATTAATATACTACTAGGGGTTGATCACCCCATGTAGATTTGGGCATATCTGAGAGACACAAAATCTATTTTTAAGGTATAAGATGTTAGTCTATTAATTTTGAAGCTAGAAGAGAGTGATCACTCCAAGTATATTTGGGCATATCTCGAAGATGGAATATCTATTTGGAAGCTGCAATAGTTCCATCTATTTATTTGTAATACTATGAGAGGTTGATCACCCCATGTAGATTTGGGCATATCTGAGACTTGCAAAATCTATTTTGAAGGTACAAGATGTTGGTCTATTAGTTTCGAAGCTAGAAGAGAGTGATCACTCCAAGCACATTTGGGCATATTTCGAAGATGCAATATCTATTTGGAAGCTACAAAAGTTTGGTCTAGCAATTAATATACTACGAGAGGTTGATCACCCCATGTAGATTTGGGCATATCTGAGAGACACAAAATCTCTTTTGAAGGTATAAGATGTTGGTCTATTAACTTTGAAGCTAGAAGAGAGTGATCACTCCAAGTATATTTGGGCATATCTCGAAGATGGGATATCTATTTGGAAGTTGCAATAGTTTCGCCTATTAATTTGTAATACTATGAGAGGTTGATCACCCCATGTAGATTTGGGCATATCTGAGACTTGCAAAGTCTATTTTGAAGGTACAAGATGTTGGTCTATTAATTTGGAAGCTAGAAGAGAGTGATCACTCCAAGCACATTTGGGCATATTTCGAAGATGCAATATCTATTTGGAAGCTACAAAAGTTTGGTCTAGTAATTAATATACTACGAGAGGTTGATCACCCCATGTAGATTTGGGCATATCTGAGAGACACAAAATCTATTTTGAAGGTATAAGATGTTGGTCTATTAATTTTGAAGCTAGAAGAGAGTGATCACTCCAAGTATATTTGAGCATATCTCGAAGATGGGATATCTATTTGGAAGCTGCAATAGTTTCGTCTATTAATTTCTAATACTACGAGAGGTTGATCACCCCATGTAGATTTGGGCATATCTGAGACTTGCAAAGTCTATTTTGAAGGTACAAGATGTTGGTCTATTAATTTGGAAGCTGGAAGAGAGTGATCACTCCAAGCACATTTGGGCATATTTCGAAGATGCAATATATATTTGGAAGCTACAAAAGTTTGGTCTAGTAATTAATATACTACGAGAGGTTGATCACCCCATGTAGATTTGGGCATATCTGAGAGACACAAAATCTATTTTGAAGGTATAAGATGTTGGTCTATTAATTTTGAAGCTAGAAGAGAGTGATCACTCCAAGTATATTTGAGCATATCTCGAAGATGGGATATCTATTTGGAAGCTGCAATAGTTTCGTCTATTAATTTCTAATACTACGAGAGGTTGATCACCCCATGTAGATTTGGGCATATCTGAGACTTGCAAAGTCTATTTTGAAGGTACAAGATGTTGGTCTATTAATTTGGAAGCTAGAAGAGAGTGATCACTCCAAGCACATTTGGGCATATTTCGAAGATGCAATATATATTTGGAAGCTACAAAAGTTTGGTCTAGTAATTAATATACTACGAGAGGTTGATCACCCCATGTAGATTTGGGCATATCCGAGAGACACAAAATCTATTTTGAAGGTAGAAGATGTTAGTCTATTAATTTTAAAGCTCGAAGAGAGTGATCACTCCAAGTATATTTGGGCATATCTCGAAGATGGAATATCTATTTGGAAGCTACAAAAGTTTCATCTATTAATTTGTAATACTACGAGAGGTTGATCACCCCATGTAGATTTGGGCATATCTCAGAGACACAAAATCTATTTTGAAGGTACTATATGTTGGTCTATTAATTTGGAAGCTAGAAGAGAGTTATCACTCCAACTATGTTTGGGCATATCTTGAAGATGCAAAATTTGTCTTGAAGCTACAAGACGTTGGCCTATTAATTTTGAAGCTACAAGAGATTGGCTACTCCAAGTAGATTTAGGCATATCTTTGATGCAAATTTATTTGGAAGCTATAAGTGGTTTGTCTATTATTCTTGGATTAAAGTTGCAAGAGGTTGATCACTCCATGTGGATTTGGACATCTCTGGAAGATACAAGATGTTGCTCATACAAGAGCTTTTAGCAACAATAAAGGGGGCAGTTCAGAGTAGGGGTTGCTTGTATGTCCCGGTAGCGACGTACTCCCTTCGTCCGGAAATAACGTTTTCTATGTGCATTCATCATCATTATTATTATTGTTCGGATGGCCTCTCCTGAAGATGTTTAGCAGTTTCCTAGATGGCAAACACCCTCTAGGATGCATGTAATGTATTAGAAACACGTATAACACAGTGAAAACAGTTTTCTCACATCTAATAAACCAGTGAAAGGTTTTATCATTAACAAGACATTTTACGCCCTCCATCTGGGCGGGCATGCGTGTGCTTCTAGGTTGTCGAATTGAATAACCAAATATGCGTTATACGTCATCAAAAATCATATGATTCTTAATTCATCTATGGATGAAATTTCTTATCGCAAAATTTTCCTTGCACCAATCAGGTTAGTCAAATTGCCCATCTAGAAACACGCCACACGCTCTATGCACCCCCCCCCCCCCCCCCCCCCCCCCACACACACACACACACACACACACCCGATCACCCCACACATCAATTGTGGCTTGGTGAAGCACGACGGTACACCTACCTACCCTGTGGGCTCCCAAGAACCGCCCTAGCTTGTGAGCAAACCGGGGAAGATCACTGGCAGACGACGACACCTTCCTCTTCTGTTCAAAGTATAGACCGTGGCCTCCCTTAACTTTTGCTTTGGCAGTTGGCATCCAGTCGTAGCTTAGCTGTGCTGCGAAGGGCGCGTCCGCCAGCCCCATGCCATGCCGTCGACGACCTTTCTCCGCTAGCCCTAGCCCACCACCACTACGGACCACAGAGGAAAGCGAACGCGCACGGTGCTCCAGCCTCCAACTAGTTCTGCTCTGGCCATTTTAGGATGGATGGGAGAAGAGAGCACGAGGAGGAGGACCAGTGGTGGAGTGTGGGGTTCGTTGTTGTACGGCCACATGCATGTATGTATCCGGCCAGCTAGCTACCTCTCGCATCGTATTGTCCAGCTCTGAACGACGGTTGTACGTACAATGGGCTACCCCGACTGGTAACTTTTTGTAACACGTTCACCGTGTCAAAAAAACGTATTGTAATTTGACACGGAGGGAGTATTTCACTGTGTTTTTCCACTATAATCATGGATCCACCCACTATAATCATGTCGTCCGAAATCGTGTAAACGGTTTGCATCAGGAATGGTACTGCCCTTTTCGTGTATGTTGTCGATCCAAAGATGTAGTACTGCTGGATATTTATAAAGAATTATTAAAGATCATGGAGCATGCAGTGCAATGGTGCAAGGTGGGTCCAAATCCAATCCAGCCCCGTGGCTTCACATTTACTGCTCCTAGCTATACCATTGGGCGGCCTTGCTCGTCCTCCTGGTGGACACTGCACCACCCACCACTCCCCCCTGCGCGGCTACAGCGCCCTCGCCCCGCTGCTGTCCTGCGCCCAGTCAAAACCGCGCTAACCGCTAACCGCCCAGCCAGCCTCACCGCCGGGCTTACCGCGTCATCGTCCTACATGGAGCGGCTCGACAATGGCGGTGAAAACGCGGACGACGACGACAGCGCGGGCGACGGATCGAGGCCGGTAACCGAGCGGTCGAGTGAAGTGGCGCCCTGGCACTCCACACTGTCGGACGGACGGACCGCCGATCCGGCGCCTTAGAGCTAGACCCACCGCCACCCGACTTATCCTCCCCTTCCTTCCCCTGCGCCTTGGCCTCTTGCCATTTACTATTTAGGCGCCGTGTAGGTGGCCGGCCAGTACAATCGATCGAGCGCCATTGCCCTGCCTACCTCTGCCTGCCAACCCCGTCGTGTGGGTAGGTCCGTACGCGCTCCGTGAGCGGCTGCGGCAGTGAGTGGAGTGAGTGAGGAGTGAAGAGCGACCTCTGCTCTGCTCTGTGAGGCTGAGGCATGGCGGTGGTGCGGCTTCTTGTTGGGGCGGTTTGGCTGCTGGCGGTGCTGCGGCAGGGCGCGGCGGCGGCGGAGGCGGGGGCCGTCGCCGTGGACGGGCGGCGCGCCATTGCGGCCACGGGCGAGGACTTCGTCTGCGCCACCCTCGACTGGTGGCCGCCGGACAAGTGCGACTACGGCACCTGCAGCTGGGGCAACGCATCCCTCCTCAACCTGGTCAGTGGTCACCACCGAGGCACCGACACCCCCTCTCCCCTCCCTTCACCGCCGGCGAGCTGACACCATTTTCTTTCCTTCTCAACCCCGCGCAGGATCTCTCCAACAAAATCCTGCTCAATGCCATCAAAGGTAGGCCACCATCCACCCCACCCCATCCCGCTAGAGCTTTCTTGGCCGCCATGCGCGGCCGCGGCTCATCGATCGACCCTTGCCAACGGTTCTGGAATTCCCCTTTTGCTTGCAGCCTTCTCGCCGCTGGTGCTCCGGCTGGGCGGCTCGCTGCAGGACAAGGTGGTGTACGGCACGGCGGACCGGCCGGGGCCGTGCGCGCCGTTCAACAGGAGCAAGTCGGAGATGTTCGGCTTCACCCAGGGCTGCCTGCCCATGCCCCGCTGGGACGACCTCAACGCCTTCTTCGAGAAATCCGGGTACTTTCCACCATGAATCTTCCCCTCCTTCCTTCGAGTTCGAGTTCATTCCATGATTTCGGTTCTGAAGATCAGAAGATGATCACATCACATGGACTTGGTTCCACTCTGAACCCGCAGGGCGAAGATCGTGTTCGGCCTGAACGCGCTCAACGGCCGGGTGCCGCTGCAGGGCGGGGCCATGGGAGGCAACTGGGACACCACGAACGCGGCGTCCTTCATCCGGTACACCGCCGGCAAGGGCTACAAAATCTATGGCTGGGAGCTCGGTACGTCCTCCATTTTTCTTGGTAACTGAACCGAGAAGTTCCACACTGAACATCAGTCAGACGATGGGTTTCATTCTGAAATGTGTTGTTGCTCTCCTCGCAGGGAATGAGCTCAGCGGCACCGGCGTCGGGACCAAGGTGGGCGTGGCTCAGTACGTCAAGGACGCGATCGCCCTCAAGACGACGGTGGACACCATCTACCGGGGCAGCCCGGAGAAGCCGCTGGTGCTCGCGCCGGGCGGCTTCTTCGACCCGCGCTGGTACGGCGAGTTCATCGCCAAGACCAAGCCCGACATGCTCAACGTGGTGACCCACCACATCTACAACCTAGGGGCGGGTACGCAATGCGAGCTCGCCGCGACATCGCTCGCAAGCGCGATAATTCGATACATGCATGCATGAACCGGTCCTGAACTCGTTTGCCAAACATTGGACGATTGCAGGGGTGGACAGGGACACGCAGCTGATGGACAGGATCCTCAACCCGAAGGCGCTCGACGGCATGGCAGGCCCGTTCAGGGACCTCCAGGGGCTGCTGAAAGCCGCGGGCACGTCGGCGGTCGCCTGGGTCGGGGAGTCTGGAGGGGCTTACAACAGTGGGCATCACCTTGTCACCGACGCATTTGTGTTCAGCTTCTGGTAACATGGGAGATCCTTGAGATGGAAATTCAGCAGTGGATGTTCTTGATCAGGGTGTTCTTATCAGGGTTGTTGTGGTCTCCAGGTTCCTGGATCAGCTCGGCATGTCGGCGAAATTCGACACCAAGAGCTACTGCAGGCAGAGCTTCATCGGCGGCAACTACGGCCTGCTGAACACGACCACATTCCAGCCAAATCCTGACTACTACAGGTAGGATCAGTATGCTCCATAACCTTCTACTGTGCAACCAATGGCGGATGACATAGGAAGAACTTGCCTGAAAGTGTCTGAAGCATTGGCTTCCATGACATCTGTTCCCTTTCTATGTTTCCTCTGCAGTGCTCTGCTGTGGCATCGCCTGATGGGAACCAAGGTGCTGGAGGCCAAGTTCACGGGCACCAACATGGTCCGCGCCTACGCGCATTGCGCAAAGCACGCTGTAAGCGACCCAGACGATCCTACATCTTCACATCACCACCACAGCAACATCAACAGTCTCATCATCTACTGACCCTCCTCCATGGATATGTCTGTTGCAGCCGGGGATAACCCTGCTGCTCATCAACCTGCACGTCAACGCGACGAACCACGTCTCGGTGGCGGGCCGCGGCGCACACGCCGGAGGAAGGAAGCACGGGGGGAGGTTTGCGCAGCCGCCCGGGGCGCCGAGGGAGGAGTACCACCTCACGCCCGAGGGCGGCAACATCCAGAGCCAGGTGATGCTGCTGAACGGCAGGGCGCTGGCCGCCGGCGCCGACGGGAGCATCCCCGGGATGGAGCCTGTCAAGGTGGACGCGGCGCGGCCCATCGCCGTGGCGCCCCGGTCCATCGTGTTCGTCCACATGCCGGATTACCATGCCCCCGCGTGCGCTTAGTTAGGGCTTTTTGGTCTTCTTGGTTGGTATAGGTAGTGGTGATGATAAAAGGGTGGCTTGCTAAGCATGTCCATCCTAGCTAGGATAGTTATAAGATGGCTCAAGAGAGTGTGTGGCTTTGTGTGATTAGATGTAATAAGTTTGGAGGGGAAATTGAAATAGTGGAACAAGAGGCAATGGGAATAAACTCTTTCCTGGTTCCTTCTGAGTGGTTGTGTTTTCTTGTATCTTACCTTGAGCCTCAGAGCCTTGTTGTTTTGGATGGGAAACATAGAGAATCAAAGTCTGAAGCTTCTCTGAATCAAGAGGCAATGGGAAACCAACTACTTCCACAGGAATTTTCAAAGAAATTTGTTGGTTTCATGCAGAAATTTCCAGGCATTTCACACAAGATCAGAACATTCCTACATTCTGAAGTAGTACTTCTATCTAGCTAATCTTATGCAGATCGAGCAGCAAGTCACAGGTGCACACAGATTAGCTGAAATAAATCAAGACTTGGGCACACGCGACAATCGTCATGATATCATTGTTCAAGGGTTCAAACATTATCGTCGTCGTCATGGGACGAGGAAAATTTGCCAGACACATACCAATGACCTTTTCAGTGGGCATGTCTAAAATGGTAAATCTTGAAGAATACATTTTTTTTGTACATTTTGTATTGTTGGACAGTTATACAAGTGATGGTTATGATATTAGTGCTAAATCCATGCTGCAGAGCTGAAGACATCAGTTTACCAGATCGTTATCTTTGTTTTGTTTCTTTGGTTGTGGAACTGCTGCTCTGAGAAGATTGCTAGCTACGTACTTTATTTAGCAAATTTGGCAGTGTAGGATTATGTCACATGATGCGCACTTTTGTCTAGCTAATCTCATTGCGCAAAGGTCATAGCATGATCGGAAACGATGGTGCAGAATTGTTATTTTTGTTGCTCCATCTCTTTATCAGATTTTGTTTTATATCTTTTGTGATTTAATTGGGTTAACTTTCTGAAAATAGAGTCAAATTTTTCTTCTGGATCTTCGCTAAGATTCATGACCTCCAATTCTAGCATTTTCCTTTCAAGCAAATCATATTTCTTCTGCAAATCATAGTGTTGCACGGTCATGTCCCCTCATGTATCTTTCCATCTTCAGGCCATTTATTTTTGACCATGTGTTCCTCCCGTTGGTAATTTTCTATGCGCTTCCGTGCATCTCGTGTCTTCATTGATTTTCTCTATATTGTTCCTGCTACTACTAACTACTATCATCATCATCTGTCTCTGCACAATTCAGTCCAAGATGAGGACGCTTGCAAAGTTGCATCTGCTTCCACCCTTTGTTGATGCCCTTTGTGGACCAAGCATGCAGGACACGGTGAAGATTAGAAATTCATGAATGACGCTCATCTACATCTGATTTCGTGCAGCGACAACACAAGCCTATGCGGATCAAGCTTATTTTGGAAGACCGGTTTGAATCTTTGCATGACAACATACATACAATGTGGCAGATGATTCCTCTTATTTTCCTCCTACATGTACATGTCCACTTTTCTTCCACTATGTCCCAACTACTTCCACAGGATCTTTCAAAGAAATTTGTTGGTTTCATGCAGAGATTTCCAGGCATTTCCCCCACAAGAACAGAACATTCCTGCATTCCGATGTAGTACTTGCATCTATCTCATCTTACGCAGATCGAGCAGCAAGTCACAGGTGCACACAGATTAGCTGAGTAAGAATAAATACTTGGCACAGGAGAGATGATGCAACAATCGTCATGATATCATCGTTCAAGGGTTCAAACATTATCGTCGTCATCATGGGACGAGGAAAATTTGCCAGACACATACCAATAATGACCGAGGACATCTGGTCTCTCTCTTCTACTACATGGAGCTACAAGCCGGTAATGGTAATGGTGAGACTAACGTAACACACCCAAGAGGCCAAAGGGAAAGTGGGGGGTAAACTGCGGCAATCCTGGAATAATGACACAAGAACCAAAAATAACAGCAGCGCACAACATAAGGACGGTGGACGCCGGGCGGGGCGGGAAAGTTATTCGTGATGGTGTCCGTAGATTCTAAGTCCCTCAACTTGTCGTGAGTCTTCTAGATGTACCTGAACAGCACGCCTCCGTACGTGGCAAAGAAGGGCGCAAACACGAGGGACTCGACGGCCATGAGCTTGATGAGGATGTTGAGCGACGGGCCTGAGGTGTCCTTGAGGGGGTCTCCGATGGTGTCGCCGATCACGGCCGCCTTGTGGCAGTCTGAACCCTTGGGGCCAAGGGACCTCGCGTGCTCGCTGTTGCCGGCCTGAAACAAGCAGCGAAGAAGTTGATGAATATATTGGCTCATCAATATACTGTCCAAAAGAAGTGAACAATCAGGGCTTCCGTGAATATTTACCTCAATGTACTTCTTTGCGTTGTCCCATGCACCGCCGGTGTTGGAAGCAGAGATGGCGATCTGTAAGGAAGGAACTAGGTAAACGCCTGGAACAAACGGATTCAGAGGTACTCGGAGGAAGAAAGGAGAGAGCGCTTAGGATACCTGTACTCCAGAAACAAGGGCACCAGCCAGAACACCAGACAGGGTTTCCACGCCGAAGAGGGTTCCGACAATGAGGGGGGTGAGCATGACCAAAGCACCCGGAGGGATCATCTCCTTGATGGAAGCATCAGTGGAGATCTTGACACAGGTGGCATAGTCGGGCTTGGCAGTTCCCTCCATCAGTCCAGGAATGGTGTTGAACTGCCTGCGGACCTCCTCAACCATCTTGAGAGCAGCACTTCCAACACTCTTCATGGTCATGGCAGAGAACCAGTACGGAAGCATGGCTCCGACAATCAGACCAATGAACACCTTGGGAGATAGGACATCGACGACCTTCACACCAGCCCTGCTGACAAAAGCACCGAAAAGTGCCAGGGACACAAGAGCAGCTGATCCAATGGCGAAACCCTGCAACATTATTTGCAAAGAGGGGAGTTACATAACCAATAGAGTGGCTTTCACTACAAACCCATCCCCCACTGCCTAATTCCCCAATAATCAAATAGCTCATCTTATCAAATACTTTTAACTTCTTAATGTGGCAAAAAACAACAGTAGTCAAGTCAAAAAGGAGTTACCCAACAAATGTAGAGCAGGAAAATTTACCTTTCCAATAGCAGCGGTTGTGTTGCCAGCAGCATCAAGAGCATCAGTCCTCTCACGGATTCTGTGGCTCATGCCAGCCATCTCAGCAATTCCACCAGCATTGTCACTAATGGGACCATAAGCATCGATGGCAAGACCAGTTGCCATTGTGCTAAGCATGCCAAGAGCAGCCATTGCAATGCCGTACATTGCAGCAATAGAGAAGCTGACGTAGATGCTGACAGCAATAGCGAAAATTGGGATGATGACTGACTTGTAACCCAGGGCAAGACCGAAGATGACGTTGGTGGCAGCACCAGTTCTGCAGGAATCGGCAACATCTTGCACAGGGCTGCCACAAGGAAATAATTGGGGGATAAGACACCATAACACAAAATATGAACAATAATACAACTAGAAACTAATGGATTCCTTACCTGTAGGCATTGCTAGTGTAGTATTCGGTCACAAACCCAATAATCAGACCAGCCCACAGACCAACTGCCACACAGAAGAACAGGCCCCTGTGAAACCAAGAGAGCATAATCAGAAGGGAGTACAGCATTGCAGAATTGAATAACAAATATTGACAAATAAATTACCAGTTGGACACATCCTTCTGAGCACCGAAGTTGAAGATGGTGAACTTAGCTGGAAGAGCCAACCAGCTGATTACCGCAACACCGATGGTCATCAAAGCAGTGGAGATGATGAGCTGCTTCTTCAGAGCAGGTTCAATTTCGCTTGCAGCCTTGATCTCAAAGAAATCAGTTGCAAAGAGTGTGGTGAGCAAGCAAACAATGATGCCAACAGAGCTCACGAGCAGTGGGTAGCACATCGCAGTGAAATCATGGTTGATTCCAAAAGATGAGATAGAAGCAACAACAAGAGCAGCGCAGGAAGATTCTGCGTATGAACCAAAGAGATCTGATCCCATTCCAGCAATATCACCAACATTGTCACCGACGTTGTCAGCAATCACCTGCAAACAAGAGTTCCAAGTTCAGCAAAGGACATGCCATGAAGCATAATAGTCACAATACAAATTGTAAGCAATGTCTTCTAATTTGCCTAAAACTATTGGCCAGAAGATGAGAAGTGAGAAGAGAACTCACAGCTGGGTTCCTTGGGTCATCTTCAGGAATGTTCCTCTCAACTTTGCCAACAAGATCAGCACCCACGTCAGCAGCCTTGGTGTAGATACCTCCACCAACTCTTCCGAATAGAGCCATGGAAGAGCCACCAAGACCATAACCAGTGATGGACTCAAAAAGACCTTCCCAGTCATCACCGTAGTACATCTTGAACACGTTGATGGTGATGTAAAGAACCACAAGACCACTTGATGACAACAAGAAGCCCATGACTGCACCAGAGCGGAAAGCGGTGATAAATGCCTTCCCAACACCCTTCCTTGCTTCCAGGGTCGTCCTGGCATTGGCATATGTGGCGATCTTCATTCCAAGGAAACCAGACACCAAAGATGTGATGGCTCCAAGCAAGAAAGATGCAGTGCTGAAGAGGGCGGTGTAGAGAGCTGGCTTGCAGGTGCCCGTGCTGTAGGTGCAGGGCTGGCCCTTTGTGCTGAATCCCTCAATCGACCCAAGGAAGAGGAAGATTATCGCAGCAAAGACGACCATGAACATACCAACATACTGGTACATGGTGAAAAGGAATGATGTTGCTCCTGTTCACAATAAAAGTTCATTGTTACGCACAAATCATATGATCAAACTAAATAGTTATATTAAATAAAGTCAGCTTTTGATTACTGCTAATGGTGCACATATTATTACATTAGATAACCTCAGTTCAATTGTATCTTCCTGAAATTAGTTCAATTGTATCTTCCTGAAATTAGATAACCTAAGTAACGAAATAGGATCTACCTAGAGACTGACACATTGACAAACAACTATCTACCACCCACTGCCGTTTTACATCTAGGGGAGAGCAGAAGGCCACGCACCCAATCCTATCCCAGCAGACAATTCCAAGAGTAGATCTTTCACTGTACACGTCCCAATCAAAGAAGAAACAAATTGGTGACACCAATCACCGAACCCCAAGAAGCAGGACACGCATCGGATGAGGGTTAGGCAGATGGAGATGGCAATCTCACAAGGCTAGGGACAAACTGACACGTCAGTGACGGATGGCCGGGATCCTTATCCATGAGCCTGACGTTTCAGGTCTGGATCTGCCCAGAACCAGGGCAGTGGAGTGAGCTAAGTCAAGGCAGTTCACGACGTGTCGAGCTTGCTGCGCTTGGCAGATCCATCACGCACCTTCCACTACCAAGAGTATGATACTCTAATTAAAAAAAGACAGCGACGGTAGAGATGTTCAGTTGCCCACTGAAAGCTGCATCTTTACTACAGCACCGACGCAGGGCACGGGCACCGCTCAAGGCATTAAAAGAACTGTTTATTGAAGCCTTAATCTGGCACCAAACACAAGCATCTGGTGTCAATTTTCATTCATTTCATTCAGATTTAAAAAATGGAAAATGGTGATTTGCTGGCCTAGCAAGCCCCACATGGAGCCGCATAAACAAAGATCTAACAAGCAAAGGTGACAAAAGAGCCCACTTTGAAATCCTACAGATTTGGAACTAAGCCAGGAGTGACAAATATCTTAGGGGCGCGGCATGGTTTGGGGGAAAACGACACTGTTCTGCAGCGCCCACGGGCGAATCAAAAGCTCCGGCGCGCGGATTCGGTTTCCTTTTGCATAAAAGGAAGCAAGGAAGTGCTTTTAGCGTCGCTACAGCCCAGCTTTCTCATGGTTTTATCCTTCCATAAAGCGCAAAAAACACTCTGGGAGCTGAAATTCGAAAGCTCCCCGCTCAGATCAGTGCTAGAATCGACGAAATGAGCCACAATCCGCGCCATTTGCCTCTGAGAAAGGAGGGCTGCCTAGGCGAGATACTACTTCCTAAATAATATGTACCCAGCAGTTTCAAACATTATCCGCGCTCGAAGCGCGGCCGCTTCCTCCGGAGAAACGGCCGCGAAACGGGCGGATCTGCGCGCGCCGAGCAACGCCCGCCCCAGATCTGGGGAGAGAGTGAGAGGGAGGGATGGGGAGAGGGGGGGGGCCACCCGCGGCGTTGCTCACCTTCAGAGATGGCGGTCTGGATCTCGGCGCACTTGACGACGACGTTGTGGTCGTTGAGGCCCTCCTCCTCCTCGATGAGGTAGTCGCCGTAGCCGTTCTTGCTGCCGGCGGCGGCGGAGGCGGCGCCGGGGGTGACCTTGACCTTGGAGACGATGAACCACTGCGCGACGGCGAAGACGATGCCGACGACCCCGCAGACGGGGATGAGGATCTCGGTCCCGAGCTCCCCGAGGATCGCCATGGCCGACGAAACCCTAACGGACCGAACGGACGGGACGGACGAGGCGGCGGGGGGTGAGGGGGGAGGGGACGGGTCTCTCGCTCTCTGCGTGCCTCCGAGCTCGGGATGCCTGCCGCTTTATATAGCGGCCGCGGCCCGTGGCGAGGAGAGGGAAATGGGACGCGTACGTGATTAGGGAGGACTAGAGGGGCCTGCCCGCAAGAATCCCCCTGTCCCGTTGTACGTAAGTGTTCTGCGGCCATCCTGGACCCAATGGCAGGTGGGCCCCGGGGATAGGGTATCTTTTTATCCGGTGGTATTTGCGAGGGGATTCGATTCGATTCTTTTTTTTTTCTTTTGCGCCTGCCAGTGCCAGTATCGGTAGAATCTGCCATCACAGTGACGGCACGGAGCGAAACCACGGCTAACACGAACGGATTAGCACTTCTAAGTGAACAAATTCGCATGGTTAACCTGGCTTAACAATGCATTTCTGGTAACCACGGATGGCACGCCACGGCTACTTGCGGGCGGCGGCGATGGTTATCCGGTCGACGGGGGCATCCATCTATCTGCTCCTATCTATCTAGGTGCCGGTGACGAGCTGGTTCTATCTCAATTACCAGTACTCGACAGCACGACACCTAGTCACTGGATTGATTGTGCTGGTAAAAGTTTTTGTTGCCATTGATGAGATAGTTAAGATGCCGATGATGATGGTGCTTTTGGTTAAGGCTCGGTAAACTACTTTACCAACTGATCCATTACTTGCTAGCGGAGTACTACTTTTGTTGAAATGGAGAGATAAAAAAGTTGAAATGGGCTAGAGGAGTACTTGATCATAGAAACTGTCGCCGGGAGGCGTATACTCGTGGCAGAAACAGAGTCGATACAACGCGTGGATGTACTACCGCCGTTAAATTGTATTATTATTTTTCTCGTAAATTTTCAAATGATCTGTTAGGGGAGGAGCGTTGTAGGCCCGGACTTCCAGATTTGGACGGGTGTATTTGGGCACGGGGGAGGTGCGGGTAAGGCTTCGAGGGGTTCCAAAAATGGCTAAAGCCTCCATCTCCCCCTGTGTATAGAAGTCTCCATAATTGGCTTTTGTGTTAGAGGCCCGATAGAATTCCATGCCTATTTTTCAATTGAGCTTCAACATGTAAAGTGTGCAAGTTTAAAGGTTTTCCATGCGCATTGTGTGAAATAAGGATGCTTAGCTAGCATCCCTTTTTGGTACGGCCAATTACGGGTTGCTTGTCCTTTTTCTTAACCTTTTTATGTTATTATTTTATTTAAGTTTTTTATCTTCCTCTCTATTTTTTTATTTTTGTTTCTTCTTTATGCCTCGTTTGGAGGGGGTTTGGTAATCCCTCCCCTCCACCCAATTTCCTCAACTCCCAACTAATAACACCCCCCCCCCCCCCTCTCTTCCTCATAAATCCATCTGTTAAACCACGGTAGTAGCATCGCGAGCGCCCCCCTGTCTCATCCCGTTCCGCGAGTGGCTTCTAGAGTTTTCTACGACACCTAGTCACTGCATTGATGTTCAAGTTTTTATTGGCATTGATGAGCTAGCTAAGATGCTGATGATAATGCTGCTTTTCGTTAGGCTCGGTAAACTACTTCACCAACTGATCCACTGCTTGTCAGGGGAGTGCCTCTATTGAAATGGAAAGAAAAAAAGTTGAAATGGGCTAGTGGAGTACTTGATCATAGAAATTGTCACCAGGAGGCGTATACTCGCAGCAAAAACAGAGTCGATACTATGCGTGGATGTACAACCGTCGTTAAATTATATTTTTTTACATTGTAAATTTTCAAATGACCTATTAGGGGAGGAGCGTTGTACGCCCGGACTTTCAGATTTGGACGGGTGAATTTGGGCATGGGGAGGTATGTGTAAGGCTTCGAGGGATTCCAAAAATGGCTAAAGCCTCCATCTCCCCTTGTGTATAGACGTCTCCATAATTGGCTTTTGTGTTAGAGACCCGGTAGAATTCCATGCCTATTTTTCAATTGAGCTTCAACATGTAAAGTGTGCGAATTTAAAGGTTTTCCATGCTCATTGTGTGAAATAAGGATGCTTAGCTAGCACCCCTTTTTGGTACGGCCAATTACGGGTTGCTTGTCCTTTTTTTACCCTTTTTATGTTATTATTTTATTTAAGGTTTTTATCTTCTTCTCTACATTTTTTTTTGTTTCTTCTTTATGCCTCGTTTGGAGGGGGTTTGTTAATCCCTCCCCTCCACCCAATTTCCTCAACTCCCAACTAATAAGCCCCCCCCCCCTCTCTCTCTTCCTCATAAATCCATGTGTTTGGTTAAACCACATACGACAGTAGTACCATCGCGAGCGCCCTTGTCTCATCCCGTTCCGCGAGTGGCTTCTAAAGTTTTCTACAACACGTCGGTTGGTCTTCGTAGGGGTTGGTGGGGAGGGGGAGGGGGTTGGCATGGGGCCGGTGGTGATTCCTTGGTATCTGGGCCCTATGGGGATATTCCCATCTAAACCTCTTCCAACGAACAAGGCCTTATGCTTCCATGGAAATTGGTGTCTTTATTTAAATTTTGATTTTTAAAATAATTTTACTCTTAGTATTTATTTATAAAAATGGAACAACATTGTGTATGGTTAACACGGCATTAGCCTCGAGCAGTCTGCAAATTGTGTATGGTTAACTTACTTAACAATGCATTTCTATTTCCCACGGATGGTACACCACGGCTACTTACAGGCGGCGTCGATGGTTATCCGGTCGACCGGGGCATCCATCTATCTATCTACTCTATCTAGGTGCTGGTGACGAGCTGGTTCTATCTCAATTACCAGCACTTGACAGCACGACACCTAGTCACTACATTGATCGCACTGGTAAAAGTTTTTATTAGCAATTGATGAGTCCATGCTCGTTAAGATGCCTAATGATAATGGTGCTTTTGGTTTTTAATTTTTTTGGGAGTAATGGTGCTTTTGGTTAGGCTCGTTAAACTACTTTACCAACTGTGATCCATTACTTCCTAGCGAGGTGCTTTTGTTGAAATGAAAACAAAAGGTTGAAATGGGCTAGAGGAGTACTTGATCATAGAAATTGTCATGAGAGGCGTATACTCGTAGTATAAACAGAGTCGATACAGCAAGGATGTACAACTGTAGTTATATTACATTTTTCTCCTTATGGTTTTTCAAATAAACCTATTAGGGGAGGAGCATTGTGAGCCCGGACTTCTAGATTTGGACAAGTGAATTTGGGCACGGGGGGGGGGGGGGGGGGGGGACGGGTAAGGTTTCGGGGAGTTTTGGAAAATGGCTAAAGCCTCCACCTCTCCCTAAATATAGACGCCTCCATAATTGGTTGTCGTGTTAGAGGCCTCTTGAATTCCATGTCTATTTTGAATCAGGCTACAACATGTTAAGCGTGCATCCTTAAAGGCTTTTTATGCTCATTGTGTGGAATAAGGATGCTTCGCTAGCACCCTTTTTGGTATGGCCAATTACGGGTTGCATGGCTATTTATTTATTATCCCCTTTTGTGATATTATTTTATTTAATTATTCATCTTCTCCTCTATATTTATATTTTCCTTTCTTCTTTTGGCCTTGTTTGGTAGTGAGGTTTTGCAGCTCCAAGGGGGTAGGGATTAGAGGGGATTTGGTGATCCCCTCCCCTCCATCTATTTCTCCAAATTACACACTAACCCCCCTCTACCTGATAAATTCGTTTGTTTGGTTAAACCTCCTACAACAACAACAGCCAGCAGCACAGCGAGTGCCCTTGTTCATCCCATTTCGCAAGCGGTTTCTGGAGTCTTTTGTACAACGTGGTTTTGGACTGGGGAGGGGTTGGTTGGGAGGGGGGCTGGTATGTTCAATTCCTGCATGCCAAATGGGCCGACGGGGACTTTTGGGTATTATGGGCCCTATGGAGATATTCCTCTCTAAATCTCCCCAAAACTCTTCCAACAAATAGGGCCATATGCTTCCATGAAAACTGGTATCTTTAATTAAATTTTGATTTAAGTTAATTTTATCCTTTGTGGCGGTGTCTCGGACTGGGGGTCTCTAATCACGTCTTCTCCCAGTCTGGTGGACTGGGCTGGGGAACCCCATGTTGGTTCACCAATGAGCCACATCGAGCGGCCCATGGCGTATGAAAGAAAGATTCCTGAAGATTTGCCGTACACTCCAAGATACTGAAATCGTCTACAACTCATTCCTCTTGTACGTAACCGACTAGGATGTAACACTAGACCCCTTTCCCCTAGGTATCTATATAAACCAAGGAGTGGGGCTCGTAGGAGAAAGACAACAATCTCAAGGTAGATTGATTGTACTCTGTACTCCATCCAAAGCAATACACACAAGCAGAACTTAGGGTTTTATCTCTAGGTAAAAACTCGTGTCCTCATTATCATTGTCTTTAGGCTCTTAGTTCGGTACCCCTACCCTAGATATACTGGATTTGACCGTGTCACTTTGTATTTATTTATAAAAACACAACAACAAAAAATTCAATGCATGAATATTTTTAAAACTCTATGACCATAGATTTTGAACATACGGTTAGTTTTAAAATAAATATCTTTCATTTGAAATCATGAATTCAATAGATATTAATATCTAAAGGTTTTTTATAGCACAAATTAGTTATGTTACTCATGAGTGGTGTGAAACATTTAACTGGTAGTGAAACTATTTATTTGCCATATAATATTTCTATTATAGAGAGTGAAACGTATCTCGAGAAAATCCCCAGGACCCATTTCACCACTGATGAAAGATCAATTCTATAGAATACTCGACATTTAGCTACCAACAATAGTCCATACAACGCGTGGATGTACAACCGCCGTTAAATTGTATATTATTTTTCTCCCTGTAAATTTTCAAATAACCTATTAGAGGAGGAGCGTTGTAGGCCCGGACTTCCAGATTTGGACGGGTGAATTTGGGCACGGGGGAGGTATGGGTAAGGCTTCGAGGGATTCCAAAAATGGCTAAAGCCTCCATCTCCCCCTTATATAGACGTCTCCATAATTGGCTTTTGTGTTAGAGACCTGGTAGAATTCCATACCTATTTTTCAATTGAGCTTCATCATGTAAAGTGTGTGAGTTTAAAGGTTTTCCATGCTCATTGTGTGAAATAAGGATGCTTAGCTAGCACCCCTTTTTGTTACGGCCAATGACGGGTTGCTTGTCCTTTTTTTAATCCTTTTTATGTTATTATTTTATTTAAGTTTTTTATCTTCTTCTCTACATTTTTTTATTTTCGTTTCTTCTTTATGCCTCGTTTGGAGGGGGTTTGGTAATTCCTCCCCTCCACCCAATTTCCGCAACTCCCAACTAATACCCCCTCTCTTCCTCATAAATCCATTTGTTTGATTAAACCATATACGGCAGTAGTAGCATCGTGAGCGCCCTTGTCTCATCTCGCTCCGCGAGTGGCTTCTAGAGCTCTCTACAACACGTTGGTTGGGTCTTCGTAGGGGTTGGTGGGGAGGGGAGGGTTGGCATGGGGCCGGCGGTGATTCCTTGGTATCTGGGCCCTATGGGGATATTCCCATCTAAACCTCTTCCAACGAACAAGGCCTTATGCTTCCATGGAAATTGGTGTCTTTATTTAAATTTTGATTTTTAAATTACTTTTACTCTTAGTATTTATTTATAAAAATGGAACAACATTGTGTATGGTTAACACGACATTAGCCTTGAGCAGTCTGCAAATTGTGTATGGTTAACTTACTTAACAATGCATTTCTGTTTCCCACGGATGGCACGCCACGACTACTTACAGGCGGCACCGATGGTTATCCGATCGACCGGGGCATCCATCTATCTATCTACTCTATCTAGGTGTTGGTGACGAGCTGGTTCTATCTCAATTACCAGCACTTGACAGGACAACGCCTAGTCACTACATTGATCGTACTGGTAAAAGTTTTTATTGGCAATTGATTAGCCTAGGCTCCTTAAGATGCCTGATGATAATGGTGCTTTTGGTTTTTTTAAAAAAATTGGGAGTGATGGTGCTTTTGGTTAGGCTCCTTAAACTACTATACCAATTGTGATCCATTACTTCCTAGCGGGGTGCTTTTGTTGAAATGAAAACAAAAGGTTGAAATGGGCTAGAGGAGAACTTGGTCATAGAGATTGTCACGAGAGGCGTATACTCGTAGTATAAACAGAGTCGATACAACAAGGATGTACAACTGTAGTTATATTACATTTTTCTCCTTGTGGTTTTCCAAATAAACCTATTAGGGGAGGAACGTTGTGAACCCGGACTTCTTGATTTGGACGGGTGAATTTGGGCATGGGGGAGGGATGGTAAGGTTTCGGGAAGTTTTGGAAAATGGCTAAACCCTCCGCCTCTCCCTGAATATAGATGCCTCCATAATTGGTTGTTGTCTTAGAGGCCTCTTGAATGTCATGTCTATTTTGAATCAGGCTACAACATGTTAAGCGTGTATCCTTTAAAGGTTTTCTATGCTCATTGTGTGTAATAAGGATGCTTCGCTACCACCCCTTTTTGGTACGGCCAATTACGGGTTGCATGGCTATTTATTTATTATCCCTGTTTGTGATATTATTTTATTTAATTATTCATCTTCTCCTCTATATTTTTATTTTCCTTTCTTCTTTAGGCCTTGTTTGGTGGTGAGGTTTTGCAGATCCAAGGGGGTAGGGATTAGAGGGGATTTGGTGATCCCCTCCCCTCCATCTGTTTTCTCCAAATTACAAACTAACCCCCCTCCACCTAATAAATTCTTTTGTTTGGTTAAACCTCCTACGACAGAAGCAGCACAACGACTGCCCTTGTTCATCCCATTCCGCAAGCGGCTTCTGGAGTCTTTTGTACCACGTGGTTTTGGACTTGGGAGGGGTTGGTCGGGAGGGGGGCTGGTATGTTCAATCCCTGCATAGCAAATGGGTCGACGGGGACTTTTGGGTATTATGGGCCCGGTGGAGATATTCCCCTCTAAACCCCCCCAAAACTCTTTCAACAAACAAGGCCTTATGCTTCCATGAAAACCAGTATCTCTAATTAAATTTGGATTTAAATTAATTTCATCCTTTGCGACGGTGTCTCGGACTGGGGGTCTCTAGTCTCGTCTTCTCCCAGCCTGGTGGATTGGGCTGGGGACCCCCATGTTGGTTCACTAATGAGCCACATCGAGCGGCCCATGGCGTATGAAAGGAAGATTCCTGAAGATTTGTCGTACACTCCATGATACTAAAATCGTCTACAACTCATTCTTCTTGTACGTAACTGAGGGAGTCCTGGATTAGGGGGTGTCTGGATAACCAAACTATCACCTTTGGCCGGACTCCTAGACTATGAAGATACAAGATTGAAGACTCGACATTGAATCCTACGATGGCACAACAGACCCCGCGGTTTGGATCGAAGATTATCTCCTTCACATCCATATGGCCCGCAGCGACGATCTCCATGCCATCAAGTATCTCCCACTCAAGCTTAAAGGACCAGCTCGGCATTGGCTTAACAGCTTGCCCGCAGAGTCAATTGGGTGTTGGGAAGACCTGGAAGCCGCATTCCTCGACAACTTCCAGGGCACATATGTGCGACCACCAGACGCCGATGACCTAAGCCACATAATTCAGCAGCCAGACGAATCGGCTAGACAGTTCTGGACACGGTTCTTAACAAAGAAAAATCAAATCGTCGACTGTCCGAATGCAGAGGCCCTCGCAGCCTTCAAACGTAACATCCACGACGAGTGGCTAGCCCGGCACCTAGGACAGGAAAAGCCGAAATCCATGGCAGCCCTCACATCTCTAATGACCCGCTTCTGTGCGGGAGAGGACAGCTGGCTAGCTCGCAGCAACAACCTCAGTAAAAATTCTGGCGGTCCGGATACCAAGGACCACAATGGCAGGTCGCGTCGAAGCAAAAATAAACGCCGCATTAACGGCGACGACAAGGAGGATATGGCAGTTAACGCCGGATTCCCAGGCTCTAAACCCGGTCAGCGGAAGAAGCCATTCAAAAGAACCACTCCGGGTCCGTCCAATTTGGAACGAATACTCGACCGCTTATGCCAGATACATGGCACCCCCGAAAAGCCAGCTAATCACACCAACAGAGATTGTTGGGTATTCAAGCAGGCAGGCAAGCTAATTGCCGAAAACAATGACAAGGGGCTGCACAGCGAAGACGAGGAAGAGACCCGACCGCCGAACAATAGAGGACAGAAGGGTTTTCCCCCACAAGTGCGGACGGTGAACATGATATACGCAACCCATATACCCAAGAGGGAGCGGAAGCGTGCACTAAGGGACGTATATGCGATGGAGCCAGTCGCCTCGAAGTTCAATCCATGGTCCTCTTGCCCGATCACTTTCGATCGAAGAGACCATCCGACCAGTATCCGCCATGGCGGATTCGCCGCATTGGTTTTAGACCCAATCGTCGATGGATTTCACCTCACGAGAGTCCTGATGGACGGTGGCAGTAGCCTGAACCTGCTTTATCAGGATACAGTGCGCAAGATGGGCATAGACCCCTCAAGGATTAAACCTACAAAGACGACCTTCAAAGGCGTCATACCAGGTGTTGAGGCCAATTGTACAGGCTCAGTCACACTGGAAGTGGTCTTCGGATCCCCGGACAATTTCCGGAGCGAGGAGTTAATCTTCGACATAGTCCCATTCCGCAGCGGCTATCACGCCCTACTCGGACAAACCGCGTTTGCAAAGTTCAACGCGGTGCCGCATTACGCATACCTCAAGATCAAAATGCTAGGCCCTCGTGGAGTCATCACGGTCAAAGGAAATCCGGAACGCTCCCTCCGAACGGAGGAACACACAGCGGCTCTCGCGGCAGAAGTACAGAGCAGCCTTTTAAGGCAATTTTCGAGTCTGGCCGTTAAACGGCCGGATACGGCCAAACGCGCTTGAAGCAACATCAACCAAGACCACCTGGCACGATCCGAGCACGCGTAGCAATACGGCCCCAACCCCAGCCCTTGCATAATTACAAGACCAACCCTCCGCGTACATCATTATGCTCTGGAGATACCATGGGCTTAGGGGGAGGGGCACGACCACAACAAACCCAGAGTGCGGCTCGACCACACCAGGGGCTCCCAAGTGTGTCACTCTTTTTATTTTTATTTTTATATACAGGACTCCATTTACCAGAAGCCCTGTCCGGCGGTGGACCCGCCGAACTCACGATGCAACAGCCAGGGAAGAAAGAAGGCTGCGATTAACATTCAGGTGGTCTTCATTACGAGCATTAAATTCGATTATATAAGAGGGGGACATGTTTATTTAGTCCAATCCCTTGCTTACCGCACTATTTGTATCCTTCCGCACTCATAGCAGAATTCCTTGAATAAATAATGCAGCATTTTTTGCCTGTTATTGCATTACTTTACACATATGTTCATTAATGACATCTCGCACCCGTATATTTTGGTACGGCCGAATACACCAGGGGCTTATGTTCCCCGCATTATGGTGTGATAAGTCCGAACACTTTCACAAGTGCGGCACCCCGAACTTATAGCATTATATGAATCGGCTCCGAATTATGTCTTGGGTTAATAGTTGGGTTTGCCCGGCTTCCACGTTTTGGTGCCTTACGTTCCATTCTATCGGCTAAGGTGGCACCGGGAGAACCACTGCGATTGCGCCCCGGTTGAGCTGGGCGAGCGCCTCAGTGGAGAAAGCTAAAACTGACTGGCATGATAAGGCGAGAGACTGGTCGCTGTTCGAGAGGTCTTTTCGGGTCCCTAAAGACCTATGCCGCTTCGAGCGAAGTACCGGATAATGTTCGACGAAGGCGTGGATAGCGCCCCGAATTCGGTCTTCCGAATACTAGGGCCTTCGCCGAAATTTAAAATTATAGAATTCTATGGCTAAGTGAGAGTGTTCAAGCATTATAAGTCCAGTTTCCTTGTTCGTTGTGTTTAGCGCCTCCCTAGATGGACCCAAAAATGGGAACAAGAGTGCTCAAGTTTATCCCGAACACCCCAGCACTCGTGGCTTGGGGGGCTGAAGCCAACGACTTGCCATCTCTCAGATTTTATAAACGGCCGCACAAAAGGTAATATTTTAAATCAAACAAGCGTTGCGTAGCGCATATGAACAAAGTTTTCAGCGCACAGGATAATACATAGCGAGTTTACTCAATAATTACATCTCTGGGGCACTCATCCGCAATATTGTGGGCACCCTTCAGGACAGTCTTATAGTACATTTCGGGCGTACGATACTCCTTGCCCGCTGGCGGCGGGTCAGTAAGAAGCCTCTCCGCATCTAGCCTGCCCCAGTGCACCTTTGCACGGGCAAGGGCCCGACGAGCACCTTCAATACAAGCGGAGCGCTTGATGACCTCCACCCAGGGGCATGCATCCACCAGCCGCCGCACGAGGCCAAAGTAGCTCCCAGGCATGGCCTGTCCAGGCCACAACCGGACTATGAGGCCCTTCATGGCCTCCTCAGCTACCTTGTGGAGCTCGACCAGCTGCTTCAGCTGGTTGCTAGGGGGCACCGGATGGCCGGCCTCAGTGTACTGAGACCAGAAGACCTTCTCCGTTGAGCTCCCCTCCTCGCCACGATAGAATGCGGCGGCATCGGATACGCTACGAGGCAGATCTGCAAACGCCCCTGGAGAGCTCCGAATTCGGGTAAGTGTCAGGTAATTTACATTAACATGCTTGCTTTGCATGAAAAATGCCTTACCCGCCGCTATTTTCTTCATATCCTCAACCTCCTGAAGGGCCTTACGGGCTTCGGCCTTGGCGGACTTGGCACTTTCGAGAGCCGAGGCGAGCTCGGACTCTCGAGTCTTTGAGTCGCGCTCCAAACTCTCATGCTTCTCCATGAGAGCCTGGAGCTCTTGCCGTACCTCCGCCACCCGCGCCTCTAGCTTCTCTCGCTCTGCCCTTTCCGCGGCCGCATTGCGTTCGGCCGCGGACACAGCCTCCTTCAGGGTTGCCACCTCGTTTGTGGCCCCTGCAGTACCCATGTTATCCTTATTATTCTCTTATTGCAACCTAAATCCTTTTCTGTAAGGTAACTTTTCAAAGTGGTGTTACTCACCTTCTTTGTCCTCGAGCTGCTTCTTGGCACGGCCGAGCTCTTGCTCGGACCACTCAAGATCTTGCTTCAATGCACCAACCTCCGCAGTCAGTGCGGCAGAGGTCAGCAGCACAGCCTGCAAACCCATATTGACATAATTTATTAGCAACCCTGCGTATATCTTTTCAGATCCTCAGTCCGGCTTTTATTTCCGAACACTGAACCGAGCATCAGGGGGTACTGTCTATGTGGTATTACATTACATAATTTTAACTTCTTACCTCAAAGCCTGTTAGAAGGCTACTGCAGGCTTCGGTCAGCCCGCTCTTGGCGAGCTGAACCTTCTGAATCACCGCACTCATAACAGTGTGGTGTTCTTCCTCGATGGATGCGCCTTTGAGCGCCTCCAACAAGTTGTCCGGTGCCTCCGATTGGACGGAGGCCGCCGGTGTCACGGTCTTGCCCTTCTTGCGAAGGGGCCGCTTGCTGGACTCCAGAACCACTGCAGGTTCCGGCGTAGAGTCCGGCGCAAAGTCCGGGAGGCTGCCTTCCGGCGCCTCCGGAGCCTCCTCCTGATGGGTCCCTTTCTGGGATCCCACCTCGGCGTCCTCGTCGGCGCGAGGGGTGGAGGCAGTCGGGATGGAATCCACATCAGACGGAGCCAACGACCCGCTCGATGAAGCAGGGAGATCATCATCGGCCGGACTACAGGCAGCATGCGGCATTAGAAGGACACTATGTGACACAAAAGAGAAATTACAAATCATTCAGGGATCCGGATACTTACGATCTCGCCTGAGGCCTGGCCCTTGAGGGCCACTCTTCACCGCCAACGTTGGTGTTGGCGGAGCTGTCCGGGGGAATAGTTCTTCCCCTCTTGGTCCCTTCGGCCTCCCCTGTCGGGGAAGCCTTCCTCTTCCTTTCTCCCTCCTCTGGAAGAGAGTCTTCTTCCTCCTCCTCGTCTTCGGGGGAGGAGTCCGCCTCGGAGTCGTCGGAGACCTGAAAACGGGAACTCTTTCGAGTGCCCGTGGCCACCTTCTTGGCCTTCTTCTCCGGCACCACGTGCGGTGCCGGAACCAATAGCCCCGCTAGACGGGCGTCCACTGGGTCTTCTGGCATGGGAGTCGGGCAGATGAGCTGCTCGGCCTTCTTCATCCATTCCTGTCAAAGGAAAAGGGAGATTGAAACCCGCTTAGAATTAATCTATTAACAATAAGTGTCCCGTAAAGGGGTAGAATCACTTACCTCGTCAGCTGGACGCTGCGAGTGAAATCCGCGATCTTCCGTCGCGGATGCGGGGGCTTCGGCGCCCTTAAACAGCACCCTCCAGGCGCCTTCGTACGTCGTGTCGAAGAGCCCGCTCAACGCCTGGTGCTGTTCCGGATCGAACTCCCACAGATTGAATGCCCGTTCTTGGCACGGGAGAATCCGGCGGACGAGCATGACTTGGACCACGTTAACTAGCCTGAGCTTATTCACCAGCTTCTAGATATAGGCTTGGAGTCCCGTCAGCTCCTTCGAATTACCCCACAGCAAGCCCTTCTCTTTCCAGGAGGTGAGCTGCGTAGGGATTCCAGATCTGAACTCGGGGGCCGCCGCCCACGTAGGGTCGCGCGGCTCGGTGATATAGAACCACCCTGACTGCCACCCCTTGACGGATTCCATGAAGGCCCCTTCGAACCAAAGGACGTTGGGCATCTTGCCCAAAATGGCGCCTCCGCACTCCGCTTGAGTGCCCTTCACTACCTTCGGCTTGACATTGAAGGTCTTGAGCCACAAACCGAAGTGGGGCTGGATGCAGAGGAAGGCCTCGCACACGACGATAAATGCCGAGATGTTGAGGATGAAGTTCGGCGCCAGATCATGGAAATCCAGGCCGTAGTAGAACATGAGCCCCCGGACAAAGGGGTGAAGTGGAAAGCCCAGTCCGCGGAGGAAGTGGGGGAGGAAAACGACCCTCTCATGGGGCCTGGGGGTGGGGATGAGTTTCCCCTCGTCGGGCAGCCGGTGCGCGACGTCGCCGGAAAGGTATCCGGCACTGCGCAGCCTTGTGATGTGCTCCTCCTTAACGGTGGAGGCCAACCATTTGCCTCCCGCTCCGGACATGGTCAGAGAAGGTCGAGACGAGATGCACGAACTTGGGCGTTGGAGCTCGAGTGCGCGGAGATGGATAAGCAAAGGAGGAAGAAGGCGTAGGTGAAAAGGTGAATCCTCATCCCTTATATATAGGCGGGCGAAGACTATTCGTCCCCCACTAGCCTGGTAAAACTCGCTTATCTCCCAAGCGCCACCATCAATGGCGCGGTTGGGTTACCCACGTCCGTATTGATGAGAATCCTGGAATAAGGGGAACACGATCTTTGCTTCGACAAGACGTGCCAAGGAAACCGCTTCGCTAAACGCGCTGAGGCGGTATAATAAAAAATGATTCAAGTAAAGGCTTTGTAGTGGTGTGACGTCATGTCGCAAAATACGTCAGCAGATTGAACTTTTGTACATTTTATTCTCTCTACGGTGGAATGTGGAATTTATTTTGCAGAGCCGGACACTATCCTGGTGTTCACAATCTTCTTTGGATTATTCGGAGGAGGAACCCGCCTTGCAATGCCGAACATTATGCGCGCCGGACTCATCATCATTGAAGCCAGGTTCAGGGGCTACTGAGGGAGTCCTGGACTAGGGGGTGTCCGGACAGCCGGACTATCATCGTCCGCCGGACTCCAAGACTACGAAGATACAAGATTGAAGACTCCGTCCCGTGTCCGGATGGGACTTTCCTTGGCGTGGAAGGCAAGCTTGGCGATACGGATATGTAGATCTCCTACCATTGTAACCGACTCTGTGTAACCCTAGCCCTCTGTGGTGTCTATATAAACCGGAGGGCTTTAGTCCGTAGGACATAACCTCCATTACAACAATCATACCATAGGCTAGCTTCTAGGGTTTAGCCTCCTTGATCTCGTGGTAGATCCACTCTTGTACTACCCATATCATCAATATTAATCAAGCAGGACGTAGGGTTTTACCTCCATCAAGAGGGCCCGAACCTGGGTAAAACATCGTGTCCCTCGTCTCCTGTTACCATCCGCCTAGACGCACAGTTCGGGACCCCCTACCCGAGATCCGCCGGTTTTGACACCGACAGATATCCTTTACTTTAAAAAGAACTCCCCTTTTTACTTACGGCTCGGTGGAGGGCGGATCCCCTTGGGGGCACAATGCGGCCGAGGCATCTCTCGGCGCAGGATCCTCTGACAAAGATTTCTTCCCCCGCTTTGAGACCATGGTCTCCGGGTCTTCAGAGGCTGTCCTCTTCTTCCCTTGGATGGAGGGATTCTCGATCCCTCCTTTCCTGACAGCCTCCTTCACGGAGGCGGTAGCTTCCTTGTTCCCCCCTTCACCTTCTACCGAAGGTGCAACCTCCAGCATCCTGGTTAACACGGGATCAGGCGTGGTCTCGGGGAGGGGGGACGGACACCTGATTAACTTTTAGTTTGCTATCCACTCCTGTTCAAGGGACAACTCTTCTAAATGGCAAGTTCGTGATAAATATGAGATAGCCTGTCTGGGTACAGGGCTACTTACTTGAGTATCCGGGCGATTGCAGCTCAGACCTGCGTCCTCGGTCAAGTCCGGACACATCGCTTGTGATCCGAAGAAAAGCTTGTACATCTCCACGGGCGTCGCGCCCATAAAATGTTGGAGAGCTCGTGGTCCCTCTGGGTTAAATTTCCACAGGCAGAGGGGGCGACGTTTGCAGGGCAGGATGCGACGAATCAGCATGACCTGCGCTACTATGACCAGAGTGATCTCTCTCTCTAGGAGATCTTGAATGCAACCCTGTAGCAAGGACACGTCCTTGGACGGCCCCCAGTCAAGTCCTTTATTGACCCATGACGCCAGCCGCGGTGGAGGACCCGAGCGAAAGGCAGGTGGCGCCACCCATTTGGTGCCCCTGGGAGTTGTGATATAAAACCACTCTTGTTGCCATAAGCTGAGCTCCTCTTGAAAAGAGCCCTCGGGCCACGGAGCATCCACATTCTTGCTTATAACAGCCCCTCCGCACTCTGCCTGCTGCCCCTTGATCATCTTCGGCTCCACTTTGAAGGTCTTGAGCCACAATCCGAAGTGAGGGGTAATGTAGAGGAAGGCTTCGCATACGACAATGAACGATGAGATGTGAAGGATGACTCCAGATCCAAGTCATGAAATTCCAATCCATAGTAAAACATGAGCCCCCTCACGAAGGGGTCCGTCGGGAAGCCTAGCCCCCGAAGAAAGTGAGACGCGAACACTACGCTTTCGCCGGGCTTGGGAGTGGGAATAACCTGCCCTTGGGCAGGCAGCCTATGCGAAATTTCACCGGTTAGATACCTGGCATCTCTTAGCTTTAGCACGTCTTCTTCCGTAACTGAGGAAGGCATCCACCAGCCTTGCAGGTCAGAGCCGGACATCATCGAAGGTCCGAAGCGCCTGAATCTGGAGCTTTGGGTGTTGGAACTCGAGGCGAGGGGCGGATTCGATTGAGATTGAAAGAAAGGAGTGGAGCCTTGGTCTCTTTATAAAGAGGTTGAATACCAAGATCCTTCCCCATGACCGTTTGGGACTCGCCTCCGATAAAGGAGATGTGCCAACGGGCACGACTGGGTCACCCACGCCCGTATTAATGAGAATCCCGGAATAAGGGGACGCGATCTCTGCTTTGACAAGACGTGCTAAGGAAACCGCCTCGCTAAACGCGCTTGGGACAGTAAAAACGATTCGAATAAAGGCTTGGCCGTGGTGTGATGTCACGCCACGGAATACGTCAGCAGATTGAATTTGTGTAAATATTATTCTCTCTATGGTGGTATGTGGAACTTATTTTGCAGAGCCAGACACTATCCTTGTGTTCAAAATCTTTTGGACTGGGATGTCCTAATGTGCAATATATTTATGCCACTCTAATCATTAGGACTGTTGATCCAGGTCAAAAGAACAGTCTTAAAGATATATTTCAAGAGTTCTTTGATTTCATTAGACAGAGTCGACAACAAGAAATCGTCTCTAGTATTTATCAACAAGATGATGCCAAGGAAGATTACCTATCCCACCTTATGGGATACAAAAAAGGAACACAAGCCATACTAATATCATAGACAACAAATATGATCATCTCTATGAACATTACAACGGATATCTTTAAAAACCACACCTTCTCTTTGTTGGAAATATGCCCTAGAGGCAATAATAAAGTAGTTATTATTATATTTCCTTGTTCATAATAATTGTTTATTATCCATGCTATAATTGTATTGACCGGAAACTCAAATACATGTGTGGACACATAGACAACAACATGTCCCTAGTAAGCCTCTACCGGACTAGCCCGTTGATCAAAGATGGCTACGGTTTCCTAGTCATAGACATGAGTTGTCATTTGATAATGGGGTCACATCATTGGGAGAATGATGTGATGGACAAGACCCAAAACTATAAACGTAGCATATTATCGTATCAAGTTTACTGCTATCGTTTTCAGCATGTCAAGTATATGTTCCTATGACCATGAGATCATGCAACTCAATGACATCGGAGGAATACCTTGTGTGTATTGCTACGTCTTGAGCTTGCGTTGGTTCTCCTTGAAGAGGAAAGGGTGATGCAGCAAAGTAGCGTAAGTATTTCCCTCAGTTTTGAGAACCAGGGTATCAATCCAGTAGGAGGCTCCTCGATGGTTTCAGGGTACGTGGGTATATATAGGAGGAAGAAGTAGGTCAGTGGACGCTCGAGGGGCCCACGAGGGTGGGGGCGCGCCCACCTGTAGGGGGCGCACCGGGAACCCTCGTGGCCGCCTCCTCTGTTGCTTGACGTCCACTCCAAGTCCCCTGGATCACGTTTGTTCCAAAAAGATTGCTCCCGAAGGTTTCATTCTGTTTGGACTCCGTTTGATATTCCTTTTCTTCGAAACACTGAAATAGGCAAAAAACAGCAATTCGGGCTCGGCCTCCGGTTAGTAGGTTAGTCCCAAAAATGATATAAAAGTGTAAAGTAAAGCCCATGAACATCCAAAACAGTAATATAATAGCATGGAACAATCAAAAATTATATATACGTTGGAGACGTATCAAGCATCCCCAAGCTTAATTCCTGCTTGTCCTCCAGTAGGTAAATGATAAAAACAGAATTTTTGATGTGGAATGCTACCTAGCATAATTCTCAATGTAATTTTCTTTATTGTGGCATGAATATTCAGATCCAAATGATTCAAAATAAAAGTTCATATTGACATAAGAAATAGTAATACTTCAAGCATACTAATCAAAGCAATCATGTCTTCTCGAAATAACATGGCTAAAGAAAGTTCATCCCTACAAAATCATATAGTTAGGCTATGCTTCATTTTCGTCACACAAAAATGCTCTCATCTTGCACACCCCCGATGACAAGCCAAGCAATTGTTTCGTACTTAAATAATCTCAAACTTTTTTCAACTTTCACGCAATACATGAGCGTGAGCCATGGATATAGCACTATGGGTGGAATAGAATATGATGATGGAGGTTGTGTGGAGAAGACAAAAAAGGAGAAAGTCTCACATTAACGAGGACAATCAACGGTCTATGGAGATGCCCATAAATTGATGTCAACATGAGGAGTAGGGATTTCCATGCAACGGATACACTAGAGCTATAAATGTATGAAAGCTCAACAAAAGAAACTAAGTGGGTGTGCATCCAACTTGCTTGCTCACGAAGACCTAGGGCATTTTGAGGAAGCCCATCGTAGGAATATACAAGCCAAGTTCTATAATGAAAAATTCCCACTAGTATATGAAAGTGACAACATAAAAGACTTTCTATATGAAGAACATGGTGCTACTTTGAATCACAAGTGTGGAAAAGGATAGTAACATTGCCCCCTTTTTTTTCTTTGGGCCTTTCTTTTTTTTGGACTTTCTTTTTTTCCTTTTTCTTTTTCTTTTTTTTCTTTGGCCTTTCTTTTTTTTGGCCTTTCCTTTTTTTTATTTGGGGACAATGCTCTGATAATGATGATCATCACACTTCTATTTATTTACAACTCATGAATTACAACTCAAAACTAGAACAAGATATGACTCTATATGAATGCCTCCGGTAGTGTACCGGGATGGGCAATGAATCAAGAGTGACATGTATGAAAATTTATGCATGGTGGCTTTGCCACAAATACGATGTCAACTACATGATCATGCAAGGCAATATGACAATGATGATGCATGTCATGATGATGAATGGAACGGTGGAAAGTTGCATGGCAATATATCTCGGAATGGCTATGGAAAGGCCATAATAGGTAGGTATGGTGGCTGTTTTGAGGAAGATATAAGGAGGTTTATGTGTGATAGAGCGTATCGTATCACGAGGTTTGGATGCACCGGTGAAGTTTTCACCAACTCTCAAGGTGAGAAAGGGCAATGCACGGTACCGAAGAGGCTAGCAATGATGGAAGGGTAAGAGTGTGTATAATCCATGGACTCAACATTAGTCATAAAAAACTCATATACTTATTGAAAAAATCTACAAGTCATCAAAAACCAAGCACTATGCGCATGCTCCTAGGGGGATAGATTGGTAGGAAAAGACCACCGCTCGTCCCCGACCGCCACTCATAAGGATGACAATCTAAGAACACCTCATGTTTCAAATTTGTTACACAACTTTTACCATACGTGCATGCTACAAGACTTGCCAACTTCAACACAAGCATTATTTAAATTCATAATCACCCAACTAGCATGACTCTGATATCACCACCTCCATATCTCAGAACAACTATCAAGTATCAAATTGATCATAGCATCCAATTCACTTCCTACGATAGTTTTTATTATACCCAACTTGGATGCCCATCATTCTAGGACCAATTTTATAACCATAGAAAATACCATGCTGTTCTAAGAGACTCTCAAAATAATATAAGTGAAGCATGAGAGATTAACAATTTCTACAAAATCAAGCCACCGCCGTGCTCTAAAAGATTTAAGTGAAGTACTAGAGCAAAACTATCTAGCTCAAAAGATATAAGTGAAGCACATAGAGTATTCTAATAAATTCCAATCAAGTGGGTTTCTCCAAAAAGGTGTGTTCAGCAAGTATGATTGTGGTAAACTAAAAAGCAAAGACTAATATCATGCAAGACACTCCAAGCAAAACACATATCATGTGGCGAATAAAAATATAGCTCCAAGTAAAGTTACCGATAGACGAAGACGAAAGAGGGGATGCCTTCCGGGGCATCCCCAAGCTTAGGCTTTTGGTTATCCTTGAAAATCTTGGGGTGCCATGGGCATCCACAAGCTTAGGCTCTTTCCACTCCTTATTCCATAGTCCATCAAATCTTTATCCAAAACTTGAAAACTTCACAACACAAAACTCAACAGGAAATCTCATAAACTCCGTTAGTGCAAGAAAGAAAAACACCACATAAGGTACTGTAATAAACTCATTCTTTATTTATATTGGTGTTAAACCTACTGTATTCCAACTTCTATATGGTTCATACCCTACATCTTAGCCATAGATGCATCAAAATAAGCAAACAACACACGAAAAACAGAATCTGTCAAAAACAGAACAGTCTGTAGCAATCTGTAACTCTCGAATACTTCTCGAACTCTAAAAATCCTACCAAAATATGAAGTCCCGAGCAATTTGTCTATTGATCTACAGAAAAAAGAATCAACGCAAAAGCACGTTTCTGTGAATTACTAAAATTATTTTCGTGCTCCTAAAGTTTCTGTTTTTCAGCAGAATCAAATTAACTATCACCGTAGGTTATCCTATAGGTTCTACTTGGCACAAACACTAATTAAAACATGAAAAAACATCTAAACAGAATCTAGATGGAAAATTTATTACTAAATGGAAGCAAAAACAAAAAACAAAAATAAAATTGGGTTGCCTCCCAACTAGCGCTATCGTTTAACGCCCCTAACTGGGCATAAAAGCGAGGATAGATCTAAGTAGTGCCATCTTTGGCACTCAATTCATAAGTAGCTCGCATGATAGATTCATAAGGTAATTTAACTTTATTTATTGGAAAGTGCTCCATGCCTTTCCTTAATGGAAATTGGAATCTAATATTCCCTTCCTTCATATCAATAATTGCACCAATCGTTCTAAGGAAAGGTCTACCAAGAATAATATGACAAGAAAGATTGCAATCTATATCAAGAACGATAAAATCTACGGGCACATAATTCCTATTTGCAACAATAAGAAAATCATTGATCCTTCCCATAGGCTTCTTAATGGTGGAATCTGCAAGGTGCAAGTTTAAAGAGCAATCATCAAGATCATGGAAACCTAGATTATCACATAAAGTTTTCGGAATCGTGGAAATGCTAGCACCCAAATCACACAAAGCATAACACTCATGATCTTTATTTTTAATTTTTATAGTAGGTTCCTACTCATCATAAAGTTTTCTAGGTATAGAAACTTCCAAATTAAGTTTTTCATCATAAGATTGCATCAAGGCATCAACAATATGTTTGGTAAAAGCTTTATTTTGACTATAAGCATGAGGAGAATTCAACACGGATTGCAACAAGGAAATACAATCTACTAAAGAACAATTATCATAATTAAATTCCTTGAAATCCAAGATAGTGGGCTCAATGCTATTTAAAGTCTTGACCTCTCCAATCCCACTTTTACCAAATTTAGATCAAGACCTAAAAACTCTGAATCATTGGGACGCCTTTTAACTAAAGTTGAGTCATCTCCAGTCCCATTATTATTAAGATTCATATTGCAAAACAAAGATTTAATAGGGGACACATCAATAACTTTTAGATCTTCATCATTATTTTCATGGAAACTAGAAGAACACGCTTTTACAAAGCAATCTTTCTTAGCACGCAATCTAGCGGTCCTTTCCTTGCACTCATCAATGGAAATTCTCATAGCTTTGAGAGACTCATTGATATCATGCTTAGGAGGAGTAGATCTAAGTTTCAAAGAATCAACATCAAGCGAAAGCCTATCAATGTTCCTAGCCAAATCATCAACTTTAAGCAATTTTTCGTCAAGCAAGGCATTAAAATTCTTTTGAGAGATCATAAATTCTTTAACACTATTCTCAAAATCAGAGGGCATCTTATTAAAATACCATAAGAATTATTGTAGGAATTTCCATAATTATTAGAGGAATTACTAGGGAACAGTCTAGGATTAAAGTTTCCTCTATAAGCATTGTTACCAAAATTATTCCTACCAACAAAATTCACATGCATAGATTCATTATTATTCTCAATCAAAGTACACAAAGGCATATCATTGGGATCAATAGGAGCACTCTTCGTAGCAAAAAAATTCATAAGTCCATCCATCTTTCCACTCAAAACATTAATTTCTTCTATAGCATGCACTTTCTTACTAGTAGATCTTTCGGTGTGCCATTGAGAATAATTAGCCATAATGTTATCAAGGAGTTTAGTAGCTTCTCCTAAGGTGATTTCCATAAAAGTTCCTCCCGCGGCCGAATCTAAAAGATTTCTAGAAGCAAAATTCAATCCGGCATAAAAATTTGTATGATCATCCATAAATTCAAACCATGAGTAGGGCAATTGCGAATCATGAATTTCATTCTTTCCCAAGATTGGGCAACAAGCTCATGATCAAGTTGTTTAAAATTCATAATATCGTTCCTAAGAGAGATGATCTTAAAGGGAGGAAAATACTTAGAGATAAAAGCATCTTTGCACTTATTCCATGAATCAATACTATTCTTAGGCAAAGACGAAAACCAAATTTTAGCACGATCTCTAAGTGAAAATGGAAATAACTTCAATTTAACGATATCATTATCCGTACCTTTTTTCTTTTGCATCTCACACAAATCAACAAAGTTGTTTAGATGGGTAGCGGCATCTTCACTAGGAAGGCCGGAGAATTGATCTTTCATAACAAGATTCAACAAAGCAGCATTGATTTCACAAGACACAACATCATTAAGAGGAGCAATCGGAGTACTAAGGAAATCATTATTATTGGTATGGGAAAAGTCACACAATTTGGTATTATCTTGCACCATCGCGACAAGCAATCCAACACACAAGCAAACAAAAAGGCAAGCGAAAGAGAGAGGAGATCGGGAAAGAGAGGGCGAATAAAATGGAAGGGTGAAGTGGGGGAGAGGAAAACGAGAGGCAAATGGAAAATAATTTAATGCGAGGGAGATGAGTTTGTGATGGGTACTTGGTATGTCTTGACTTGAGCGAAGACCTCCCCGGCAACGGTGCCAGAAATCCTTCTTGCTATGTCTTGAGCTTGCGTTGGTTTTCCTTGAAGAGGAAAGGGTGATGCAGCAAAGTAGCGTAAGTATTTCCCTCAGTTTTGAGAACCAAGGTATCAATCCAGTAGGAGGCTCCTCGATGGTTTCAGGGTACGTGGGTATATATAGGAGGAAGAAGTAGGTCAGTGGATGCTCGAGGGGCCCATGAGGGTGGGGGCGTGCCCACCTGTAGGGGGCGCGCCGGGCACCCTCGTGGCCGCCTCCTCTATTGCTTGACGTCCACTCCAATCCCCTGGATCACGTTTGTTCCAAAAATATTGCTCCCGAAGGTTTCATTCCGTTTGGACTCCGTTTGATATTCCTTTTCTTCGAAACAGTGAAATAGGCAAAAAAAACAGCAATTTGAGTTGGGCCTCCGGTTAGTAGGTTAGTCCCAAAAATGATATAAAAGTGTAAAGTAAAGCCCATAAACATCCAAAATTGGTAATATAATAGCATGAAACAATCAAAAATTATAGATACGTTGGAGACGTATCATGTATCAAACATCGCAACGTAACTGGGTGACTATAAAGGTGCCCTGCAGGTATCTCCGAGGGTGTCTATTGAGTTGGCATGGATCAAGACTAGGATTTGTCACTTCGTATGATGGAGAGGTATCTCAGGGCCCACTCGGTAATACAACATCACAATAAGCTTGCAATAAATGTGACTAAAGAATTAGCCACGGGATCTTGTATTATGGAACGAGTAAAGAGACTTGCCGGTAACGAAATTGAACTAGGTATGGGGATACCGATGATCGAATCTCGGGCAAGTAACATACCGATAGACCCCTAGGAGCATGCATATTAGTACTTTGCTTCGATGGCTAATAAATTTTTGCAATAAGTATGTGAGTTCTTTATGACTACTGTTGAGTCCATGGATTATACGCACTCTCACCCTTCCACCATTGCTAGCCTCTCTAGTACCGCGCAACTTTCGCTGGTGCGTTAAAACCACCATATACCCTTCCTCAAAACAGCCACCATACTTACCTATTATGGCATTTCCATATCCATTCTGAGATATATTGCTATGCAACTACCATCGTTCCATTTATAATGACACATATCATCATTGTCATATTGCTTTGCGTGATCATATAGTTGACATAGTATTTGTGGCTTGGCCACCATTCATATTTTTTATGCATGTCATGCTAGATCATTCCACATCCCGGTACACCGCCGGAGGCATTCATTTGAGTCATATCTTTGTTCTAGTGTCGAGTTGTAATTCTTGAGTTGTAAGTAAATAAAAGTGTGATGATCATCATTATTAGAGCTGAAGCAAATATGCCCTAGAGGCAATAATAAAGTTGTTATTTTATATTTCCTTATATCATGCTAAATGTTTATTATTCATGCTAGAATTGTATTAACCGGAAACTTGATACATGTGTGAATACATAAACAAAACACTGTGTCCCTAGTATGCCTCTACTAGACTAGCTCGTTGATCAAAGATGGTTAAGTTTCCTAGCCATGGACATGAGTTGTCATTTGATAAATGGGATCACATCATTAGTGGAATGATGTGATGGACAAGACCCATCCGTTAGCTTAGCATAATGATCGTTCAGTTTTATTGCTACTGCTTTCTTCATCTCAAATATATATTCCTCCAACTATGAGATTATGCAACTCCCGGACACCGGAGGAATGCGTTTTGTGCTATCGAACATCACAATGTAACTGGGTGATTATAAAGATGCTTGATACGTCTCTAACGTATCTATAATTTTTGATGTATTCATGCCATGTTTATAATATTTCTACATGATTTTGGTATGATTTGGTTAGAACTAACCCGGACTGACGCTATTTTCAGCACAACTACCGTGGTGTTGTTTTTGTGCAGAAATAAAAGTTCTCGGAATGCGCTGAAAATCAACGGAGATTTTGTCTGGAAAAAATAAAAAATACTGGAACGAAGAGTTACCGGAGGGGAGGCCCGTGGGCTCCACGAGGGTGGAGGGCGCGCCCACCCCCTGGGGCGCGCCCCTATGCCTCGTGGACTCTCCGTGGGTCCCCCTAACTTGTTCTCGATGCCAACCTCTCCTATAAATACAGAAACCCCCAGAAAATAACCTAGATCGGGAGTTCCGCCGCCGCAAGCCTCTGTACCTACCAGAAGACTCTCGGGAGCCCGTTCCGGCACCCTGCCGGAGGGGGAAACCATCACCGGTGGCCATCTTCATCATCCCGGTGCTCCCCATGACGAGGAGGGAGTAGTTCACCCTCGGGGCTGAGGGTATGTACCAGTAGCTATGTGTTTGATCTCTCTCTCTCTCTCTCTCATGTTCTTGATTTGGCACGATCTTGATGTACCGCGAGCTTTGCTATGACAGTTGGATCTTGTGATGTTTCTCCCCCTCTACTTTCTTGTATTGGATCGAGCTTTCCCTTTGAAGTTATCTTATCGGATTGAGTCTTTAAGGATTTGAGAACACTTGATGTATGTCTTGCATGTGCTTATCTGTGGTGACAATGGGATATCACGTGATCTACTTGATGTATGTTTTGGTGATAAACTTGCGGGTTCAGTGACCTTGTGAACTTATGCATAGGGGTTGGCACACGTTTTCATATTGACTCTCCGGTAGAAACTTTGGGGCACTCTTTGAAGTTCTTTGTGTTGGTTTGAATAGATGAATCTGAGATTGTGTGATGCATATCGTATAATCATACCCACGGATACTTGAGGTGACATTGGAGTATCTAGGTGACATTAGGGTTTTGGTTGATGTGTGTCTTAAGGTGTTATATTACTACGAACTCTAGGGCTGTTTGTGACACTTATAGGAATAGCCCAATGGATTGATCGGAAAGAATAACTTTGAGGTGGTTTTGTACCCTACAATAATCTCTTCGTTTGTTCTCCACTATTAGTGACTTTGGAGTGACTCTTTGTTGCATGTTGAGGGATAGTTATATGATCCAATTATGTTATTATTGTTGAGAGAACTTGCACTAGTGAAAGTATGAACCCTAGGCCTTGTTTCAAAGCATTGCAATACCATTTACGCTCACTTTTGTTACTTGCTACCTTGCTGTTTTTATATTTTCAGATTACAAAAACCTATATCTGCTATCTATATTGCACTTGTATCACCATCTCTTTGCCGAACTAGTGCACCTATACAATTTACCATTGTATTGGGTGTGTTGGGGACACAAGAGACTCTTTGTTATTTGGTTGCAGGGTTGTTTGATAGAGACCATCTTCATCCTACGCCTCCCACAGATTGATAAGCCTTAGGTCATCCACTTGAGGGAAATTTGCTATTGTCCTACAATCCTCTGCACTCCGAGTATACAGGAACAACGTCTACAGGAAGAAGGTTGCATAGTAGACATCAATGCTCTATAGGTATCTCCGAAGGTGTTTGTTGGGTTGGCATAGATCGAGATTATGATTTGTCACTCCGAGTATCAGAGAGGTATCTCTGGGCCGTATCGGTAATGCACATCATATAAAGCGTTGCAAGCAATGTGACTAATGAGTTAGTTACAGGATGATGCACTACGGAACGAATAAAGAGACTTGCCAGTAACGAGATTGAACTAGGTATGAAGATACCACGATCGAATCTCGGTCAAGTAACATACCGATGACAAAGGGAATAACGTATGTTGACATTGTGGTTCGACCGATAAAGGTCTTCGTAGAATATGTGGGAACCACTATGAGCATCCAGGTTCCTCTATTGGTTATTGACCGGAGAGGTGTCTCAGTCATGTCTACATAGTTCTCGAACCCGTAGGATCCGCACGCTTAATGTTCGATGAGACGATGACGATATGTATTACATGAGTTATGTGTTTTGGTGACCGAAGATTGTTCTGAGTCCCGGATGAGATCACGGACATGACGAGGAGTCTCAAAATGGTCGAGAGATAAATATTGATATATTGGAAGGTTATATTCGGACACCGGAATGGTTCCGGAGTGGTTTGGATATTTTTCGGATGTACCGAGGGGTTACCGGAACCCCCCGGGAAAGTATTGGGCCTTAATGGGCTATAGGGGAGAGGAGAGGCATGCCATGAGGAGGTGGGAGTCCGAATTGGACTAGGGAGAGGGCGTGGCCCCCCTTCCCTTTCCCTCTCCCTCTCTTTCCCTTTTCCCCTCCGTTTGAAGGAAGGGGGGAGCCGACTAGGACTGGGAGTCCTAGTGGGACTCCCCCCACTTGGCGCGCCCCCTAGGGCCGACCTCCTCCCCTCTCCTCCTTTATATACGGGGGCAGGGGCACCCCAAAGCACAACTGTTGTTTCTTAGCCATGTGTGGTGCCCCCCTCCACCGTTTACTCCTCTGGTCATATTGTCATAGTGCTTAGGCGAAGCCCTGCGCGGATCACATCACCATCACCGTCACCATGCCATCGTGCTGAGGGAACTCATCGACTCCTTCGTACCTCTACTGGATCAAGAGTTCGAGGGACATCATCGAGCTAAACATGTGCAGAACTCGGAGGTGCCGTACGTTCGGTACTTGATCAGTTGATTTGAGAAGACGTTCGACTACATCAACCGCGTTAAGTTAACGCTTCTGCTTTCGGTCTACGAGGGTACGTGGACACACTCTCCCCCTCTCGTTGCTATGCATCTCCTAGATAGATCTTGCATGAGCGTAGGAATTTTTTTGATATTGCATGCTACATTTCCCAACATTGGCATCAGAGCCACGTCTATGCGTAGATGATATGCACGAGTAGAACACAAAGAGTTGTGGGTGGTGATCGTCATACTGCTTACCACCAATGTCTTATTTTGATTTGGAGGTATTGTTGTATGAAGCGGCCCGGACCAACTTACATGACCGCGTTCATGAGACCGGTTCCACCGACAGACATGCAACTAGTTTTGCATAAAGGTGGCTGGCGGGTGTCTGTTTCTCCAACTTTAGTTGAATCGAATTTGACTGCGGCCGGTCCTTGTGAAGGTTAAAACAAAAAACTTGATAAATCACAATTGTGATTTTTGTGCCGTAGGTATGTTCGTTTCATGCTAGAAGCCCGTAGCAGCCACGTAAAACTTGCAACAACAAAGTAGAGGATGTCTAACTTGTTTTTGCAGGGCATGTTGTGATGAGATTGTTGGGGAACATAGTAATTCAAAAAAATTCCTATGATCATGCAAGATCTATCTACGAGATGCATAGCAACGAGAGGGGAGAGTGTGTCCACGTACCCTCATAGACCGAAAGCGAAAGCGTTTAGTTAACACGGTTGATGTAGTCGAACGTCTTCACGATCCAACCGATCCAAGTACCGAACGTACGACATCTCAACGTTCAGCACAAATTCAGCCTGATGATGTCCCTCGAGATATTGATCCAGTTGAGGACGAGGGAGAGTTCCGTCAGCACGACGGGGTGGCGACAGTGTTGATGATGTTACCGGCGCAGGGCTTCGCCTAAGCACTACGATGATATGACCGAGGTGTTGAACTTTGGAGGGGGGCACCACACACGGCTAAGAGAACAACTGTTGTGCTTTGTGGTGCCCCCTGCCCCCGTATATAAAGGAGGGAGGGGGAGGAGACCGGCCTAGGAGGGGCGCGCCTATAGGGGGAGTCCAACTAGGATTCCCAATCCGAGTTGGAGTACCCTTCCTTTTCCAAGAGGGGGAGAGAGGGAAAGAGGTGGAGAGGAAAGAGGGGGGTGCCGCCCTCTCCTAGTCCAATTCGGGCCATCCAGGGGGGCGCGGGGCCACCCTGCGGCCCTCCTCTCCCTTTCCACTAAAGCCCAATGTCGGTGTCAAAACCGGCGGATCTCGGGTAGGGGGTCCCGAACTGTGCGTCTAGGCGGATGGTAACAGGAGACAAGGGACACGATGTTTTTACCCAGGTTCGGGCCCTCTCGATGGAGGTAAAACCCTACGTCCTGCTTGATTAATATTGATGATATGGGTAGTACAAGAGTAGATCTACCACGAGATCAAGGAGGCTAAACCCTATAAGCTAGCCTATGGTATGATTGTTGTAATGTATGTTGTCCTACGGACTAAAGCCCTCCGGTTTATATAGACACCGGAGAGGGCTAGGGTTACACAGAGTCGGTTACAATGGTAGGAGATCTACATATCCGTATTGCCAAGCTTGCCTTCCACGCCAAGGAAAGTCCCATCCGGACACGGGACGGAGTCTTCAATCTTGTATCTTCGTAGTCTTGGAGTCCGGCGGACATTGATAGTCCGGCTGTCCGGACACCCCCTAGTCCAAGACTCCCTCAGTAGCCCCCGAACCAGGCTTCAATGACGATAAGTCCAGCGCGTTTATAGTCTTCGGCGTTGCAAGGCGGGTTCTCCCTTCAAATTCCATGTACCTGCCGAACAGTGTCCGGCTTCATCTTGAATACTGTGTTCCTCGGCTTCTACGCCAAATAATGGCCCTCTTCCACGCGTCACACGAATGCGAAAAGCCAGGGTGTCTATTGCATTTCCCCCCCAATTGTGCGAGTCGCCCGCCTATAAAAGAGGCAAGAATCCAGATCCAAACCACACCGTCTTCCTCCCACGAATACTCCATCGAAGCGCCTTTTGACCTAGAAATCCATTCCACCATGGATTGTCAACGCTGCTCTTCTTCACGCGCTCCCAGCCCACCGCCGGGGAATTGGAGGAGGTGCTCTATTTCGCACAACGAGCTCGTGAAGCTCCAAACGGGGGGATTCCTCCCTCCGGCCTTTATGATCCCAGTCCGGGCCAGACTGGTTACTTACCAAGGTGGGAGACAGGCGGAGGACACTCCAAGCCCCAATAAGGGGGAGCGAGTATGTTTTGTCCCTTATCTGATGAGGGGACTCGGATTTCCAATACATCCGTTCCTCCGCGGGCTCCTGAAGTTCTATGTACTCCAGCTCCACCACCTCACGCCCGCCTCTGTCCTGCATATTGCGGGCTACGTAGCTCTTTGCGAGCTATTCCTGGGCATTGAGCCCCATTTCGCATTGTGGAAGAGGCTGTTTTGCCTCGTACCCCGTTCTTACCAGGGGTCCATATATCAAGTGGGCGGCGCCGAAATATGGCGCATCGCCGGGACCGGATACCTATCCGGCACTCCCAAGAAGGCGTCCGAAGACTGGCCCTCGGAATGGTTTTATATAGAAGACACTCCGCTGCCAGACCCAGTTCAGATCGGCCTCCCGGAGTTTAGTGCTGCTCCCTTGAAGAAACGCCTCAGCTGGCGCCCGCGGAGCCCCCGATTGGAGGAAGACAAGAGCGTCCACTACTTGATGGGCCGGATAAGATTAATGGCTCATTCCGGCTTGACCATGATCGGAGTCATGGTGACATGCATCAAGCGAGGGGTACAGCCACTGCAATACAGAGGCCACCCCATGTGGGATTTCAACGGGGAAGACGATGCTACCCGGCACGGCCGCAAAGGGCCGGACTCGGCCGAGGATCTTGTGAAGATCCTGTCCAGCTTGTACAAGGGGGAGAAGGAGGATTTCCTTCGAACGAACCCTTTGAAGGGGTTTTCCATGATCAATCCCAGAGGATGGGTAAGTGAACACCTTGAAGGGCCCAACCCACGCTTTCGAAGCTTAAGCTTCTTATATTATGTCTTCGGCGCAGGATCTACGCCGGACTGTGGAGGACATGGTGAGTCCTGCTCCACAACCCGAGGATCCAAAAGGATCCCTGGATCCGGCCTCCGAAGAGGACCCGGATATCGAGGTGGAGCTGATCGACGGGGTGTATCACCAGCTCAGCATAGACAATGCTTTGGTCGCCATTACGGCGGACTACCCCGGGCTAAGTCCGACTTCCCAGGTGACCGTGACCGAAGTCCGGACACCATTATCTCATCCCTGCCCATTTCTGACCTTCGCGAATGATGGTATTTTGCAGGAAGCGCCTTTACGGCAGGAAGCCGGGCCCGCGGCGGCCGACCAACAGAGGTCAGTCCGAACTAGCAGGCGGAAAAGGAGCGCAGTGCGGACGGAAACGTCGCCACAAAGGTATAGCTCGTATTTGAATTTTTAGAGCAACGTTCCGAGGAAACGTCTGAGTGCTCATGATCTTTGTAGGAGAAAAAGCGCTCGCCGGACTGCGAGCGCAGGAATTGCCAATCCTACCAACACCGGCCAGGCTCCAGCGCCCGGCCTAGAGGGGGAGGCAAGCGCAAGACGCAAGCCGGATCCTTCTCCAACGGAGGATACCGACAGACTGTTCACCACCAAGTCTGAGGTGGAGAGCGCCATGAACCATCGGCGCCGCCGGACAGTATTTCAAGAAGCGTGCTTTTCCCCTGAGGCATTGGATGCTTTTAACGCAGGGGACGCGCATCTCTGTGCTGCTCAAAATGGTTTTACCAGAGCCACGGAGCAGTATGTGAAAGACATACGGATAAGGGAATTTTAATGGTTTTATATACCAGTAGCCCCCGAGACTTGAAGTAGTTATGCTAACTGATTTAAGGATCATTGAAAATTTCAGGCACTTAACGAGAAGAATGCCCAGCTGTCTCGGGAGCTGCAAGATTGCAAGGCCCAACTTGAGGCCGCACTTGCTACCGCAGGAGGAGACGGAAAGACCCCTCCTGGTAACACATTTTTATTAATAAATATAAGCGTTGTGCAGCGTGCGCGCGAGTCTAATAATGACATTTGCAGGTATCGCCGGACAAGATCCGGACAGGCAAGCATTGCTACGCCAACTAAAGGCCGGCGAGAGTGTGCTGAATAGGGTTCAGCAGGAAAGGAACAAGCTCCAGGATGCCAACGCCAAGCTCGGAGAAGAGCTGAAAGGCGCTCAGGCCGAGCTGTCCGGCTCCGTTAAGGAGAATCAACAGCTTCGTCGCAGCATTTATAGTAAGTGCTTGAGCGAACTCTTTTGAAAAGAAGAGTTCGGCGAGGAAGTATTTTGACATGATATGTCTTGTAGGTATACTCACGGGTCGTCCTGTAGAGGAGATGCCCATATCAATGGGTGATCAACTTCCCGAACTGTTGCAGCTACTCGAACGAGTTCGGCAGGCAATGAGCGGCGTCGTTCAGGCTTTATGGCCAGCCCTCACCCTACCCGAGGGCCTCGGGGAGCTTGTGGAGAAGGTGCAGGGAGTGCGGCAGCGCTTCCGTTTGTGGAAGATTTCGGCTTGCCGTCAAGGTGCCAGGGAGGCTTGGGCCATGGTGAAGACGCGGTACAAGAAGGCGGATCCCAACCACATGGCCGAAGTTGGACCGGTGGGGCCCGATGGGAAGGAGATCCCTGTGAGTTTAGTGTATAGCCAAGTAGAGTTGGCTGCTAAATTTTCCCAATAGGACTGTAAACTAGACAGCCTGTTAGACGGGATTGAGGAGGAATACAATCAGTAAATTTGACAATGTATGTTATCCTTTAAAGTGACATGTGAAATGCCTTCTAGCCGGATTGTAGATCGTTTGTCTTTGCCGACCTTTTCGCTTCGACCTCGGGACCCTAGAGTCCGGAGTGTGTCCAAATACCTTTTTGGTTAAGAAACAACCGTGGTATGCATGGAGACCAGGCGTAGGGGTCATTAGTGCTTTATCAGACAAGTGCCCAACTAGTTATGTTATATTACATGGTTAGTAAGAAACATCTTCCAGGGAGAATAGTTCCGTTAAGGGTTGCTTTCCCTGGGAGGCATGCCCTCAAGTGCATGTCCGGACTGCAAAGAAAGCAGTAAAACATCTGGGGGCAGATAGATAAATAGGTAAAAAGTCATCTTTTAAGTCACCGACCGAATATTCCCTTAAGAACGTTGGCTTTCGGCTTCACCCAGTCTGAGGTACACATCCGGCTGACCCGGCAGTAACAATCGCAGAGGTGCTCCCTTTACCTCCTAGCCGAACAATCGGGAACGTAGGGGTAAGCACAGGAGCCAGGCAACCCAGCTTGGCCAAAACTTAAGTCATATCGATGCATATAATGGCGAGTAAAAGGTACATGTGGAAGCTTGACACATGTGCTGGGTATAAACCCGTATAATTGAGCTTCTGTAAAAGAAGCCCCCAGGAATAATGAGTGCGGATGGCACATCATGCGTATAATTGAGCTTCTGTAAAAGAAGTCCCCAGGAATAATGAGTGCGGATGGCACATCATGCGTATGCAAAGAATGCAAAAATAGGCCCGGAAGGGCTTTTAAGTGAAAAGGATAAAAAGAGAAACAAAAGACAGCCGAAGTGTAAAAGTTTGGACGGGGGAAGGGGACGAACTCTTAGTCCGGCGCTAGGCATAGAATCATCGGAGGCGGGCTGCGTTCCATGGGTTCGGCTCGAGTCGGTGATCCGACGCATTTCGTAGACGGTATGCTCCGCCGGTCAGTACTTGATCGATAATGAAGGGCCCTCCCATTTGGGCTTGAGCTTGTCCTTTTTCTTGTCCGGCAGGCGTAGAACTAGTTCGCCAACATTGTAAGTCTTGGCCCGTACTTCTCTGCTTTGATATCTTCGGGCCTGCTGCTGATAGAATGCGGAACGAGCCTTCGCGACGTCACGTTCTTCCTCCAATGTGTCCAAGCTGTCCTGCCGATCAAGCTCGGCCTCTCTTTCCTCATACATGCGCACTCGAGGTGAGTCATGAATAATGTCACAGGGCAAGACTGCCTCTGTGCCGTATACCATAAAAAATGGTGTGAATCCGGTAGTGCGGTTAGGCGTTGTCCGCAGCCCCCAGAGTACGGAGTCGAGCTCCTCGACCCATTGTGTGTCGGATTTGGTGAGTGACCTCACTAGTCTGGGTTTAATGCCGCTCATTATAAGACCATTTGCTCTTTCCACTTGACCGTTGGTTTGAGGGTGATAGACTAACGCATAGTCGAGCTTGATGCCCATATTTTTGCACCATGACTTAACCTCGTCGGCTGTGAAGTTCGTGCCGTTGTCGGTGATGATGCTGTGGGGGACTCCGTAACGGTGTACCACCCCTGATATAAAGTCTATCACTGGTCCGGACTCTGCCGTTTTGACCGGTTTGGCCTCTATCCATTTGGTGAATTTATCCACCATGACCAATAGGTATTTTTTCTTGTGGGTTCCCCCTTTAAGGGGTCCAACCATGTCAAGCCCCCAGACCGCGAACGGCCAGGTAATGGGTTTGGTTTTGAGGGCGGTGGGTGGCATATGGCTCTGATTAGCAAAGAGCTGACAACCAATGCATCGCTGGACCAAGTCCTGTGCGTCTGCCCGAGCCGTCGGCCAATAAAATCCTGTAAGGAATGCCTTTCCTACAAGGGCCCGGGCTGCTGCGTGGTGTCCGCCTAGTCCGGCATGAATTTCAGCTAGGAGGTTTCGCCCTTGTTCTTCGGAGATACACCTTTGAAGGACTCCGGTGGTACTTTTCTTATAAAGTTCTCCCTCATGGACCTTGTAGGCCTTCGATCGCCGGACTATGCAGCGGGCCTCATTTTGGTCTTCGGGAAGTTCCTGCCTAGGTAAGTAGGCTAGGAAAGGTTCTGTCCACACGGCGATTACTGCCATTATGACGTGGGCGGAGGGTGTTATGTCGTCTGCCGAATCACCAGTTGGTGCGGTTTTCTCCGGTTTGTAGCTACCGGGCTCCTCTTCCCATAGTACGGATGGCTTGAAGAGCCGTTCCAGGAAGATATTTGGAGGGACAACATCACGTTTCGCACCGATGCGTGCCAGGACGTCGGCCGCTTGGTTATTATCTCGGGCTATGTGATGGAATTTGAGTCCTTCAAACCGAGCTGACATTTTTAGGACAGCGTTGCGATATGCTGCCATTTTCGGATCCTTGGCGTCGAAGTCTCCATTTATTTGGGATATTGCAAGGTTTGAGTCCCCGCGCACCTCTAGGCATTGAATGCCCATGGAGACCGCCATCCGGAGACCATGTAACAAGGCCTCGTATTCGGCTGCATTGTTGGATTCCGTGTACATTATTTGAAGTACATACTGGACTGTATCTCCGATGGGGGACGTCAGTACGACGCCAGCCCCCAGTTCGGCCAACATTTTGGAGCCGTCGAAATGCATAGTCCAATTGGAGTATGCGCCGTACTCTTTAGGGAGTTCGGCTTCAGTCCATTCGGCGACGAAGTCAGCCAAAACTTGTGACTTTATAGCTCGTCGTGGTTTGTAAGTGATGTCGAATGGTAAGAGCTCAATGGCCCATTTTGCTATCCTGCCCGTTGCGTCGCGGTTATTTATAATGTCATTGAGTGGTACTTCAGAGGCCACTGTTATCGAGCACTCTTGAAAATAGTGCCGGAGCTTTCGAGACGCCATGAACACCGCATATGCTATCTTCTGATAGTGCGGGTAACGGTATTTGCAGGGGGTTAACACAGTGGATACATAATACACTGGTTTTTGAAGAGGGAATTTATGCCCTTCTGTCGGTCGTTCAACGACGAGGACTGCGCTCACAACTTGATGTGTTGCTGCGATGTATAACAACATTGGTTCGCCCAGAGTGGGCGCAGCCAGGACCGGATTTGTTGCCAGTATGGCCTTTATTTCTTCGAGTCTGGCAGTGGCAGCATCCGTCCACTCGAAGTGTTCGGTGCGCCTGAGGAGGCGATAGAGGGGCAACGCCTTTTCTCCTAAATGGGAGATAAAGCGGCTTAAGGCTACCACACATCCTGTTAATTTTTGTATTTGTTTGAGGTCTTTTGGAATATCCAACTGTGACAGAGCTCGGATTTTGGCCGGATTTGCTTCAATTCCTCTACCGGATACGATGAAGCCCAGCAGCTTTCCGGCTGGTACGCCGAAAACGCATTTTTCTGGATTCAGCTTGATGTCATATGCTTTGAGGTTGTCGAATGTGAGCCTCAAATCGTCTACTAAAGTTTCGACGTGTTTTGTTTTGACGACTACGTCGTCTACGTATGCCTCGACTGTTTTGCCGATCTGGGTGGCCAGACATGTTTGAATCATGCGCTGATATGTTGCGCCGGCGTTTTTGAGTCTGAAGGGCATCGTGTTGAAGCAGAATGGTCCATATGGAGTGATAAATGCCGTTGCGGCTTGGTCTGCTTCCGCCATCTTGATTTGATGATAGCCAGAGTATGCATCCAGGAAGCACAATGAATCGTGCCCTGCTGTGGCATCGATAATTTGATCAATGCGGGGGAGAGGGAAGGGATCCTTTGGGCAAGCTTTATTGAGGTCTTTAAAATCGACACAGAGGCGCCAGGATTTATCCTTCTTTGGTACCATCACCAAATTTGCTAGCCAGTCCGGATGTTTGATATCTCTAATGAATCCGGCTTCCAATAGTTTGGCTAGCTCTTCTCCCATTGCCTGTCTTTTGGGCTCGGAAAATCGTCGAAGAGCCTGTTTGACTGGCTTGAATCCTTTTAGGATGTTGAGGCTGTGTTCTGCCAACCTGCGAGGGATTCCGGGCATGTCTGAAGGATGCCAGGCGAAGATATCCCAATTTTCCTGAAGGAATTCGCGCGGTGCGGCGTCTACTTCGGGGTTCAACTATGCCCCAATGGAGGCCGTCTTTGTTGGGTCCGTTGGATGGACCTGGAATTTTATTATCTCGTCTGCTGGTTTGAAGGAGGTGGACTTGGATCTTTTATCGATTTCCATTTTTCGCAGAGTTTCCTCGTAAATGAGGTTTAGTCCGGTGCCGCTGTCCATGAGGATTTATGTCAGTCGAAAGCCGTCCACTATGGGACTAATTACCAGTGCGGCTGGGGCTCTGGTTGTTCGGAATGTGGGCTCGTCGCTGCTATTGAAGGTAATAGCTGTGTCACTCCATGGATTTGCTGTTGCTACTTGGTAGACTTCGGCGAGTTCGCAGATTGATCGTTTTCGCATATTATTTGATGCGAAAGTCTCGAAGACTGTTGATACTGTGCTGGTATTGTTGGAGTGGTTTCCCGGAGCTAGAAACTCTTCGCCACTTTTGGCCACCTGCCGTAATATCCAACATGCTCGAAGGCTATGTGTTGGGACGGCTCCCTCTGTATTATGAAGCTTACAGGGTCCATTGAGCCATCCCTCCAGTATGGTTCCGTTTCCCTTATTGGGTTTTTGTTTCTTCGTTTTTGCATCTAGGGCCTGAGTGTAAGGCGCCCTTTTACTGCGGACTGGGTTTGGGGCCGGATTATCCCAAAATTGATTTTTGGTTTTCCGGAAACTCTCCATCGCACAGTACTTTCGTACAATGGATGCCAGATCGGTGAAGTGCGTAATTTTGCGACGATCAATGGCGTTTAGTATTCCCTTGTCCGTGCAGTTATTGCGGAACATTGATATTGCGTTTTCCTCTCGGCAGTCCTTTATCCTGTCCATAACCAGGAGGAATCTGGCCCAGTAGTGATGTACTGTTTCTGTAGGCTCTTGCCGTATTAGAGATAGATCGCATATGTCTGGGCGGGTGGGTGGAATAAAATCCGGATCCCTGCCCATCTTGAGGCTCAAAGGCCAAGGGGTTTCTGAATTCGGAAGTGTGGTTTGCTGGGGACAATCCAGCGAGTCCGGGGCGATGCATGATTTTAAGTTCAATGCTCGATCGAAGTCCGTCCCCCCGCGGGAATCCGGCATGGAGGGTTCGGGAATCCGGACATGAATTGTTTTCAACACTGGCAAAGAATTACCGTATTGCTCCTCTACCACTGCGACGTGGTGGGTGGCCTGGGGAGAGTTAATCTCTCTCAGATTGGTTTTAAGCCCAATCTGGTTATAGTCCGTAGCGACTCCCAGGGCGGCGATGCGATCCAAGAGCTCGTTAACAGACGATTGCTCTATTGGATCTAACTGTTCGGCAGCTTTAGGGCTGACGCGAAGATTGCTTTCGACGACTTGAGAAGTCATTGCCGAAGCGGCGGCCGGACAGGCGGTCATGAGAAAACCACCAAGCCGGATAGTTTGGTCGGCGGCCAAGGCCCCTCCAGCGAAAACACCGTCTTTGAAGACGGGTGGAGGCATCCGCTCTATCAGTGACGACACAGGGGAACTCTCAATGAAAGCACCAATGTCGGTGTCAAAACCGGCGGATCTCGGGTAGGGGGTCCCGAACTATGCGTCTAGGTGGATGGTAACAGGAGACAAGGGACACGATGTTTTTACCCAGGTTCGGGCCCTCTCGATGGAGGTAAAACCCTACGTCCTGCTTGATTAATATTGATGATATGGGTAGTACAAGAGTAGATCTACCACGAGATCAAGGAGGCTAAACCCTAGAAGCTAGCCTATGGTATGATTGTTGTAATGTATGTTGTCCTACGGACTAAAGCCCTCCGGTTTATATAGACACCGGAGAGGGCTAGGGTTACACAGAGTCGGTTACAATGGTAGGAGATCTACATAGCCGTATTGCCAAGCTTGCCTTCCACGCCAAGGAAAGTCCCATCCGGACACGGGACGGAGTCTTCAATCTTGTATCTTCGTAGTCTTGGAGTACGGCGGACATTGATAGTCCGGCTGTCTGGACACCCCCTAGTCCAGGACTCCCTCACCCAATAAGGCCCATTAATCCCCCGGGGGGTTCCTGTAACCTCCCGGTACTCCAAAAAATGCTCGAACCTTTCCGAAACCTTTCCAGTGTCCAAACATAGCCTTCCAATATATCAATATTTATGTCTCGACCATTTCGAGACTCCTCGTCACGTCCGTGATCTCATCCAGGACTCCGAACAAACTTTGGTTATCAAAAACACATAACTCATAATACAAATCGTCATCGAACGTTAAGCGTGCGGACCCTACGGGTTCGAGAACTATGTAGACATGATCGAGACACATCTCCGATCAATAACCGATAGCGGAACCTGGATGCTCATATTGGCTCCTACATATTCTACGAAGATCTTTATCAGTCAAACCGCATAACAACATACGTTGTTCCCTTTGTCATCGGTATGTTACTTGCCCGAGATTCAATCATCGGTATCATCATACCTAGTTCAATCTCATTACCAGCAAGTCTCTTTACTCGTTCCATAATGCTTCATACCGCAACTAACACATTAGTCACATTGCTTGCAAGGCTTATAGTGATGAGCATTACCGAGAGGGCCCAGAGATACCTCTTCGATATACGGAGTGACAAATCCTATTATCGATCTATGCCAACCCAACAAACACCTTCGGAGACACCTGTAGAGCATCTTTATAATCACCCAGTTATGTTGTGACGTTTGATACCACACAAGGTGTTCCTCCGGTATTCGGGAGTTGCATAATCTCATAGTCCGAGGAACATGTATAAGTCATGAAGAAAGCAGTAGCAATGAAACTTGTAATGATCATAATGCTACGCTAACGGATAGGTTTTGTCCATCACATCATTCTCTAATGATGTGATGCCGTTCATCAAATGACAACACATGTCTATGGTTAGGAAACATAACCATCTTTGATTAACGAGCTAGTCTAGTAGAGGCATACTAGGGACACTATGTTTTGTCTATGTATTCACACATGTACTAAGTTTCCGGTTAATACAATTCTAGCATGTATAATAAACATTTATCATGATATAAGGAAATATAAATAACAACTTTATTATTGCCTCTAGGGCATATTTCCTTCAGTCTTCCACTTGCACTAGAGTCAATAATCTAGATTACAAAGTAATTATTCTAACACCCATGGAGTCTTGGTGTTGATCATGTTTTGTTCGTGGAAGAGGCTTCACTGGTACGTGTCGGTGCTATACAAACGGTTTAAAACCCCTTTCCGCGACGGAATTTGGAACCGTCACCTAGTGAGTGTGGGCGATTAGGGGGTCCTTCCCACACGACCCAGAAACCGTCGGGGATAGGGACCCTACAGTACTCCTTTTCATTTGTGGTCGCATTACCATCGCAGTCGGTATTCTGTGGTGCTACGTTTACGATGCCCGGCCAAACACAAATGGTTCACTATTACAGAACGTGTATGATAAGCATACAATCACACACATTCGCTTTTCACAAACCGTATGTGAGGGAGTCCTGGACTAGGGGGTGTCCGGACAGCCGGACTATCATCATCCGCCGGACTCCAAGACTACGAAGATACAAGATTGAAGACTCCGTCCCGTGTCCGGATGGTACATTTTATTCTCTCTACGGTGGAATGTGGAATTTATTTTGCAGAGCCAGACACTATCCTGGTGTTCACAATCTTCTTTGGATTATTCGGAGGAGGAACCCGCCTTGCAATGCCGAACATTATGCGCGCCGGACTCATCGTCATTGAAGCCAGGTTTAGGGGCTACTGAGGGAGTCCTGGACTAGGGGGTGTCCGGACAGCCGGACTATCATCATCCGCCGGACTCCAAGACTACGAAGATACAAGATTGAAGACTTCGTCCCGTGTCCGGATGGGACTTTCCTTGGCGTGGAAGGCAAGCTTGGCGATACGGATATGTAGATCTCCTACCATTGTAACCGACTCTGTGTAACCCTAGCCCTCTCCGGTGTCTATATAAACCGGAGGGCTTTAGTCCGTAGGACATAACCTCCATTACAACAATCATACCATAGGCTAGCTTCTAGGGTTTAGCCTCCTTGATTTCGTGGTAGATCCACTCTTGTACTACCCATATCATCAATATTAATCAAGCAGGACGTAGGGTTTTACCTCCATCAAGAGGGCCCGAACCTGGGTAAACATCGTGTCCCTCGTCTCCTATTACCATCCGCCTAGACGCACAGTTCGGGACCCCCTACCCGAGATCCGCCGGTTTTGACACCGACATTGGTGCTTTCATTGAGAGTTCCTCTGTGTCGTCACCGATAGGCTCAATGGCTTCTTCAATCAACAACAACGCTGTCCAGGGTGAGACTTTTCTCCCCGGACAGATCTTCGTATTCGACGGCTTCGCACTGCGGGCTAATTCACTTGGCCATCTGGAGCAGATCGAAAGGTACGCCCCTGGCCGTCAGGTCAGGTTCGGAAGCCTAAACTTCATGGCCGACATCCGCGGGGACTTGATCTTCGACGGGCTCGAGCCACAGCCGAGCGTGCCGCACTATCACGATGGGCATGATCTAGCTCTGCCGCCGGACAGTGCCTTGGTGGCCGCACACGAATCCGCTCCGGCCCTTAGTCCGGAGCCGATCGCCCAGATCGAGGACCGGTGGCTGGACACCGCCTCGGGGGCTGCAACTTCCACGGCGATGGAGCCAAACACTAACCTTGTCCCTTGCAAAGCTCGTGACTCCGAGGTGCCGGACTCCCTGCCAGACTCCGAACCTCCCGCGCCCCTACCAATCGAATATGATTGGGCGCCGGTCATGGAGTTCACCGCTGCGGACATCTTCCAACACTCGCCCTTTGGCGACATCCTAAATTCGCTAAAACATCTCTCGCTATTCGGAGAGACCTGGCCGGACTATGGCCAGGACGGTTGGGATACGGACGACGAAGAAATTCAAGGCCCACCCACCACCCACTTTGTAGCCACTGTCAACGATCCAACAGACATGCTAGACTACGACTCCGAAGACATCGACGGTATGGACGACGATGCCGGAGACGAAAAAGAACCAGCGCCTACAGGGCACTGGAAGACCACCTCGTCATATGACATATACATGGTGGACACCCCAAAAGAGGGGGACGACGAAGAAGCAGCGGAGGCAGATTCCTTAAAGAAACAGCCCAAGCACCGACGTCAGCGGAGCCGCTCTAAATCCCGCCACAGCAAGAATGGAGATTCAGGCACAGGAGATAATAATACCCCAGAAAGTGCCAAAGACAATCCCCTCCAGCAAGATTCAGCGCAGGAGGATGCAGAAGCAAGCCCTTACGAGAGAGCGGCAGATGAAGAGGTCAAGGATGATAATTACATACCTCCCTCCGAAGACTAGGCAAGCCTCAACGACGACGAATTCGTCGTGCCCGAGGATCCCATCGAACAAGAGCGTTTTAAACGCAGGCTTATCGCCACGGCAAATAGCCTAAAGAAAAAGCAGCAGCAGCTTCAAGCTGATCAAGACCTGCTGGCCGATCGATGGACCGAGGTCCTCGCGGCCGAAGAGTACGAACTCGAACGCCCCTCCAAAAGCTACCCAAAACGCAAGTTGCTCCCCCGGTTAGAGGAGGAAGCATACATACCTTCATCACCAGCGCACAATACGGCCGACCGACCACCCCGTGGTCGCGACAGAGAGGCATCTAGGCCGTCCACCAAGACCGTACCCCGGCATCGCTCCAAAAGTACGAAGCCAAGAGGGAACGCGCCGGACTTGCGAGATATATTGGAGGACAAAGCAAGGCAATCCAGATCCATCTATGGATCACGGGGGCGCCCCACGACCCACGACGAATACCGTCGCGCCGGATACAATAACTCCGGCCGGGCCGAACACAGCAGACAACGCTCACGCGAGCTACGTCGTGATATTGCTCAATATAGAGGCGCCGCACACCCGCTATGCTTCACTGACGAAGTAATGGATCATCAAATCCCTGAAGGGTTTAAACCCGTAAACATTGAATCCTACGATGGCACAACAGACCCCGCGGTTTGGATCGAAGATTATCTCCTTCACATCCACATGGCCCGCGGCGACGATCTCCACGCTATCAAGTATCTCCCACTCAAGCTTAAAGGACCAGCTCGGCATTGGCTTAACAGCTTGCCTGCAGAGTCAATTGGGTGTTGGGAAGACCTGGAAGCCGCATTCCTCGACAACTTCCAGGGCACATATGTGCGACCACCAGACGCTGATGACCTAAGCCACATAATTCAGCAGCCAGACAAATCAGCCAGACAGTTCTGGACACGGTTCTTAACAAAGAAAAATCAAATCGTCGACTGTCCGGATGCAGAGGCCCTCGCAGCCCTCAAACATAACATCCGCGACGAGTGGCTAGCCCGGCACCTAGGACAGGAAAAGCCGAAATCCATGGCAGCCCTCACATCTCTAATGACCCGCTTCTGTGCGGGAGAGAACAGCTGGCTAGCTCGCAGCAACAACCTCAGTAAAAATTCTGGCAGTCCGGATACCAAGGACCACAATGGCAGGTCGCGTCGAAGCAAAAATAAACGCCGCATTAACGGCGACGACAAGGAGGATATGGCAGTCAACGCCAGATTCCAAGGCTCTAAACCCGGTCAGTGGAAGAGGCCATTCAAAATAACCACTCGGAGTCCGTCCAATTTGGACCGAATACTCGACCGCTTATGCCAGATACATGGCACCCCCGAAAAGCCAGCTAATCACACCAACAGAGATTGTTGGGTATTCAAGCAGGCAGGCAAGTTAATTGCTGGAAATAATGACAAGGGGCTGCACAGCGACGACGAGGAAGAGACCCGACCGCCGAACAATAGAGGACAGAAGGGTTTCCCCCCACAAGTGCGGACGGTGAACATGATATACGCAACCCATATACCCAAGAGGGAGCGGAAGCATGCACTAAGGGACGTATATGCGATGGAGCCAGTCGCCCCGAAGTTCAATCCATGGTCCTCTTGCTCGATCACTTTCGATCGAAGAGACCATCCGACCAGTATCCGCCATGGCGGATTCGCCGCATTGGTTTTAGACCCAATCGTCGATGGATTTCACCTCACGAGAGTCCTGATGGACGGTGGCAGTAGCCTGAACCTGCTTTATCAGGATATAGTGTGCAAGATGGGCATAGACCCCTCAAGGATTAAACCTACAAAGACGACCTTCAAAGGCGTCATACCAGGTGTTGAGGCCAATTGTACAGGCTCAGTCACACTGGAAGTGGTCTTCGGATCCCCGGACAATTTCCGGAGCGAGGAGTTAATCTTCGACATAGTCCCATTCCGCAGCGGCTATCACGCTCTGCTCGGACGAACCACGTTTGCAAAGTTCAAAGCGGTGCCGCATTACGCATACCTCGAGCTCAAGATGCCAGGCCCTCGTGGAGTCATCACGGTTAACGGAAACACGGAACGCTCCCTCCGAACGGAGGAACACACAGCGGCTCTTGCGGCAGAAGTACAGAGCAGCCTTTTAAGGCAATTTTCGAGTCCGGCCGTTAAACGGCCGGATACGGCCAAACGCGCCCGAAGCAACATCAACCAAGACCACCTGGCACGATCCGAGCACGCGTAGCAATACGGCCCCAACCCCAGCCCTTGCATAATTGCAAGACCAACCCTCCGCGTACATCATTACGCTCTGGAGATACCATGGGCTTAGGGGGAGGGGCACGACCACAACAGACCCAGAGTGCGGCTCGACCACACCAGGGGCTCCCAAGTGTGTCACTCTTTTTATTTTTCTTTTTATATATAGGACTCCATTTACCAGAAGCCCTGCCCGGCGGTGGACCCGCCGAACTCACGATGCAACAGCTAGGGAAGAAAGAAGGCTGCGATTAACATTCAGGTGGTCTCCATTACGAGCATTAAATTCGATTATATGCACCAGTCTGCAGCGCACCCCTGGAGGGGGACATGTTTATTTAGTCCAATCCCTTGCTTACCACACTATTTGTATCCTTCCGCACTCATAGCAGAATTCCTTGAATAAACAATGCAGCATTTTTTTCCTGTTATTGCATTACTTTACACATATGTTCATTAATGACATCTCACACCCGTATATTTTGGTACGGCCGAATACACCAGGGGCTTATGTTCCCTGCATTATGGTGTGATAAGTCCGAACACTTTCACAAGTGCGGCACCCCGAACTTATAGCATTATATGAATCGGCTCCGAATCATGTCTTGGGTCAATAGTTGGATTTGCCCGGCTCCCACGTTTTGGTGCCTTACGTTCCGTTCTGTCGGCTAAGGTGGCACTGGGAGAACCACGGCGATTGCGCCCCGGTTGAGCTGGGCGAGCGCCTCAGTGGAGAAAGCTAAAATTGACTGGCATGATAAGGCGAGAGACTGGTCGCTGTTTGAGAGGTCTTTTCGGGTCCCTAAAGACCTATGCCGCTTCGAGCGAAGTACCGGATAATGTCCGACGAAGGCGTGGATAGCGCCCCGAATTCGGTCTTCCGAATACTAGGGGCTTCGGCGAAATTTAAAATTATAGAATTCTATGGCTAAGTGAGAGTGTTCAAGCATTATAAGTCTGGTTGCCTTGTTCGTTGTGTTGAGCGCCTCCCTAGATGGACCCAAAAATGGGAACAAGAGTGCTCAAGTTTATCCCGAACACCCCAGCACTAGTGGCTTGGGGGCTGAAGCCAACGACTTGCCATCTCTCAGATTTTATAAACGGCCGCATAGAAGGTAATATTTTAAATTAAACAAGCGTTGAGTAGCGCATATGAACAAAGTTTTCAGCGCACAGGATAATACATAGCGAGTTTACTCAATAATTACATCTCTGGGGCACTCATCCGCAATATTGCGGGCACCCTTCAGGACAGTCTTATAGTACATTTCGGGCGTACGATACTCCTTGCCCGCTGGCGGCGGGTCAGTAAGAAGCCTCTCCGCATCCAGCCTGCCCCAGTGCACCTTTGCGTGGGCAAGGGCCCGACGAGCACCTTCAATACAGGCGGAGCGCTTGATGACCTCCACCCAGGGGCATGCATCCACCAGCCGCCGCACGAGGCCAAAGTAGCTCCCAGGCATGGCCTGTCCAGGCCACAACCGTACTATGAGGCCCTTCATGGCCTCCTCAGCTACCTTGTGGAGCTCGACCAGCTGCTTCAGCTGGTCTCTAGGGGGCACCGGATGGCCGGCCTCAGTGTACTGAGACCAGAAGACCTTCTCCGTTGAGCTCCCCTCCTCGCCACGACAGAATGCGGCGGCATCGGATACGCTACGAGGCAGATCTGCAAACACCCCTGGAGAGCTCCGAATTCGGGTAAGTGTCAGGTAATTTACATTAACATGCTTGCTTTGCATGAAAAATGCCTTACCCGCCGCTATTTTCTTCATATCCTCAACCTCCTGAAGGGCCTTATGGGCTTCGGCCTTGGCGGACTTGGCAGTTTCGAGAGCCGAGGCGAGCTCGGACTCTCGAGTGTTTGAATCGCGCTCCAAACTCTCATGCTTCTCCATGAGAGCCTGGAGCTCTTGCCGCACCTCCGCCACCCGCGCCTCTAGCTTCTCTCGCTCTGCCCTTTCCTCGGCCGCATTGCGTTCGGCCGCGGACACAGCCTCCTTCAAGGTTGCCACCTCGTTTGTGGCCCCTGCAGTACCCATGTTATCCTTATTATTCTCTTATTGCAACCTAAATCCTTTTCTGTAAGGTAACTTTTCAAAGTGGTGTTACTCACCTTCTTTGTCCTCGAGCTGCTTCTTGGCACGTCCGAGCTCTTGCTCGGATCGCTCGTGATCTTGCTTCAATGCACCAACCTCCGCAGTCAGTGCGGCAGAGGTCAGCAGCACAGCCTGCAAACCCATATTGACATAATTTATTAGCAACCCTGCGTATATCTTTTCAGATCCTCAGTCCGGCTTTTCTTTCCGAACACTGAACCGAGCATCAGGGGCTACTGTCTATGCGGTATTACATTACATAATTTTAACTTCTTACCTCAAAGCCTGTTAGAAGGCTACTGCAGGCTTCGGTCAGCCCGCTCTTGGCGAGCTGAACCTTCTGAATCACCGCACTCATAACAGTGCGGTGTTCTTCCTCCATGGAAGCGCCTTTGAGCGCCTCCAACAAGTTGTCCGGCGCCTCCGGTTGGACGGAGGCCGCCGGTGTCACGGTCTTGCCCTTCTTGCGAAGGGGCCGCTTGCCAGACTCCGGAACCACTGCAGGTTCCAGCGTAGAGTCCGGCGCAAAGTCTGGGAGGCTGCCTTGCGGCGCCTCCGGAGCCTCCTTCTGATGGGTCCCTTTCTGGGATCCCACCTCGGCGTCCTCGTCGGCGCGAGGGGTGGAGGCAGTCGGGATGGAATCCACATCCGATGGAGCCAACGACCCGCTCGATGAAGCGAGGAGATCATCATCGGCCAGACTACAAGCAGCATGCGGCATTAGAAGGACACTATGTGACACAAAACAGAAATTACAAATCATTCAGGGGTCCGGATACTTACGATCTCACCTGAGGCCTGGCCCTTGAGGGCCACTCTTCACCGCCAACGTTGGTGTTGGCGGAGCTGTCCGGGGGAATAGTTCTTCCCCTCTTGGACCCTTCGGCCTCCCCTGTCGGGGAAGCCTTCCTCTTCCTTTCTCCCTCCTCTGGGAGAGAGTCTTCTTCCTCCTCCTCGTCTTCGGGGGAGGAGTCCGCCTCGGAGTCGTCGAAGACCTGAAAACGGGAACTCTTTCGAGTGCCCGTGGCCACCTTATTGGCCTTCTTCTCCGGCACCACGTGCGGTGCCGGAACCAGTAGCCCCGCTAGACGGGCGTCCACTGGGTCTTCTGGCATGGGAGCCGGGCAGATGAGCTGCTCGGCCTTCTTCATCCATTCCTGTCAAAGGAAAAGGGAGATTGAAACCCGCTTAGAATTAATCTATTAACAATAAGTGTCCCGTAAATGGGTAGAATCACTTAGCTTGTCAGCTGGACGCTACGAGTGAAATCCGCGATCTTCCGTCGCGGATGCGGGGGCTTCGGCGCCCTTAAACAGCACCCTCCAGGCGCCTTCGTACGTCGTGTCGAAGAGCCCGCTCAACGCCTGGTGCTGTTCCGGATCGAACTCCCACAAATTGAATGCCCGTTCTTGGCACAGGAGAATCCGGCGGACGAGCATGACCTGGACCACGTTAACCAGCCTGAGCTTCTTATTCACCAGCTTCTGGATACAGGCTTGGAGTCCCGTCAGCTCCTTCGAATTACCCCACAGCAAGCCCTTCTCTTTCCAGGAGGTGAGCTGCGTAGGGATTCCAGATCTGAACTCGGGTGCCGCCGCCCACGTAGGGTCGCGCGGCTCGGTGATATAGAACCACCCCGACTGCCACCCCTTGACGGATTCCACGAAGGCCCCTTCGAACCAAAGGACGTTGGGCATCTTGCCCAACATGGCGCCTCCGCACTCCGCTTGAGTGCCCTTCACTACCTTCGGCTTGACATTGAAGGTCTTGAGCCACAGGCCGAAGTGGGGCTGGATGCACAGGAAGGCCTCGCACACGACGATAAACACCAAGATGTTGAGGATGAAGTTCGGCGCCAGATCATGGAAATCCAGGCCGTAGTAGAACATGAGCCCCCGGACAAAGGGGTGAAGTGGAAAGCCCAGTCCGTGGAGGAAGTGGGGGAGGAAAATGACCCTCTCATGGGGCCTGGGGGTGGGGATGAGTTGCCCCTCGTCGGGCAGCCGGTGCGCGACGTCGCCGGAAAGGTATCCGGTGCTGTGCAGCCTTGAGATGTGCTCCTCCTTAACGGTGGAGGCCAACCATTTGCCTCCCGCTCCGGACATGGTCGGAGAAGGTCGAGACGAGATGTGCGAACTTGGGCGTTGGAGCTCGAGTGCGCGGAGATGGATAAGCAAAGGAGGAAGAAGGCGTAGGTGAAAAGGTGAATCCTCATCCCTTATATATAGGCGGGCGAAGACTATTCGTCCCCCACTAGCCTGGTAAAACTCGCTTATCTCCCAAGTGCCACCATCAATGGCGCGGTTGGGTTACCCACGTCCGTATTGATGAGAATCCCGGAATAAGGGGAACACGATCTCTGCTTCGACAAGACGTGCCAAGGAAACCGCTTCGCTAAACGCGCTGAGGCGGTATAATAAAAAATGATTCAAGTAAAGGCTTGGTAGTGGTGTGACGTCATGTCGTAAAATACGTCAGCAGATTGAACTTGTGTACATTTTATTCTCTCTACGGTGGAATGTGGAATTTATTTTGCAGAGCCAGACACTATCCTGGTGTTCACAATCTTCTTTGGATTATTCGGAGGAGGAACCCGCCTTGCAATGCCGAACATTATGCGCGCCGGACTCATCGTCATTGAAGCCAGGTTTAGGGGCTACTGAGGGAGTCCTGGACTAGGGGGTGTCCGGACAGCCGGACTATCATCATCCGCCGGACTCCAAGACTACGAAGATACAAGATTGAAGACTCCGTCCCGTGTCCGGATGGGACTTTCCTTGGCGTGGAAGGCAAGCTTGGCGATACGGATATGTAGATCTCCTACCATTGTAACCGACTCTGTGTAACCCTAGCCCTCTCCGGTGTCTATATAAATCGGAGGGCTTTAGTCCGTAGGACATAACCTCCATTACAACAATCATACCATAGGCTAGCTTCTAGGGTTTAGCCTCCTTGATCTCGTGGTAGATCCACTCTTGTACTACCCATATCATCAATATTAATCAAGCAGGACGTAGGGTTTTACCTCCATCAAGAGGGCCCGAACCTGGGTAAAACATCTTGTCCCTCGTCTCCTGTTACCATCCGCCTAGACGCACAGTTCGGGACCCCCTACCCGAGATCCGCCGGTTTTGACACCGACAGTATGCGATAACTAATTAAGAAGATTAGCTAATCGTCGTACGAGTGTTGAATAGGATTATGAAACGTAGGAGCGCCATAACATCGTCGTACACGACAACTATCGCACACGCTATTCTGTGGTGCAACATTTACGATGCATACTTCATCCGAAACAGTTCATGGTTGCGAATCGTGTACGATAAGGCAACTATCGCACGTGCTATTATGTGGTGCAACGTTTACGATGCATACTTCATCAGAAATAGTTCATGGTTGTGAATCGTGTATGATAAGGCAACTATCGCAAATGATTAGTTTGCCAGTACCGTTTGTGATATTGTCCAACATCGCAGACGCTTTGCAAAAGGCAACTGTGTGCATGCTTGCACACGTTTCCTCTCTGTGAACCGTCTCGGATTATGGTGTATATCGCAAACGTTTGTATTTTACCAACCGTGTGTGCCGTAACAACTTGGAGAGCATAATTTCACCATAATTTAATTGCTGCTATATCAAATTGAAATTGAAATTGAAATTCAAATTCAAATTGAAATTGAAATTGGATGTATGCTATAGCTTTATTCATATCCATCAGGTTCAGACAACCAATGAATTATTCGATTCATAGGTACACATCAAGAATTACATAAGAACCAAATAAAGAATGATGAACCACAAGTGTATACTTGTACTATTAAAGACGGTAAAGAAAGAGGTGAAATACATTCAGGCTACTGAACAAGGTGAAGTGGAATGCCCATATTGTGCCCTCCTCCATGCAGAAGGCGCGCACGACTCTAGTCCAACCCCTTGTGATGGCCGACCGCCCACCCTTCACGGTATTCATGGAAACATTTAGATAATCATCATGTTATGGTAGAAATACTTTAACCTTTGCATGCCCACCAATCATGTAGTTTGAGAGGTAATCTTTAGTAAACTACTTTGGGAACCACTGCAAAGGAAAAAAGATTCAGACATTGTCATCCAACACAACTCATTATGGGCAGTAAAAAGAAGGCTGCAGAGTTCTTACTTACCATCCTGCAGTTCGCTATTGTATTAGATAAAGTGTAAACAAATAGCTTAATTGCCATCTTTTGACCCATTTTACTAACAATCTTTATCAGCTTCCTCACTTGATGCTGGTTCGTTGATATCTCATTTCCCCATACGCAGAAAGGGTCGAAGCGCGGATCCTTACCAATGACATATGTACCTAAAAGCACCAAGTTAATATTAGAAGATAAGCACCAATTGCACAATGGTGTAGTACAACACTCTTATATAATATCTTATAACATCCAATATACTCACATATTAGATGAATTAACATCTTATATTATGGGCCGGAAGGAGTTCATTTCATTCTTACAAATTATCGGCTGATTAACTGCTGCTGTATCCATGGGTTAGAGTTAGTTTGAGCTAGTTGGGGCTCAAATAGCCCCAAAGTATATCTAAACATGAGGGCTAGTTTGAGCTAGTTGCATCTATAACCCACCCAAAAAAACTATCCAACCCAAGAGGTGCTAATTGGAGCTAGTTCTCCTAGTGCATTTGTTGTCAATCTAAGTATCTAATCCTATCATCCAAACACCTATTTGGATGGAGTTAGTTCAGGGTTAGTCATGAGCTAGAAACTAACTCTAACCTTTAAGCTAAGTTGAGTATCCAAACAGGGCTGTGTTGTTGTTGTTGTTGTTGTTGTTGTTGTTGTTGCTGCTGCTGCTCTTCTACGTGTATCTAGACATCATCAGAACATTAAGGTAACACTCTTCCTTGTTGCTATGTAGCTTAGGATTGCATATGTAGACATTAAGTACAGTGCATGTTGCTATGTAGCCTTAGATATATTACATACAACCCTAGTTAACCTAACGATAAATGGGTTGTAGGTATATTCAGTTAAAAGTCAGATTCAACAATTAGTCCCTTATTAGCCCCCAGCCTATATGGTACCAACTACCGATATCCTGAACAGTGAGCATATATAAGCCATGGGATGAAACTGACCTCGATGGAAAACAGCAGCCGTTCCCAAAATTGTCCTGTGTAGGGACATCGAGAAGCATGTTAACACAACAGGCTAAATATCAACCAAATTATCCATGGCAGACAAAATAATCTCCAAAAGATAGCTTTAGTGTGCAGGTTTAAGCATGCTAGTAAAGCAAAACGAGTGAAAAGGTGTCTTAACTGCAACAGGCCTAACATTTAACAACAAGCAAACATAGTCATTCAAACTGGTATTGTGCCGGTCTAAGTACACTAGTTATTGTTAAATAAAAATGGAAAGGCGTGTTTAACTACAAGATGTAGCAACCAAATGTAGTCATTCATGACATGTTTGTTTCAGCTTCGCTTGGATTTTAATCACCTATGGATTCGCTTCAGTGGCGAAGCAGTTTCTGCGAATCAGCTTCACCACCGAAGTACACTTTGAGGTGCTTCAGGAAATTGCACTAAAAATGACCCAAATCCATATTCAACTTCATTGGCAAAGCTGATTCCAAATAGTTGTTTGTTTTGGATTCCAGATTCGGCTTCACTGGCAAAGCTGAATCTGGTCCCAGATTCCGAAACAAACAGGGCCATAGTGGTATTGTTGAAATTGGTACTGATGAAATTGAACTGCACAGTTCATACTTGCACATATAGAACAACATGTTGTGAATAATGGGGATAAATAAGGCATACTATGAACAACCAAAGATAGCATTTGAAACTGTACATATGCTAACTACAAACAACAGAACAATCAAAAAACTTTAAAAGAGGCATATGCTAGCTATAATAGGCTTAACAACAAGCAAATATATGCATTCCTATCGATATGTTTAAAACTGGATTGATGAAATATATTGCATAGTAAATAATTGCACATATAGAGCATCGCATTGTGAACAACTGAAATAAACAAGGCATACTGCAAACAACCTGACATAGCAACTAAAACTGGACATATTCTCACTACACTACAAAAGGGACTCGACAAAACAAATCACGGGTTTCCCCTGTGAAGAGGCACGGCAAAACAAATCATAGGTTTCCTCACTTGTCACAGATGGGCTCGTCCCCATGGGATGAGAACGGACCCTGGATGCGCTCCATGTTGTCGCGGATGGGCTCCTTCCCCTTGGAAGAGCACGGATGTAGGGTGTCCTCCCTAATGTCGCAGACGCGCTCTTTCCCCTTGGAAGAGTAGATGGGCTCTTTCCCCTTGGAAGATCCGAAGAGGGTGCCCTCCTCGTGGTCGTCGTTGATGAGGTCTGACTTGGAAGTCGTGGATCCCAAGCCAATGTAGCAGAACGCGTCCTTCAAAAATGACAAAAGGGGCTCGATGGCGATGTAGGATGGAAAGTTGTTGACAGCGAGCCATAGGAGATCAGCGGCGGGCCCATGCATGAGATCAACGGCGGTTGAACCCGAGGGGTTGGGGTGGGCCACTTAACCTGTGACATAGCCCGCCTCAGGCCGTCGTTGTCCATGACCTCGATGTCATAGTCGGCGGAAGAGACATGCCCACATACTCTAGCCCGCTACTTGAGTTCCTGCCGCCAGTAATGGTTGTCAGCTTCCTCGGCGACGTTGGGCGAAGAGACCGCGATACACCTCTTTTGGGCTAGTCGCTCCTTGAGCTCCACGGGAAGCGTAGCCGGGCTTAGGCTGCGACGCTCTGGAGTGGGGGATGGGGATGGGGATGGGGATGGGGATTTGGGGAAAAGGGGCGTTTGGCAGGCATCATCTAAGAAGCTCAGGGCGGCCTTGGTATAGAGACCGGTGGGTAAACTGCACGGGCAAACCGGCAGATGTTGACAATGGAGGTGTCACGGCAGTGGCATCGGCGGCGGGGACCTTGCTAGGGTTTCGAGCGAGGGAGTGTGTGCGTGTGTGCGCGCGCGTGCGCCCGAGGAGGTTTTGGTGTGTGTATGTGTGTGTGTGTGTGTGGAGGGGGGCGTGTTTGAGGAAATGACGTGGGTACTGAAAATTTTACAACGCGGGAGTGAAATGACGAAGCTAATATTTTTTTTGATGATGGTGCATCTCACACGGTCCGGAGATAACAACCGTGTGTTATGAAACAGAAAAACCCTCGAGGCGGGCAGATATTTTCTAGGGGTAGGCGGTATTGGGAACAAGAAACATCGCACACGGTCCAGAGATAACAATCGTGTGTTATGAAACACAAAAACCCTCCTTGAGGCAGACAGATATTTTCTAGGGATGCAGTGGGATTGGGAAGAAGAAACATCGCCCACGGTCCAGAGTTAACAACTGTGTGTTATGAAACAGAAAAACCCTCGAGGCGGGCAGATATTTTTGAGAGGTGGAGCCTCGTGGAGCCCACTGTACTGTGTGGATGAGTGCGTGACAGGGGCGCCGGCGTGGCACACGGTTAGTTTGAGTGAACCGTGTCTGTTGTGTCATCCGACTTGTCTAATGTTCATAAATTTGGCGAAAAATGACGCGGGAGAGGGTCAGAACACGAACACACTTGCATGTGGACCAAATTTATATGTATGAAAAGGGTGGTTTGATTTTCAAATACCAAATGCAACTTCGATGTCGCACCTATCTCACAAAGCGCACGATATTGCTTGCCCCCCTCATGTCGGCACGAGGGAATCCTAAGCTATGAATGCATGCCCTGCCCCCCACCCTAACCGAGGCTCACCTAGCAAAGTGCGAAGTAGCTAGCAGCCCCCCTCCCTCGTGTCGGCACGAAGGGAATCCTAAGCTATGAATGCATGCCCCGCCCCCCGCCCCTATCGAGGCTGACTTAGCAAAGTGCGAAGTAGCTAGCAGCCCTCCCTCCCTCGTGTCGGCATGAAGGGAATCCTAAGCTATGAATTTATGCCCACCCCCAACTGTGGTTCACCTAGCAAACTGCGAATTAGCTAGCAACCCCCCTCGTGTCGGCACGAAGGGAATCCTAAGCTATGAATGCATGCCCCCCAACCGAGGCTCACCTAGCAAAATGCGAAGAAGCTAGCAGGCACCCTCCCTCGTGTTGGCACGAAGGGAATCCTAAGCTATGAATGGATGCCCCCCAACCGTGGTTCACCTAGCAAACTGCGAAGTAGCTAGCAGCCCCCCCTCGTGTCAGCACGAAGGGAATCCTAAGCTATGATGCCCCCCAACCGAGGTTCACCTAGCAAAGTGCAAAGTAGCAGCCCCCCACACGTTTAAGTCAGCGGGCCAAAGAGGCATCTCACCAAGATTGATCGTAAAACGGACCAAGAATAATCCACCTTGGTCGTACAACCCCTCTCTTGTTGCTGGTCAAAGTGATGGTCGTCCATGCGACCCCAGATAGGCTAGCTCGCCAATAATCATGCAAGTAGCTAGCTAGTCCCCGAAGACAACCACTTCATGCGTGTGGCGCAAACATATGTATGGATCAGGTGTGTTTTTAGTACACAATGGAACAACTTTGATGTGGCACCGTGATTTCAAACTAGAAATCCCCACACTGAGTGAGGGTTAGGTTGATGATGCATATGTATGTTACACCACACTTCAAGCCGATGATAGGGATTCATGCATGCATGCGCGTGCATAGTTATGTGCTCAAACTTTAATTAGGTCTGAATCTCACCATGAAGAATATTCGCCATGGTAACCTATCTTGTTGTCGGTCAAGGTGATCATGGATGTCCACGCGGGACCATGAATACATAATATAGGCTTGTCACCGATAACCACGCGAGGGAGTGTACCATTCGAAGACAACCACTACATGCATATGTATGGAGGTGATGCGTGCATGCATGTTTGAATACCATTTTACAACATTGATGTGGCGCATGCGTCGAAAATCGTACACTCTCCCCACAAAGAGCGAGATCGGTACATCACGTGTCGTTGTACTAGCCACTTTGACTCGATCGGAGGGATCCGTATTTAGAAGCAAAAAAATAACCCCCTCCTAATTAAGTCAAATTAACCACTCTTGTTGTCACGCAAAAGGTAGTGATGGACCTAGCGGCCCACAAATGGAAAGCATCGATACTGATAACCGCTTAAGTGGGTGTGAGAGGACAACCACCATCGCTTTGCAAGTGGGCCAAACATATGTTGAATATAATACATAAAATGCACAATTTTGATGTGCCACACATGCCTCAAAAACCGTAAACCATGCACCCACTCACAGAGAGAGGTTCATGAAGCGTACTACATATGATGGTACCCTTCCCCCTCTTCGATGCATACTATATGCTCCTACCGTAATACAACCCAAAAAGAATCCTCATTGATGGTGAAATTAATTAACCTCTCCCGATGTAGCTAGGTCAAAGTGATGCACATATGCATCGACGATGGCCTCATGGGCCCACAGATGGAAGCGTCACAAGTGAGTGTCCTAGCTAGGATAACCACCACCTGCATGCATGTGGCGTAAAGAGGTGTTGTGTGATGTTTGAATAGCCATTTTCACAATTTTGATGTGGCACATGCCTCGAAAACCGAAAAGTCCCGACACTGAGTGAGGTGTACTTGTTCACGGAGCCGCACGTATATATAATGTGCAAAAATCAAATTCGAGCTACATGCACACGTGAAATGGATTGCAAAAACACATGTGTCTCACTGGGTGCATGTTTACTCCCCATGCAACAAATTTCAAACAATGAGAATCGTGATTTTTAAATTCTAGTACATCCAAAACTTATTTGAAGTTCATGAAACTTATCGTGTTGTCATATGGACACCAATGCAAAGTTGTATTGTACTTTTTTTGGTCAAATTTGAGACCATTTTTGATGTAATCTTTATCTAATTACAAATGGGAGATTATTAATAATTGGGAACCAATATCCCAAATGGACTATTTATTCGAACCGTGAGCATTAGACCAACAATGGATATGTGTCATGCTTCGGTTAAGCAAAAAATAAAGCGGCATCATTAATCATCCAAATAAAAAAAATATACGTGCCGCCACGCGACCCGTGTACCATGTGAGCAGGCGTGAGTTGACGAGACGCATGCGAGTAGTCTGCCACGCAGGCAGGCCGGGAGGCGTGCGTGCAGGTGTGTGAATTGACGGAGGCGTGCTCACTGCGCAGTGTCATCGGGAGGTGTGTGAGTAGCTGTGTGAAATGACGGTAGGCATATGCCAGCAGTCCGGGGTGCAGCGGCGAGCCAGCAGTTTGACCGTGGCCCGTCTCTCTCCCACTACTCCATATTAATGGTGTCCGAGCGGCCGCACCCCCAATCCTCGCCACACACACAATCCCCTCTCTCCGCTTGCATCCTCGACACTGCTCTCAGTCATCAAAGCCGTCAGTGTATGAGGATGCCGCCGAAGCGCCCCATCGGAGGGAGTGGCGATGTCGGGGCTGCTAAAGCACCGGAGCATGGCGTGGAGATGGAGACAGAGGTTGCCGTCATAGACGGCATCGAGCTTCCACAGTTGGAGGCGGAGTTCCACACCGACTCTGGTGACGACTCAGGCGACGACTCCGACGACCACTCCGACGACGACGGACAACTGGTTAGTCATCTATACCCATTTATGTGTCAAATAAATCCCAGGGTTCTCTGGTTACTCCTCCCCCCCCCATTTTGGAATAGAAATCCTATGGTTATGTTCTCCCAATCCATGAAATTTGAGTAAGTTTCGTTAGATCCATGTAGTGTATTGATTGTTTGAATGGTACAAGTGATAAGTGATTAGTTGTTTCATTTGTGGAAATGATTTCTGCTAGTAATCCAACTAGGGTTAGTGTTCGTGCTAATAATTCCTAGCCAGGACTTGACAATTCATTTTGAATGACCTACATATGTTTGTGCCATTATTTTCTTCAAGATTGGTCTGTACATAAACGAATGTGCTTAAAAATCGAACCATCATCTCTGGATATGTATAAATAAATAGCCATAAATTCCTAATCCTACTTCACAGCATGTACTCGTTGATTTGATGCCAATTTTTGGCAACAGCCAAATGTTTGCTAGAGATTAGTTTGTAACCATTAATTTGACACCACATTTTTTTAACTATTTGTATAGGTGTTGTCTGACGATGTGGACAGCGAGGATGAAGATGTCCTGAGAAGGTACAAGAGGCAAATCCCGAGGGAGCTTTATGCAGGAATGCATAACAGGCGTATTAGGACCTAGAACAGCGGCTATCGATGCCCATTCTGCAACCACAAGCTTGATGACGCGTATCAAAGTGTTCTGGAGCATGCAAGAGGACGGGCCGTTGGCTCCTTCAAAAAGAAGTATGCTGCAGGGTGGAGCATGGCGCGTACGCCGAGTACCTGGAGAAGCTTCGGGATCGTGCCGGCTTGTGAGATGAGATGTGGGATCGAACTATATATGTACGCTTGAGCATGCTTAATGACGGTTGAACTATGCTTGTGTATGTGTACGCTTATTATCTATGTCTGAGTATGTTTAATCTATGTTTACTTATGTCTAACTGTGGGATATAGATGCAATCAGTTCGGTTGATGGAATCTACCTCCGTCCTCGTTTGTTGGTCCCCTTTGAAATTTGTGTTAAATGTTGACCAAAGATTTAACTGACAAAATGTTAGTGCAGGTTAGCAAAAATTATATTGTTGGATGCGTATTTGAACATAGTGTTCAATCATATAATTTTTGGTGACATGCATAAACATTTCTTAGTCAAATATTTGGTCGAAATTTGGTACAACTTACAGAGGGGACCAATAAACCAGGACGGAGGTAGTACGTCAATCACACACGGTTCCCAAAATTGGAACAGTGTGTAATGGCTTTCATTTTGCCTGTTACTTCAATCACACACGGTTCCCAAAATTGGAAGCATGTGGGATGGCTTTCGTTTTGCTTCTTGCGTCAATCACACACGGTTGGCTCTAGCAAAACATTGCCTCCAAAATTCTTTATGGGACAGAAAACCCTCACCACCCAATTCAAAAAAGAAAAAAGAAAACCCTCGCCATCCCCACGTCACAAAAACCCTCACCCCCGCCCGCCACCCCATGCCTCCGGTCCCCATTCACACCTGCACAAGCTCCTCCGCGTCTATGCATGGCACCACCTATCGCGGCTGTAACCACTTAGCTCGATGCCTGCCGCCGCCGCCAGGCTGCCGGCAAACCCCACCGCATTTTGCCACTTCCTCTTGCCGCCACCTATCACCATCGACTTTCTCGACGCTGCTCGCGGTCGACCTAGCTCCGCTCGGTTGGGGAATCTGCCGTATTGAGGGTTTTTTCTCATGGACGACAAGGTAACTAATTTAATGAGATATTATCTCATCTCTCATCCCAGTTCATCTGCCTCCTTTAATCACCTGGCGGAAATCACCGTGAATTCATTTTTATTCGTGCTGATTTGAGGGTTTTCTTTCATTCATAGAGTGTACAGTGCACCGACACATTAGGACCTTGCGACCTCCGCCAGAGATTCCATCTCACTGTACCAGATGACTTGAGCATGTGTGCCGTATGTTCAGTCTCACCCTAAATCGGTTCGCATGGCCTACTTTCCCAGATATTCTAAATATTGCTTCATTTGGATAATGGTGCCACATGCACCATATACGTCAAAGGGGATTTTTCCCTCTTCTTTCTATATTAGTCAAATTAATGATGTATTGTTCTTTCGATTACTCTCATATTTCCATGACATCATGTTTCCCCTATCTGTTTAATTATAGAGTTTTGTCCTTCAATTTCAACTGTGTACAGTTCTTTCAATTTGGGCCCATATTTGCATGTTACCATATTTTCTTTAACAATCCTACCATTTTCTGCAGCGCATCCCTTGCTATGCAATAGATTATGTAGTGCACAATTTTTCCCTTTACATAGATCAAGGCTGCACGGATGTCATACTGCACACAAACCATGGATTTACAATCGCGTCTACCATATTACTTGATGCACGTGGTGACTCCTATTTTGGCGCTGGCTTTTGGAAAGAAATTTCTAAGTTTTATGTATTGAAAGCTGGCACTAAAATTGGACTGCACATAAAAGGGCCTAGTCATGAGATATATGCTAACTTCCCCGACAAAATCATCCGTCCTGAGTTTGTTCGAAGTAAGTTATCTTTTGAACTATCTGCATGTTGACTTACCAAACAATGTTAAATGAATTGTGTAGTATTTAAGCAACCAATTGTTATTCCCTTTTCTTACTATATCCCTACCTAATAACTTCTAGTTACCAATACACTTTTCTATTGCCCTGTTTTAACTAAATATTCCCTGTACTCTCATTTCTATCAGAAAGCACCGCTGACAAGGAGACTCCAGAGGTGGAGAATGGCCTACCAATAAGAGGAGGTGGGGCAAGCTAGAAACGCAAGCGACTCCAGCAAGAATAGACTTCATCAGCAGCCTCCCCGATGATATGTTGACAGTCATCATCTCCCTTCTCCCAATCAAACGTGGGGCGCAAACAACCATCCTTTCCCGGTGGTGGAGCCCCCTATGGAACTTCACCCCTCTCGACCTCATCGACACCCACGAGCTCTCCCATGGCTATCGCAAAAGCTTGGATGCGTTCTCCAAGATCCTCGGCAGTCATCCTGGCCAAACCAGAGGCCTTAGAATGGGCAAGTTCCATTCCAACGGCAGGGACCGAGCCAAGCTTGATGACTGGTTCGGATCCCCCGCCCTAGATCAGCTCGAGGAGCTCACTTTTGATGGGCATATCCACTCGCTGCCAACGTCTGCGCTCCGCCTCGCGCCCATGCTGTGCGTCGCCAAGTTCAGGAACTACCCCCCCCCCCCTTAATGACGCGTCCGCTCTTATTCTACCACGACTGAAGCACCTCGAGCTCGTCGCCTCCTGCATCTCAAACGGTGACATGGAGCTCCTGCTTCGTGGCTGTACTGCACTCGAGTACCTTCGTCTTTAGGCGATCAATGGGTTGAGTACATTCCACATCACCTCCATGACTCTCCGGACTATTTATGTGTGTTGCTGGTTCGGCAGGAAGACATCACAAGATGTGTACCACGGTATTGTCATTGAGGACGCACCTGCACTTGAGAGATTATTTGTACTTGATCAAGTAGGTCCAACAAGAATCAATATCATTTCTGTGCAGAAATTGACAGTGCTGGTCTACTCGTCTGACCAGTACTCCGAACTTGTTATTGGATCCACACCCGTTCAGGTACAACAGCCGCCTTCTACTTCTTCTACAAATTAACATTATTTCTAATTTTGAAGATGTTTGTTCGTTTGTCATTCAGAAAATTATTCCGACAAGCTAGACCGCGAAACTGCACACAGTGAAGGTCTTGGCACTAGAATCTATCGCCCCAACCTGGAGCAAGTTGTCACTTTCCTGAGATGCTTTCCGTGCCTGGAGAAGCTATATATCGAGGTGATGTTCCTTTCCTGTTAAATGTTAACCATAAGGGAGTTCAATTTGTGACACCTTTTTCCAAGTTTACAATGACAATGTACTACGATTTCTAAAGGATTCTTTTGGAGGATTACAGTACATACATGTCTCCTTTTCCATGTTTACAATGACAATGCTTGATCCATATGGTTACAATCCATATGCATTTCTCCTTTGGATTCATCTGTACTAATTTTCTTAGGGAACTTTTCATCCACTCCAACATCTCGTGAAGATGGAAGATGTCATGTTAATGCCCATGTTAATCATGTCAGATCAAAGATGGCATGTTAGTGCATTTTACAAATCCTGCAAACGAAATAGGCCTGTAGTAGTGTTCAAAACTGCATCTAGGCACTAACACGTTTTCTTCTTTTGCAGATGAGATTAGGCCCAGTGGTGGATAATGTGATACAATATAACAATCACGTCGAATGCCTAGATCTGCATCTCTCAGAAATTACTTTGAAATCCTATCGAGGGACCTTCCGGAGATTATATTCGCCAAGTTCTTTGTTGTCAGAGCAAGGGTGCTGAAGGTAATGAGGTTTGCCCTACATTTATTTCAGAAAAATGAATGTTTTGTTGATCAGAGCCGGCGCCTACGGCAGAATGGAATAGGCTCCAAAAATGCTGAATTTCATTTTGGAACTTTAGATGACAGAGTAATCGGAACTCATCGTGTCAACCCCATACATGACTTCTCAGTGGCTGACCCCTTTGCAAAAGTTGTGAGGTTTCGAAACCAGACTTAGAAGTGGTAATATTAGTTTGAACCTCTTTGATATCCATGTTCAGCGGATCAGCGCGAGTGTTTGCAGCTGATGAGCTGAATTTCATGTCTAATATCAGTTTGAACCTTGTAATCTTTGAATTTGAGCCATATAACTCTAGAATTTGAACCTTGTAATATTTTGAGCCTTTGTGGTACAATCGTTGAAATGGCATCATATGAGACTCGTATATTGGTAGCACTATTTTGAACTTAATATGCAATGGTCTTAGATTTGATTTTATTAACCATTCTCGAATCTGTTTACCTTGTCGATCTCACAACACACGATCTGTATAGCTAACTCGACTGCGATCTTGGACATTATTGCACACAGTTGGTTTCTTCCACCATGTGCCCTGTAGAGTGCAAAATTAATTATCGCTCTTGAGTGTCCATCATCACCCTTCTGTGTAACTTTGACCTCATCACCCACGGGTAAACTTACGACCGAATTCATTCCACACAGTTCATTTTTACAAAGCTTTTTGCCAATAAACACTCATGATTTGTCCCTCTTCTAGCCGACGCGTGGCAAACCAAGCCGGGCGGGAAGCTTGCGCGGTAAACTGTGTGGTAGCGCGGGAACAGGCTCACCGATGATACATTTCGCGCCTCTTCGAGCCAACGCATGGTCAAACTGCGGTGTGGTGTTGTGAGGCGTGCACTGGAATCCTCACTGCGGTGCGGTGTTGTCAAGCGTGCACTAGAATCCTCCGCTATGAACGCCGTGACAAGACATGACGATCAGGCCGGCTGGCCCCCATTTGTTACAGCGGCTATTTAATCCTTGTGTCTCTTCAACCTTTCGATCGCGCCCCACCATTGCAAGAAGCACACCCACCACGACATTCTTAGAGAGTATCTTGCGCGGCTCCAATGGCGCTACGAGCAGCTGCCGATGACGAGGAGTAGTTCTCCATCCATGCCGTGGTGGACACCCACCGAAGGTTCGAGGATCTCTCAGTGGTGTACACCAACCACCCAGTCTGGGTGGAGCACTCCATCCGCATCATGGAGCTTTTGCTTGGCAATGAGAAGTACAAGGTGGCCGCGTTCAACATCGAGCACACCCGCGCTTGTGCCAGGTCTCGTCCCAAGGTTGTCGTTGCCCAGATTTGTGTGGCCACCACGTCCTTGTCTACCACTACTGGATGGCCACAAGGCCTTGTGAGCATTTCGCCAGGTTTGTCAACAGCCCCCACTACATGTTCGCTACGGTCAACATCACCAACGATGTCAAGGTGCTCAAGAATTCGGGCATCACCTGCCAGAATCTTGTCGACATCCAGGGCCAATACAAGAACTAGGGCAGCAAGGAGCATGAGAATGATGGCCTCGGCGAGGTGAACCAGTGAGTCCTCGACCCCTACTACAAAGACATGAAGGATTCCTGCAACAACGACAAGCGTGCCTGGCACTCAGCCTGGATGAAGAAACTCGACAAAGATCACATCGTGTACGCGGCCAAGGAGGCGTACACGTGCTACGACATGTACAGGCAGATCGTTGACATGAGGAAGTGCCTCCTTCCCCAAAACGGCGAGGGATCCAGCTGGAAGCAGAGCAATGGCAAGCGTTGTCGCAACAAGAAGTAGATGATTAGATCCTCATTTCTCCTAGTTTAGTATGCACGTAATTTCTTACTTTGGTGTGTGAAAATGTTATCTGTGTAGTCACTTGTCTAATTGTATGCTTAATTTGGTTATGAAATGCTGTCTTTTTAAGTATATTTGTTGATGCTCTGTACACAAAGCAAATCACATCGCACACGGACTAAACAAGGGAACCCATCTGTGATGATTTCATCAATCACTGACGATTGTATACCAACAACCGTTTGCTCACAACACACACGGCTTGTTAACAGGAATCGTCTGTGTTGTTATCGGTCTTTCCACACATTTCTGATTATAGACCTGTTTGCCGCGTATCACACCCATCTTGTTAAGTTGAACCATTTCTGTTCTCTTGGCTCAACGCAAACAGTTCATCCAAGTGAACTATATGCCGTATATCGCACACACCTCCATCTAGCTGCCCGTTTCTGTTGTTCCGCCTCATCACAAACAGTTCATCCGAGTGAACCATATGCTGTGTATTGCACATGCCTTCATTTGGCTGCCCGTTTCTTTTGTTCCTCCTCATCACAAACAGTGAATTGAATTGAACCGTATGCCCTGCATCACACACGGGACCAAAATCTGAACCATGTTTGATGCATACATCATCGCAAACGTTTTGGACATTTTTGACGGTTCTCTGACACCACCGTTTGCGATTATTGCATCGCACATAGTTTTCTCGAAGGGTCTCTGGTCGTATTGTCGCGTTAGCAACATCCTGCAGTAGTGCTTAGTCAGTCTACAACATTCAGGTCCGTATGTATCTTGGAAATCTCTATGTCTCCCTCCGCGACTTGATGCCGGATGGAATTGAAGCGTCACTTGATGTGTTTGGTTCTCTTGTGAAATCTGGGTTCCTTCGCCAAGGCAATTGCACCAGTATTGTCACAAAAGATTTTCATTGGACCCGGTGCACTAAGTATAACACCTAGATCGAATATGAACTCCTTCATCCAGACTCCTTCATTTGCTGGTTCCGAAGCAGCTATGTACTCTGCTTCACACTTAGATCCCGCCACGACGCTCTGCTTGGAACTGCACCAACCGACAGCTCCACCATTCAATAAAAATATGTATCCGGATTGCGACTTAGAGCCATCCGGATCAGTGTCAAAGCTAGCATTGACGTAACCATTTACGACGAGCTCTTTGTCACCCCCAAAAACGAGAAACATATCCTTAGTCCTTTTCAGGTATTTTAGGACGTTCTTGACCGTTGTCCAGTGATCCACTCCTGGATTATTTTGGTACCTCCCTGCTATACTTATAGCAAGGCACACATCAGGTCTGGTACACAACATTACATACATGATAGAACCTATGGCTGAAGCATAGGGACTGACTTTCATTTTCTCTCTATCTTCTGCAGTGGTCGGGCATTGAGTCTGACTCAACTTCACACCTTGTAAGACAAGAAAGAACCCTTCTTTGACTGATCCATTTTGAACTTCTTCAAAACTTTATCAAGGTATGTGCTTTGTGAAAGTCCAATTAAGCGTCTTGATCTATCTCTATAGATCTTGATGCCCAATATGTAAGCAGCTTCACCGAGGTCTTTCATTGACAAACTCTTATTCAAATATCCTTTTATGCTATCCAGAAATTCTATATCATTTCCAATCAACAATATGTCATCCACATATAATATTAGAAATGCTACAGAGCTCCAACTCACTTTCTTGTAAATACATGCTTCACCAAAAGTTTGTATAAAACCATATGCTTTGATCACACTATCAAAGCATTTTTTCCAATTCCGAGAGGCTTGCACCAGTTCGTAAATGGATCGCTGGAGCTTGCACACTTTGTTAGCACCCTTTGGATCGACAAAACCTTCTGGTTGCATCATATACAACTCTTCTTCCAGAAATCCATTCAGGAATGCAGTTTTGACATCCATCTGCCAAATTTCATAATCATAAAATGCGGCAATTGCTAACATGATTCAGATAGACTTAAGCATCGCTATGGGTGAGAAAGTCTCATCATAGTCAACTCCTTGAACTTGTCGAAAACCTTTCACAACAAGTCGAACTTTGTAGACAGTAACATTACCGTCAGCGCCAGTCTTCTTCTTGAAGATCCATTTATTTTCTATGGCTTGCCGATCATCGGGCAAGTCCACCAAAGTCCACACTTTATTCTCATACATGGATCCCATCTCAAATTTCATGGCCTCAAGCCATTTCGCGGAATCTGGGCTCATCATCGCTTCCTCATAGTTCGTAGGTTCATCATGGTCTAGTAACATGACTTCCAGAACAGGATTACCGTACCACTCTGGTGTGGACCATGTTCTAGAAGACCAACGAGGTTCGGTAGTAACTTGATCTGAAGTTTCATGATCATCATCATTAGCTTCCTCACTAATTGGTCTAGGAATCACCGGAACTGATTTCTGTGATGAACTACTTTCCAATTTGGGAGAATGTACAACTACCTCATCAAGTTCTAATTTCCTCCCACTCACTTCTTTCAAGAGAAACACCTTCTCTAGAAAGGATCCATTCTTAGCAATGGATATCTTGCCTTAGGATCTGTGGTAGAAGGTGTACCCAACAGTTTCCTTTGGGTATCCTATGAAGACGCACTTCTCCGGTTTGGGTTTGATCTTATCAGGTTGAAGGTTTTTCACATAAGCATCGCAACCTCAAATTTTAAGAAACGACAACTTTGGTTTCTTGCCAAACCACAGTTCAAAAGGCACCATCTCAATGGATTTTGACGGTGCCCTGTTTAAAGTGAATGCAACCGTCTCTAAAGCATAACCCCAAAATGATAGCGGTAAATCAGTAAAATATATCATAGATCGCACCATATCAAATAAAGTATGGTTACAACGTTCAGACACACCATTACGCTGTGGTGTTCCAGGTGGCGTGAGTTGCAAAACTATTCCACATTCTTTCAAATGAAGACCAAACTCGTAACTCAAATATTTACCTCCATGATCAGATCGTAGAAACTTTATTTTCTTGTTATGGCGATTTTCCACTTCACTCTGAAATTCTTTAAACTTTTCAAACGTTTCAGGCTTATGCTTCATTAAGTAGATATACCCATATCTGCTCAAATCATCTGTGAAGGTAAGAAAATAACGATACCCGCCACGAGCCTCAACACTCATTGGACCGCATACATCAGTATGTATTATTTCCAATAAGTCGGTAGCTCGTTCCATTGTTTCGGAGAATGGAGTTTTAGTCATCTTGCCCATGAGGCATGGTTCGCAAGCACCAAGTGAATCATAATCAAGTGATTCCAAAAGCCCATCAGCATGGAGTTTCTTCATGCGCTTTATACCAATATGACCTAAATGGCAGTGCCACAAATAAGTTGCACTATCATTATGAACTTTGCATCTTTTGGCTTCAATATTATGAACATGTGTATCTCCACGATCGAGATTCAATAAAAATAGACCACTTAACAAGGGTGCATGACCATAAAAGATATTACTCATATAAATAGAACAACCATTTAACCGTCTCGCATCAAACAAGGTCTAGATCATGCTCAATGCTGGCACCAAATAACAATTATTCAGGTCTAAAACTAATCCCTAAGGTAGATGTAGAGGTAGCGTGCCGACGGTGATCACATCGACCTTGGAACCATTCCCGACGCGCATCGTCACCTCGTCCTTAACCAATCTTTGTTTAATCCGTAGCCCCTGTTTCGAGTTGCAAATATGAGCAACAGAACCAGTATCAAATACCCAGGCGCTACTACGAGCATTAGTAAGGTACACATCAATAACATGTATATCAAATATACCTTTCACTTTGTCATCCTTCTTATCTGCCAAATACTTGGGGCAGTTCCGCTTCCACTGACCAGTCCTTTTGCAGTAGAAGCACTCAGTTTCAGGCTTAGGTCCAGACTTGGGCTTCTTCCCTTGAGCAGCAACTTGCTTGCTGTTCTTCTTGAAGTTCCCTTTCTTCCCTTTGCCCTTTTTCTCGAAACTAGTGGTCTTGTTGACCATCAACACTTGATGCTCCTTCTTGATGGCAGTGACTGAAGAAGAGCTCAGGAATCGTTTTCGTCATCCCTTGCATATTATAGTTCATCACGAAGCCTTTATAACTTGGTGGCAGTGATTGAAGAACTCTATCAATGACACTATCACCAGGAAAATTAACTCCCAGTTGAGGCAAGTGGTTATGGTACCCAGACATTCTGAGTATGTGTTCACTGACAGAACTATTCTCCTCCATTTTGCAGCTATAGAACTTTTTGGAAACTTCATATCTATCAACGCGGGCATTTACTTGAAATATTAACTTCAACTCTTGGAACATCTCATATGCTCCATGACGTTCAAAATGTCTTTGAAGTCCCAATTCTAAGCCATAAAGCATGCCACACTGAACTATTGAGTAGTCATCAACACGCGTCTGCCAGGTATTCACAATGTCTACAGTTGCTGGCGCAGGTGGTACACCTAGCGGTGCTTCCAGGACGTAATTCTTCTGTGCAGCAATGAGGATAATCCTCAAGTTATGGACCCAGTCCGTGTAATTGCTACCATCATCTTTCAACTTAGCTTTGTCTAGGAACACATTAAAATTCAAAGGAACGGTAACACGGGCCATTGATCTACAACAACATAGACATGCAAAAACTATCAGGACTAAGTTCATGACAATTAAAGTTCAATTAATCATATTACTTAAGAACTCCCACTTAGATAGACATCCCTCTAGTCATCTAAATGATCACGTGATCCAAATCAACTAAACCATGTCCGATCATCACGTGAGATAGAGTAGTTTTCAATGGTGAACATCACTATGTTGATCATATCTACTATATGATTCACGTTCGACCTTTCGGTCTCCGAGTTCCGAGGCCATATCTGCATATGCTAGGCTCATCAAGTTTAACCTAAGTATTCTGCATGTGCAAAACTGGCTTGCACCCACTTTATGTGAACGTAGAGTTTATCACACCCGATCATCACGTGGTGTCTCGGCACAACAAACTGTAGCAACGATGCATACTCAGGGAGAACACTTATACCTTGAAATTTTGGAAGGGATAATCTTGTAATTCTACCGCCATACTAAGCAAAATAATATGCATAAAAGATAAACATCACATGCAATCAAAATATGTGACATGATATGGCCGTCATCATCTTGTGCTCATGATCTCCATTACCAAAGCATCGTCATGATCTCCATCGTCATCAGCTCGACACCTTGATCTCCATCACAACATCATTGTCATCTCGCCAACTATTGCTACTACGACTATCGCTAACGCTTAGTGATAATGTAAAGCAATTACATGGCGATTGTATTTCATACAATAAAGCGACAACCATATGTCTCCTGCCAGTTGCCGATAACTCTGTTTCAAAACATGATCATCTCGTAAAATAATATATACCACATCATGTCTTGACCATATCACATCACAACAAGCCCTGCAAAAACAAGTTAGACGTCCTCTACTTTGTTGTTGCAAGTTTTACGTGGCTGCTACGGGCTTCTAGCACGAACCGTTCTTACCTATGCATCAAAACTACAACGATTTTTCGTCAAGTGTGATGTTTTAACCTTCAACAAGGACCGGCCGTAGTCAAACTCGATTCAACTATAGTTGGAGAAACAGACGCCCGCCAGCCGCCTATGTGCAAAAACATGTCGGTAGAACCAGTCTCATGAACGCGGTCATGTAATGTCAGTCCGGGCCGCTTCATCCAACAATACCGCCGAATCAAAGTAAGACGTTGGTGGTAAGCAGTATGCCTATTATCTCCCAAAACTCTTTGTGTTCTACGTGTGCATATCGTCTACGCATAGACCTGGCTGTGATGCCACTGTTAGGGAACATAGTAATTCAAAAAAATTCCTACGATCATGCAAGATCTATCTAGGAGATGCATAGCAACGAGAGGGGAGAGTGTGTCCACATACCCTCGTATACCAAAAGCAGAAGCATTTAGTTAACGCGGTTGATGTAGTCGAACATCTTCACGATCCAACCGATCCAAGTACCGAACGTACGGCACCTTCGCGTTTAGCACACGTTCAGCCCGATGACGTCCCTCGAGCTCTTGATCCAGTTGAGGACGACGGAGAGTTCTGTTAGCATGACGGCGTGGTAACGATGTTGATGATGTTACCGGCGCAGGGCTTCGCCTAAGTACTATGACGATATGACCGAGGTGTTGAACTGTGGAGGGGGGCACCACACACGGCTAAGAGAACAACTGTTGTGCTTTGGGGTGCCCCCTACCCCTGTAATAAAGGAGGGAGGAGGAGGAGGCAGGCCTAGGAGGGGCGCGCCTATAGGGGGAGTCGAACTAGGATTCCCAATCCTAGTTGGAGTCCCCTTCCTTTTCCAAGAGGGGGAGAGAGGTAAAGAGGTGGAGAGGGAGAAGGAAAGAGGGGGGGCGTCGCCCACTCCTAGTCCAATTCGGACCAGCTAGGGGGGCACCCTGCGGCCCTCCTCTCCCTTTCCACTAAAGCCCAATAAGGCCCATTAATCCCCCGGGGGGTCCCGGTAACCTCTTGCTACTCCAAAAAAACGCCCGAACCTTTCCGAAACCTTTCTGGTGTCCGAACATAGCTTTCCAATATATCTATCTTTATGTCTCGACCATTTTGAGACTCCTTGTCATGTCCGTGATCTCATCCGGCACTCCAAAAAAACTTCGGTCATCAAAAACACATAACTCACAATACAAATCGTCATCGAATGTTAAGCATGCAGACCCTACGGATTCGAGAACTATGTAGACATGATCGAGACACATCTCTGATCAATAACCAATATCGAAACCTGGATGCTCATATTGGCTCCTACATATTCTATGAATATCTTTATCGGTCAAACCGCATAACAACATACGTTGTTCCCTTTGTCATCGGTATGTTACTTGCCCGAGATTCGATCGTCGGTATCATCATACTTAGTTCAATCTCGTTACCCGCAAGTCTATTTACTCGTTCCGTAATGCTTCATCCCGCAACTAAGTCATTAATCACATTGCTTGCAAGGCTTATCGTGATGAGCATTACCGAGAGGGCCCAGAGATACCTCTCCGATATACGGAGTGACAAATCCTATTCTCGATCTATGCCAACCCAACAAACACCTTCAGAGACACCTGTAGAGCATCTTTATAATCACCCAGTTATGTTGTGACGTTTGATAGCACACAAGGTGTTCCTCCCGTATTCGGGAGTTGCATAATCTCATAGTCTGAGGAACATGTATAAGTAATGAAGAAAGCATTAGCAATGAAACTTGTAATGATCATAATGCTAAGCTAACAGATGGGTTTTGTCAATCACATCATTCTCTAATGATGTGATCCCGTTCATCAAATGACAACACATGTCTATGGTTAGGAAACATAACCATCTTTGATTAACGAGCTAGTCTAGTAGAGGCATACTAGGGACACTAAGTTTTGTCTATATTCACACATGTACTAAGTTTCCGGTTAATACAATTCTAGCATGAATGATAAACATTTATCATGATATAAGGAAATATAAATAACAACTTTATTATTGCCTCTAGGGCATATTTCCTTTAGTGATATGGTCAAGATATGATGTGATATAAATATGTTGTATGAGATGATCATGTTTTGTAAAAGTTATCGACAACTGGCAGGAGCCTTATGGTTGTCGCTTTATTGTATAAAATACAAACCTATGTAATTGCTTTACTTTATCACTAAGCGATAGCGATAGTCGTAGAAGCAATGGTTGGTGAGACGACCACGACGCTACGATGGAGATCAAGGTGTTAAGTCGGTGATGATGGAGATCATGACGTTGCTTTGATGATGGAGATCAAAAGCACAAGATGATGATGGCCATATCATGTCACATATTTTGATTGCATGTGATGTTTATCTTTTATGCATCTTATTTTTCTTAGTACGGCGGTAGCATTATAAGATGATCCCTTACTAAAATGTCAAGGCAGAAGTGTTCTCCCCGAGTATGCACCGTTGCGAAAGTTCTTCCTATTGAGATACCACGTGATGATCGGGTGTGATAAGCTCTACGTTCAAATACAGCGAGTGCAAGCTAGTTTTGCACATGCGGAATACTCGGGTTAAACTTGACGATCCTAGCATATACAGATATGGCCTCGAAACACTAGAGACCGAAAGGTCGAATGTGAATCATATAGTGGATATGATCAACATAGAGATATTCACCATTGATGACTACTCCATCTCACGTGATGATCGAACATGGTTTAGGATTTCTGGATCACGTATCATTTAGATGACTTGAGGGATGCTTATTGATACGTCTCCAACAAATCTATAATTTTTTATTGTTCCATGTTATTATATTATCTATATTGGATGTTTAATGGGCATTAATATGCTATTTTATATTATTTTTGGGACTAACCTATTAACCAAGGGCCCAGTGCTAGTTTCTGTTTTTTTCCTATTTTAGAGTTTTGCAGAAAAGGAATACCAAACAGAGTCCAAACGGAATGAAACCTTCGCGATGATCTTTCTTGGACCAAAAGCAAACTAGAAGACTTGGAGATGAAGTCGGAGATGCAACGAGGAAGCCACAAGGAAGGAGGGCGTGCCCCCCACCCTCGTGGGCCCTTCGTGGCTCCCCTAACCTAGTTCCTTCGCCTATATATACTCTTATACCCTAAAAACATGAAGGAGAGCCATGAAACCACTTTTCCACCGCCACAACCTTCTGTACCCATGAGATCCCATCTAGGAGCCTTTTTCGGCATCCTGTCGGAGGGGGATTCGATCATGGAGGGCTTCTACATCAACACCACTACCTCTCAGATGAAGCATGAGTAGTTTACCACAGACCTTCGAGTCCATAGCTATTAGCTAGATGGCTTCTTCTCTCTCTTTGATTCTCAATACCATGTTCTCCTCGATGTTCTTGGAGATCTGTTCGATGTAATACTCTTTTGCGGTGTGTTTGCCGAGATCCGATGAATTGTGGATTTATGATGAAGATTATCTATGAATATTATTTGGTTCTTCTCTAAATTCTTATATGCATGATTTGATATCTTTGCAAGTCTCTTTGAATTACCGGTTTAGTTTGGCCTACTAGATTGATCTTTCTTGCCATGGGAGAAGTGCTTAGCTTTGAGTTCAATCTTGCGGTGTCCTTTCCCAGTGACAGTAGGGGCAACAAGGCACGTACTGTATTGTTGCCATCGAGGATGAAAAGATGGGGTTTTCATCATATTGCTTCAGTTAATTCCTCTACATCATGTCATCTTGCCTAATGCGTTACTCTGTTCTTTATGAACTTAATACTCTAGATGCATGCTAGATAACGGTCGACGTGTGGAGTAATAGTAGTAGATGCAGGCAGGAGTCGGTCTACTTGACACGGACGTGATGCCTATGTTCATGATCATTGCCTTGGATATCATCATAACTATGCGCTTTTCTATCAATTGCTCGGTAGTAATTCGTTCACCCACCGTAATGTTTGCTATCTTGAGAGAAGCCACTAGTGGAAACTATGGCCCCGGGGTCTCTTTTCCATATTATTGAATCTCATTTACATCTTTCTAATTTCCGATCTACTATTTTGCAATCTGTACTTTCCAACTATAAACCAAAAATACCAAAAATATTTAATTTACCATTTATCTATCTCTATCAGATCTCACTTTTGCAAGTGACCGTGAAGGGATTGACAACCCCTTTATCGCGTTGGGTGCAAGTTGTTGGTTGTTTGTGCAGGTATTCGGTGACTTGTGCGTTGTCTCCTGCTAGGTTGATACCTTGGTTCTCAAAACTGAGGGAAATACTTACGCTACTTTGCTGCATCACCCTTTCCTCTTCAAGGGAAAACCAACTCAAGCTCAAGAGGTAGCAAGAAGGATTTCTCGCCCCGTTGCCGGGGAGATCTACGTCAAGTCAAGCCATACCAATTACCCATCATAAACTCTTCTCCCTTGCATTACATTATTCGCCATTCGCCTCTCGTTTTCCTCTCCCCCACTCCTAAAACGATTTTCGAAAACCATTTGTCTTTTCTTCGCCCTTCTTCCGTTCATTCTTTTGTCCGCTTGTGTTACTATGTGACTTCTTTTTGCTTGCATCTTTGCTTGCTAAAAGTTTATGGATCCTCATCCACTTGCTAATTTTTTAAGAGGTCTAATTTTGATGAAACAATTGCTTGTGAGTTTTGTGCACTTGTTATCTTTATGAGGTTTTGCTTGAAATTCGTGAATCTGAAAATTGTGATGAAGAAATTTATGAAGAGATTCACGATAGCTCCTTGAATAAAAAGAAGGATTGCAATGATTTTACTATAAATTCTATTGATGTCAATTGTGCTAATAGTATGCAAAACCCTAAGCTTGGGGATGCTAGTTTTGCTATGACTACTATTTGTTGCAATGATCATGATTGGGTTGATTCTTTTTATGATCTTGAAACATTATTTAAGCCCCATGATGAATATGAGATTGATAATAGTGTTTGCAATATTATCGAAAGTGGGTTTGGAAGAGTGTCAACTTTAGATCCCACATATTTGGAGAATGTTCAATCTTATGGAATTTTTGATAAAAGTGGGTTTGGAGAGGTCATGACTTTAGTTAATGTTAGTCTCACTATTTTGGAAGAGTGTCTATTTCGCATGCATGTGGATCGTGTTGAAAATATTTTATGTGATAGCCATTTTGTTGAATTTTCTTATGATCCCACATGTAATTATTATGAGAGAGGAAAATATAGTTGTAGAAATTTTCATGTTACTAAATTACCTCTCGTTATGTTAAGATTGCTATTGTTTCTTTCCGCTTCCTTGCATATGCTAGTTTTGCTTGCTATGATAATTTGTTTGCCTATAAGATGCCTATGCATAGGAAGTATGTTAGACTTAGATGTGTTTGTCACGTGTTTCATGATGCTCTCTTTGCTCTTCAATTCTTCTCTTTCATGTGAGCATCAACGAAATTATCAATGCCTAGCTAAGGGCGTTAAACAATAGCACTTGTTGGGAGGCACCCAATTTTATTTTTGTTGTTTGCTTTTTGTTCCTGTTTAGTAATAAATAATTCATATAGCCTCTGGTTAGATGTGGTTTTATGTTTTAATTAGTGTTTGTGCCAAGTAGAACCTTTAGAATAGCTTACGGTGATAGTTGTGTTGATCCTGCTGAAAATCAGAAACTTTTGTGCTTAGTAAATTAGTTTTAAAATTCACAGAAACGTGATTTTGATCTGATTCGTTTTTATCTGGATTGGTACACAAATTTATCAAATTTACCTAATTTGTATGGATTTTTAGAGTTACAGAAGTATTCGAGAGTTACAGACTACTACAGACTGTTCTGTTTTTGACAGATTCTGTTTTTCGCGTGTTGTTTGCTTATTTTGATGAATCTATGAGTAGTATTGGGGGGTATGAACCATGGAGAAGTTGCAATATAAATAAAGAATGAGTTCACAACAGTACATTAAAGTGGTGATTTATTTTCTTATACTAATGGAGCTCATGAGATTTTCTTTCGAGTTTTGTGTTGTGAAGTTTTCAAGTTTTGGGTAGGATTTGATGGAGTTTGGAATAAGGAGTGGCAAGAGCCTAAGCTTGTGGATTCCAAAGTAACCCCAAGGTAAAATTCAAGGACAACCAAAAGCCAAAGCTTGGGGATGCCTGATGACCCACAAGTATAGGGGATCTATCGTAGTCCTTTCGATAAGAGTGTTGAACCCAACGAGGAGCAGAAGGAAATGTTAAGCGGTTTTCAACAAGGTATTCTCTGCAAGTACTGAAATAAGTAGTAACAGATAGTTTTGTGATAGGATAGATTGTAACGAGTAACAAGTAACAAAAGTAAATAAAGTGCAGCAAGGTGGCCCAATCCTTTTTGTAGCAAAGGACAAGCCTGGACAAACTCTTATAATAGGAAAAGCGCTCCCGAGGACACATGGGAATATCGTCAAGCTAGTTTTCATCACGCTCATATGATTTGTGTTCAGTACTTTGATAATTTGATATGTGGGTGGACCAGTGCTTGGGTACTGCCCTTACTTGGACAAGCATCCCACTTATGATTAACCTCTATTGCAAGCATCCGCAACTACAACAAAAGTATTAAGGTAAACCTAACCATAGCATGAAACATATGGATCCAAATCAGCCCCTTATGAAGCAACGCGTAAACTAGGGTTTAAGCTTCCGTCACTCTAGCAACCCATCATCTACTTATTACTTCCCAATGCCTTCCTCTAGGCCCAAATAATGGTGAAGTGTTATGTAGTCGATGTTCACATAACACCACTAGAGGTTAGACAACATACATCTTATCAAAATATCAAACGAATACCAAATTCACATGACTACTAATAGCAAGACTTCTCCCTTGTCCTCAGGAACAAACGTAACTACTCACAAAGCATATTCATGTTCATAATCAGAGGGGTAATAATGTGCATATAGGATCTGAACATATGATCTTCCACCAAATAAACCAACTAGCATCAACTACAAGGAGTAATCAACACTACTAGCAACCTACTAGCACCAATCCCGGACTTGGAGACAAGAATTGGATACAAGAGATGAACTAGGGTTTGGAGATGAGATGGTGTTGGTGAATATGTTGATGGAGATTGCCCTCTCCCGATGAGAGGAGCGTTGGTGATGACGATGGTGATGATTTCCCCCTCCCGGAGGGAAGTGTCCCCGGCAGAACAGCTCTGCCGGAGCCCTAGATTGGTTCCGCCTCATGGCGGCGGAGTCTCGTTGTCGGTGTACTAGAGTAGGGGTACCCTAGTATCCCGAACTTGTGCACGGGCAGTCGCAGCGCCCCGCGACGAGGCTTGCCGGGTGACCGCCAAGGTCCTCCGTGGTTCCTTTGGGGCCATTCAAGAACAAAGTGATCAAGCCACGGAGACAAGACCCCGACAAGAGGAGCTTGCCGGGAAGGCCAACCGAGGCACAAAGAGACAAGACCCCGGCAAGAGGAGCTTGCCGGGGAGGCCAATCAAGACACCTCAAGAAACTTGCCGCGACGCGCCTCGCGTCCCGGCAAGGCCCGGCGAGCGACAAGCTTCTGGGCGCGGCAAGGCAACGACCGCGGCAAGACGCTTGCCGCGGAAAGCTACCACCCTGTACCTACGCTCCAGCACATCCACCAACGTGTCGCCCTGGGGCCATTCCAGGCGCGCGTGGCGAGAGGCTGTGCAGCCAGCGGTGCGGGGTGGCAAGCGGCGCTGACAAGATAGCCATCGTGGCATGCGGTGGTGCCCCTGACGGTCCCTCTCTGCACTGTTTGGGCGACACAGACGGGCATTTAATGCCCTTGTCCCCTGCCATCAGGGTTAGGTAGGATACACTGTACAAGTAGGTGTACCAACCGCAGTTCTTTTACATTTTTACCCTTGCATGCGTTGCCACCTGTCGGTGACCCCTTGAGCATATAAAAGGAGGCCCATGCGCAACGTAGAGGGGGGTTCAAAACCAGAAGACACTCATGCTCGGCCTCACAGCTAGTGGGTACTGTAGCGCTCATCGCTGTTGAGCAAGAACACAATACAATCACAAAGCAGCAGTAGGAGTATTATCTCTCCGGAGAGCTCCGAAGCAGGGTAAACTGCTCGTGTGCTTCGCCTCGATCCACTCTTCGTGCGGCCTCTGCCCCCCGCCGGACCGAAAAGGGGCCTTGCCCAGTAGGTGCTCGTTCCCACGACATCTTTGGCGCGCCCGGTAGGGGTTCGTCGAGGTTGTGTCAACCCGATCCGGCGTTCACACGAGCCAGATCTTCATCTTCTTCATCATCTTCATCGACATGCCACCGAAGAAGAAGGCTTCGGAAGTGGCTGCTCCGTCCACGTCGATCCCACCACCACCGAAGCAAACGGGTGGTGGGGTAGACACCGGTGGAGGAACGGGCGTCGACGAGGGAGCTCACGCTGCTGCCAGGTCCAAGGACAAGGCTGCGCAAACCTCGGCGTCCGTACATGCACCGCGCCCATCTCAGGAGGCGCGGGACCGACAGCGTCATGGTACTTGCGGTACCATACGCTCGTTGGACCGAGATCGAGCTGCTGGATCTCGGGATGCTCAAGACCAGCATGCGCGCCAACATGCTGGCACGAGCAAGACACGGTCGCCTGGACGGGATCCTGCTCCTTCTAACATAGTTAGAAGTCCGAGCATATCCCGCTCCTCGCACCGTTCGCCACCACCACCCAAAACTTCGGAAGAAGCTTTGGCATGAGCTCAACTGCTCCTGGATTACCCTCCAATGGCGGACAAGATCGACGAATGGAGGGCCACCATTCAGAGTCTCATCGGCTTCGCCAACGGCGACACTCCATGGTAGCCGAATGCATCGCAGCCGCGGCAAGATCGCCAGGCGCGAGCCGATGGCGACAAGACCGGTGGGGGTGCAACCACCGTGCACTCTCCGCCCCGAAGGGCAAGATCGCCGACTCGCCGGGTCAACCTTGACACCGACTCCACCGCGTCGTCGGATCCACGAGCTCGTCGCGATCAGCGCCAAGTTCTTCACGAACGACAGCAAGAAGATGCTCGTACTCGCATCGAGCATCGAAGAGAAGCGCGGCGTCAATCTGACCAGCGCGCTGGGCCCACTGTCGACATGCATGCACCAGGGGAATCAGGCGACTTGCCGTACGCGGTAGGTTACCCTGCGTTCACTCGTGAGCTGCGGCAAGTCTAGTGGCCCAGCACAAAGAACTTCAAGCCAGATGTACCAGAGAAGTACGATGGCAAGTTGCATCCGTTGGAGCTCCTCAGCATCTACACCATTGCGGTGCAAGCTGCCGGGGGGCGAGACGACAAGATCCTTGCCAACTACTTCCCGCTGGTGCTCAAGCCCAATGTCAGGTCCTGGCTCATGCACTTGCCGGACAACTCCATATCCTCCTGGGCAGATCTATGCCATCAGTTTGTCGGCGCCTTCACAGGCGGCCACAAGCCTCATGGCCAAGAGAGTGATCTTCATCTGCTCGCCCAGAAGGAAGGAGAGCCCCTGCGCAAGTACATTCAGAGATTCAGCCAAGTGCAGCGCAACATCCCAGATGTCCACCCTGCCCCGGTCATCAGCGCGTTCCATCAAAACGTGCGAAACCGCAGGATGCGGGAGGAGATGGCGATGTGCAAGATCAGAGATGTCAGTGAGCTATATGCCCTGGCCGACAAGTGTGCACGTGCTGAGGAAGGGAGGAAACTCCCCGGAGAGAACACAAGAGCAGGAGGATCTGACAGCGATGATGTCGCCTCGGCAAGAAAAAACCGGCGGCAGAACAATAGGAAGAAGAAAGGCAAAGATGTGCTAGTCGTTGAGCAGTCCGGCAACGGAGGTGGCGCCAAGGAAGCCAAAGCTGTGGCGGCCGCCGACAAGAAGGACGGCTCCGACAAGCAGTACTGCAAGATCCACCGCACCAAGGGCCATGATCTCCAGAGCTGCAAGAAGGTCGAGCAGCTTGTCGAGCAGCAGAAGGCTGAGTACGAGCGACGCGACAAGGAGAAGGCCCAAGAAGGTACTGGGGGATCCGGCAAGAAGCGTCCTAGCCGGGGAGGAAGCCGCGGCAAGGCCAAGCCGCGGCAAGGAGACAGGCCTCCCCGTGGCCGCGACAAGGACGAAGATGAAGACGACGATGAAGACATGAATGATGACGAGGCCGATGAGCAGGAGTTCCAGAAAGCCACATAGGTCCTTTGCATTGACGGTGGTGCTTCTCTGCATACTTCACACCGCCAGCTCAAACAGTGGGTGCGGGAAGTCAATGCGGCAGAACCACCCGTCGAATCACGCAAGCCTTTGAAATGGTCCAGCATGCCTATCATCTTTGATATTGAGGACCACCCTGATCGCATAACTGCGGTCGGGTGCTTGCCGATGTTGGTTTCACCAACTATCCGCAACCTCAAGGTCACTAAGATCCTAGTTGATGGCGGGGCCGGCTTGAATCTGATCTCCTCCGCGGTACTCCAGAAACTCCAGATCCCTGACAGCGAGCTCGAAGAGACCAGCACATTCCAAGGAATCAACCCGGGAAGGAGCAAGCCGAAGGGGAAGATCACGTTGCCGGTGACGTTTGGCAGTGAGTTGAACTTCAGGACTGAGAGGATCACTTTTGACGTTGCCGATTTTCCATTGCCTTACAATGGAATACTAGGTCGTCCAGCACTCGCCAAGTTCATGGCAGCCTCTCACTATGCATACAACATGCTCAAGATGCCAGGCCCGATAAGTGTCATCTCTGTCCCTGGCGACAAGAAGGATGTTCTTATCTGCGCCCACAAGATTTACCGGGACACAGCAGCCGCAGCAGAACGCAAGTCACTTGCCGCTGAAGCTCCCGGGGGGAAGAAGAAGACCAAGTCCGGCAAGAGCTCTGATGCCCACTCCGGCAAGCGCACCTCTTCGGAGTGCTGCACTACCGTCGAGGACGCACCATCGAGCTCCACAGGCAAGTGTAAGAAGGCAATGGCAGCTCCGCCAGAAACTAAGAAGGTGTCCGCCAAGGAGGACGGCACTGGTGGTACCTTCACCATCAGTGCCACGCTCGACCCTAAATAGGAAAGCGCGCTTGTTGCTTTCCTGCGGGCGAATATCGACGTGTTTGCATGGCAACCGTCTGACATCCCCGGTGTTCCCAGGAAAGTAATCGAGCACCACCTTGTTGTCTGTCCTCATGCGCGGCCCGTCAAGTAGAAAGTCAGGAAACAAGCAGTGGAGCGCCAAGAATTCATCGCGGAAGAAATCAAGAAGTTGGAAGCAGCAGGCCTTGTCAGAGGGGTGCTCCATCCTACGTGGTTGGCCAATCCTGTAGTCGTGCGCAAGACAAACGGGAAATGGAGGCTTTGTATCAACTTTACCGATGTTAATAAAGCTTGTCCCAAAGACCCATTTCCCTTGCCGCGCATCGACCAGATTGTTGACTCCACGGCCGGATATGATTTGCTTTCATTTCTAGATGCATACTCAGGATACCATCAGATCTTCATGGCAGAAGAGGATAAGGAGAAGACCGCATTCATCACTCCATGTGGCACGTACTGTTTCGTACGGATGCCTTTCGGATTAAAGAATGCCGGTTCAACATTTGCAAGAGTAGTCCATGACGCTTTTGAGCCACAAATACACAGAAATGTAGAAGCCTACATGGATGACATAGTGGTCAAGAGCAAGGACAGGGCAACTCTGATCCAAGATTTAGATGAAACTTTTGCAAATCTGCGCAAGATCAACCTCAAGCTTAACCCCGAGAAGTGCGTGTTTGGAGTCCCCTCCGGCAAGCTTCTCGGGTTCTTCGTGTCTCAGCGGGGAATTGAAGCCAATCCCGACAAGATCAAGGCCATCGAGCAGATTGAAGCACCGAAGCGCGTCAAGGATGTACGAAGGCTTGCCGGTTGTGTGGCTGCTCTCAGCAGGTTTATTTCTAAGTCTGCTGAGCGCGCCCTGCCATTTTTCAAAATATTAAAAAAGGCAGGTCCAATGAAATGGACTTCGGAAGCGGAGGCTGTGCTGCAGGACTTGAAGAGATACCTGTCCTCCACTCCAATACTTGTCGCACCTAAGCCACAAGAGAAGTTGCTGCTGTATATAGCGGCAACCAATCAAGTGGTTACTGTTGCGTTAGTAGCGGAGAGGGAGGCAGATGATGAGCCAGCAAACGCGGCAAGTGCATCCAGCGACAAGCAGGGGGCTTCGCCGACAAGCTCTGGTCCCGACAAGGGTGGATCTGCGCAGGCGCATGAGGAGGTGCAGAAGAAAATGATGCAGCGCCCAGTTTACTTTGTAAGTTCCCTTCTGCATGGGGCTAGGTCAAGGTACTCTGGTGTACAGAAATTGCTTTTCGGCCTTCTCATGGCCTCGAGAAAGCTGCGCCATTACTTCCAAGCACATGAGATAACAGTTGTCACTCGCTTTCCGCTGAAAAGGATACTGCAGAATCCAGAAGCAACAGGCAGGATTGTCGAGTGGGCACTGGAACTGTCAAGCTTTGGCCTCAAGTTTGAAAGCACTTCAACTATCCAGAGCAGAGCCTTGGCAGAATTCATAGCAGAGTGGACGCCAACACCAGATGAAGAAATTCCAGAGATGAGCATCCCCGTCAAGGAAGCAAGCAAAGAGTGGCTTATGTACTTTGATGGTGCCTTCTCGCTGCAAGGCGCCGGTGCGGGCGTGCTACTTATCGCACCCACCGGAGAGCACCTCAAGTACATAGTCCAGATGCACTTTCCCAAGGAGCAAGCAACAAACAATACTGCAGAGTATGAAGGTTTGCTTGCCGGTCTCAGGATCGCGGTAGACCTTGGGATCAAGAAGCTCATTGTCAGGGGTGACTCGCAGCTTGTCGTCCGCCAAGTGAACAAAGATTATCAGAGTCCGTTGATGGAAGCATACGTTGACGAAGTGAGAAAGTTAGAAGAGCACTTTGACGGCCTGCAGATGGAACATGTTCCGAGAGCTCAGAACAACATTGCCGACGGCCTGTCAAAGTGCGCTGCACTTAAGTTACCTGTGGAACTAGGGATCTTTGTGCTCAAACTGACTCGACCATCCGTAACGCCATCAACTGGACAGAGCAAGAAGAGAAAGTTGAACTCTGGTGACTATTTTCCGGCAGAGCTTCCCGAAGCCGCCGCCAAGAAGGTCCACAAGATCAACACCGAGGGTGTTGTGGAGCAGTCTGCTCCGACAAGCCCTAGGGTTTGTTCCGTTGGAGCAGACGCTCCCGACAAGTTTTGCTCCGGCAAGCTTGTCGGAGAACATCAAGCTCTGGTTGAGTCACAGGTTCTCGCCGTAGAAGCGGATGTTCCCGCAGCAGCATATGTGCCTTTAGTCCTTGTTATCGAGCCGCAAGCTCCAGCATGGGCACAGCAAATTGTCCGTTTCCTTCAGACAGGAGAACTTCCCGAAGAGCAAGAAGAAGCAAAAAGAGTAGCCCGGCAATCAAGTATGTACCAGTTTGTCGATAGCACACTGTACAGAAGAAGATTCAACGGCGTGAAATTGAAGTGTATTCGCCGGGAAGATGGACAAAAGCTGTTGGCAGAGATACATGGAGGCATATGTGGCCACCACATTGGCGCAAGAGCACTTGCCGGCAAAGCATTCCGGCAAGGTTTCTTTTGGCCGACAGCCCTCCAGGATGCAACTGCACAAGTAACCAAGTGTGAAGCGTGCCAGCTCCATTCCAAACAGATACACCAGCCAACTCAAGCTCTCCAGACGATCCCTTTATCCTGGCCATTTTTGGTCTGGGGGCTCGACATCCTCGGCCCCTTTCCCCGAGCTGTCGGGGGCTTTGAGTACTTGTACGTTGCAATCGACAAGTTCACAAAGTGGCCGGAAGTGGAAGCAGTGAGGAAGGTGACAGCACAGTCAGCGGTCAAGTTCTTTAGGTTGATTGTTTGCCGTTTCGGGATCGCTAACAGGATCATCACCGACAACGACACGCAATTCACGAGCCGCACCTTCTTGCAGTACGTCCAAGATCTTGGCGCCAAGATCTGCTTCGCTTCTGTTACTCACCCGAGAAGCAACGGTCAAGCGGAGAGGGCAAATGCTGAAGTGCTGCGCGGGCTCAAGACCAGGACTTTCGACAGGCTCCACAGGTGCGGAAAGAACTGGATCGAGGAGCTGCTGGTGGTTCTTTGGTCGATCAGGACAACGCCGAATCGAGCCACTGGCCAGACACCTTTCGCTCTAGTCTATGGAGCAGAGGCAGTTCTCCCCACGGAACTCGTATACGGGTCGCCTCGAGTGCTCGCTTATGATGAGCTTGAGCAAGAGCAGCTGCGGCAAGATGACGCGCTGCTCCTTGAGGAAGACTGTCTTCAGGCTGCTGTACGAGCTTCTCGATACCAGCAAGCTTTGCGCCGCTACCATAGCCGCAAAGTTAATGCCAGAAGTCTCGAGGAAGGCGACCTTGTTCTTCGGCGCGTTCATTCCGCCAAGAATTCCAACAAGTTGACGCCGAAGTGGGAAGGCCCTTACCGGGTGAAACGAGTCACTAGGCTTGGCGTTGTCCGCCTTGAGACCGAAGATGGCTTTCCGGTGAGCAACTCCTGGAACATTGAGCATCTTCGTAAGTTTTATCCGTAAGGCGCGGTTGCCGGAACCTATTCCGGCAACCACCTTTTGTACGAGTCTTACCGCTGTTGCATGTAATCCTTTGTACAAAGCCGGGCGCAGACCCCGTGCATAAATAAAGCTCATGTGCTCCACACATCTTGTCAATTTCATGCTTTCTATTTTTTGCGTGTGTTATCTGACACTTTGTGCAGCACCTACCCCTGGTAAGCAATAACGAGCCATAAGGCTCCGTATCTTTATTTTCTCTTCTTTCTTTTTTCGCAAAGAAAAGGAAGGTTCCCTCGCCCACAAGTTTGCCGGGGGGAAAGGAGGAGATGATGGTGTGGACCAGGCGTCATTCAAAAAAGTGTCGCCTTACCGGGAAGCAAACGACAGAAAAGCTAAGTTGCCAAAGTTTGAGCAATTAGTTTTAAAAAATTTAAGTTATTTTCCTCGAACGACCATACTTTGTATGACAAACCTGTGCGCGGAGGAATCAACTCGCAGCTAGTTGCGCCCTTACTTTGTTTCGAGTCCGCTCAACAACTTAAGTGAGCTGTGACTAGTTGCGACAAGGTTTCTTGTCGGCAGCGGCACCGCCAGCAGGCTGTTGATGTTCCGCACTCAGCGCTCGCGACAAGGGTGCCTGCGCCGACAAGTTCCCTAAAAGCGTAGGGCAAAAACATACAAAGGAAAGAATCAAGTAAAGGAAATAACATAGCAATCGATACCCAGAATAAAGTTATATTACAAAATAGCTTGTCGCAGCTCTAATGGATTGTTCTCGCAACATGACTAGCAGCGACAAGGAAAGGAGGAAATGGGCAGCCTAGTCTACGCGGTCGCCATAAACCCTCTTGACCTCGTTCACCTTGTCCACAATGGGTGCGACAAGGGCCTTGAGCGCTTCCAGATCAGCATCCAGAGGCAGCTTCCTGAGGACATTGGTGAGGTTGAGGCCTGGGTTGCGGAAGGCCACCTTCACCAACACCTTCTGCAGAACTCTCGCACAGATCGTGCACGACTCGTCGGCCAACTGCTTTGGGATCTTCTCCCGGAGTCGCTGGAGGGCCGTCGCCACGCCTTTGAAGAACAAAGTGAGCTTGGCGCTGGGCTGGAGGTTCTCGTCGGAGGAATATTCGAAATCCTCCATCCCCAGCTGCGCCAGCTCTCCGCCGATGGCGGCAACAACATCCACGAGACCCTCCGTCCAGTGCTCCACATTCTCCCTGAAGGTGTTCTGGGTGGCGGCAGCACTCGCCAGCAGCTCCTCGTTGGCCTTGATCTCCTTCTTCAAGGCCACCTCCTGCTCCTTGGCGCTGTCCAGCGTCTTGGTCAAAGTAGCCAGCTTCAACTAAAGATCTGCGTTGGAGTCCTTGGCGGCGCTCAGCTCCTTGCCCTTCTCGACGAGACGACCCTGCAGCTCACCGTGGGCGAGGGCGTCCTTCTCGCGCTCACGATGGAGCGCGGCAAGCTCTTCCTCCCTCGCCTTGAGATCGGCCTCTAGCTGCGCCACCTTCGTCTCCAGCTCCTTCTTGGCGGCCTCGGCAGCTGCGGCCGCGTCCTTTGCTTCCTTGAGAGCCCTGCCAAAAGTTCGCTCCCGCGCGGCAAGCTCCTCCTCGTGGCTGTCAAGGTTGACTTTCCGCTGCGTCAACTCGCCTTCCCACACAGACAGCTCCTCGGCGGCAAGCCGCTGTTGCTCTTCAGCTTCAGCCTTCTCGAGAAGGAAGGCTTTCCGCACCTCGACGAGCTGCGCCCGCTCCTCCGCAATGGACCGGAGGGCTTCCTGATTGCGACTCTGGAGCTCCTCCACGCGCTTTTCGATGTCCGCTCCGCCTGCGTGACAAGCGCTTCCCGGGACTCCACCTTGTCTTGTCGGGCGCGGTAGAGCGACACCAGCTTCTGCAGAAGCCGCTCCTCCTCAGACTCGCCGCTGCTGCTGCTTGGCGCATCAACCAGCGTCAGCCCAGCGGAGGCGAGCACCTCTCCATCAAAGGATTCTCCTTCCACCGGCGCCCTGGAGATTGACGCCCAGGGGAGCTTGATGAAGATGCCATCGCCAGCCTTCAAGTAGGCGCCAGGCTGGGGCTCTTCGGAGCCTGACGCTGCGGCGGCGGCAGAGGGATCGGCGGTCGGCGTAGCGCCTTGCGCTCCTGCGGCCCCAGGGTCGTCAGTGCGATCGCCGGACCCCTCACCCGCTCCTGCAGCGGCAGCCTTGGCGGCCTCTTCGCCGGCGGGATCATCAGCGCCGGCCTCTTCTTCGGTGGCGGTGGCGTCATCAGTGTTGCCACGCGCGTTCTCCTCGCCGGTGGCCTCGGTCTCCATCGGCTCCACGGAAGGTGGATCTGAAGGCCGGAAGAGGGAGAAAAGCCAAGCAAATATCCAAAAAGGAAATCAGAAAAAGAAGAACTCAAGGGAGGCTTTCCGGCAAGAAGGGTTACCTATGCCGGGATCTGCAGTCATGGGCTCCACCACCGGGGGGTCGCTGGTGCTGTCCCTTGCCGGAGAACGCTCCCTTGCCGGGGAATCCTCCCTTGGCGGTGTAGTCAAAGCAGATAGCGTCTCAGGGGCGGCTTCCGGTTGCTCTTGGTGAGGCTGTTCTGCTCCTACACAAACCAACATTCAGATATCAGCAAAAGAAGGAACACCCATGCGCGCCTAACAGCGGGAAGTAAACCATATACTTACGCTGGGGGTTGCGCTGGGGGCTGCTTTGGGGAATGATTGCCGGGTCCAGCAAGGTGGTCTCGGGCGCGCCCCCTGCTGTCGCGGTGGGCTCGTCCTCGATGACAATCACCAGAGCCTTGGCTCTCTTCGCCGCTCTCTAAGCCAGAGTCCTGAAATGGAATGGAATCAGAGTGAAGAAAATCAGATACAAGACAAAACAACAAGAGTTGAAGAAATACAAGTACAGCAGAAAATCTTACTCTTCTTCTTCCTCGTCGGAGCTGAGAGCGGAGAGGTCGAAGTCCGGCCCACCTCCGGCGCGACGAGGCGGAGGAGTAGGTTCCCTTGACCGCTTGGCGGGGGCAGCGGCAGGACCAGAAGCGGCGGTCTGGGAGGACCCCGCTCCAGTTGGCGTAGCGGCGTGAGACGCTCCCGCGGCAACAGTGCTTGTCGCGGCGGAGCGTTTCGCGCGGCGCGACGGCTGATGACCCGTCTGCCGCCCTGCTACGTCCCCAGCCTTGCGGAGACGCCTTCTTGGTGGAGCTGGGGGCTCTTCTTGCGGCAAGCTGCTCGAAGATGGCAGGCCGCTCGAACCCTCGGCGGGCTCGCTCGACTCGGCTTCAGGCTCGGCAAGCTCTCCCTCGCCGGCAAGCTCTCCGGCAAGCTCATCTCGATCGGCAAGGCTTGCCGCCTCTGCTGCCTCTGCCTCCTCCACGGTGAATCCGAACTCGCCCACGGCAGCGGCTGCCGCCGCCTCTTCCGCCCTAGTGGCGATGCGCCGCATCTCCGCATCGGTGGTGTCGCGGGTGAGGCGCTTCTGTTCATCGGAGCGGATCGCCACCTCCACCAAGCCGTCGAAGAACTCCCGAACAACGTCGTCCGCAGGCTCTTGCCAAGTTGGGACAATTCCATGCGAGTCGCACAACGGCATCATTGCGCGGATGCGGTCGAGCGAGGAATTGTTGCACAGCGGAACGACGCCCAGCGGCAGCCTGAACCACTCGGGATGCTGAGGGTCGTGCTTGAACAGCTCCTTGAGCATCGCGTCCAGCTCCAGGACGGTGAAATTGAAGTTGAGGCCCGGGCGCAGCCTCATGATGTCCGCCGGGCCCCCGAACAGCCAGGCGGGTCTCCCCCTCTCCTGCAGAGGGCGATGCGGCGGCGAAGGAAATCTGCGCCAACGGCGCCTACAATAAGCCCAGCAAGCCTAAGGCGCAGGATCCGGGTGACGACAATCTTCAGCCTGTCGTCTTCCGGCGCCAAGCTGCTCCAATCGTTGCCGCGCACTGCTACGGCTTGGCGTTGGGCGGTGAACGGCTGCGGGTTCTCCTCGACGATCCAGCACCAGTCTGCTCTCCACTCCTCCCATTTGCTGCGGAGCTCCCCCTCCAGATAGGCCTCCTTCTTGCCGGCCCTCGAGATCCAGGCGATCCCGCCGGATAGGGGTTCCCCTCTCTCAACCCGGGGCATAAAAAAGTGGCGGAAGAGAGCTACGTTTGGGTGGACTCCGACAAAGTTTTCGCAGAGATGTGCGAAAACCGCCATGGTCAGAACGGCGTTGGGGGTGAAGTCAAGGAGGTGGAACCCGTAGGTGTTCATGATATCGTAGAAGAATTCAGAAAAGGGCGGGCAGAGCCCGCAGTAGAAGAACAGCTAGAAGAATGGGTATCCGTTTGGAGCCTGTTCCGAAGCGGCGGCGGAGAGCAGCTTCGTGCGCGGATGCGCTCGCGTCTCCGTCGACTAGAAAAGGTAGTATCACTCCCTCAGCTCCTTCGCGGCGAGCTCGGGGGGGGGGGGGAAGAGTGCCCGCTCCTTTCGCAGCGCCTCGAGCCGCAGCGCCTCGGCCGACTTCACGCCCTTCCCGGCTTTCGGAGCCATGGCGGAGGTGGTGGGGGAGATCGACGGTGTTGGTGGCACCGGTGGCAATGGGGGGCGGAGCGCTGCTCTCTTTCGGCTTTGGAAGAAGGGGGGGAGCGGCGGAGATTTCTAAGATTGGAAACGGCAACTGGCGATATGGGGGAACTGCCGCTGTTTCCCCTGCTTATAAAGAGGGAGGAGCTCATGAGCGCCACAGTACCCACTAGCTGTGAGGCCGAGCGTGAGTGTCTTCTGGTTTCGAACCCCCCTCTACGTTGCGCATGGGCCTCCTTTTATATGCTCAAGGGGTCACCGACAGGTGGCAACGCATGCAAGGGTAAAAATGTAAAAGAACTGCGGTTGGTACACCTACTTGTACAGTGTATCCTACCTAACCCTGACGGCAGGGGACAAGGGCATTAAATGCCCATCTGTGTCGCCCAAACAGTGCAGAGAGGGACCGTCAGGGGCGCCACCGCATGCCACGATGGCTATCTTGTTAGCGCCGCTTGCCACCCCGCACCGCTGGCTGCACAGCCTCTTGCCACACGCGCCTGGATGGCCCCAGGGCGACACGTTGGTGGATGTGCAGGAGCGTAGGTACAGGGTGGTAGCTTTCCGCGGCAAGCGTCTTGCCGCGGTCGTTGCCTTGCCACGCCTGGAAGCTTGTCGCTCGTTGGGCCTTGCCGGGACGCGAGGCGCGTCGCGGCAAGTTTCTTGAGGTGTCTTGATTGGCCTCCCCGGCAAGCTCCTCTTGCCGGGGTCTTGTCTCTTTGTGCCTCGGTTGGCCTTCCCGGCAAGCTCCTCTTGTCAGGGTCTTGTCTCCTTGGCTTGATCACTTTGTTCTTGAATGACCCCAAAGGAACCACGGAGGACCTTGGTGGTCACCCGGCAAGCCTCGCCGCGGGGTGCTGCGACTGCCCGTGCGCAAGTTCGGGATACTAGGGTACCCCTACTCTAGTACACCGACAGGAGCCCCCGGGCCTGGGCCACACATTCGTCCCGAAAGGTTCTCCTTTATTTTTTTTCTAATCCAAAGACTTCATATGGGAGAAGATGGGCGTCGGAGAGCCACCAGGGGGCCCACGAGGTAGGGGGCGCGCCCCCCACCCTCGTGAGCAGGGTGTGGGCCCCCTGGCCTTCATCTCTGGTGACGATTTTTCTTTATTTATTTTAAGGTGTTCCGTGGAGTTTCAGGACTTTTGGAGTTGCGCAGAATAGGCCTTCAATATTTGCTCCTTTTCCAGCCCAGAATTCCAGCTGCCGGCATTCTCCCTCTTCATGTAAACCTTGTAAAATAAGAGAGAATAGCCATAAGTATTGTGACATAACGTAAAATAACAGCCCATAATGCAATAAATATTGATATAAAAGCATGATGCAAAATGGATGTATCAACTCCCCCAAGCTTAGACCTCGCTTGTCCTCGAGCAAAAAGCCGATAACAATAAATATGTCCTCATGTTTAGAGGTAGAGACATCGATAAAAATAAAATACGGACATGAAGGCATCATGATTATTTCATAACAGCAACATATATAGATTTTGTCATATGATTACTTATGTTCAAGTGATGATCTTTTCACAAAGTCAAAATATGAATCAGAAACCTTATTGGGCACCAACAATTATAATCTCAGTCATTGAAGAAATTGCAATTTAACATAACATCGGAAAGAGTCTATGTCAGAGCTTAAAAGCAAGTCCACATACTCAATTATCACTTAGTCCTTCACAATTGCTAACACTCACGCAATACTTGTGGTTACGGAGTTTTAATCAGACACAGAGAAAGATAGGGGCTTATAATTTCGACCCACAACTTTTTACCTCAAGGGTAATGTCAACAATAATAATTCATGCTCCCCCACATCCAATTAGATATATATATCATGTTCTTTCCAACATGCTGAGCTTGCCAAAGGATAAAATGAAAAAGGAAGGGTGAAGATCACCGTGATTCTTGCATAAGGTAGAGGATAATAATAAAAGATAGACCCTTCGCAGAGGGAAGCAGAGGTTGTCATGCGCATTTAGGGTTGATGCACAAAATCTTAATGCAAAAGAACGTCACTTTATATTGCCCCTTGCATGTGAACCTTTATTTGCAGTCTGTCGCTTTTATTGCGTCCACAACAAGTTCGTACAAAGCTTATTTCTCTGCACTAATTAGTCATGCATATTTAGAGAGCAATTTTTATTGCTTGCACCGATGACAACTTACTTGAAGGATCTTACTCAATCCATAGGTAGATATGGTGGACTCTCATGGCAAAACTGGTTTAAGGGTATTTGGAAGCACAAGTAGTATTTCTACTTAGTAATGAGAATTGGCTAGCATGAGGGGGAAAGGCAAACTCAACACGGTAGAGGAACCATGACAACATACTTTATCTCAGATGTAAGAAAACATAAATCCTTATGTTGTCTTCCTTGTCCAACCTCAACTCTTTAGCATGTCATATTTTAATGAGTGCTCCCAATCATAAAAGATGTCAATGATAATATATCTATATGTGAAACCTCTCCTTCCTTATTACTTCCTATTAATTGCAACAATGACCAAAGCTATATTTGCCAACTCCCAACAACTTTTAATCATCATACTTTTTCTATGTGAAGTCATTACTTTCACTAAGATCAATACGAACTCTTTGATTCTTTTTATTCTTTTTCTTCTAATCACCCAAGATCATGTCAAAATACTCAAGCCCTTGACTCAACACTAATATTTATTATATAGCTCACGCACTCGATTATAAAGAAGGATCATAAAGCAAAACTCAAAACTAGATCATGCCATGACTTTATTCTACTAAATCAAGATACTACTAATAGGATCGAACTAAGAAAAACGGTAAAGATAGGAGTTGTGATGGTGATACGATACCAGGGCACCTCCCCCAAGCTTGGCAGTTGCCAAGGGGAGTGCCCATACCCATGTGATTATGTCCTTGGAGGTGATGGAGGTGGTGATGATGACGGTGGATAATCGCACATTGAGCGTAAAAGCTCCTCCAATCTGCGGATAATGCCCTTGAGCCCAGCAATATGATCCTTCAACAAAATATTCTCCTGTGTGAGATACTTGTTCTGTATGCGGGCTAACTCAATCATCTTGAAGGCTTCAAGCTCTGTTGGAGTAAAAAGGTTAGGTAAAGGTTGAGGGATGTCTTCTTCTTTCACCACCGGAGCTTGAAACTCCATGGCCTTCTTGATCCCCTCATTCTTGTTGATTTCTTCTGGTTCCTCTCTTTTCAACTCTATCTTCAATAGCCAAGCATCCTTGTCTTCATTATTGGAGGAGGGAGAAGTCATGGTGCTCTGGACCTGTCAGAAAAACATCTCGAAATAAGAACAGGGGAGATTTGCGTGATACGAGAGTCAAAACCTTCGGGAGTATATATAATGAATTTTTACCGACCAAAATACGTATCGTGCAAGGAAACAGAGTCCGGAGGGCACACGAGGTGCTCACGGGGTAGGGGGGCGCGCCCAGGGGGGTAGGGCACGCCCTCCACCCTCGTGGAGGCCTCGTGTCCTCCCCGGACTGCTACTTATTTTTCTATTTTTCTAAATATTCCAGAACGGAGAAATATTGCCTTAAAAATTGTTTTGGAGTCGGTTTACTTACCGTACCACATACCTATTCCTTTTTGGAGTCTGGAACGTTCTGGAAAGTGTCCCTTATGTATTCCTCCGGGGTTACGGTTTCAATAATATTAGTTTCAACATTTATAGGGTTACCTGAGATATAGTGTTTGATCCTTTGACCGTTTACCACCTTCGGATTTGTGCCTGTGAAGTTGTTGATTTTTATGGCACCGGAACGATAGACCTCCTCGATAACGTAGGGACCTTCCCATTTGGGGAGAAGTTTTCCTGCAAAAAATCTTAAACGAGAGTTGTATAGAAATACATAATCACCTACATTAAACTCACGCTTTGGTATCCTTTTGTCATGCCACCTTTTAACTTTTTCTTTAAACAACTTGGCATTTTCATAAGCTTGGGTTCTCCATTCATCAAGTGAGCTACTATCAAATAACCTCTTCTCACCGGCAAGTTTGAAGTCATAGTTGAGCTCTTTAATTGCCCAATATGCCTTATGTTCTAGTTTGAGAGGTAAATGACATGCTTTTCCATAAACCATTTTATACAGAGACATACCCATAGGATTTTTGTACGCAGTTCTATAGGCCCATAATGCATCATTCAGTTTCTTGGACCAATTCTTTCTAGACCTATTGACAGTCTTTTGCAAAATTAATTTGAGCTCTCTGTTGCTCAATTCTACCTCACCACTAGACTGCGGGTGATATGGAGATGCAATTCTATGATTAACGTCATATTTAGCAAGCATCTTATGGAAAGCACCATGAATAAAGTGTGAACCACCATCAGTCATTAAGTATCTAGGGACTCCAAACCTCGGAAAAATAACTTCCTTAAGCATTTTAATAGAAGTGTTATGATCAGCACTACTAGTTGGAATAGCTTCTACCCACTTAGTAACGTAATCAACAGCAACTAAAATATGAGTGTGTCCATTAGAAGCAGGGAAGGGTCCCATATAATCAAAGCCCCAAACATCAAATGGTTCAATAAGAAGTGAATGATTCATAGGCATTTCTTGACGTCTACTGATATTACCAATTCTTTGACATTCATCGCAAGATAAAACAAACTTACGGGCATCCTTGAAGAGAGTATGCCAATAAAAGCCGGATTGCAATACCTTATGTGTAGTTCTATCTCCAGCGTGGTATCCTCCATAAGCCTCGGAGTGACACTTGCGTAGGATCTGTTCCTGTTCATGCTCAGGTACACAACGTCTAATAACACCATCTACTCCTTCTTTATAAAGATGTGGGTCATCCCAAAAGCAATGTCGCAAGTCATAGGAAAACCTTTTCTTTTGTTGGTATGTGAAGCTAGGCGGTATAAATTTTGCAACAATATAATTAGCATAATCAACATACCATGGAGTGCTACAAGAAGTACTTATGACATTTAATTGCTCATCGGGAAAGTTATCATCAATAGGTAGTGGGTCATCAAGAACGTTCTCTAACCTAGACAAGTTGTCTGCAACGGGGTTCTCAGCTCCTTTTCTATCAACAATATGTAAATCAAATTCTTGAAGCAAGAGAACCCATCTAATGAGTCTGGGTTCTGCATCTTTCTTTTCCATAAGATATTTAATAGCAGCATGATCTGTATGAATAGTTATTCTAGAATCAACAATATAGGGTCTGAATTTATCACAAGCAAATACAACTGCTAAAAGTTCCTTTTCGGTAGTAGCATAATTTCTTTGAGCATTGTCTAGAGTCTTACTAGCATAATGGATAACATTCAATTTCTTATCAACTCTTTGCCCTAGAGCAGCACCTACAGCATAATCACTAGCATCACACATAATTTCAAAGGGTAAATTCCAATCAGGTGGCTGAACAACAGGTGCAGAGACTAATGCTTTCTTAAGTATTTCAAATGCTTCTACACAATCATCATCAAAGACAAATGGTACATCTTTTTGTAATAAATTAGTCAAAGGCCGAGAGATTTTTGAGAAGTCCTTGATGAACCTCCTATAAAATCCGGCGTGACCAAGGAAACTTCTTATACCTTTGATGACCTTGGGACATGGCATCTTTTCAATAGCATCAACCTTGGCTTTATCAACTTCAATACCTCTTTCAGAAACTTTGTGCCCCAAGACAATACCTTCATTCACCATAAAGTGGCACTTTTCCCAATTCAAGACAAGATTAGTTTCTTCACATCTCTGCAAAACTCGAGCAAGATTGCTCAAGCAATCATCAAAAGAGGAACCATAGACGGAAAAGTCGTCCATGAAAACCTCACAAATTTTCTCGCAAAAGTCAGAGAATATAGCCATCATGCATCTTTGAAAGGTAGCAGGTGCATTACATAAACCAAAAGGCATACGTCTATAAGCAAAAGTACCAAAAGGGCATGTAAAAGTAGTCTTTGATTGATCTTTAGCCGACACAGGTATTTGAGAAAAACCAGAATAACCATCTAGAAAGCAATAATATGTATGTTTGCATAATCTTTCTAGCATTTGATCAATAAAAGGTAAGGGGTAATGATCTTTCTTAGTAGCCTTATTTAATTTGCGGAAATCAATTACCATCCTATAACCTGTGATAATTCTTTGCCGAATCAATTCATCTTTATCATTAGGGACAACAGTAATACCTCCCTTCTTAGGTACACAATGGACATGACTTACCCACTGACTATCAGCAACGGGATAAATTATACCTGCCTCCAGAAGCTTGAGTATTTCTTTTCTTACCACTTCTTTCATTTTAGGATTCAAACATCGTTGAGGATCACAAACCGGTTTGGCATCCGCTTCCAAATTTATTTTATGTTGACATAGAGTGGGACTGATGCCCTTAAGATCATCTAGAGTATATCCAATAGCGGCACGATGCTTCTTCAGAGTTTTCAGTAATCTTTCTTCTTCATGCTCTGAAAGGTTAGCACTAATAATAACAGGATATATTTTATTTTCATCAAGATAAGCATATTTAAGATTATCAGGCAACGGTTTAAGCTCAAACACGGGATCACCCTTTGGTGGAGGAGGATCCCCTAGGATTTCAACAGGCAAATTGTGCTGCAGAATAGGTTCCTGTTTAAAGAATACTTCATCTATTTCCCTTCTTTCATTCATGAACATATCATTTTCATGGTCTAGCAAATAGTGTTCTAAAGGATCACTAGGAGGTACAGCAATAGAAGCAAGACCAATAATTTCATCCTTACTAGGCAATTCTTCCTCACGATGTTGTTTACTAAATTTAGAGAAATTAAACTCATGAACCATATCATCCAAGCCAACAGTAACAACATTCTTTTCGCATTCTATCGTAGCATTAACAGTACGCAAGAAGGGTCTACCAAATATAATTGGACAAAAGCTATCTTGTGGAGAACCAAGAACAAGAAAATCAGCGGGATATTTGGTTTTCCCACACAAGATTTCAACATCTCTAACAATTCCCATTGGAGATATAGTATCTCTATTGGCAAGTTTAATTGTAACATCAATTTCTTCTAACTCAGCAGGTGCAATCTCATGCATAATTTCTTTGTATAAGCCAATGGGTATAACACTAGCACTAGCACCCATATCACATAAGCCATGATAACAATGATCTCCTATTTTAACAAAAATAACAGGCACACCTACCACAGGTCTATGTTTATCTCTATCACAGGGTTTAGCAATTCTAGCAGTTTCACCAGTGAATTGAATAACATGCCCATCAATATTATCAGACAAGAGATCTTTAACAATAGCAATATTGGGTTCTACTTTGACTTGCTCAGGAGGTGTATAAGTCCTAGTATTGCTTTTATGAACAATAGTTGAATCTTTGGCATGATCCTTCATTCTAACAGGGAAAGGGGGTTTCTCAACATAAGAAGTAGGAACAATAGGAACATTATAAGTGACAATCTTTTCTTCAACTTTAATAGGTGCAGCTACTTTTACTTCTATGGGAGGATGATATTTAAACCACTTCTCCTTGGGGAGGTCAACATAAGTAGCAAAAGATTCACAGAAAGAAGCTACTATCTCAGAGTCAAGTCCATATTTAGTGCTAAACATACGGAAAATATCGGTATCTATAAAAGATTTAACACAATCAAACTTAGGTGTCATACCTGACTCCTTACCTTCGTTGAGGTCCCAATCTTCAGAGTTGCGTTTAATTCTATCCAATAAATTCCATCCAAATTCAATAGACTTCATCACAAAAGAGCCAGCACAAGAAGTATCGAGCATGGTGCGATTATTATCAGAAAGCCGAGCATAAAAATTCTAGAGAATTGTCAATTTTGAGAGCTCATGATTGGGGCATGAATATAACATTGATTTAAGCCTCCCCCAAGCTTGAGCGATGCTTTCTCCTTCGCGAGGCCAAAAATTATATATATAATTGCAATCACGATGAACAAGATGCATAGGGTAATACTTTTGATGAAATTCCAATTTCAATCTTTTATAGTTCCATGATCTCATATCATCACATAGCCTATACCATGTCAATGCGTCTCCCTCCAAAGATAAAGGGAAAGCCTTCCTCTTAACAACATCATCGGGTATACCTGCAAGCTTAAATAGTCCACAAATATCATCCACAAAGCGTAGATGTTCGTCAGGATGCTTTGTTCCATCTCCTGCGAAAGTGTTAGCTAGCAGTTTTTCCATCATACCCGAAGGAATCTCAAAAGAAGTTTCATTTTCAATAGGTTCAGTAGGTTGAGTAGGTTGAGGAGCAACTCTTTGTCCACTGGACGGGGTGAAGATACCTCGAACAAGCCCCTCAGACAATTACTTTCCATAGTAACAAGTGACAGAAAATTTCAGCACACTAAATAAATTTTTCCTTACCAAATTCCACCTACCAAAGGCGCTTCACTCCCCGGCAACAGCGCTAGAAAAGAGTCTTGATGACCCACAAGTATATGGGATCTATCATAGTCCTTTCGATAAGTAAGAGTGCCGAACCCAACAAGGAGCAGAAGGAAATGATAAGCGGTTTTCAGCAAGGTATTCTCTGCAAGTACTGAAATAAGTAGTAACAGATAGTTTTGTGATAGGATAAATTGTAACGAGTAACAAGTAACAAAAGTAAATAAAGTGCAGAAAGATGGCCCAAACCTTTTTGTAGCAAAGGGCAAGCCTGGACAAACTCTTATAATAGGAAAAGCGCTCCCGAGGACACATGGGAATATTGACAAGCTAGTTTTCATCACGCTCATATGATTCGCGTTCGGTACTTTGATAATTTGATATGTGGGTGGACTTGTGCTTGGGTACTGCCCTTACTTGGACAAGCATCCAACTTATGATTAACCTCTATTGCAAGCATCCGCAACTACAACAAAAGTATTAAGGTAAACCTAACCATAGCATGAAACATATGGATCCAAATCAGCCCCTTACGAAGCAACGCATAAACTAGGGTTTAAGCTTCTGTCACTCTAGCAACCCATCATCTACTTATTACTTCCCAATGCCTTCCTCTAGGCCCAAATAATGGTGAAGTGTTATGTAGTCGACGTTCACATAACACCACTAGAGGTTAGACAACATACATCTTATCAAAATATCAAACGAATACCAAATTCACATGACTACTAATAGCAAGACTTCTCCCTTGTCCTCAGGAACAAACGTAACTACTCACAAAGCATATTCATGTTCATAATCAGAGGGGTAATAATGTGCATATAGGATCTGAACATATGATCTTCCACCAAATAAACCAACTATCATCAACTACAAGGAGTAATCAACACTACTAGCAACCTACTAGCACCAATCCCGGACTTGGAGACAAGAATTGGATACAAGAGATGAACTAGGGTTTGGAGATGAGATGGTGCTGGTGAAGATGTTGATGGAGATTGCCCTCTCCCGATGAGAGGAGCGTTGGTGATGACGATGGTGATGATTTCCCCCTCCCGGAGGGAAGTGTCCCCGGCAGAACAGCTCTGCGGGAGCCCTAGATTGGTTCCGCCAAGGTTCCGCCTCGTGGCGGCGGAGTCTCGTCCCGAAAGGTTCTCCTTTATTTTTTCTCATCCAAAGACTTCATATGGGAGAAGATGGGCATTGGAGAGCCACCAGGGGGCCCCGAGGTAGGGGGGCGCGCCCAGGGGGCGCCCCCCACCCTCGTGAGCAGGGTGTGGCCCCCCTGGCCTTCATCTTTGGCAAAGATTTTTATTTATTTATTTTAAGGTGTTCCGTGGAGTTTCAGGACTTTTGGAGTTGCGCAGAATAGGCCTTCAATATTTGCTCCTTTTCCAACCTAGAATTCCAGCTGCCGGCATTCTCCCTCTTCATGTAAACCTTGTAAAATAAGAGAGAATAGCCATAAGTATTGTGACATAACATAAAATAACAGCCCATAATGCAATAAATATCGATATAAAAGCATGATGCAAAATGGACGTATCAATGCCCCAGAAGGCATTCCCTCTTTCGTCTTCGTCTATCGGTAACTTTACTTGAGGCTATATTTTTATTCACCACATGATATGTGTTTTGCTTGGAGCATCTTGTATGATTTGAGTCTTTGCTTTTTAGTTTAACACAATCATACTTTCTGTACACACCTTTTGGGAGAGACACGCATGAATCGTGATTTATTAGAATACTCCATGTGCTTCACTTATATCTTTTGAGCTAGATAATATTGCTCTAGTGCTTCACTTATATATTTTTAGAGCATGGCGGTGGTTTTATTTTATAGAAATTGTTGAACTCTGATGCTTCACTTATATTATTTTTGAGAGTCTTTTAGAACAGCATGGTAATTTGCTTTGGTTATAAAATTAGTCCTAATATGATGGGCATCCAAGATGGATATAATAAAAACTTTCATATAGAGTGCATTGAATACTATGAGAAGTTTGATTCTGTATGATTGTTTAGAGATATGAAGATGGTGATATTAGAGTCATGCTAGTGGAGTAATTGTGAATTTGAGAGATACTTGTGTTAAAGTTTGTGATTCCCGTAGCATGCACGTATGGTGAAACGTTATGTGATGAAGTTGGAGCATGATTTATTTATTGATTGTCTTCCTTATGAGTGGAGGTCGGGATCGCGCGATGGTTAATTCCTACCAACCCTTCCCCTAGGAGCATGCATGTAGTATTTTGTTTTGATGACTTGTAGATTTTTACAATAAGTATGTGAGTTCTTTATGACTAATGTTGAGTCCACGGATTATACGCACTCTCACCCTTCCACCACTGCAAGCCTCTCTTGTGCCGCGCAACTTTCGCCGGTACCATAACACCCACCATTACCTACTTCAAAGCAGCCACCATACCTACCTATTATGGCATTTCCATAGCCATTCTGAGATATTTCCGTTTATTATGACACACTTCATCATTGTCATATTGCCTTGCATGATCATGTAGTTGACATTTTATTTGTGGCAAAGCCACCGTTCATAATTTTTTCATACATGTCACTCTTGAATCATTGCACATCCCGGTACACCGCCGGAGGCATTTACATAGAGTCATATTCTCTTCTAAGTATTGAGTTGTAATTCTTGAGTTGTAAGTAAATAAAAGTGTGATGATCTTTATTATTAGAGCATTGTCCCATGTGAGGAAAGGATGATGGAGACTATGATTCCCCCACAAGTCGGGATGAGGCTCGAGATAAAAAAAAGAAGCCATAAAAAAGGAGAAGGCCCAAATAAAAAATGAGAGAAAAAGAGAGAAGGGGCAATGTTACTATCCTTTTTCCACACTTGTGCTTCAAAGTAGCACCATGATCTTCATGATAGAGAGTCTCCTATGTTGTCACTTTCATATACTAGTGGGCATTTTTCATTATAGAACTTGGCTTGTATATTCCAATTATGGGCTTCCTCAAAGTGCCCTAGGTCTTCTTGAGCAAGCAAGTTAGATGCACACCCACTTAGTTTATTTTTGAGCTTTCATACACTTATAACTCTAGTGCATCCGTTGCATGGCAATCCCTACTCACTCGCATTGATATCTATTAATGGGCATCTCCATAGCCCGTTGATACGCCTAGTTGATGTGAGACTATCTTCTCCTTTTTGTCTTCTCCACAACCACCATTCTATTCCACCTATAGTGTTATGTCCATGGCTCACGCTCATGTATTGCATGAAGATTGAAAAAGTTTGAAAATACTAAAGTATGAAACAATTGCTTGGCTGAAACCGGGGTTGTGCATGATTTAAATATTTTGTGTGATGAAGATAGAGCATATCCAGAATATACGATTTTGTAGGGACAGCTTTCTTTGGCCATGTTATTTTGAGAAGACATAATTGCTTTGTTAGTATGCTTGAAGTATTATTGTTTTTATGTCAATATTAAACTTTTGTCTTGAATCTTTCGGATCTGAACATTCATGCCACAATAAAGAAAATTACATGGATAAATATGTCAGATAGCATTCCACATCAAAAATTTTGTTTTTATCATTTACCTACTCGAGGACGAGCAGGAATTAAACTTGGGGATGCTCGATACGTCTCCAATGTATCTATAATTTTTGATTGTTCCATGCTATTATATTATCTATTTTGGATGTTTAATAGGCATTAATATGCTATTTTATATTATTTTTGGGACTAACCTATTAACCGAGGGCCCAGTGCCACTTTCTGTTTCTTTGCCTATTTTAGAGTTTTGCAGAAAAGGAATACCAAACGGAGTGCAAACAGAATGAAACCTTCGCGATGATCTTTCTTGGACCGAAAGCAAACTATAAGACTTGGAGATGAAGTCGGAGACGCAACGAGGAAGCCACAAGGCAGGAGCGCGGGGTAGGGCGCGCTCCCACCCTCATGGGCCCCTCGTGGCTCCCCTGACCTAGTTCATTTGCCTATATATACTCTTATACCCTGCAAACATCCAGGAGAGCCACGAAACCACTTTTCCACCACCGCAACCTTCTGTACCCGTGAGATCCCATCTAGGGGCCTTCTTCGGTGTCCTGCCGAAGGGGGATTCAATCACAGAGGGCTTCTACATCACCACCATTACCTCTCCGATGAAGCGTGAGTAGTTTACCACAGACCTTTGGGTCCATAGTTATTAGCTAGATGGCTTCTTCTCTCTCTTTGATTCTCAATACCATGTTCTCCTCGATGTTCTTGGAGATCTATTTGATGTAATACTCTTTTGCGGTGTCTTTGCCAAGATCCGATGAATTGTGGATTTATGATCAAGATTGTCTATGAATATTATTTGGTTCTTATCTGAATTTGTATGCATGATTTGATATCTTTGCAAGTCTTTTCGAATTATCGGTTTAGTTTGGCCTACTAGATTGATCTTTCTTGCCATGGGAGAAGTGCTTAGCTTTGAGTTCAATGTTGCGGTGTTCTTTCCTAGTGACAGTAGGGGCAGCAAGGCACATATTGTATTGTTGCCATCGAGGATAAAAAGATGGGGTTTTCATCATATTGCTGGAGTTAATTCCTCTACATCATGTCATCTTTCTTAATGCATTACTCTGTTCTTTATGAACTTGATACTCTAGATGCATGCTGGATAGCGGTCGATGTGTGGAGTAATAGTAGTAGATGCAGGCAGGAGTCGGTCTACTTGACACGGACGTGATGCCTATGTTCATGATCATTGCCTTAGATATCATCATAACTATGCGCTTTTCTATCAATTGCTCAGCAGTAATTCGTTCACCCACCATAATATTTGCTATCTTGAGAGAAGCCACTAGTGAAACCTATGGCCCCGGGTCTCTTTTCCATATTACTGAATCTCGTTTATATCTTGCTAGTTTCCTGATCTACTATTTTGCAATCTTAACTTTCCAATCTATAAACCAAAAATACCAAAAACATTTACTTTACCGTTTATCTATCTCTATCAGATCTCACCTTTTCAAGTGACCATGAAGGGATTGACAACCCCTTTATCGCATTGGGTGCAAGTTTTTGATTGTTTATGCAGGTATTTGGTGACTTGTGCGTTGTCTCCTACTGGATTGATACCTTGGTTCTCAAAACTGAGGGAAATACTTATGGTACTTTGCTGCATCACCCTTTCCTCTTCAAGGGAAAACCAATGCAAGCTCAAGAGGTAGCATCTATCTAAGTGGGAGTTCTTTAGTAATGTTATTAATTAAACTTTAATTTATCATGAACTTAGTCCTGATAGTATTTTCAAATTATGTTGTAGATGAATAGCTCGCATTGTAGCTTCCCTATGTTTTTTGATATGTTCCTAGAGAAAACTGAGTTGAAAGATGATAGTAGCAATGATGCGGACTGGGTCCATGATCTGAGGTTTATCCTCATTGTTGCACAGAAGAATTATGTCCTTGATGCACCGCTAAGTGACAGACCTATTGCAGGAGCAGATGCAGACACTATGAACATTTGTCTAGCTCAATATGATGACTACTTGATAGTTTAGTGCACCATGCTTTACGGCTTAGAACTGGGACTTCAAAAATGTTTCAAACGCCACAGAGCATATGAGATGTTCCAAGAGCTGAAATTGGTATTTCAGACTCATGCCCGTGTAGATAGGTATGAGACCTCTGACAAGTACTTCGCCTAAAAAGATGGAGGAGAATAGCTCAGCTAGTGAGCATGTCTCAGAATGTCTGGGTAATGCAATCTCTTAAATCAAGTGGGAGTTAATCTTCCAGATAAGATAGTGATTGACAGAGTTCCCTAGTCACTATCACCAAATTACTGGAACTTCGTGATGAACTATAATATGCAAGGGATGACGAAAACTATTCCCGAGCTCTTCGTGAAGCTAAAATCAACGAAGGTAGAAATCAAGAAAGAGCATCAAGTGTTGATGATTGACAACACCACTAGTTTCAAGAAAAGGGCAAAGGGAAAGAAAGGGAACTTCAAGAAGAATGGAAAGCAAGTTGTCACTCCCGTAAAGAAGCCCAAAGCTGGATCCAAGCCTGAAATTGAATGCTTCTACTACAAAGGAAATGGTCACTGGAAGCGGAACTACCCCAAATATTTGGCAGATAAGAAGGATGGCAAAGTGAACAAAGGTATATTTGATATACATGTTATTGATGTATACCTTACTAATGCTCGTAGTAGCGTATGTGTATTTGATACATGTTCGGTTGCTAAGATTAGTAACTCGAAACAAGAGTTGCAAAATAAATAGAGACTAGTTGAGGGTGAAGTGACGATGTGTGTTGGAAGTGGTTCCAAGATTGATACGCTCATCATCGCACACTCCCTATACTTTCGGGATTAGTGTTGAACCGAAATAAATGTTATTTGGTGTTTGTGTTGAGCATGAATATGATTAGATCATGTTTATTGCAATATGGTTATTCATTTAAGACAGAGAATAATTGTTATTCTATTTACATGAATAAAACCTTCTATGGTCATACACCCAATGTTAATGGTTTATTGAATCTCGATCGTAGTGATACACATATTCATAACATTGATGCAAAAAGATGCAAAGTTGATATGATAGTGCAACATACTTGTGGCACTGCCGTTTAGGTCATATTGGTGTAAAGCGCATGAAGAAACTCCATGATGATGGGATTTTGGAATCATTTGATTATGAATCATTTGATACTTGCGAACCATGCCTCATGGGAAAGATGACTAAAACTCCGTTCTCCGGAACAATGGAGCGACCCAATGAATTATTGGAAATAGTACATACCAATGTATGCAGTCCAATGAGTGTTGAGGCACGCGGCGGGTATCGTTATTTTCTAACATTCATAGATGATTTGAGCAGATATGGGTATATCTCGCTACTAGGGAAAACCCTAGCAGTAGCGCGTGTTTAAAGCCTATCAGTAGCGCGGGGTACCGCGCTACTAGTAAGGTGCTACAACTAAAGGTTAGCAGTAGCGTCGGTTGGACCACGCTACTGCTATATCGACTTAGTAGGAGCGCTTGCCACTATGAGCACTACTGGTCATTAGTAGTAGCGCGTCTCCTAGCACGCGCTACTACTATTATTCCGTATTTCTTTTTTATTTCATGTAATATTCATACACCTTTATACAAGTTTTCATACCGCAGCAATTTAGAGAATGATTTCACATCATAATGAGTTATTACATCAGTGGGAGAAAGAACCGTGGACTAGTTTCAAGTGGATGGACATCCACTTGAAACTAATCGGCGGTTCTTTCACCCAATGATATAATAAATACCATCATCATCATATCATTAACAACTTATCATCATAATACATCATTGTCATATAACACCTCCTCACGATCATCGTTTTCATCAATGAGACATCACACACAAGTTAGTCACTAGACATAATCACAACTACTCATCATCATCAACTCTCATAAACATATTTTACCTCATAGGACCTACTACATTCTCTTAGGACCTACTATATTATCTTAGGTAAAATAGCATAAAACAAGATAGCCCCTGACTCTCCATTATGGAGAATGGAGATTATCCTGTCTCCAATTCTTGCCTTTCGCACAATGTTGCTTCCAAGAACCTCCTTACGACTGTCCATACATTTCTTCCATTCTTTGATTATCATGTGTTCACCGTTTTTAGAAATCCGGTATGGACAGGTGAGATTCGTAGGACGACCTGGCTATATGTTCAAAACATCAAGGCGACCATTCTGATACATCAAATGAGGCACACAATCCATCAGGATTTTCTGTTGAAAAACATAGTAATAACTTCGTAGCTAGCAATGTAGTTCAGTTTTAGAAGTATGCAAAAGATGCATGGATGTCGTAATAGTAAAAAATCTTACCAGGATATCTCCATGGAAGTTATCGTTGTTCAACACGTGCACTAGTGGCACGTATTCACCATAATTTGGAGGAGTTCGATAAAAGGCATTGTAATTCTCAATTTCAGTACAATACGCGACCAGACTTCTCCTGATAAGTTAACTCGGAGCCATCGGTGTAGTTGGTTCTGTCCCATCTTCCGCACACTCTTTGAAGAATGAAAATAAGCTATCAATGGAAATAAGCTGTCAACTATTTTGAAATAAACACTATAAATTACTTAATAACTATGTTTGAGGAACTCACATAGCTGTAGAACTGGAAGCGTATCAACAAGAACCCAAATGTCCAAATTGTCTTGGTCGATGTCAGGATCACCAAGATCCATGGTGACAAACATACCCTCTTGAAAATCATACATCTTGCAAAGTGCTTCCCAACCCGGGCAACCAAAGTTGAATACGCTCTCAGAATTGTATAGATTTACCTCAAAATCCATACCATGATGGGTCCTTAGGTTAATTTTCTTTGTTTCATTCCTCTCATGATCTTCAAAACCCATCCTCTCCAAGACATAGCGTCTTGCATGGCATGGGATAAGCTAGTCGAATTGTAAAAGAAAAAAATTACACATTGAAGTAGTAGAAGTTGAGCTTAATTACGAAAAAACACTTAGCGTCGTAGCATACTATTTCACAATCGAAGGCCTCCTCGAGCTTAATGCTGAAGCACCAACCTTCGTCCAGGTGAGGCCTGTCGCATAAACCCCGATTGTCGCCGCACCAGGAGCACTCCCCGGGATCTTCTTCGTCCGACGACATTTCCTATGTTCATAATTCAAAGATTAAACTTGTACAATTAAATATATGTACTACAAAAACTAAGTTAGATCATTATTATTCATCACGGGTTGACTATGGGTCTATGGAGTCTTTTCTTGAAAACTCTCAGCTCACGTGGTGTATATATTCGACTGTCGGTGATGGTAACTCCTCCTTTCGTTCCCGAGTGCATTACACCAAATTGTCTAGCACATGGGAACGAAGGAGAAGCTACCCCCACGACAACAGTCGGGATTCTTCATCCTCTCATATATGGTGGATATTGTCCCTCACTGATTCCTCTCTGACATTTACGACCATCAGTTATGGTCGTTACTCCTCCTTCCCCTAGTGCATAACAAAATTCTAGCACCCGGAGAAGAAGGAGAAACGACCCCCACGACAACAGTCGGGATTCTTCGGCCTCGGCAGTCTAAAGTCAACCCAAAATATCGTTTAATTATCTTTCTAGAAAATCCAGGCCACTCGATATTTCCTACATATTCTAGCACAAGTCATGCCAAAATTCACGGAAAATTCCGGCATGACCTTTGCTAAAACAGGACATATCGAGCGCCTGAAATTTGCCAGAATGGAAACTAATCAACACTCCAGCAAAACATAGGCCACTCAGAGGTGTAACCTACAAACATGACCGGCCACTTGGGCAACCACATATCCTATTTTAGCAACACAAGATAAACATGTTTTTATCTACATCATATCTTATAGGACTCATATTGACATGGAGATTTGCTGGTCTCACCTCGAGATCGGAGGGGGTCGGTGACGGGGACGATGACGGGGATGATGGAGGGGCTCCTAGATTTCTTCAAGAACAAAAACCCTATAAGTTATCACTAATACATCCCGAATAGTATCATACATATAACATCGATGACAAGGATGCGGGATAGGCATAGTCGACATCGATGCGGGAATAATTGCTTAAACTAAAAAAATAACAACAAATGTGACATGTTCAACTAGTTCTATTGATTCAACTAGTTCTTACTAAAAATAAACTTACTATAAATAGAAATAAACTAGTTCTTTCTAAAAATAAACTAGCTCAACTAGTTATATTAACTTCTTACTAAAAATACATTAGTTCTATTAATTCAACTAGTTCTTACTAAAACTAAACTAGTTCAACTAGTTTATTAATTTACTTACTAATTATTTTAAACACTTACTAAAAACAATAAAAAAACTACATTATACAATAGTAAAGAACTACAGTGAAAAACAGAAGAAAAAAGGAGATGGAGGAAGGAGGAAGGAGAGACGAGGAGGGGGAGGCCGGTGGGATCGGAGGAGGGAGGGGGAGGGGGAGGAGGGGAAGGGGTGGTCGGAGAAGGAGGAGGGAGGAGGCGGCCGGAGTAGGAGGAGGGAGGGGGCACGGGGGGTGGAGGGGGAGGAGGCAGCCGGAGGAGGAGGAGGAGGAGGGAGGGGCGGCCGGAGGAGGAGGAGGGAGGGGCGGTGGGAGGAGGGCGGCCGGAGGAGAAGGGGGAAGGAGGGAGTACCTCAGCGAGGAGCAGCGCGGCGGCGGCGGATGACGGGTTCGGCGCGGGCGAGAGAGCGAGTGAGAGGGAGAGTGAGTGAAAGAGGGTGCAGTGAACCGCTCGAGGATAAGGTAAGTAAGTAGTAGCATGTTTCATAGATACGCGCTACTGCTAAGGGACGTAGCAGTAGCGCCGGTCAGGCATACGCGCTACTGCTAAGTGGGGCTAGCAATCTGCGCCCAGTACAAGTATAGCAGTAGCGCGCTTTAGCAGAACGCGCTACTGCTAAAGTTGTAGCAGTAGTGCGGCCTAATTAAAACTGCTACTACTAAGTAGCAGTAGCGCCCTGTTTTGACCAACGCTACTGATAAGATGCTGTGTATAAGGTTTTCCCTAGTAGTGTCTACTTAATGAAACACAAGTCTGAAACATTCAAAAAAGTTCAAAGAATTTCAGAGAGAAGTGGAGAATCATCGTAACAAGAAAATAAAGTTTCTACAATCTGATCGCGGAGGCGGATATTTGAGTTACGAGTTTGGCCTTCATTTAAAACAATGTGGAATAGTTTCACAGCTCACGCCACCCGGAACACCATAGCGTAATGGTGTGTCCGAATGTCGTAACCGTACTTTATTAGATATGGTGCGATCTATGATGTCTCTTACAAATTTACCACTGTCATTTTGGGGTTATGCATTAGAGACAGCTGCATTGACGTTAAATAGGGCACTGTCAAAATCCGTTGAGATGACACCGTATGAACTGTGGTTTGGCAATAAACCTAAGCTGTCGTTTCTTAAAGTTTGGGGTAGCGATGCTTATGTCAAAAGGCTTCAGCCTCATAAGCTCGAACCCAAATCGGAGAAGTGTGTCTTCATAGGATACCCAAATCGGAGAAGTGCTCTTCATAGGATACCCTAAGAAAACAATTGGGTACACCTTCTACCACAGATCCGAAGGTAAGATCTTTGTTGCTAAGAACGGAACCTTTCTAGAGAAGGAGTTTCTCTACAAAGAAGCGAGTGGGAGGAAAGTAGAACTTGATGAGGTAATTGTACCTTCTCTCAATTTGGAAAGTAGCTCATCCGAGAAATACGTTCCCATGATGCCTACACCAACTAGAGAGGAAGCTAATGATGATGATCATGAAACGTTAGATTAAGTTACTACAGAACCTCGTAGGTCAAACAGAGCACGATTCGCACCAGAGTGGTACGGTAATCCTATTCTAGAGGTCATGTTACTTGACCATGACGAACCTATGAACTATGAAGAAGCTATGATGAGCCCAGATTCCGATAAATGGCTGGAGGCCATGAAATCTGAGATTGGATCCATGTATGTGAAAAAATTATGGACTTTGGTGGATTTGCCCGATGAACGGTGTCCCATAGAGAATAAATGGATCGTCAAGAAGAAGACTGAAGCTGATGGTAATGTTACTGTCTATAAAGCTCGACTTGTCGCAAAAGGTTTTCGACAAGTTCAAGGAGTTGACTACGATGAGACTTTCTCACTCATAGCGATGCTTAAGTCTGTCCGAATCATGTTAGCAATTGCCGCATTTTATGAAATCTGGCAAATGGATGTCAAAACTGCATTCCTTAACGGATTTCTTAAAGAAGGGTTGTATATGATGTAACCAGAAGATTTTGTCGATCCTAAAGGTGCTAACAAAGTGTGCAAGATCCAGCGATCCATCTATCGACTAGTGCAAGCATCTCAGAGTTGGAATATACATTTTGATGAGTTGATCAAAGCATATAGTTTTATACAGACTTGCGGTGAAGCCTGTAATTACAAGAAAGTGAGTGGGAGCACTACAGCTTTTCTGATAAGTATATGTGAATGACATATTTTTGCTCGGAAATGATGTAGAATTTTCTGGAAAGCATAAAGGAGAGTTTGAAAGGAGTTTTTCAAAGAAAGACCTCGGTGAAGATACTTATATATTGGGCATCAAGATCTATAGAGATAGATCAAGACACTTGATAAGATTTTTCAATGAGTACATACCTTGACAAGATTTTGAAGTAGTTCAAAATGGAACAGTCAAAGAAGGAGTTCCTGCCTGTGTTGCAAGGTGTAAAGTTGAGTAAGACTCAAAACCCGACCACAACAGAAAATAGAAAGAGAATGGAAGTCATTCACTATGCCTCAGCCATAGGTTCTATAAAGTATGCTATGTTGTGTACCAGACCATGTGTACCTTATCATGAGTTTGGCAAGGGGGTATGATAGTGATCCAAGATTGGATCACTGGACAACGGTCAAAGTTATCCTTAGTTACCTAAGAGGACTAAGGAAATATTTCTCGGTTATGGAGGTGATAAAGAGTTCATCGTAAAGAGTTACGTTGATGCAAGCTTTGACACCGCTCCGGATGACTCTGAGTCTCAATCTAGATACATATTGAAAATGGGAGAAATTAGCTAGAGTAGCTCCATGCGGAGCATTGTAGACATAGAAAATTTGCAAAATACAAACGACTCTGAATATGGAAGACCCGTTGACTAAACTTCTTTCACAAGTAAAACATAATCACACCTTAGTACTCTTTGGGTGTTAATCACATAGCGATGTGAACAAGATTATTGACTCTATTGAACCCTTTAGTTGTTGGTCACATGGCGATGTGAACTACGGGTGTTAATCACATACAGACATGAACTATTGATGTTAAATCACATGGCGACGTGAACTAGATTATTGACTCTAGCAAGTGGGAGACCAAAGGAAATATGCCCTAGAGGCAATAATAAAGTTGTTATTTTATATTTCCTTATATCATGATAAATGTTTATTATTCATGCTAGAATTTTATTAACCGGAAACTTGATACATGTGTGAATACATAGACAAAACACCGTGTCCCTAGTATGCCTCTACTAGACTAGCTCGTTGATCAAAGATGGTTAAGTTTCCTAGCCATGGACATGAGTTGTCATTTGATAAACGAGGTCACATCATTAGTGGAATGATGTGGTGGACAAGACTCATTCGTTAGCTTAGCATAATGATCATTCAGTTTTATTGCTACTGCTTTCTTTGTGTCAAATATATATTCCTCCGACTATGAGATTATGCAACTTCCAGACAATGGAGGAATGCCTTGTGTGCTATTAAACGTCACGACGTAACTAGGTGATTATAAAGATGCTCTACAGGTATCTCCGAAGGTGTTTGTTGGGTTAGCATAGATCGAGATAAGGATTTGTCACTCCGAGTATCGGAGAGGTATCTCTGGGCCTTCTCGGTAATGCACATCATATAAAGCCTTGCAAGCGATGTGACTAATTTTTTAGTTACGGGATGATGCACTACAGAATGAGTAAAGAGACTTGCCGGTAACGAGATTGAACTAGGTATGAAGATACCGACGATCGAATCTCAGGCAAGTAACATGCCGATGACAAAGGGAATAACGTATGTTGACATTGCGGTTCAACCGATAAAGATCTTCGTAGAATATGTGAGAACCAATATGAGATCCAAGTTTCGCTATTAGTTATTGACCGGAGAGGTGTCTCGGTCATGTGTACATAGTTCTCGAACCCGTAGGCACGCTTAACGTTCAATGACGATATGTATTACATGAGTTATGTGTTTTGGTGACCGAAGATTTTTTGAAGTCCCGGATGAGATCACGGGCATGACGAGGAGTCTTGAAATGGTTGAGAGACAAAGATTGATATATTGGAAGGTTATATTCGAACACTGGAATGGTTCCGGAGTGGTTCAGATATTTTTCGAAGTACCGAGGGGTTACCGAAACCCCTCGAGGAAGTATTGGGCCTTAATGGTCCATAGGGGAGAGGAGAGGCAGGCCACGAGGAGGTGGCGCCCCCCCCATGGGGAGTCCGAATTGGACTAGGGGAGGGGGCGCGGCCCCTCTTTCCCTCTCCCTCTCCCTCGCTTTCCCTTTTCCCCCCTGCGTTGGAAGGAAGGGGGGAGCCGACTAGGACTAGGATCCTAGTGGGACTCCCCCCACTTAGCACGCCCCTAGGGCCGGCCTCCTCCCCTCTCCTCCTTTATATACGGGGGCAGGGGGCACCCCAAAGTGCAACAGTTGTTTCTTAGCCTTGTGCGGTGCCCCCCTCCACCGTTTACTCCTCCGGTCATATTGTCGTAGTGCTTAGGCGAAGCCCTGCATGGATCACATCACCATCACTGTCACCATGCCATTGTGCTGGCGAAATTCATCGACTCCTTCGTACCTCTACCGGATCAAGAGTTAGAGGGACGTCATCGAGCTGAGCGTGTGAAGAACTCAGAGGTGTCGTACGTTCGGTACTTGATCAGTTGATTCAAGAAGACGTTCGACTACATCAACCGCGTTAAGTTAACGCTTCCTCTTTCGGTCTACGAGGGTACGTGGACACACTCTCCCCTCTCGTTGTTATGCATCTCCTAGATAGATCTTGCGTGAGCATAGGAATTTTTTTGAAATTGCATGCTACGTTTCCCAACAAGAGCATTGTCCCATGTGAGGAAAGTATGATGGAGGCTCTGACCCCCCCACAAGTCGGGATGAGGCTCCAGACGAAAAAAATAAAAAATAAAATAAAAAGAGAGGCCAAAGAGCCCTAAAGAAAAAAAAGAAAAAAAGGAGAGAAAACAAGAGAAGGGAGAATGTTACTATCCTTTTTCCACATGTGTGCTTCAAAGTAGCACCATGTTCTTCGTGATAGAGAGTCTCCTATTTTATCACTTTCATATACTAGTGGGAATTTTTCATTATAGAACTTGGCTTCTATATTCCAATTATGGGCTTCCTCAAATTTCCCTAGGTCTTCGTGAGCAAGCAAGTTGGATGCACACCCACTAGTTCTCCTTTGAGCTTTCATACACTTATAGCTCTAGTGCATCTGTTGCATGGCAATCCCTACTCACTTGCATCGGTATCAGTTGATGGGCATCTCCATAGCCCATTAATTTGACTAGTTGATGTGAGGCTTTCTCCTTTTCGTCTTCTCCTCAAAATATCCACCATACTCTATTCCACCCATAGTGCTATATCCATGCCTACGCTCATATATTGCATGAAAGTTGAAAAAGCTTGAGAACATTAAAAGTATGAAACAATTGCTTGGCTTGTCATTGGGGTTGTGCATGATAAATACTTTGTGTGATGAAGGTAGAGCATGACAATATTATATAATTTTGTAGGGATAACTTTCTTTAGCCATTATATTTTGAGACGACATGATTGCTTTATTAGTATGCTTGAAGTATTATTGTTTTTACGTCAATATTAAACTTTTGTTTTGAATCTTATGAATCTGAACATTCATGCCACAATAAGAAAAATTACTTTGATAATTATGTTAGGTAGCATTCCACATCAAAAAAATTGGGTTTTATCATTTACCTACTCGAGGACGAGCAGGAATTAAGCTTGGGATGCTTGATACGGATCCAACGTACCAATAATTTTTAATTGTTCCATGCTATTATATTATCTATCTTGGATGTTTTATATGCATTTATATGCTATTTTATATCATTTTTTGGACTAACTTATTAACCTAGTGCCCAGTGCCAGTTGCTATTTTTTCCTGTTTTTTACTTTTACAGAAAATCAATACCAAACGGAACAAAACCTTTTAACGATTTTTCTTGGACAACAAGACACCCACGAAGCTTCAGGAAGAGGCCAGAAGACCCATGGGGGGGCACAAGCCCTGGGGGGCACGACCAGGGGGCTTGTGGGCCCCCGTGGTTCTTCTAACCCTAACTTCGGCTCCTTAAATACTCAAATATTCCCCTTATACCAGAGGGCACACCAAAAATACTTTTCCGCCACGCAAGCTTCTGTTCTCATGAGATCCCATCTTGGGGCCTTTTTCGATACTCTACTAGAGGGGGATTCAATCACAGAGGACCTATACACCAACCTTGCTACCCTTCCGATGATGTGTGAGTAGTTTACCATAGACCAACGGGTCCATAGCTAGTAGCTAGATGGCTTCTTCTCTCCCTTTGATCTTCAATACAATGTTCTCCTTGATGTTCTTGGAGATATATTCGATGTAATCTTCTTTTGCGCTGTGTTTGTTGAGATCCGATGAATTGTGGATTTATGATTAGATTATCTATGAATATTATTTGATTCTTTTCTGAACTCTTTTACGCATGATTAAGATAGCTTTGTATTTCTCTCCGATATATCGATTTGGTTTGGCCAACTAGATTGGTTTTTCTTTCAATGGGAGATGTGCTTTGTGATGGGTTCAATCTTGCGGTGTCCTCACCTAATGACAGTAGGGGTAGCGAGGCACATATTTTTATTATTGCCATTAAGGATAAAAAGATGTTTTTTTACCATATTGATTCGATCTATCCCTCTACATCATGTCATCTTGCTTAAGGCGTTACTCCGTTCTTGTTAACTTAATACACTAGATGCATGCTAGATAGCGGTCGGTGTGTGGAGTAATAGTAGTAGATGCAGGCAGGAGTCGGTCTACTTGTCACGAACGTGATGCCTATACTCATGATCATTGCCTTGGATATCATCATAACTTTGTGCTTTTCTATCAGTTGCTCAACAATAATTTGTTTACCCACCGTATGCTTTCTTCAAGAGAGAAGCCTCTAGTGAAACCTATGGCCCTCGGGTCTATTTTCCATCATATATGTTTAGATCTACAAAACAAAAAACCTAAAAATACCTTGCTGCATTTATTTATATTTACTTTATTTTGCCTTTTACTTATCTTTTATATCTATCTCTATTAGATCTCACTCTTGCAAGTGACCGTGAAGGGATTGACAACCCCTTTTTCGTGTTGTGTGCAAGTGTTTGTTAGTTTGTGCAGGTGCATCTATCGGGGACATGCTTGTACCTCCTACTGGATTGATACCTTGGTTCTTAACCAAGAGAAATACTTATCTCTACTTTGCTGCATCACCCTTTCCTCTTCAAGGGAAAAATCAACGCAAGCTCAAGAAGTAGCATTGGTGTTGTAAGGTTTCTGCTTAGGCAACGTCTGGCTTTTCAAGGTCATGATGAGTCTAAGAATTCGAGAAACAAAGGTAATTTTCTAGAGATGTTAGAGTGGTATGCTTAGAGATGTAAGGATGCAGCTGATGTTCTCTTTGATAATGCTCCTGGAAATCATCAGATGACTTGTCATGATATTCAGAAGCAATTGGTGCAAGCTTGTGCTAAAAAAAACTATTGAAGTCATGATGAATGAGCTCGGGGATGGTCAATTGTCACATCTTGTTGATGAATCCCGTGATACATCAATCAAGGAGCAAATGGCAGTGATTTTGAGGTTCTTGAATAAGCAAGGGGAGACTTTAGAAAGGCTGCTTTTGTGTTGAGCATGTTATTGACACCACATCTGCTTCTCTCAAACGATCTTTGGATAAAGTGTTTGCTACCCATAATTTGAGCATGTCTGGGATGAGAGGGCAAGGATATGATGGAGCCTCAAATATGCGTGGGCAACTTAGAAACTAGTGCTAGATGATAATCCTCATGCATTTTATGTGCATTGTTTTGTGCATCAGCTTCAAGTAGTGGTTGTGGCTGTTGTGAAAGGAGTTCTTGCTGTTAGTGATTTCTTTGGCTATACAAATATCATTGTGACCACAGTAAGTGCATCTTGTAGAAGAAAAGATGCATTGCTGCAGAAACATCATGACAATATTGTACTCCAATTGGAGAATGGGGAGAGTATGAAAGGAAGGGGCAAACATCAAGAGACAACTATAGCGCGACCTGGTGATACATGTTGGGGATCACACCAGAGAACTCTAGTTCTTATCTATCAAATGTGGGACTCGGTGATCCAAGTGCTACATGCTATTTGTTTAGATGGAGAAAACGACGACGACAAAGGCAAAGCATCAGATTTGATGAAACAAATGGAAGTCTTTGAATTCATACTCATATTGCACTTGATGATTAAAGTTCTTGGTCTGACTAATGATTTGTCACAAGCATTGCAACAAAAGGACCAAAATATAGTTAGTGCAATGAACATGCTTATCTCTGTGAAAAGGTTGTTGCAGCATTTGAGGGATGAAGGGTGGGAGCCACTTTTGGAAGTTGTAACTGCATTTTGTGTTCAAAAGAGATATACCGGTGCCAAATATGAATGATAACATTTCATCAAGGGGTTATCCAAGGACTTCACGTAAGTCAAGTAGTTGCTTCCATCACTACAAGGTAGAAATATTGAATGAGGTGATTGCTAGAAACATAGTCGAGATGAACAATCGATTTAGTGAAACAATAACCCTATTATTGATTTGCATTTCATGTATCCTAGAGACTCATTCAGTAGCTTTGACCATGACAAGAGAATGGAGCTTGCAACCATTTACTCACCATACTTTGATCCAGAAGAACGACAAATTTTGAGTGGTCAGCTTGGCATATTCATTGATGTGATGAAAAGATCACCTATTTTTGTTGTTGTGATAGTCTATCAAGTTTGTCTGTCAAGTTAGTTCAATCTAAGGAGCATTTTCATTTTTCCATTGGTTTATCGACTCTTCAAACTCGCATTGATATTGCCGGTAGCGACAACATCAGTTGAAAGGGCTTTCTCAGCCATGAATATAATACTTTGAGAAACAAGATAGGTGATGAATGGCTCAATGATACGATGGTTTGCTATGTTGAGTGAGATAAATTTTCTGGGATTGAAGACAAGAAGATTATCGAACATTTTCATGGCCTAAGGGATCATAGAGGCCATCTTCTAAATCCTGCACGTATAACTACAACGTAATGGTAAACATTTGTCTTATCTTTTGTTTGAACAAATGGCATACTATGCTGTGATTTAGAATAATCTGATTGTTTTTACATGTTTCACGCACCTAATGGACTAGAAGGCTAAATATTTGGGATAGAACATGGAAGATTTAGCCAGCGGGAGTTTAAGGTAGACTTTATGTGATTTTTTGCGTTACATTTTTTGCCTAGTTTTTGAGAATGAAACTACTTCGATAAATTTGTTGTGTTGATCGTCTTGCCTGCATGCATACTCTTGGCCAACTATTTTTCTTGATTGTCTTATTTGATTGTATTGTGTCTTTGATTTTTTTTTTATTTCCTTTAAAAGTTCGCCCCTCGTAACTTCAAATCCTGGATCCACCAGTGATGGGCTAGGTCCTCATATTGTCATTAGTTATGTTGATGGGAACCAGACGAGATTTATTGTGTTGACTCACACTCTGTGCATTCTAAACCCGGATCGAAAATCATGCCACACTAGTAGAAAACAGGGCTTTCGTTCTAGCCCAATCGGAGCAAGAGTCTCGGTCGCGTTACGAACCACGACTAATGTGAGCATTAGTCCTGGTTCGAGCGGCTAGGACGCCGAACGGGGCTCGGCAGGCGTTGGTCCAGGTTCGAATGGGACCTTTAGTCCCGGTTGCAGACACCAACCGGGACTAAAGGGGTTGCGGCAGGCGCGATACCCTTTAGTCCCGGTTGGTTTCTTCAGTCCCGGTTTTAGACTCCAACCGGGAATCAAGAATCACCTGTTGCTCCGCCTCCGCCTCCTGCACACAACGACGCTTGGACTTCGCCACCGATTCTGACCAGAGGGAATCAAGAATCATCTGCTGCCCTGCCTCCTCCTTCTGCAGACAACGACGCTTGGCCTTCGCCGTCGATTTTGACTGGAGGGAATCAAGAATCACCTGCTACTCCGCCTCCGCCTCCTACAAACGACAACGCTTGGCCTTTGCCGCCGATTCTGACCGGAAGGAATCAAGAATCACCTGCTGCCCTGCCTCCGCCTTCTGCAGACGACGACGCTTGGCCTTCGCCGCCGATTTTGACCGGAGGGAATCAAGAATCACCTGCTGCTCCGCCTCCGCCACCTGCAGACAACGACGCTTGGCATTCACTGCCGATTCTGAACGGAGGGAATCAAGAATCACGTGCTGCCCCGCCTTCGGCTTCTGCAGACAACGATGCTTGGCCTTCGCCGTCGATTTTGACCGGAGGGAATCAAGAATCGCCTACTGCTCCGCCTCCGCCTTCTCCAGACGACGACGCTTGGCCTTCGCCGTCGATTTTGACCAGAGGGAATCAAGAATCACATGTTCCTCCGCCTCCGCCTTCTGCAGACGACGACGTTTGGCCTTCGTCGTTGATTTTGACCAGAGGGAATCAAGAATCACATGCTGCTCCGCCTCCGCCTTCTACACACGATGGCGCTTGGCCTTCGCCGCCGATTCTGACCTGAGGGAATCAAGAATCACCTGCTGCTCCGCATCCGCCTTCTACACACGATGGCGCTTGGCCTTCACCGCCGATTCTGACTTGAGGGAATCAAGAATCACCTGCTGCTCCGCCTCCGCCTTCTACACACGATGACGCTTGGCCTTTGCCGCCGATTCTGACTGGAGGGAATCAAGAATCACCTGCTGCTCCGCCTGCAGATCCGTGTCCCCGACGTCCCCCACGCCCTCCTCATGCTCTGTGTCATCCCCGTCCTCCTCCACCTCCACTTCCACGTCCTCCAAGTCCTCCTTCGGATCCACCCCGTCCGGAGGTAGCCCCGCAGCGATCTAGGCTTCGTGCCTTGCTCAGATCTGCTCAAGGAGGAGATGAGCTTCAGACTGTCGGGTTTCAGAGTGTTTTCGTGTGGGACCCGGTCGTCAGTCCGACGTGGCGGACACGCTCGGTCCTGCCCAGGCGTCCCCATATTTGGGCTGGATATGAGAGGTGCCGGTCAGTCCGGTCGTTTGAGGCGCCCGTCTGGGTCTGTTTTTGTGACCAGTTACTGACCGGGCCGTCCGCACGAACGTTCGAGACGGGTTTGAGGAGCTCGGGTGTAGATGCTCTTACTGTACATAATTATGTCATCGAAAATTAAAGGTGCAGCCTACTAACAAGTGAGCTTAATTAGCAGTTATTATAAAAGCAGCTACTCTTCATTCCCGAACCATAGGATAGGGGTGGTGATTTACGTGTCAGCAGACGAGGTACATACAGGTACCCTGCTTCACACTAAATCTTGACCAAACCCTGCTCATCGGATGCCTAACCTAATCCTGCCCGTCCGTCCGTCCGTCCCGACAAAGCCATGCTCATGTGCGAACGCTCGAACAGTACAAAGAGACAAAAATGTACCATCATCAGAGCATAAACAACAATATCTCTACAGCTGGAGGCACACTGCCTGCCTGTCGAGCCAAGGTGAAAAGAGCAAGCATGTAAATCTGTAAAGTGAAATCCAAATCACCCTGGCGCAGCTCTATGGATGGATTCCAGCACAAATGCTTCGAATATCTTTTTTGTTTGTGCCAGTATTCGGTGAAGCCACGTTGCTATTCGAACGCAACAAATCTTTCAGTCGCAAAGAAGAAGAAGAAGGAGAAGAAGAAGAAGGAGGAGAAGAATGCAACAGATTTTAGGAGGTTCGTTACGGGGTAGGCGTCACGGGGTGGGCAGTTCGCTTAAGGCAGCCGGGCTGGCTGGCTGGCTGTTGGGTGCACTCCAGTCCAGTGCAGTGCGTGACGTTGATGGACTGTTGCTAGCTACTAGTACTAGCTACCAGATCGATCGTTCGTTGGTGGTACACTGCACTGTGCCACTCTATGATTCAGTGGTTGCGCCTGCCTGCACGTAACCGCAGCCATGCATGCATGGCCTTTCCGTGGCTCAGATCCGCACGTAGGCTAGCTAGCTAGGAGAGCCCGTTAACTTTGCATTCAGCGCTTGGGTTTAGCTAACTTACTACTACTACTAACTAGTGTGTCATTAATTATGGGTACGAGGTCTCAGTCTTCCAGAGTGTATTGCCAACGTCGATCGGCCCAACTAAAGTGATTTCTCAACAGCAAATATATGCATACGCAACCGAAAATATATATTAGTGCACCACATGCTTCAACAGCCCGCATCGTGAACAACGAGATCTCATCTCATATATCGGCACAAAGTTTAGCCTAGTGACACAATCGGCAGATCCGTCGTCCATTTAATCAACCAGCCGGTTGATCGATTGATTGAGGCCTTCAACCTGTACAAATGGCTTAATTAATCCTCCCTCCATGTGAAGCAGTGTATGTATGTATACATAAATAATATAAACCGGTCGTCCGTTCTCTTTTCAAGTTCCACCGTCGATCTGTCGCTCGCACAACTCACGATCATGTGGGGAAATCCCGGCAGCCACGCCGTGGAATCACACGGATCGGATCGGGGGGTGGAAAGACGGGGGAGAGGCGCGCTTAGAGAAAGACCGACCGACAAAAGGTAGCTTGGGATGCCGGCGTCACGCTAGCTGGAGCTGGTAGGATCCATCGATCCATTGGTCGATCGGAGCGGGCAAGACGCCGACGCCGACGCGCGCGCATGATTGGGGTTGGTGGCGCACCGGTCGTGCGGGGCCGGGGCCGGGCGGAAAAGGGCTCGCTCGAAATTAACGAGCACGGCTGCGTGAATGCGTCCTCCGCGGCCACGGACCCCATCCCCCGATTGTCTGGGGCGCCGTGCGTCCGGTGACGGTGGGGGATCGGATCGACCGGCGGCGCCACAAATGCGGCGCCGCGCACACGGCGGATCGCGCTTGGCCCGGACTGGCTAGACTGGACTAGACTAGACTAGGGCCATGGACACGTAGGCGTCTTTGATTGACTGGTTTGGGGAGGACTGGAACTTTCCGTGCTTGCACTTGCGGTTGCTGTGCGGTGAAATTTCCTCCAGTTCAGTTCATGGGCGCCGGCACTTCACTTCTAGCAGTCCATGGACCCTTTTTCGAGTTCACTTTGATGAAGCCACACGTGGGGCATTATTGCTATGCTATGGTGCACTTCGGACTCTGCTTTGGCAATCAGTCGCGTGTGTGTGCCCGCTCCATCTATCTATCCCCCCCCCCCCCCCTCCCCCCCCCCCCCCCCCCCACACACACACGCACACAAAAAGAGTGAGAAAAAATGAAGCCTTCTCAGGGCATGTGCTCCCTAAAACGTCGGGTTGGGCTTCCAAAGAATCTGGGCCGTCTGATCATCAGATGAAACGATCCTTTGCCATCGGATCGTAGAAAACACTGCTACAATGAATACTACTTCTCATGTCTTACTTCAGAATTTATGCCATATCTGGATGACAGGTGGGGTCTTTGTCTGTGGGCCGCTATTGTCATTGACCTTGAGTGTGGGTGTGGCCGGTGTGGCTGTACACAGGCGAAGGGATCATGCTACCGCGCCATAATTTTCGGTGACCGCCGAGGGCAGTTTCGAGATTTCACGTGAGGGCGCTTGTGTGGCGTCCTATGGATGGCTGGGCTGCGCGTAAGGGGAAGACAGGGCTCGATTGGGTGGAACCCTAGCCTCTATCTCCGTCGCGCCCCTCCCCTTCTCTGCCGGCGGCTAGCTTTGCACATGCTTTTCTGCCTCCCCAGTTGAGAGAAAGATTGAGGTTGAGTGTGAGGCCACGACCCGAGCGCTGGTTCTGGTCGGCCGCAACGGTTGTGACGCACATCCTTCGCCGGAGATCAAGAAGGCCACCTCCGAGGACGTGATTTTGCCGGTTCCATCGACCAGCAGACTTCCCTATGTCACCCCTCAACTCGAGCCCCGCCCTCCCCTGCACGCCGTCTGTATACGAAGACATAGCAACGAAGGCAGACGCCGCCGGCTCGACCATACAGCGGCGCGGGCAGCACAACGGAGAAGAAGCCAAGATGAGGAAGTAAGTCATCCCCATGCCCTCTCCTCCCCCATTCTTCTTTCCCTCTCCGAGCTTGTTCTTGTGATGCATTTCCTCCTGCCTAAATCACCTCTTGGTCTTTGCAGAGAGAGCATGGGCTGCACATTCGGATGAATGTGTCGAACCGTCTGTGGTGCCGTGAGATTGATGTCGTCTTGGCCGCCGACAAGCTGCCGAAGGAGGTATTTTTTCTGGTCCCTTGCTTGGCCCTGTATTAACTCTACCAAGATCGGATGCTTATCTAAGTCTATTTTGCCGCCACACACACCTAACGAGTGATCAAAAGTGGACAAAAAAAATACTTCTTGACATGGCTAGATCTAGTTAGGGAGGTAAATAGGCCACTTCATTAAATGGGTAGATCTACCTAGCTAGTTGGGGAAGAAGATGGCTGTAACTAGTGGAGGGGGAGGAAAAGTGGGGAAAAAGAGAAAGGAGTTGCATTAATGGAGGTGAGGTAGTTAGCTGGGGGCATTAAAGAGAGAGAAAGAGAGGTCGAAGAAAGAGAGTAATGGGGGGGGGGGGAATAAGTAGTGAGAAAGAAGCAAAGTAAGGGAGGGAGGAGGTGGGAGGGAAATGTGAAGGAAGAGAGAATGGGGGGAAGGGGAGAGGGGTAGAAAAGGTGGTTGCTGCGCCTTAGTAGCAGCGCAGGTAGGGAAAACACGTTGTTGCTAAAAAGATAGCAGTAGTGCGGTCCTGCCAAAAGCACTGCTGCTAAGTGGGGCCCGCCATGTGGCACAATACAAACTTAGTTGTATTGGTGTTCCTGGAAAACGCGCTACTACTGTATTCTTAGCAGTAGCTCGGCAAACTGGAACGCGCTACTACTATACCTAGCCTGTCGGCTAAGGTGTGGTCCTAATAGCCGTAGCACGTTTGTGAGGAGCCGCGCTACTACTAAGTAGGTAGCAGTAGCGCCTTTGTGTACCAAGCACTACTGATATGTAGCACTAGCGCCTTGAGTAAAGCCGCGCTATTGATAAGGCTCCACATATAAGGTTTTCCCTAGTAGTGTTACCTTAGGAGGTTTGGATTGGCTTCACAAAAATGCTCCACTTTGGATAGATCCCATCCGCATGGCTAGTACCCTTAGTTGCAAGTGAGGACATTTGCTTCGATGGTCACTAGTGGAGCTTCTCCATCGGCTAACTTGGCAAAAGGAGGTGATCAGTTGAGCACATTGATGTCATTGCAAGATCCAGGCATCCCAAAAAATGCATGCCAAATCCATGTCTCCTTATCGGGAATGGCCTCAAGAATGATGGTCGCATCCTTGGAGCATCCTCCGAACTGTCCATGACATGTTGTAGGACAATTCTTCCACTTCAAGTGTTTGCAATCGATAGACCCAATCATACTTGGAAATCCACGGGTTTTGTTCATCTTCGAAAGCCTCTGAGTATCCTGAGCATTGAGTGCTCTCAAGTACTCTAGAACGGGCATGTCAACATATATCTTTCAAGACCAGACATGGCAATATCTCTCTCTCAATACGATCGTCGGGAAGGACCAATCAGCAAAAAAGTGTTGCAGGTGCATCATGAATGTTTCATTTTTCATCTTTGGTGGAGAACGAAAGTAGCCTCGGATCTCTAACAAACTGACGGGGTACGATTCAAGATATGTGTATTCTTGGGCGGGCTATAAGAACAAGTGAAGTACACTCCTCCTAGCGGTTCTACCATTGCTCAATATATATAGTCATTGTTGCTATTTTTTGATTGCCACATTTACATTACTTTGATCATTATCATCAAATTGTGAATTTGTTTGTTTTAGGATGACATAGCCCAAGAGAGGTACAAACAAATGGCCAAGTCAAATAGCAAACCGTTTTTCCTCCAACATTGTTGGATTTGTTGAACGAGCACGAGGAATGAGAATGGCAGTCAAAAATATATGGAGGGTGCCAATTTCTCTTCGGAGATGGAGTATGGCACAAATGATGTTGATCATCAAGAAAGGGCGAATGTGCCTAGAAGTACCATTCCAACAACTAGCATGGGTCGGCCAGATGGGAGGAAGAGAGAAAATGAGAAGCTCAAGAGAGAAGGAGAGGTGGAGGCGATGAAAAACAAAGATTGATGAGTTGATGAAAGGATGAAATGTGTGCGACGAGAAGAGGAAGCAAGAAAAGCTAGAGATGGAGGAGAAGAAGAATGAAGATAAGAAGGCAATATGGAAGGCTATGCAAGAGAGCAAACTGCATCAGACATTGAGGAGAAGAGGCTCCAACTTAAGACCGAGATGGAGCCGCGTAGGCTCCAAATTAAGGCAAATCAGACGAGAGATAACCGCACGAACACCAAGAATCAGTTCATCATGATGGATCCGAGCACAATGGATCTAGTGGCTCGATAGTTTTGGGCGAAGCCGCGGGATATCATCGTACATTCGAGGAACCTCGAAAAAGAGCCCAAAGCACATGTCGAAGAAGGGAACGTTGCAAATGCCGGCGAAAGGGGATGGTGGACACAATGATGGCATGTGATTTGGCCATGTCGCTTTCATGCAAATCGTCAAAGACTATGTCTATTGCTTGATGTGCTGAATGATTAATTTTGGAGACGGTCGAAATGTTTGAATGAGAAAACGTGAAATTCTTTATGAAGGCTGAGATATCACGGTTCTGTGTTTGCGCATAGCCGTCTCAGCGGTCAGCAAAGCATGGGCATCCTCCCAGTCGAGCGTCGGATCGGATCAGCAATGGCGATGAGGTAAAAAAGCCACCATTTGCCTTGTATTATTAGGGTTTTGTTCGATCGAATACAAGATGACCGTGCAAAATTGTTGGCAAATGTGCCTTGTTTGTCTTTTCGAGATGGTGGTCGTCGATATGACGACTCTTGCTATAATCCGGCGATCAGCGACCGCGTAATGTTGCGGACATGCCCATTTGCATCCCGAGCTTCCACGGGAGAGGCCTGATGTGGACGCGCAGCCGTCGGTTCTCCAGCTCCGTAGAAAACTGCAACCGATGGAGTGGGGAGTGGAGAGCCACATCCGGGGCCTGGCGGGCGGCGGCACGCTCCCCACCGTGCCCTGCCCTGCCCCCGACACTTCTAAACGCGGGCATGGGCGCCGACCGCCGCTGAGGCGAGAGGGTAACGTGGTCACGGCTCGCCCGCCCGCCGCAACCGCCAAGCGGACATCCATCCATGCATCGTCGGGGAGCGCCAACTTGCAAAAGCTGCACGTACGTACCACAGTTCCAAAAACAAAAAAGTTGCATGTACGTACTACCGACGTGCGTGCGTACGTACGTAGGCCGGAGAAGAAATAAAGCAGCGGCGGTAGCGCGCACACGGGACGGGATCGCAATCATTCGGCCGTCCGTGCGCGCCTCTGCTCTCCCACCTGCCGCCGGGAGCTGTCCACGTCCGGCCGGAACGGCCGAATGATGCCAGCACCCTTGTTTCGTACGCTACCCGGCCACACTCGTTCCAGAAGGAGCAGGAGATGAAGTTGGTCTGTGCATCCGGCCGTCATGAGGATGAGAACATGAGATGGATGGGCGTCATCGATGGCAACCGTATCATATCATACGTACTCCCTCCGTCCCAAATTACTTGTCGCAGAAATGGATGTATCTAGAACTAAAATACATCTAAATACATACATATCTAAAACTGGTGGCATCGATCGATGGCAATGCACAATTATCATATCGTGCGCCCGTAGAAAAGAAAACTGATGGCATGCTCGATCGTTGTTTACATCGAGCCCGTAGAACTGTTGGCCGGAAAACGGAAAGAAACTACTGCGCCTGCGCGCACACGTTTGTACACTACCACTCTTATGGTGGTGTGACACTCGTATTAATTAGTAGTAGTAGCGAGTGACGAGTGAGAAGAGAGAGAGAGAGAGAGAGAGAGAGAGAGATTTCTGAGCGACTCCGAACGACCGTAGACGTCGCGGTCGCATGGATATCCCATCCCACCCTCCCATCGGTTGTTGTGACCTACCGATTGAGCTGTGATCAGATCAGATCAGTCACCCACACCCCAACAGCAAACCTCGCCTAAAAAATTATAATGAAAATAAAACGACCAACTCAACACCACCACCACGAACAAGCAGGCCGTTCTTTTCTCTTTTCCATTCCCAGAAAGACGACCGGACTTTTTAAATTCCGATTCCGGCAGCAGCAGCAGGAGTACCTACACCAACTTGATCGGGCAGACCAGACCATGCCGGCACGCATTTCCCACGGCGCCACCGCCGCACCACGTGACGCCACCGGCATATGCAAAACGTCCCGATCTATGCGCGCTCGTTGCCGTTCTGGTGGAGGTCTCACCTGCCCTCCCACGAATCGCTCCCCAGATCCCGCTCCCGCACTGCACCCAGCCAGCCAGGCAGAGGCAGATCCACGGCGGTATTGGCGGCAAGAAAGACCAGCGGAAGGCACAGATCCAGTGATCTCCCGTGGCGCCGCACGTTGGAACTTGCCGCGAGATAGCAGGTGCCTGGCTGGAATCTGGATCGGCTCGCGTCCGGCCGGCCGGCCGGAGTTGGCATAGAAAAAGGCGGTCGTTTCGGCCAGACACTGATGCAGCGGAGCACATGTGCATGCCTGGATCGGGAGTGGGAGTGTCGCCGCTCATACTACTTGCTTCCCCTGCCGGACGTACTACTACGAGGGAGGGTTGGGAATTCGCACAGAAAAGAAAGAGGAATGAAGGGAGGGGCATATGCCACGCCAGCGACGGCAGACGGAGCCGCGGGCATATGCCGTCGCGGCTCGCGCCGTGCAACCAGGGACCTCCTCCGCAAAGAGTCGGCGTCTCGCACAGGGCCCGGCCCGGCCCATTCTAGAGCTGTGATTTGAACCCACGACTTCGTACTGATCCCGCGCTCACTATTTTTTCGCGAATACGCATAAGAGCGTATCATTGCATTGATAGAAGGGAGAGAGTACAGGGCGGCATCATGGTCACGTACAGAAGCTGGCGGGACCATGATGACCAAGCGAGCAGAAGACCAGGGGATGCTCAACCCCAAAAACAAAGATTCAGGTTACAGGTATAATAGCGTTTAATACTTTGGCTACGGCAAAGGCCCAGGAGCGAGCATCGTTCTTGATCTCGTTGATGAGAGACACGGTAGATGGCGCGGTCTTGTCGAAGATGATGGCGTTGTGGTGGCGCCATAAGTCCCAAGCGATCAGCGTAGCCAAGGTGAGATATGCCCGCGCTCAATATGGTACGCAACTTTCCTTATTGACTCACCACATGTGGATTGGCAGATTTCTAATAGTCGGTGCTGCCGCGAGCCGCTGCGACCAGACAACCTCTAGTGCTAATTTGCAGTGTGATACTTAAAGAAACAAACAACAGCGGCAAAACTTAAACACCAGCTGCCAAAAACTCTCAAAAACCAAAGTCCGTGTGAGAGGTCGAACCCAGGACATCTTGCAAGTGAACAACGTCGCCGGCCACCGTAATTCCTTAGATTTGATGTCCAGAATGGCAACCCGGCTTATACAAAATATAAGTCGCAATAGATTTCATTTTTTTTTGAAAATTTGAATGAGATCTATTTTGAAACAGTAAATATTTTTTGAAACGTGAATTTTTTCAAATTTCTGAAAATATATTTAAGACTGAACAATTTGTGAAAGCGCAAATATTTTTTCAAAATAGGGACAAAATTGAAAACAAGAACATTTTTCAAAATTACAAACAAATTTTCATAATGCAAAACATTTTTTGCAAAGCATGAACAACAATTGATTACTCAATCATTTTTCGAATTTATATTTTTTTACAAAATGGGAACATTTTTAGAAATTCCCCCAGATTGTTTTAAATTTGTGAACAAACTTTAAGAAAATATGAACATTGTTTGAATTTGTGCACAAATCTGGAAAGCGGGAATATTTTGAAATTCCCAAACATTTTTTGAATATGTGAATGAAACATAAAAAAAATGTGAATATGCTTGATATTCCCCAAATATTTTATGATTTGGAACAAATTTTGGAACATGAATATTTTTTTAATTTGTGAGAAAATGGAAGGTGGGAACATTTTTTAAATTTCTTAAAAGAATGGAAAAAAATAAATTTTAAATTCTAACCATTTTTTAATATTTGAACATTTTTGTAAAAGAAGCAAGCAACTTTTTAAATTCTATTTTTTTGGAAAATAAGGAGCATAAAAAGAAACAGATAAAAAATAAAAGGAAATAAAAATAAAAACGAAAAGGATAGAATTAATAAGTAAATAATCATAATAGAATTAAAAAACGAAAAAACAACAAAACAAGAAATATAAGAAAAAAACTAGTTCAGGAAAGTTTTAGAAGATACCCGAAACTGGATTAAACAGGCTGGGAACCTCCTAAAAGGCCCCAAAACAGGTTAGCATGAGAGAAAGAAGCGAGGAATCCTCTTTTCGACAGGTAGTCCGCATCTTCACATACATGTCTATTTCACCGAACATTTCTCGTAGAAGTATATTAACAATGTTTTCGGTGTTCGTTACGGGCCAGCCCGTCTCGTTCGCTGGTCGCTCGCCTCAGTGCGAAGCAGCAATCTGCCAAGCGGCGCGAGGACTCCAGTTTTCTACTTTTCTCTTTTTTCATTTTCTCTTTTTTCGTTTCCTCTTTTTTTTCTTTTTATTTTTTTCTTTTTTCCTTTCCTTTTATTTTCTGTTTTCCTTTTTTACTTCCTCTGTTTCCATCTTTACTTTTTCACTATTGGTGCGAATTATCTTTTCAAATTCACGATCTGCCGAGACCGCTTCACTGCCGCCTTATGTGCGCCAGTAGACGAAACCAGCGCTCATGTGGCTGTCTACGTGGGCCGGCCCGAGAACAAGCGGAGGAGCTCGCACACGACGCGTGCATCCCCACTTTCCCTGCTCGATCGTTTCAATCGCTAAAAAAAGCTCAATCGTCTCGTGGTTGACTGGTAGTGCTAGACCGGTTAACCATTGACCATTGACTTTAAAGATTTATTTTTAAAAAATTCAAAAAATATAATTCAAAAAAAAATGCTCACAGATTCTAAAAAAGTTCACTAATTTTAAAAAAAGTTTATCAAACTTTACAAAAGTTCACGAATTTGATAAAAGTTCAACGATTTTGAAAAAAAACATGAATTTGGACAAAAAGTTCATCAGTTTTGGAAAAATTTCATTGAATTTAAAAAAAGTTCATCAGTTTTGGAAAAAGTTCATCTTCTTCCTAGAGAAAAAGTTCACGAGTTTGAAAAAAAAGTTCATCAATTTTGAAAAAAGTTCATCTACTATCAAGAAAAAGGTTCACGAATTTCTTTCGTAAGAAAAAGTTCCCACGACTTAAAGAAAAGGTAAAAGTAACAGAGAAAAAACGAAGAAAGAGGAAGAAAGGGCCAAACAAACCACCATGTAACACTTGAGGTCAGTTGGTCTGGTGGTTATGGCGTTTAAATCCTAAAAAGCGTGCCGTGGGGTTCGAATCCTGGGTAACACGAACGTTTTTCGTTTTATAGAAACAGAAAAGGAGTATATGGGCCGGTCCGCTATAGAAACCTAGCGTACAGGAAGGGTGGGCTGTTTGGTTCTAGGCCTAACAATGCCACACTTTGCCATACATTGTTGCCACACTTGTCTAAGGTTAGTTCTTCAAAATGAGAGCCACAAGTTGGCAAGCCTAAGGAAATCTTGCCACACTTTTTGAGTGTGATGTAGGACCCTGGTGTGGCTTGCCTAAGTGTGTGGCTTGAACCAAACACCCATCTAAATTGGTCAAACTTGCGTAACCTTAAATGTGGCAACCTTAGGCAAACTTAGTCTCAAACCAAACATCCCATAAGAGCGGAATAGGATTTGGCCAATCTGCCGCACATAGGATTTCGCTCTCAGTACACACAAATGGAGCAGATGGATGTTTGGGCTGGGTTGTCGTTTGCGGCCCAAGGACCAGAGCAAAGCGCACCTCTGGCAAAAATTACTATCTTCTTTTTCCTAACGCACTTACTTGTTTTTTCTAAAGCACCGACTACAATATAGACGAACCAATGTACACACACCACATTACACGCACACACGGAGTTTAATGAAGAGAGTATTTACGTTGAGCTTTAAGATTAATGAAGTCACCGTTGACGTCTTGCTATCGACGAGAACATGCCTCATATTGAAAGAATAATTCTCATCACTGAGATATACTACCTTTGTTCCTAAATGTGAGACGTTTTTGCAGTTCAAAAGTTTTAGGAACAAAGGGTGTACTGCAAAGCATCAAACATGGGATTTTATCATGGGTCGATTCTCATACGTAAAATATGCCAATAGTTGAGTGTATTGGTTACTCTACTTTGTTTTGTAATTTGTTAGTTTCAGCACTTCAACAAAAATGGCCTACATACATCGGGGTGTTCTCCTAGAGGTAGCCAAATGATCGAAGAACCATTGGACCTTAATCCAAAGACAAGACCATTTTATTCCCCAATGTCTTGCATATTGTCTCACCTTTATTGAACTTTCAATCTACCGCATGTCAAACTATCCCTCTATGTCTAGGGGATTCAAGTGGTGACTTCCCACTCAGAACAATGTGCCCTAATTACCGAGTTATGTAACTTTTTGGATTCTAGAAGCCGGTCTTCAAAAACTATAGGAAGACCTTTACATTGTCTTACTTGTCCAACATCAACCATTTTATCAAGTTTGAAAATATTCATTGAGAGTTCACATCATAAAAGATGTCCAGATAGTGTATTGACATGTGAAATTTCTCTTCCTTGTACTAAGCTTTCATGAGTTGTTTAAATGACCAATGCTATGTTTACTATGCCTCAAGAGATTTTATTCTTTAAACCCAATGTAAAGCCATGACTTCTCACAAGAGCAGCATATGAGATTGATTTGCACTACTAGAATACATAATAACGAAAAAGTAAAAAGACGTCTCATGCCAACTCTTTACTATGTAATCTCACACCAAAAGATACATAGATAACCGATCCGAAGGAGTGATAGAACACATTACAAACAATCTCATACTATAGTTTTCTTTAAACCATGATATAACTATAAGGGTCAAGATAAAAGATAATAATAATGATAATGATGGTTTTAAAGATATCTGGGCACTTCCCCCATGCTTGGAACAAGCTAATGGGAGTACCTTTACCCATATACTCATGCTTGGTCCTTTGAGCAATGATCCCACGGAGAATACGATTCTCCTCCTCAAGTAAAGCAACCTTCTCCCTCGGGGCTTTGTATTTGGCATAAATCTAATCTGTAGACCTTAGTGCCTTAGTGACAACATAAGGAATGCTAGTGTTCCGGGTAGGGAGCACACTTTCTTGCACGGACGAGAAGCAGCGTCTTGCACATTAATTGCCCCCACAGGAATACTTATACTTGACCTCTTGAACTCAACAAATATATTCCCAAGTTGAGGTAGAGGGACATCTTCATCATTGCTTGTGGCTTTTCTCATTGGCTCCGTAAGATTAGCGGCAATCTTGTCGTCCGTCGTCCACCCGTAGCCATCTACCTTTTGATAAGGGTGTGTGTCATAAGTTTGTCGAGCAACATAGCTCTTATTTGCTACTCTTGAGAAGATATATCAATCTAGAGCTACGAAACCCTAACAGAAACAACTTGAAACGAAAACATGACGAAGAAATGTGACACGTAGATCAAAACGTTAGTGGGATTTTATAGGCGGCAAAAGATGGAGGCAGGGAGGTGTCCAGGGCTGCCTCGAACAACGCCTCGGCTGCCTCTTTTACGGCAATGGAGGTGGCGTAGGCACGGCAATGCGACGAGACGGTGTGTCTGCCGCACCGGATGTGGGTGGCGGGGGAGGACGGTCTGGCCGGCGACATCAGCCAACGAAAGGTTTGGAGGAAGACGGCGGCGAAAAGGATATTTATTTTCGAGGCGACTAGCTTAGTACTCGTATTTTTGAACCGGCTACTAGCTTATTGCCAGACCCATGCATATATTTTACCGTATGTAAAGTAAGTATAAGTGCCCCTAAAAAAAAGGGAAAGTAAGTAGTGTCCACAGTGCACCAGACTCCATGGAACACGCGTCACACATAAACCCATCGCGCATGCATGCAGCGAACCGTTGGATCAAATCTGCTCGAGCTCGATCACACCTTCACCTTGTCGATGGCCCGCTCCCCACGCGCCAAGCTCTCCAGCAGCTCCCTGACGTAGTCGCCGCTCTTCTTAGTCTTCTCGTACCGCCTCGGCCTCTCCTCGTTCACCAGCTCCGGCGCCGGCTCCACCTCCCTCTCCGGGTCCACCGTGTAGAACGCCGCCACCGACACCCGCGCCCTCTCCGCGCTCGCCACCACCCTGTGCACCGGGCTCCTCAGCACGCCGTTGCTCACCACCTCCACCGTGTCCCCGAGGTTCACCACCAGCGCGCCGGGCACCACGGGCACGTCGTACCATTCGCCGCCGCCTGCGTCGTCGTCGCGGCGTACCTGGAGCCCGGCGGTCTCGGCGAGGAGGACGGTGAGCGCGCCGCCGTCGGAGTGGGGCCTGAACCCGAGCACGCGGTCGGGGCGCGGGCATGGTGGGTAGCAGTTGAGCCGGACGTAGGTCACGGCCTTCTCGTCCAGCATGTCGGCCAGGCGCCCCTCGTCGGGGAACCCCGCTGCCCCGGCGGCCTCCCGGAGCACGGCGTCGGCGAGCTCCCTGCACCGCGCGGAGTAGCGGTGCAGGACGTCCCGGAAGGAGGGGGGCCGCGTCGGCCAGAGGTCGTGGAGGCGCCGCGACTCCGGGTCCACGACGAGGTAGAACCGGTCGCACCAGTCCAGGACCTGGGTCTCCGACAGGACTATTTGTATTACCTGAAACTTTCTGAAACTCGGTGGTCGATCGACGCAGACTACAACTATTTATACTCTTGTACGTGCCGGCGTCACGAGACGATAAATTCAGACGTACGTGCAGGAGCGGTGCAGGTGTAGCCGTATAGGCCAGGATGTATGAAGGCGGTCAGTGATCGGGGAATTGTGTGCCGCGCGTGGCTGTCTGTGCTACTACCCTGCAGTATGGCCTGATGACGTTCCAGTTGAGTGGATGGATAGCGGTGGCTCACGTCGTGCACGGCGAGTTGCTTGGTGCGCTGCTCTTGTTCCGCTCTGCAAATCTCCACGATCCTTCTTCTCATTATTCCTATCCTTTTTTTTTGAGGGACTCATTATTCCTATCCAACACTTAAGTTCGGGCTAAATCTTGTTTGGTGCCGCTTACCTGACATAATCCTGTTTCTGACAAGGTTCTGAAATACAAATATCAGTGCCACTGGGCTACCAGTACCAAACTACCAATGCAGCATACGAATTCGTGTACACGGTATCATTTTTCACATGTAGCCGGTACATATTGATATATCCATATCGGAATAGCTTCACACACGATATCTCATGGACGGCATGTGGACGATAGTAGGATCTTACGTCCCTTATTCATGGAGGGATTTAATCTAACGGTGATTGCCTACTATGCATGCAACGGCTCAAATATCGTCCACTGCCTAGCACTGCTCGATCCATATCGATATGATCCAGTCGTTTCAAATCCCAGTTGTCGTGTTTCAAAAAAAAAAAACAGTTGTGCAAATATTTCAAGGACCACTCCCCCCTCCAACCAAAAACCATCCGTGTTTTCAGTCATTGCATCCAGACCAGACCAATCAACACCCAGCAAAGGAGCAGAACAGTTTTTCTTTTCAAAATTGTTTGGATTGCTTACCACATGTGTCACATGGTATGAGCAGAACATTTAGCAGAGAAAAAGAAGGCCTAATAAGTCGCCTACTCAAATACTACATCACTGCCCGGCGCGTGTGATCTAGAGAAAAGCTTGCTTCAAGAGTGCTCTTTTCTTCCTGGAGACCTTGAAGGAGCATCCCGGTAAAGCACGCGTACCTTCCCACTGGTCCTTTGGAATGAAGTCGAACTCGACATGGCTCATCTCCAAGCAGTCCTCAGCAATTCTCGACGTTTCGATCCCGCAACCATGAGTGAGCATCGTATCTCTGGAGAGCACCCGCCACCTCCCAACGAGCATCATCACCTTGCGCCAGAGTATAGCGATGCCGCACCACCCTTTTCCATGAAAACAAAATTCATCCCTCAGATTTCAAATACTAGACCACAGGGTTGAAGAGAGGAAAGTAAGTTCAAGATGCCGATTCTTTTTACTACTCACTCCGTTCCTAACTATTTGTCTTTCTAGAGATTTCAACAAATGACTACATACGAAGCAAAATGAGTGAATCTACACTTTAAAATATGTCTGCATACATCCGTATGTGATAGTCCATTTAAATCTCTAAAAAGACAAATATTTAGGATCGCTTAACCACCATCTGGCGAATGGCGATTGACTCAAGCCAGAGCCCAGCGGAACACCAAAGGATGCCAGAAATAAGAGACCGAATTGATCGTGCCACCACACAGTCAAAAAACAAATGGGAGCATGATTCGGGTTCAGTGCAAACATGAATTCTGGGTGGGATGTGAAGTTTCCAATCAGCAGGAGTATGAGCAGGAGCCACACCCCTAATGTTGGCTTTTCAAGTTCTTTTGTTTTGCACTTCGGACAAAGGATCAAAATGTTGTTGAGATTGGCTGAATCCAACCGAAGTTTCAGGAAATTCTACAGTTGTTCTGAGTCTTATTTGAATTCATGTGCACCAACTAAGATGACTGAAACATTTGGACCGGAAGACAAGCACATGTTTCGGTACCTAATCAAATGACTAATTTCTAATACTCTGGCGAACATTGACTCAAGGTGACAACCATGGCCACCTAGATAATGACACCGAATTCTCATCAGGCATACGAAAGCTGACATTTTTGGACCACACCGAATTGCCAAGATGCTTTTGCCAACATGGCACTACCAATTGAAAATCATAAATAGCATTTGAAGTTCAGGGCCCGCTCGAAGATCTCCATACTAACGAAAAATTCCCCCCTATCCATGCCTCCCACCTCAAATGTGGCATCCTTAACCCCTAAGAGGATGCCACTCGAGTGGCCTGAGGTCCCACTAGAAGGGAGCCAGTGCCACGCGAAGAGGTGGGGGCTCAGATGTTCAAGCTCCTGCAGGGTGAACTCGGAGCGGAGGGTTTCTTGGATGGCCACGATGTCAATATGTTCATCCCGGATGTACTCGATGAGCTGGCGGCGACGAACATCATGGCCGAAGCCGCGGAGGTTCCAGAAAAGGGCCCGCATCTAAACCCCCATCGGGGGGCTGCTTGACCCCAGGACACGAGAGGCGCTTTGCGCGCGAAGGGCGGCCGTGCGAGACCGAGTGCGTCCACGGATAATCCCGTCGGCCACCGGGGGAGCCGGAGCCGGGGGCCGAAGCAGGCGGGCACGAGTCTCAGCCAGCCTGCCGTCGAGGATCTCCCGGGCTCTAATGACCGCGATCTGACCTAAGGGGGGACCGACCTCCCCCCCTGAAGACAATGGCCGAGTCATTGGCCACCTTAGCGAGGTGGCCGAGGGGAGCGGCCTCGAGAGCAGAAAAGGAGCAACGAGAATAACTGGGAGGGGCGGTGTCCGCACCTGACTCGAGGTTCCGGACCGCGGCGCGGAGCTCCGCCCGCTCGGCGACGGAGCTGGCGCCGGAGCTGGTGAGCGAGGAGAGGCCGAGGCGGTACGAGAGGACCAAGAAGGCCGGCGACTACGTCAGGGAGCTGCTGGAGAGCTTGGCGCGAGGGGAGAGGGCCATCGACAAGGTGAAGGTCGTCTGATCGAGCAGCTTTTCTTCCACGGTTCGCTGCATGCATGCATGCATGCGCGTGGGCTTATGTGTGTGTGACGCGTGTACCGTGGAGTACGGTAAAATATATGGGTCTTGCAATAAGCTAGTGGCCGGTTCAAAAATACGAGTACCAAGGTCATCTAGTTTAGCTGCACTTCAGTCAGTTGAATTTTCGATTTCGGGTCAGTCGATTTTGAATGAATGGAGGAGAAGGAAGGAGATGGAAAGGCCTCGCTGGAGAGAAGGAAGGGGCTCGCCGCCATCGGCCCATTTTAGGGTTCAAGGTGAGGGCGGTGGTGGTCGGCGAGGGGGCGGGGGTGGGGAGGTGGTGTGGCTTCGCCATAGAAGAAAATTAGATGGGGCTGGGGGCGGCGGCAAGCATGGCGATGGGGAGAGGTTGAGGGAGGGCGGGGCGGCGAGGCTCAGCAGGCGGCGTGAAGGAGGAAGAAGAACAGGCGATCTGTTTTTTTTTCCAGGAAAACTGTTGGGAGGAGAAAGAAACAATCAGGGCCGTTCGTTTTCTATCCAACGCGTCAATTCATCCAGGCCAAATCGACCAACTCAAAACGAGATTTCAATCGACTGGCTCCTAGCCATTCCCTACATGTAGCCGGTACAGATTGATATATCTATCCATCTCGATATGATCCAGTCGTTTCAAACCCCAGTAGTGCAAATATTTCAACCATCATGTCCAAGTCAGAACCCAGCGGAACACACCAAAGATGCCAGAAATAAGAGATCGTGCCACCACGCAGTCAAATACCAACCGGGAGCATGATTCAGGTTCAGTGCAAACTACACAAGTTTTATCATCTACCTGTCTCCGTTTCAGTAAATTGTCAAATGTCAGCAGCTTGTTATCAGCCAGCAGCCACAGGAAAACATGAATTCTGGGTGGGACGTGAAGTTTCTTAACAGCTGGTGTGACAGTGAGCAGGAGCCACGCCCCCATGATCAACTTTCCGAGTTCTTTTGTTTTGCATTTCGGACAGAGGAGCAAAATTTTGAGATTGGCTGAATCCAAACAAAGTTTCAAGAATTTCTACAATTTGTTCAAAATTTGGTTTAAATTCATGTGTGCCAACTAAAATGACTGAAATGTTTGGACCGGAAGACAGACACATGTTCGGCACCTAATGAAATGACCAATTCCTGAAATTCTGGAGAAAAATTGACTGAAGATGATAACCACGGCCACCCTACATAATGACACCGAATTCCCACCAGGCATACAAAAGTTAACATTTGTGGACCACACCGATTTGCCAAGATGATTGTGCCAACATGGCACTACGACTTGAAAATCATAAATATCGATCCTCCTACCGCCATGCCACTATACGACGAGTAGATAAGGAAAATGTCCATCTTTCTGCTACAATTTTTACCTGCATTCCATTTTCTGAACAATGAATGGACAAATAATGTGCTTAGTAACATCAAGTCGATGATCAATTTTCTTCTGACATTGGCAACCTGTGGCTTGTACTGACAGTGACAGGTCCAGCGCCTACCCACGGCTGTGGTCATTTTCGTAGGTGATGATCATCACCTCAGGGTCACTCAAAAACACATGCAGGAAATTTCTTGTTGCTACACCTATGTTATTACATTCACAAATACCTTGTCTTGAAAATCATGATTAAAATTCACAAGTGATTTTTCTTTTATGGAATATGATTCAAGTTTTTTTTTATTTGCACATGCATGAAGAAACCTAACAAAGTGAAAGTAAGTTGTGGAGAAAGGGAGGAGACACTTGAGCTAAGAGAATACAAAGGTGTCCATACAGCCACATCTACCACAGAACAAATTAACCCAAAATGCAACATAAATAGGATCAAATTCTTTATTTTCACCAGATTCTTCGCCTTATAGATGTAAAGTCACCTTGTTTATATCCTAAACGAATCGGCAAGTCACGAATTCTTTATTTCATGGGTATTGTAGCAGCAAAGCAAACTCACCTTGATCATATCCTTAACGAATCGATGACTCTTTCTCCTCGAGAGAAATGCTCAAGGTGCGCGACTAGGAAATCCTTGACCTTCATTTTCCTGTATCGCGCGGGTTGGTCCTCAGTCAACATCTGACCTATCGGTCCAATCTCTCTTTCAGGATCCAGACCATAGAACACGGCCACTGAGATCCTCTCTTTCTCAGAATTAGTCACAACCCTATGTACTGGCCCTTTGAAGATCCCGTTGGTCATTATCTGTGCAGGAGAGAAACTTGAGTACATATATATCTGTAATATGGTAGAAATTTACTTGAGGTTCAGAGATGGCTACCTCCATTGTAACACCAACATTGATCAGCAAGGTGTAGTTAGACGCAGATGGAACACTGTACCACGTTCCATCTCTGAGAAACTGCAGCCCAGCGACATCTTTGTCCATTAGAAGAACCGTAAGAGCATAGACATCAGAGTGAGGCTTGATGCCCAAGACAAGATCAGGCCTTGGACATGGAGGATAGTAATTGAATCTAGCATAAGTGAGAGCCCTGTCGCTAAACTGGTTAACTAGGCAATCTTCATCGAGCTTCAATAGCTTGGCCATTGCCCGAAGGATGTCGTCTTTGATTCTCTTGCTCTTCGATGTGTACTCATGCAGGTCATCCCTGCAAATACCACCAGGGTAGTTCCGTTAAGCCAACTATGATACACGGACGATGGGCTCTTTCATATAGTAATTATTTATGAAGTTTTTCCAGGCCAAACTAGATCACTAGTGACATAAATAAGCAAATGAACTCTATTATGCAAAACTGACAGCAAAGACAGATCCATTTGAATACATGTATCTGGCGGATTACCTGAAAGATTTTGGATGTGTGGGCCAAAGGGCAAGGTTTCTCTCGTCCTCTGGCTCCACTTTAAGATGCAGTCGATCGGACCAGTCCAGCCTTTGATCTTGAGTTTTCACCTGGTCAGTTCCATACCCTTCCATCTGGAAATGTTTCCCACCTATTATGTTACTGTACTTTCTCTTCTCTTCGAGCGGCAGGCGGAAAAAATCCCTTGATGCGGTCATCATAGAATCCATCAGAGAGGTGTCCATTCCATGGTTAGAAACCTGGCCACACGGGGTGATGCGTGTTACAGAAATAGCAAGTACACTGAGAACCCAAAATGCAAATACCAAAGTAAAACTTAGGAACAGAAAACTCGAAAACGAAATCTTACCTTGAAGAATCCCCAGGTCTGCAGCGCCGACCGCAACTTGGCGGCTTCCTCCGCATCGTTGGATGCAGACAGCAGGCCTAGATCGATTGTTGGAATGGGCTCCGGCATCTCGGTACCAGCCAGGTTCCCACCAAGCGGTTCTTGCTCTCTGAGCAAGTACTGCCTTGGTGGCTCCTGTATGCCGGCAGCCAGTTGCTGCACTGAATTCGGCAGCCTCCATGACTCGTCAGCCATTGGAGTTCTTGGATGTTTCTTTGCTGTCCTGGTCTTGCTCTCCTTGGTGGTTGTGCTCTCTTGAAGAAAGAGGATGCAGTAAGCAAGATGAAGTTGTCTTTGTCTCAGTCCCGTCTCAGTCCACATGGTTATCGATGAATAGACCAGCCACCAACCACTGCAACTAACACCAAAAAGATCAGAAAGATGGCGGCTACTCCTTTTTCTCAAGAATACACCTAATAAGCCAAAACAAGTTATATAAGAAGACAAGTGAGGGGACAGAGATAACATGGCATTTGGTAGCAGTGGCATGCACTACTCTGTATCTTGCTACGCAGCCACACAAGTATATATATTTCACCAGTTTGTGCTTCTCACTAATTGGTGTGTGGGTCAAAGTGATGACTGCATCCTAAACTACTCACTAGTGCACATAAAAATTGGCTCTATAGAAGTGGACAAAGGAGTCAGTAGTGGATCGAGCTGCGCGCTTGAAAGTCAAGATACCCATTTGCTTTGAAACAAACTATTCGCTTTCGCATATCTATGCCCATAAAACTGCCAAAGCGGGACAAGGGAACTCAATACAAACAACAGTAGTAAGCAACCATGGCTTGTGAAGAACCATCAAAGATAGCCAACATACCATCGATTGTGCAAGAGCTGGTGACTTGCGTACAGGAGTCACCAAGCCATTATGTGGTTCCTGAGCAAAACCGCCTCGACATGGCTTGTTCCGAGATGCCTGAGCCGATCCCAATCATTGATCTCAGCCGTCTGCCTGCCCCTGGTAACAGCTCTGATGAGGTTGCCAAGATGCAGTCAGCCGTCTGTCAGTGTTCTAATCTTGGTTCAAGGTTTTGTGAAATATAATTCAACAGCTAGTTCGCTTATTTTTTTTTTCATGTAATATTGTTGCAATCAAATTATGCCAGGGACACGAGGATGATAGCTTCGATTGGAACACCATGTGTTATTTCCTTCCCTCAAAGTGGGTGTAGCTCGTGCAGGCGTTGTTTTGAATAACAAATGTCTTTTATCTTCCATTTAAAATAGATTGAATGCGTGCATCATGGATATCTCGGCTAGTTCTTGACGTTGTATCGTGTAGATGCCTGATATACTTGGTATCAACTTAACATTTCATATATATTACGCTTTAACAAAAAAATTACAGCTGCAACACCGAATTCCTGAAGAGACGTATGTGGGCAAAAGGTGGCATCCATGGAGGCACACACCAGCCCACAAGGGGGCTGGCGCGCCCTCTCCCTGGCCGCCGGCCCTAGGGGAAGGAAAGTGGGAGGGTGCCCCTCCTGCCTTTCCCTCCTCATGAGAGAAAGGAAGGGGGGGGGGGGGGCGCCACCTCCCCCTGCCTTCCTCCCGCGCACAAACATGGAAGGGGGTGGCTAGGGCAGGAGCCCAAGGAGGATTCGGCCTCCTTGGGGGCGCCTCCAGCCGGCTGCCTCCCCTCTTCCCCCACCTATATATATGTGGGAGGGGGCACCACACAAGGACGACGACAATCTCTTAACCGTGTGTGGCGCCCCTCTCCACGGTTTCGTCCCTCGGTCATATTTTTGTAGTGCTTAAGAGAAGGCATGCGGAGATAGCATCACCGTCACCACGTTGTCATGCTGCCGGAACTCATCCACTACTTCACCCGTCTTGCTGGATCAAGAAGGCGAGGATGTCACCGAGCTGAACTGTGCTGAACGTGGAGGTGTCGTACGTTCGGTACTTGATCGGTTGGGTCGCGAAGAAGTTCGACTACATCAACCGCGTTAATAAACGCTTCCGCTTACGGTCTACGAGGGTACGTAAAGACACTCTCCCCTCTTGTTGCTATGCATCTCCATGGATAGATCTTGTGTGTGATACGTCTCCAACGTATCTATAATTTATGAAGCAATCATGCTATTATATTATCTGTTTTGAATGTTTATGGGCTTTACTAAGCACTTTTATATTATTTTTGGGACTAACCTATTAACCGGAGGCCCAACCCATATTGCTGTTTTCTTGCCTATTTCAGTGTTTTGAAGAAAAGAAATATCAAACGGAATCCAAACAGAATGAAACCTTCGGGAGCGTTATTTTTGGAAGGGAAGCAATCCAGGGGACTTGGAGTGCAAGTCAGGGAAGCTTCGAGGGGGCCACGAGGCAGGGGGCGCGCCCACCCCCTGGGTGCGCCCTCCACCCTCGTGGGCCCCTTGTGGCTCCCCTGAATGACTTCTTTCGCCTATATATTCCCATATTCCCTAAAAACATCGAAGAACACAAGAGATAGGGAGTTTCGCCGCCGCAAGCCTCTGTAGCCACCAAAAACCTCTCGGGAGCCCGTTCCGGCATCCTGCCGGAGGGGGAATCCATCACCGGTGGCCATCTTCATCATCCCGGAGCTCTCCATGACGAGGAGGGAGTAGTTCACTCTCGGGGCTGAGGGTATGTACCAGTAGCTATGTGTTTGATCTCTCTCTCTCGTGTTCTCTCTATGCCACGATCTTGATGTATCGCGAGCTTTACTATTATAGTTGGATCTTATGATGTTTTTCCCCCTCTACTCTTTTGTAATGGATTGAGTTTTCCCTTTGAAGTTATCTTATCGGATTGAGTCTTTAAGGACTTGATAACACTTGATGTATGTCTTGCCGTGCTTATCTGTGGTGACAATGGGATATCACGTGATCCACTTGATGTATGTTTTGGTGATCAACTTGCGGGTTCCGCCCATGAACCTATGCATAGGGGTTGGCACACGTTTTCGTCTTGACTCTTCGGTAGAAACTTTGGGGCACTCTTTGAAGTACTTTGTGTTGGTTGAATAGATGAATATGAGATTGTGTGATGCATATCGTATAATCATACCCACGGATACTTGAGGTGACAATGGAGTATCTAGGTGACATTAAGGTTTTGGTTGATTTGTGTCTTAAGGTGTTATTCTAGTATGAACTCTATGATAGATTGAACGAAAAGAATAGCTTCATGTTATTTTACTACGGACTCTTGAATAGATAGAACAGAAATGATAACTTTGAGGTGGTTTCGTACCCTACTATAATCTCTTTGTTTGTTCTCCGCTATTAGTGTCTTTGGAGTGACTCTTTGTTGCATGTTGAGGGATAATTATATGATCCAGTTATGTTATTATTGTTGCGAGAACTTGCACTAGTGAAAGTATATGAACCCTAGGCCTTGTGTTCCTATCATTGCAATACCGTTTACGGACTCTGATGATTCCATTGACAAATATTGCATGTGTCTCAATACTCTCTCCGATGATTTGCCTGATCTTGAGTTCTCGGACTCTGATGGGCTCCTCCTATCCACCTTGACGAATGGCCTCAACAAGAACCTTAGCATCACGCACAACGTATCTTTCTCTACACAAGAAAATCCAAGTAAAGCTACATATAGATCCACAATCAACAAGAGAAAATAGATACCAGATCGTTCTTCCCAATCCTCAAGGTAATTGAGGTCTTGAGAGATAGATCTTCCCTAAACCTCTAGCCTCTAGGAGAGATTGGGGGGGGGGGGGGGGGGGGGGGGGCTTGGTAATCCTTGGGATTCTTCTCGGAGTTCTGGGCACTGATGCTCGTACGAGTCGAGGTCGGTTCTTCACGTTGAGCGCTCCAGGGATCGGACGTCTCTGTTGCAAGCCAGACGTCTGGCTTCATGGCCGACGCTTCCGTTGCCACCCCGGACATCGGTCCGGACAGAAAGTCAGGGTGTTGTTTCATCCTGTTTGAAGCCTAGTCGTCTGATGGTAGCCCCGACGTCCGGTTGCTGAAGCAGCTCCACCTTCTTGCTCCCTTCCTTCTCTCTTCTCCTCCACCATGATTTGCCTTTCCATCCTTGCTTCCCCATGGTCAATGCCTTGGCACCCGAGTATGCATAGGGTCTCGTTTGAGGCAGTAGCCATGTCTCATATGAATGTATAGGAAGCTCAAAGAGGAGCGAGTTCACCTCATTTTCAATGGCATGTGCGCATGATCCAGTCATTGGTCCACTTGTCGCTTGGGGTGTTGATGTAAGATCCATGGTGATGTCCATGGGATGCTCCTCACCAAAAAGGCAACAAAGGCGACAATGAAAAGTGGCTCCGCAACAAAGAGTACCGCTCTTCGTTCGACACAACAACGACGAGGTAATATAAATGTAATTTTTAAAATTAGTTTCAAGATTTTGTAAATAATAAATTAATAATAAAAATGATTTATTCACTCATGGGGATATGATTTATATGTTTTTAAGATAAAAGCTAGTACATAAGAAGGGAGGGAAGAGACACTGGAGCTGATAAGAGGATATGGAAGTGTTCACAGAGCGTGTTTATACAAACTCAAACATAAACCAGACTAATTCTTCATTTTAACCAGATTCATCCCTTGTAAATTCATCAACTATTTACTTTCTATGGGTACTGTGGCATGAAAGTACAGTCATCTCACTTAGATCTTGCATGCATCGGCAATTTGTGCTCCTCGGTCTTCAGAGAAATGTTCAAGTTGCGCAACTAGTAAGTCCTTGGCCTTCATTTTCCTGTATCGAGCCGGTTGCTCATCACTCAACAGATGAGCTATTGGCCCAATCTCATGATCAGGGTCCACACCATAGAACATGGCCACTGATATCCTCTCTTTATCGGCATTAGTCACAACTCTATGCACTGGCCCTGTGAAGATCCCGTTGATCATTATCTGCCAGAGAAATGGTCAGGCAAAAGTCATCAAGAACTTGAGTATAGTGGTGTCATATGGGAGATAATTTACTAGAGGTTCAGAGATGGTCACCTCCATTGTAAGACCAATGTTGATCAGCAAGGTGTGATCACACGCAGCTGGAACATTGTACCAGGTTCCATCTCTAAGATATTGCAGCCCTGCGACGTCTCTGTCCATGAGGAGAACCGTGAGAGCAGGGAAATCGGCGTGAGGCTTGATGCCCAGGACAAGATCAGGTCTTGGACATGGAGGGAAGTGGTTGAATCTAGCAAAAGTGGGGGCGTTGCTGTTAAACTGATTAACGAGGCAGTCTTCATCAAGCTTCAAAATCTTGGCCATTGCACAAAGGATGTCGCCTTTGATTCTCTTGCACTTCAACGCGTATTCGTGCAGATCATCCCTGCAAACAGAGCTCATGTAGTCCAATTAAATCAAGCCTAGTTTACTAATGTTTATTTTATTTCTGCAGTCCATGACAGGTTACATCACTCAAGACATAAATAAGCAAATGAACTCTTTTCTACAAAGCAGACAAGAAAGAAAGATCCGTTTGAAGTATCGCTGATAGATTACCTGAAAGATATGGGATGTGTAGGCCAATGGGCAAGGTTTCTCCCACCCTCTGGCTCAACTCTAAGGTGCAGTCGATCAGACCAGTCTAATCTCTGATCTTGAGTCCTCACCTGGTCATTCCCATACCCTTCCACCTGGAAGTGCTTGCCATCTATCAGGTTACTGCATTTCTTCTTCTCTTCCAGCGGTAGGTGAAAAAATTCCCTTGATACGGCCATCATAGAATCCATTATAGAGGTCTCCATTCCATGGTTAGAAACCTGGTCATATAGGCTGATGCGTGTTACAGAAATAGCAAGTACACCATGAACCAAAAATGCAAGAAAGAGAGTAAATCTTAGGAACAGGAAACTCGAGAATGAAGTAATAAATAAACTCACCTGGAAGAATCCCCAGGTCTGCAACGCCGACAGCAGCTTGGCAGCTTCCTCAGGATCATTGGATGCAGACAGCAGGCCGAGATCGATTGTTGGAATGGGCTCCGGCATCTCGGTACCAGCCAGATTCCCACCAAGCAGTTCTTGCTCTCCGAGCAAGTACTGGCTAGGTGGCTCTTGTACGTTGGCAGCCAGTTGCTGCACTGAATTCGGCAGCCTCCATGACTCATCAGCCATTGTCTGCTCTGTCTCCTTGGTGCTTGTGCTCTCTTGCAGAAAGTGGTTGCACTAAGCAAGATAAAGTTGTCTTCGTCTCAGTCCCGTCTCAGCCCACCAACCACTACAACTAACAGCTAAAAGATCGGAAAGATGGCGCCTACTCCTTTTTCTCAAGAATACACCTAATAAGCCAAAACAAGCAATATAAGAAGACAAGTGGAGAGACAGAGATAACATGGCATGATGTGGTATGCACTACACTTTATTTTGCCACGCAGGTATATATATTCACCAGTTTGTATTTCTCATTAAATTATGTGTGGATCAAAGTACTCACTTGTGCACATAAAAATTGTCTCTACAGAAGCAGACAAAGGAGTCAGTAGTGGATCTAACTGCGTGCTTAAAAGTCAATATACCCATTTGAATAAACTATGCGCTTTCGCAAATCTATGCCCATAAAACTGCCAAAGCGAGACAAGGGAACTCAAGACAAATAACAGTATCAAGCAACCATGGCTTGTGAAGAACCATCAAAGATAGTCAACATACCCTCGATTGTGCAAGAGCCACCAAGCCAGTATGTGGTTCCTGAGCAAAACCGCCCCGACGTGGCCTGTTCCGAGATGCCTGAGCCGATACCAATCATCGATCTCAGTCATCTGCCTGCCCCTGGGAACAGCTCTGATGAGGTTGCCAAGATGCAGTCCGCCTTGGAGAACTGGGGCCTCTTCCTGGTAAGCTGGCGAGGATGCTCAATTTACACGAGGACTACTTCGTCGAGATGATCGAAGAGGATGCCATCACATACGCCAGATTCAACTACTACCCTCACTGTCCCAAGCCGGACCAAGTATTAGGCCTGAAACCCCACACTGATGCCACTGTGATTACCGTTGTCTTCATCGACGATAGCGTCAGTGGGCTCCAGGTGCAGAAAAATGGCGTCTGGTACAAGGTGCCAATAGTTCCGAATGCAGTACTTGTGAACACAGGAGATGCAATGGAGGTATGTGCGTGCAGGAAGTTGCATAAGTTGTTCAAGCTTGTCATGTGAACAGTTAAGCTGAGCTCTATTTCATCTAATACATGCAGATACTTAGCAACGGGTTCTTCAAGAGCCCGGTTCACAGGGCTGTGACCAATGCAGAGAAAGATCGGGTGTCATTGGTTATGTTCTACACTCCGGACCCGGAGAGAGAGATTGAGCCAGCGGCAGAGCTGGTGGACGAGAAGAGACCAGTGCGGTACAGGAAGATAAAGATTAAGGATTATCTTGTAAAACTCTTTGAAACTTTTGCAGAAGGGACACTAGTCATCGACACAATGAAGATCTGAATGTAACTATGAAGTGCAAAAGACAGATGTGCAGTGTGGTGAAGTTTGTTCCAACAGTCTGTTCTTACTTACAGAATTTGTTTATGTAATACTGTCTGATTAGAATGTGCTATATATGGACAGTTTTGTGTCATTGTATGCCATCGGCAGGTCACTTCCTATCAGTTCAAGTGTTACCCCCTTGTTGTACATTATCTTCTACTGTGTTAAGTTTCTGCTTCAGATAGCTACTTCCAATCCTGTCTGTCTTCTTCCTTGTTTTTCTCCTATTATCGCTGGCGACTGATAGCTAGTTTATTCATTGATGACCATGCTGATTAAAACAAAGTCAGCTTGTTAATCAAGAATTGGGTATGCCCCAGCAACAACAGTATAAATTACAGTGATCTGACAAATGCACATTCTTTTAACAGAGTGCAATAACCGTGGGGACAAACACAAGCTACATCAGGCTAATCATTTCCAGCTGGCTAGTAGTGCAAATGAGGCTGTGAGAACCCAAGAGTTGACCATAGGATGAGAAAAAGCTTTCACACTGGATCATAGACTGAAACGGTTTCAGATAATCTGTCTGCCAGAGGTCTTCCATTGTCTCCAATTTTATACTATTAAATAAAGTAAAAAAGACTCGTAAACCCGGTGCCAGTGATCTAATCTTGGTTCATCTGAACTCACGGAATAGGCGTTTGCCAAAATGCGTAGTTGAATTTTGCAGTTACGCACATTCTATCTTCTGGGCACCTCTGAAAACATGCAGAAACATAGAATTAGTCTGCTACGGTGTGGTACTATCTACTTTGATTTGGGGACAATCGGCTAGCACGTTCTACACAATTATCATTTGTCTCTCAGTTCGCATGGCAGGGGTTCAGATCTGAGAACATAGCAATGGAGAACTGGTAATACAATCGACCCGAACAAACAAACCTCTGTAGGTAGGTGCAATTGGAAATCCAACTCGACCTGGTTCCGGGAGCCGGCTCGAGGGTAAGAAGGAAAGAGCACACACATTCGCTTGCTTCTTTCTTACCTCCTGCATGTGCTATTTGCTTCTTACCTCGAGGCGATTCCCCGCATGGAGGCAGGCCGCGTCTCCTTGGCGAGTCCGGCGGGCCCTCCTCCCGCTGGGATCTCGCATCCCCCGCCGAGGTTCGCCGGCTCCCGGCGACCCCTTAATTAGCCGCGCCGCGCCTGCGCGATTTCTCCGGCGGACCGTCCGTGGCTGTGTGCTGCGAGATGAATCCGGCCCACCACGAAAAGGTTGGAAATTGTCGTAATTCATCGGCAGCCCCACGGGAGTAGAGAGCTAGTACAAGCGGACGGTGCCTAAATGTTTTCGAAAATAATTGTTTGTTTGAACGAGATATTTGTTTACCATTTTCTAAATCTGAATTTAATCTGCACAGAGAATAATAAAACAAGATAAATTCAGATTTGAATAGTGTATGCATTGTTTTTGTGTGACACTATTCCTGGCTAGATCCGTACTTTTTTTTTTTTTGCTTTTCTATGGGTAGACTGAATTTGGATTTAACATTTTGTGGGATTGTAAACCAATATTTTGTTCCCTGAATTTTTTGTTGTTGACACACACAAACACTTTCAGAAAAAATAACATGCAAGGGAGTGATATCGATGCTCCAACTACTTACTTCAAAAGTACAGACTGATGGAGGAAGACTAGCAATATATTTCAACAACTAGTTCGCTTTATTTTCTCATGTAATATTGTTGCAATCTGATTATGCTAGGGCCACGAGGATGATAGCTTCAATTGAAACGACATGTGTTATTTCATTCCCTCAAAGTGGGAAAGCATGATATTTCCTAAAGACGTCTTTGCATCAACATGGCACTAGTTTTTTTTTCCTTCTATTTTGAAAAAAGGCGTAGATCCTGCAGGCGTTGTTTTGAAGAACAATTGTTGCTGTCCGGGGGTGTTGCCAAGGTTGATATGGTTGAATGCTAGTGACCTACTGTGTGCCATTGATTGTTCATGCTTGAATTTTGGAGTTATGTCTTTCATCTTCCTTTTTAAATAATTTGGATGAGTGAATCATGGATATCTCTGACTAGTTCTTGACATCGTATCATGTATATGCCTGATATACTTGGTATCAACTTAGTATTCATATATTACACTTTAACGAGAAATTTACGTGTGTGACACCGAATTCCTGAAGAGACGTATGTTGGCAAAAGCTGACATCCATGGAGTACACCATGCCAACATGTCTGTCAGTTTCACACAACATGACAATGACTCTAGTGCTGAAATTTTTACATCCTAAAAATCATTATTCACCATGTTACGAGGATAGGATTTATGCAATTTGAAGAATAAAAGCTACGGAGTACTGTATAAGAACGGACGGTGGATACACTTGAGCAGATAAGAGAATATGAAAGTGTTCAGAGAGCATGTTAATACAAACCAAACATAAACCAGACACTCCCTGTAAGTTCACGAGACTGTACTCTAGCATGGAACTACAGCCATCTTACTTAGATCTTCAGTGCATCAGCAATTCTTGGTCCTCGGCCTCCTGCATAATGTTCATGGTGCAACACTAACAAGTCCTTGGCCTTCATTTTCCTGTATTGTGCCGGTTGCTCCTCACTTAACAGATGAGCTATCGGCCCAATCTCTTGCTCGGGATCCACACCATAGAACATGGCCACTGATATCCTCTCTTTATCGGCATTGGTCACAACTCTATGCATTGGCCCCGTGAAGATCCCGTTGGTCATTGTCTGCGCGAGGAATGGTCAGGCGAAAGTCATCGAGAAGACAAGAACTTCATACGGGAGAAAATTACTGGAGGTTCAGAGATGGTCACCTCCATTGTAAGACCAATGTTGATCAGCAGGGTGTGGTCACACGCAGCTGGAACATTGTACCAGGTTCCATCTCTAAGATATTGCAGCCCCGCGACGTCTTTGTCCATGAGGAGAACCGTGAGAGCAGGGAAATCGGCGTGAGGCTTGATGCCCAGGACAAGATCAGGTCTTGGACACGGAGGGAAGTGGTTGAATCTAGCAAATGTGGGGGCGTTGCTGTTAAACTGATTAACGAGGCAGTCTTCATCAAGCTCCAAAATCTTAGCCATTGCCCGAAGGATGTCGCCTTTGATTCTCTTGCACTTCAATGCATACTCATGTAGATTATCCCTGCCAATAACACGCAAATAGTCCAGTTAACTACTAATGTCGATTTTATTTCTGTAGCTCATGACTCCATGTCACTCTACATCACTCAAGACATAAATTAGCAAAGGAACTCTTTTCTACAAAACAGACAACAACGAAAGATCCGTTTAAACAAAAGCACCAGAAAATATTGCATTGCTGACATATTACCTGAAAGATCTGGGATGTGTAGGCCAATGGACAAGGTTTCTCCCACCCTCCGGCTCAACCCTAAGATGCAGTCGATCAGACCAGTCCAATCTCTGATCTTGAGTCCTCACCTGGTCATTTCCATACCCTTCTACCTGGAAATGCTTGCCATCTATCAGGTTGCTGCATTTCTTCTTCTCTTCGAGCGGTAGGTGAAAAAATTCCCTTGATGCAGTCATCACAGAATCCATCATAGAGGCCTCCATTCCATGGTTAGAAACCTGGTTACATCGGCTGATGCTTGTTACAGAAATAGCAAGTACACCGTGATCCAAAATGAAAAAACAGAGAGTAAATCTTAGGAACAGAAAACTCAAGAACGAAGTAATAAAGAAACTCACCTGGAAGAATCCCCAGGTCTTCAGCGCCGACAGCAGCTTGGCGGCTTCCTCAGGATCGTTGGATGCAGACAGCAGGCCAAGATCGATTGTTGGGACGGGCTCCAGCATCTCGGCACCAGCAAGGTTCCCACCAAGCAGTTCTTGCTCTCTGAGCAAGTACTGGCTCGGTGGTTCTTGCATGTTGGCAGCCAGTTGCTGCACTGAATTCGGCAGCCTCCATGACTCATCAGCCATGGGAGTTCTTGGATGTTTCTTTGCTGATCCTGGTGATCTGCTCTGTCTCCTTGGTTGCTGTGCTCTCTTGAAGGAAGATGTTGCCCTATGCAAGATGTAGTTGCCTTCGTCTCAGTACACATTGTCATCAGTGAGTAGGACAGTCACCAACCACTACAACAGACACCAAAAAGATCAGAGTGATGGTGGCTACTCCTTTTTTCTCAAGAAGAAAACCTAATAAGCCAAAACAAGCTATATAAGAAGACAAGCTGGGGGGACAGAGATAACATGGCATGTGTTGGCATGCATTACTCTGTATTTTACTGCACAGGTGTATATATTCACCAGTTTGTACTTTTCACTAACTGTCAATTAGTGTATGGGTTACTAAGTTGTGCACATAAAAACTGTCTCTGTAGAAGTGGACAAAGAGTTAGGAGCGGATCTAATTACGAGCTTGAAAGTCAAGATACCCCTTTGAAATAAACTACTACTCGTTTTCGCAAGTCTATGCCCATAAAACAGCCAAAGCAAGACAAGGGAACTCAAGACAAACAGCAGTAGAAAACAGTGGCACTAAGCAACGTGGATGACTAGTTTCTAATTAGCAAGTTGTCTTACTCTCAGTCTACACGGTCATCAATAAGTAGACTAGCCACCAGCCACTAGAACCAATGCTGAATTGTCAGAAAGATGACCCACATGATGAAAAAACACTTCTTTTTTCACAAGGAGAAATCTATAATGAGGTAAAACAAGCTACTACTCCCTCCGTTCCTAAATATAAGTCTTTCTAGAGATTTCAACATGGACCACATACGGATGTGTATAGACGTAGTTTAGAGTGTAGATTCACTCATTTTGCTCCGTATATAGTCCATATTGGAATCTCTAAAAGGACATGTAGTATTTAGGAATGGAGGGAGTATAAAGGAAGAAAAATAAGTGGGGACACACTACAAAGCCGTCCATAGATGATGGTACTCATAGTTGGGCATATAAATTTCCATATCCCTAATCCTCAATTAGCAGGATGTGAAGACGCCTTTGTCACAACACACGGTCAATATTCATCGAGTAGAACAGCCACAAGTTCACAGCGACCACTAGCACAAGTGGCTGAAAATCTGGGCCATGATTGAAGTGTTATTATTTTTTTGAACAGGAGAAATGTAAATGAACTAAAGAAACCTAATAAAGTTAAAAAGCCCGAACGAGGTGTCAATATATGGCATTGCAGTACTCAGTATTTTGCTGCTGGAGTCTCTTGGTGTGTATGTTATGTTGTGATATTGACCATTTTGTACTTCTAGGTAATTGGTGCGTGGGATAAAGTAGTAAGCAATAACCATGATGTCCACATCCAGAGGGACTCAGTAGTGCATCATAAGTCACCATCTCCTATGGAAGTGGACAAAGGAGTGATCAACATTCTACGGCTGAAAGTCAACACACTCCTCTGTGTCTTCCACTACTTACCTTCTGCAAATCCATGCCCATAAATCAGCCAAAGCAGGGATAAAGAAGAGCGCAAGATCGACAGCAGTAAGAAGCAACCATGGCTGATGCAGAGCCATGGAAGACAGTCAAGATACCCCCGATCGTGCAGGAGCTGGCAACCGGCATGCAGGAGCCACCAAGCCGGTATGTGGTCGCTGAGCACAACCGCCCAGCTGTGGCTGGTTCTGAGATGCCCGATCCCATACCCATCGTCGATCTCAGCCGGCTGTCTGACAACTGTGCTGATGAGGTTGCCAAACTGCGGTCCGCCTTGGAGAACTGGGGCCTGTTCCTGGTAAAGTTTTCTCCCTGATTTCTTTGCTTCTTCCCATCTTCAGATTTCTGATCGATCTTCCTCCAGGCTGTGGGCCATGGAATGGAGCAAAGTTTTCTTGGTGAGGTGATGGGAGTGGCTAGGGAATTCTTCAAGCTCCCACTGGAAGAGAAGCAGAAGTACTCGAACTTGGTGAACGGCAATGAAGTCAGGATCGAAGGTTACGGGAACGACATGGTCGTGTCAGAGAAGCAAACCCTGGACTGGTGTGACCGCCTCTACATCATAGTGGAACCTGAGAATCGAAGAATCTACAGCTTGTGGCCAACACAGCCTCCATCGTTCAGGTACCCTACCATTCAGGCTTGTACTTCATACGGTATATATGGGTGTCGACCGATGAGTAGCCAACGTATGTAGTTGTCTGACCGTGAAGATTTCTGCAGAGATATTCTGAGTGAGTACACGGTCAGGTGCCGTAAGATCGCCAATCTTTTCCTCCAGAACCTGGCCAAGCTACTAGAGTTACACGAGGACTACTTCGTCAACATGTTCGACGAGAATGCCTTGACATACGCCAGGTTAAACTACTACCCTAACTGCCCGAAGCCGGACCACGTCTTCGGCATGAAGCCCCACACCGATGCCTCGGTGATCACACTCGTCTTCATCGATGATAATGTCAGCGGGCTCCAGCTTCAGAAAGATGGCATCTGGTATAACGTACCCATTGTTCCAAATGCATTACTCGTGAACGTGGGAGATGTAATGGAGGTACGTATGTGTGAGAAGTTGCAATTGTGACAGTTAAACTGGGTTGTAAATCTCGCTGCTTCATCTGACATACAGATAATGAGCAATGGATTCTTCAAGAGCCCGATTCACAGGGTTGTGACCAATGCGGAGAAAGAGCGGCTATCTTTGGTGATGTTCTACACGATGAACCCGGAGAAGGAGATTGAGCCACTGTCAGAGCTGGTGGATGAGAAAAGACCGAGGCGGTACAGGAAGACAACAACTAATGACTACATAGCAAAACTCTTCGAAACTTTTGCTAGGGGGACACTAGCTATCGACACAGTGAAGATCTGAACGTGGTTCCGAAGTGTAGAAGATTAATTGCGGTGTGGTGATATTTCTTCCAGCGATATGTACTATTCTCGTGGAGTTGGTTTATGCTTCGACCTTCTAAAAATAATGCGCTATGATGTATCACCTATATAACCATCTACAGACAACTTCATATCTGTTTGTTTAGTTCAGTTCTTACCCCGTTGTTCTACATCACTTTCCATCTCTGGTTTACTGTCTTCCTTGTTTTCACCATGCTGATTATGACATCCACACATTCGTTCTTGCTATGCAATTTGGTTGCCTCAGCAACAATACTAAAACTACAATAACCTAAGAAAGCACCTTTTGAAATAGAAAAAACAACTAAGGAGACATACCAGACCAGGATAACCATTTCCAGCTAAAGGTATGAACATGATTCCATGAGAACTGAATAGTTCACCAGAGGCTGAGCGGAATTTTGCCCACTGGCCATAAGTATCAAAGCTTTCAGGTTATTTGTCACTGATAAATCTACTCAAACAGATCTTCCATCCTTGTCAAGTTCATAAAAAAAAACATTAGCCTGACCTTGAATTACAGTTATATTCTTCTCTGGCCCCTCCTATCTAGAAAAAATGTGCAGAAAAATGTAAGTTCAGTATGATGTGCTATCCATTTCAGCAAGTTAAATATGAACCATATGTAAGATATCTGTTGAAGGGGGGAAATTGGCTAATACATTTAATTAACTACCATTTGTTTCAAATTTTCATGTTAACAGGTTTAAATCTAAGAATATAATAATGGACAGCCCATACAAGAAAACATTGTTGGTGGGAATCCAACTCTGGTTCTCTCAACCATGTATACTCATTTTAGTACCTAGTGTCGTGTGCTCAACTACTCATGGTGACACTTAATCTCACCGGGAATGTCTTTTAAAGTGCCAATTTTTAATTCTATTTTAACGAGGGTGATCCATTTTTTTAAACAAACTTAACAGAACAAAAGAAACTGTAGAAGGGATGAAATACCTCAGCTAAGAGAAATATGAGGACATCATATATGGAATGCAGTACTCACTATTATGTTATATTCAGGCCATTGTGTGTATATCGTGATACTCACCGGTTTGTACTTACCCCAATTGATGTGTGGGAGAAAGACAAAGACAAAAAACAAAGTGATAACCGTGATGTCCACAAGGGAGTCCAGAGAATCACAAAGGAGTATCAAAACCCATGCCCATAAAAACTGCCAAAGTGGGACAAGGGAGCTCAAAACTAAGAGCAGCAACAAGCAACCATGGCTGACGGCCAACCATCAAAGTCTGTCGAGATACCACCAATTGTGCAAGAGCTGGTAACCGGTGTGCAGGAGCCACCAAGCCGGTACGTTGTTCCCGAGCAAGACCGCCCTGATGTGGCTGGTTCTGAGATGCCTGAGCCCATCCCCATTGTTGATCTCAGCCGTCTATCTTCCACTGACAACAGCGCCGATGAGAATGTCAAGCTGAGGTCTGCCTTGGAGAACTGGGGCCTCTTCCTAGTAAGCTTTTCATGATAAATTTAGTTGTATATTTTTTAACCTATCGAATCAAGATTTCTGATCGATCTTTGGACAGGCTGTTGGGCATGGGATGGAGCCAAGTTTTCTTGGTGAGGTGATGAAAGTGACAAGAGAATTTTACAAACTCCCACTGGAAGAGAAGCAGAAGTACTCAAACTTTGTGGATGGCAAGGAGTTCAGAATGGAAGGATATGGGAGCAACATGGTCATATCAGAGAAGCAGATCTTGGACTGGTGTGACCGGTTCTATCTCGTAGTGGAACCTGAGTCTCAGAGAATCTATACTCTATGGCCAACACAACCTCCTTCTTTCAGGTACTCCAGGCTTTTACCAGGATAAATCTGCATCATAAAAAGAAGTTCAGTTAGTGAGTATCCATGACTAAGCCTGATCATTCATATTTCTGCAGAGATATTCTGAGTGAGTACACAGCCAGGTGCAGGGAGATCACCAACCTTGTCCTCAAGAACCTGGCCAAGCTGCTCAGTTTAGACAAGGACTACTTCATCAACATGCTCGATGAGAATGCCATTACACACGCCAGGTTTAACTACTACCCTCACTGTCCCAACCCGGACCAAGTCTTTGGCCTGAAGCCCCACTCTGATGCCACGGTGATCACAATTGTCTTCGTCGGTGATAACGTCAGTGGGCTCCAGCTGCAGCAAAATGGTGTCTGGTACAGTGTGCCAATTATTCCGAATGCATTACTTGTGAACATGGGAGATGTGATGGAGGTGCACGCGTGTAGGATGTTGCAAAACTTGTTTGTTCTTGTGAAGTGGACAGTTAATCTAAGCTACAAATCTCTCTATTTCCTCTGATGCATGCAGATAATGAGCAATGGGTTCTTCAAGAGTCCGGTTCACAGGGTTGTGACCAATGCAGAGAAAGAGCGGCTGTCGTTGGTGATGTTCTATACGATGGACCCGGAGAGGGAGATTGAGCCAGTGCCAGAGCTGGTGGATGAGAAGAACCCAAGGCAGTACAGGAAGATCAAGACCAAAGACTACATAGCAGAGATATTCAAAACTTTTGCAAAAGGGACGCTAGCCATTGACACAGTGAAGATCTGAATGCGATTCCGAAGTGCAGAAGATCTGATAGTGGCATGCTGAATTATCTCCCATTGATCTTGACTTTCTTATGGAGTTGTGTATGCTTTCACCTCTTGGCTTAAAATGCGCTATGGTTTACCCACATATACGGACACCTTTGTATGTCCTAAATAATATTGCCTCCAATCCAAAATAAGTGTCGCGGCTTTAGTTTGAACTAAAACCAAGACACTTATTTTGGGATCGGAGGGAGTAGTAACTATGGTTTCTGAAATGTTTTTATCTTGTGCATTTGTCTATCTGATTATTTCAAATGTTAGCATTAGTTGTCAAAAAAGTACAGTTGGACTTCCCATCTACATTCTTCTCTTCATCAGAAAAATTCATCCTATCTGACAGTGTCCGTTACCTTCGGAAAAAAAATGAAAAGAGAAAAGCGAGTCTAGTACAGTGTACCATGCGTTTCCTACGAAATCATGGTCAAAACTAAATCATGCACAGCCTATGTCTACAGGCTAAAACCTAAGAAGACAATGGCAGGGAATTCATAAAGTTAACAGCCGGCCTGGATCAAACTCCGGCTGCAAACCTGAAAAATTAGTCTTGTAGAGTGTACACTGCATTTTGCCACTAAATCTCACGGCCAAAACAAAACAATACACATGCCATGTCTACAGGCTAAAATCAAAGAAGACTATGACAGGGGATTCATACAGCTAACAGTCGACCTGAATCCTCAAACTCTGGCTGAAAACAGGGGGAAACTGCATTATCTAGGGGGCAAGCCTCACGCATACAGACATGGAGTCATGGACACAGTGATATATCCCCAATCATGAACCGGAAAGCTAGTACCGTCAGTATACCGTAATATTAACCACCGGCATAAGAGAAAGATTACCATGTTCCATACCAGCCAATTCTTTCTCCCAATAAAAAAAAATCTAGAAGTAGCTGAGACAACGATGGTGATAATCGCGGGTCTTACCTCAAGTTGGAGAGAGATGCCCATCGCAGAGTCCGGCGGGCAGCTCGCCGCGGGAAAAATAAGAACGCTGTCCCCTCAACCCTCGCGGTTCCCGGCGACCCGCCGACCGCCGACCACCCGGCCGCGCCTCCGCGGAAACCCCTGTCTCCCTTCCGCCGTAGACTGGCTGTCTTACTCTCTCTCTCTCTTTTTTTTTGAGAAAACTGGCTGTCTTACTAGGAAGTCCTTTTGCGGTGGGCCGTGGCGGGATGGGCCCAGAAGAGTCTCGAAGCTTTGGTTACCCCTCGCGCCGTGGCGAGCATGATGGACTCAATCTAATGAGTTGGAAACCAACTCATCTCTACACGCCCCTCAAAAAAAAAAAAAAAAAAAAAACTCAATCTCTGGTCTCTACACGACTTGAAATTTGTTAGGATCCCATAGTTCCTAAAATCTATCTATATAATCTCACAAATTGGAAGTTTGTTAGGATCGAGGCCAGGCTATCATCTATCTGTTCATCCGTCGATCGATGTACCCGTGCTGGCCTGGGCTACTCACCACCAACGCCGCCGCCGTAGACATGCTGTCAAAGCTGTCCGATAGATTCAACAAGCTCGTCTGCGGCGTCCTGCCGACGGACGGGCCGCGCGGAGGGCTCATCTCCCCGCTGCTGTTCGCGTCGGGAAGGTCGGCCGAGCAGCCCGGATGCCTGTCGAGCCCGTCTGTCGTCGAGTTCACGCGGGAGACTGATGGTGACGCGGAGGCCGAGCTGCCGTGCCTGGCGTTCGGGTCGGAGGACGGCTTCCAGGTCTTCTCCTTCGCCGAGAACCGCATGCGCAGCGGCGACGTCGCGATGCGGCTGGCGCGCGGCCGCCGGCACGTGCCGTCCCCGCACGGAGGGAAGGTGTTCGTCACCGACTTGTGCGGCCGCCACCCGTGCCACCTCGTCGACCCCTTCACGGGCGAGCGGACGCCGCTCCCCGACCTGCCCATCCCGCTCTCGGAGGAGGAGCCGATGCCGGTGATGATCGGGACTGACCGGAGCGAGCCCCGGTACCGCCTGTCGACCGACGACGGGTTCGCGTGGGACTGGTCGCCGCACGGCGTCATGGTTGCACGCGGCGACACGGTGTTCTTCTGCAAGGCGGGAGGCGACGAGTGGACGCCGGTGCACCGGTCGAGGCACGGCTCGGCCATGACCGTGAACTACCGCGGCGGCTTCTTCTTCGTGCTCGAGGAGCTGTCGCTGCGCACCGCCGTCATCGACGCCGAGACCCTGGACCGGTCGGCCGAGATCGACCCGCCGCCTCGCTGCGGCGGCGTGCACCTGGCGTTCCTCGTGACCTCCACCGACAACGTGCTCCTGCTGGTGAGCCGCGACGGGTACAGGTCGACCTTCACCCACGCGTACCGCGCGCACAGGCCGCGGCAGGACGGGCCCGTCCAGTGGGAGCAGGTGAAGAACATCGGCGACCGTGCGGTGTTCGTCGACGGCGCACACGGCTTCACCGTCCGCGCCGGCGGGCGCGTGAGGAGGAACTGCGTGTACGTGTCCAAGACAGTGGAGCTGGACGACGGGGAACATGGCGACATGGCGCGCGTGGTCGCCGTGTCTCCGTTGAACGACCTGAGGAAGGTGGCGGTGGCGGAGGGAGGTGAGGCGCTAAGACGCTGCAAGATAGAGCCGGTGTGGGGAATATCGCATTGGATGATCTGTAACCATGGACCGTCGCCGTCGTTAGGTTCATCAAATCATAGCAATCTAGCATTAGAGCACTAACCCTGGAGTAGTTTACAGTGGCCTTTATTTAGTCAAGCAGTAATACCCTAAAAATAATACTCCTTCCGATTCATTAATATGGTGCGTATAATTTTTTTTAAAAGTCAAAATTTGACCATGTTTAAAGAGAAAAATATTTATGTTTAGAGTTACAAATGTATATCATCGGATACATTGTGAGTTTAATGTTCATATTGTATATGTTCGGTATTGTAGATATTGGTAGTTTTCTTCATAAACCTGGTCAAAGTTTACTAAGTTTGAATTTTTAGAAATTCTATTTGCACTACATTATAAAACGGTGAAAGTTCTACTCTATTATTTATTTTCTTTTTGTTAAGCAAATTGTTTGCGAGGTTCACTAGATCATCTTTTTTGTACAAACGCAAAAGCTTAAATTACTCTGGCATGCACAGTCGTTCATGCATGACTCCATTCGTTGAAGTACATGGCGTGCTCCTCCTAAGATGTCCTAGAGCGGCGGCACTTTGGCAAGCGATGGCGGAGCAGTGGCAGATCCCCCTGGAGGCGGCGTTTCGGCGGACGGGCATGGAGTGGCTCGCCCTGCAACCCTCGCGGTTCCCGGCGACCACCCGGCAGCGCCGCAGCAGAAAACCCTGCCTTCTTTTTCTTTTGAGCAGTTCCCTTTCTGCTTTTTTTTTGAGACAAAGTTCCCTTTCTGCTGTCGACTGCTCGGGTAGACCTTTTGTGGTGGGCCGTGGCTAGACGGGCCTAGAAGCGGCTCGAAACAACTGAGCCCAGTTAGGTTGCCCCGAACATGGCCTTAGAGCCCACATCAGAATTCAGAAACCAAATCAATCTCTACTCTGTCTAAAAAAAAATATCTCTACTCAACCCTCAAAAAATAAAATATAAACAACAAAGGCGACTGATAGGCGCCGGCGCGCCGGCCCAAATTTGGGCCGGTGGCACCGCAGCCGTCAGATACAGTTGTGTAAGGCTGTCAGATCTAGCTCTCGTGCAGGCTTCTTTCTTTCCGAAAACAAATCTCACAAGCGCAGCGGGGGAAAAGGAGCAGCGGGCGCCGCTGCCATGGACGAGCGAGCGCGACCAACCTCGAAGCACCGCCGGTCGCCTCTCCCGCCGATGGTCGCCGCCGTCGCCGATGGTCACCGCCTCGCCGTCGGTCGCCAGCTCCATGCATGTAACATCGTGCACCCGTGGTTGTAGCTCCGGTGATGACGATTGCAGCTCCGATGGCGAGGGCCACAGCTCGCCAGCGTGCTCGTCGCTGCTCACACATGATGCCACAACTCATCGGTTACATCTCACCATCGCAACGTATCGATCACCTATTCCAGCAAAAACGAGCGCCGGTTCCAGCAAAATCAAGCAACGGTTCCAACAAAAAATCATCTTCGCCGCTGAGTCGCGATGCCGGTTGCAGCTTGAACTGCCAGCGGTTGTAGCAATTCGAGGTGCTGGTTGTAGCTCAGCTGACACCGATTGTAGCAAAATTTCCCCGACTCTGGTTTATGCAATGTAGCAAAAATGCAAAACACCGGTTGTAGCAAAAACAATAGCGTGATCCAACAAAAACAGAACATGGTGGAAGCAAAAAATGAGCCCCAGTTCCAGCAAACAAGGATGGTGGTAGCAAAAAATTGGCTGAATCCAGCAAAAAAAGAACACGGTGGTAGCAAATTAGCAAAAGATGAGCCCCGATTCCAGCAAACAGAGGATGGTGGTAGCAAAAACTTGAATGGATCCAGCAAAAACAGAACACGGTGGAAGCAAATTTTGGAGCTCTTTCCAGCAAAAACAATGGTTCCACCAAAAAAATCATCGTCTCCGTTGCTGGCCACCGGGCGCAGTCACCATGGTCGGCAGGCCACCCGGCGCAGGTCCCAGCACGACGGATGACTGGTTCCAGCACGGCTCGTCGCCGGTTCCGGCACGCGGCGCAGTCGTGCAGTAGGAGCCAGTCGTCGATAAAAAAAGCATCAACGTCGGCCGGGTCGAGCATCCGACGATGTCCACCCGCACAACCCCGCCCAACCTCCCAAGCATGACGCCCTCGTGTCTGGCTTGCTTCTCAGCTAGCGGCCATTGCTGATTTGGAATAGGATTAAAGGGGAGTGTTGTTCGGCTTGACGGCGGCGAGAAACTGGGCGCTGGGATACGGCAGCGGGGAAAAAGATGGGGAAAATGAGTGGTATACTCGTGAGAGGATAAGGAAGGAAGACGCTTCAGCGGTGGGGTGAGCCGGGCCTGGCAGAACACGTGGCTTGCGTACGATCGCTGGATCGCACAGGAATCCCACGACGCACGCGAGGCCCGCGGAGCGTTCGGCCGGTGCGCCGGGTATAAACATTACCCAACAATAAATCAATCTCTACTCGCACCTTCAAAAACAAAAAACAAAAAACTCAATCTCTACACAATTTGGAAATTAGTTAGGATCCTATAATTAGTTGTGTTCCTCCAAATCAATCTACGAGTCTTCTACCTAGATAATCTCGTGGCCTATCGGAGGCAAGCTAAACGATCGATGTACCCGTGCTGCCTGAGCTACTCAGCACCAACGCCGCCGCCGTAGACATGCTGTCAAGGCTGTCCGAGAGGTTCAACCAGCTCGTCTGCGGCGTCCTGCCGACGGACGGCGCCGTCGTCGACGGCGGCAGGTTGATCTCCCCGCTGCTGTTCGCGTCCGGAAGGTCGGCGGAGCAGCCCGGATGCCTGTCGAGTCCTTCTGTCGTCGAGTTCACGCGGGAGACCGATGGTGACGCGGAGGCCGAGCTGCCGTGCCTGGCGTTCGGGTCGGAGGACGGCTTCCAGGTCTTCTCCTTCGCCGAGAACCGCATGCGCAGCGACGACGTCGTGATGCGGCTGTCCCGCGGCCGCCGGCACGTGCCGTCCCCGCACGGAGGGAAGGTGTTCGTCACGGACATGTGGGGCCGCCACCCGTGCCACCTCGTCGACCCGTTCACGGGCGAGCGGACGCCGCTCCCCGACCTGCCCATCCCGCTCTCGGAGGAGGAGCCGATGCCGGTGATGATCGGGACTGACCGGAGCGAGCCCCGGTACCGCCTGTCGACCGACGACGGGTTCGCGTGGGACTGGTCCCCGCGGGGCGTCATGGTTGGGCGCGGCGACACGGCGTTCTTCTGTAGGACAGGAGCCGGCGAGTGGACGCCGGTGCACCGGTCGAGCCACGGCTCGGCCATGACCGTGAACTACCGCGGCGGCTTCTTCTTCGTGCTCGAGTTGGGGTCGCTGCGCACCGCCGTGATCGACGCCGAGACCCTGGACCGCTCGGCCGAGATCGACCCGCCGCCTCGCCGCGGCGGCGAAGTCCACCTGGCGTTCCTCGTGACCTCCACTGACAACGTGCTCCTGCTGGTGAGCCGCGACGGGTACAGGTCGACCTTCACCCACGCGTACCGTGCGCACAGGCCGCGGCAGGATGGGCCCATCCAGTGGGAGCCGGTGAAGAACATCGGCGACTGCGCGGTGTTCGTCGACGGCGTGCACGGCTTCACCGTCCGCGCCGGCGGGCGCGTGAGGAGGAACTGCATGTACGTGCCCAAGACCGTGGAGCTGGACGACGGGGAACATGGCGACATGGCGCGCGTCGTCACCGTGTCTCCGTTGAACAACCTGAGGAAGGTGAAGGTGGCGGAGCAATAATGCTACACGCACGGACGAATACGGGCGTTTACAGGGCTGACTAGGAGACGATCCGACGTGGCTGTGGACGCGCAAAGAAAAGGTTATTAAGTAAAGAAAAAACACCGGCCCTTTTACTTTCTCTCCCGCGATGGTGCGCTCGCCCAGATCGGCCGAGCGAGCTGCAGTTCCCCTCATGGCGCTCCGATGCGGCGAGTTCCAGATCGGCGTCCCAACGCGGAGACGATGGACTAATCTGAGGCGGCGAGGCAACCTCCTGCTCCTTGGATGCGCCATGGCTGGCTCTTCCGATGCGGCTATTGGATCTCGTCGGCGGCGGCAGCATCACTCCGGGCTCCTACAGGCTGGCGAGGCGATCTTGTCCTCTTTGTAAGCGTCACGGCCGACTCCTCCAGGGCAGTGAGGCGGCCTCCTTGTATGGATACTGGCGGCGCCGTGGGCGAGCGCACTGCAGCCCGGCGCGGTGTACTGGTGGCCGCCGGCCGATGATGCTGGACCACCTGCTCCTGAGCGTGCAGTGGGAAATCTCGACGATCTCAACCCGCGCAGCTGGGCAAGATCGGCGCTCAATATTGTAACTTGCAGATTCTGAACCTTTGTGCAAATTCTGAACTTTGTGCAAGCTCTGAATTTTCTTCTGCTTTGCAGGGAGAGGACTATAGGCACTCCAGCATATGGTATCTCTGTGCAATGCGACAAGAAACACAAAGTGTTGTTTCACCAAATGAAGAGAGACCAAAATCAAAGGCCACATAAGATTGCAGATTATGCGTGTGTCTGCCGAAGATAACTTGAATGTTCCGAACAGAATTGCTCATGTGGTTCCTGTTGAGTGTAACATGTACTTCTCAAAAGTGCTCATGTAGTTGCTTTCAATTGTAACATGTACTTCTCGCTACATGGATTTGTGTACTCCAACCTTATCAATGAAATAAATATATAAAGTTGTTCAGTTCTGGAAAGTTTGAAGGAGGAAACATCCTTATGTATTGTTGTTCTGGCTACGATTGTTGAGATTCTTAAGAGTAAATAAAGAGTATCCCGTTGGGGATAGTTGTAGATTGTTGCTGTCAATTTAGACAAGATTGACATGGAAGCCATCTTACATACACTACATAATCCTGAAGCTGATGAAAGCAGGCAGTCATGTGTGAGACAAGCAGCTCTGTGATTGGAATTAGCCAGCGGCAATGTACACGCACATATATCCATGGATAATTTGGTAGCAGTTCTGTTACTTTAGGGAAAAACAAAATGATAAAACATAAATTTGTTTACTTTCTAGTGCCCTGGTGCCTTTCATCTATTACAATAAAGTTGCCAAGTGCCCTGGTGCCTTTCATCAAATTACATAAATCATGGCTAACTGTGATCCGTCGTATTGTTGAGCCCTCCAATTCCATCAGAGTGTAACTCTGCAGAACTTGGCACTATAGTCGATCCTTGCTGAACTTGAAACAACATACTTGTATATTCTCCTAAAATTGGAGGCATAAGCATTGCCGATGAACCTCCGAATGATACTGCAGTCGACCCTTGAGGTGGATTCATGTTGCCAGTGGTAATGCCCAAGCCAAATGGTTCCTGCCGCAAAGAACGTGATAGAATGACATGGATGCTCAAGTGATTACTAGAGGTAAAAAGATAAGAAACAAAGATACCTGCGCTGTAGTACTACAAGCTTGGCCATCCAAATAAAAAGCTTGTGGACTCTGTTTCAGATTGCAAGAGTGTTAACTCAGAAAAGTGTGTGAAACAAATAGTATTAAGCAACCGAGAACAAGAAATACATATTGCATGTTCCATAACATTTTGTTCTAGAATATCATCCTCTGAGGATTTTCTCTTTTTGCTGGACCTTTTCTTTTTCAAATTCATGGAGCGAGCCTGAAATAAATACATATGTAGTGAGCTCAACAGGCGCGAATTTGGGTGCTTATTTTTCAAAACAAAAAACGTAATATAAGCAATAATACCTTTTCTGCAGCTTCCTTCTTCTCCTTCTGTGCAACTTTTTTTGCTCCCTTAGTTCAGATTTCTTCTTCTTCTCCTTTGCTTACCGAATAAGCCTATCAACCTTAGATTCTTTTCTCAACGAAGGAGGACGACCAGCACATCTAATAGCTATTGGACTTAGTATACTTTTACTTGTTGTTGCCCCATTAGAAGGTGCATCTTCCTGCAATTGATCTTCTTGTGTACCGGCCTTATCCTTATTCTTTTCAGAACTTGAGTTGCTGGTGTACTTAATTTGCAAGGTGCGGAGATCTTCAGTCAAGGAATTGAACGAATCATCTGACATGGCGCCTATCTCTGCAGTTGGGTAGAAAGAATTGCACAGACTATCAAAACGTTTTGCAACAGGAGTGTCGTCCATGCCACCATATGTGCATCTGATAAAGTTATGTTTTCTTTTCATATTTTTTTTCCACCGCTCAAGGATGTATTTTGGAGGAACCTCCTTGATTTTCTTCTGAGTGAGCACACATAACACATGCCTACAGAGAATACCTCTGAACTCGAAGTGGCGACATGAACACTTAATTTCAAACTCTTCCTCATTGAAATATACATGGTACACAATATCTTTTCTACATCCTTTTTCTTCATCAATTAGCACATCCTCGGTTATCTCGTGCGTTTCTATTGCCCCTTCTTTTTGTATCAACTTCCGCTCACGGTACATAATATCTGTTAGCTCTTCTTGAAATTCTTTGAACTTCGAATTTGTATAGATTGCTTGAAATTGCTTCTTGATGTCAAATCTTGTGATAGAAGGTATGGTTGAGTTGAAAGAATTGAAATCAGCAATATTCTCCTTCTCAACTTTATCACGAAGAGCATTCTCGTATTGGCTAACAAAATGCTTCAATGTAGTTTTTGCATTAGCATACCCATCAAAGAAGGCATTCATACTTTCACTACGTTGTGTAGTAGACATACCTGCCCAAAAGGCATCTTTCACAAATGCTGGAACCCAACGGTGTCGATGCTCATAAAGCCCTTTAAGCCATTCATTATCACCAATATCATACTTCTCAAGCATACGTAGCCAAGCAACTTCAAATTCTGTAATTGTTAATGAATCATAAACCGCCTTCCCAACATCAACTTTGATGTGATCATATTCCTCATATCCACCTAACTTTTCTGGTATCTTTTTCATAATGTGCCACAAGCACCATCTGTATCGAGAATCCGAAAAAACTATTTCCACGGCATTTTGAATTGCTTTTGCTTGATCAGTAACAACAGCTTTTGGTGGACGATTTGACATACAAGTGAGCCATGCTTGAAATAACCAAACAAATGTTGCAGTATCTTCATTTGATAATAAAGCACATCCTAGCAGCACTGACTGACCATGATGATTCACTCCAACAAAACAAGCAAAAGGCATATCATATTTGTTCATCAAATATGTTGTGTCAAAAGTAATGACGTCATGAAAAGAGTCATACACTGCTCTACTTCTAGCATCAGCCCAAAATACATTCCTAAGTCGGGATTCATCATCAACATCCATGACACTAAAAAAGTTTGGGTTGTCAGATTGCATTTTGATGAAATAGTCACGAACCGCTTCAGCATCACCACTGCCAAGTTTCAACCTTCTTATTTTCTCTAGATAATTGCGAGAATCTTTCTCACCAAATGTTAGGTTGTCATGACCATCTGCTGCCACGACAAAAGAATTAAAATTCTTGTTTACTCGAATTCCAGCCCGGTCATTCAACTCAAGCTTTCGCTTGACATGAAAATCTAATCTTTTGTTGCATCTGAATAACCGAGATTTTTGTGGACTTAATGGATGATTATGATCCAAAATGACAGTTGAAAGATAAAGCTTTCCATGAGGACCACGAGCAATATTAATTTTAGCTTTGCATCCTAACCCGGCTGATGGATTTGGCTTCAACATATTTCTTGATTTGGACTGAGTCTTACCATTGCGGGTGCAGGAAAGTGTAAGGTACTTCAGTTGTCCATTAGCATCAGTATTTGAACTTCTTCCCATCACACCAAAGCCTTTCGCTTTAGCATATTTGGTGTAGTATTCTCGCACGTCGTTCTCATTATCAAAGGTCATTCCCAGTTCTGGTTCTCCAAGTAACGCATGCGGCTGAGCTTCACCATGGTGATGTTCAACTTCCACATTGTTTTCATTTCGTTCCTTAATGCTGTCATCATCGCTTGATATAGACATATCACTTGATTCTTGAACACCACAAGTTCCATCATCCATTCCTGTAGCAGTATAACTAAAATGAATGGTAGTAACAAATTGACCTGAAGATTGGCATGTTAAAACTAAACTACGAAATTGTATGTTCAACTTTACAAAATCTAAACACTCAGAAACAATCATAAGAACTTTTGCCGTTCTGATGTGGCATGATACAGTTATTTTACAAACCAATTGTAACCTTCATCTCTCATAAGTCTGATTAGCCTTATCTAGTACTTGAACGTTTACTGAAAATAACTACGTATATGGCTTTTAGCAAGACGGACAACTCACGTACATGGCTTTGATCTACAGATACTCTGCTTGTGGCATACTACACGGCTTTGATCTACAGAGTATATATGGCCTTGGGTTTACCTGCTAATGCCCGACGCGAACGAACAGGCCCGCCCACGGGGCTCGAACAGATGAGCGGAGCAAGCGTCAACGTGCTCTTGGCGGCGGGAGCGCACGAGGTCCTCCGAGGCGGCCGGAGAAGTCGAGGTCGTCCGAGGCGGCGTGATCAGTAATCTGGAACGAGGGCAAACCGAGCTGCCGTTCTGTTGCGTTCTGGTTTTTTTGCTAGCGTAAACAGCGGCACGTTCTCCATTTTTCTAACTGTCTCATTCCTCAGCGCGGCCACGTCGGATCATTTCCTAGTCAGCCCCGTAAACGCCCGTATTCATCCGTGCGTGTAGCATTATTGGTGGCGGAGGGGGCGAGGTGCTAAGAGCATTACTAGTAGTACCCCTAAACCCTTAAACCCTTAAAAATAACTGCTTTTTTACGGGTTGCAACAAAAAAAAGCAAAGAGTAAAACCCCTAAACCCTCAAACCCTTAAAAAAAAGCAAGGGTCCAACCCTCAAACCCAATTTCAAACCTTAGAAGTGAGGGTTGGAGGGGGGGCGCTCGACCCCAGCCCGCACTCCCTTCCCCCGTCGCGCGGGAGGGAAGTTTTCCGTCCCCAACCTCCCGCTTTCTCCCTCCCAAGCCGCCGGCCGTTGCCCGCCGCCAATCCGGCCGCCCCCCGCCTCCCCTCGACGCCGCCGCCGTCCCGCCCCTGCGCCACACTCCCCGCCGCCTCCCACCCCGCGCCCCGGCCGCCCCGCCCCGGCCTCCCGCCCCGCCGCCTCCCGCCCTGGCGTCCCGCTCCACCGCCCCCCGCCCGCCCGCCTCAGCCGTCGGGCCCCGCCCCCGCCCCCCAGTCGGCTCCCGCCCCCAGCCGCCTCCCGCCTCCCAGCTGCCTCCCGGCCCCCAGCGGCTAGAGGCAGGCCGGCCTCAGGCCTCCTTGAGCCGCCGCGCCAGAGGCCAGGCGGGCCAGAGGCAGCCGCGCCGCCGCCCCGAGCTCCCCGCAGGTATGCTTCCTTTTCTTTATTTTTGTTTTATTTTTTTCCTTTTTGATTCATTGTTGGCACTCACAATTTATTGTTTGTTGTATTGTGTAGATGGAGGTGAACAACAACGACATGGACTCGTTGTCCGATTCGTCGGGTTGGTCGTCATCCGACGATTCGGACATCGACGAGTTGTTGCAAGACGACGATGTCGAGATGATGAGCCTCCTCATCGACGTGCAATCCTTTGAAAACCGCGTGAAGCTGATGGATCAGAAGAGAGGGTCGAAGATGGGGCGAGTCACCATCTACCAGAACCGCGCTCTCGGACACGAACATTTGATGGAAGACTACTTCTCCGAGGTACCTACATACCCTCCTTGTCTCTTCCGCAGAAGGTACCGAATGCGGCGTAGTTTGTTTGTGAAGATTGTCACCGATTGTGAGGCCGCCTCATATTACTTTAAACGTCGTAGATCCGCCGCCGGTATCATGGGGTTTAGTGCATATCAAAAGATATCGGCGGCAATGCGGGTACTCACTTATGGCATACCCGCGGATTATACCGACGAGTATCTTCACATTGGGCAAGATACAACCACGGAGTCAGTCCGTAGGTTTGCCAAGTTGGTCATCCGGTTGTACGGTGAGCAGTATCTTCGGGCACCAACCGAGGAAGATACAAAGAGATTAATGGAAATGAATGAAAAAAGGGGATGGCCGGGGATGCTAGGTAGTCTTGATTGCATGCATTGGAGGTGGAAAAATTGCCCAGAGGCATGGCACGGAATGTATTGAGGTAAAAGCCGTGATGCTACCATTGTGCTTGAGGCCGTAGCATCTCAGGACACATGGATTTGGCATGCATTCTTTGGGTTGCCGGGAACACTCAATGATATCAATATCCTCAATAGATCTCCTTTGTTTAAAAGATTATTTTCTGGGGATGCTCCAGTTTGCAACTACAAAATCATGGACAATGAGTACTCAATGGGATACTATCTCACTGATGGCATCTATCCCGAATGGGCAACTCTTGTGAAGTCCATCAAGGAGAAAAATGGGGTGCCCTTAACAAGAAAAGAGGCTCATTTCACCAAGGCACAAGAGGCAGCCCGCAAGGATATTGAGAGAGCTTTCGGTGTTTTGCAAGCAAGGTTTGCCATAGTTCGTGGTCCAGCCCGGTTTTGGGACAAAAAAACCTTGATGAACATCATGAAATGTTGTGTGATTCTACACAACATGATCCTAGAGGATGAGAGAGGGTTAAACCTCCCTTGTTTCTATGACAATGTTGGTACCCGTGTGCAATCGGAAAGAAACCCTTCTCGCATACACGCTTTTCTTCAAACACATCGTCAGATTGAGGATGCAACCACTCATGGCCGGCTCCAGGATGATCTAGTAGAGCACCACTGGCAGTTGGATGGGCGGCGCATTGGCCCATGATGTATCTTTGTTTTACTTTTCTATGTCCTATTTGATTCGAACAATTAGTGTAATTTGCTCAAACATTGTTGTAATAATTTGAATGATTATTGTTTTATTCGGTGTTGTAATAATAACTAGAATGATTATTGTTTTATGTCAATTGTGATGGAATTTGTGATATGTCATATGATGAAATGTGATGAAATGTGTGATATATGAAATGACAGTTTTAAAGGTTGGGGTTGAGGCAAAGACTAGAACCCTCAAATCCAACCCTTAAAGCAGTTTACGGGTTGGGTTTGAGGGTTCTAGTCTTTGCCCTTGTTTTTCAACCCTTAAAAGTGTCAAAAACTGGCACTTCTCAACCCTTAAAACTGCTATAAGGGTTTCAGGGTTTGAGGGTTCTACTAGTAATGCTCTAAGGCGTTGCAAGGTAAAGCCGGTGTGGGGAATATCGCATTGGATCATTGGTAACCATGGACCTTCGCCATCGTTAGGTCCAGATGAATCATAGCAATATAGCATTAGAGGACTAACTAGAGTATAGTTTATTTATGGGCCTTTATTTAGTCAAGCAGTAATACTCTAAAAATAATTAATACTCCTTCCGATTCATTAATATGGTGCGCATATTTTTTTAGAGTCAAAATTTGATCATGTTTAAAGAGAAAAAATATTTATGTTCAGAATTCCAAATGTATTTCATCGGATACATTGTGAGTTTAATATTCATATTGTATATGTTCGATAATGTAGACGTTGATAGTTTTCTCCATAAATCTGGTCAAAGTTTACTAAGTTTGACTTTTCAAATATTCTATATGCACTACACTATAAAACAGTGGGAGTACTACTCGACTATTTATTTTCCTTTTATTAAGCAATTATTTGCGAGGTTCACTGGATCATCTTTTTATACATACGCAAAAGCTTAAATTAGAGCATCTCCAATAGCCGCCCAATGCGCGGCGCCAAAAAAGGGTTTACAGCGTGCAGGTAATTTTTTTTAGGACGCTAGAAGACGTTTGCTTCAACAAGCGCTGCAAAATATGCTGCGCGCGCGAGTCCAGCGGTCCCATCTGCAGTAGACTAGAGTTCGCAGCGCGCGCAACCGGGCGCACTAAGAGCATCTCCAACAGAAGCGACACGCGGTATAAAAACTGCTTTTAGCGCGCGCGGACCCGATTTAGAGTCTCCAGCAGCCGCACAAAAAGCGCATGCGCTATAACTAATGCAGCACGCGCAACATTTTTAGTGCGCCCGGTTGCACGCGCTGCAAACACTGGGCTACTATAGATGGGACCGCATGATTGGGACCGTTGGACTCGCACGCAGCATATTTTGCAACGCTTGTTGGAGCAAATGTCTTCTAGCGCCCTAAAAAAATTACCTGCGCGCTGTAAACCCATTTTTTTTTGCAGAAGCGTAAACGAATACAGAAACCCCAAAAAACGAATACGGAAACAGATAGTACCGGAAACAGACACAGAGCGAATACAGAGCGGACATGAAAACAAAATTGTGTGTTGACCCGAACTCAAAAGCCCCCTTGGATCATAGAGAAATACACACACAAAACAAAAAATAATATGGAATTGTTAACATGGCTACAAAATAATATGGTTGTGTTAGCAACATATGGTAGTATCAAATGATACACTTTGCTCATTCTACTCATTGTGTCATTCTGTGTTGTTTGGTAGTTGGGCTACAAAGCAGCCATGGGCCTACATTGGAAACATAAATTCCATATTCACGAAAATGGAAAGTTTGTTCCCACGGAAAACATCGTTCCGTTTTTGTTTCCATTTCCGCATAAAAAATTCCATTTCCATTTCCTTTTTGTAAATTTCCGTTTTTGTTTTCATATTTCCCCTGAGTTTCCGCTTTTCCGGAGCGCCCCACCATGTGGTCCTCTGGCTGAAGGATGGGCAAAATTGAACATTGACGGATTGTTTTGCGCCACCTCAGGAACCGCGGGGGCGGGCATGATTCTAAGCGGCTCCACCGGGAATATCATTTTCTCATCCTGTACGGAGTTGCTATATGTGCAGAACCATTGGAGGTCGAACTCTCATCTTGCATGGAGGGCATCAACCTCGCCCTGCAATGGACGGAGATGCCGATAGAAGTGGAGACGAACTGCCTTGTCGCTCTTAATATGATCAATGGTCCAAATAGGAACCGGTCTCGCTATGCCATGTTGGTTGATCAAATCCAAAGGCTCTTGAGGGAAGGTAGAATGTTCAAGCTATCTCATGTTCGTAGGGAACAGAATGGTGTAAGCCATTATCTGGCCTCCTTTGGCCGGACAGAAAGTCGCACCTTGGTGTGGCTAGGCTCGGGACCAGAAGACATCCCTAATATTTGTAAGAACGACTTATATCCTGATTGTTGAAATAAAATCTCCTTTTCATGCGTTAAAAAGAAGAAGTACATGTTCTTTGTTTTGGCAATTGCCACTTAAGATGGAGAGGATGCCGCCGTGAGGCCGTGTGCATGACACAGAGGCCGATGATCATTTACCTCCTTCAAATTTTGCAGTCTTTTCTTTTGTTGCAAAAAAAAGCACCAAGATCTATTATAAAGAATCAACATTAATACAAAGGACCATAAAGAAGCTAAAAATTACATTCCAGTACATAGAGCTGTTGGAAATATGCCCTAGAGGCAATAATAAAAGTATTATTATTATATTTCTTTGTTCATGATAATTGTCTTTATTCATGCTATAACTGTATTATCCGGAAATCATAATACACGTGTGAATACATAGACCATAATATGTCCCTAGTAAGCCTCTAGTTGACTAGCGCGTTGTTCAACAGATAGTCATGGTTTCCTGGCTATGGACATTGGATGTCGTTGATAACGGGATCACATCATTAGGAGAATGATGTGATGGACAAGACCCAATCCTAAGCATAGCACAAGATCGTGTAGTTCGTTTGCTAGAGCTTTTCCAATGTCAAGTATCTCTTCCTTAGACCATGAGATCGTGTAACTCCCGGATACCGTAGGAGTGCTTTGGGTGTATCAAACGTCACAACGTAACTGGGTGACTATAAAGGTGCACTACAGGTATCTCCGAAAGTGTCTGTTGGGTTGACACGGATCGAGACTGGGATTTGTCACTCCGTATGACGGAGAGGTATCTCTGGGCCCACTCGGTAATGCATCATCATAATGAGCTCAAAGTGACCAAGTGGTTGATCACGGGATCATGCATTACGGTACGAGTAAAGTGACTTGTCGGTAACGAGACTGAACGAGGTATTGGGATACCGACGATCGAGTCTCGGGCAAGTAACGTACCAATTGACAAAGGGAATTGTATACGGGGTTGTTTAATCCTCGACATCGTGGTTCATCCGATGAAATCATCGAGGAGCATGTGGGAGCCAACATGGGTATCCAGATCCCGCTGTTGGTTATTGCCCGAGAGTCGTCTCGGTCATGTCTACGTGTCTCCCGAACCCGTAGGGTCTACACACTTAAGGTTCGGTGACGCTAGGGTTGTATGAATATGAGTATGCAGCATACCGAATGTTGTTCAGAGTCCCGGATGAGATCCCGGACGTCACGAGGAGTTTCAGAATGGTCCGGAGGTAAACAATTATATATAGGAAGTGGTATTTCGGCCATCGGGAAAGTTTCGGGGTCACCCGGTAATGTACCGGGACCACCGGAAAGGTCCCGGGGGTCCACCAGGTGGGGCCACCCATCCCGGAGGGCCCCATGGGCTGAAGTGGGAGGGGAACCAGCCCATAGTGGGCTGGTGCGCCCCCCTAGGCCCACCCCTATGCCTAGGGTTGAAACCCTAGGGTGGGGGGGGGGGGGGGGGGCGCACCACATGCCTTGGGGGGCACTCCACCCCCCTGGCCGCCGCCCCCTTGGGAGATTGGATCTCCCAGGGCCGGCGCCCCCCTTGGGGGCCTATATAAAGGAGGGCAAGGGGGAGAGCAGCCGCACCCTGTGCATTGGCGCCTCCCTCCCCCTTCTACACCTCGTCCTCCTCCCGCAGCAGCTTGGCGAAGCCCTGCCGGAGTTCTGCTGCATTCACCACCACGCCGTCGTGCTGCTGGATCATCATCAACCTCTCCTTCCCCCTTGCTGGATCAAGAAGGAGGAGACGTCTCCCGTCCCGTACGTGTGTTGAACGCGGAGGTGCTGTCCGTTCAGCACTTGGTCATCGGTGATCTGAATCACGGCGAGTACGACTCCATCATCACCATCCCCTTGAACGCTTCCGCACGCGATCTACAAGTGGTATGTAGATGCAAACTCACTCCCTTGACTCGTTGCTTAGATGAACTCATAGATGGATCTTGGTGAAACCGTAGAATTTTTTTTAATTTTCTGCAATGTTCCCCAACAGTGGTATCAGAGCTAGGTCTATGCGTAGTTCTCTATTGCACGAGTAGAACACAATTTTGTTGTGGGCGTGGATCTTGTCAACTTGCTTGCCACTACTAGTCTTTTCTTGCTTCAGCGGTATTGTGGGATGAAGCGGCCCGGACCAACCTTACACGTACGCTTACGTGAGACCGGTTCCACCGACAGACATGCACTAGTTGCATAAGGTGGCTGGCGGGTGTCTGTCTCTCCCACTTTAGTTGGAGCGGATTTGATGAAAAGGGTCCTTATGAAGGGTAAATAGAAGTTGACAAAATCACGTTGTGGTTATTCGTAGGTAAGAAAACGTTCTTGCTAGAACCCAATTGCAGCCACGTAAAAGATGCAACAACAATTAGAGGATGTCTAACTTGTTTTTGCAGCAATTGTCATGTGATGTGATATGGCCAGAAGTTGTGAATGATGAATGATATATTGTGATGTATGAGATCATGTTCTTGTAATAGGAATCATGACTTGCATGTCGATGAGTATGACAACCGGCAGGAGCCATAGGAGTTGTCTTTATTTTTTGTATGACCTGCGTGTCATTGAAGAACGCCATGTAAATTACTTTATTTTATTGCTAAACGCGTTAGCCATAGAAGTAGAAGTAGTCGTTGGCGTGACAACTTCATGAAGACACGATGATGGAGATCATGATGATGGAGATCATGGTGTCATGCCGGTGACAAGATGATCATGGAGCCCCGAAGATGGATATCAATGGAGCTATATGATATTGGCCATATCATGTCACTACTATATAATTGCATGTGATGTTTATTATGTTTATGCATCTTGTTTACTTAGAATGACGGTAGTAAATAAGATGATCCCTTACAACAATTTCAAGAAGTGTTCCCCCCTAACTGTGCAGTTGCTAAAGTTCATCGTTTCGAAGCACCACGTGATGATCAGGTGTGATAGATCCTTATGTTCACATACAACGGGTATAAGATAGTTTTACACATGCAAAAACACTTAGGGTTAACTTGACGAGCCTAGCATGTACAAACATGGCCTCGGAACACAGAGACCGAAAGGTCGAACACGAGTCGTATGGAAGATACGATCAACATGAAGATGTTCACCGACGATGACTAGTCCGTCTCACGTGATGATCGGACATGGCTTAGTCGACTCGGATCGTGTAACACTTAGATGACTAGAGGGATGTCTAATCTGAGTGGGAGTTCATTGAAATAATTTGATTAGATGAACTTAATTATCATGAACTTAGTCTAAAACCTTTGCAAATATGTCTTGTAGATCAAATGGCCAACGCTCATGTCAACATGAACTTCAACGCGTTCCTAGAGAAAACCAAGCTGAAAGATGATGGCAGTAACTATACGGACTGGGTCCGGAACCTGAGGATCATCCTCATAGCTGCCAGGAAACAATATGTCCTAGAAGGACCGCTAGGTGACGCTCCCGTCCCAGAGAACCAAGACGTTATGAACGCTTGGCAGTCCCGCGCTGATGATTACTCCCTCGTTCAGTGCGGCATGCTTTACAGCTTAGAACTGGGGCTCCAAAAGCGTTTTACGGAGCACATGAGATGTTCGAGGAGCTGAAACTAGTTTTCCAAGCTCATGCCCGGGTCGAGAGATATGAAGTCTCCGACAAGTTCTATAGTTGTAAGATGGAGTAAAATGGTTCTGTCAGTGAGCACATACTCAAAATGTCTGGGTTGCACAACCGCTTGACCCAGCTGAACATTAACCTCCCTGACGAGGCGGTCATTGACATAATCCTCCAGTCGCTCCCACCAAGCTACAAGAGCTTTGTGATGAACTACAATATGCAGGGGATGGTGAAGACCATTCCTGAAGTATTTTCGATGCTGAAGTCAGCAGAGGTTGAAATCAAGAAGGAACATCAAGTGTTGATGGTCAATAAGACCACTAAGTTCAAGAAGGGCAAGGGCAAGAAGAACTTCAAGAAGGACGACAAGGATGTTGCCGCGCCCGGTAAGCCAGTTACCGGGAAGAAGTCAAAGAATGGACCCAAGCCTGAGACTGAGTGCTTTTATTGCAAGGGGAAGGGTCACTGGAAGCGGAACTGCCCCAAATACTTAGCGGATAAGAAGGCCAACAACACCAAAGGTATATTTGATATATATGTAATTGATGTGTACCTTACCAGTACTCGTAGTAACTCCTGGATATTTGATACCGGTGCCGTTGCTCATATTTGTAACTCACAGTAGGAGCTGCGGAATAAACGGAGACTGGCGAAGGACGAGGTGACGATGCGCGTCGGGAATGGTTCCAGGGTCGATGTGATCGCCGTCGGCACGCTACCTCTACATTTACCTACGGGATTAGTTATAAACCTTAATAATTGTTATTTGGTGCCAAGTTTGAGCATGAACATTGTATCTGGATCTCGTTTGATACGAGATAGCTACTCATTTAAATCCGAGAATAATGATTGTTCTATTTATATGAGAGATATGTTTTATGGTCATGCCCCGATTGTCAATGGTTTATTCTTAATGAATCTCGAGCGTAGTATTACACATATTCATAGTGTGAATACCAAAAGATGTAAAGTTGATAACGATAGTCCCACATACTTGTGGCACTGCCGCCTTGGTCACATTGGTGTCAAGCGCATGAAGAAGCTCCATGCTGATGGACTTTTAGAGTCTCTCGATTATGAATCATTTGACACATGCGAACCATGCCTCATGGGCAAAATGACCAAGACTCCGTTCTCCGGAACAATGGAGCGAGCAACCAACTTGTTGGAAATCATACATACCGATGTGTGTGGTCCAATGAGCGTTGAGGCTCGCGGAGGATATCGTTATGTTCTCACTCTCACTGATGACTTGAGTAGATATGGGTATGTCTACTTAATGAAACACAAGTCTGAGACCTTTGAAAAGTTCAAGGAATTTCAGAATGAGGTAGAGAATCAACGTGACCGAAAGATAAAGTTCCTACGATCAGATCGTGGAGGATAATATTTAAGTCATGAATTTGGTACACACTTAAGGAAATGTGGAATCGTTTCACAACTCACGCCGCCTGGAACACCTCAGCGTAACGGTGTGTCCGAACATCGTAATCGCACTCTATTGGATATGGTGCGGTCTATGATGTCTCTTACCGATTTACCGCTATCATTTTGGGGATATGCTCTAGAGACAGCTACATTCACTTTAAATAGGGCACCGTATAAATCCATTGAGACGACACCGTATGAATTATGGTTTGGGAAGAAACCTAAGCTGTCGTTTCTAAAAGTTTGGGGATGCGATGCTTATGTCAAGAAACTTCAACCTGAAAAGCTCGAACCCAAGTCGGAAAAATGCATCTTCATAGGATACCCTAAGGAAAACTTTGGGTATACCTTCTACTTAAGATCCGAGGGCAAGATCTTTGTTGCCAAGAACGGATGCTTTCTGTAAAAAGAGTTTCTCTCGAAAGAAGTAAGTGGGAGGAAAGTAGAACTCGATGAAGTACTACCTCTCGAACGGGAAAGTAGTGCAGCTCAGGAAAATGTTCCTGTGATGCCTACACCAACTGAAGAGGAAAATAATGATGATGATCAAGGTACTTCGGATCAAGTTGCTACTGAACTTCGTAGGTCCACAAGGACACGTTCCGCACCAGAGTGGTACGGCAACCCTGTCCTGGAAATCATGTTGTTAGACAACGGTGAACCTTCAAAGTATGAAGAAGCGATGGCGGGCCCAGATTCCAACAAATGGCTTGAAGCCATGAAATCCGAGATAGAATCCATGTATGAAAACAAAGTATGGACTTTGACAGACTTGCCCGATGATCGGCGAGCGATAGAAGACAAATGTTTCTTTAAGAAGAAGACGGACGCGGATGGTAATGTTACCATCTATAAAGCTCGACTTGTCGCTAAGGGTTATCGACAAGTTCAAGGGATTGACTATGACGAGACATTCTCTCCCGTAGCGAAGCTGAAGTCCGTCCGAATCATGTTAGCAATTGCCGCATACTATGATTATGAGATATGGCAGATGGACGTCAAAACGGCATTCCTTAACGGACATCTTAAGGAAGAGCTGTATATGATGCAGCCGGAAGGTTATGTCGATCCTAACAATGCTAACAAAGTATGCAAGCTCCAGCGATCCATTTATGGGCCGGTGCAAGCATCTCGGAGTTGGAACATTCGCTTTGATGAGATGATCAAAGCGTTTGGGTTTATGCAGACTTATGGAGAAGCCTGCGTTTACAAGAAAGTGAGTGGGAGCTCTGTAGCATTTCTCATATTATATGTAGATGACATACTCTTGATGGGAAATGATATAGAACTTCTGGATAGCATTAAAGCCTACTTGAATAAATGTTTTTCAATGAAGGACCTTGGAGAAGCTGCTTATATATTAGGCATCAAGATCTATAGGGATAGATCGAGACGCCTCATAGGTCTTTCACAGAGCACATACCTTGATAAGATTTTGAAGAAGTTCAAAATGGATCAGTCCAAGAAGGGGTTCTTGCCTGTATTGCAAGGTGTGAGATTGAGCTCGGCTCAGTCCCCGACCACGGCAAAAGATAAAGAAGAGATGAGTGTCATCCCCTATGCTTCAGCCATAGGATCTATTATGTATGCCCTGCTGTGTACCAGACCTGATGTAAACCTTGCCGTAAGTTTGGTAGGAAGGTACCAAAGTAATCCCGGCAAGAAACACTGGACAGCGGTCAAGAATATCCTGAAGTACCTGAAAAGGACAAAGGACATGTTTCTCGTTTATGGAGGTGACGAAGAGCTCGTCGTAAAGGGTTACGTCGATGCTAGTTCGACACAGATCTGGATGACTCTAAGTCACAAACCGGATACGTGTATATGTTGAATGGTGGAGCAGTAAGCTGGTGTAGCTGCAAGCAGAGTGTCGTGGCGGGATCTGCATGTGAAGCGGAGTACATGGCAGCCTCGGAGGCAGCGCATGAAGCAATTTGGGTGAAGGAGTTCATCACCGACCTAGGAGTCATATCCAATGTGTCGGGGCCGATCAAACTCTTCTGTGACAACACTGGAGCTATTGCCCTTGACAAGGAGCCCAGGTTTCACAAGAAGACCAGGCACATCAAGCGTCGTTTCAACTCCATCCGTGAAAATGTTCAAGATGGAGACATAGATATTTGCAAAGTACATACGGATCTGAATGTCGTAGATCCGTTGACTAAACCTCTCCCACGAGCAAAACATGATCAACACCAGAACTCTATGGGTGTGCGATTCATCACAATGTAACTAGATTATTGACTCTAGTGCAAGTGGGAGACTGTTGGAAATATGCCCTAGAGGAAATAATAAAAGTATTATTATTATATTTCTTTGTTCATGATAATTGTCTTTATTCATGCTATAACTGTATTATCCGGAAATCATAATACACGTGTGAATACATAGACCATAATATGTCCCTAGTAAGCCTCTAGTTGACTAGCTCGTTGATCAACAGATAGTCATGGTTTCCTGGCTATGGACATTGGATGTCGTTGATAACGGGATCACATCATTAGGAGAATGATGTGATGGACAAGACCCAATCCTAAGCATAGCACAAGATCGTGTAGTTCGTTTGCTAGAGCTTTTCCAATGTCAAGTATCTCTTCCTTAGACCATGAGATCGTGTAACTCCCGGATACCGTAGGAGTGCTTTGGGTGTATCAAACGTCACAACGTAACTGGGTGACTATAAAGGTGCACTACAGGTATCTCCGAAAGTGTCTGTTGGGTTGACACGGATCGAGACTGGGATTTGTCACTCCGTATGACGGAGAGGTATCTCTGGGCCCACTCGGTAATGCATCATCATAATGAGCTCAAAGTGACCAAGTGGTTGATCACGGGATCATGCATTACGGTACGAGTAAAGTGACTTGTCGGTAACGAGACTGAACGAGGTATTGGGATACCGACGATCGAGTCTCGGGCAAGTAACGTACTGATTGACAAAGGGAATTGTATACGGGGTTGTTTAATCCTCGACATCGTGGTTCATCCGATGAAATCATCGAGGAGCATGTGGGAGCCAACATGGGTATCCAGATCCCGCTGTTGGTTATTGCCCGAGAGTCGTCTTGGTCATGTCTACGTGTCTCCCGAACCCGTAGGGTCTACACACTTAAGGTTCGGTGACGCTAGGGTTGTTTGAATATGAGTATGCAGCATACCGAATGTTGTTCGGAGTCCCGGACGTCACGAGGAGTTTCGGAATGGTCCGGAGGTAAAGAATTATATATAGGAAGTGGTATTTCGGCCATCGGGAAAGTTTCGGGGTCACCCGGTAATGTACCGGGACCACCGGAAGGGTCCCGGGGGTCCACCGGGTGGGGCCACCCATCCCGGAGGGCCCCATGGGCTGAAGTGGGAGGGGAACCAGCCCATAGTGGGCTGGTGCGCCCCCCTAGGCCCAACCCCTGCGCCTAGGGTTGAAACCCTAAGGTGGGGGGGGGGGGCGCACCACATGCCTTGGGGGGCACTCCACCCCCTGGCCGCCGCCCGCTTGGGAGATTGGATCTCCCAGGGCCGGCGCCCCCCTAGGGGCCTATATAAAGGAGGGCAAGGGGGAGGGAAGCCGCACGCTGTGCATTGGCGGCTCCCTCCCCCTGCTACACCTCGTCCTCCTCCCGCAGCAGCTTGGCGAAGCCCTGCCGGAGTTCTGCTGCATCCACCACCACGCCGTCGTGCTTCTGGATCATCATCAACCTCTCCTTCCCCCTTGCTGGATCAAGAAGGAGGAGACGTCTCCCGTCCCGTACGTGTGTTGAACGCGGAGGTGCTGTCCGTTCAGCACTTGGTCATCGGTGATCTGAATCACGGCGAGTACGACTCCATCATCACCATCCCCTTGAACGCTTCCGCACGCGATCTACAAGTGGTATGTAGATGCAAACTCACTTCCTTGACTCGTTGCTTAGATGAACTCATAGATGGATCTTGGTGAAACCGTAGAAATTTTTTTAATTTTCTGCAACGTTCCCCAACAAGAGCATCAAAGAACTTTAGCCACCTGAACAAGATGGAGAGGCTCAAATGGAGTCTGGGGTTCTCGCAAGGTGTGGCGGTGAGTTGTGCAGGAAAGAGTGGAGGTTTGGTGCTGTGGTGGAGAGATCATGTGAATGTGACAGTCAGACCTTGGTGCCAATACTATATAGACTGTCAAATGAATACAGATGGGTGGATCTATAGGTTCACTGGAATCAAAGGAGGAATAAAACTTGGGAAGCATTGCGGTACTTGAGGAAACAAGATGATCTTCCGTGGATCTGTGTGGGAGATTACAATGAGGCAATGGTGCAGAAAGAACAAATTGGAGGAAAGGCTAGAAGTATCCGACAGATGGATGAGTTTAGAGACTGTTTAGCTGATTGTGGACTTGCGAATATTGGTTTCTCAGGGTACCCTTTCACATGGGATAATAAGAGGGAAGGAGTGGAAAATATTCAGGTCCGCCTTGATAGGGCAACGTGCTCAACCTCTTTCATGCACATGTTCCCGGAGACAGAGGTACAACACATTCTGACCGAGGAATCTGATCACAAAGCTTTGCTCGTGTGTGTTGCATCGGCACTGGCCGATCACACGTCTCGCCCGCCGCGTCCTTTCATGTATGAGGAGGCCTGGACAAGACATGCTGACTACGAGGCGATGGTGACCAATGCATGGGATAGAGCACATGCATCCAACCAGGGGCAGCCGGGGATGGATGTGGCATGTAATCAACTAGCCCTCATGGCGAAAGCAATGCAGACGTGGAGTAGGGAGGTTTTCGGTTCTATTAAAAGACATATTAGTCACCTCAAATGGCAGCTGAAAGAGGCAAAAGAAAGGGCGGTCAGAACAGGCTATGGGCAGGAGATTAAGGACTTAGAGGATCAGTTACACGATCTTTACGAAAGGGAAGAGATTTATTATAAACAACGGTCACGGGTGGACTGGTTACAATATGGCGACCGAAACACGCAGTACTTCCACAGCCGAGCATCGCACAGAAAGCGGAAGAATACAGTAAAGGGGCTATGTAGAGAGGATGGGTCTAAATGTGTGGATGATGATGGTATGAGGGAGATGGCTGCAGCTTTCTACGCCCAGTTGTTCACGTCGGATGGTTCAATGCATAGTGAGAAGATTTTGCAGCATATTAATTTGATGGTCACTGACGAGATGAATATGAGATTGTCAGGCCCGATTGCCGATGAGGACATGAGAGAGCGTTGTTTCAAATGGGGCTGACCAAGGCCCCGGGGCCTGATGGCTTCCCGGCGATGTTTTATCAACGACACTGGTCGTTGTTAAAGAGTGACGTGTGTGCGGCTATAAGAGAATTTCTTGAGGGGAAGATGATGCCGGAGGGTTTTAACGATACTGTGATTGTTATGATACCCAAAGTCTGTTCACCAGATAAGCTTACTCAGTTTAGACCAATCAGCCTTTGCAACGTTCTATACAAGATTGCATCCAAAGTTTTGGCAAATAGACTAAAAGAGGTGCTGCCAGTGTTGATAGCGGAGGAACAGAGTGCGTTTGTGCCAGGGAGATTAATTACGGACAACGTGTTAGTGGCGTATGAGTGTGTTCACGCTATCAGAAAAAGGAAAAGAAGGAAACCGTTGTGTGCAATAAAACTAGACATGATGAAGGCGTATGACAGGGTGGAATGGATCTTCTTGGATCAAGTAATGGAAACATATGGTTTCTCCTCTCACTGGAGGGAGTTAATCATGAGATGTGTGAGGACTGCGAGGTTTACAGTGAAGCTCAATGGGGGTTTTTCTAGTAGTTTTGTTCCTTCAAGAGGCCTCAGGCAGGGTGATCCACTGTCACCATATCTATTTTTATTCCGTGTTGAAGGTTTTTCAGCTCTGCTAAAGCATTCACATGAGGAGAGGAAGATTAAGGGGGTATCGTTTGGGAGCACTGGCCCCACGGTTACTCACCTTCTTTTTGCTGATGACAGTATTGTCTTCCTGGAAGGGTCTCAAGAGGATTTTTTAAGCTTGCGGGCTATTTTGCATGATTATGAGGAGGCCTCGGGACAAAGAGTTAACTTGGACAAATCTGCCATTTTTTTGGGAAGGGCTCTGAAGATGGGGACAAAGAAGTGCTCAAACAAGTGATTGGGATATCTTCAGAGGCGCTAAGTGAGAGGTATCTGGGTCTTCCAACAGTGGTGGGAAGATCAATGGAGGGGACTTTTAAGTATGTTAAGGAGAGTGCAAAGGGGAAAGTCACAGGATGGAAGGGCCAAGGGCTATCTAAGATGGCAAGGGAAGTGCTGATTAAATCTGGGCTACAAGCTATTCCTACTTTCACTATGAGCTGTTTTCAACTCACAAAGAAAATGTGCGGGAACCTGTCTTCGATATCTTCAAACTTCTGGTGGGAAGAAGCAAATGGTGAAAAAAGAGTACATTGGATAGCCTGGGACAAAATGTGCACCGGAAAAAGTGAAAGAGGATTGGGGTTTAGGGATCCGGAAGCGTTTAATCAAGCCTTGTTGGCTAAGCAAGCGTGGAGATTATTGCAGGAGCCTAACTCGTTATGTGCAAAGGTACTTAAGGCGAGGTATTACTCTGAAGGATCCATTCGTAATGCAACTTGCCCCAGTGGGGGTTCATTCACGTCTAGAAGCATTCTACACGGCCGAGATCTTCTGTTGGAGGGGCTGGTATGGCGCATAGGGGATGGCTCCCACGTTGGTATTCACCATGACAATTGGATCCCTCGTAAAGGAAGCCTGAAGCCACTGGGCTAGGTTTTTGTTCCTGGTATAACGAAGGTAATGCACTTACTAAATGATTCCAGCACTGGTTGGGATCAAGGGAAGGTGCAAAATATGTTTCCACCAAATGAAGCAGCCGAGATAATACAAATTCCAGTGGGAGGGCCGATGGTGCAAGACTATTTGGCGTGGAACTATACAAAGAACGGAGTTTTTACTGTTCGGTCAGCTTACCACCTTTGCATGGAGAAGAAGAGGGCTCGAAGGGGCTTGCCGGGCTCGTCTTCGTCGGTGGCGAACCATAAAGCCTGGATGAACTTGTGGGACACTGTGGCTCCGGGCAGAGTAAAGGTTCATACCTGGAGGCTTCTACGGAATGGGTTTGCTGTAGGTTCGAAACTACATCGAAGAAGGATTAAGCCGGGGGTATTTTGTGCGGCTTGTGGAAGAGAAGAAACGAACCTGCACCGGTTTTGGAGATGCCCTCATTCTGCAATGTTTTGGAAAATCATGCACTCGGAACTGGGAGTGCCGGTGGCGATCCCGCCGGAGATGATCTACTCCCAGAGTGCATTAGCTCAATGGCTTCTGAGCTGGTTTGAAGATGCAACGGAAGATGAAAGAGCGGTCGTGGTGCAGAGCCTATATGCCTTATGGTTGGCACGGAATAACACTCGGGAGGGAAAGAAGATAGAAGACGCGGCTGATATAGCAGCAAGAGTGCGACGGCTCATGGAGGAGTGGCAGTCTATACATGGCAAGGCAAGCAAAGTCCCGGCTGAGGTCCAACAGCAGCGATGGAGCACTCCGGATACAGGTTGGGTCAAGGCGAACGTTGACGGGGCGTGCACGAAGATGGGGGAGAAAGGAGCAGTGGGCGTGGTCTTCAGGAACGATGAAGGAGCATTTCTTGGAGCCGCATGCAATTACTACCCGCATGGGGGTGATCCACAGAAAATGGAGCTGCTTGCATGCAAAAGGGCGGTAGAACTAGCAGGAACCTTTAATATATCCAGCATGCATATTGAGGTGGATTGTCAGGAGGTGGCTCGCAAGCTCCAGAGTGTGGAAGAGGATCTATCTGTGCTGGGTCCAATGGTCAAGGAGGTGAAGGCTATGCTCGCAAACATAGATAGATGGAAGGTGACGTGGGTAAGGAGAACGGCGAACGGCGCGGCGCACGGGTTGGCCAAGGAGGGGGTAACAAATAATCTGAGCAAAATATGGGTGCAAGCACCACCAGAGTGTATTCTTCATATTATTTCCGCAGATATTCCTGCGTTTTATGAATAAATAGAGACGTGGTTGAATTAAAAAAAAAAAGATGTAGTCGTGCCGCTGCTTCGCACCAGAAAACCGGCCTGGCCTTGTAAAGGCGGACCACCTGGCGGATGGGAGGACTCCAATCTAAGGCTCTGAAGGCGCACCGGTAGAGTCGTCGTCATCGTTGAAGAAAACTCGCACAGGATCGGGAGTCATGAACCACTCCTAAATACACTGAGCTTTCAACCGCCCGTCGGCGCCCGAATTGACACCTTCGTAATAGTATGGATGAGGTAAAGGGAACGGAAATCCACAGGAAAGCTGATACACCCTCCTCGCCAGCTCCGCCCGAAGACACTGCCTAGATCCACCGATTCCGAACATGGACACCCACACCACGCCCTGTGCTCCTCAATGCCGACGACAAAACCGCCTCTGGCAAGGTGGAAAAAGATCCGGGGAAACATATTCTTCTCTGCGCCGTCGTCCCCACCACCTCGCTGCCGCAAGAAAGCTAAACCTAACCCTACCCTATCTACAACATCAAGCGGATCCGGTGTCCCCTCCTGCCATCGCCGGCACGGCCGGCAGTAGAGGTGTGAACACACGAACTCGTCGACCGAGAGCTCGTGGATTGAAGGAAATGCCATGCCGCCTAGCTTTTGTGAGAGAAGAAAGGAAAGTAAGTTAATTTTGTTGAGAGCAGCGTTTTGGCTCCTAGGTGCATATGCACCCATTATCGAAATACACATTTCGGAAAGTTGAAAAATTCGGAACAAAAATCCCGCGTGTATATCCGGACATTTTATGTGTGTTCACAAGGTTTCGGTGAAAAACGATGTTTTTTGTGGTTTGTGTAAAAAAGATAAAGAAATGCCTCGTGAATAGTTAGAATGAAGCATCAGAAATTGTCGTTTTTACACAAGTCACAAAAAACGTCGTTTTCACTGAAACCTTGTGCACGTACATAAAAATATCCGGATATACACGCGGGATTTTTGTTCTGAATTTTTCAACTTCTCGAACTGTGTATTTCGACAATGGGTGCATATGCACCTAGGAGCCAAAGGCAATTACCGAATTTTGTTGCGGTTTTCAGTAAATAACTTTGCATGAATGTGCAAGTAAATATAAATATGAAAAAACAATATGGTGGAACTAGCAGGGGCGTCATCTTTCTTTTTTTCTGGGGAAAACTTTCAATAGTCATGGCAGTACAAAGGGCACCACATGTAACAAAAATTACATCAAGGTTCATAGACAGCATAGCGCCGCCGTCATCGACCTTCCTTACCGGAGCCACACAAACCTTGTTATAGTAGACCGTCGGTAAGTCGTTGTGCTAAGGATCAGCGCACCAGAACAACATCCGCCGCCATTCGCCAATGAAGAGAAGAGTAGAATCGGAAGTATCCACCTCTCGACACACGAATTCAGACTGAATCCTAGTAGATCAACCAAAGACAAATACCGACCAAATTCTGCAAGATCCATCAAAGACACATCTCCACACTCTAGACGAACCGGCATGACGGTGCTAGACGGGAAGAATTCCTAATCTCCACGAGAGGCACAACAGAGGGTATGAGCTGTAAGAGTATCATATTTTAGTTACAAGAAATATAATACTCACTATATACAAAAATGTACAACATGCTAGTTTTGTCCCGAGTCAAAGTTTATAAACTTTGACCGAGTTTATATAAATTAGTGGTATTTTGGCCAATCGGCATATGATAACCAGCCCGGGATGTCCAATATGTGCTGTTGAATATATGGTTTGTGCATGTATATTGTATAGTCTGGCCCACTTCCTAGTCTTTGTATAGTTGAGGTTGTGGCCCACTTTGTACTGCATATATACGTGTGTTTTGCATCGATCAATACATCATGAAGCATTGCCAAAACAATTGTTTCCAACATGGTATCAGACCTACGATCCTAACCCTAACCCGTGCCGCCGCCGCCGCCGCCGCCACCTGCCGCCGCCGCCACCTCGCGTCGCCGCTGCCGCCGCGTCCCTACGCCGCCGCCCTGGTCCGCCGCCGCCGCCCGCGCTTCCGCCAGCCACCGCCGCGCCGTCCTCTATCTCGTCGCGCCGCCCCCGCGCCGCGCCTCCTACTTCCCTGCAGCGCCGCCGCTCCCCGCGCCGCCGCACTAACCCCCTTCGGCCATGGCCTCCCCCAGCTCCACTGGCACCTCCCGCAGCCGCCGCACCAACCCGTTCGATGGTCCCGACCCGGTCGCCATCCGCGACCTCAACATCCTCGCCCGGGTTCCCGTCGTCCTCGACCACCTCACCTCCACGTACTATGCCTGGATGTGACGTCCGGATAATCAAGCTACAGTAACCTCTGTTAATGATGCCACGTCACCACTCTTACTGTTGCTAACCTCGCAATGATTCGAAACCTTTTCAAATTCAAATTCAAATTAATGTTAAGCGACAAAGTTTTCAAAATATTAAACTAAAATATTCGGAGTGTGCAGTTAAATGCCTAGGTGATTGTAGTGCAACAAACACCCTTTTTGAAAATGTCTAAATATATTAAAATGAAATAAACAGCAAAGTGAAATGAATAAAAGGAAAAGACAAATCTAACTAAAAATAAAAAGAGGCACCCCCCACTGGGCCATCTGTGGCCCAGCTGGCCAGCCCAACTGGGCAAAGGCCCAGCCGACTGGCCCAGCCGGCCGACCCACCCCCCCTCCATATCCCCACCAGGGAGGAAACCCTAACCCACCACCCACCTCACTTCCCTCCCCCACCCGCGTCTCCCTCGCCCCCCGATCTGGATCGGGGGAAGCGGCGCCCCGACCCCATCACTTCGGCGCCCCGCCCCTGCCGATGCCGCCGGCGCTCCTCGTCGCCGCATCGTCCCACCTCCACCTTGCCCTCGTCGCTAGATACGCCCCAACCACTTTCCCCGAGCCCGATCCCTTGCCGTCGCCGGATCGCCTCGACGCCGCCGCCCGAGGAGAGCTCGCCGGAGGCCATGTCGCCGGACCTCCCCGCCGGCCTGCTTCCTCCTCCTCGCCGGCCTGCTTCCACTCCATCTGCGCCGTCTCCATCCTCCTCACGCACGGCTGCCCAGACCCCACGAATCCTGGTGAGGCCACGGCCTCGTCCTCCTCCTTCCTTGCCTCTACTCGAGGTTGAACACGCGTACACGCACCACCGCGCCGTCCACCGCCGGCCCGCGCCCTACCTCGCCCTCCCACGCGCGCCATGGAATGCCCTTGTCGCCGGAGCCCATGCTCACTTGCCGGCCCGACCGCGCCGCCGTTGCGCAACTGCCCCCGGCCTCCTCTCTCTCTCCCTCGCCCCGACGTGCACCCCGCGCCGCGTGCGCTCACCGAGAGCGCCGCATCTGTCGCCGCACGCGGGCAGCCCGTGCTGGCTCACCGCCCGCGACCCCTCTTGCTCCGACCGCCTTGGCCGCAGCCGCCTGGCCGCAGCCGCCTGGCCGCACGCGCCGCCGCTCACTGCGACCGGCCTCCGGCCTCGTGCCGCCCGGCCCCGGTCTCCAGCATCGCTGCCGCCGTCGCTCGGGTCCGCCCCGGCGGCGCCCAGCGCACCTCGGGCACGCGCCCGTTCGGGCGACAACCCGCGCCCGTTGCGCCCGAACTCGCTAAGGCCCCTGTGCCTATGACATGAGGGGCCCAGGCCCTAGAACGAAAATTAAAAAAAAAGATTTAATAAAATAAATAAATAAATAAATAAATAAATAAAATAATTAAAATATTAATTAGTTAATTAATTAAAGAATTAATTAACTTAATTGATCCTGATTAGATTAACCTATTCACCTAGTTAGTTAATTAATCTATTAGGTTAGTTAACAGTCAATGACAGCTGGGACCCACACGTCAGGTTGACCAGGTCAATGGTCAACGTTGACTGCTGACATCACTCTGATGTCATGCTGACGTCATCATTTACTATTCTGGATAATGTTGGATTTAAATAATTAATTAAATTCCAGAAATTAATAAAATCTTTAGAAAATCGTATCTTTTAATCCGTAACTCGGATGGAAATATTTTCTACATGAAAGTTTCTCAGAACGACGAGACGAATCCGGATACGCAGCCCGTTCGTCCGCCACGCGTCCCTAGCATAGAGAACCTGCAACATTTCACCTCCGGTTCATCTGTCCGAAAACACGAAACACCGGGGATACTTTCCCGGATGTTTCCCCCCTTCACCGGTATCACCTCATACCACGTTAGAACACGTCTAGCTCTGCTTGTTGACCTGTTATGCACTTGCTTGCTATGTATTTACTGTTTCTCCCCCCTCTTCTCTCCGGTAGCCCCCGTGACGATGCTGATGCCCCTGTGGACGACTACGTCACCGACGACCCCTCCTTGTCTGAGCAACCAGGCAAGCCCCCCCTTTGATCACCAGATATCGCCTATTCTCCTCTATACTGCTTGCATTAGAGTAGTGTAGCATGTTACTTCTTTCCTTTGATCCTATTCTGATGCATAGCCTGACATTGTTGCTACATCTGTTGATACCTTACCTGCAATCCTAAATGCTTAGTATAGGCTGCTAGTTTATCATCATTGGCCCTACATTCTTGTCAGTCTGCCCTGCTATACTATCGGGCCGTGATCACTTGGGAGGTGATCACGGGTATATACTATACATACATACGTACTATACAGATGGTGACTAAAGTCGGGTCAGCTCGAAGAGTACCTGCGAGTGATTCACGGATTGGGGGATGAAAGGACCTTTGTCCCGACGGCCCTCTGTGTGGATCTTGGTGGCGGAGCGACAGGGCAGGTTGAGACCGCCTAGGCGAGAGGTGGGCCTGGCCCTGATCGGCGTCCGCGGTTGCTTCATAATAACACGCTTAACGAGATCTTGGTATTTGATCTGAGTCTGGCCATTTGGTCTATACGCACTAACCATCTACGCGGAAGTAGTTATGGGTATCCCGACGTCGTGGTATCAGCCGAAGCCTTCTTGATGTCAGCGACTGAGTGGCGCGCGCCGGATTGGAACGTAAGCCTGCACTTGTATTAAGGGGGCTAGTTCTGCTTTCGGCCGCGTACGCAACGTGCAGGTGTGCAAAGGGTGATGGGCCCAGACCCCTGCGCCATAGGAGTTAGACCGTGGTGCTGACCTCTCTGTTGTGCCTAGGTGGGGCTGCGACGTGTTGATCTTCCGAGGCCGGGCATGACCCAGGAAAGTGTGTCCGGCCAAATGGGATCAAGCGTGTTGGGTTATGTGGTGCACCCCTGCAGGGAAGTTTATCTATTCGAGTAGCCGTGTCCCTCGGTAAAAGGACGACCCGGAGTTGTACATTGACCTTATGACAACTAGAACCGGATACTTAATAAAACACACCCTTCCAAGTGCCAGATACAACACGGTGATCGCTCTCTAACAGGGCGACGAGGAGAGGATCGCCGGGTAGGATTATGCTATGCGATGCTACTGGAGATGCTACTTGGAGATGCTATTTGGTGGACTTCAATCTACTCTCTTCTACATGCTGCAAGACGGAGGCTGCCAGAAGCGTAGTCTTCGATAGGACTAGCTATCCCCCTCTTATTCTGGTATTCTGCAGTTCAGTCCACTGATATGGCCTCCTTACACATATACCCATGCATATGTAGTGTAGTTCCTTGCTTGCGAGTACTTTGGATGAGTACTCACGGTTGCTTTCTCCCCCCTTTTTCCCCCTTTCCTTTCTTTCTGGTTATCGCAACCAGATGCTGGAGTCCAGGAGCCAGACGCCACCGTCGATGATGACCCCTACTACCCTGGAGGTGCCTACTACTACGTGCAGGCTGCTGACGACGACCAGGAGTAGTTAGGAGGATCCCAGGCAGGAGGCCTGCGCCTCTTTCGATCTGTATCCCAGTTTGTGCTAGCCTTCTTAAGGCAAACTTGTTTAACTTATGTCTGTACTCAGATATTGTTGCTTCCACTGACTCGTCTATGATCGAGCACTTGTATTCGAGCCCTCGAGGCTCCTGGCTTGTATTATGATGCTTGTATGACTTATTTATGTTTTTAGAGTTGTGTTGTGATATCTTCTCGTGAGTCCCTTATCTTGATCGTACACGTTTGCGTGCATGATTAGTGTACGATTGAATCGGGGGCGTCACAAGTTGGTATCAGAGCCGACTGCCTGTAGGAATCCCCCTTTCCAACTCCTTGGCCGAAGTCGAGTCTAGACGTTGCAAAAACTTTTACTAACATGGCTGTGTGTCTTACCGGCACACGTCGCCATTGGGTGGTAGTAGGATCTTTTATTTCTCGTCTATACTCTGGGATTCTGATCTCTCTTCTATTCGGGTTAAATGACTTTATAAAATCTAACTTTAGGTTCTTGAAAACGCTTTCTCCCGGAGAGCCCCTTCAGTCCAGATGATCGCCGACTACACTTGAAGATTTCAAAGTTAATTTCCGATACTCTTTCGGGACTGCCCGTTGCTTTTGCAATTCCCTACCATCGAAATATCCCTATGGATAAATACATATACCTACTGTTCTTACTTCTATTCCTAGTTGATCTTATTATTACAAGATACCCTGAAATCCTCTCTATTGTTCCGAGAATATTTTGTGCCTACTGCCTTGCAGTTCTTTGCCATATGAATACCCCTACGGATAATTTCTCGCCCTTATCGAGTATCCGCTCATCCCCCAGTTGTTCATGTGTTTCACAATGGTCTTCGAAATACTATTCGATCCTCCAAAAATCCTTAGTAGATTATTGCTCTACAATACTTGTCTGCTTGCATTATGGATGTTTTCCATATGTCTGGCAATATTCGTTAGTATTCTTAGGCACCGTCATTTTGATCCTTTTGATTCAACATGAGTGCGAATGCATGCAATCATCAGTTGATCCTTTTAAATTATCTTTCCGGCTCAGACGTCATTTTAAACATGAGCTGGTTCTCAACCAATCCAATTGCCGTCGATTGTACCCCTAAGGCTATTCTACTTACCCACCCCTAATCAGAACATTGCTTCTGATCCCTTGATTTGAAAATCTTAATTCCTTTGCATTTGAGCTCTGGATTAGTCAGTTGTTTCCATAATCCACTGCCCTTGCATTGTTACTTCAACTGGTTGTGTGCCGATGCTCACATCAGCTCTGTTATGGACCGGCAGATCCTTTAATGGATTTTATCCGACATCGCCCTTCATGTTCAATAACCTTGTGAGCCTTCCCTCGGATACATAATGCCTTTGTTAAATTGTATCATCTACTTTCTCAACCTTGCTCTACATTCGAGCTTGTGATATTTACTCTTGAAACTTGTGGTATATGTTTCTAAGAAGCCCCTATGGGTTGAACATATGCCTTCTCTAAACCGTGTGAACCCGAAAGTTTTCACGAGTCATACCCTTCTGGTATTTTGCCAGATAAAATTTCAAACACTACAACTTCATCGAACGCGAGAAGTGAATGAAAGATTATGCATTGAAGAAGTGGGAGTCGACCTTGAACTTTGTGTTCATGCCCATGGACACGATGTAGATCCTATCATGGAAGCTTCTCTTAAAATAATTATCCCCTTGTTATAAGATCATCCTGTATCTGTGGACGTGGTTCCGACTATGTTTCTCCTTGATTCCATTTCTCGTGCAAGTTTGATCAATTGTCTTCTGCAAAGCAATACCCTAGTCCAAACTCTACTTTGATCTATCGTCGAGTGTTACCTCCTGGTATCTCGAGATTATCATGGAACTACATAACTTCTTATGGGTTCTTCATCAAGTGCTACATTCTCACTGATTCCAATTTTTCACGGGCTCTGAGTTATTAAATACTCAAAGACACCGATAACTGACTCGAGTTCGCACCGCGATTAAACAACTCTTGGTAACCTTCATTACTTACGAGTTTAATAACTCTTCAAGTCATTCCTAGCCTAATCGGCTATACCATTATCGTGCCAAATTTTAACTGTGCTACCTAGTCCTTCTTCCCGAAGCACAATTTTTGACGATGAGCTAAGCTTACGTCGATCTTCCTCGTCATACCAGTTCGCCTTGAACAACAAGCTTGATTTCAAGTTTGTGTCCTACCGATGGTTCCAATAACCTTTCGCTTCATCATTCCTTTGACTTGATGTCGTCGCTGATTGATTACATCTTCATGAAATCTCTCGAAAAATGTGTCGTGATCATCATCAACCTTATGAGCTCTTCTAGGATATCAATTGAGTTCATGATGAGAAATACCATCCTTGCCCTCGATGTCTGTGTTATCCTCGACCACTTTATTGCCTTCCCACCAACTCAAGCTTGTTCGTGTTAGGTGTTAAACCTTGAGTTCCTTGCTATCCAACAATTGTTCTTCTTTACCTTGGAACATTAACATCTCTTATGTCATCAATGTAGTGAGAATTTCACCACCTCTTAAGAACTCTTGGTATGGCGATACTTCTCACCATCACCATTCTTGCTTGGGTCCTCGTGTTAATTCCAACCGGGGTACCAACAAGTGAGCGGTGCTGTTTGGATTCTGCCCTTCTAGCAACCCTATTGCTTTGAAGTTAATGGTCGGCCGTTTATTCTTAGACTATTGATTGTTGAATCACCATTCCGACGTTGGTCGTGCAACCCAGCCCATATTTCGGGTGCACATTTCAACCAATGTTTAATTGTGTATTTTTTCCTCGAGCATACTTCATTACATCATTTGATCTGACAAATGCTATCTCCTTATCCACATAATTGTGGAGATCCATCTTTTTGGATACCTAGTTGAATTGTCGCTGAGTCCATCAGCCACCTCCTCATCCTCTCCTTGGTTTAATGATGAACTCTTGTTTCGAAGCCTTGCTTCCGTACGTTATTTCCCGAGAATCTTACAATGTCATCTCGACAATTTGTGTTGCACCTTTCTTCTCAGGCATCCTGAGTCTGAGGTATCCTGACACCAATCAGATCTGAATCTCGGTCAGATATGATGGTTGGAACATATTTCCAAGAGTTATAGCAACGGTCTTTATGTGACCCGGTAAGGTGATGTCGTGCCTAGCACACCTGGCCGGAGGCCCTATTGTTATAGATTCCTTTTCAGCAAGGTTATCCATTCTTCCATGAGGAAATGGTAAGACTTATCCTATAAGTTGTTTCCGATGGATCCTTTGTATCCAAAGTATGACATTTGCTTGAAGACCATGTCAATGCTATCTCGAAGCATGTCTGTGGTACTCTGATTTTCAACAAGAACATTTGAAGCCCAATGCTAAGATGTTTCTTGCTCAATTATCCAAACACCTTTGTATGGGTAATGTCTTGAAATTTCTCTCCCCTTACCTAAAGGGTTTTCTAAATTATATCCTGACATGGATATCATGCTCTGCTTGTCCTTGAGAAGGATATATCCCTGAAATGTGTGTTTAAACACATTTTCTTTTCCATTGTTCTGTTTAATCTCATGATCACCTTTTCCTTTCCATTGTTTCGTTTAACCTTGGTGATCTATATGATCTAAGCAATAATATTCTCCTGCTTATGTAAACACCTCTGTGTACAATTCTGTCAGAAAGACCCTGTTACTTTTGTTGACGACATCCCGGTAACCGCCGATGGACGAGAACTTTGCCTATTGGTGCGCCTCGTTCAACGAGCAAGAAAATGGTTCTCTTCGTCCCTCGCCCTTGGTACCGACATTGTTGCCAACATAACTGACAGGCTATGCTTTGACATGTCTTTCTTATGCGATCGTGCAAGACGTCAACGCCCTTCCTTCTTTTACCCCACATGCTGGGCCCATAACCCACAATTCCACAGGATTGAAACTTGACTCTCCTGTGCTTCCCTGTTGCCAAAGTTGTTCCTCGCTCTTGGCGTCGTATGTAACTCACGAGGCACCTTCCTAGTGATCAATTCTGGTATCCTACGCAAAACTTATTCCCGTTGCTTGAACCCCTTTCACACTTTGTTTCAGGCATCGAATGATTGCCTACCCGCTTGAAACTTCCCATAATAACTCCTTACTTTGCTCTCGATATTTTCGGAGGTTTCAATTTGAGAGTTACTTTCCGCCTCCCTCACCGATGTTATCTACCAAATAGTCAACCTTGCCGAGGTCCGTTCTCCCGGAATGCTCCACCTTTAGTCTTTCGTAAGTACGATGGAGTTTCCAAAGAAAGGATGCCGACTTCATCTTAATGACCTGAAGCAGAAAAATGAAGACATCAATGTAATGGATCGACCACTTCGAGAAGAGCAACCAAGACCGAGAAGATTCGTTAGAATTTCGTAACTCGAACCTTTCTCCTTTACCCCCCTCTTAAATCTCGGGACGAGATTTCTTATAGTGGAGGAGAATTGTGACGCCCGGTTAATCAAGCTACAGTAACCTCTGTTAATGATGCCACGTCACCACTCTTACTGTTGCTAACCTCGCAAAGATTCGAAACCTTTTCAAATTCAAATTCAAATTAATGTTAAGCGACAAAGTTTTCAAAATATTAAACTAAAATGTTCGGAGTGTGCAGTTAAATGCCTAGGTGATTATAGTGCAACAAACACCCTTTTTGAAAATGTCTAAATATATTAAAATGAAATAAACAGCAAAGTGAAATGAATAAAAGGAAAAGACAAATCTAACTAAAAATAAAAAGAGGCACCCCCCCACTGGGCCATCTGTGGCCCAGCTGGCCAGCCCAACTGGGCAAAGGCCCAGCCGGCCGACCCACCCCCCTCCATATCCCCACCAGGGAGGAAACCCTAACCCACGACCCACCTCACTTCCCCCCCCCCACCCGCGTCTCCCTCGCCCCCCGATCTGGATCGGGGGAAGCGGCGCCCCGACCCCATCACTTCGGCGCCCCGCCCCTGCGATGCCGCCGGCGCTCCTCGTCACCGCATCGTCCCACCTCCACCTTGCCCTCGTCGCCGGATACGCCCCAACCACTTTTCCCGAGCCCGATCCCTTGCCGTCGCCGGATCGCCTCGCCGCCGCCGCCCGAGGAGAGCTCGCCGGAGGCCACGGCGCCGGATCTCCCCGCCGGCCTGCTTCCTCCTCCTCGCCGGCCTGCTTCCACTCCGTCTGCGCCGTCTCCGTCCTCCTCACGCACGGCTGCCCAGACCCCACGAATCCCGGTGAGGCCACGGCCTCGTCCTCCTCCTTCCTTGCCTCTGCTCGAGGTTGAACACGCGTACACGCACCACCGCGCCGTCCACCGCCGGCCCGCGCCCTACCTCGCCCTCCCACGCGCGCCATGGAATGCCCTTGTCGCCGGAGCCCATGCTCACTTGCCGGCCCGACCGCGCCGCCGTTGTGCAACTGCACCCGGCCTCCTCTCTCTCTCTCTCCCTCGCCCCGACGTGCACCCCGCGCCGCGCGCGCTCACCGAGAGCGCCGCATCTGTCGCCGCACGCGGGCAGCCCGTGCTGGCTCACCGCCTGCGACCCCCCTTGCTCCGACCGCCTTGGCCGCAGCCGCCTGGCCGCACGCGCCGCCGCTCACTGCGACCGGCCTCCGGCCTCGTGCCGCCCCGGCCCCGGTCTCCAGCATCGCTGCCGCCGTCGCTCGGGTCCACCCCGGCGGCGCCTAGCGCACCTCGGGACGCGCCCGTTCGGGCGACAACCCGCGCCCGTTGCGCCCGAACTCGCTAAGGCCCCTATGCCTATGACATGAGGGGCCCAGGCCCTAGAACAAAAATTAAAAAAAGATTTAATAAAATAAATAAATAAATAAATAAATAAAATATTAATTAGTTAATTAATTAAAGAATTAATTAACTTAATTGATCCTGATTAGATTAACATAATCACCTAGTTAGTTAATTAATCTATTAGGTTAGTTAACAGTCAATGACAGCTGGGGCCCACACGTCAGGTTGACCAGGTCAATGGTCAACGTTGACTGCTGACATCACTCTGATGTCATGATGACGTCATCATTTACTGTTCTGGATAATGTTGGATTTAAATAATTAATTAAATTCCAGAAATTAATAAAATCTTTAGAAAATCATATATTTTAATCCGTAACTCGGATGAAAATATTTTCTACATGAAAGTTGCTCAGAATGACGAGACAAATCCGGATACGCAGCCCGTTCGTCCGCCACGCGTCCCTAGCATAGAGAACCTGCAACATTTCACCTCCGGTTCATCTGTCCGAAAACACGAAACACCGGGGATACTTTCCCGGATGTTTCCCCCCTTCACCGGTATCACCTCATACCGCGTTAGAACACGTCTAGCTCTGCTTGTTGACCTGTTATGCACTTGCTTGCTTTGTATTTACTGTTTCTCCCCTCTCTTCTCTCCGGTAGCCCCCGTGACGATGCTGATGCCCCTGTGGACGACTACGTCACCGACGACCCCTCCTTCTTGTCTGAGCAACCAGGCAAGCCCCCCCTTTGATCACCAGATATCGCCTATTCTCCTCTATACTGCTTGCATTAGAGTAGTGTAGCATGTTACTGCTTTTCGTTGATCCTATTCTGATGCATAGCCTGACATTGTTGCTACATCTGTTGATACCTTACCTGCAATCCTAAATGCTTAGTATAGGCTGCTACTTTATCATCATTGGCCCTACATTCTTGTCAGTCTGCCCTGCTATACTATCGGGCCGTGATCACTTGGGAGGTGATCACGGGTATATACTATACATACATACGTACTATACAGATGGTGACTAAAGTCGGGTCAGCTCGAAGAGTACCCGCGAGTGATTCACGGATTGGGGCTGAAAGGACCTTTGTCCCGACGGCCCTCTGTGTGGATCTTGGTGGCGGAGCGACAGGGCAGGTTGAGACCGCCTAGGCGAGAGGTGGGCCTGGCCCTGATCGGCGTCCGCGGTTGCTTCATAATAACACGCTTAACGAGATCTTGGTATTTGATCTGAGTCTGGCCATTTGTTCTATACGCACTAACCATCTACGCGGGAGTAGTTATGGGTATCCCGACGTCGTGGTATCAGCCGAAGCCTTCTTGACGTCAGCGACTGAGTGGCGCGCGCCGGATTGGAACGTAAGCCTGCACTTGTATTAAGGGGGCTAGTTCTGCTTTCGGCCGCGTATGCAACGTGCAGGTGTGCAAAGGGCGATGGGCCCAGACCCCTGCGCCATAGGAGTTAGACCGGCGTGCTGACCTCTCTGTTGTGCCTAGGTGGGGCTGCGACGTGTTGATCTTCCGAGGCCGGGCATGACCCAGGAAAGTGTGTCCGGCCAAATGGGATCAAGCGTGTTGGGTTATGTGGTGCACCCCTGCAGGGAAGTTTATCTATTCGAATAGCCGTGTCCCTCGGTAAAAGGACGACCCGGAGTTGTACCTTGACCTTATGACAACTAGAACCGGATACTTAATAAAACACACCTTCCAAGTGCCAGATACAACCCGGTGATCGCTCTCTAACAGGGCGACGAGGAGAGGATCGCCGGGTAGGATTATGCTATGCGATGCTACTGGAGATGCTACTTGGAGATGCTACTTGGAGGACTTCAATCTACTCTCTTCTACATGCTGCAAGACGGAGGCTGCCAGAAGCGTAGTCTTCGATAGGACTAGCTATCCCCCTCTTATTCTGGCATTCTGCAGTTCAGTCCACTGATATGGCCTCCTTACACATATACCCATGCATATGTAGTGTAGTTCCTTGCTTGCGAGTACTTTGGATGAGTACTCACGATTGCTTTCTCCCCCTTTTTCCCCCTTTCCTTTCTTTCTGGTTGTCACAACCAGATGCTGGAGTCCAGGAGCCAGACGCCACCGTCGACGACGACCCCTACTACCCTGGAGGTGCCTACTACTACGTGCAGGCTGCTGACGACGACTAGGAGTAGTTAGGAGGATCCCAGGCAGGAGGCTTGCGCCTCTTTCGATTTGTATCCCAATTTGTGCTAGCCTTCTTAAGGCAAACTTGTTTAACTTATGTCTGTACTCAGATATTGTTGCTTCCACTGACTCGTCTATGATCGAGCATTTGTATTCGAGCCCTCGAGGCCCCTGGCTTGTATTATGATGCTTGTATGACTTATTTATGTTTTAGAGTTGTGTTGTGATATCTTCCCGTTAGTCCCTGATCTTGATCGTACACGTTTGCGTGCATGATTAGTGTACGATTGAATTGGGGGCGTCACACTGGAAGACGTACTTCTCCCTTGTGTTCCGTGAGTACAATCTCCGGGATCACATCGATGGCTCCATGGACTCCCGCTTCATGGAGGACGATGAGGAGTGGACGGCCATCGACGCCACCCTCATCCGTTGTTTCTACACCACCATCTCGAAGGATCTCTTTCACACGGTGGTCTTCACCGACGATGATGCTGACGCCGTTTGGACCAAGCTCAACGGCCTCTTCACCGACAACGCGCTCCAACGTAAGGTCTTCCAGCACGGCGAGTTTTTTGGGTGCCAGCAGCTTGAGTCGTCTGTTGACGATTATTGCATGCGCCTCAAGAAGCTCATTGACGAGCTCCGTGACCTCGGCGCGAGAAGGTCTCCGATGAGCTTCTCCTCAGCACCCTCATCGCCGGCCTGAACGACGACTTCGGGAACGCCGCCTCCAACATCCCCCTCATCATCAACCCGACCTTCCCCAAGATCGTCGCGTACCTGAAGCTGGAGGAGAGGCGGATGCGGATGTCACGCACACGTCCCTCACCGCCAGTACCCGTGGCGGTGCGCCGCCCACCGCCCCGGCCCCACCACCGCGGCCCGCCGCGGGCCCCTTCCAGGCGCCGTCGCCGCCCGGGTTCCCCTACCCGGTGCCGCCGCAGGCCCTTCCGCCTCCCGCCGAGCAGCAGCAGCGCCGGGGCGGGCGTCGCGGCCGTGGAGGCCGCAAGCAGCAGCAGCCGCAGCAGCCCGTTGCCCACGGCGGCCCCCCCCCGCCAGCCGCAGCACCCGCCGCCGCCGACGCCCTGGCAGGCCGGCCAGAACCCGTGGACGGGGGTTGTGCACGCGTACTCCATGCCTATACCGCGTGCCCCCGTCCCCGGCTCCTTCGGCGCCCGCACGGCCCCTCACCAGGCCTTGTACATGGCCCCTCAGGCGTACCAGCCCGCGCCGCTCTACGGCCCCTCGGGCTATGGGTATGTGGCGCCACCACCTCCGCCGGCGTCGTCTGCCCCGGCCCTCCCGCTAGTGCCTTGGGATCCTGCGCTCCTAGCGGCTCTGCACACCGCCCCCACGCCGCAGCAGTACACCAGTGGTGGCGACTGGTATATGGACACCGGAGCCATGGCTCACATGGCCGCCAACCCTGGTAACCTTCTTGCCGCTCACCCCGTTCACACCGCTGCTCGCATTACCGTGGGTGACGGCTCCTCCATGCCCATTACTCATGTCGGCCATGCTGCTTTTCCTTCTAACTCCATGCCATTATATCTTTCTAATGAGCTTGTTTCTCCTGACATCATTAAAAATCTTGTTTCCGTTCGTTCTCTTACACGTGAAAATCCTGTTACCGTTGAATTTGACATGTTTGGCTTTTCTGTCAAGGATGCCCGTACCTGGATGGTGCTCCACCGATGTGACAGCCCCGACGAGCTCTACCCGGTCCACTCACCTACCTCATCCGTTGCTGCACCCATGGCGCTTTCCGCCGGAGTGGATCTTTGGCACGCTCGTCTCGGTCATCCCAACATCGCCACCCTTCGCCACATTCTTCGGAGTTTTTCATTCATGTGTAATAAGATCGACGATCACACTTGTCATGCTTGTCGCCTCGGCAAACATGTTCGTCTTCCTTTTAGCAATTCCTCGCATGTCGCGTCATACCCATTTGAGTTAATTCATAGTGATGTCTGGACATCTCCTGTTGCAAGTAACACGGGCTATCTTTATTATCTTGTCATACTTGATGATTTTTCGCACTATGTGTGGACCTTCCCGTTGCGGCGAAAGTTGGACTCTGTTGCCACTCTCACCGCCTTCTACTCCTATGTCTCCACGCAGTTTGGACGTCCCATCCATGCATTGCAAATAGACAACGGGAAGGAGTTCGATAACCTTGCGATCCGCAACCTTCTCGCCACACACGGCACGATTTTTCGTCTCACTTGCCCGTACACTTTGCAACAAAACGGCCGCGCTGAGCGCGTGCTACGCACTCTCAACAACTGCGTTCGCACCCTCCTCTTTCACGCCAACGTGCCACCACGTTTTTGGCCCGACGCGCTTGCCACGCATCACTACTCATTAACATTCGTCCCTGTCGCACTCGCGGGAACTTCGCACCTCATCATCTGTTGTTTGGCACGCCACCCTCCTATGCTGAGCTCCGCATCTTCGGTTGCCTGTGCTACCCCAGCATCGCTTCCACCGCTCCTCATAAGCTCGCACCTAGGTCTGTGGCTTGCATCTTTCCCGGCTATCCTCCTAACACCAAAGGCTACCGCTGCTATGATCCTATCTCTCATCGGGTCATCACTTCACGACACGTTTACTTTGATGAGATGGTCTTTCCGTTCCAGCAGGTACCTTCGGATGATGCGGCCTTGCCCGCTCCCGGTGATGGCCGCCCCCGTGCCTCTCTGGGGCCGCCTCCCGGCTTTGAGAGTGCCCCCCGCGCCACGGGTCGAGTCTCTCCCCGTTTGGCTGCCCTAGGGGCTGCACCCCCCTCGACGCCCGCGACGCCCCCGGCGTCCCCGGCCTCGACCCTGCCGGCGGCCTCGTCCGCCGCCACGCCGGCGGCCTCCACCACGCCGGTGGCCTCGTCCGCCGCCCCGCAGGCGGCCTCGCCCGCCGCATCGCCGGCGGCCTCGCCAGCCGCCTCGCCGACGACCTCGTCCGCGGCGGCCTCGCTGACGGCCTCGTCCGCGGCGGCCTCATCCACGGCGGTCTCATCGGAGGTGGGCTCGTCTTCATCCTCGCCCGCCTCCCCTCCGGACCCACTGCCCCGCCCGATGACTCGCTCTCGGGCTGGCACCCTTTGCCCGAGCACGCGGTACCCTAGCGATGAGTATCTTCTCGCTACTTCCGCCGCCGAGCCATCTCCTCTCCCATCGTCAGCTCGAGCCGCCCTTCGGGATCCTCATTGGCTCGCTGCGATGCAGGAAGAGTTCGACACGCTCCAGCGGAATCGTACCTGGCAGCTTGTTCCTCGGCTGCCCCGTGCCAACATTATCACGGGCAAGTGGGTCTTTCGGCACAAGACTCGCCCGGATGGCACTCTCGAGCGCTACAAAGCTCGCTGGGTGGTTTGGGGCTTTCGGCAACATGCGGGCGTGGACTTCACTGACACATTTGCCCCAGTTGTAAAACCGTGCACGATCCGCGCCGTGCTCCAGCTAGCCGTGTCCCGAGCATGGCCTATGCATCAGTTGGGCGTGTCCAACGCCTTCTTGCACGGCCACCTGGCTGAGCAGTTGTTCTGTGAGCAGCCCACCGGCTTCGTCGACGCCACACATCCAGATCATGTATGCTTGCTCTCCCGTTCTCTCTACGGGCTGAAGCAGGCACCTCGAGCCTGGTACCAGCGCATCGCCGCCTTCCTGCAGACGCTCGGATTTACATCGACTCGCTCTGATGCGTCCCTCTTTGTGTATCATCACGGAGTTGACATGGCCTACTTGCTGCTGTACGTCGACGACATCATTCTGACGGCATCCACTGTCGCGCTCCTCCAGCGGCTCACTGCTCGTCTTCGCGATGAGTTTGCCCTGAAGGATTTGGGTCCTCTGCATTATTTCCTTGGCATTGAGGTGGTTCGATGGCCAGATGGGTTCTTCCTGCATCAGCAGCGCTATGCCCATGAGCTTCTCGACCGAGCTGGCATGCTTAACTGCAAGCCCGCTCCCACGCCAGTCGACACCAAGGCCAAGGTCTCCGCTTTGGAGGGTTCGCCTGCATCGGATGCGGCCTTCTACCGCTCCATCATGGGCGCCCTGTAGTACCTGACCCTGACGCGCCTCGACTTGCAGTATGCCGTTCAGCAGGTCTGTCTACACATGCATGCTCCGCGCGACTCTCACTGGACTCTGGTGAAGCGTATCCTCCGATACATACGCGGCACCCAGTCTTTGGGACTTACGTTGACGGCTTCCGCCTCCACCGACCTCGTCGCCTACTCTGATGCGGACTGGGCTGGCTGCCCCAACACACGACGCTCCACCTCGGGGTACTGTGTCTACCTTGGGCCGTCCCTGATCTCTTGGTCTTCCAAGCGACAGCCCACCGTCTCCCGCTCGAGTGCGGAGGCTGAGTATCGCGCAGTGGCTAACACCGTTGCTGAATGCTCTTGGCTCCGTCAGCTGCTCCAGGAGTTGCTTTGAGATGTTCACAAGGCCACGCTCGTCTACTGCGACAACGTCTCCGCCGTCTACCTCTCCGCCAACCCGGTCCATCATCGTCGAACGAAGCATATTGAGCTCGATATACACTTTGTTCGTGAGCAGGTGGCTCTTGGGCGCATCCGGGTCCTCCACGTCCCGACGGCGCAGCAGTTCGCTGACGTCATGACGAAAGGACTGCCTACTTCTGTTTTCGAGGAGTTCAGGTCCAGTCTTTGCGTCTCCGGCGACGCTTTAACTGCGGGGGGTGTTGAATATATGGTTTGTGCATGTATATTGTATAGTCTGGCCCACCTCCTAGTCTTTGTATAGTTGATGTTGTGGCCCACTTTGTACTCCATATATACGTGCGCTTTGCACCGATCAATACATCGTGAAGCATTGCCAAAACAATCGTTTCCAACATGCGTCACTGATTGTGAGAGTCTTCGACACTTTTTTTCAGTGCCCACTAGTGCAGGAAATTTGGGCAAAGCTGGGTTTGGTCTCGATGATAAATGACCTTTTTGAGACCGGAACGGAGGGTGCATCGGTCATGGGTGACCTGCTGCTCATGCCCAATGCCACTGTACTCTCGCTTCCTGATGTAAACCGAAGGGAGCTAGTTGTAGTGGCTGTGTGGTATATATGATAGTTACGAAGGCGATTTAACCATGGGGAAACACTCCAGGATCCCGCACGTTCGGCACAAGCAATTGCCACGCTGCCAAAGAACTTCACAAGAGCAAAAAAAAAAAAAAAAACATGGCACTAGTCCTATTCAGAGACATGGGTGGACTAGACCAAAAGAAGGTTTCGTCAGTCTGAATGTCGACGCTTCTTTTGTTGCAGATAGCGGCACCGGTGGAACAGGAGCAATAATCCGAGACGCCATGGGGTCTTTCATTGCGGCGTCCTGTAGTAACATCCCGTTCGTCGAGGATGCAGCTACGGCAAAAGCCAGAGGTCTCAAGGATGGCTTGATTCTGGCAAACATTATGGGGTGCAACAATTTGGAGACCGCATCTTATCGCATGGAGGTGATTGATATCATGACCAATGGTGGGAATTCTTTAGTTCCAGCAGCAGCAATTTATGAGCAATGCTCTTTCCATTGTCGTAATTTTATTTCTATAAGCTTTCGTCATTGTCCCAGGGAAGCCAATATGGTGGCAGGTTTATTGACTACGAAGTCGGAGCCCTCAAGAACTCTTGTTTAAAAAAACGAGGCTCCGGATTTTCTGCTCGATGTATTATCAAATGATGTAGCCCTATTTTGACATCAAATATAAACCGCCATGATGGCATTTCTCTCTCTCAAAAAAGAATGAATACCACTTGTTCTTATGGGATATAGTAAGTTGCCTGAAAATTTATTATGGGTAAGTCGGTTTTCGGGTCAATTAGATTAAGATCCAACATTCATTCTTTTTCTTTGTCCAACTTTCTTTCTCCTTCAACCGTCTCTCCTCACACAACATTGACTAATCTAAATTACAAATTCAGTCTAACTTACATATACCTATTGTATCTTATCTGCAGTATATGCATGTTGATTTACACGTAGTGTGTTTTGAAATTGGAATGGAGACAGTAGTTAAAACGCTTGATGTACATGCATGCGTTGACGTTGCTGAAAACAAAAACTTTTCTCTACCTATCTCGATCTCCCTCCCCGCGCAGACAAAATCAGAAGATCTGCACACATCGATATTACGTGCCTAATCATAATATTGTACTATTACCCTATTATATACACTCCCACATAATTCTGTCTTAAATCTTATACTCCCTCCGTTTCAAAATAGATGACCCAACTTTGTATTAAAATTAGTATAAAGTTGGGTCATCTATTTTGAAACGGAGGGAGTAGTAGCTAACTAATGGACACTCGGTGCTAGACTGCTAGTCCTCACTCAATTTTGCAGGGGCATCGGCCCCCTCCGATCTTGGCCTTGCAAGCAAGAACCGAGCCGTAAAACATGGGATCGCTCGTTTGAAAATAAAACCAGGGATCCGTCACCGTCACATCCAGCACGCCCTCGCCACGCTCCAGTTCTCCGGCGAGCCGCTCCCGCAGGAACCATGGCACCACCACGTTAGACTGAGCAAAAAAAGGGTTTCATTTGGATTCCCCTATTTTGAAAATCGCATATTAATTTCCTTCATATGAACAGAAAAATAGGATGACTCAAAGAAGTTCTCTACCAGGAACTTTGTACCGCGCACATTACTTAGCACAACTAGGAAAATAAGATAAGATAAAGATAAGCAAGACTAAAAAAATATTCGTCGGAATAGCGGAATACAAAATTAAGAAACGCAAAAAAATAAAGGGGAATCTCACCCCCTTCTTTATCATAAAGAAAAGATCTATTTTAAAACTTCTTTAAAAAGAAAAAGAAGTGCCTCTATATTTATATTATAGATTTATCCACTTAGACACCCGACGCCTGGATGGCGATCGCGTCTTCCTGCATCGTCCACACACAGAACCACGGCGGCACTGCGCCTCTGCCTAGGAACGCGTCGCGGTATGACACGGTGAGCTCCGTCGAGCCGCCGCCGATGCACGCATAGTTTAAGAAGTTGTCGAACTCCTTGATGTACTCCCTTCGTTTAGAACTACTTGTCGTAGAAATGGATGTATCTAGACATTTTTTAGTTCTAGATACATCCATTTCTGCGACAAGTAATTCGGAACGGAGGGAGTAGATCGTAAGGTTGAGCACCAGCGAAAGCGTCCGCCGCAGGTCGCTCCTCAGGTCCATCGCCGGGTCCAGCCCGTTGACGCCGGTTATGGCCACCGAGTAGTCCAGGGCTCCATTGGTGGACGCGACGAAGATGAAGGAGGCAACCCAGCATACCAAGAAAAGTATGATCAAAGACCAAAGGGCGCAAAGCAGAATATCGCAGCAGATCGTCCTCCAGCGCTGGCGCCGGCGTTCATCGTCCGGCGGTGGCCGTGCGCCGAGCAGCGGGTTTAGTGTGTCCGGCGATGCTTGCGCGCCCATCTGTGCCAGCTAGATGCCGTGTTTTTTGCTACTTTTTCTATATATACATCAGCTAGCTAGGGTTCCCCGGAATACCGGATCGATTTGGTTTTCTTTCTTCGTCTCAAATACGAAGCATATTAGGCCCTCCACTATGTAGGCCAAAAGAGGTGCCAAATTTACTTTTGGGTCATTTGGCATCGATGCCCTTCATAGCCCGAGCGGTGCCAAACAAAAAATTTCAGGCATCGGAGCATCTACTTCTCCGATGCCAAATTTGTCGAGGCAATAAAAAATCCATATCGCTCGCGCGTGAACAACAACCGGGCTCCGGTGAGCGCTCTGCCGCCACTGCGATCGAGCTGGACTTCCACGGCCTCTCTGTGTTCCCCGTCGGCTTCCAGGCTCCGTTGCCGGCGCGACTACTGCCGCGACCTCCACCCCCCCCCCCCCCCCCCTCCCCCCCCGACCGCAAGCTCTGTCCGCCCGCGACCACTGCCTTCTAGATTCGCCTGCGACTTTCTTCAGCCTGCACAGTACCCTTGCGTGGCTCGTCGCCGGCAACCTCCATCGCGAGGTCCTCCTGCTCACGACCTCCGCCCCGCGATGGCCAACCCAATTCCTCAGCCCCACTACCTCCATCTGACATAGATCTAGAGAATCGAGCATCAAATCAGGAAGAGGAGGTGAGGATGAAACCGATTTGTGGGAGGAAGACGACGGCAGTTTTGCATGTATAGATGGAAAGAGCTTTGTGGAGGAAGACGAGGGCAGTTTTATTTACAGGGAGACGCTGGTGTTGGGTCAATTCTGTTGTTTTTTATACATGTGGGCCTGCCTTTCAATCGATTCCAAATTACATACGTTGTGGGAGCGGTGCCAAAAGGTTTTCGCTTGGCATCGATGTATATGTGGTCCGCTTTTCAGAAATTTAGCACCGGGCACATAGTGGAAGGCCTTAGACGCAAATGAAGTGCTACCCAAGCTTAGACCGGTCGTTTTCTTTCTTCGTCTCAAAGGAAAAAGCGACCGCGCCGGTGCCTCTTGCCAGAAGGAGTTTCTCCATCGACAACCTTGGTCGTCAGTGATGATAGGGTCGCGGATCCACGCGTGTAAATAGTTTTAAACTAAAGTAGCTTAGTTTTTACGTTCATTGTCTTGGGTTTGGTGGTGGTGATTTTTCAAAAAAGGGAATATATTAATATCGCGAAGATACCAATTACATCCGGCCTCTGCACCAACAAGATATCAAAACACATTAAGGATGCACACAACTAAAAACAAAAATAAAAAAGAGAGAAATATAAAAACAAAAACCCCGTCGTAGTGATGAAAAACTCACAACAGCGACACTCTAACCACCACCGAAGACAACACCCGGACAACAAAAGAGGTTCTCCAAAAACGACGCCTCCAAGAAGGAAACAGTCACTAGTAGAAAACAGGGCTTTGGTCCAGACCGGGTAAGCCCATTAATCCCGGTTCACTCATGAACCGGGACCCATGGGGGCATCGGTCCCGGTTCATGAGGCCAGGGGGGCGGCCGGGCCTCGTGGGTCATCGGTCCCGGTTCCAGACACGAACCGAAACCAATGGGCCTCGCTCCTAGCCCACAACCATTGGTCTCGATTTGTGGCTGGAACCGGGACCAAATGGGCTCCTTTAGTCTCGGTTCCAGCCACGAACCGGGACCAATGAGATGCCTATATATATCCCCTTGCCCGCGAGCAGAGTAGTGGAGTGCTCTGTTTTTTTGGCCGACAGTGGGAGAGCTTTGTGGTGCTCTAGCTCACCTCCTATGCATATGAGGTGTTTGATGAAATGCCCGAGCCATACTTAATCTTTCTCCTCTCGAAGCTCCTTGTTCAAGCTCCATTTTTCTAAAGATTTGTCTAAGTTTGGCGGTCCGTCCTGTCCCGTCCCCGTTCCACCCAGCCGTCATGGTGGTTGCAGAGGAGGGGGAGGAAGAGGATGGCCTCGAGGTGCCAACGGAGGCCCTGGGTTGGGGCGGGGACGCTGGTCGGCCGGGTATCGCGTCTTCCTCGCCTGGCCAAGGTGAGCGTCATGATTTTCTGGATGTGTTTGCCTGTTTGGATTTCGGACATGTTTGCATCAGTTCCAGCTGACCTGTCGTTATGCAGGGGTCGCGGATTTGCTGCATAAGCTGTCCCTGGATCCCAAGGGCGTCGTGGCCGGCCAGGGCGAAGAGGCGTAGAAGAAGGTATAGCCCACATCTCTCTGTAGGCTGTAACATCTGCCTTTGTCGCAGTGGTGATGTTATGGTGGCGTTCCATTGTCTGAATTTGCATCGCGGTGCAGGTCTCGGTAGCACCCAATGGCAGGCTGAACGGCGTGGTGACATCTCCAAACCCTCAGGTGGCGTCTGCAGGGCAGCGGGCAACCATGGGGCAGCAAGATTACAAGAATGCCAGCATGTATGCTGGTGCCGAGCCTACCGGTATGACAAAATCAATTTCCATGTATGATCTTCCTATCAAAAATAGTTTACGGTAGCCTTTTTGTATGTTTGCATATTCACATAAATAGCCATCTACTTCCTTACTAGCTAGGGTTGCCCGGAATACCGGATCGATCTGATATATATTGATACAAAGCATATTAGACGCCGAAATTACTCTTTCAATGAAATGCTACCCAAGCTTGGCAACGGATTTTTTTAAAACTATAACAGATTTTAACATGGCACCAAGCTTGAAAATTATGCTGCATGTTTAAAAATTCTATCTATCTATGATGTAAAATATGAACTTTACTTTGATACACCCTTTTAGAAAACCGTACAATTCGAGGCAGATTAAAAGTGGAGATTAAAAGTTTTTTTGCTGCCAAACTTTCTATCTATTCATCTTTAATCATGATAATGTAACAAATGGGCGATGCTACACGTCGGCCGCCTCCGCATCCATTTGATCGGGGCCATCCAGCGGCCCGCCCCTTCCCACCATCGCAACAAAGCGAGTGTTGCACAACCCTTTGCAACGGAGTTTTTGTTGCAGAGTTTTTTTTTTGTCTGAACTCGTTTAAAACATGAGTGTCGTTGCGGAAGGACTTTTGCAATAAAGGTGATGTTGCAGAATTTTTCTGACTTAAACTTTTTGCCAACATGGGTGTTGTCGCAGAAGAACTTCTGCAACACATATGATGTTGCAGAAAAAAATTGTAGTATTAACTTTTTTACAACATGGGAGTTATTGCGAAAGGACTTCTGCAACACAGATAATGTCCAGAAAAATTGTACTAAATGGCAGAGGCACGCGTCCAGTGGTGAAGTCCTAGCTGGTTGTGCGTCGGCTGATTCAACTCTATCTAACGGCTGCATATGCGGCGGAAGTGTATGCGTGATCGGCCGGCTGACTTAATCTTTTCCCAGCTTTCTCGACCAAGCACTAGTGTGAATGCCACGTCGTCCGCTGCAAAACGTTACATATCGTCTTCTGCTATCTTTTCTCCCTATTTTATAAGAAAATAAAGAAGCAGCTAACTCCCGGCTGGCTTGCTGCGATACGACTATGAAAGGAGAAACTAAACGAGATGTGGATCGTGCCTATTGCACACCCCATAAGTATCACTAGCGATGGTGCCTTAGTATCAGAAAACATAAAATGTAAAAGGTGATGAGCTTGATTAGCTCGGTTCATAAACTACCTAGTGTCTTTACACGGCTCCACAAGTTCATGGCCATCTTGAAGCACTGTAACGCTTGTATCTTCGACAACAGATCACAACTATCCCTACTCGGCTCGTCCAAACCGGAGCAACCTCCCACCTGGGAAGGGGCTGGAGCCATGGTACGTTGAACGCAATGCTGGCAAGGCTGTGGTCGCTTCAGAGGCCAGCGTAATTTTTTCCTCGGCTCAGTAGCCGTCCCATCGAAGCGCCGTCTCTTTTTTGAGGGGATGCTCGTCGAAGATTGTCCAGTATCATATGCTTTTCTTGCCTCCCTCACGTGATGGGCCAAGAGTCTTAACATCCTATTCCTATGGCGACGGACCGACATCATTTCTCCAAAGACAATCTTGCAAGACACCTTCAATAATTTACCTTTGTATCGAGGTCCATCATTCACCAACTTGGAATACTCCTCCGCTGTGAAAGCCTCGAGAGGATTGCCGGGAAGTTTCTCTTCAGGATAACATAGTATCTTGAGAGCAATCGCTACTTTAACTAGGCCCCAATTCTGAGAGTCAATGTTTGAAATCTTTTTCAGGAGCTCAGCAGCAGGCCGCAAGGAGTCGGCATGCTTGTTCACAAAATGATCACAGTTATACACAACAGCCGTCAACTCAATGATATCTTCATTAACCATCTCCGGTTCGACTTTCAAGTTGTAACGACCCAGTACAGTTTCCATCCCTTTACTCATGCGGAGGTGATCATCCTTACTCAGCTCCAACTTCTCTCGAGGCACTAGGTACTCAAAGCAGTTCTTCAGGCCCCACATCAGCTCCATGACCCGAGTATGCAGTTGTGCAGCCTAACGACCCGAGTTCAATTCCTAGAATTGACAGGTGATGCACAGGGTTTTTCTCCCGTTTATTGAGGATCAAGCTTGGTGTGTGGTGGAACCACACATCAAGAAATATCTTGATACTCATTTAAAAAATTCTGAGGACCATGTTTATCTTGGTACTCATACTAAAATGGCCGTATGCATTCCTAGTTGGTGCAGATGCCGGGAAGTGAAAATCTCTCCCATTTATAAAGATGCACATACATTTTTCTTCATCGGCCCCCGCGTCGACTAGGGTAGGCGACATAGGCGGCAGCACCCAACCGCGCCGCCGTCGGGCCCCCCTTCTCCAGCTAATCCTCTCGCCGCCGCCGGAGGCCACCACCGGGCGAAGCCCCGCGTCGTGGCGGCGGCGGCAGGGCCTTCCCCCCGTGGCGCGGCTCTCCACTCCGGCGGGGCCCCGCGGCTGGCGGCCCACCTGCGGCTCGGATCCATGGCGGCGACCATGGCTGGTGGCACGCGGCGTAGCTTGGCGGCGGGCGGCGCCGGCGTGGACAGGTGGGCCACTTCCCTGGCCATGTGGATGGCGGGGAGGTGGTGGGCTTCGGCTGCGGCGGCGGTTCCATCGCTGGATGTTGGTGGCCATGGTGATGTTCGTCCTCGACCCCGATCTACTCCGATCTGCAGCGGATCCGGCCCTTGGTGGCTTCGGTCATCGTTCTTGGGTGCTAGCCTTGCAGATCCGGTGGCTGGAAAGGTTCCGGGGGAATCTCTTGGTCGGCGTGGCGGCCACTCCGATGGCAGTGCCTTTGGGTGTTGCTTCCCCCGTTGGAGGCTTCGGAGAGGACCTCCTTCCTTCCACCCCTCCCAGGAGCTCAGGTGAAAACCTCAGACCCCCCTGTTCCAAGCGACGACGACACCACGGTGGCGTGCTCCTTCCTGAAGGAGTTGCTCGGGGGCTGCTTAAGTGGCGATGGAATTGGCGGCGGTTCGGTGTCGACACATGCATTCTGGTCAGCTTCATCTTGGAGGCTGCGGCGACGTAGGCAACGCTCGTCTGGTGGAGCTACTGCCGATGGTCGAGGCATCGTCAGCAGTCTGCGCCATCAGGTTCGGGGTGCTCAGGGGGAAACCCCAGATCTGGGTCTTCCGGATCGGATGATGATGGCGTTCTATCGCTTTCCCTTCTGGGGGCATCGTCTTGGAGCAAGTGCTGGCTGGAGGGATGGTGGAGCGGTGTTTCATCTCACACTTTTATGGCGGCGGAGATCGATGGCATGTCGCAGTGGAGACTCGGCGTCCGATGCGCGGTGATGGGCTCGAGCAGGAGGAGGTTGCTGTCTGGCGTCATGGTGACGTCGATGGCAGAGTGGCCAGACAAGGTAGAAGTCTCAATATGATCTGAAGACCTGTGGAAGATGGCGGCGACGACACACGAATGCGTCTGACCGGATTGTGCCCCAGACCCGGTATGTGGCTCGGCTGGGGCTTCCGAATGAGTTTCGGCTTCCGACTTTTGATGTTAGGCTTAGGTGAGTGGTTTTGGGTAGTGGCCCAGCTAGCACTCCTTCATCATTTTGGATAGGAGTAGCAGCATATGTTGCCAAGATGGTGAATTCAGGCACATTGTTGTAATATTTTGTAAGGTCCTCGAAAATAATCAATAAAGTGGCCGTATGCATCTCCTAGATGCAAAGGCCGGGGGTCATCCTCCTTTTTTAAAATAAAATAAAATAAAATAAAAAAACATCAGCTCCATGACAGTCTCATCGTACAGGCAGGATATTCCCAGCTTGTCTTCGATGATGCTTTTGTATTCGGGCTTCGCAACAGCTAGTGTCTGCTGCCCGGGAACGATGTACTTCCGGATCATCGTAGCAAGATCTTCCTCGACGCCAGTAACAGGGTGAATGGCGCTGCTCGCGTTCTCAAGACGTTTGAATTCTTTCAGCCAAACAACTGATTCTGCCAGGTGACCCTTGGCGAAGTCCGCCCAGATATCCTCGGTTGCTTTGGGTCGGAAGAGATTGACGCCATAGTATGAGAAAAGTGCAAACCCAAATAGCGTCTCGAAAAGCACCAAGATGATTCCGAGAGCAGTTTTTTGTAGGACGAGCTACCCTCTATCTTTGTCGTTCGCTGGACTTGCTATTCCTAGAGATTCACGCTGGGGCTGGCCAGTTTTGCATGTTGTCAGGGTAATTTGTTCACAGTTGTACAGGCTGGTGATAGCGACTGGCTGAAAAGCCATGCAGCACTATCACGACTACAGTTCAACACAAATAAAAAACTCTCTCCCGTGGATGACTTGCTCTCACTAGTTGACTCCAGGATGACTTGCTCTCACTAATTTTATTTCTCTTTCCTCACACGTAGATGGAATATTATAGGACATCCACATGCCGACATGATGATGCACAAGCTCTCGGGCCTATTACATGTATAATGCTGAATACTGTTCCTCTGCGTAAAAAAATGATTAAAGAGAACAAGATGTCCTTTATGGGTTAGCTTATAGCTGCGTCTCTGTGGTGCCCTGCGCCGTTAGGGAATAAGGAAACATGGAGCTACTACTGTTTATGTCACAAGGTTGCATAGGCCTGTCACACTCTATCCCAGACTGTTCCTCTGACAACCGGTGCATGCCACTCTTTTCTTTTCCTTTTTCTTTCTCTATCGACCCGTGCATGTAACTCTCTCTCTCTTAATTTTCTAAAAAAACTTTGCACAACGGCACTCTCTCTCGCTCTTTAAAACTTGCATGCAGCAGACTCTCTCTCTCTTTACTTGAGCTCCGGCAAACCCACGTGACTACAGAAGTGCATGCAAGCGGCAGCGAGAGGACGGGTCGGGTCAGTACCTGCATGCTGTCCATAGCGAACAGCTGCGTGGCTTGTAGTGCTCCTTCTCTGCACAAATCCCGAAGCAAACCAACGGGTCAGATAAGAGGCACCAGGTAGCTCGGGTCAGGAAGAAACTTTACCATTCCACAATTACCCAACTTGACGACTAGGTTATAGAAGCTGTCTGGCGTCTCCATATCTGTCTCCGTCGTCGCCTCCGTCCGCTTCTGCTTCACCACCACCGTCTTCACCTCGTTCTCCGGTGGCCCCGTCTCCCACCGCGCCATCGAGGGCAGAGTTTTCTCCGCCGACTGACCTGGCCCCGCACCATTGGGGGATGAAAGATATGATCCAGAATCAGAGGGATGTGCTGCTTATTATGTGGATGGTTTCGGTAGGTTTTCCGTTTGTTGAGACCTGATTTAAATTGTACTTTGCTGTGATTTCGGGTTGGGCACGGTAGCCACGGTCTCTTTCTCCACCTCTTCTTTGTACAAGGGCCGTACGTCCTTGGCACAAGGTTTTCCTTTTTTCTTGAAATACCCATTTTTTTTCGGCGATGCTACTCGTCGGCTGGCAAATCTTTTTAAAAGATCCGCCGGCTCGCACGACATTGGATCTGGCAAATTGAGTTGCCGATCGTCATCCTCTACCATTGCAACAAAGGTCGTTGCAATATTTTCCTGCAACATGGGTCATGTGACGAGGAAACACCCACACACGAGTTTTTTTCGAAATGAGCAGACCGTTAGGTGCTCCTGCGGGTGAGGGACCTGGCGACGCGCCGAGGTCGCCTCGTGCGCCGGAGAGCGCGGGCTGGTCGCTGGTTCGCCGCGGCGCTGGTCGTTCCCCGTCGAGGACCTGGTCGGCCTCGGGGCCGGGCGCGGGGGCGACAAAGGGCGGTAGCCTTTTGGGGCGCTGGCTGGTGAGGATTCGGAGGACGACGCTGATGACGTCGAGGTCGCTGAGGAGCTGCGGGCGGCGTCTTCGGGCCCATCGATCAGCGACTTCATCGCCTTCGCGCAAGCCGAAGGGAGCGGCGCTGGCGGGACGCGTTGGGAGGCCGGGGCCCGCGTGCCACTGCTTCCCGCATCTGGCATCCCTCGTCGTCTCCGGGCAGGGGCGCGACATCGTCGGGAGGGGGGCTGTGGTGGTGATTCGGGCTCAAGCGGCAGCCGCACTCGTCTCTTCGGGCGCCCTCCCTCCCTGTGGAGGAAGTGGCTGGGCCTGCCTGTGTCCTTGCCATGCCGGCCGGCGGCATCGGTGGTGGTGCCGGATGCGGGGGGTGGCTGAAGGAAATATGCCCTAGAGGCAATAATAAAGTTATTATTTATTTCCTCATATCATGATAAATGTTTATTATTCATGCTAGAATTGTATTAACCGGAAACATGATACATGTGTGAATACATAGACAAACAGATAGTCACTAGTATGCCTCTACTTGACTAGCTCATTAATCAAAGATGGTTATGTTTCCTAACCCATAGAGATGTGTTGTCATTTGATTAATGGGATCACATCATTAGGAGAATGATGTGATTGACATGACCCATTCCGTTAGCCTAGCACTTGATCGTTTAGTATATTGCTATTGCTTTCTTCATGACTTATACAAAGTTCCTGCAACTATGAGATTGCGCAACTCCCGTTTACCGGAAGAACACTTTGTGTGCTACCAAACGTCACAACGTAACTGGGTGATTATAAAGGTGCTCTACAGGTGTTTCCGAAGGTACATGTTGGGTTGGCATAATTCGAGATTAGGTTTTGTCACTCCGATTGTCGGAGAGGTATCTCTGGGCCCTCTTGGTAATACTCATCACCTAAAGCCTTGCAAGCATTGTAACTAATGAGTTAGTTATAAGATGATGTATTACAGAATGAGTAAAGAGACTTGCCGGCAACGAGATTGAACTAGGTATTGGATACCGACAATCAAATCTCGGGCAAGTAACATACCGATGACAAAGGGAACAACATATGTTGTTATGCGGTTTGACCGATAAAGATCTTCGTAGAATATGTAGGAACCAATATGGGCACCCAGGTCCCGCTATTGGTTATTGACCGAGAATGGTTCTAGGTCATGTCTACATAGTTCTCGAACCCGTAGGGTCTGCACGCTTAACGTTACGATGACAGTTTTATTATGAGTTTATAAGTTTTGATGTACCGAAGTTTGTTCGGAGTCCCGGATGTGATCACGGACATGACGAGGAGTCTCGGAATGGTCGAGACATAAAGATTGATATATTAGAAGCCTATGTTTGGACATCGGAATGGTTCCAGGTGAAATCGGGATTTTACCGGAACACTGGGGGGTTACCGGAACCTTCCCGGGGGATAATGGGCCTTAGTGGGCCAAGAGGGAGAAGAGGAAGGGCCGGCCAGGGCAGGTCGCGCGCCCCCTCCCCCCTAGTCCGAATAGGACAAGGAAGGGGGGGCGGCGCCCCCCTTTCCTCTTTCCCCTCCCCCCTTTCCTTCTCCACCAAGGCAAGAGGGGGGAGTCCTACTCCCGGTGGGAGTAGGACTCCTCCAGGCGCACCCCTAGGGGGCCGGCCGCACCTCCCCCCTTCCTCCTTTATATACGGGGGCGGGGGGGGGGCACCCCATAGACACACAAGTTGATCTACGGATCGTTCCTTAGCCGTGTGCGGTGCCCCCCTCCACCATATTCCACCTCGGTCATATCGTCGCGAAGTTTAGGCGAAGCCCTGCGCCGGTAGAACATCATCATCGTCACCACGACGTCGTGCTGACGGAACTCATCTTCGGAGCTTCGCTGGATCGGAGGCCGGAGATCGTCATCGAGCTGAACGTGTGCTGAACTCGGAGGCCCCGTACGTTCGGTGCTTGGATCGGTCGGATCGTGAAGACGTACGACTACATCAACCACGTTGTGCTAACGCTTGCGCTTACGGTCTACGAGGGTACGTGGACATACACCCTCCCCTCTCATTGCTATGCCATCACCATGATCTTGCGTGTGCGTAGGAATTTTTTTTGAAATTACTACGTTCCCCAACAGTGGCATCAGAGCCTAGGTTTTATGCGTTGATGTTATATGCACGAGTAGAACACAAGTGAGTTGTGGGCGATACAAGTGATACTGCTTACCAGCATGTCATACTTTGGTTCGGCGGTATTGTGAGATGAAGCGGCCCGGACCGACATTACACGTACGCTTACGCGAGACTGGTTTCACCGTTACGAGCACTCGTGCTTAAAGGTGGCTGGCGGGTGTCTGTCTCTCTCACTTTAGCTGAATCGAGTGTGGCTACGCCCGGTCCTTGCGAAGGTTAAAACATCACTAACTTGACGAACTATCGTTGTGGTTTTGATGCGTAGGTAAGAACGGTTCTTGCTAAGCCCGTAGTAGCCACGTAAAATTTGCAACAACAAAGTAGAGGACGTCTAACTTGTTTTTGCTGGGCATGTTGTGATGTGATATGGTCAAGATGTGATGATATATTATTGTATGAGATGATCATGTTTTGTAACCGAAGTTATCGGCAACTGGCAGGAGCCATATGGTTGTCGCTTTATTGTATGAAATGCAAACGCCCTGTAATTGCTTTACTTTATCACTAAGCGGTAGCGATAGTCGTAGAAGCAATAGATGGCGTAACGACAACAACGCTATGATGGAGATCAAGGTGTCACGCCGGTGACGATGGTGATCACGACGGTGCTTCGGAGATGGAGATCACAAGCACAAGATGATGATGGTCATATCATATCACTTATATTGATTGCATGTGATGTTTATCCTTTATGCGTCTTATCTTGCTTTGATTGACGGTAGCATTTTAAGATGATCTCTCACTAAAATTATCAAGAAGTGTTCTCCCTGAGTATGCACCGTTGCCAAAGTTCGTCGTGCCCAGACACCACGTGATGATCGGGTGTGATAAGCTCTACGTCCATCTACAACGGGTGCAAGCCAGTTTTGCACACGCAGAATACTCAGGTTAAACTTGACGAGCCTAGCATATGCAGATATGGCCTCGGAACACGGAGACCGAAAGGTCGAGCGTGAATCATATAGTAGATATGATCAACACAGTGATGTTCACCATTGAAAACTACTCCATCGCACGTGATGATCGGTTATGGTTTAGTTGATTTGGATCACGTGATCACTTTGATATACTGAAGTTTGTTCGGAGTCCCGGATGTGATCACGGTCATGACGAGGAGTCTCGGAATGGTCGAGACATAAAGATTGATATATTGGAATCCTATGTTTGGACATCGGAATGGTTCCGGGTGAAATCGGGATTTTACCGGAACACCGGGGTGTTACCGGAACCCTCCCGGGGGATAATGGGCCTTAGTGGGCCAAGAGGGAGAAGAGGAAGGGCCGGCCAGGGCAGGCCGCGCGCCCCCTCCCCCCTAGTCCGAATAGGACAAGGAAGGGGGGGGGGGGCGGCGCCCCCCTTTCCTCTTTCCCCTCCCCCCTTTCCTTCTCCACCAAGGCAAGAGGGGGAGTCCTACTCCCGGTGGGAGTAGGACTCCTCCAGGCGCACCCCTAGGGGGCCGGCCGCACCTCTCCCCTCCTTCCTTTATATACGGGGGCGGGGGGGCACCCCATAGACACACAAGTTGATCTACGGATCGTTCCTTAGCCGTGTGCGGTGCCCCCTCCACCATATTTCACCTCGGTCATATCGTCGCGGAGTTTAGGCGAAGCCCTGCGCCGGTAGAACATCATCATCGTCACCACGCCGTCGTGCTGACGGAACTCATCTCCGGAGCTTCGCTGGATCGGAGGCCGGAGATCGTCATCGAGCTGAACGTGTGCTGAACTCGGAGGCCCCGTACGTTCGGTGCTTGGATCGGTCGGATCGTGAAGACGTACGACTACATCAACCGTGTTGTGCTAACGCTTCCGCTTACGGTCTACGAGGGTACGTGGACATACACTCTCCCCTCTCATTGCTATGCCATCACCATGATCTTGCGTGTGTGTAGGAATTTTTTTTGAAATTACTACGTTCCCCAACAGTGGTGGTGGCAGGATCCGCTCCGCTGGCGCCTAGGGTTGGCTCTGGTGGGCTGCCTGTTCCGGGTGGTGCCGTAGGCCGTGGGCCGCTTCTCGTGGGTGGGCCGTTGGACAAGGTGGGGTTGACTGTGGGTCTAGGCCAGTCTGCCGCTGGGCCGGTTGGGCTAGGAAGGCCCTCACTCGACCCACCTCGGCCGTGGCCCATCGATGGCGGCTATATATGGCTGCGCCGCGGATGCCTGGATCCCTTGTTAGGATTTCCCGCATCCAAAAGAGAGGTCCGGCGGTCGGCTCATCTAGCTCGCACCATCCACATCGCTCCCCCTCCCCCTCTTTCCATCTTGTTCGCGGCGGCGGTGATGGGCGACCGACGAGCGGAGAAGCGCCCGATGGAGGCCCCGGATCTAGATAGGGAGCGGCGCCGGGAGCGCGAGTTGCGGGAGAAGGCCAAGAGAGAGATGCGCTCGAGGCAAGGTAGCCGCGACGAGCGCTTCCAGCACGGGGCTGGTCAAGATCAAGATGGGCGTGAGGGGGATTAGGGTCTGTTGGGGAACGCAGTAATTTCAAAAAAATTCCTACGCACATGCAAGAGCATGGTGATGCATAGCAACAAGAGGGGAGAGTGTTGTCTACGTACCCTCATAGACCAAAAGCGAAAGCGTTTAGTAATGCGGTTCATGTAGTCGAACGTCTTCGCGATCCAACCGATCCAAGTACCGAACGCACGGCACCTCCGCGATCTGCACATGTTCAGCTCGGTGACGTCCCTCGAGCTCTTGATCCAGTTGAGGACGAGGGAGAGTTCCGTCAGTATGATGGCGTGGTGACAGTGATGATGAAGTTACCGGCACAGGGCTTCGCCTAAGCAATATGACGATATAACCGAGGTGTGTAACTGCTATGGAGGGGGGCACCGCACACGGCTAAGACAAATCATGGAGTGCCCTTGGGGTGCCCCCTGCCCACGTATATAAAGGAGGAAGGGAGGAGGAGGCTGTTGGGGAACGTTGCATAAAACAAAAAATTTCCTACTCATTTCACCAAGATCCATCTAGGAGTTCATCTAGCAACGAGTCATCGGATGGATCTACGTACCTTGTAGATCGCGAGCGGAAGCGTTCAAAGAACGGGGATGATGTAGTCGAACACGACGTGATCCAAATCACCGGAGATCCTAGCACCGAACGGACGGCACCTCCGCGTTCAACACACGTACGGAACAGCCACGTCTCCTCCTTCTTGATCCAGCAAGGGGAGAGGAGAGGTTGAGGGAGATGGCACCAGCAGTAGCACGACGGCGTGGTGTTGATGAAGCTGCAGTACTCCGGCAGGGCTTCGCTAAGCGCTATGGAGGAGGAGGTGTTGGAGAGGGAGAAGGAGGCAACCAAAGGCCAAGGTGTGAAGTCCCTCCTTTCCCCCACTATATATAGGAGGGCCAAGGGGGGTGGCCGGCCCTAGGAGATCCAATCTCCTAGGGGGGGCGGCGGCCAAGGGGGGTTTCCTTCCCCCCCAAGGCACCTAGGAGGTGCCTTCCCCTCCTAGGACTCTTCCCCCTGAAACCCTAGGCGCATGGGCCTATGTGGGGCTGGTGCCCTTGGACCATGTAGGCCAAGGCGCACCCCCTGCAGCCCATGTGGCCCCCCGGGACAGGTGGCCCCACCCGGTGGACCCCCGGGACCCTTCCGGTGGTCCCGGTACAATACCGATAACCCCGAAACTTGTCTCGATGCCCGAAACAGGACTTCCCATATATAAATCTTTACCTCCGGACCATTCCGGAACTCCTCGTGACGTCCGGGATCTCATCCGGGACTCCGAACAACATTCGGGTTACTGCATATACATATCCCTACAACCCTAGCGTCACCGAACCTTAAGTGTGTAGACCCTACGGGTTCGGGAGACATGTAGACATGACCGAGATCGCTCTCCGGTCAATAACCAACAGCGGGATCTGGATACCCATGTTGGCTCCCAGATGCTCCACGATGATCTCATCGGATGAACCATGATGTCGAGGATTCAAACAACCCCGTATACAATTCCCTTTGTCAATCGATATGTTACTTGCCCGAGATTCGATCGTCGGTATCCCAATACCTCGTTCAATCTCGTTACCGGCAAGTCACTTTACTCGTACCGTAATGCATGATCCCGTGACCAGACACTTGGTCACTTTGAGCTCATTATGATGATGCATTACCGAGTGGGCCCAGTGATACCTCTCCGTCATACGGAGTGACAAATCCCAGTCTTGATCCGTGTCAACCCAACAGACACTTTCGGAGATACCCGTAGTATACCTTTATAGTCACCCAGTTACGTTGTGACGTTTGGCACACCCAAAGCACTCCTACGGTATCCGGGAGTTACACGATCTCATGGTCTAAGGAAAAGATACTTTGACATTGGAAAACTCTAGCAAACGAACTATACGATCTTGTGCTATGTTTAGGATTGGTTCTTGTCCATCACATCATTCTCCTAATGATGTGATCTCGTTATCAATGACATCCAATGTCCATAGTCAGGAAACCATGACTATCTGTTGATCAACGAGCTAGTCAACTAGAGGCTTACTAGGGACATGTTGATGTCTATTATTCACACATGTATTACGATTTCCGGATAATACAATTATAGCATGAATAAAGACAATTATCATGAACAAGGAAATATAATAATAATGCTTTTATTATTGCCTCTAGGGCATATTTCCAACAGTATCCCACTTGCACTAGAGTCAATAATCTAGTTACACTGTGATGAATCGAACACCCATGGAATTCTGGTGTTGATCATGTTTTGCTCTAGGGAGAGGTTTAGTCAACGGATCCGCTACATTCAGGTCCGTATGTACTTTACAAATCTATATGTCTCCATCTTGAACATTTTCACGAATGGAGTTGAAGCGACGCTTGATGTGCCTTGTCTTCTTGTGGAACCTGGGCTCCTTGGCAAGAGCAATAGCTCCAGTGTTGTCACAGAAGAGCTTGATGGCCCCGACGCATTGGGTATGACTCCTAGGTCGGTGATGAACTCCTTCACCCATATTGCTTCATGTGTTGCCTCCGAGGCTGCCATGTACTCCGCTTCACATGTAGATCCCGCCACGATGCTCTGCTTGCAACTGCACCAGCTTACTGCCCCACCATTCAAAATATACACGTATCTGGTCTGTGACTTAGAGTCATCCAGATCTGTGTCGAAGCTAGCGTCGACGTAACCCTTTACGACGAGCTCTTCGTCACCTCCATAAACGAGAAACATTTCCTTTGTCCTTTTCAGGTACTTCAGGATATTCTTGACCGCTGTCCAGTGTTCCTTGCCGGGATTACTTTGGTACCTTCCTACCAAACTTACGGCAAGGTTTACATCAGGTCTGGTACACAGCATGGCATACATAATAGAACCTATGGCTGAGGCATAGGGGATGACACTCATCTCTTCCATATCTTCTACCGTGGTCGGACATTGAGCTGAGCTCAATTTCACACCTTGTAACACAGGCAAGAACCCCTTCTTAGATTGATCCATATTGAACTTCTTCAATATCTTATCAAGGTATGTGCTTTGTGAAAGACCTATGAGGCGTCTTGATCTATCTCTATAGATCTTGATGCCTAATATATAAGCAGCTTCTCCAAGGTCCTTCATTGAAAAACTCTTATTCAAATAGGCCTTGATGTTGTCCAAGAGTTCTATATCATTTCCCATCAAAAGTATGTCATCTACATATAGTATGAGAAATGCTACAGAGCTCCCACTCACTTTCTTGTAAACGCAGGCTTCTCCATAAGTCTGCGTAAACCCAAACGCTTTGATCATCTCATCAAAGCGAATGTTCCAACTCCGAGATGCTTGCACCAGCCCATAAATCGAGCGTTGGAGCTTGCACACCTTGTCAGCATTCTTAGGATCGACAAAACCTTCCGGCTGCATCATATACAATTCTTCCTTAAGGAAACCATTAAGGAATGCCGTTTTGACGTCCATTTGCCATATTTCATAATCGTAGAATGCGGCAATTGCTAACATGATTCGGACGGACTTCAACTTCGCTACCGGTGAGAAAGTCTCATCGTAGTCAACCCCTTGAACTTGTCGATAACCCTTAGCGACAAGCCGAGCCTTATAGATGGTCACATTACCATTCGCGTCTGTCTTCCTCTTAAAGATCCATTTATTTTCTATGGCTCGCCGCTCAACGGGCAAGTCAGTCAAAGTCCATACTTCATTTTCATACATGCATCCTATCTCGGATTTCATGGCTTCTAGCCATTTGTCGGAATCCGGGCCCGCCATCGCTTCTTCATAGTTTGAAGGTTCACCGTTGTCTAACAACATGATTTCCAAGACAGGGTTGCCGTACCACTCTGGTGCGGAACGTGTCCTTGTGGACCTTCGAATTTCAGTAGGGGCTTGATCAGAAGTATCTTGATCATTATCATTAACTTCCTCTCTAGTCGGTGCAGGCACCTCAGGAACATTTTCTTGAGTTGCGCCATTTTCCGGTTCAAGAGGTAATACTTCATCAAGCTCTACTTTCCTCCCACTTACTTCTTTCGAGAGAAACTCTTTCTCTAGAAAGGACCCATTCTTGGCAATAAAGATCTTGCCTTCGGATCTGAGGTAGAAGGTGTACCCAATAGTTTCTTTTGGGTATCCTATGAAGACGCATTTTTCCGACTTGGGTTCGAGCTTTTCAGGTTGAAGTTTCTTGACATAAGCATCGCATCCCCAAACTTTTAGAAACGATAGCTTAGGTTTCTTCCCAAACCATAATTCATATGGTTTCGTCTCAACGGATTTCAACGGAGCCCTATTTAAAGTGAATGCGGCAGTCTCTAAAGCATAGCCCCAAAAAGATAGCGGTAAATCAGTAAGAGACATCATAGATCGCACCATATCTAATAGAGTGCGATTACGACGTTCGGACACACCATTACGCTGAGGTGTTCCAGGCGGCGTGAGTTGTGAAACTATTCCACATTTTCTTAAGTGTGTACCAAATTCATGACTCAAGTATTCTCCTCCACGATCTGATCGTAGAAACTTGATTTTCCTGTCACGTTGATTTTCAACCTCACTCTGAAATTCCTTGAACTTTTCAAAGGTTTCAGACTTGTGTTTCATTAAGTAGATATACCCATATCTACTTAAATCATCAGTGAGTGTGAGAACATAACGATAGCCACCGCGAGCCTCAACACTCATTGGACCGCACACATCAGTATGTATGATTTCCAATAAGTTGGTTGCTCGCTCCATTGTTCCTGAGAACGGAGTCTTGGTCATCTTACCCATGAGGCATGGTTCGCACGTGTCAAATGATTCATAATCAAGAGACTCTAAAAGTCCATCTGCATGGAGCTTCTTCATGCGTTTGACACCTATGTGACCGAGGCGGCAGTGCCACAAGTATGTGGGACTATCATTATCAACCTTACATCTTTTTGTACTCACATTATGAACATGTGTAGTATCACGTTCGAGATTCATAAAGAATAAACCATTCACCATAGGAGCATGACCATAAAACATATCTCTCATATAAATAGAACAACCATTATTCTCGGATTTAAATGAGTAGCCATCTCGAATTAAACGAGATCCCGATACAATGTTCATGCTCAAAGCTGGCACTAAATAACAATTATTAAGGTTTAAAACTAATCCCAAAGGTAGATATAGAGGTAGCGTGCCGACGGCGATCACATTGACCTTGGAACCATTCCCGACGCGCATCGTCACCTCGTCCTTTGCCAGTTTCCGCTTATTCCGCAGCCCCTGTTTTGAGTTACAAATGTGAGCAACTGCACCGGTATCAAATACCCAGGAGCTACTACGGACACTAGTAAGGTACACATCAATTACATGTATATCACATATACCTTTTGTTTTGCCGGCCTTCTTGTCTGCTAAGTATTTAGGGCAGTTCCGCTTCCAGTGACCGCTTCCCTTACAATAAAAGCAGTCAGTCTCGGGCTTGGGTCCATTCTTTGGCTTCTTCCTGGCAGCTTGCTTGCCGGGCGCGGCAACCTCCTTGCCGTCCTTCTTGAAGTTCTTTTTACCCTTGCCTTTCTTGAACTTAGTGGTTTTATTGACCATCAACACTTAATGTTCCTTCTTGACTTCTACATCTGCTGATTTCAGCATAGCAAATACTTCAGGAATGGTCTTTTCCATCCCCTGCATATTGAAGTTCATCACAAAGCTCTTGTAGCTTGGTGGAAGCGACTGGAGGATTCTGTCAATGACCGCATCATCCGGGAGATTAACTCCCAGTTGAGTCAAGCGGTTATGCAACCCAGACATAGTGAGTATGTGCTCACTGACAGAACTGTTTTCCTCCATCTTACAGCTGAAGAACTTGTCGGAGACTTGGTATCTCTCGACCCGGGCATGAGCTTGGAAAACCATTTTCAGCTCTTCGAACATCTCATATGCTCCGTGTTTCTCAAAATGCTTTTGGAGCCCCGGCTCTAAACTGTAAAGCATGCCGCACTGAACGAGGGAGTAGTCATCGGTACGTGCCTGCCAAGCGTTCATAACATCTTGTTCTGCAGGGAGAACGGGTGCCTCACCAAGCGGTGCTTGTAGGACATAATCTTTCTTGGCAGCTATGAGGATGATCCTCAGGTTCCGGACCCAGTCCGTATAGTTGCTGCCATCATCTTTCAGCTTGGTTTTCTCTAGAAACGCGTTGAAGTTGAGGACTATGTTGGCCATTTGATCTACAAGACATATTGTAAATGTTTTAGACTAAGTTCATGATAATTAAGTTCATCTAATCAAATAATTAATGAACTCCCACTTAGATTAGACATCCCTCTAGTCATCTAAGTATTACATGATCCGAGTTAACTAGGCCGTGTCCGATCATCACGTGAGACGGACTAGTCAACATCGGTGAACATCTTCATGTTGATCGTATCTTCTATACGACTCATGCTCGACCTTTCGGTCTTCTGTGTTCCGAGGCCATGTCTGTACATGCTAGGCTCGTCAAGTCAACCTAAGTGTTTGCATGTGTAAATCTGTCTTACACCCGTTGTATGTGAACGTCTGAATAAAACACCCGATCATCACGTGGTGTTTTGAAACAGCGAACTGTCGCAATGGTGCACAGTTAGGGGGAACACTTCTTGAAATTAGTATGAGGGATCATCTTATTTACTACCGTCGTTCTAAGTAAACAAGATGCAAAACATGATAAACATCACATGCAATCAAATAATAAACGTGACATGATATGGCCAATATCACATAGCTCCTTTGATCTCCATCTTGGGGCTCCATGATCATCTTGTCACCGGCTTGACACCATGATCTCCATCATCATGATCTCCATCATCATGTCTCCATGAAGTTGCTCGCCAACTATTACTTCTACTACTATGGCTAACGCGTTTAGCAATAAAGTAAAGTAATTTACATGGCGTTTCTCAATGACACGCAGGTCATATAAAAGAATAAAGACAACTCCTATGGCTCCTGCCGGTTGTCATACTCATCGACATGCAAGTCGTGATTCCTATTACAATAGCATGACCATCTCATACATCACATATAGATCATTCATCATTCATCATAACTTTGGCCATATCATATCACAAACCACTTGCCGCAAAAACAAGTTAGACGTTCTCTAATTGTTGTTGCAAGTTTTACGTGGCTGAATTAGGGTTCTAGCAAGAACGTCTTCTTACCTACGTTAAAGCCACAACGTGATTTGTCAACTTCTATTTACCCTTCATAAGGACCCTGTTCATCGAATCCGCTCCAACTAAAGTGGGAGAGACAGACACCCGCCAGCCACCTTATGCAACTAGTGCATGTTAGTCGGTGGAACCGGTCTCACGTAAGCGTACGTGTAAGGTTGGTCCGGGCCGCTTCATCCCACAATACCGCTGAAGCCAGAAAAGACTAGTAGCGGCAAGAAAGTTGACAAATCTACGCCCACAACGAATTGTGTTCTACTCGCGCAAGAAGAACTACGCATAGACCTAGCTCATGATGCCACTGTTGGGGAACGTTGCAGAAAACAAAAATTTTCCTACTCGTTTCACCAAGATCCATCTAGGAGTTCATCTAGCAACGAGTCATCGGATGCATCTACGTACCTTGTAGATCGCGAGCGGAAGCGTTCAAAGAACGGGGATGATGTAGTCGAACACGACGTGATCCAAATCACCGGAGATCCTAGCACCGAACGGACGGCACCTCCGCGTTCAACACACGTACGGAACAGCCACGTCTCCTCCTTCTTGATCCAGCAAGGGGAGAGGAGAGGTTGAGGGAGATGGCACCAGCAGCAGCACGACGGCGTGGTGTTGATGGAGCTGCAGTACTCCGGCAGGGCTTCGCTAAGCGCTATGGAGGAGGAGGAGGTGTTGGAGAGGGAGAAGGAGGCAACCAAAGGCCAAGGTGTGAAGTCCCTCCTTTCCCCCACTATATATAGGAGGGCCAAGGGGGGTGGCCGGCCCTAGGAGATCCAATCTCCTAGGGGGGGCGGCGGCCAAGGGGGGTTTCCTTCCCCCCCAAGGCACCTAGGAGGTGCCTTCCCCTCCTAGGACTCTTCCCCCTCAAACCCTAGGCGCATGGGCCTATGTGGGGCTGGTGCCCTTGGCCCATGTAGGCCAAGGCGCACCCCCTGCAGCCCATGTGGCCCCCCGGGACAGGTGGCCCCACCCGGTGGACCCCCGGGACCCTTCCGGTGGTCCCGGTACAATACCGATAACCCCGAAACTTGTCCCGATGCCCGAAACAGGACTTCCCATATATAAATCTTTACCTCCGGACCATTCCGGAACTCCTCGTGACATCCGGGATCTCATCCGGAACTCCGAACAACATTCGGGTTACTGCATATACATATCCCTACAACCCTAGCGTCACCGAACCTTAAGTGTGTAGACCCTACGGGTTCGGGAGACATGTAGACATGACCGAGATCGCTCTCCGGTCAATAACCAACAGTGGGATCTGGATACCCATGTTGGCTCCCACATGCTCCACGATGATCTCATCGGATGAACCACGATGTCGAGGATTCAAACAACCCCGTATACAATTCCCTTTGTCAATCGATATGTTACTTGCCCGAGATTCGATTGTCGGTATCCCAATACCTCGTTCAATCTCGTTACCGGCAAGTCACTTTACTCGTACCGTAATGCATGATCCCGAGACCAGACACTTGGTCACTTTGAGCTCATTATGATGATGCATTACCGAGTGGACCCAGTGATACCTCTCCGTCATACGGAGTGACAAATCCCAGTCTTGATCCGTGTCAACCCAACAGACACTTTCGGAGATACCCGTAGTATACCTTTATAGTCACCCAGTTACGTTGTGACGTTTGGCACACCCAAAGCACTCCTACGGTATCCGGGAGTTACACGATCTCATGGTCTAAGGAAAAGATACTTTGACATTGGAAAACTCTAGCAAACAAACTATACGATCTTCTGCTATGTTTAGGATTGGGTCTTGTCCATCACATCATTCTCCTAATGATGTGATCTCGTTATCAATGACATCCAATGTCCATAGTCAGGAAACCATGACTATCTGTTGATCAATGAGCTAGTCAACTAGAGGCTTACTAGGGACATGTTGATGTCTATTATTCACACATGTATTACGATTTCCGGATAATACAATTATAGCATGAATAAAGACAATTATCATGAACAAGGAAATATAATAATAATGCTTTTATTATTGCCTCTATGGCATATTTCCAACAGAGGCCGGCCAAGGAGGAGGCGCGTGCCAAGGGGGGCAATCCTACTCCAAGTAGGTTTGCCCCCCCCCCTCCTATTCCTACTAGGAGCAGGAGGAAAGAGGAGGATGGGAGAAGGAAAGAGGGGGCCGGCCCCCCAAACCCTAAACCAATTTGCTTTGGGCCTAGGGGGCGCGCCCCACACCTTGCTTGCTGCCCTCTTTCTGTACTAGGGCCCAATAAGGCCCATAGACTCCCTGGGGGTTCCGGTAACCTCCCGGTACTCCGAAAAATACTCGATACACTTCGTAACCCTTCCGGTGTCTGAATATAACCTTTCAATATATTAATCTTTATGTCTCGATCATTTCGAGACTCCTCATCATGTCTGTGATCTCATCTGGGACTCCGAACAACCTTCGGTACATCAAATCACATAACTCATAATACAAATCATCTTTGAACGTTAAGCGTGCGGACCCTACGGGTTCGACAACTATGTAGACATGACCGAGACACATCTCTGGTCAATAACCAATAGCGGAACCTGGATGCTCATATTGGCTCCTACATATTCTACGAAGATCTTTACCGGTCAAACCGCATTGTCATCGGTATGCTTACTTGCCCGAGATTCGATCGTCGGTATCTCAATACCTATTCAATCTCGTTACCGGCAAGTCTCTTTACTCGTTCCGTAGTGCATCATCCCGCAACTAACTCATTAGTCACATTGCTTACCGAGAGGGCCCAGAGATACCTCTCCGATACACAGAGTGACAAATCCTAATCCCGATCTATGCCAACCCAACAAACACCATCGGAGACACCTGTAGAGCATCTTTATATCACCCAGTTACGTTGTGACGTTTGATAGCACACAAGGTGTTCATTCGTTATTCGAGAGTTGCATAATCTCATATTCTGAGGAACATGTATAAGTCATGAAGAAAGCAGTAGCAAAGAAAATGTAACGATCAGAATGCTAAGCCATCGGGAGGATTGCCGGGAAGTTCCTCTTCAGGGTAACATAGTATCTTGAGAGCAATCGCTACTTTAACTAGGCCCCAATTCTGAGGGTCAATGTTTGAAATCTTTTTCAGGAGCTCACCGGCAGGCCGCAAGGAGTCGGCGTGCTTGTTCACAAAATGGTCACAGTTATACACAACAGCCGTCGTCTCAATGATTTGTTCATGAACCATCTCCGGTTCGACTTTCAAGTTGTAACGACCCAGGACAGCTTCCATCCCTTTGCTCATGCGCAGGTGATCATTCTTCGCCAACATCAACTTCTCTGAAGGCACTAGGTACTCGAAGCAGTTCTTGAGGCCCCACATGAGCTCCATAACAGTGTCATCGTACAGGCAGGATATTCCCAGCTTGTCTTGAATGTTGCGTTTGTACTGAGGCTTTCCAACAGCTAGTGTCTGCTGCCTGGGAACGATGTACTTCCGGATCATCGTAGCGAGATCTTCGTCGACGCCAGTAACGGGGTGAATGGCGCTGCTCGTGTTCTCAAAGCGTTTGAATTCTTTCAGCCAAACTGATTCTGCCAGGTAACCCTTGACGAAGTCTGCCCAGATGTCCTCCATTGCTTTGGGTCGGAAGAGTTTGAGGCCATCGTATGAGAAAAGTGCAAACCCAGATAGCGTCTCGAAAAGCACCAAGATGACTCCACAATTACCCAACTTGACGACTAGGTTATAGAAGCCGTCCGTCTCCGGATCTATCCTGGGCGTCGCCTGCATCCGATCCTCCGGCTCCGACTCTCGCCGCGCCATCGACCGCAGGATTTTCTCCGCCGACTCGGCCTCGGCCTCGCCCCGCGCCATTGAGGGATGAAAGATCAGATCCAGAATCCGAGGGATGTGCTGCTTATCATGTGGCTGGTTTCGGCAGCTTTTTCTTTCGTTGAGACTTGAGATCTGATTTAAATCGTACTCTGCTGTGATGAAAGGTTCGGCACGGTAGCCACGGCCTGTTTCTCCCCCTCTCTTTGCTCGATCTATGTACGTCTGCTGCATGTATATCGTTGACTTCCCAAAAGATATAACGTACTAACCTTTTTTGGAAAGAAAACAAATATCGTGCTAGGCGCAAAGGATTTTTTTTGGCAAAAACCCCGAACGTTTGAGATTTGCCCAATAACAATCGACGTTTTTTATGGCAATTTTAGTTGACACGAGGGTGACAAGTTTAGTTGACAAGCACGCCATTTTTTTGGCAAAAAATAAACTCCTGGCAGAATTGCCATGCTTACTAACTACAAACTTGAGAAAACTGTGATTATATGTTGTTTTTTATGATTACGTGCTGCTCAAATTGATGTTATGCAAATGTGGGTATTTTTATCCGCAATACCCATTTACCATGTCGGGTGACGGGTATGGAAAAAAAATTTGTACCCACTAACGAGTATGGGTACATATGATGGGTAAGATCAAATGGGACGGGTAAGGCTATGGGGTGACTCCACCCGTGCCCAAACCTCGGGGATGCAATGCCTAGCTGTACGTAGTTTTGTGGACCTCCAAGGTGGCTCATCAAAGGGGCCATTTCCGTTGAACGAATCAGATCAGGGCGATATCCCAGCCACGCCATCGAACTCCAGATATGGTACCCCCTCACGACTAAGATGTCGGAGGAGAAAACCATATCTGCGAGCCATAAACCATGAACCCAGCACACGATCCACCATCTTTCGGATGCCGTTGATGCAGACCATAATATGCATCGGCTCCTAAACTACCTCCCAGGCTCCGCGTCGGTACTGGAGCAAACGCCGCCCCAACAGCGAAGCCCGAGGACAGAAGTCCACCACGAGAATGTCGCTGCCGCCAAGCCATCCTTGCTTGAACATATTGGATTAAAAATCCATCTTCTACCATAGCGATGATCACCTCAACAAGGAAGGATATGAAAAGTTTTATTCACGCTACCATCACCGCCACTGAAGACAGGACGATGAACAATAGAAAAAACTAAGTTACTAGCGCATAAAACCTTACACGATCCACATGCGTGGATCCGTCGTCGGCCAGGAGAGCCGCTGGAGTACGGTGGTGGAAGGACCTCTCCTGATGATATCGTCCTTTTAAGAAAAGAAAAGCCTCGAGAGAATGACCTATTACATGCATGTACACGGGTATCTGCGGCCGGCCGGCAACCTCTCATTCATAGGTACACATATACCATATATATACATTTTTGAGTATTTTTTTTGATGTGGAATTAAGGAGCCTTATTGCATTAGAGAAATTCTGTTACATTCAGCCAAAACGCTGCTAACTAAGAAGGATGGGCAAGAACCCAGCCAAGAATTGCATGTTTTGCACAAAGATCAACCGACCTATTAGCTTCTCCATTACCATGTGCGAGAGGCCCCTCATCGGGGGACATATTACTCCTTCTCGCAATGCAAGGATTTTGGCAATGAAGAGGTCTGTAACACTGGTTATAGGCTTACTCCATGTGCCCAAGAAGGATAGGTGTGAGCGAGCTACCACTCCCGTGCCTCGCACCTAGAAATAGTGTCAAGAGCGCCATCTGTGTTGATTTTTATCCTTTTTATCCATCCTGGCTGTGACGGTCTCCAGCTCTGGATTTCAGAGTTGTGCTGCTGGTCTGTAAGATGGAGCCGTGGAAGCTTCAGACCGAGTACTTCTTTTGCTGCTGCCTAGAAGCTTTTCGCATGTGAGCAATGGACAATAGCGTGCACCAGATCTTCATTCATTGCTTTGCACAAATCATAGAGAGATGTGGTGCAAATATGTCGGTATTTCATGGTGACGTAGTCTAGCAATATCCCTCTAATTAAGTACTCGCCACATGAATATGTGAAGTTTTGGGATCACCTTGAGTATCCAGAGAGCGGTCCACAACTGTTTCTGTGAAGTTGAAGTTCCCGCGACCGTCCCTTCCTCTAGTGCACGATGCTTGTTCCGAGTCACAAGAGCACGGTAGGCCGATTTTACAGTGTATTTGCCAGATCTCTCAAGAGCCCAAGCCATAAAATATTCTCCACCATTAGACCGAATTTGAATGTTCAATATGGCCTCAGCATCTGGTGCAAGCAAATTCCGTCTAACAGTTTCTACATTCCAAGTTCCTGCATGGATATCAATGAGCTCAGAGACCCGCTCAGGCGGATCAGATAGAAATTGATTCACCGCTACCCACTTGTTCGACATTCCACATTTATAGTGCCGATCTCCCAGCAATGATAGCTTTCAATGTTGCCGATGCCGAGGATGGACGGTGGGCCTGCATAAAATCACAGTCCGGGAAATATTTCCCTTTGAGTAATATGTGGCCGGCCGGCAAGCACACCTGAATGATTGCAAGCCACACCTGAAACATGTACTACATGAGATCGAGGGTTGGCACGTGATTTTCGGATGCGTGCGTATAATCGGCAAGTTGCCAAATTTTGGAAACAAAGGCAGCCTACCTCGTGGATCATCGTTGGAAGGCATGCGTGGCTATCAGATTATTTTCCTTTATTTATGCTGGCGTGTAAGACAAGAAGAGCTGCGTATTGGAAATGATTTAATACGGAAAGGAAAACTTGAATGAAAAGTTTCGGTCTTGCCGGTCAAGCAGTCAAACCGTGCGGCGGCCAACTCGGAACCCTAGAGAGCCGACGGCTGCCTATAAATTAAGGACGTCGATAAGTGCCACACGTGTGGGCGTTAGGGAGACCGCCCACACATTTTGTGTGGTGTATAAGAGGAACAGCCCACACACCTACGTGTGGGCAAAACAAGTAATGCCCACACACCTCTTTGTTTTCCCTCGCAATCCCTCTCACACGCGTGCGTGTGGGCGAAGTAGATAACGCCCACACGCCCCGTATGTCAGGCCTCGTACCTCGTGGTCCTGCACGTCACGCGTGACAGTCACCGCGCGCCCGCAGTTGCCATGGTCCAGACCCTCGTCCATGTTCGTTTAACTGCAGTTGCCATGTCGCTGAACTACGGTTGCCATGTCGGACAACTGCAGTTGCCATGGTTGCTCAACTGCAGTTGCCATGTATGGTCTGGTCTACTGTAAGTTGTCATGATTTCAAAAATTTTAGGAGTTGCCACATACTAACACTAGGCAGTTGAGAGAGTTGCCATGTGCTCACAAGCATGCTAGGGCGTTGCCATGTAAAAAGGAAGAGTTGCCATCTACTAACGTGCACGTTAGGGCAGTTGCCATGTACCATGCAAAAACACATGGCAACTCGGTAAAGAGAGAGTTGCCATCTGCTTACGTGCACACTAGGCAGTTGCCATATACCCTGCAAAACACATGGCAACTCGGATAAAAAGAGAGTTGCCACCTGCTTATAAAGCACACTAGGGCAGTTGCCATGTGCGCTGCAAAACATATGGCAACTAGCAGTTTGGGTGTGGGAGATGAGACGGGCGTGTGGGCGAGATAGCAAATGCCCACACACTAGCCCTTGTGCGTGCATGAAAAAGTGGCGTGTGGGCGAACTGCTGAACGCCCACACACCAGCCCCTCCCGTGTGGTGAAACGGCCGTGTGGACGACCGGGTGAACGCCCACACACCAGGCCAGTCCTACGTGGCACTAGAAACATGCCAAGATTCGTGCGCTCACGAACGGACGCGGATCCACGCGTGTGGGCGAGATGCAAACGCTCACACGTGTGGGCGTTAACATTTCCGTAAATTAATACGTGAGGAGGCGGAGCACAAACAATCAACAGGTACTCCAACGAAGAAAACCCACGCAAACAGAACACCGGCAATACTATACGTACAAACTATTTACAGGCTTTTACAGGATGGTTAACCTTGATTGGTCAATAGGTGAGCGGGGCGGCCCACCCCCCTGAAAATCAGAGGGGAAGAGGTTTGTAATTGGTTGTTAGATGGAAGGAGCGTGTAAGTCTTTGTATGTGTAGCATTTTTGAACAGAACACATATCCGTAGTAAGGTGCGACGTACCAAGCAACATGGATGCCAAGCTGACGTCCCCGAACCGCAAGATTACCAGCTAATCTGACGCCGCGATCACGGCCACCGTGGCGGAGCTACCCAGAGCACGTGGACGAAGTGCAACCCGGAGCGTGGTCTTGGCTAGCCGGAAGAATCGCAACCTGTCTAAGCTAGCCTCGGCGTTGGAAGCTGATGCAATGCGAAACCGCGAGTAAAAGGAAATAAGAGAAACATACATCACGAGAGCTATAATCTTAGGAATCCGATAACTCCCGAACGTTCGGGATTTGAGCAGTTCGTCCCGAACGTTTTGACATGACAACTTTAGTTCGTAGTGGATGGCAACTTAGTTGATAGGGGATGGCAACTTTGTTCTTTTTCGTTTTTTTATCAGAAAATTACCATGTTTCCCTAATCTCACGCAAACTAAAGTTACCATCTAAAAGCGTTCGGGTTGCCATGCTTAACTCCTGAACGTTCGGGAGTTATCATTACCGTAATCTTATTGATTCATGTTCAATGATACAAACTAAATCAAGTTCACTGGAGCTAAGATGAATTATATATAGCTAAGATGAAACCTATTTAAACTAAGAGAAAAGTATACTTTTCATCCCTCAACTTTAGATGGAGTCTAGATTTGGTCCCTCAACTTCGAAACCGGACAAATTGCACCCCAACTACTGAAACCGGACAAGGTTCATCCCTGGTCTCGGCTTTGAATGGTTTTGGTGCTGACTTAAATACGTATATATATTTCAAATCCACGAATCTTTTGAAATTCATGTAGTTTTTTCAAATCGGTGTACTTTTTCACTTTTGCATAAAAATTTCAAATTCACATACCTTTTCAAAATCCACATACTATTTTCAAATCCACGTAATTTTTCCAATACTTGAAAATGGTATGCGGACCTGAAAAAATAAACGGATTCAAAGAAAGTACGCGAAGTTGAGTCAAAACACGGTCAAAACCGTGTCCAGGGACGAATCATGTCCGGTTTTAGTAGTTGAAGATGCAAGTTGTCCGGTTTCGAAGTTGAGGGACCAAATGTAAACTCTGCCAAGTGCTGAGGGACGAAAAATATACTTTTCTCTTAAACTAATATGCAAGTTTCATCTTAGCTAAGTATTATTCGTGTTAGTTTGTTCAGAAGAAAGCTCGATTAGATCCAATGGACTTGATTTTACTTTGTACCATCGAACATCGATCAATAAAATGATACCTCTTCCGAAGTATTTTTCTCTCTCTTTTCTTTTACTCTCGCGTATTAAATTCATACCGAATATGGAGTTGCACTGCATCAGCTTCCAATGCTGAGGTTAGCCAGCCTCGGCCCTGGCACACATCACCGCCAGGGCACGACATGGTATGCTCAACATGGACGCTTGTTGTTTGATATTCTCCAAAATGGTGGAGCACGGATGTACGCGACAAGGTAAGTCCAGGGCTGGCCCTGAGGGGTGGCAGGGGGGCGGACGCCCCGGGCCCCCGTATGTGTATATTGAAGGAAATATGCCCGAGAGGCAATAATAAAGTTATTATTTATTTCCTTATATCATGATAAATGTTTATTATTCATGCTAGAATTGTATTAACCGGAAACATAATACATGTGTGAATATATAGACAAACAGAGTGTCACTAGTATGCCTCTACTTGACTAGCTTGTTAATCAAAGATGGTTATGTTTCCTAACCATGGACAAAGAGTTGTTATTTGATTAACGGGATCACATCATTAGTTGAATGATCTGATTGACATGACCCATTCAGTTAGCTTAGCACCCGATCGTTTAGTATGTTGCTATTGCTTTCTTCATGACTTATACATGTTCCTATGACTATGAGATTATGCAACTCCCGTTTACCGGAGGAACACTTTGTGTGCTACCAAACGTCACAACGTAACTGGGTTATTATAAAGGTGCTCTACAGGTGTCTCCAATGGTACTTGTTGGGTTGACGTATTTCGAGATTAGGATTTGTCACTCCGAATGTCGGAGAGGTATCTCTGGGCCCTCTCGGTAATGCACATCACTTAAGCCTTGCAAGCATTTCAACTAATGAGTTAGTTGCGAGATGATGTATTACGGAACGAGTAAAGAGACTTGCCGGTAACGAGATTGAACTAGGTATTGGATACCGACGATCGAATCTCGGGCAAGTAACATACCGATGACAAAGGGAACAACGTATGTTGTTATGCGGTCTGACCGATAAAGATCTTCGTAGAATATGTAGGAACCAATATGGGAATCCAGGTCCCGCTATTGGTTATTGACCGGAGACGTGTCTCGGTCATGTCTACATTGTTCTCGAACCGTAGGGTCCGCACGCTTAAGGTTTCGATGACAGTTATATTATGAGTTTATGAATTTTGATGTACCGAAGGAGTTCGGAGTCCCGGATGAGATCACGGACATGACGAGGAGTCTCGAAATGGTCGAGACATAAAGATTGATATATTGGACGGATATATTTGGACACCGGAAAGGTTTCGGGTGAGATTGGGAATATACCGGAGTTCCGGGAGGTTACCGGAACCCCCCGGTAAGTATATGGGCCTTATTGGGCCTTAGTGGAAGGGAGGGAGAAGGAGCAAGGGAGGGGGCGCGCCCCCCCCCAAGCCCAATCCGAATTGGGAGGGGGGCCGCCCCCCCCCTTTCCTTCTCTCCTCCCCCCTCTTCCTTCCTTCTCCTACTCCTAATAGGAAAGGGGGGCCAAACCTACTTGGAGTAGGTTTGCCCCCCCTATGGCGCGCCTCCTCCCTAGGCCGGCCTCCTCCTCCCTCCCTCCTTTATATACGGGGGCGGGGGGCACCCTAGACACACAAGTTGATCATTGAGATCGTTCCTTAGCCGTGTGCGGTGCCCCCCTCCACGATATTACACCTCGGTCATATTGTAGCGGTGCTTAGGCGGAGCCCTGCGACAGGAGAACATCAAGATCGTCACCACGCCGTCGTGCTGACGGAACTCCTCCCCGCGCCTCTGCTGGATCAGAGATCGGGGTGCGTCATCGAGTTGTACGTGTGTCAAGAACTCGGAGGTGCCGGAGTAACGGTGCTTGGATCGGTTGGACCGGGAGGATGTACGACTACTTCCTCTACGTTGTGTCAACGCTTCCGCTTCGGTCTACGAGGGTACGTAGACAAACACTCTCCCCTCTCGTTGCTATGCATCATCATGATCTTGCGTGTGCATAGGAAATTTTTTGAAATTACTACGTTCCCCAACAGTGGTATCAGAGCCTAGGTTTTTATGGTTTGATGTTATATGCACGAGTAGAACACAAGTGAGTTGTGGGCGATATAAGTCATACTGCTTACCAGCATGTCATACTTTGGTTCGGCGGTATTGTTGGATGAAGCGGCCCGGACCGACATTACGCGCACGCTTACGCGAGACTGGTTTTACCGCCGTACTTTGCACACAGGTGACTAGCGGGTGTCAGTTTCTCCAACTTTAGTTGAACCGAGTATGGCTACGCCCGGTCCTTGCGAAGGTTAAAACATCACCAACTTGACAAACTATCATTGTGGTTTTGATGCGTAGGTGAGATTGGTTCTTGCTTAAGCCCATAGCAGCCACGTAAAACTTGCAACAACAAAGTAGAGGACGTCTAACTTGTTTTTGCAGGGCATGTTGTAATGTGATATGGTCAAGACGTGATAAGATATAAGTTGTTGTATGAGATGATCATGTTTTGTTAAAGTTATCGGCAACTGGCAGAAGCCCTATGGATGTCTCTTTGTTGCATAAGATGCAAGTGCCAAATAATTGCTTTATTTTATCGCTATACGATAGCAATAGTTGCAAGAGCAATAGTTGGTGAGACAACCATGTGATGACACATTGATATAGATCAAGATGATGAAGATCATGGTGTCGTGCCGGTGACGATAGAGATCATGACAGTACTTTGGAGATGGAGATCAAAGGCGCAAGATGATCATGGCCATATCATGTCACATATTTTGATTGCATATGATGTTTATCTATTATACATCTTATTCTTGCTTTGATTGACGGTAGCATTTTAAGATGATCTCTCACTAAAAATTATCAAGAAGTGTTCTCCCTGAGTATACACCGTTGCCAAAGTTCGTCGTGCCCAGACACCACGTGATGATCGGGTGTGATAAGCTCTACGTCCATCTACAACGGGTGCAAGCCAGTTTTGCACACGCAGAATACTCAGGTTAAACTTGACGAGCCTAGCATATGCAGATATGGCCTCGGAACACGGAGACCGAAAGGTCGAGCGTGAATCATATAGTAGATATGATCAACATAAGATGTTCACCATTGAAAACTACTCCATCTCACGTGATGATCGGTTATGGTTTAGTTGATTTGGATCACGTGATCACTTAGATGACTAGAGAGATGTCTATCTAAGTGGGAGTTCTTAAGTAATATGATTAATTGAACTTAAATTTATCATGAACTTAGTCCTGGTAGTATTTTGCAAATTATGTTGTAAGATCAATAGCTTGCGTTGTTGCTTTCATATGTTTATTTTGATATGTTCCTAAAGAAAAATGTATTGAAAGATGTTAGTAGCAATGATGCGGATTGGATCCGTAATCCGAGGTTTATCCTCATTGCTGCACAGAAGAATTATGTCCTTGATGCACCGCTAGGTGACAGACCTATTGCAGGAGCAGATGCAGACGTAATGAACGTTTGGCTAGCTCAATATGATGACTACTTGATAGTTTAAGTGCACCATGCTTAACAGCTTAGAATCGGGACTTCAAAGACGTTTTGAACGTCATGGACCATATGAGATGTTCCAGGAGTTGAAGTTAATATTTCAAGCAAATACCCGAGTTGAGAGATATGAAGTCTCCAACAAGTTCTATAGCTAAAAGATGGAGGAGAATCGCTCAACTAGTGAGCATGTGCTCAGATTGTCTGGGTACTACAATCGCTTGAATCAAGTGGGAGTTAATCTTCCAGATAAGATAGTGATTGACAGAATTCTCTAGTCACCATCACCAAGTTAGTAGAACTTCGTGATGAACTATAGTATGCAAGGGATGATGAAAATGATTCCCGAGTTTTTTTTTCATGATGATGAAATCGATGAAGGTAGAAATCAAGAAAGAACATCAAGTGTTGATGGTTAACAAGACCACTAGTTTCAAGAAAAGGGCAAAGGGATAGAAGGAAACTTCAAGAAGAACGGCAAGCAAGTTGCTGCTCAAGTGAAGAAGCCCAAGTCTGGACCTAAGCCTGATACTAAGTGCTTCTACTGCAAAGGGACTGGTTACTGGAAGCAGAACTACCCCAAGTATTTGGCGGATAAAAAGGATGGCAAAAGTAAACAAAGGTATATTTGATATACATGTTATTGATGTGTACTTAACTAGTGTTTATGGCAACCTGTCGGTATTTGGTACTGGTTCAGTTGCTAAGAGTAGTAACTCGAAACGGGAGTTGCAGAATAAACAGAAACTAGTTAAGGGTAAAGTGACGATGTGTGTTGAAAGTAGTTTCAAGATTGATATGATCATCATCGCACACTCCCTATACTTTTGGGATTAATGTTAAACTAAATAAATGTTATTTGGCATTTGCGTTGAGCATAAATATGATTTGATCATATTTATTGCAATACGGTTATTCATTTAAAATCAGAGAATAATTGTTGTTCTGTTTATATGAATAAAACCTTCAATGGTCATACACCCAATAAAAATAGTTTGTTGGATCTCGATCGTAGTGATGCACATATTCATAATATTGATGCCAAAAGATGCAAAGTTAATAATGATAGTGCAACTTATTTGTGGCATTGCCGTTTAGGTCATATTGGTGTAAAGCGCATGAAGAAATTCCATGCTGATGGGATTTTGGAATCACTTGATTATGAATCACTTGATGCTTGCGAACCATGCCTCATGGGCAAGATGACTAAGACTCTGTTCTCCGGAACAGTGTAGCGAGCAACTGACTTATTGGAAATAATACATACTGATGTATGTGATCCGATGAGTGTTAAGGCTCGCGGAGGGTATCGTTATTTTCTGACCTTCATAGATGATTTGAGTAGATATGGGTATATCTACTTGATGAAACATAAGTCTGAAATAGTTGAAAGGTTCAAAAGAATTTCAGAGTGGAAAAATCATCGTAACAAGAAAAATAAAGTTTCTACGATCTAATCGCAGAGACAAATATTTGAGTTACGAGTTTGGTCTTCAATTAAAAGAATGTGGAATAGTTTCACAAATTCATGCCACCTGGAACACCACATCATAATGGTGTGTCCGAACGTCATAACCGTACTTTATTGGATATAGTACAATCTATGATGTTTCTTACCGATTTACCAATATCATTTTGGGATCATGCATTAGAGACAACTGCATTCACGTTAAATAGGGCACCATCTAAATCCGTTGAGACGACACTATATGAACTGTGGTTTAGCAAGAAACCAAAGTTGTCGTTTCTTAAAGTTTGGGGCTGCGATACTTATGTGAAAAAGTTTCATCCTGATAAGCTCAAACCCAAATCAGAGAAGTGCGTCTTCATAGAATACCCAAAGGAAATTGTTGGGTACACCTTCTATCACAGATCCGAAGGCAAAACATTCGTTGCTAATAAATGGATCCTTTCTAGAGAAGGAGTTTCTCTCGAAAGAAGTGAGTGGGAGGAAAGTAGAACTTGATGAGGTAACTGTACCTGTTCCCTTATTGGAAAGTAGTTCATCACAGAAATCTGTTCTTGTGACTACTATACCAATTAGTGAGGAAGCTAATGATGATGATCATGTAACTTCAGATCAAGTTACTACCGAACCTCGTAGGTAAACCAGAGTGAGATCCACACCAGAGTGGTACGGTAATCTTGTTCTGGAAGTCATGTAACTAGACCATGATGAACCTACGAACTATGAGGAAGCGATGATGAGCCCAGATTCCGCGAAATGGCTTAAGGCCATGAAATCTGAGATGGGATCCATGTATGAGAACAAAGTGTGGACTTTGATGGATTTGCCCGATGATCGGCAAACCATAGAAAATAAATGGATCTTCAAGAGGAAGACGGATGTTGATAGTAGTGTTACTATCTACAAAGCTAGACTTGTCGAAAAAGGTTTTTGACAAAGTTCAAGGTGTTGACTACGATGAGAGTTTCTCACTCGTATTTATGCTTAAGTCTGTCCGAATCATGTTAGCAATTGCCGCATTTTATGAAATCTGGCAAATGGATAAACAAAACTGCATTCCTTAATGGAGTTATCGAAGAAGAGTTGTATGTGATGCAACCAAGAGATTTTGTCGATCCTAAAGGTGTTAACAAAATGTGCAAGCTCCAGCGATCCTTTTATGGACTGGTGCAAGCATCTCGGAGTTGGAATATACGCTTTGATAAGTTGATCAAAGCATATAGTTTTATACAGACTTGCGGTGAAGCCTGTATTTACTAGAAAGTGAGTGGGAGCACTACAATATTTCTGATAAGTATATGTGAATGACATATTGTAGATCGGAAATAATGTAGAATTATTCTGCAAAGCATAAAGGAGTGTTTGAAAGGAGTTTTTCAAAGAAAGACCTCGGTGAAACTGCTTACATATTGAGCATCAAGATCTATGGAGATAGATCAAGACGCTTGATAAGTTTTTTCAATGAGTACATACCTTGACAAGATTTTAAAGTAGTTCAAAATGGAACAGTCAAAGAAAGAGTTCTTGCCTGTGTTACAAGGTGTGAAATTGAGTAAGACTCAAAACCCGACCACGGCAGAAGATAGAAAGAGAATGAAAGTTATTCCCTATGCCTTGGCCATAGGTTCTATAAAGTATGCCATGCTGTGTACCAGATCTATTGTATACCCTACACTGAGTTTGGCAAGGGAGTACAATAGTGATCTAGGAGTAGATCACTGGACAGCGGTCAAAATTATCCTTAGTGGAATAAGGATATGTTTCTCGATTATGGAAGTGAAAAAAGGTTCGTCGTAATGGGTTACGTCGATGCAAATTTTTTGACACCGATCTGGATGACTCTAAGTCTCGATCTAGATACATATTGAAAGTGGGAGCAATTAGCTAGAGTAGCTTCGTGCAGAGCATTGTAGACATAGAAAAATTGCAAAATACATAACGGATCTGAATGTGAAAGACCCGTTGACTAAGACTCTCTCACAAGCAAAACATGATCACACCTTAGTACTCTTTGGGTGCTAATCACATAGCGATGTGAACTAGATTACTGAATCTAGTAAACCCTTTGGGTGTTGGTCACATGGCGATGTGAACTATGGGTGTTAATCACATGATGATGTGAACTAACGATGTTAATCACATGGTGATGTGATCTAGATTATTGACTCTAGTGCAAGTGGGAGACTGAAGGAAATATGCCCTAGAGGCAATAATAAAGTTATTATTTATTTCCTTATATCATGATAAATGTTTATTATTCATGCTAGAATTGTATTAACCGGAAACATAATACATGTGTGAATATATAGACAAACAGAGTGTCACTAGTATGCCTCTACTTGACTAGCTTGTTAATCAAAGATGGTTATGTTTCCTAACCATGGACAAAGAGTTGTTATTTGATTAACGGGATCACATCATTAGTTGAATGATCTGATTGACATGACCCATTCAGTTAGCTTAGCACCCGATCGTTTAGTATGTTGCTATTGCTTTCTTCATGACTTATACATGTTCCTATGACTATGAGATTATGCAACTCCCGTTTACCGGAGGAACACTTTGTGTGCTACCAAACGTCACAACGTAACTGGGTTATTATAAAGGTGCTCTACAGGTGTCTCCAATGGTACTTGTTGGGTTGGCGTATTTCGAGATTAGGATTTGTCACTCCGAATGTCGGAGAGGTATCTCTGGGCCCTCTCGGTAATGCACATCACTTAAGCCTTGCAAGCATTTCAACTAATGAGTTAGTTGCGAGATGATGTATTACGGAACGAGTAAAGAGACTTGCCGGTAACGAGATTGAACTAGGTATTGGATACCGACGATCGAATCTCGGGCAAGTAACATACCGATGACAAAGGGAACAACGTATGTTGTTATGCGGTCTGACCGATAAAGATCTTCGTAGAATATGTAGGAACCAATATGGGCATCCAGGTCCCGCTATTGGTTATTGACCGAAGACGTGTCTCGGTCATGTCTACATTGTTCTCGAACCGTAGGGTCCGCACGCTTAAGGTTTCGATGACAGTTATATTATGAGTTTATGAGTTTTGATGTACCGAAGGAGTTCGGAGTCCCAGATGAGATCACGGACATGACGAGGAGTCTCGAAATGGTCGAGACATAAAGATTGATATATTGGACGGATATATTTGGACACCGAAAAGGTTCCGGGTGAGATTGGGAATATACCGGAGTTCCGGGAGGTTACCGGAACCCCCGGTAAGTATATGGGCCTTATTGGGCCTTAGTGGAAGGGAGGGAGAAGGAGCAAGGGAGGGGGCGCCCCCCCCCCCAAGCCCAATCCGAATTGGGAGGGGGGCCGGCCCCCCCTTTCCTTCTCTCCTCCCGCCTCTTCCTTCCTTCTCCTACTCCTAATAGGAAAGGGGGGCCAAACCTACTTGGAGTAGGTTTGCCCCCCCTATGGCGCGCCTCCTCCCTAGGCCGGCCTCCTCCTCCCTCCCTCCTTTATATACGGGGGCGGGGGGCACCCTAGACACACAAGTTGATCATTGAGATCGTTCCTTAGCCGTGTGCGGTGCCCCCCTCCACGATATTACACCTCGGTCATATTGTAGCGGTGCTTAGGCGAAGCCCTGCGACAGGAGAACATCAAGATCATCACCACGCCGTCGTGCTGACGGAACTCCTCCCCGCGCCTCTGCTGGATCGGAGATCGGGGTGCGTCATCGAGCTGTACGTGTGTCAAGAACTCGGAGGTGCCGGAGTAACGGTGCTTGGATCGGTTGGACCGGGAGGACGTACGACTACTTCCTCTACGTTGTGTCAACGCTTCCGCTTCGGTCTACGAGGGTACGTAGACAAACACTCTCCCCTCTCGTTGCTATGCATCATCATGATCTTGCGTGTGCGTAGGAATTTTTTTGAAATTACTACGTTCCCCAACATATATCTCTGCGTTAACTAGGCCTTCATTGTTTGGCACAGTAACAAAGTTTATTGGACGGCTCAAGTAGTAGCAACTACCGTAGCTGGAGCGATACATCCCGTAACGCACGCATTGTAAAAAAGGAGGAACTTGAGCGAGCCATCGTGCACGCATCACACCACCTTTGCCTCATGACCAAACCATGGCAGATGAAAAGGATCGCAAGGGATGCGGCTGCGTTGAGGAGCTCAGCGGTGGACCGGTGTTGCGTTCGTCTATGGAGGCGCGAGTGTTTCAGGTTGGTCAGCGCCTTCCATTGTTTGTATCATCTGCAGCCTTCAGTTTCTGCGGTTTAGATCTGACATGATTGCGGTGTAGATGTCAAATAGATCAAGACGAAGAGCAAGTTTCTCGATGATGATATCTCCCGCTGTTCAAGGCTCTGGATGATGAGCCCTCTCGTGAATCTAGTTTTTAGATGGACTGAGAAATGACTACACAAATGAGGTAATTGACTCTTGATTTATTATATGCACAACTAGGTAAGAGTAAACATGCTGTATCATGGCACTGTTGATTTAATTTTTGAAGAAGTGAATGAAATATTTTTCTTCTCACTCATATGGATTGGCTCATCTATCTTAATTTCTATTCGGAGTAACATGTTCCATGAACTAAAATATGTGCATCCCTACTCTGCATTTTCGATGCAAACTTCTTTCGGGTCCATTCATGGAGTCACATGTTTCTCTGAACCTTTTTTTAAGATGAAAAATATTTGCCTAAACACATTAATTAAGAAGAGTTTTACATATAATAGTCAACCAAAAGGACGGTGCTACAATGAACTTCTCTCGTGGCATCAAAGATTCAAAGCGTTTGGCCCCTGCCTTTTCCCAGAAAAGAGCCTCTCTTTTGATCTTACCAAACACGGTGCCCAGTATGGATAACAATTTCTTAAATCCCGGGCATTTCTCTCACACCATAGCTCCCAGGATGTAAGCATGAGAAGGGAACCAAGTCCCTTACGGACGCCGTTGTTGGCATTTATCACGGAGTGCCACCAACCCTTTATCGAGTTGAATTTGTTCCAACCTTTTGAGACCTCATCATATATATACTCCTATAATTGCAGTACAAGCCTCATATTTTACACGGATATGCATTTATAAGAATAATTGATAGGCACACAGACCTTTGTCTACTTCCTCCATAAGCCGCTATTTTGTTTTTTTTATGTTAAAGGCCCCGCATTATAGTTTCGTCCCGGACCCCCAAATTCTCAGGACTGGCCCTGGGCTTTACCACTGCTTAGAGACCCGACACCTCAAGCGCCAGCCAGAGCTTCGCTGGCTCGTCGTCCAGCTTGAAAAGGCAGCCGAGGTCGATGACAAGGACCGGCGCTGGGACCGCCGCGGCAGGCTGTTGGTCTGGTCGTGTTGTCCTCATGCCATCTACCATGCCAGCCCGTCGGGCGCCGTGATGGCGCCGGCGAGCTCTTGCACCGTCATGGTCGCTGGGCTCCCCCATGCTTTCCATAGATGCACCCGCACCACCACCCATCGTGTGATCTTTTCAGTACAAAGTAGCGCTCGTTCAACGTGACGTGACAATATTTTCCCGTTGGTCACTGCTCAGTTATCGTGCCTATCTTTCAGTACTACGGACGAATGTTGCAGTCTCGACCATCCTCATCTACACGTGCTATGTTATGTGATATGTGCCGGCTGTCAGCGAGCGACAGCGTGCAATCAGAGGAGTTGTCATTGCTGCTGAAGTAAAATAAACTCATAGCCTTGAATTTCAAATTTTCATTACACTAAAAACATGATAAGGTTTGAGTTGAGGCCATTGCTAAGTTCATTTAGAAAAAAAATGTCGATATGCATATAGCCATCTTATTATTTTTCAGCTGGCATGTAAATAGTTTCCTCGAGGCCAAGATTAATTCATAGCCCTGAATTTGGTCTCTAACATGTGAACCAGCCAATGGAGGAGTTGCTTCCATATTGTTATCCTCCGTACAAAAATGGTAAATCTACAGATTGATCCTACAGAACCTCCCCCCCCCCCCCCCCCTATACTACCCCTCCTGAATTGAATTCAGGGCCCACCCCCCTCTCCCTGCCCCCCTCCCAAGTGATGTCAAACTGTAAACTGTTACATCTGCCTATAAAACTAACATCATAAAAATCATTTGTTGATGAAGCATTGATGTCCTTCGTACTTGCACAAATCTCCAAGATTAGATCGGATGGTTGTTAATGTTGATTTTATAATGGTAGTAGTTGTTTTTAGCCGCCTAAGAAATAGCAAATCTGCTGAAAAAACATCCACGATTGTGCATGGAGATCATACCCAAAATTCAAAACGACATGTGATGCTAAACAAAGGGAGTACTTAATATAGTTAGCATGCAACAATACAGGGAGATAAATTGTTCCTAGAACGATTACATGTTTTGCATTACCAGCATGATACCACACTTATATTTATATCAAAAATCCTAAACATAAGGGCAGTTTACAGAGCATTACAGGCTGTTTCCAAACTAATCTTCTCTCCCCCCTGAATTTCAGCGGGGGTGGGCCCGTCAATTTATTTCTACCCAATCAAAATAAATCAGGTAAGCCACTCCGTAATACTCTGTAGACATAATCCGTGCGTGTAGTATTGCTCTATTTATATCTTCACTGTGTCAATAACCATCGTTCCTTGAGACACATGTTCATAGAGTCCAGCAATGTAGTCCTTGACTTTGACCTTTCTGTACAACGCCGGTCTCTTCTCATCTACCAGCTGAGTCGCTGGCTCAATTTCTCTCTCGGGATCAACCGAGTAGAATAGAGCCAGCGATAACCTTTCTTTCTCAGCATTTGTCACAACTCTATGCACGGGGCTTTTGAAGATCCCATTGCTCATTATCTGTCACAAATTTTTACGATTAGGCCAAGAGCTTGGGGGACTTTTCAAAGAATAGTACAAACACATCAGATTTACACGATATGTGATGAATAGTTTTACCTCTGACCACCTTCTAACTGATCCACCCATGGCGGTGGTAGAGCCATAATCATTTTGAAATATAATGTATATACATAACATTTACTAATGATTGGTATAACACAAATGTGGGAAGAAAAATACAATCCTCATGACATCTTTTCTTACCATTGTTATCCTTGACATGTTTGAAAATTGTAAAACCATGTAATTTTGCATACTTCCGTAAACAAAGATGTTAGAAGCACAAGAAAATTCTAATCCCACATGTAGCGATCGTTGTATAATTTCCACTCTTATAAAAAACAGAGTTGGTGATGATGGTGTGCATGCCATCCTGCAATATAGGCTGCCCGATCTATATCTAACGGATAGGAAGGAAACTATGACAATTTGCCCGCACTCCTCTCCACATTTGCAGATAAGGCCTTCCCTCCTTCATCCTTTTCTCACACAAGATCTTGATGTTCCGTGCAACGCACGGGCATCTTGCTAGTTTTTATGAATTAGAAACATTGTTTGGAAATTTTCAAATAGCATGCAAAGCTAAAGCAAAGATATTTTTTTATAAAAGAAAAATCATATAGTTTTTCAAGAAAACCAACAATTGTCATGTATACAACATAAGTTTAGAGGATAAATAATTAGTAACCAACAAGTATAACAAAGAACCCAATAAGTATATGTGTGATTAACAGAGGCATGCCATTTTTCTACAACTCGTGATTTTTATAATGATATAGATACAAACTATAAATAAGTAGCGAGAATATATGAAATAAACTCCATAATAAGTCACTGGTTGTAAGTCAAAAAGAAGTGTCTGCAAAAAAAAGCTAGCCGCCTCCTCCTCTTTGACCAAAAAAGCTAGGGTTTCTGCCTCCCGCCGCCGCCGCCGCAGGTCCGCCTCCTCTCCGATGGCCCTAGGGCCATGGAGGCGCGGTGGATCTCGGCAAGGGCCGGCGGGAGGGCTCCATTTTTTATCGTTTCTTTCAGTTTTGTTAGGGTTTGTGTCCTGCTCAGGAAGACGAGACGGCGGCGGCTCCGTGAAGATGGACTAAAGGTGTCCCCGCCTAGCCCCCATTCCGGCGGTGCGTCTAGCATCGTTGGTGGGCGTGTCGAGGTGTGTCTCCGGCGGATCTATCTTTGGTGGATTTGCTCGGATCTCGTCGTTGTTCGTCTACGTTCATGTGTCTTTGGATTGGATCTTTCTGATCTACACTATTCTTCATCTGCGGCGGTTGCTGTTCTGGTGCGCTGGTCCTACGGGGCCTTAGCACGATGACTCCCCGACTGTCCACAACAAGTTGTGCCCGACTCCGGCGATGGAGGAGCGATGACGGCGGCGCGCCTTCAGCTCGCTTCAGTGCTGGTAGTTGTCGTTAGGTGGTCTACGGATCTGGATGTAATTTCTATTATTTCTGGTATTCGTTGTACTGCCATGATTGAAGATGAATAGATCAGAAATTTTCTCGCAAAAAAAAAAACACTGGTTGTAAGATGACCCAAGCTTCTGCATAAAACCATGATCTGGACATGCTATATCTTCATTGTGTTAAATAAATCTGGGGAAAATATTGTGGAACCATTCCATGAATAATCTAATGTTTCATTTTCATCTAAAATTCTAAATAATTTTTTAACCAAAGGTCAAAGATAAATTGTTTATTCAAACGTTAAAATATAGTGCCTCTAGTTTTGTCTTAAGTCAAATTCAATAAACTTTGGCTGAACTTATAGAAAACATCTACAATATCAAAATCGATACCATCAGGATTCATAATAAAAAATGTTTTTATATTATAAATGTTTATATTTACACTCTCTATGTTTAGGAAATGGAACGGTGACAGGGGCGGTTCGATTGGCATACTGCGAGCGGTGACGGTGTTTACCTCAGTTTGATCACCTATGTTGATCAGCAGGGTGCGAGGAACAGTCGGTACATCAAACCAGAAGCCATCTCTCAAAATCTGCAGCCCACCAACGGTGTCATCGACCATGAGCACGGTAAGAACGCTCCCATCGGAGTGGGGCTTGAGGCCGAACACGAGCTCTGGCCTTGGGCACTCTGGGTAGTAGCTGAATCTAGCGTAAGTGTCAGCCTTCTCCCCAAACTGGTCCATGATGTAGTCGTCGTCGAGCTCGAACAGCTTCGCCATTGCCCGGACCAGTCCATCCTTCACCACCCTGCATTTGGTGGTGAACTCGTGCAAAAGATTCCTGAAAAAAAAAAAATTGAGAATCCTGACAGTTCCTTTGTTATTTTGAGAGAGGACGATCGCATCCATCCTTATGTGAATGTGATCAATGATCACCTGAAGGTTTGGGGATTCGCTGGCCAGAGGGCGAGGCTGCGCTCGTCTTCGGGCTCCACTTTGAGGTAGAGGCGGTCTGACCAGTCCAGGATCTGTTCCGATGAGTTCACCCGGTCGGTTCCATACCCCTCGAGCTGGAACCGCTCGCCGCCGATCAGATTGGTGTATCTCTGCTTCTCTTTGGGTGGCTGTCGGAAGAACTCCCTCGACGCGACCATCATGCCGTCCATCACCGAGGTGTCGACGCCGTGGTTAGTCACCTGCAGACACACACGACGAACGACACGGTACGCTCGCTCAACACGCAAGCTTGATCGATTTCGCTCAACGATGAGAGAATAGATGGTTAATTACCAGGAAGAGGCCCCACGACTCGAGCGCCTGCCGGAGCTTTGCCGCCTCGTCGTCAGCCGCGGCGGCGCCGTCCTGCTTGAAAAGGCGTCCGATGTCGATGACTGGCACCGGCGCCGCGGTGGTCTGTCGGTCGTTTTCGTGGTGTCCGGGCGAGACGTACCGGGCCGGCACGTCTGGCTTGCCGAGGGCGCCGGCGAGCTCCTGCACGGTCGACATCGGCCTCGCTCCCCCTGTGCTTTCCATAGTTGCGCTTGGGCGACCTTCCGTGGTTGGTTTGGTCTTTCAGTAGCGTTCGTTCGATGTGACGACAATACTCCGGCGGCTTGGACGATCAGCCGCGGGTGCTGGAATTATCGTGGTGGCACACGTCGTCGACGATAAGGTGCGATCGAGCAGAGGAGCTAGCTAAGGGACAAAGGTTGCAGTTGCCCTCATCCTGATCCCTACATGTCGTGTGTTGGTGTTGCTGTTCCTGACAAGATCTGTTCTAATCGGATAAGGAAGCAACAGTTAAGTTGTTCGGCGCACCATCTATATCTATACTATTAAACAATCAAACTATTTATTTTATAAAGCCACACAACAAATGTACCCAGGCTGATTAGCACCGCTAGATTAAACCCACTAAATCGAATCTAATGGTTACGATTTATTTAATCCCGAGTCAAATGTGCGGTTAGCAATTTAGAATGACTGAACGCACTCCATCGGCGGAGGAATATTCCACGCGCTGCCTCCCGCTAATCTCACCAATCACCAATCACACTAATCCCACCAATCACGTTACTCCCTTCATGTCAATTCCTCACCTACCAAATACAATACCAAATATCCCTTCCACTCCCACAGGAGGGACGCACGCCACCGTACGGAGTCATCACCAACCGCTCCTCCGCTTCTCCCTCTCTCTCCACGCCCACGCGACGCGATGCATCCTGGATCGGAGAAATCGAACGTCGCCGCTCCGCCATGTTTCGTTCAGGAGCCGAAACAACAGGCACAGCAGCCGGCGGAGGTTAGCCACACATCCGCCTATTCGTGGAATCTATCTTCCTCACCGCGCTGTGTCGAGAACACCGCTGTAGTGGCTCTCGATTTGGTCACGCTTGCGCCGTTGGGTCTCTCTGTATCTGTTGTTCGTAAGACTAATTTTCCAAGATTGTGTTTTTATCTACGTATCCAACCAGGGAAATCTGACGCGAGCGAGTTTCTTGCCGGATTCGTGCGTCAAACAAGCAACTCCTTGATGTTTACTCATGTTTCTTTTTGGTGATATTCAGGTGTCGCAGTACCAGCAAGGAAGCTCAAGGCCGCTGCCGCCGGCGTCAGCCGCCCTGGTGTGGTACGAAACATGCACGTGCTCGGGCACATTGGCAACGTCGTCCACGCCACGGCCAAGTCCTCGACGGGTAAGAAAATTAACGCAAGGATCGAATGCCCATCCTGTTTTTCTTTCTTCCGTTCTTTGTCCATTCTTCGCCCTGAACTGAATCCCGTTTTGTGAGCCGCAACAGCAAGACCCAGCTACCGGCCCGGCAGGGATCAATCGTCCAATCATCAGGAGGTTCAGCGCTCAACTCTTGAAGAAGGCCCAGGCTGATCCATCCAAGGTACAGATACCTTCCCCTTTCTTCTTGAATGCCTTCTAAAGCAATTTCTGGATGATGGATTCTAAATTGCTCTGGTGATTTGCAGAACAGCGTAGAACTGATTCTAAATTCCTCCAGCAGCGCGGGCAGCCCTGAAGCCCCCTCGCGACTCGCAGGTTGATTGGCACCGGTGGCACTTCAACACTGAGGATGGTGAAGAATGCTGTTTTTCCTTTTCTTTGGTACAGAAATGAGGCAATGCAGTTGGCATCGGCAGCTGCTACTCGCTGGCCTCTCCTGGAGCGCAGGTTGCCATCGCCGTCCGCCGCTTCGATGCTCGGCTGCTGCCCCACGGGCGCATTCGCCACACCCCTACAGCCGACGCTCCTGCCCTCCACTCTGTGGCTATCCTTTAGGCATGATTTTGACTCCCTGCCAATATCTGCCACCACGCAGCCCTGGCTGATTTTTCTTTGTACATGCAGGGAAATTAATTATATGCATTTTCTGTTCTGTTGCCTGATGCCCACTACTGCTGTTCGCGGGGATAGAACAGCCTAGCCTCTTTAGTAGGTGCAATGGCAATAAACCTTATAGCTCATTTTTAACATGTAATACATGGGTAGTTGATTTGCTGGTGTGAAACAGGTATGTGCCTTGCTTATAAATAAAGCCTTGCATGATTTGCTCTTTAACTGATGGACTGAGGAGGAGGTCAGAGATGTATAACAACCATCTTGATCCAAATTACTAAACAGTATAACGTAGTGAGTTAAGAGCCTCCACAGAGTTTTAAGTCTCTGAACCATCGGATCACTCTAATGTACGATTTAGATCAGCTCAGTCGGCTCCAGGTCATGACACGTTCACGCACCATTTCATGGGCTGCTGCTCCACAGAATGAGCTTCGGATTCTGTCCGTAATCGGGCTGTCAAAGGCCCAGGTCCAGACCAACATGCATGCTTACAGGCCCGAGTTTTCTTTTGCCAGGTCTATTTCCTCCGTAACTGCTTCTCTATTCCTTCTTCCATGATGCGCCGCCGCCGTCCTCCGTCCCATCGGCAAGCTTCTGCTCCGGGCATGCCTCCCCGTCCATGACCTTTACATGCCATGTACTGTCCTCCGCATGCCCCTTCTTCCATGTTTTTAATGACGTGTCCTGAAGCATTCCTTGGTGGCAGCTGCGATGGCCGCCCGTGCCGTCGGCGTCCATCGTCGGTTGTCCTCCTCCCGCCTCCATCCCCTTTCCTTTTTTCTGGGTTCGTCTTGCTGCGTGTCCGTGTCATCCTTTCCTTCTTCTCATCTGAACTTCACCTTGGATCTTCTTGTTTCAGGAATTCTCGAGCTCAACGGTGTGAATTGCTCTGCTGGGTTTGGATTTGGCGTGAGGACCACATGATGCTACATCTTCTCGATTCCCCATGTACGATGCCTCACCTATTTTTCCTTTGTTTATTATGCTTTGTTTTCTTAGTTTATAGCAGCAGGATCAGGGGCAAGCTTTGATGCATCTTCGGTGATGGCCGATGATTGAGCGATTGTTGGCTAGAGGAGAATTTACTGTGATTTAGATGTAAATGTGGTTCTGATCTGCATTTTTTGTGGGAAACATCATGGGAGTTTTATTAATTATTTACAGGATTTCAGTATGCTAGCACAAGATTTAGAAATAAAATAAGGAGAATGGTCAACTATATGAAGAAAAAACAATTAAACCAATGTCTCTCATAATCCTCCGTCGAATTGTAATGTTTTCATGTATGGAAGAACCTTTTTTCAGCAAGCTGGAAGAACTTTGGAAAATATGTTGACACATTTTCTTAATTCTCCACTCGAAATTTGCACTACCCAGTGTGGTAAAATTAGGAACTACTCCTACTTTACAGAAGTTCTATTAGCAGCGTTGGGTAACATGGATTGATAGGTTCTGGTGCCCAAGAATTCACATGCAGCTACTTCATGGTGCATTGTTCAGAAGCTAAAATTAGCCAGTCAGAGACATCAATTAAGCTTTGAACGGTAAGTACTAAATTCGAGAATGAAAGCAAAAAAGAATAGCCGCATTGCAATGGTAATACTTGGAGTTCTGGTTTTACCTTTGTTTAATGGGGGGTTTAGCTTTCATTATGTTATGCTGGTGATGGATTGTTTTCCTTCGTACTTTTGTAGATAAAACAACCCTTTTGATGTTGGACAATCACCAGAATGGGGAGCTCAATGTAGGGCAAGGTATATTTAAAAAAAACAGATATACAAGATTAGTACAAAGAATCATTTTTTGCAAGTAACCCATTTATATTATTATTATATTTTTATCCGAGGTAAAGCAAGGACAATTTGTTCACTAAGGTCCATGTCGGAAGGAACAACCATTTGTACCCCGTCAAAAAATGATAGAAGCACAGAATTTTACATGAGATTAAAATAATATTTTCATCGGAGATTACACAAAATATAAAGTAGTGTTTTCATCGGTGAAACCAACTTATTAATAAAAGTGTCGGTAGTATCTCAAAATGAGCGGGCGCGGCAACGCGTGCCATCATGTTCTAGTGACAAGTATGACAGGGCTAACCTGCTTACCTAGAATTTTACCACATCCTAAGACTTCCAAATCTGTACAATGGGAATGGCTAGCTGTTTTCTTGTCTATAACTCTCACATGTAACAGCTTCTCTCACCATGTCTGCATGCAGTGTTCAGGTATGATTCTTGCATACTGTCGACAAAGGCGCGATGTATTTCCTGAACTGTTTTTTTTTTTGCATAATGGTTAAGCTCGGTTTCAACTTCTACCAAGTAGTAGATAGTCAAGCCTGATGCAAATATTTGAGCAAAAGAAGGCCTGATGCAGATATTTGAGGAAAAAAAAGCCTGATGCAGATATATGGAGGTTATGCAGTTCCTAAAAAAAGCGGCATGCTGTACTGATGAGGCCTACATTTTTTTGCTCATGCAGGTTGGAGGGAAACATGAACTCTGGCAATCCAAAGTAGCAGACATAAAATAACTGAAGCTCATGCGATGTATTTCTATAGCAACAAGGAACAAGTCTGTTTTTTACATCCGACCTCGGCCAAGCAATTTAAGCTTATATGGGTGCTCTCTATTTTTCAGAGGTGCATGTATTGAGAGCGCCCATGATTTAGGGCAAAAAAGCTAGACAAAGTAACAAACTTTGTACAAATTGTACTTGAAGCCAGTGATATCCCGTTGATGGACGCTGATTGTGGTTATCCTACTTCCAACAACGTGCTTGCCACACAGGAGTGACAAAGTACAGCATGCAGCTTTATTTAGGAAACCCCTTCAACTTATGCATGCAGTATGTTGTGAAGAACTATGGCAGAGCCTTGTTTGTATCCATGTCTAATGTATTTTCATACTGAATCAAGTAATGTACACTTCCCCCCCACAGTCCCGGCACCGCCTTTGCATTTGTATTCTTGGTCGTGCGCTGCTCAATCAGGTGAGTATTTTCTCTTTTTTTATTTACAGTTGTTGACATGAATTTGCCCGTGCATTTGGTCCTATCACTGACAACAATTCGAACATGTCAATTGGGGTATGCCCATCATCAGTTCTCCACAGTTGAGTTGCTGATATGACAAGTTTAATTCGTGTTTAATCTTCACAGAACTAATTTCACATACCATGTATGTCATATAGAAATGTTAAATTCCCTTCATTTTTTCACAAATGTCGCACTACAGGTGATGAGAGAAATTCAGAATGGGGACAAAATGGTCTTCACCACTAGCGGACTCTTCTATCTCACTGACTCCCCCGGATGGCGTTGTATTCGAGTCCAGCAATTCAACTTTAGAACATAACATGCAGGCTGAACCCAAGAGAGAATGAGTTACAACTACTTTTTATTAATATCTTTATTCAAAGTTTGCATCTCTATCATGTTCACTTGCACAATGACTATACCTATTATACGTCCTCTCAAGTTCACACAAGATATTAGACATCCTCCATTCTTTACTATGCGACTGTGATTTCTTGGTTTGGGATTTCCTTGTCTACTAAAACTTCACATTAGATCATCAAAAGATAAGTCATGAGTATTGTATTAAACTTGATGAGAAACGAGGTGTTCATTACACTATACATATTCTACCCCCACTGCCACCCCTCACCAAATTTCTAGAATATTAATTCAGAATGCTTTGATCAAGACAACGCAGTACACGCTTAACACTCCCTCCATTCACAAATATAAGATGTTCTAACTTTTCTATGGATTGGATATATATAGACACATTTTAGTGTGTTTCTTCACTCATTTTAGCCCGTATATAGTCTATATTGAAATATCCAAAACATCTTATATTTGTGAATGGAGGGAGTAGGATATAATAAGCTTAATTTCACCCAGGCGAGCTTCCATAACATGAGGTTAATTAGTTTCAATATGGATTGAGAATTTAATACCCACATGAATTTCATAGCTAGGTTGCTTTGATTCATACGTGCGTGCACGTGCATACTTACTAGTGTCTCAAGCTTGCGGTTGGCGTCATTTTAGAGAGCAGATGCTTCACAAGGCATCTTCAATGTGACCTCTAAAACGGATACGATCGGCGAACGATATGGAAGCCGATCTCCAATGATATACCTGAAATGTCGGCATACGTTTCAAATGGAATAAACGATCTCCATGCAAATAGGATGATTTCATTTAAACCGGACCACATCATTACACTTTCTTGTCGGCATACATATTTCGGTAGAAAAATGACCGGAAGTTATAGCCTAGTCTAAATCTTCGCCCGCGGCCATCCTCCAAACCCTTCTTGTTCCCATTACATGTATGGCATCCTTGATGGTCGCGAGCCACGGAAAGTGAAGTTACAGGTCACCGATGAGGAAGAGTAAGACGTGAGACACGAAAGTGCCCACGTGGGACATGAACGCCTTCATCTCCCATCTCTTACTCTTTCTTGTCGGAGTCTCTGGCCTCGTGGAGGTGACGTCGACGGTGGACATGGCCGGGCTAACCTGGTGGTCGTAGTGGCCTGGCATGAACGACGCGCAGCTGCTGGCGGTCCTGTCTGTGATCGCCAGTGCTGCCATCGTCGCGACCGCATTGCGGCCGGAGCGAGCACTGCGTGCAGCCTTGTAGAGCACCCGCTGCTCGGCAACGAAGTTCGAGTTCTCTGCGGCCATGGCCGTCACGGCCTCCTCGCTTACAAACTCATTGTAGATTTCGCCCTTCGTCAGGCGGTGATGCACGAGGAGGGCAACGTTGTAGCGTTGCTCCTCCCGCGGCTACCGGAATGCCGGCATTGAAGTGTGCATGTGCCCGCTTCATGTCTATTATGCAACTTTATTCTTTTAGACTCGTGTTGGGCCTCCAAGCGCAGAGTTTTGTAGGACAGTAGCAATTTTCTCTCAAGTGGATGACCTAAGATTTATCAATCATGTGAGACGTAAGATGAAGATAATCTCTCTCAAACAACCCTGCAACCAAATACAAGAAATCTCTTGTGTCCCAACACATCCAATACAACGGCAAATTGTATAGGTGCACTAGTTCGTCGAAGAGATGGTGATAAAAGTGCAATATTGATGATAGAAATATATTTTTATAATCTGAATAAATAAAAACAGTAAGGTAGCGAACGATAAAAGTGAGCAAACAATATTACAATGCTTGAAAACAAGGCCTAGGGTCCATACTTTCGCTAGTGCAATCTCTCAACAATGCTAACATAATTGAATCATATAACCATCCCTCACGTGTGATGAAGAATCACTCCAAAGTTCTTATCTAGCGGAGAACATTAGAAGATTTTTTTTGTAGGGTACGAAACCACCTTAAAGTTATTCTTTTCGTTCGATCTATTCAAGAGTTTGTACTAATATAAAACAAGGTTATTCTTTACGTTCGATCTATCCGAGAGTTTGTACTAAAATAAGACAATATGATACGCATCAACCAACTCTAATTTCACCTAGATATTCTAATGTCACCACAAGTATCCATGAGTTAATTATATGATCCGCATCAAACAATTTCAGACTCATAATACTCGATCCAACACAAAAAACCTCAAAGAGTGCCCCAAGATTTCTACCGGAGAAACAAAGACGAAAACGTGCATCAACCCCTATGCATAGATTACCCCAATGTCACCTCGGGAATCCGCGAGTTGAGTGCCAAAACATATATCAAATGAATCAATATAACACCTCATTGTCACCATGGATATTTATATGCAAGACATATATCAAGTGCTCTCAAATCCATAAAAGTATTCAATCCGATAAAACAAAATCTCAAAGGGAAAACTCAATTCATCACAACAAGATAGAGAGGGGAAAACATCATATGATCCAATTATATTAACAAAGCCCCCGATACATCAAGATCACGCCATCAAGAACACGAGAGAGAGAGAGAGAGAGAGAGAGAGAGAGAGAGATATTAAACACATAGATACCGGTACAAACCTTAGCCTCGAGGGTGGACTACTCCCTCCTCAGCATGGTGGTTGTAGGGATGATGAAGATGGCCACCGCTGATGATTCCCCCCCCCCCCCCGGCGGAGTGCCGAAACGGGGTCTAGATTGGTTTTCGTGGATACAGAGGTTTGCGGCGGCGGAACTTTGGTTCTAGGATTACTTCTGATGGTTTCTCTATTTATAGGATTTTTGGCGTTGGTTTCACGCGAAGATGGGCCTCGAGGTGAGCACAACCCACCAGGGTGCGCCTTAGCCCCCTGGCGCGCCCCGGTGTCTTGTGCCCTACTCCTTCACCTTATGGTCCTTCCACAAAGCTTCGGGGGTCTCTTTTGTTTCAAAAAAAATCGTCAAAAAGTTTCCGTTCATTTGGAGAATTTTCATTTCTGCACAAAGAACAACACCACGGTAGTTCTGCTGAAAACGGTGTCAGTCCGGGTTAGTTCCACACAAGTCATACCAAAACCATATAAAATTATTGTAAACATGACAAGAATACCTCATAAATTATAGATACATTGGAGACGTATCAACATCCCCAAGCTTAATTCCTACTCGTCCTCGAGTAGGTAAATGATAAAAGAAATAATTTATGAAGTGTGAGTGCTAGCAAAGTGCATAAGTTTGATGAATGATAATTTCAATCACTTTTACTAGCATCATGATAACCCAAAGTGTAGGGGATCAATTGTAGTCTCTTTCGATAAGTAAGAGTGTCATACTCAACGAGGAGCTAAAGGTAGAACAAATATTCCCTCAAATTCTATCGACCACTGATACAACTCTACGGACGCTTAGCGTTCGATTTACCTAGAACAAGTATGACACTAGAAGTACTTTGTAGGTGTTGTTGGATAGGTTTGCAATAATATAAAGAACACGTAGATAAACCTATGGGTTGTTTAGATAAAGAAGCAATAAAGTAAATATGGCGAGTGTGGAAAAGTGGTAGTAGGACTTGCGAAGTTGTCCCTAAACAATTGACTACCTTACTAGGCCGATAGCAAGTTTTATGTGGGAGAGGCATAAGCTAACGTACTTTATCTTCTTGGATCATATGCACCTATGATTGGAACTCTAGCAAGCATCCGCAACTACTAAAGATCATTAAGGTAAAACCCAACCATAGCATTAAAGCATCAAGTCCCCTTTATCCCATACGCCACAACCCCCTTACTCGGGTTTATGCTTCTGTCACTCAAGCAACCCACTATAAGCAAATCATGAACGTATTGCAACACCCTACAGCGGGAATCCCTCACGCTTGCGCGACACGGAGGGCACAATAGGACAGCAACATAAGCACAAGCAAATTAAACCAATCATAGCAATTCACCAATCACCTATAGGACAACGAAAATCTACTCAGACATCATAGGATGGCAACACATCATTGTATAATAATATGAAGCATAAAGCACCATGTTCAAGTAGAGGGTACAGCGGGTTGCGGGAGAGTGGACCGCTGAATATAGATGGGTGAAGGTGATGGAGATGTTGGTGAAGATGACGGCGATGTTGGTGTAGATCGCGGTGATGATGACGGCCTCCAGCGGCGTTCCGGCGCCACCGGAAGCAAGGGGGAGAGAGCCCCCCCTTCTTCTTCTTCCTTCACCTTCTCCCTAGATGGGAGAAGGGTTTTCCCTCTGGTCCTTGGCTCCCATGGCATGGGAGGGGTGAGAGCCCCTCCGAGATTGGATCTCTCTCTCTCTCTCTCTCTCTCTCTCTCTCTCTCTCTCTCTCTGTTTCTGCATTTTTAGATTCTGTCCTTTCATCGTTTCTTACATATTCGGAGATCCGTAACTCCGATTGGGTTGAAACCTTCGCCCAGATTTTTCTCCGAAAATTAGCTTTCTTGCGGCAAAAGAAGAGCGTCAACCGCCTTACGGGGTGCCCACAAGGGTCAGGGGCGCGCCCCCTGCCTCGCGGCCCCCTCGGGCACCGTCTCGCGTTGATTCTTCTTCCCAAAAATCACAAATATTCCAAAAATATTCTTCATCCGTTTTTATCCCGTTTGGACTCCGTTTGATATGGGGTTTCTGCGAAACATAAAACATGCAACAAACAAGAACTGACACTGGGCACTGGATCAATATGTTAGTCCCAAAAATAGTATAAAAAGTTGCCAAAAGTATATGAAAGTTGAATAATATTGGCATGGAACAATAAAAAATTATAGATACGACGAAGACGTATCAGCATCCCCAAGCTTAATTCCTGCTCGTCCTCGAGTAGGTAAATGATAAAAAAGACAATTTTTTATGTGGAATGCTACCTAGCATAATCTTGATCATATATCTAATCATGGCATGAATATTAAGACACAAGTGATTCAAGGCAATAGTCTATCATTTGACATAAAAACGATAATAGTTCAAGCGTACTAATAAAGCAATCATGTCTTTTCAAAACAACATGGCCAAAGAAAGTTATCCCTAAAAAATCATATAGTCTGGCTATGCTCCATCTTCACCACACAAAATATTTAAATAATGCACAACCCCGGTTTTAGGCAAGCAATTGTTTCATACTTTAGTATTCTCAAACTTTTTCAACTTTCACGCAATACATGAGCGTGAGCCATGGATATAGGACTATAGGTGAAATAGAATATGATGGTGGGGATTATGTGGAGAAGACAAAAAAGGAGAAAGTCTCACATCGACACGGCTAATCAACGGGCTATGGAGATGCCCATCAATTGATGTAAATGTGAGGAGTAGGGATTGCCATGCAACGGATGCACTAGAGCTATAAGTGTATGAAAGCTCAAACTGAAACTAAGTGGGTGTGCATCCAACTTGCTTGCTCATGAAGACCTCAGGCATTTGAGGAAGCCCATCATCGGAATATACAAGCCAAGTTCTATAATGAAAATTCCCACTAGTATATGAAAGTGACAATATAGGAGACTCTCTATATGAAGAACATGGTGCTACTCTGAAGCACAAGTGTGGGAAAGGATAGTAACATTGCCCCTTTTCTTTTTTCGTTTTTTCTTTTTTTTGGGCGGGCTTCTTTGGCCTCCTTTTTTATTTATTTAGGCTTCTTTTTCCTCTCTTTTTTTATTGGGGCAATGCTCTAATAATGATGATCATCACACTTTTATTTACTTACAACTCAATATTACAACTCGATATCTAGAAGAAAGATATGACTCTATATGAATGCCTCCGGCGGTGTACCGGGATGTGCAATGATCTAGCGTAGCAATCACATCAAAAAATGGACAAGCCATAAAAACATCATGCTAGCTATCTTACGATCATGCAAAGCTGTTGGAAATATGCCCTAGAGGCAATAATAAAAGCATTATTATTATATTTCCTTGTTCATGATAATTGTCTTTATTCATGCTATAATTGTATTATCCGGAAATCATAATACATGTGTGAATAATAGACACGAACATGTCCCTAGTAAGCCTCTAGTTGACTAGCTCGTTGATCAACAGATAGTCATGGTTTCCTAACTATGGACATTGGATGTCATTGATAACGAGATCACATCATTAGGAGAATGATGTGATGGACAAGACCCAATCCTAAACATAGCACAAGATCGTATAGTTCGTTTGCTAGAGTTTTCCAATGTCAAAGTATCTTTTCCTTAGACCATGAGATCGTGTAACTCCCGGATACCGTAGGAGTGCTTTGGGTGTGCCAAACGTCAAAACGTAACTGGGTGACTATAAAGGTATACTACGGGTATCTCCGAAAGTGTCTGTTGGGTTGACATGGATCAAGACTGGGATTTGTCACTCCGTATGACGGAGAGGTATCACTGGGCCCACTCGGTAATGCATCATCATAATGAGCTCAAAGTGACCAAGTGTCTGGTCACGGGATCATGCATTACGGTACGAGTAAAATGACTTGCCGGTAACGAGATTGAACGAGGTATTGGGATACCGACGATCGAATCTCGGGCAAGTAACATATCGATTGACGAAGGGAATTGTATACGGGGTTGCTTGAATCCTCGACATCGTGGTTCATCCGATGAGATCATCGTGGAGCATGTGGGAGCCAACATGGGTATCCAGATCCCGCTGTTGGTTATTGACCGGAGAGCGATCTCGGTCATGTCTACATGTCTCCCGAACCCGTAGGGTCTACACACTTAAGGTTCGGCGACGCTAGGGTTGTAGGGATATGTATATACAGTAACCCGAATGTTGTTCGGAGTCCCGGATGAGATCCCGGACGTCACGAGGAGTTCCGAAATGGTCCGGAGGTAAAGATTTATATATGGGAAGTCCTGTTTCGGGCATCGGGACAAGTTTCGGGGTTATCGGTATTGTACCGGGACCACCGGAAGGGTCCCGGGGGTCCACCGGGTGGGGCCACCCATCCCCAGGGGCCACATGGGCTGTAGGGGGTGCGCCTTGGCCCACATGGGCCAAGGGCACCAGCCCCAAGGGGCCCATGCGCCTAGGGTTAAGAGGGAGGAAGAGTCCTAGGAGGGGAAGGCACCTCCTAGGTGCCTTGGGGGGGAGGGAAACCCCCCTTGGCCGCCCCCCCAGGAGATTGGATCTCCTAGGGCCGGCCACCCCCCTTGGACCTCCTATATATAGTGGGGATAGGAGGGACTTCATACCTTGGCCTTTGGTTGCCTCCTTCTCCCTCTCCAACACCTCCTCCTCCTCCATAGCGCTTAGCGAAGCCCTGCCGGAGTACTGCAGCTCCATCAACACCACGCCGTCGTGCTGCTGCTGGTGCCATCTCCCTCAACCTCTCCTCTCCCCTTGCTGGATCAAGAAGGAGGAGACGTGGCTGTTCCGTACGTGTGTTGAACGCGGAGGTGCCGTCCGTTCGGTGCTAGGATCTCCGGTGATTTGGATCACGTCGTGTTCGACTACATCATCCCCGTTGTTTGAACGCTTCCGCTCGCAATCTACAAGGTACGTAGATGCATCCGATGACTCGTTGCTAGATGAATTCCTAGATGGATCTTGGTGAAACGAGTAGGAAATTTTTTGTTTTCTGCAACGTTCCCAACAGTGGTATCAGAGCTAGGTCTATGCGTAGTTCTTCTTGCGCGAGTAGAACACAATTCGTTGTGGGCGTAGATTTGTCAACTTTCTTGCCGCTACTAGTCTTTTCTTACTTCAGCGGCATTGTGGGATGAAGCGGCCTGGACCAACCTTACACGTACGCTTACGTGAGACCGGTTCCACCGACTAACATGCACTAGTTGCATAAGGTGGCTGGCGGGTGTCTGTCTCTCCCACTTTAGTTGGAGCGGATTCGATGAACAGGGTCCTTATGAAGGGTAAATAGAAATTGACAAATCACGTTGTGGCTTTAACGTAGGTAAGAAGACGTTCTTGCTAGAACCCTATTTCAGCCACGTAAAACTTGCAAAAACAATTAGAGAACGTCTAACTTGTTTTTGCAGCAAGTGGTTTGTGATATGATATGGCCAAAGTTGTGATGAATGATGAATGATCTATATGTGATGTATGAGATGTTCATGCTATTGTAATAGGAATCATGACTTGCATGTCGATGAGTATGACAACCGGCAGGAGCCATAGGAGTTGTCTTTATTCTTTTATATGACCTGCGTGTCATTGAGAAACGCCATGTAAACTACTTTACTTTATTGCTAAACACGTTAGCCATAGTAGTAGAAGTAATAGTTGGCGAGCAACTTCATGGAGACATGATGATGGAGATCATGATGATGGAGATCATGGTGTCAAGCCGGTGACAAGATGATCATGGAGCCCCAAGATGGAGATCAAAGGAGTTATGTGATATTGGCCATATCATGTCACGTTTATTATTTGATTGCATGTGATGTTTATCATGTTTTGCATCTTGTTTACTTAGAATGACGGTAGTAAATAAGATGATCCCTCATACTAATTTCAAGAAGTGTTCCCCCTAACTTTGCACCGTTGCGACAGTTCGCTGTTTCAAAACACCACGTGATGATCGGGTGTTTTATTCAGACGTTCACATACAACGGGTGTAAGACAGATTTACACATGCAAACACTTAGGTTGACTTGATGAGCCTAGCATGTACAGACATGGCCTCGGAACACAGAAGACCGAAAGGTCGAGCATGAGTCGTATAGAAGATACGATCAACATGAAGATGTTCACCGATGTTGACTAGTCCGTCTCACGTGATGATCGGACACGGCCTAGTTAACTCGGATCATGTAATACTTAGATGACTAGAGGGATGTCTAATCTAAGTGGGACTTCATTAATTATTTGATTAGATGAACTTAATTATCATGAACTTAGTCTAAAACATTTACAATATGTCTTGTAGATCAAATGGCCAACGTAGTCCTCAACTTCAACACGTTCCTAGAGAAAACCAAGCTGAAAGATGATGGCAGCAACTATACGGACTGGGTCCGGAACCTGAGGATCATCCTCATAGCTGCCAAGAAAGATTATGTCCTACAAGCACCGCTTGGTGACGCACCCGTTCTCCCTGCAGAACAAGATGTTATGAACGCTTGGCAGGCACATACCGATGACTACTCCCTTGTTCAGTGCGGCATGCTTTACAGTTTAGAGCCGGGGCTCCAAAAGCGTTTTGAGAGACACGGAGCATATGAGATGTTCGAAGAGCTGAAAATGGTTTTCCAAGCTCATGCCTGGGTCGAGAGATACCAAGTCTCCGACAAGTTCTTCAGCTGTAAGATGGAGGAAAACAGTTCTGTCAGTGAGCACATACTCACTATGTCTGCGTTGCATAACCGCTTGACTCAGCTGGGAGTTAATCTCCCGGATGATGCGGTCATTGACAGAATCCTCCAGTCGCTTCCACCAAGCTACAAGAGCTTTGTGATGAACTTCAATATGCAGGGGATGGAAAAGACCATTCCTGAAGTATTTGCTATGCTGAAATCAGCAGAGGTAGAAGTCAAGAAGGAACATCAAGTGTTGATGGTCAATAAAACCACTAAGTTCAAGAAAGGCAAGGGTAAAAAGAACTTCAAGAAGGACGGCAAGGAGGTTGCCACGCCCGGCAAGCAAGCTGCCGGGAAGAAGCCAAAGAATGGACCCAAGCCCGAGACTGAGTGCTTTTATTGCAAGGGAAGCGGTCACTGGAAGCGGAACTGCCCTAAATACTTAGCAGACAAGAAGGCCGGCAAAACAAAAGGTATATGTGATATACATGTAATTGATGTGTACCTTACTAGTGTCCGTAGTAGCTCCTGGGTATTTGATACCGGTGCAGTTGCTCACATTTGTAACTCAAAACAGGGGCTGCGGAATAAGCGGAAACTGGCAAAGGACGAGGTGACGATGCGCGTCGGGAATGGTTCCAAGGTCAATGTGATCGCCATCGGCACGCTACCTCTATATCTACCTTCGGGATTAGTTTTAAACCTTAATAATTGTTATTTAGTGCCAGCTTTGAGCATGAACATTGTATCGGGATCTTGTTTAATTCGAGATGGCTACTCATTTAAATCCGAGAATAATGGTTGTTCTATTTATATGAGAGATATGTTTTATGGTCATGCTCCTATGGTGAATGGTTTATTCTTTATGAATCTCGAACGTGATACTACACATGTTCATAATGTGAGTACCAAAAGATGTAAGGTTGATAATGATAGTCCCACATACTTGTGGCACTGCCGCCTTGGTCACATAGGTGTCAAACGCATGAAGAAGCTCCATGCAGATGGACTTTTAGAGTCTCTTGATTATGAATCATTTGACACGTGCGAACCATGCCTCATGGGTAAGATGACCAAGACTCCATTCTCAGGAACAATGGAGCGAGCAACCAACTTATTGGAAATCATACATACTGATGTGTGCGGTCCAATGAGTGTTGAGGCTCGCGGTGGCTATCGTTATGTTCTCACACTCACTGATGATTTAAGTAGATATGGGTATATCTACTTAATGAAAAACAAGTCTGAAACCTTTGAAAAGTTCAAGGATTTTCAGAGTGAGGTTGAAAATCAACGTGACAGGAAAATCAAGTTTCTACGATCAGATCGTGGAGGAGAATACTTGAGTCATGAATTTGGTACACGCTTAAGAAAATGTGGAATAGTTTCACAACTCACGCCGCCTGGAACACCTCAGCGTAATGGTGTGTCCGAACGTCGTAATCGCACTCTATTAGATATGGTGCGATCTATGATGTCTCTTACCGATTTACCGCTATCTTTTTGGGGCTATGCTTTAGAGACTGCTGCATTCACTTTAAATAGGGCTCCGTCGAAATCCGTTGAGACGACACCGTATGAATTATGGTTTCGGAAGAAACCTAAGCTGTTGTTTCTAAAAGTTTGGGGATGCGATGCTTATGTCAAGAAACTTCAACCTAAAAAGCTCGAACCCAAGTCGGAAAAATGCGTCTTCATAGGATACCCAAAAGAAACTATTGGGTACACCTTCTACCTCAGATCCGAAGGCAAGATCTTTGTTGCCAAGAATGGGTCCTTTCTAGAGAAAGAGTTTCTCTCGAAAGAAGTAAGTGGGAGGAAAGTAGAGCTTGATGAAGTATTACCTCTTGAACCGGAAAATGGCGCAACCCAAGAAAATGTTCCTGAGGTGCCTGCACCGACTAGAGAGGAAATTAATGATGATGATCAAGATACTTCTGATCAAGCTCCTACTGAAATTCGAAGGTCCACAAGGACACGTTCCGCACCAGAGTGGTACGGCAATCCTGTCTTGGAAAACATGTTGTTAGACAACGGTGAACCTTCGAACTATGAAGAAGCGATGGTGGGCCCGGATTCCGACAAATGGCTAGAAGCCATGAAATCCGAGATAGGATCCATGTATGAAAACGAAGTATGGACTTTGACTGACTTGCCCGTTGAGCGGCGAGCCATAGAAAATAAATGGATCTTTAAGAGGAAGACAGACGCGGATGGTAATGTGACCATCTATAAAGCTCGGCTTGTCGCTAAGGGTTATCGACAAGTTCAAGGGGTTGACTACGATGAGACTTTCTCACCGGTAGCGAAGCTGAAGTCCGTCCGAATCATGTTAGCAATTGCCGCATTCTACGATTATGAAATATGGCAAATGGACGTCAAAACGGCATTCCTTAATGGTTTCCTTAAGGAAGAATTGTATATGATGCAGCCGGAAGGTTTTGTCGATCCTAAGAATGCTGACAAGGTGTGCAAGCTCCAACGCTCGATTTATGGGCTGGTGCAAGCATCTCGGAGTTGGAACATTCGCTTTGATGAGATGATCAAAGCGTTTGGGTTTACGCAGACTTATGGAGAAGCCTGCATTTACAAGAAAGTGAGTGGGAGCTCTGTAGCATTTCTCATACTATATGTAGATGACATACTTTTGATGGGAAATGATATAGAACTCTTGGACAGCATCAAGGCCTATTTGAATAAGAGTTTTTCAATGAAGGACCTTGGAGAAGCTGCTTATATATTAGGCATCAAGATCTATAGAGATAGATCAAGACGCCTCATAGGTCTTTCACAAAGCACATACCTTGATAAGATATTGAAGAAGTTCAATATGGATCAATCTAAGAAGGGGTTCTTGCCTGTGTTACAAGGTGTGAAATTGAGCTCGGCTCAATGTCCGACCACGGCAGAAAATATAGAAGAGATGAGTGTCATCCCCTATGCCTCAGCCATAGGTTCTATTATGTATGCCATGCTGTGTACCAGACCTGATGTAAACCTTGCCGTAAGTTTGGTAGGAAGGTACCAAAGTAATCCCGGCAAGGAACACTGGACAGCGGTCAAGAATATCCTGAAGTACCTGAAAAGGACAAAGGAAATGTTTCTCGTTTATGGAGGTGACGAAGAGCTCATCGTAAAGGGTTACGTCGACGCTAGCTTCGACACAGATCTGGATGACTCTAAGTCACAAACCGGATACGTGTATATTTTGAATGGTGGGGCAGTAAGCTGGTGCAGTTGCAAGCAGAGCGTCGTGGTGGGATCTACATGTGAAGCGGAGTACATGGCAGCCTCGGAGGCAGCACATGAAGCAATATGGGTGAAGGAGTTCATCACCGACCTAGGAGTCATACCCAATGCGTCGGGGCCAATGAAACTCTTCTGTGACAACACTGGAGCTATTGCACTTGCCAAGGAGCCCAGGTTTCACAAGAAGACAAGGCACATCAAGCGTCGCTTCAACTCCATTCGTGAAAATGTTGAAGATGGAGACATAGAGATTTGTAAAGTACATACGGACCTGAATGTAGCGGATCCGTTGACTAAACCTCTCCCTAGAGCAAAACATGATCAACACCAGAATTCCATGGGTGTTCGATTCATCACAGTGTAACTAGATTATTGACTCTAGTGCAAGTGGGAGACTGTTGGAAATATGACCTAGAGGCAATAATAAAAGCATTATTATTATATTTCCTTGTTCATGATAATTGTCTTTATTCATGCTATAATTGTATTATCCGGAAATTGTAATACATGTGTGAATAATAGACACCAACATGTCCCTAGTAAGCCTCTAGTTGACTAGCTCGTTGATCAACAGATAGTCATCGTTTCCTGACTATGGACATTTGATGTCATTGATAATGAGATCACATCATTAGGAGAATGATGTGATGGACAAGACCCAATCCTAAACATAGCACAAGATCGTATAGTTCGTTTGCTAGAGTTTTCCAATGTCAAAGTATCTTTTCCTTAGACCATGAGATCGTGTAACTCCCGGATACCGTAGGAGTGCTTTGGGTGTGCCAAACGTCACAACGTAACTGGGTGACTATAAAGGTATACTACGGGTATCTCCGAAAGTGTCTGTTGGGTTGACATGGATCAAGACTGGGATTTGTCACTCCGTATGACGGAGAGGTATCACTGGTCCCACTCGGTAATGCATCATCATAATGAGCTCAAAGTGACCAAGTGTCTGGTCACGGGATCATGCATTATGGTACGAGTAAAGTGACTTGCTGGTAACGAGATTGAACGAGGTATTGGGATACCGACGATCGAATCTCGGGCAAGTAACATATCGATTGACGAAGGGAATTGTATACGGGGTTGCTTGAATCCTCGACATCGTGGTTCATCTGATGAGATCATCGTGGAGCATGTGGGAGCCAACATGGGTATCCAGATCCCGCTGTTGGTTATTGACCGGAGAGCGATCTCGGTCATGTCTACATGTCTCCCGAACCCGTAGGGTCTACACACTTAAGGTTCGGTGACACTAGGGTTGTAGGGATATGTATATGCAGTAACCCGAATGTTGTTCGGAGTCCCGGATGAGATCCCGGACGTCACGAGGAGTTCCGAAATGGTCCGGAGGTAAAGATTTATATATGGGAAGTCCTGTTTCGGGCATCGGGACAAGTTTCGGGGTTATCGGTATTGTACCAGGACCACCGGAAGGGTCCCGGGGGTCCACCGGGTGGGGCCACTCATCCCCGGGGGCCACATGGGCTGTAGGGGGTGCACCTTGGCCCACATGGGCCAAGGGCACCAGCCCCAAGGGGCCCATGCGCCTAGGGTTAAGAGGGAGGAAGAGTCCTAGGAGGGGAAGGCACCTCCTAGGTGCCTTGGGGGGGAGGGAAACCCCCCTTGGCCGCCGCCCCCCCCCCCCCCCTAGGAGATTGGATCTCCTAGGGCCGGCCACCCCCCTTGGCCCTCCTATATATAGTGGGGAAAGGAGGGACTTCATACCTTGGCCTTTGGTTGCCTCCTTCTCCCTCTCCAACACCTCCTCCTCCTCCATAGCGCTTAGCGAAGCCCTGCCGGAGTACTGCAGCTCCATCAACACCACGCCGTCGTGCTGCTGCTGGTGCCATCTCCCTCAACCTCTCCTCTCCCCTTGCTGGATCAAGAAGGAGGAGACGTGGCTGTTCCGTACGTGTGTTGAACGCGGAGGTGCCGTCCGTTCGGTGCTAGGATCTCCGGTGATTTGGATCACGTCGTGTTCGACTACATCATCCCCGTTGTTTGAACGCTTCCGCTTGCAATCTACAAGGTACGTAGATGCATCCGATGACTCGTTGCTAGATGAATTCCTAGATGGATCTTGGTGAAACGAGTAGGAAATTTTTTGTTTTCTGCAACGTTCCCAACAGTGGTATCAGAGCTAGGTCTATGCGTAGTTCTTCTTGCGCGAGTAGAACACAATTCGTTGTGGGCGTAGATTTGTCAACTTTCTTGCCGCTACTAGTCTTTTCTTGCTTCAGCGGCATTGTGGGATGAAGCGGCCTGGACCAACCTTACACGTACGCTTACGTGAGACCGGTTCCACCGACTAACATGCACTAGTTGCATAAGGTGGCTGGCGGGTGTCTGTCTCTCCCACTTTAGTTGGAGCGGATTCGATGAACAGGGTCCTTATGAAGGGTAAATAGAAATTGACAAATCACGTTGTGGCTTTAACGTAGGTAAGAAGACGTTCTTGCTAGAACCCTATTTCAGCCACGTAAAACTTGCAAAAACAATTAGAGAACGTCTAACTTGTTTTTGCAGCAAGTGGTTTGTGATATGATATGGCCAAAGTTGTGATGAATGATGAATGATCTATATGTGATGTATGAGATGTTCATGCTATTGTAATAGGAATCATGACTTGCATGTCGATGAGTATGACAACCGGCAGGAGCCATAGGAGTTGTCTTTATTCTTTTATATGACCTGCGTGTCATTGAGAAACGCCATGTAAACTACTTTACTTTATTGCTAAACACGTTAGCCATAGTAGTAGAAGTAATAGTTGGCGAGCAACTTCATGGAGACATGATGATGGAGATCATGATGATGGAGATCATGGTGTCAAGCCGGTGACAAGATGATCATGGAGCCCCAAGATGGAGATCAAAGGAGTTATGTGATATTGGCCATATCATGTCACGTTTATTATTTGATTGCATGTGATGTTTATCATGTTTTGCATCTTGTTTACTTAGAATGACGGTAGTAAATAAGATGATCCCTCATACTAATTTCAAGAAGTGTTCCCCCTAACTTTGCACCGTTGCGACAGTTCGCTGTTTCAAAACACCACGTGATGATCGGGTGTTTTATTCAGACGTTCACATACAACGGGTGTAAGACAGATTTACACATGCAAACACTTAGGTTGACTTGATGAGCCTAGCATGTACAGACATGGCCTCGGAACACAGAAGACCGAAAGGTCGAGCATGAGTCGTATAGAAGATACGATCAACATGAAGATGTTCACCGATGTTGACTAGTCCGTCTCACGTGATGATCGGACACGGCCTAGTTAACTCGGATCATGTAATACTTAGATGACTAGAGGGATGTCTAATCTAAGTGGGACTTCATTAATTATTTGATTAGATGAACTTAATTATCATGAACTTAGTCTAAAACATTTACAATATGTCTTGTAGATCAAATGGCCAACGTAGTCCTCAACTTCAACACGTTCCTAGAGAAAACCAAGCTGAAAGATGATGGCAGCAACTATACGGACTGGGTCCGGAACCTGAGGATCATCCTCATAGCTGCCAAGAAAGATTATGTCCTACAAGCACCGCTTGGTGACGCACCCGTTCTCCCTGCAGAACAAGATGTTATGAACGCTTGGCAGGCACATACCGATGACTACTCCCTCGTTCAGTGCGGCATGCTTTACAGTTTAGAGCCGGGGCTCCAAAAGCGTTTTGAGAGACACGGAGCATATGAGATGTTCGAAGAGCTGAAAATGGTTTTCCAAGCTCATGCCTGGGTCGAGAGATACCAAGTCTCCGACAAGTTCTTCAGCTGTAAGATGGAGGAAAACAGTTCTGTCAGTGAGCACATACTCACTATGTCTGCGTTGCATAACCGCTTGACTCAGCTGGGAGTTAATCTCCCGGATGATGCGGTCATTGACAGAATCTTCCAGTCGCTTCCACCAAGCTACAAGAGCTTTGTGATGAACTTCAATATGCAGGGGATGGAAAAGACCATTCCTGAAGTATTTGCTATGCTGAAATCAGCAGAGGTAGAAGTCAAGAAGGAACATCAAGTGTTGATGGTCAATAAAACCACTAAGTTCAAGAAAGGCAAGGGTAAAAAGAACTTCAAGAAGGACGGCAAGGAGGTTGCCGCGCCCGGCAAGCAAGCTGCCGGGAAGAAGCCAAAGAATGGACCCAAGCCCGAGACTGAGTGCTTTTATTGCAAGGGAAGCGGTCACTGGAAGCGGAACTGCCCTAAATACTTAGCAGACAAGAAGGCCGGCAAAACAAAAGGTATATGTGATATACATGTAATTGATGTGTACCTTACTAGTGTCCGTAGTAGCTCCTGGGTATTTGATACCGGTGCAGTTGCTCACATTTGTAACTCAAAACAGGGGCTGCGGAATAAGCGGAAACTGGCAAAGGACGAGGTGACGATGCGCGTCGGGAATGGTTCCAAGGTCAATGTGATCGCCATCGGCACGCTACCTCTATATCTACCTTCGGGATTAGTTTTAAACCTTAATAATTGTTATTTAGTGCCAGCTTTGAGCATGAACATTGTATCGGGATCTCGTTTAATTCGAGATGGCTACTCATTTAAATCCGAGAATAATGGTTGTTCTATTTATATGAGAGATATGTTTTATGGTCATGCTCCTATGGTGAATGGTTTATTCTTTATGAATCTCGAACGTGATACTACACATGTTCATAATGTGAGTACCAAAAGATGTAAGGTTGATAATGATAGTCCCACATACTTGTGGCACTGCCGCCTTGGTCACATAGGTGTCAAACGCATGAAGAAGCTCCATGCAGATGGACTTTTAGAGTCTCTTGATTATGAATCATTTGACACGTGCGAACCATGCCTCATGGGTAAGATGACCAAGACTCCATTCTCAGGAACAATGGAGCGAGCAACCAACTTATTGGAAATCATACATACTGATGTGTGCGGTCCAATGAGTGTTGAGGCTCGCGGTGGCTATCGTTATGTTCTCACACTCACTGATGATTTAAGTAGATATGGGTATATCTACTTAATGAAAAACAAGTCTGAAACCTTTGAAAAGTTCAAGGATTTTCAGAGTGAGGTTGAAAATCAACGTGACAGGAAAATCAAGTTTCTACGATCAGATCGTGGAGGAGAATACTTGAGTCATGAATTTGGTACACGCTTAAGAAAATGTGGAATAGTTTCACAACTCACGCCGCCTGGAACACCTCAGCGTAATGGTGTGTCCGAACGTCGTAATCGCACTCTATTAGATATGGTGCGATCTATGATGTCTCTTACCGATTTACCGCTATCTTTTTGGGGCTATGCTTTAGAGACTGCTGCATTCACTTTAAATAGGGCTCCGTCGAAATCCGTTGAGACGACACCGTATGAATTATGGTTTGGGAAGAAACCTAAGCTGTTGTTTCTAAAAGTTTGGGGATGCGATGCTTATGTCAAGAAACTTCAACCTAAAAAGCTCGAACCCAAGTCGGAAAAATGCGTCTTCATAGGATACCCAAAAGAAACTATTGGGTACACCTTCTACCTCAGATCCGAAGGCAAGATCTTTGTTGCCAAGAATGGGTCCTTTCTAGAGAAAGAGTTTCTCTCGAAAGAAGTAAGTGGGAGGAAAGTAGAGCTTGATGAAGTATTACCTCTTGAACCGGAAAATGGCGCAACCCAAGAAAATGTTCCTGAGGTGCCTGCACCGACTAGAGAGGAAATTAATGATGATGATCAAGATACTTCTGATCAAGCTCCTACTGAAATTCGAAGGTCCACAAGGACACGTTCCGCACCAGAGTGGTACGGCAACCCTGTCTTGGAAAACATGTTGTTAGACAACGGTGAACCTTCGAACTATGAAGAAGCGATGGTGGGCCCGGATTCCGACAAATGGCTAGAAGCCATGAAATCCGAGATAGGATCCATGTATGAAAACGAAGTATGGACTTTGACTGACTTGCCCGTTGAGCGGCGAGCCATAGAAAATAAATGGATCTTTAAGAGGAAGACAGACGCGGATGGTAATGTGACCATCTATAAAGCTCGGCTTGTCGCTAAGGGTTATCGACAAGTTCAAGGGGTTGACTACGATGAGACTTTCTCACCGGTAGCGAAGCTGAAGTCCGTCCGAATCATGTTAGCAATTGCCGCATTCTACGATTATGAAATATGGCAAATGGACGTCAAAACGGCATTCCTTAATGGTTTCCTTAAGGAAGAATTGTATATGATGCAGCCGGAAGGTTTTGTCGATCCTAAGAATGCTGACAAGGTGTGCAAGCTCCAACGCTCGATTTATGGGCTGGTGCAAGCATCTCGGAGTTGGAACATTCGCTTTGATGAGATGATCAAAGCGTTTGGGTTTACGCAGACTTATGGAGAAGCCTGCATTTACAAGAAAGTGAGTGGGAGCTCTGTAGCATTTCTCATACTATATGTAGATGACATACTTTTGATGGGAAATGATATAGAACTCTTGGACAACATCAAGGCCTATTTGAATAAGAGTTTTTCAATGAAGGACCTTGGAGAAGCTGCTTATATATTAGGCATCAAGATCTATAGAGATAGATCAAGACGCCTCATAGGTCTTTCACAAAGCACATACCTTGATAAGATATTGAAGAAGTTCAATATGGATCAATCTAAGAAGGGGTTCTTGCCTGTGTTACAAGGTGTGAAATTGAGCTCGGCTCAATGTCCGACCACGGCAGAAAATATAGAAGAGATGAGTGTCATCCCCTATGCCTCAGCCATAGGTTCTATTATGTATGCCATGCTGTGTACCAGACCTGATGTAAACCTTGCCGTAAGTTTGGTAGGAAGGTACCAAAGTAATCCCGGCAAGGAACACTGGACAGCGGTCAAGAATATCCTGAAGTACCTGAAAAGGACAAAGGAAATGTTTCTCGTTTATGGAGGTGACGAAGAGCTCATCGTAAAGGGTTACGTCGACGCTAGCTTCGACACAGATCTGGATGACTCTAAGTCACAAACCGGATACGTGTATATTTTGAATGGTGGGGCAGTAAGCTGGTGCAGTTGCAAGCAGAGCGTCGTGGTGGGATCTACATGTGAAGCGGAGTACATGGCAGCCTCGGAGGCAGCACATGAAGCAATATGGGTGAAGGAGTTCATCACCGACCTAGGAGTCATACCCAATGCGTCGGGGCCAATGAAACTCTTCTGTGACAACACTGGAGCTATTGCACTTGCCAAGGAGCCCAGGTTTCACAAGAAGACAAGGCACATCAAGCGTCGCTTCAACTCCATTCGTGAAAATGTTGAAGATGGAGACATAGAGATTTGTAAAGTACATACGGACCTGAATGTAGCGGATCCGTTGACTAAACCTCTCCCTAGAGCAAAACATGATCAACACCAGAATTCCATGGGTGTTCGATTCATCACAGTGTAACTAGATTATTGACTCTAGTGCAAGTGGGAGACTGTTGGAAATATGACCTAGAGGCAATAATAAAAGCATTATTATTATATTTCCTTGTTCATGATAATTGTCTTTATTCATGCTATAATTGTATTATCCGGAAATTGTAATACATGTGTGAATAATAGACACCAACATGTCCCTAGTAAGCCTCTAGTTGACTAGCTCGTTGATCAACAGATAGTCATCGTTTCCTGACTATGGACATTTGATGTCATTGATAATGAGATCACATCATTAGGAGAATGATGTGATGGACAAGACCCAATCCTAAACATAGCACAAGATCGTATAGTTCGTTTGCTAGAGTTTTCCAATGTCAAAGTATCTTTTCCTTAGACCATGAGATCGTGTAACACCCGGATACCGTAGGAGTGCTTTGGGTGTGCCAAACGTCACAACGTAACTGGGTGACTATAAAGGTATACTACGGGTATCTCCAAAAGTGTCTGTTGGGTTGACATGGATCAAGACTGGGATTTGTCACTCCGTATGACGGAGAGGTATCACTGGTCCCACTCGGTAATGCATCATCATAATGAGCTCAAAGTGACCAAGTGTCTGGTCACGGGATCATGCATTACGGTACGAGTAAAGTGACTTGCTGGTAACGAGATTGAACGAGGTATTGGGATACCGACGATCGAATCTCGGGCAAGTAACATATCGATTGACGAAGGGAATTGTATACGGGGTTGCTTGAATCCTCGACATCGTGGTTCATCCGATGAGATCATCGTGGAGCATGTGGGAGCCAACATGGGTATCCAGATCCCGCTGTTGGTTATTGACCGGAGAGCGATCTCGGTCATGTCTACATGTCTCCCGAACCCGTAGGGTCTACACACTTAAGGTTCGGTGACACTAGGGTTGTAGGGATATGTATATGCAGTAACCCGAATGTTGTTCGGAGTCCCGGATGAGATCCCGGACGTCACGAGGAGTTCCGAAATGGTCCGGAGGTAAAGATTTATATATGGGAAGTCCTGTTTCGGGCATCGGGACAAGTTTCGGGGTTATCGGTATTGTACCAGGACCACCGGAAGGGTCCCGGGGGTCCACCGGGTGGGGCCACTCATCCCCGGGGGCCACATGGGCTGTAGGGGGTGCACCTTGGCCCACATGGGCCAAGGGCACCAGCCCCAAGGGGCCCATGCGCCTAGGGTTAAGAGGGAGGAAGAGTCCTAGGAGGGGAAGGCACCTCCTAGGTGCCTTGGGGGGGAGGGAAACCCCCCTTGGCCGCCGCCCCGCCCCCCCTAGGAGATTGGATCTCCTAGGGCCGGCCACCCCCCTTGGCCCTCCTATATATAGTGGGGAAAGGAGGGACTTCATACCTTGGCCTTTGGTTGCCTCCTTCTCCCTCTCCAACACCTCCTCCTCCTCCATAGCGCTTAGCGAAGCCCTGCCGGAGTACTGCAGCTCCATCAACACCACGCCGTCGTGCTGCTGCTGGTGCCATCTCCCTCAACCTCTCCTCTCCCCTTGCTGGATCAAGAAGGAGGAGACGTGGCTGTTCCGTACGTGTGTTGAACGCGGAGGTGCCGTCCGTTCGGTGCTAGGATCTCCGGTGATTTGGATCACGTCGTGTTCGACTACATCATCCCCGTTCTTTGAACGCTTCCGCTCGCAATCTACAAGGTACGTAGATGCATCCGATGACTCGTTGCTAGATGAATTCCTAGATGGATCTTGGTGAAACGAGTAGGAAATTTTTTGTTTTCTGCAACGTTCCCCAACAAAAGCAATATGACAATGAATGCTCAAGTCATGTATATGATGATGATGGAAGTTGCATGGCAATATATCTCGGAATGGCTATAGAAATGCCATGATAGGTAGGTATGGTGGCTGTTTTGAGGAAGATATAAGGAGGCTTATGTGTGATAGAGCGTATCGTATCACGGGGTTTGGATGCACCGGTGAAGTTTGCACCAACTCTCGAGGTGAGAAAGGGCAATGCACGGTACCGAAGAGGCTAGCAATGATGGAAGGGCGAGAGTGTGTATAATCCATGGACTCAACATTAGTTATAAAGAACTCACATACTTATTGCAAAAATTTATTAGCCCTTGAAACAAAGTACTACACGCATACTCCTAGGGGGTAGGTTGGTAGGGAGTTAACCATCGCGCGCCCCGACCTCCACACAAAGAATGTCAATCAAAAAATATCTTATGCTCCAACTTCGTTACATAACGGTTCACCATGCGTGCATGCTACGGGAATCACAAACCTCAACACAAGTATTTCTACTAATTCACAACTACCCACTAGCATGACTCTAGTATCACCATCTTGATATTGCAAAACTATTGCAAGGAATCAAACATATCATATTCAGCGATCTACAAGTTTATGTAGGATTTTATGACTAACCATGTGAATGACCAATTCCTGTCATCTCTCTAAATAGATATAAGTGAAGCAAGAGAGTTTAATTCTTTGTACAAAAGATATGCCCATGCTCTAACAAATATAAGTGAAGCAAAAGAGCATTCTACAAATGGCGGTTTTCTATGTGAAGAGAAATAGGCAATCCAAACTTCAAATGATACAAGTGAAGCACATGAAGCATGCTATAAAGCCATACTCAAAAGATTTAAGTGAGGTGCAATGAGCATTCTATAAATCAACCACGGACTATCTCATACTAGCATGATGCATAAAAGAAAAGTGAAAACTAAATGCAAAAAACGCTCCAAGATTTGCACATATCGCATGAACGAAACGAATCCGAAAACATACCGATACTTGTTGAAGAAAGAGGGGATGCCTTCCGGGGCATCCCCAAGCTTAGACAATTGAGTCTCCTTGAGTATTTACTTGGGGTGACTTGGGCATCCCCAAGCTTGAGCTCTTGACTCTCCTCCTTTTCCTCATATCGGGACCTCCTCGATCAAACACTTCATCCACACAAAACTTCAACAGAAAACTCGGTAAGATCCGTTAGTATAATAAAGCAAATCAGTACTCTAGGTACTGTTGCAAACCAATTCATATTTTTATCTTGCATTGTGTCTACTGTAATATAAATTTTTTCATGGCTTAATCCACTGATAGAAATTGATAGTTTCATCAAAACAAGTAAACTATGCATAAAAAACAGAATCTATCAAAAACAGAACAGTCTGTAGCAATCTGAACATTCACCATACTTCTGTTGCCCCAAAAATTCTACCAAAATTAGGAAAAATAAAAAATTTGCATAGCAAGACATTGCAAAATAATCAGAACCGTTTGACGTTCCAGTAAAAAATGTAAAATCGCGCACTACAGCTAAAGTTTCTGTCCTGCACCGTACAAGCCAACAAGCATTGTAAACATCCTAAAGGCAAACCTTGGCACATTATTTTTATAATACAATTATCGGGGATATACCCCGCGGTATGACCCTGCCGGAGATATGACCCGGCTGGGATTAGATGTTTCATTGGTGACCCGGCAGACTATAAGCCGGCGGGAACAGTTAAGCATTGTAAGCCGGCAGACACAGTCATGTAACCTGGCAGACACAGTCATGTAAGCCGGCAGACACAGTCATGTAAGCCAGACGGTAAGCTAGATGGTAAGCCAGATGGTAAGTCAGATGTTAAGCCAGACAGTAAGCCAGATGGTAAGTCAGATCGTAAGCTAGACCGTGAGTCAGATTGTAAGGCAGATTGTAAGAAGCCCAAGACGTTAAGAAGCCCATGGAGAGAGGCCTGTGATGAGAAGTCAGAATAGTTTAAGTCTTAGTACAAGATGGACTCTACATGTAACCCGCCCCTTCAACTTATATAAGGAGGAGCGGGGCACCCCAAGAGAGAGGGCAGGAAAATAATCGTTAAGGCTAGACACAACTAGAGGAGAGCCGGTTATGCGGTATCTCCCTCATGAGCATAATGAGACCTAGCCACAAACAACATGTAGGGCTATTACCGGATGATGTTTCTCGGGGCCCGAAGCTGTCTAAATCCTTGTCTTATGTTGCATCTCTCGATTCCGCCCAACCCCTCTCAAGCTACCACATAGATGTGTTGGCCTCGCGACTAAGTCCTCACATTAGGACATCTGCCGTGACAATTCCACGATAGTTGGCGCGCACGGTGGGGCTTGCGCACGGTGGTGTTAAGTTCTTGGAGGGATCTTTACTAGGGATCGAGAAGTTTGCAATTTTCTGGATGAGCCGATTTGAAAGGATTTGCATCAACTTCAAAGGTCATCAGTCCAGATTTGGGATCTATGAGATTTAAGGTTCAGGAAAAATTAGGGTTACAACTTGTCTGCCGCCCTCGTCCGACGATCTGTCGAAACCAACAGGAAGGTTATCCACGTACGACTTTTTCTCGGCGGGTTGTGCACAGCATCTAGAAATCAAGCTGTAAAATCATTACGTCGCTAAGACCATCAACTTTCGTTGGAATATGATCGGACACATTACAAGTCCCGTATCATCAACTCATAGCTGCTGGTGTTTTTTCCTTCAAAGTACAGCGATCTAAAGCCATATCAATGTTTGAAACACCACCTAAGCCGAGACCGACAGGAGTTCTATACATGTGCAAGTCATCCGAGGCTACAGCCTAATCCCTGGCGTGAAGAATAGTCAAATCCAAAAAATCAACTAGTACGTGACAAAGACTAGTGCTACTTCAGTACTACTAGATCAGATTACTACATCCATCCGAGTAAGAAGAGTCCAATAGCTACTGCCGGATCATCATCAGGGTATTTTTCAACGGAAATGTTAACGCCCACACGTGTGGGCGTTTGCACATCGCCCACACGCCTCCATCACCACTCATTTTGCCACGTATGTATAGATGACATCAGCAGAATTTTTTTGGGTTTTCGGCTTAAAAATGTTGTATCTCCTAAATAAAAAAGCGAACTAAAAATTTATTTTCACCATTAAATCCGTCTCGACGAGATCTTCAAAACTAGACCCCATGTTGATATGTTTTGACGAAAAAATTTTTTTGCCAGAAGTTGCCACGATGTTTACACTGCAGTTGCCATAGGGCTTAAACTAAAGTTGCCATGTGGCAATTTTAGTTTGTAGATCATGGCAATTTTAGTATTTTGATGATGGCAACTCTAGTACTTTGACCATGAAAATTATTTTTTGTATGAACCATGACAATTTTACGTGCATGTATCATGGCAATTTTAGTTTATGGTTCATGGCAAGTCTAGTTTCTAAATTCCCCGTTTTATAAATGTCAAAATTTACTTTTAAATGTAGAAGAAAATAGCTTAAACATATCATGGCAACTTCAGTGTAAACATCATGGCAATTCATATGCAATAGACATGGCAACTTTTAATCCAATTTTTTTTCATCAAAACATATCAACATGGGATCTAGTTTCGAAGATCTCATCGCGAGGGATTTAATGGTAAAAACAGATTTTCAATCGGATTTTTTGTTTAAGAGATAAAACATTTTAAAAACTGAAAATCCAAAAGATTCCTGCATGCATGCATGCGATGACGTGGCAATCTGTTTACATTATAGACGTGTGGTGCGTCTCCCTTCCTGCCACACGTGTGGCAGTTAGCGTGACCCTTTTTCAAAGAAAGAAACAAAAAAAGGGGGGTGGGGTCCATGAGTTAGAAGAAGACCTGGACGTGGATGGATAAATTAACTACGACCCGGAAAATAGTCTAGCAGGCAACCTTGGCTGTTCGCTGCTAAGTGGCCGCCATGGCCTTCCGCCGAGCGGCCTTTTCTCCGAGCCGTTCTCGCCAAGTGACTTCGCCTCCGCCTCATGCTGTGTCGAGCCGGCCTCCATTGTTGTCTCAGCAGTATCACCTCAGAGTGGCCGCTCCAAGCTGCTGTGCCTCGAGCTGTAGTCCTCACCTACGAGCGACCGCAGTCGTCGTGCCTGATTTAGAACCGTTGCAGCATCTTTAGCAGCAGCGGCCTCAGCTTCACCTCGGGCCGGCGCGCCCCGGCCGTGGTCTCGCTAGTGAGCCGCCCCTGCATCAATTGCTCCGTATCCGCGCTGCTTTATGCCGCCGCGGTCCTAAGCCGCCGTCCGCCGTGACCCGCCTTGCTGCCGCCTTGCACGGTCCTCGCCGGAGCGGCTTCATGCCGAACCAACTCTGAATGTTGAGCCGCCGGTGAGCCAAGACCACCACTCCCCGTCTCAAACCATTGGCCATGGATGTGGCTTCACCTCCGCCACTCCACTTCAATGCCGAGCTGCTCACTTCCACAGCTGTCGTGGAATTATCACGTCAGATGTCCTAGTGTGAGGACTTAGTCGTGGAACCATCGCAACGAGATTAGTTTAAAGGGGTTAAACTGAACAAAGGACACGGGGAGTTTATACTGGTTCGGCCCCTTGTGGTGAAGGTAAAAGCCTACGATCCAGTTGTGGTGGAATTGATGGGGTCTCAATGATCAGGGAGCAAATCCGCTTTACCTTGCTCTTGAGTTGTTGTTTCTTGTCCCTGAACCGCCGTCGGGTCGTCCTTTAATATACACAGGTTGACGCCCGGCGGTTTACAGAATCCCGACACCGGCTCATACACGTGTCCGGCTCGGTTTCTACCTTTTCCTATCTTACAATACAAGTTACATATCACATGTCGGTTTATATCTACGGGCCCTAATCCGCCTTTGGGCCCTGGGCCTTTAAATCTCTGTAGTAAAGCGCCATACTCCTTGTCTTCATGGGCTTCAATGCGGATGACTCCTTTATGAGTATAACCCGGCCCCTCCTAGGCGGTTTATACTCAATAGTTATATCCCCAATATTAGGCACCAGATTGATTTGAACCTATTCATGTCAATCTTCTACACTCTTCTTGAAAATCTTCATATGAACCTTGTAAACCGCTATGACGTCATCTTCCAAGATTGTAATAAACTGCCATGACGTCACCTCCTTATTAAAACCGTATATACTTCCCTTTTATTAATAAACCTCCGAAAATCAAGGTGACAACTCTGTCACATATCCATTTTTTGGGCTCCTCGATTCCCACGCCTATCGCTTATCCCTTCGTCTTATAAATAGGGCCAAGGGTCCCTTTCCTTTTGCCCTCGCCTCGTCGTCTTTCTTCCATATCACGTCACCTCAGAGCTCGAGCACAGCCGCCATCGTCGACCTTCGTCTCTGCCCCAACAACGGCCGTTGCATCAACCTGATTCGATCAGAAAAACACGGCGCCTCTCCGCTGCTTCCTCAACCTCAGTAAGTCTTCTTCCTTTCACCTCAGATCTACCACTAGGGTTTCGGTGTTCTTCGGTGTTCGTCGGCATTCGTTGGTGTTCTTCACTTGTACTTTGCTGTCACATGAGTACTTGATAAAACTTGGCATTATCCTTCTGCGGCTGCAGCCATAATCCATTTTTTCTCATTACGGCCTCTATTTTTTAGTGAAACAATCCCATCTGGACCTTTGCTGTTCTGCTGTCACCACTTAGGGTTTTGAAAATTTTCTCCCTTTTTTGAATTGCGGTAGATCCAGAATTATAATGTCAACTTGTAGAACCTGTTTGTGCAATACTTAGCAATTTTTCAGATCTGTAACTTCTACACCATTGTAGGCGGTTTAACCTTTAGAAAATGATAACCCGCCAGGTACCATTAGCCCTCTCTTAAATCGACAATTCGCCTTTAATGTCAGAATCCGGTTTAACATATACATATGTTTCAATATCTTCTCCTTCCGTCCTGGCGCCGGTTTATTCGTGTCAGTCATGAATCTTAAACCAGCATTGATCCTCTTTTCCAGCTTGTCGTTGAAATGGCCAAACAGTTCTATGCTTGCAATTGGGTCCCTTCGCGAGTTACTGAAGAACAGTTAAATGGGTTTGTTGCCACTGGCGTTTTAGCAAAGAAGGAAGACATACACTGGAGAGTCCCCGGTCCAGAAAATCCTCCTGAGCCCAAGGATGGAGAGGTGATTGTGTTTGCTGATCATCTGGGCCGAGGGTTTAGCCCTCCCGGATCAAAATTCTTTCGTGACGTGCTTGCTAGCTTCCAGATCCGCCCTCAAGATATTGGACCGAATTCCATGCCCAATATTTGCAATTGGCAAGTATTTTGCGAGGCTTATTTGCAAGAAGAACCTACCGTTGAGTTTTTTCGGGACTTCTTTTACTTAAACCGTCGTACCGAGTTTACAGACGGGCCCAACACTGAACTTGGTGGCGTTTCAATCCAAAAGAGGAAAGATGTCAACTTCCCTCATGCCAAGCATCATAGTCACCCCAAAGACTGGAATCAAACTTGGTTTTATTGCCGAAACACAACTCTAAACGGCGAAAATCCTCTGCCGGGTTATCATCCACACCGGCTTACCAATAAACATCCAGTCCCTCAGCGACTCACCGCAAAGGAACGAGCTAGTTATGCAACCCAACTTGCAAAGCTCAGAGCTTTTGTTGCAAACGGATTGACAGGCATTGACTTCGTTTGATGCTGGGTTTCTTGGAGCATTATGCCTTTAAGCCCGCGCCCCGGTTTAATGTGTGAACACATAGGGGATTTGAAAGACCCTCAGCGTCATATTGACATCCAGCTCACTGATGATGAAGTCACCGAATCTGTCAAGAAAATGCTTGATGAACCGGTGGCTGTATGCAGCAGAGTAGGACTCAGTCCCTTTTGTACTTCCAACAAACCGCTAGCTGTAAGAATCACATCACTCTTTTTAATCCGTTCTCCTGTAAATACTCTATTATAACCTTTGCTAACCTTTGCAGGGCAATGATCCATTTTGGAAGAGGAAACCGCAGGATAAACCGGTGAGAGCGCCTCGCGTTAAGACCAAAGTTACAAAGAAACCTGCGAAGAAGAGAACCGCCGAGTCCCCTGACCTGCCAAATGTGGAAGAACTTGATAATCCGGAATCAGAGGTAGAACTTGACTCTCTTGGTTCTTTTTTCATACACCTCATTGACAATGATCATTATCAGGATGATGCAGAGGCTAGCTGCGCTGGTGAGGTAGAGGTAATTATTCTTTCTTCCAACTCAGATCCTGTGCCAACACCAAAAATCCGTCGAGCAGTCCGGAAAGTAAAATTTTCACGCCCACTTGCTTATTCGGATCCGCACTTTCTTTTGAAGACACAGCAGCATGAAGCTCGCCGCACAACGCATCATAGCGGCCAAGTGGTGACTTCCTCCGGTTTACCAAACTCTCCGGTTCGTAAACGCTGTTAAGAGGTTTCTTATACTCCTGACACACTTTATCCTAAAGCGGATTACTTCCGATATCCTCTTAATCTGTTTGACTCAAATTACCAGGGAGCCTCCCATTCATCATCCGGCGAGTCATCAGCCACACAACTCCCTCCCCTCAAAATTGTTCCTGGGTAAGCATATTACACTTAACCCTTTATGCCTTGTATTTTTTATTATACTAACTTTTGTGCCTATCCTTTCCAGTGCCAAAGCCAGACTTAGCAAGAAGGCCAAGTTAAATAAACCGACCGATGATAATCCGGTCATTGAAATGGAGAAGACCCCAGAGGACTTTGATCTGAATGCTGATACTATCATGGATGATCCAGTACCTCATGCTCAAGATACTTTTGTTGAACTGGTAGAGATAAATCCAATGAGCCAGCCTACTGATCCGCCAAGCCCATCTACTGATCCACCAAGCCCAGCAAGAACGACTGATAAACCGCCAAGCCCAGCCAAAACTACTGACGATGATGTTGTCGTTACGGTTAGTAGATTTACCTCCCCTGGCAACCCTGTCGCTTTATCAAAGCATTCTGCCAAGGAAGAATTTTCTGCTATGGACAAGGGCAAGTGGAAAACAGATTTATCAAGCTATGCCCACCTCAATGCTCAGGACATTCATTCTGGATATCTAAACCGCCTGTACACAAGCCGCGACTATGAAGCCGGTTTAGCGGGCCTGATGAAGGAACGGTATGAGGTAAATATCACTCCCTCTTGCATAAATTTTCATTCCTTATAAATGGCTTAGACTATCAAATCCAGTAGCCCCCAAGGGCCGGTTCATAAAATTGATGTGAACCGGGTCTTGTAATAGAATCGATGTTTAATTTTGCTGGTATAGCCCCCAAGGACCGGTTTATACCTTTAGGATGAACCGGTACATCTTCTGTCATGCAGTTTCCAAAATTTCTGATAATCCTCAATATAATCCGATTTATTGAGAAAAACTCCATAACTTTGAATTGATCCAATATGCATTAGCCCCCAAGTGCCATGTGTATAACTTGTTATGTGCTTGGGACTTAAAATGTCAGTTGATAAAAAGCAATCCGCATTAGCCGCCAAGTGCCAAGTGTATAACTTGTTATGAGCTTGGGCTTCAAAGATGTATTACCAACTCATTAACTGTCTCTTTCAGGCTGATCTGAACAAAAAGGAATCTCAAATCGCCGACCTTCAGGAAAATATGAAGTCCCAGTAAGCAGAAACCTCCAAGGCGAAAGCAGAGCTAACCGGTGCTTTAACAGCCATGGAACAACTGAAGGATGGCTTTAAAGGTGAGCGGGCAAAGTGGGAGACTAAAAAATCCACTTGCTAAAGCGGGCGGAAGATGCTGAAGCAGCCCTGAACCCGGTAACAGAAGAATTGACCGGCTTGAAGCAGCAGATCAATGCTATGACCTCTGCTATCTTCGGTAAAAACCTCTTCATAAGTTTTAAATAAGTACGCGTCATGAAACTGCCGGTTTAATAATACTTTGATCTTTGCAGGTAGCCGTGTTACTCATCTTGGCTCCGACATGCGCAAAAAACTGAAGGCTGCCTATACATTGATAGAGCAGTTATATACCAGCGTTCAACGGGTCATCTGCACAGCTTCATATAAAAAACCGCCCTCGACTTTAATCAAAGAAACATTGGAAAAATTATCCATGACACGTGCCCAACTTGAGGAATTGAAGAAATCAGCTGCAAGGGCCGGTGCTCTGTCTGCATTGACTCGGGCCAAGGCCTGGATTTCTGATCTTGATCCGAAAGACCTTGGAAACGGCTATCCCAACCAAAAAGAGGATGGGTCAGTTTTTGACAATGACGATATCAGGGATTTGACGAAGGAAATGCGTCCCCTTACAAGTAAACTGGCTGAAGAGATTGATTTGTCTTTTCACCGGTCGATTTATGACGCAGACGACAACCGGGTTGTTGGATCTGTATATGATGTGCAAAATCTTATCCCGCCAATCCGTAAGCATACCTACGCCCCTGATGTTGAACCGTCCGATCTTATAAGCGACGAAGCTGTCTTTCGAGCTTTAACTGGGATTGACTGGGCAGCCATTGACTTCCAGCCACTGGGTGGAGAGCCGGAGGTTGAACCAGCGCAGGATGATCCACAACCTTCAAGTTAGCTTGAAGAAGAATCATGATCCGGAGGCCGGTTTATCTTCTCCACACTGTCATCCGTGTGATAAACAATTATTCTTTTGGGCCGTTGAAGCGCCTTGTAATAGGCTAGTTTAAACACTTGGTTTGCTATGCCGTCGTGCATATTTACTTTGCACAATACTATTAATCTGTCATGATTATGCTATATCTGCTTATGATCCTTAACAGCTTTATGCAATCCTATTTCTGTATATAACAAACTTAAACTTGTCCTAGCGGTTTACCGCCGGACGGGTCATAACACCAAATATAAAGCCAGGGTGTATAACCAAGGATGTATTTGCAAGAGTACTTAAATATGAAATACATCATACCTGTGACATTGAATCACATTGTTGATTTATCAACTTTGTAGTAAGGGTAATAACCCAAATCTTGTGTGCTGATAACTCCCACCATGCTTTGCTGGTTTATAATGAAGCCATACCGGGTTATAATAAACACCGGATGGTCATACTAGTGACTTATAGTCAAAGCCAGACCGGTTTAACAAACGCAGGTTTATAATTGAGCGTGTACTGACAACTTATAGTTGAAAGCCAAGCCGGGTCAATTGACACCGGTCATCTTGTAAATTTGTATTGGGCAACTTAAAAGCCAGATCGGTTCAGCAAGCACCGGTTTTAATAGAAACCTCATTGAAGTAAACATCGAAAAGAAAGATTTGCAAAGAAAATATGCAAAAAAAGGCGAGGCTTTTCATGGGATGCCAGGCCACTGACTTAAACCATTTTACAAAGCCTTTTAAGATGGACCTCACATTAACCAATCGTCATTTTAACTTTGACAAGTTCAGGGTCTGTATAAGATTGACTTGTCAAATGTTCGACGGGTCATACGAGGATTACCTGGGCGGAGTGACTTACTTGATGAAGGCAGGTTAACCCGGGGTTTTAGGTGAATACACCTGGCTTCCAAGCCTGGCTTTTATAGCCTATCGCAAGGTGTAGATTCTTTGTTCTTGTAGAAGCAAAGATCTCCCAAGCAATATTTTGAGCTGAGCTCAGTGGACGCCTATGTTTGAGTTATGCTTTGCAATAAACTCTCTTTGGCTCCTTTATAATATTGGGTATGAAGCCCCCAAGCTTATGTTTGAGTTGTGCTCTTTTTTTTGTAGCTTTATAAGCCGGATTAATGGACAAATAGAACTCCGCTTTATAAGCAGAAGCCCCCATGTAACCAATAAGATATTTAAAGACGAAACGGCAGAGGCCCCGCTTTAGCAAGGATGCCGGTTTATTATATTGATCATAATATATACATTGTCAAGAATATGTACATAATAGGAGCCTATGGCTCAGGTGTAGTAAGGCCGAAGATGAGCAATATTCCACGGTCGGTGGGTCTCCTCCTCCGACTTGCGTGAGTCTTTGTGCTCTCGAACATCGGTAAGGTAGTATGACCCGTTGTTCAGATTCTTGCTGACCACAAAGGGCCCTTCCCAAGGCGGGGATAACTTGTGCATATCAGTATGGTCTTGAATAAGCCGGAGTACTAAGTCGCCTTCCTCAAAAGCTCTGGTTTTAACCCGGCGGCTGTGATAACGTCGCAGGTCTTGCTGATAAATCGCCGAACGAGCTACCGCTATGTCCCATTTTTCATCTAACAGGTCCAATGCATCTTGGCGTGCTCTTTCATTGTCCGCTTCAACATAAGATGCCACTCGGGGCGACTCATGGCGAATATCACTTGGGAGGACTGCTTCTGCTCCATAAACCATGAAGAAGGGTGTATAACCCGTAGATCTATTGGGGGTGGTATTAATGCTCCATAACACGGAAGGCAACTCTTCCACCCAACAACCTAGCATCCTCTACAAAGGAACCATAAGCCGGGGCTTGATGCCTTTCAAGATTTCTTGATTAGCTCTCTCCACTTGACCATTAGACTGGGGGCGAGCCACTAATGACACATTAAGCCAGATGTGCTCACGCTTACAGAACTCTTCCATAGAACCCTTGGATAGGTTCGTGCCATTATCTGTTATGATGCCGTGTGGAAAACCAAAGCGGAAAATCACCTTCTTCATGAATTGAACCGTCGTGGCTGCGTCACACTTGCTGATTGGCTCTGCTTCCACCCACTTGCTGAACTTATCAACCGCCACCAAAAGGTGGGTCTTCTTGTCCTTGGACCTCTTAAAGGGCCCAACCATATCAAGCCCCCAAGTTGCAAACGGTCAGGTAATTGGAATCATCCTCAATTCCTGAGCCGGAACATGGGCCCGACGTGAAAACTTCTGATAACCGTCACACTTCCTGACCAAGTCCTCAGCATCGGCATGAGCTGTTAGCCAGTAAAAACCGTGTCGTAAAGCCTTAGATACAAGGGATTTTGAACCGGCATGATGACCGCAATCCCCTTCGTGGATTTCACGCAAAATCTCACAGCCTTGTTCAAAAGAAACACAACGCTGAAACGCCCCTGAGACACTGCAGTGATGTAACTTGCCATTAACAATAGTCATGGACTTAGACCGCCGGATTATGTGTATGGCCAAAACTTCGTCCTCGGGTAACTCGCCCCAGGTCATATACGCCAAGTAGGGCACCGTCCAATAAAGGATAGCATGAAGAACCGCCACCAATTGAGCCTCCGGGTCGGGAACAGCCAGATCCTCCTCCGTTGGTATTTTGACCGACGGGTTATGCAAAACGTCAAGAAAGACATTGGGCGGCACCAGTTTATGCTGAGACCTGAGCCGGCTTAAAGCGTACGCCGCTTCATTCTTGCGCCGATCAATGTGCTCGACCAGGTAATCCTTGAAGTGACCAGCAATGACATCCACCTCACGCTGATAAGCTGCCATGAGTGGATCCTTAGAATCCCAAGTACCAGACACTTGCTGAGCCACTAAATCGGAGTCCCCAAAGCAACATACCCGGAATAAGTTCATGTTCTTAGCCATCCGAAGACTGTGGAGCAAGGCCTCATACTCAGCTACATTGTTAGTACAGGGAAACATCAAGCGGAGAACATAACAAAATTTGTCACCTCGAGGGGAAGTAAGAACCACTCCAGCCCCTGAGCCCTCCAATTGTCTGGATCCGTCTAAGTGAATCATCTATTATGTGTTATCCGGTTTATCCTTCGGCGCCCGCAATTCTGTCCAGTCATTGATGAAATCCATGAGCGCTTGGGACTTGATGGCCGTACGAGGCATATATTTTAACCCGTGAGGTCCAAGCTCGATAGCCACTTAGCAACCCGGCCAGTTGCCTCCCTGTTCTGGATGATATCTCCCAAAGGGGCGGAACTGACCATAGTGATGGGATGGCCCTGAAAGTACTGCTTAAGCTTCTGGCTTGCCATAAAAACCCCATACACAAGCTCCTGCCAATGTGGATATCTCTGCTTCGATTCGATAAGCACCTCACTGATATAATAAACCGTCCATTGAACCGGATACTCCTTTCCTGCCTCCTTGCGCTCCACCACAATAGCCACGCTGACAGCCCGGGCGTTAGCAGCCACATATGACAGCAATGGTTCCTTATCAATGGGGGTAGCAAGAACAGGTGGCTCGGCTAACTGCTTCTTCAGATCCTCAAACGCCGCATTAGCAGCATCACTCCAAACAAAACTATCTGTCTTTTTCATCATCTAACATAGGGGGATAGCCTTCTCTCCCAACCGGCTGATAAACCGGCTTAACGCTACAGTGCGACCCGCCAGACGTTGAACATCATTGATACACGCCGGTTTAGCCAGAGACGTGATAGCTTTGATCTTTTCCGGATTAGCTTCAATGCCCCTGTTACACACCGGAAAACCCAAGAGCTTGCCTGCCGGTACACCAAAAACACACTTGGCCGGATTAAGCATCATCTTATAAACCCGGAGATTATCAAAAGTTTTCTTCAAATCGGGTATTAATGTCTCTGCTTTCCTGGATTTCACCATGATATCATCCACATAAGCATGAACATTGTGCCCAATCTGATTATGAAGACAATTCTGCACACATTGCTGATAAGTCGCCTAGTCACTCTTGAGCCCAAAAGGCATAGACACATAGCAGGAGGCCCCAAAGGGAGTTATAAAGGTTGTCTTCTCCTAGTCCTTAGCTTCCATTTTGATCTGATGATAACCAGAATAAGCATCCAGAAAGCTCAAACGCTCACAACCTGTCGTAGCATCAATAATTTGATCAATACGAGGGAGAGTAAAGGGATCAACTAGACAAGCCTTGTTCAAATCTATGTAATCTACACACATACACCAGGTGCCGTTCTTCTTAAGTACCAGCACCGGATTAGCCAACCACTCAGGGTGAAAAACCTCCACAATAAACCCTGCTACTAATAGCCGGGCTACCTCCTCACCAATGGCCTTGCGTCTCTCTTCATTGAAGTAGCGGAGAAACTGCTTGACCGGTTTAAACTTGGCATCGATATTAAGAGTATGCTTAGCGAGTTCCCTTGGTACACCCGGCATGTCAGAGGGTATCCATGCAAAGATGTCCCGGTTCTCATGGATGAACTCGAAGAGTGCGCCTTCCTATTTTGGATCTAAGTTAGCGCTGATGCTAAACTGCTTGGATGAATTGCCAGGAATAAAATCAACCAGCTTAGTCTCATCAGCCGATTTAAACTTCAAGGCCGGATCATTCTCTGTAGTTGGCCTTTTCAGAGAAGTCATATTTGCCAGATCAACATTGTCCTTATAGAACTTCAACTCCTCTGTCGCACAAACCGACTCGGCGTAAGACGCATCACCTTCCTCACATCCAAAGCGAACTTGCGGCTTCCATGCACTGTGATGGTTCCCTTATGACCTGGCATCTTGAGCTGCAGATAAACATAACAGTGCCTTGCCATGAACTTAGCATAAGCTGGCCGTCCAAACAGGGCATGGTACGGGCTCCTGATTTTCACCACTTCAAAAGTCAATGTCTCTGATCTCGAATCATGATCATCTCCAAAGGCAACCTCTAGAGCCATCTTATCGACCGGAGAAGCCGATTTACCGGGCACCACACCATGGAAAATGGTGTTTGACGGTTTAAGATTCTTGTCTGTTAACCCCATGCGACGGAAGGTTTCATAATACAAGATGTTGATACTGCTCCCTCCATCCATGAGCACCTTGGTGAACTTATAACCTCCAACCTGAGGTGCCACCACCAACGCCAGATGACCCGGATTATCAACCCGGGGCGGATGATCCTCTTGACTCCATACAATAGGCTATTCAGACCAGCACAAGTAACGGGGCACCGCCGGTTCAACGGAGTTCACTACCCTTTTATGAAGCTTCTACTCGCGCTTGCATAGGCTAGTGGTGAAGACATGATACTGCCCACTATTCAACTACTTCGGGTGACTCTGGTAACCCAACTGTTGCTGCTGCTGATTTCCCTGTTGATTATAACCACCCTGGTTGTCCTGATTGCTTTGATTGCCGTGTCCACCTTGATTACCTTGAAACCCTGAACCGGAACTGCCTCCACCATAACCCGGCCCATGAGACCCGGGTCCTGAACCGCCGGATGGTCCATGATCATATCGGAAGGGATCCGAGTTTTTGAACTCCCTCATAATAAAGCAATCCTTCCAGAGATATGTAGCTGGCTTTTCTCGTGTCCCGTGCCATGGACAAGGCTGATTTAACAGACGCTCAAGATTGACACCTGATCCCCCACTCCGTGGGGCGGTCTACCCTTTCGACGCTGGCCATTATCCTGCGCATTGGTGTTAGCCACAAAATCTAAACTATTGTCCGCTTTATGCTTACCATTATTTCCATGGCCCGCCGGGTTATGCTGCTGCCCTTTGGCGTTGCCGTTCTTCTTTCCCTTCCCCGGCTTTTCATTTTCAGACTCGGGGTCCTTGGTACTATCAGAATCGGCATACTTAACCAGAGCTGCCATAAGTGTTCCCATGTCATTGCAGTGACGCTTGAGTCGTCCCAATTTCAACTTCAGAGGCTTAAACCGGCAATTGCCCTCCAACGTTATAATTGTTGAATCGGCATTGATGCGGTCCGGTGAATGCAAAATCTCCGAAACATGTCGTACCCAATGGGTTGTCATTCACCTTCTTCTTGAACACAGGTGGCAAGATCCACAATTGACATGGGTTGCTTGCACGTGTCCTTGAAATTCGTTATAAACCGGGCTTTTAACTCGGCCAATGACCCAATGGAGTTAGTTGGCAAACTTTTCAACCAAGTGCGAGACGTTCCATCCAACATCATGGTGAAGTACTTCGCACATGCTGCTTCATCCACATCCAACATCTCCATTGCCATCTCATAACTTTCGACACATGACTCGGGGGGTAAATCACCGATGTAGTTGGGCACCTTACGCGGACACTTGAAATCCTTGGGCAGCCGCACATTGCATAGAGCCGGGGTGAGACACAGCACCCCCCAAGACCTGAAAGCAAGACCTCGTTCCACAGAAGTTGTCGGATGAACCGGAGTAAGCTGACGGTCCATGTACTATGCTGCTAACTCGGCTTCCCGACGCGCTCTACCACTATCTACCACGTCCTAAGCATTTGCACCACCGCGCGCAGGATTAGGCCCTCGAGGGGCGTCACGGTTTCGCGCACTACTCGACACAGCCGGTTCATCAATGTGCCTGCTGTAACTCCGGCTCGGGCGTGGGGTTGAATGAATTCTGTCTCGACTATATGAATAGGCCTGCTGCTGAACCATAGCTGTTTGAAGAAGATCCCTGGCGCGCCGCATGTCAACCACCGCTAGAGACTCGCCCTCCATTGGAATAGCTGCCAATCGTGACGCCGCAGCGATCATGTTATCCAAAGGGGTAGAGAAGTGACCCAGTGGTGTCGGCATGTACTGAGGCGGGTCATGGTTCCGTCGAGGCGGGTCCGTCACCCGTGGCTGATCCGGTGCTCCTGTCCCAGGTGCTTCAATCCTGTTTACCACTGCCGGATTACTGGTTCCTGCTCCTGGCGTGTTGAAGAGATTCATTGCTTCATAAACCGGTGGTAGACGAGACCGATGCCTCCTCCTCAACACGTTGTTTGAAGCGTTCTGATCCAGCATCATCCGGTAATTTTTGACTTGAATCTGCTACGCCTGACCATCCAAAGCGGCTCGTTCATCAGCCATCCTAGTTTCCTCAACCACCAAGTCCTCCTCGGCCTGAGCTATCTGATCCTGTAGCTTTGTGACCTCCACGTTATGCTGATCTTGATTATCCAGGGTAACCTCTGTGGTCAACAATGTCGTCTAGGCATCCAATAAACCAGACAGAACTTGAGCCGGCCGGTGCGGGGCCTCCTGCCCCGGCTGCCGATCCGGAAATCATCACTGCTGCAGCTGAGGAGTGCTGCGTGGGCTGCATACCGGCCATGAAGATCGCAACTCGGTTTGGCGGTTCAAGGTGGTCCGGAATACTGTCGCCATCGGAACAGCCCCCAAACCGGCCATCTTGCACTTGGTACAGTGACTCGATCTCACCGGTGGATGATTCGCCATCTAAATAAACGACCGTCTCACTATCGGACACCGGTTCAGACTCCACACCATTGATGAATCCTACGAGCGCATGCTTCATGGCAGGCTGAACCAGGGCAGGGCTTGCACGCTGAGCTATCTCGATGAGGTCGGCGTAGATGTCCGACTCAGGGCCCGGTTTGCCGATCTTGCCGATGAAGACGTGAATTCCTCCAAAGGGGACCCGGTACCGGTACTCTATTGAGCCGGCGTCGGAGCCCCAGCCTGCGTCGTTGATGTAGAGCTTGCCACAATGACTCTTGGTCATCGGGCCCACATCGTACCCCTTGAGTCCTTCGAAGTTGCCCTTTAAGAACTTGAAACCATCGTGCGATAGCCCCACGGTGGGCGCCAATTATCGTGGAATTATCGTCAGATGTCCTAGTGTGAGGACTTAGTCGTGGAGCCATCATAATGAGATTAGCTTAAAGGGGTTAAACCGAACAAAGGACACTAGGAGTTTATACTGGTTCGGCCCCTTGCGGTGAAGGTAAAAGCCTACGGTCCAGTTGTGGTGGAATTGATGGGGTCTCGATGATCAGGGAGCGAATCCGCTTTACCTGGATCTCGAGTTGTTGTTTCTTGTCCCTGAACCGCCGATGGTCGTCCCTTTATATACACAGGTTGACGCCCGGTGGTTTATAGAATCCCGACGCTGGCTCATATACGTGTCCGGCTCGGTTTCTACCTTTTCCTATCTTACAGTACAAGTTACACATCACATGGCGGTTTATATCTACGGGCCCTAATCCGCCTTTGGGCCCTGGGCCTTTAAATCTCTATAGTAAAGCGCCATACTCCTTGTCTTCATGGGCTTCAATGCGGATGACTCCTTTATGAGTATAACCCGGCTCCCTGGGCGATTTATAATCAATAGTTATATCCCCAACAACAGCTGCTGCAGTTTCCAAGCTAAATCGCCGCTCCAAGTTGCCGTGACCCGCCACCGACTGCTACACTTTTGCTGAGACGCCGTCCCCGCTGACGCGTGTTGAGCCGCCGTGGTCTCTGTGTTCCACTGCAGCCACAACTGTGCCCCGAGCCGCCCAATTTGCCTCGGCCGCCCACCCGCCGTCGTTCGTCTACGAACTGATCTACACCATGGCCTCACCGGTGACTCGCCCCTAGGCCACCGGATTTCACCGTCCGCTCCTACTACGGCCGCCTCCTGCGCCGCCCCACGCGGTTCTACGAGGCACCTTCTCTGTCGTGGCCACCTTTAAAGTCACCGCCGTTCCGGCCAGGGGCCTGTCTTCAAATCGCTGTTAGTTGCCTCGCCCCACCAGGGGCTTCTTCAACGGCAGCTGTGCTGAGCCACGTCGCCTTGAGGCGGGGCCTGCCGCTGTCCGAGGGCTACTGTCGGCTCGTCCCCCTTTTTCAAAACTGTAGCAGTCAAATGTCAACTCCACTCAGCCGTCCCAGCGCCGGGACACCTCCATCAAAATCGCCGCAGTGGGCTGGCCTTAACCCACCATCGTTGCACGGTCCGGTCACCTCCGTCGCCGTGCGTTAAATCACCCTCGCCTCCATAAGAGCAGTCCCACGCGGCCGGGTCACCACCACCGCGGCCATGTGACCGACGCCTCCGCACCGGCGATGTTTCCGTTGAGCCTCCGGGGTCACCGCTCGCTCCGAGCTGCTGCAGGCCGGCCCTGTTTCGCCTTCAAGCCACCGTGGGTCTTCTCACCTGAAACCTCACCAAGCCTCTGCCTGGCCTTGCGACCCCTCCGCATGCCGCCGCACCTTCAATGGGTCACCGACGCCTCCAAAGATCCTATCGCCAGCTCACCGCTGTCCGAGGCCCCGTCCACCGCGAGTATCCAGGAGTCGCCGCTGGTGCACTCCCCTCCATCGAGCCTCTTAGCTTGCCTCGCCGGCTCAAGTTGCCGACACGGGCACCCACCAGCTAGTGCTCCGCTGGCCGAGTGTTTATGTGATCTGGAAGAAAAGAGCCAGAGATATGTACAGATGCTATAGACGGATCATCCGGAGTCTGAACAAATCAGGTGATATCTGTCTGAATCTATTTATTTAACACATATTGTTTTCATCAGAGAACAATTACTTTTGGTCTGTATATTTTTATGTGTAGGACAATGATTTATTATAAAGATGGTGCCATGCTGTGCCGATGATGTGTGTGTTAAGTGTCATCATGCATCGGCATCCGCACCTGCTTGTTGTTGAACGGGTGTGCGCAAGCCGCCACCCGTGCAGTTTGATCTACATTAACTTGCTGGGACCACACCCGTGATTAACTCGCCCGTCCGCACTGGCTTACAAACGCCATGGCCGGCTCACATGTGATTGATTTCACCATGGTGATCATCAACTCTGCGGGGAATAATCACTAGCCTGGCATATCAGGTGAAATCCATCAAGTATATTTTATATTGCATATTATTTTCTTTAAAAGAGCAATTACTTTGGCTTGCAAGTTCTCCCATGCAGAATTCAAACCAGTTTTTGTCACGGTCAATTATGGAGATTCTCAAGCCAACTCCTCAAGTCGCCTTGAGACTCGGGGGCTATGATACATGGACATAGCTCAATAAATGTTGCCAGTTTAAAGGCCGTTCGGAAAAATTCCGGCTCAAGAAGAATCTATCTCTCACAGAATTCGAGTTCTTAGGAAAAATTAAAGGGACCAAAGAGAGTCTGTTGCAAAGCACAACTCAAACATAGGTACCCTGCTTCACTTGGGAGCTTCCTGTTCAAACATAGGTCGTATTCGAACCAAAGAGAACATAGCTGTCGGTACCCTCTTGATCGGCATAATGCCAAACTCACTAGGGGGCTTCTTAACCGTATTCGAATCATAGCTTAACCTCTTTTGGGTCCGACTTTGATCCTATTCAAATCAGAGTCGTTAAAAAACTCTCAAGGTCATTTGGGGGCTTCTTGTTCAAACATAGGTCGTATTCGAACCAAAGAGAAAATAGCTGTTGGTACCCTCTTGATCGGTGCAACGCCAAAGCCACTGGGGGCTACATGATCATATTCGAATCCTAGCTTAACCCCTTTGGAATGGTTTACTGATCGTATTCGAATCAGAAGCTTACAATTTTTCTTTCTATTTGGCTTAAGTTTTTTGAAAACAGTCTTTTGGGTTTGTCTTGAGACTTTTTGCTCATATCTGAAGCATATATATGTGGTTTCAATTAACCCGGCTTGACTTTGGATGATAAGTCGCCAGCATATGACAATCATAAACATTTGGAAGTTTTAGCTTCTAAAGATTGGGTTATCACCCTTACTACACAGCTATCATAAGCCGACAGTACGATTCAATATCACAGGTATGATATTGTTTATACATGATTATGTTTAAGCCGGCCCTGGCTTTTGATGTTAAGTTGCCAGGGCATATGTTGTTTAAATTCTGTGCAGGATTTGCAGAACTATGACTTATATAAATGCTTAAGTCCAAGCTCATCATTAAAATTGATGCTTAAAAATGATTATCCATTCTGGATTTTCTCAAAGGCTATAAGCCGTCGGGTTATAAAAATTCCGGCAAAGAGCCGCCGGGTATTAAATCACCATCGGCCAAGAGCCGCCGGGTATTTAAACTCCGGATTTACTTGTCAACAAATAAGGTATTCAAAGTCACTTTGGCGCAATGGCTATTACTTTATCAATGGATATGAGTTATTCTACAATGGAATGAATAGTCCCGAGTCGCTACAGGCTTACGACCCGACACTTGGGGGCTACATTATTCAAATTGAGATTACATCAAATATGCAAGTCCCATGTCACTGCCAGCATGCACCATGGAACTTGGGGGCTAATGTAAAGTCATTTTTTGATCAACTTATTGAAGGCCCAACTCATCCCATTGTAATGAGCCGGCCCTTGGGGGTTACCAATTGCTCCTGTCAACAATTCAAGGTACACAAGTCTAATCCATTATATTGAAGGGTTCACTGCTTAGTTGGTAAAGCACAAAGCCCTAAACCTTGTGGATGTGGGTTCAAGCCCCATGATGGGGTTACATCATATGATGTTCTTTTCAAAGAAGTATATATAAAGTCCCGACTCAATATTATCTTACTGAGTCGGCCCTTGGGGGCTACACATTGCTGCTCAAGTTTACATGATCATATTTACAAAGTCCCTGCTCATTATTTCATAATGACCCGGCACTTGGGGGCTACAAGTGATATGAATATAATAGAGTTCTACATCTTCAAGCTGGCTGAAAATCAGATGAGTATTTCATGACCAATGTTTTTGATTATGAAGCTGGTCTATTGACCCGGATTTTCTAGAAGAAGGAAATACCAAGGAATTAAGGATGATCAGGTGCCGGCTTACAAGAGCTTTTAACCCGGAGCATAATCTGTCAAAATTGTTCTTGTGTTCGCTTTACATGAACAGTTTAACATGGAAGAATCCAAATTAAACTAGGGGCTAATGTCGGGGATATACCCCGCGGTATGACCCGGCCGGAGATATGACCCGGCTGGGATTGGATGTTTCATTGGTGACCCGGCAGACTATAAGCCGGCGGGAACAGCTAAGCATTGTAAGCCGGGAGACAAAGTAATGTAACTCGGCAGACACAGTCATGTAAGTCGGCAGACACAGTCATGTAAGCCAGACGGTAAGCCAGATGTGTTGAGTAACGTAGTAATTTCAAAATTTTCCTACGCACACGCAAGATCATGGTGATGACATAGCAACGAGAGGGGAGAGTGTTGTCCACGTACCCTCGTAGACCGTAAGCGGAAGCGTTATGACAACGCGGTTGATGTAGTCGTACGTCTTCACGATCCGACCGATCCAAGCACCGAACGTACGGCACCTCCGTGTTCTGCACACGTTCAGCTCGATGACGATCCCCGGACTCCGATCCAGCAGGGTGTCGGGGATGAGTTCCGTCAGCACGATGGCGTGGTGATGATGATGATGTTCTATCGACGCAGGGCTTCGCCTAAGCACCGCAACGATATGACCGAGGTGGAATATGGTGGAGGGGGCACCGCACACGGCTAAGGAACGATAACGAAGATCAACTTGTGTGTCTATGGGGTGCCCCCTGCCCCCGTATATAAAGGGGTGGAGGAGGGGAGGGCCGGCCCTCTCTATGGCGCGCCCTAGGGGAGTCCTACTCCCACCGGGAGTAGGATTCCCCCTTTCCTAGTCCAACTAGGAGACCTTCCAAGTAGTAGGAGTAGGAGACAAGGAAGGGGAAGAGAGAAGGGAAGGAAGGAGGGGGTGCGGCCCCTCCCCCTAGTCCAATTCGGACTAGGCCATGGGGGGGCGCGGCCTATCCTAGGCAGCCCCTCTCTCTTTCCCTTATGGCCCAATAAGGCCCAATACTTCTCCCCGGCGAATTCCCGTAACTCTCCGGTACTCCGAAAAATACCCGAATCACTCGGAACCTTTCCGAACTCTGAATATAGTCGTCCAATATATCGATCTTTACGTCTCGACCATTTCAAGACTCCTCGTCATGTCCCCGATCTCATCCGGGACTCCGAACTCCTTCGGTACATCAAAACTCATAAACTCATAATAAAACTGTCATCGAAACCTTAAGCGTGCGGACCCTACGGGTTCGAGAACTATGTAGACATAACCTAGAACTATTCTCGGTCAATAACCAATAGCGGAACCTGGATGCCCATATCGGTTCCTACATATTCTACGAAGATCTTTATCGGTCAAACCGCATAACAACATACGTTGTTCCCTTTGTCATCGGTATGTTACTTGCCCGAGATTCGATCATCGGTATCCAATACCTAGTTCAATCTCGCTACCGGCAAGTCTCTTTACTCGTTATGTAATGCATCATTCCGTAACTAACTCATTAGCTACATTGCTTGCAAGGCTTATAGTGATGTGCATTACCGAGAGGGCCCAGAGATACCTCTCCGACAATCGGAGTGACAAAACCTAATCTCGAAATATGCCAACCCAACATGTACCTTCGGAGACACCTGTAGTACTCCTTTATAATCACCCAGTTACGTTGTGACATTTGGTAGCACCCAAAGTGTTCCTCCGATAAATGGGAGTTGCATAATCTCATAGTTACAGGAACATGTATAAGTCATGAAGAAAGCAATAGCAACATACTAAACGATCAAGTGCTAGGCTAACGGAATGGGTCAAGTCAATCACATCATTCTCCTAATGAAGTGATCCCGTTAATCAAATGACAACTCATGTCTATGGCTAGGAAACTTAACCATCTTTGATTCACGAGCTAGTCAAGTAGAGGCATACTAGTGATACTATGTTTGTCTATGTATTCAGACATGTATTATGTTTCCGGCTAATACAATTCTAGCATGAATAATAAACATTTATCATGAAATAAGGAAATAAATAATAACTTTATTATTGCCTCTAGGGCATATTTCCTTCAGTCTCCCACTTGCACTAGAGTCAATAATCTAGTTCACATCGCCATGTGATTTAACACCAATAATCATATCTATATATGATTAACACCCATAGTTCACATCGTCATGTGACCAACACCCAAAGGGTTTACTAGAGTCAATAATCTAGTTCACATCGCTATGTGATTAACACCCAGAGAGTACAAAGGTATGATCATGTTTTGCTCGTGAGAGAAGTTTTGTCAACGGGTCTGTCACATTCAGAGCCGTATGTATTTTGCAAATATTCTATGTCTACAATACTCTGCACGGAGCTACTCTAGCTAATTGCTCCCACTTTCAATATGTATCCAGATTAAGACTTAGAGTCATCTGGATCAGTGCCAAAACTTGTATCGACGTAACCTTTTACGACGAACCTTTTGTCACCTCCATAATTGAGAAACATATCCTTATTCCACTAAGGATAATTTTGACCAATGTCCAGTGATCTACTCCTAGATCACTATTGTACTCCCTTGCCAAACCAGGGCAGAGTATACAATAGGTCTGGTTCCCATCATAGCATACTTTATAGAACCTATGACTGAGGCATAGGGAATGACTTTTCATTCTCTTTCTATTTTCTGCTATGGTCGGGTCTTGAGTCTTACTCAACTTCACACCTTTGCATCATAGGCAAGAACTCCTTCTTTGACTGTTCCATTTTGAACTACTTCCAAAATTTATCAAGGTATGTACTCATTGAAAATCTTATCAAGCGTCTTGATCTATCTCAACAGATCTTCATGCTCAATATGTAAGTAGCTTTACCGAGGTCTTTCTTTTAAAGAACTCCTTTCAAACACTCCTTTATGCTTTGCAGAATAATTCTACATTATTTCTGATCAACAATATGTCATTCACATATACTTATCAGAAATGTTGTAGTGCTCCCACTCACTTTCTTGTAAATGCAGGCTTCACCGTAAGTCTGTACAAAACTATATGCTTTGATCAACTTATCAAAGCGTATATTCCAACTCTGAGATGCTTGCACCAGTCCATAGATGGATCGCTGGAGCTTGCACATTTTGCTAACACCTTTAGGATCGACAAAACCTCTTGGTTGCATCACATACAACTCTTCTTTAATAACTCCATTAAGGAATGCAGTTTTGTTTATCCATTTGCCAGATTTCATAAAATGCGGCAATTGCTAACATGATTCGGACAGACTTAAGCATAGATACGAGTGAGAAACTCTCATCGTAGTCAACACTTTGAACTTGTCGAAAACCTTTTTGCGACAATTCTAGCTTTGTAGATAGTAACAATACTATCAGCGTCTGTCTTCCTCTAAAAAATCCATTTAATTAACATGGCTTGCTGATCATCGAGCAAGTTAATCAGAGTCCATACTTTGTTCTCATACATGGATCATATCTCAGATTTTATGGCCTCAAGCCATTTCGCGGAATCTGGGCTCATCATCGCTTCCTCATAGTTTGTAGGTTCATCATGGTCAAGTAACATGACTTCCAGAATAGGATTACCGTACCACTCTGGTGTGGATATTACTCGGGTTGATCTACGAAGTTTAGTAACAACTTGATCTGAAGTTTCATGATCATCATCATTAACTTCCTCACTAATTGGTGTAGGTGTCACAGGAACCGATTTCTGTGATGAACTACTTTCCAATAAGGGAGCTGGTACTGTTACCTCATCAAGTTCTACTTTTCTCCCACTCACTTCTTTCGAGAGAAAACTCCTTCTCTAGAAAGGATCCATTCTTAGCAACGAATGTTTTGCCTTTGGATCTGTGATAGAAGGTGTACCCAACAGTTTCCTTTGGGTATTCTATGAAGACGCACTTCTCCGATTTGGGTTCGACCTTATCAGGTTGAAAACCTTTTTCATATAAGCATCGCAACTCCAAACTTTAAGAAACGACAACTTGGGTTTCTTGCTAAACCACAGTTCATATGGTGTCGTCTCAACGGATTTAGATGGTGCCCTTTTGACGTGAATGCAGCTGTCTCTAATGCATAACCCCAAAACGATAGTGGTAAACTGATAAGAGATATCATAGATCACACCATATCTTGTAAAGTACGATTACAACGTTCGGACACACCATTACATTGTGGTGTTCCAGGTGGCGTGAGTTTGTGAAACTATTCCACATTGTTTTAATTGAAGACCAAACTCGTAACTCAAATATTCATCTCCTATGATCAGATCGCAGAAACTTTATTTTCTTGTTACGATGATTTTCCACTTCACTCTGAAATTCTTTGAACCTTTCAACTATTTCAAACTTATGTTTCATCAAGTAGATATACCCATATCTGCTCAAATCATCTGTGAAGGTCGGAAAATAACGATACCCGCACGAGCCTTAATACTCATCGGTCTGCATACATCAGTATGTATTATTTCCAACAAGTTTGTTGCTTGTTCCATTGTTCCAAAGAATGGAGTTTTAGTCATCTCGCCCAAAGGCATGGTTCACAAGCATCAAATGATTCATAACCAAGTGATTCTGAAAATCCATCTTTATGGAGTTTCTTCATGCGCTTTACACCGATATGACCCAAATGGCAGTGCCACAAATAAGTTGCACTATCATTATTAACTTTGCATCTTTTGGCATCAATATTATGAATATGTGTATCACTACGATCGAGATCCAATAAACTATTTTCATTGGGTGTATGACCATTGAAGGTTTTATTCATGTAAACAGAACAACAATTATTCTCTGACTTTAAATGAATAACCGTGTTGCAATAAACATGATCAAATCATATTCATGCTCAATGCAAAATCTAAATAACATTTATTTAGGTTCAACACTAATCCCGAAAGTATAGGGAGTGTGTGATGATGATCATATCAATCTTGGAACTACTTCCGTCACTTCCCCTTCAACTAGTATCTGTTTATTCTGTAACTCCTGTTTCGAGTTACTAATCTTAGCAACCGAACAAGTAACAAATACTCAGGGGAAACTATAAACACTAGTAAGGCACACATCAATAACCTGTATATCAAATATACCCTTGTTCACTTTGCCATCCTTCTTATCCACCAAATATTCAGGGCATTTTTGCTTCCAGTGACCATTTTCTTTGCAGTGTAAGCACTCAGTTTCAGGCTTTGGTCTAGCTTTGGTCTTCTTCACGGGAGTGGCAACTTGCTTGTCATTCTACTTGAAGTTCCCTTTCTTTCCCTTTGCCCTTCTCTTGAAACTAGTGGTCTTGTCAATCATCAACACTTGATGCTCTTTCTTGATTTCTACCTTCGTCAATTTCAACATCACGAATAGCTCGGGAATCGTTTTTCGTCATCCCTTGCATACTATAGTTCATCACGAAGTTCTAGTAACTTAGTGATGGTGACTAGAGAATTCTGTCAATCACTATCTTATCTGGAAGATTAACTCCCACTTGATTCAAGCGATTGAAGTACCCAGACAATCTGAGCACATGCTCACTAGTTGAGCGATTCTTCTCCATCTTTTAGCTATAGAACTTGTTGGAGACTTCATATCTCTCAACTCGGGTATTTGCTGGAAATATTAACTTCAACTCCTGGAACATCTCATATGGTCCATGACGTTCAAAACGTCTTTGAAGTCCCGATTCTAAGCCGTTAAGCATGGTGCACTAAACAATCAAGTAGTCATCATATTGAGCTAGCCAAACGTTCATAACGTCTGCATCTGCTCCTGCAATAGATTTGTCACCTAGCGGTGCATTAAGGACATAATTCTTCTGTGCAGCAATGAGGATAAACCTCAGATCGCGGATCCAATCCGCATCATTGCTACTAACATTTTTCAACACAATTTTCTCTAGGAACATATCAAAATAAACATATGAAAGCAACAACGCAAGCTATTGATCTTACAACATAATTTGCAAAATACTACCAGGACTAAGTTCATGATAAATTTAAGTTCAATTAATCATATTACTTAAGAACTCCCACTTAGACAGACATCTCTCTAGTCATCTAAGTGATCACGTGATCCAAATCAACTAAACCATAACCGATCATCACGTGAGATGGAGTAGTTTTCAATGGTGAACATCACTATGTTGATCATATCTACTATATGATTCACGCTCGAACTTTCGGTCTTCGTGCTCCGAGGCTATATCTGCATATGCTAGGCTCGTCAAGTTTAACCTGAGTATTCCGCATGTGCAAAACTGGCTTGCACCCGTTGTAGATGGACGTAGAGCTTATCACACCCGATCATCACAGGTGTCTGGGCACGACGAACTTTGGCAACGGTGCATACTCAGGGAGAACACGTCTTGATAATTAGTGAGAGATCATCTTAAAATGCTACCGTCAATCAAAGCAAGAATAAGATGTATAATAGATAAACATCATATGCAATCAAAATATGTGACATGATATGGCCATGATCATCTTGCGCCTTTGATTTCCATCTCTAAAGTACTGTCATGATCTCTATCGTCACCGGCACGACACCATGATCTTCATCATCTTGATCTATATCAATGTGTCATCACATGGTTGTCTCACCAACTATTGCTTTTGCAACTATTGCTATCGTATAGCGATAAAGTAAAGCAATTATCTGGCACTTGCATCTTATGCAACAAAGAGACATCCATAGGGCTTCTGCCAGTTGCCGATAACTTCAACAAAACATGATCATATCATACAACAACTTATATCTTATCACGTCTTGACCATATCACATCACAACATGCCCTGTAAAAACAAGTTAGACGTCCTCTACTTTGTTGTTGCAAATTTTACGTGGCTGCTACGGGCTGAGCAAGAACCATTCTTACCTACGCATCAAAACCACAACGATAGTTCATCAAGTTAGTGTTGTTTTAACCTTCGCAAGGACCGGGCGTAGCCACACTCGGTTCAACTAAAGTTGGAGAAACTAACACCCGCCAGCCACCTGTGTGCAAAGCACGTCGGTAGAACCAGTCTCGCGTAAGCGTACGCGTAATGTCGGTCCGGGCCGCTTCATCCAACAATACCGCCGAACTAAAGTATGACATGCTGGTAAGCATTATGACTTGTATCGCCCACAACTCACTTGTGTTCTACTCGTGCATATAACATCAACGCATAAAACCTGGGCTCGGATGCCACTGTTGAGTAACGTAGTAATTTCAAAATTTTCCTACGCACACGCAAGATCATGGTGATGACATAGCAACGAGAGGGAGAGTGTTGTCCACGTACCCTCGTAGACCGTAAGCGGAAGCGTTATGACAAAGCGGTTGATGTAGTCATACGTCTTCACGATCCGACCGATCCAAGCACCGAACGTACGGCACCTCCGTGTTCTGCACATGTTCAGCTCGATGATGATCCCCGGACTCCGATCCAGCAGGGTGTCGGGGATGAGTTCTGTCAGCACGACGGCATGGTGACGATGACGATGTTCTACCGACGCAGGGCTTCGCCTAAGCACCGCAACGATATGACCGAGGTGGAATATGGTGGAGGGGGGCACCGCACACGGCTCAGGAACGATCACGAAGATCAACTTGTGTGTCTATGAGATGCCCCCTGCCCCCGTATATAAAGGAGTGGAGGAGGGGAGGGCCGGCCCTCTCTATGGCGCGCCCTAGGGGAGTCCTACTCCCACCGGGAGTAGGATTCCCCCTTTCCTAGTCCAACTAGGAGACCTTCCAAGTAGTAGGAGTAGGAGACAAGGAAGGGGAAGAGAGAAGGGAAGGAAGGAGGGGGTGCGGCCCCTCCCCCTAGTCCAATTCGGACTAGGCCATGGGGGGGGGGGGCACGCGGCCTACCCTAGGCAGCCCCTCTCTCTTTCCTGTATGGCCCAATAAGGCCCAATACTTCTCCCCGGCGAATTCCCGTAACTCTCCGGTACTCCGAAAAATACCCGAATCACTCGGAACCTTTCCGAACTCCGAATATAGTCGTCCAATATATCGACCTTTACGTCTCGACCATTTCGAGACTCCTCGTCATGTCCCTGATCTCATCCGGGACTCCGAACTCTTCGGTACATCAAAACTCATAAACTCATAATAAAACTGTCATCGAAACCTTAAGCGTGCGGACCCTACGGGTTCAAGAACTATGTAGACATGACCTAGAACTATTCTCGGTCAATAACCAATAGCGGAACCTGGATTCCCATATTGGTTCCTACATATTCTACGAAGATCTTTATCGGTCAAATCGCATAACAACATGCGTTGTTCCCTTTGTCATCGGTATGTTACTTGCTCGAGATTCGCTCGTCGGTATCCAATACCTAGTTCAATCTCGTTACCGGCAAGTCTCTTTACTCGTTATGTAATGCATCATTCCGTAACTAACTCATTAGCTACATTGCTTGCAAGGCTTATAGTGATGTGCATTACCGAGAGGGCCCAGAGATACCTCTCCGACAATCGGAGTGACAAAACCTAATCTCGAAATATGCCAACCTAACATGTACCTTTGGAGACACCTGTAGTACTCCTTTATAATCACCCAGTTACGTTGTGATGTTTGGTAGCACCCAAAGTGTTCCTCCGGTAAACGGGAGTTGCATAATCTCATAGTTACAGGGACATGTATAAGTCATGAAGAAAGCAATAGCAACATACTAAACGATCAAGTGCTAGGCTAACGGAATGGGTCAAGTCAATCACATCATTCTCCTAATGATGTGATCCCGTTAATCAAATGACAACTCATGTTTATGGCTAGGAAACTTAACCATCTTTGATTCACGAGCTAGTCAAGTAGAGGCATACTAGTGACACTATGTTTGTCTATGTATTCCCACATGTATTATGTTTCTGGTTAATACAATTCTAGCATGAATAATAAACATTTATCATGAAATAAGGAAATAAATAATAACTTTATTATTGCCTCTAGGGCATATTTCCTTCAAGATGGTAAGCCAAATGGTAAGTCAGATGTTAAGCCAAACGGTAAGCCAGATGGTAAGCCAGAGGGTAAGTCAGATGGTAAGCCAGACCGTAAGTCAGATTGTAAGCCAGATTGTAAGAAGCCCAAGACGTTAAGAAGCCCATGGAGAGAGGCCCGTGATGAGAAGTTAGAATAGTTTAAGTCTTAGTCCGAGATGGACTCTACATGTAACCTGCCCTTCAACTTATATAAGGAGGAGCGGGGCACCCCAAGAGAGAGGGCAGGACACTACTAGAAAAAGGCTATAGCTAATATGAACATTAATGGCGCACCACATATGTTGTGCGCCACTGCTATATAGCAGTGGTGCACCATGTATAGGTACGCCATTAGTGTCCATATCGCTAATGGCGCACCACACCCCCGGTGCGCCACTGCTAAATTTTTTTATTTATTTTTTCAAAACTAGTAATGGAGCACCAGGGGATAGTGCGCCATTACTAGTTTTAACTAGTAATGGCGCAACACACACTTTGTGCACCACTACTAACTTTTTTTTAAGAGGACAACTAGAGGAGAGCCGGTTATGCGGCGTCTCCCTTATGAGCATAATGAGACCTAGCCACAAACATGTAGGGCTATTAACGGATGATATTTCTCGGGGCCCAAAGCTGTCTAAATCCTTGTCTTATATTGCGTCTCTGGATTCCGCCGAACCCCTCTCAAGCTACCACATAGATGCGTTGGCCTCGCGACTAAGTCCTCACACTAGGACATCTGCCGTGACAATTCCACGACAACAATGGAATTGTACAAGGGGCTAATTATTTTTGTTGAAAAGTTTATGTAATTAAGATTCACAAAGTTTCCGTGAGCATGAACAAAGTTCAAGGAGCTCCCCCACTTCAAGAATGCTTGTCTTTCTCACTTTCACTTTCCTTCTAGAAAAAGTTTTGGGTTCCCCTCTTTATTTTTTTTGTTTTTAAACTATATAAAAGCACTCAACAGAAATAAATGACTCTCTAAAACTTCCGGGTTGTCTCCCTGGCAGCGCTTTCTTTAAAGCCATTAAGCTAGGCATATAGTGCTCAAGTAATGAATCCACCCGGATCCCAAGGTATATCAAAGCCAATTTTAATTAGCAATGATTTGTAATTTAGTAGTGAGCACAAAGTAACATATATCATGCAACAACGAAGTCTAACTCTCTTCCTATGCATCGGCATGTCATAAAAGAACAATTCATGCACACATAGTAAAGGCCAATGCATAGTATAAGCAGTTTCTTGCAATTTTATCATATTGGAAACATAGAGAGGTGGAGATATAGTTCCTCTCTCATAATAATTGCAAGTGGGAGCAGCAAGCACATGCATATTATAATCATCAAAATCATCATGTGTAGTAGTAAAACGCAACCCATCAATATAATCCTTAATAAGCACAAACTTCTCTGATATAGTGTAGTCGGGAGAATTCAAAAAGATAATAGGACTATCATGCATGGGTGCAATAGCAACAATTTCATGTTTAACATAAGGAAATATAGCAAGTTCATCTCCATAAGCATAATTCATATTGGCATCTTGGCCACAAGCATAGCCAACATCATCAATAAGGGATATTTCAAGAGAATCAACGGGATCATAACAATCATCATAGCAATCATCCTTCGGTAAGCACGAAGGGGAATTAAACAATGTATGAGTTGAAGAGTTACTCTCATTAGAAGGTGGGCACAGGTAGCTAATCTGCTCTTCCTCCTTTTATTCTTCGCTCTCCTCATCATCTTTTTCATCCAATGAGCTCACAGTTTCATCAATTTCTTCTTCCATACACTCCTGCAAAATATTAGTCTCTTCTTGGACAGCGGAGACTTCCTCAATAAATGCATCAATATCGACATTATATTCATAATTCTCATAGCAATATTTAAGTATAGTAAAATTTTCAGTTCTGTAAGCAGCATCATCAGGATTTTCACACGTTTTAAACAAAGATTCAATTTCATAAGCACCCATAAAAGCAACAAATTCTTCTATTTGTTCCACATCATAGTGATCATATATAACATTAGCATAAGAAGCCAAGGTTTCATTATCATTAAATTTGCATGAAAAGGAAAGGTGTGGAGCCTTCATCCTAGAGCAACAATTATAATCATATCTCAAGCATAGTTGATGAGCATACCAATGCAACATATGAATTTGATCCCATAATAGTTTTCCTTTTTGTGTCAAGCAATAATCCCTAAAGTATTCACGTTGACCCAACGTGTCTCCCATAACATAATTGAATGGGGTTTTCTCAGGATTATCCAAGTAGTACATGATATTTTTCACATAACCAGCATCGAGGGTTTTAGGAGGTTCCCCATCTCCATGAGTAGCAAGTACACCTAATTTTTTTGGTATTTCGTGTTCCATGTCCATAACTAGAGATAGAGAACAACTTAGAACAACAAATAAAAATTACTTAGTGATAAAGCAAACAAGCACACACGAGAATATTCACCCCACGCTATGACTCCCCGGCAACGGCGCCAGAAAAGGTCTTGATAACCCACAAGTGTAGGGGATCAATTGTAGCCTCTTTGGATAAGTAAGAGTGTCGAACCCAATGAGGATCTAAAGGTAGAACAAATATTTCCTCAAGTTCTATCGACCACCGATACAACTCTATGCACGCTCAGCGTTCGCTTTAACTAGAACAAGTATGAAACTAAAAGTACTTTGTAGGTGTTGTTGGATAGGTTTCCAAGAATATACAGAACACGTAAATAAAAGCTAGGGGATGTTTAGATAAAGAAGCAATAAATTAAATATAGCAAGTCTGGAAAAGTGGTGGTAGGAGTTGCGAATTGTCCCTAAGCAATTGATTACCTTACTAGACCAATAGCACGTTTTACGTGGGAGAGGCATAGGCTAACATACTTTCTCTTCTTGCATCATATGCACTTATGATTGGAACTCTAGCAAGCATCCGCAACTACTAAAGATCATTAAGGTAAAACACAACCATAGCATTAAAGCATCAAGTCTCCTTTATCCCATACGCCACAACCCCCTTACTCGGGTTTATGCTTCTGTCACTCAAGCAACCCACTATAAGCGAATCATGAACGTGTTGCAACACCCTACGGCGGGAATCCCTCACGCTTGCACGACACAGAGGGCACAATAGGACAGCAACATAACCACAAGAAAATTAAACCAATCATAGCAATTCACCAATCACTGATAGGACAACGAAAATCTACTCAGACATCATAGGATGGCAACACATCATTGGATAATAATATGAAGCATAAAGCACCATGTTCAAGTAGAGGGTACAGCGGGTTGCGGGAGAGTGGACCGCTGAATATATATGGGGGAAGGTGATGGATATGTTGGTGAAGATGACGGCGGTGTTGGTGTAGATCGCGGTGATGATGACGGCCCCCGGCGGCGTTCCGGCGCCACCGGAAGCAAGGGGGAGAGAGCCCCCCTTCTTCTTCTTCTTCCTTGACCTTCTCCCTAGATGGGAGAAGGATTTCCCCTCTGGTCCTTGGCTCCCATGGCATGGGAGGGGCGAGAGCATCAACCGCCTTACGGGGTGCCCACGAGGGTCAGGGGCGCGCCTGCCCCCTGGGGCGTGCCCCTGCCTTGTGGCCCCCTCGGGCACCGTCTCACGTTGATTCTTCTTCCCCAAAATCACAAATATTCCAAAAATATTCCCCGTCTGTTTTTATCCCGTTTGGACTCCGTTTGATATGGGGTTTCTACGAAACATAAAACATGCAAGAAACAGGAACTGGCACTGGGCACTGGATCAATATGTTAGTCCCAAAAATAGTATAAAAAGTTGCCAAAAGTATATGAAACTTGAATAATATTGGCATGGAACAATGAAAAATTGTAGATACGACGGAGACGTATCACATCATAACACCAATTCTTTCTTATAAAACTTCTCATGTTAAAGTAGCAACCAATTCACATGATGAAGATCGAGCTGAAGAAGAAAGAGCCCGTTAGAGTCGTTAAGGAGGACAAGGGAAAGGAGGCTACCGGAGATCACACGCCGGTGATTGAGCAAGCACTGCCTGCCGAGGAGGAAGAAGAAGATATCCTTAAACCTTACTATGCTCATCTTACCCCCACTGAGATTGAAGCCTTTTGGATCATTGAGACAGTTCATGTGCAAAATAAATATCTCACTCGTGAAAAAGTTCTGCATCAAGAGCACATCGCCCTCCTCCGAAGCGTCATCCGCAGACTGGAGAATCTCATGATCCTGAAGGACAGGATCGCCACTACTTCGTCACCACCACCTCCTTCTTCACCACCAAAAGAAAATTGAGTTTCGGGTATGGGCACTCCCCTTGGCTTTCACCAAGCTTTGGGGAGGTGCCCCGGTATCGTATCACCTCCACTATCTTTTGCCTTTACTTTTCTAAGTTCTATCCATATTTATCTTTTTCTTTAAATGAATAAAAGTTTAGTTCAATCCTTTCTTTTCGAGAGTTTTCTTAGTGATCTATCTTTGTAATCGTGTGCGAGATATATAATAAAATTTAGTTTGAGTTTTGCTTCTTTTACTTTCATGTTTCAATAAAAAGAAAGGAAATACATGAAAAGGATCATATGCTAATCTTATGGTGAGTAATGACACCACATAAAAAATGGTATAAGTAGAAATTTTTGTTGTAGATTGACAAACATAGCATTGGTCAATGATGCAACTCATGAAAGAATTAATAAGGGAAGAGAGGATTCACATGCAAATACACTATCTTGGAAATCGTTTCTGATTGTGAGCACCCATCAAAATATTATATGCCAAATTTTTTGATGTTGGACAAGGAAGACAACGTAATGACTTATGTTTGTTCATATTCACATAGAAGTTATATTGTCATAGATCCTTCAACATGTGGTGTTTTCCCCGATCTTTCCTAGCCAAAAATTCCGCACAAAGTAGAGATATTACTTGTGCATCCAAAACCCCTTATACCCAAATCTTGTTTTGAGAGTCCACCATAACTACCTATGGATTGAGTAAGATCCTTAAAGTAAGTTGTCATCGGTGCAATAAGGCAATAAAAATTGCTTCTAAAGTGTTAGATCATTTATTGTAAGAGAAAATTGAGTGTTGTATGAACTTGTGATGGCAAAGAATAAAAGCGACAGACTGCATAATAAAGGTTGCCATCATAATGGGCAATATAACATGATGTTATCTTTCACTAAGGGGTCGAGCATACAAACAAAAAGTGCATGGCAACCTCTGCTTCCTTCTGCAAAGTGCTTATCTTTTACTTTTATGTGTTTACTTTCATGCAAGAGTCAAAGTTCTTCTCTCTATTCCTTTTTATTTTCTCTTTTGGCAAGCATCATGTGGCGAGGAAAGATCTAGGCACATAGATCCAGCTGAATATTGGTAGCATGAGTTATTGTTGTTGATATCACCTTCGTGGTGGATACCTTAGGAGGCAAAACTATAAGCCCCTATCTTTCTATGTGTCCGGTTGAAACGTTATGCTCATTGTACGCAGTGAGTGTTAGAAATCATAGAAGACTATATGATGGTTGAGTATGTGGACTTGCCTAACGGCTCCGATATGTGACCCTTCCTGAAAAGATGATGAATTGTAGTTGTAAAGTTGACTAAGAACATAGTTTGTTGGTTTCCAATAGAGTTTATGTTGGGGAACGCGGTAATTTCAAAAAAAAATCCTACGATCACGCAAGATCTATCTATGTGATGCATAACAATGAGAGGGGAGAGTGTGTCCACATACCCACGTAGACCGAAAATGGAAGCATTATGACAACGCGGTTGATGTAGTCGTACATCTTCACAATCCGACCGATCTCAGCACCGAACGTACGACACCTCCATGTTCAGCACACATTCAGCTCGATGACGTCCCTCATACTCTTGATCCAGTTGAGGCCGAGGGAGAGTTCCATCAGCACGACGGCGTGGCGACGGTGATGATGAAGTTACCGGCACAAGGCATCGCCTAATCACTATGATGATATGACTGAGGTGTGTAACTGTGGAGGGGGGCATCGCACGCGGCTAAAACAATTGTCAACTTGTGTGTATAAGGGGTGCTCCCCTCCTCCATATATCAAGGAGTGGAGGAGGGGGAGGGCCAGCCCTCTATGGCGTGCCCAAGGGGGGAGTCCTACTCCCAGTGGGAGTAGGATTCCCCCTTCCCAAGTTGGAGTAGGAGAGGAAGGAAGGGGGAGAGAGAGGGAAGTAAGGGGGCCCCGGCCCCCCACCCAATTCGGATTGGGCTGGGGGAGACGCGCCCTCCACCTGGCCGCCTCCTCCTCTCTCTCACTAAAGCCCAATAAGGCCCATACACTCCCCGGGGGGTTTTGGTAACCCCCCGATACTCCAGTAAATGTTCGAACTCACCCGGAACCATTCTTATGTCCAAACATAGTCGTCCAATATATCAATATTTATTTCTCGACTATTTCGAGACTCCTCGTCATGTCCGTGTGATCACTTCCAGGACTCCGAACTACGTTCGGTACATCAAAACACATAAACTCATAATACCAATCGTCATCGAACATTAAATGTGTGGACCCTACGGGTTCGAGAACTATGTAGACATGACCGAGACACATCTCTGGTCAATAACCAATAGCGAACCTGGATGCTCATATTGGTTCCTACATATTCTACGAAGATCTTTTCGGTCAAACCGCATAACAACATACGTTGTTCCCTTTGTCATCGGTATGTTACTTGCCCGAGATTCGATCGTCGGTACCTCAATACCTAGTTAAATCTCATTACCGGCAAGTCTCTTTACTCGTTCCCTAATGCTTCATCCCGCAACTAACTCATTAGTCACAATGCTTGCAAGGCTTATAGTGATGATTATTACCAAGAGGGCCCAGAGATACCTCTCCGAAACACGCAGTGACAAATCCCAATCTCGATCTATGCCAACCCAACAAACACCTTCGGAGACACCTGTAGAGCACCTTTATAATCACCCTTTTACGTTGTGATGTTTGGTAGCACACAAAGTGTTCATCTGGTATTCGGGAGTTGCGTAATCTTGTAGTCTGAGGAACTTGTATAAGTCATGAAGAAAGCAGTAGCAATGAAACTGACATGACCATAATGCTAAGCTAAAGGATGGGCCATGTCCATCACATCATTCTCCTAATGACGTGATCCCGTTCATCAAATGATAACAAATGTCTATGGTTAGGAAACATAACCATCTTTGATTAATGAGCTAGTCAAGTAGAGGCATACAAGGGACTATAAGTTTTGTCATTGTATTCACACATGTACTAAGTTTCCGGTTAATACAATTCTAGCATGAATAATAAACATTTATCATGAATTAAGGAAATAAATAATAACTTTATTATTGCCTCTAGGGCATATTTCCTTCAGTATCCCACTTGCACTAGAGTCAATAATCTAGTTCACATCACCATGTGATTTAACACCAATATTCACATCTGTATGTGATTAACACCCATAGTTCACATCGTCATGTGACCAACACCCAAGGGGTTTACTAGAGTCAATAATCTAGTTCACATCACTATGTGATTAACACCCAAAGAGTACTAAGGTGTGATCATGTTTTACTCGTGAGAGAAGTATAGTCAACGGGTTTGTCACATTCAGAGCCGTATGTATTTTGCAAATATTATTATGTATACAATGCTCTGCATGGAGCTACTCTAGCTAATTGCTCCCACTTTCAATATGTATCCAGACTGAGACTTAGAGTCATCTGGATCAGTGTAAAAGCTTGCATCGATGTAACTCTTTACGATGAGCTGTTTTATCACCTCCATAATCGAGAAATATTTCCTTAGTCCTCACTAAGGATAATCTTGACTGCTCTCCAGTGATCTACTCCTAGATCAAAATTGTACTCCCTTGCCAAACTCAGGGCGGGGTACACAATAGGTCTGGTATACAGCACAGCATACTTTATAGAACCTATGACTGTGGCATAGGGAATGACTTTCATTCTCTTTCCATTTTCTGCTGTGGTCGGGCTTTTAGTCTTACTCAACTTTACACCTTGTAATACAGACAGGAACTCCTTCTTTGACTAATCCATTTTGAACTCTTTCAAAAACTTGTCAAGGTATTTACTTATTGAAAAATCTTATCAAGCGTCTTGATCTATCTCTATAGATCTTGATGCCCAATATGTAAGCAGCTTCACCGAGGTCTTTCATTTGAAAAACTCTTATTCAAGTATCCCTTTATGCTATCCAGAAATTCTATATCATTTCCAATCAACAATATGTCATCCACATATAATATTAGAACTGCTATAGAGCTCCCACTCACTTTCTTGTAAATACAGGCTTCTCCAAAAGTCTGTATAAAACATATGCTTTGATCACACTATCAAAGCTTTTATTCCAACTCTGAGAGGCTTGCACCAGTCCATAAATGGATCGCTGGAGCTTGCACACTTTGTTAGTACCTTTAGGATCGACAAAACCTTCTGGATACAACTCCTCTTTAAGAAATATCCATTTAAGGAATGTAGTTTTGACATCCATTTGCCAGATTTCATAAAATATGGCAACTGCTAACATGATTCGGACGGATTTAAGCATCACTACAATTGACTAAATCTCATTGTAGTCAACACCTTGAACTTGTCGAAAACCTTTTGCAACAAGTCGAGCTTTGTAGATAGTAACACTACTATAAATGTCCGTCTTCCTCTTGAAGATCCATTTATTAATATGGCTTGCCGACCATCGGGAAAGTCCACCAAAGTCCACACTTTGTTCTCATACATGGATCCCATCTCAGATTTCATGGCTTCAAGCCATTTCGCGGAATCTGGGCTCATCATCGATTCCTCATAGTTCGTAGGTTCATCATGGTCTAGTAACATGACTTCCAGAACAGGATTACCGTACCACTCTAGTGCGGACCGTACTCTGGAAGACTTACGAGGTTCTGTAGTAACTTGGTCTGAAGTTTCATGATCATCATCATTAGCTTCCTCGCTAATTGGTGTAGGAATCACTAGAACTAATTTCTATGATGAACTACTATCCAATTTGGGAGAAGGTACTGTTACCTCATTAAGTTCTACTTTCCTCCCACTCACTTCTTTCGAGAGAAACTCCTTCTCTAGAAAGGATCCATTCTTAGCAACAAAGATTTTGCCTTCGGATCTATGATAGAAGTTGTAACCAACAGTTTCCTTTGGGTATCCTATGAAGACGCACTTCTCCGATTTGGGTTCGAGCTTATCAGTTTGAAGCTTTTTCACATAAGCATCACAGCCCAAACGTTAAGAAATGACAGCTTTGGTTTCTTGACAAACCACAGTTCATAAGGCGTCGTCTCAACGGATTTTGATGGTTCCCTATTTAAAGTGAATGCAGCTGTCTCTAGTGCATAACCCCAAAACGACAGTGGTAAGTTGATAAGATACATCATAGATCGCACCATATCCAATAAAGTGCGATTACGATGTTTGGACACACCATTACGTTGTGGTGTTCCATGTGGCGTGAGCTGTGAAACTATTACACATTGTTTTAAATGAAGGCCAAACTCATAACTCAAATATTCTCATCTACGATCAGATCTTAGAAACTTTATTTTCTTGTTACGATGATTCTCCACTTCACTCTGAAATTCTTTGAACTTTTCAAATGTTTCAGACTTGTGTTTCATTAAGCAGATATACCCATATCTGCTCAAATCATCTGTGAAGGTCAGAAAATAACGATACCCGCCATGAGCATCAACACTCATTGGACCGCATACGTCGGTATGTATTATTTCCAATAAGTCACTAGCTCGTTCCATTGTTTCGGAGAACGGAGTTTTAGTCATCTTGCCCATAAGGCACGGTTCGCAAGCATCAAATGATTCATAGTCAAGTGATTCCAAAAGTCCATCTTTATGGAGTTTCTTCATGCGCTTTATACCGATATGACCCAAATGGCAGTGCCACAAATATGTTGCACTATCATTCTTAACTTTGCATCTTTTGGCATCAATATTATGAATATGTGTATCACTATGATAAAGATTCAATAAACCATCAACATTGGGTGTATGACCATAGAAGGTTTTATTCATGTAAACAGAATAACAATTTATTCTCTGTCTTAGATGAATAATCATGTCGCAATAAAAATGATCTAATCATATTTATGCTCAAGGCAAACACAAAATAACATTTATTTAGGTTCAACACTAATCTCGAAAGTATAGGGAGTGTGCGATGATGATCACATCAATCTTGGAACCACTTCCAACACACATCGTCATTTCACCCTTAACTAGTCTCTGTTTATTCTGTAACTCCTGTTTCGAGTTACTTAGCAACCGAACAAGTATCAAATACCTAGGGGCTACTATAAACACTAGTAACGTACACATCAATAACTTGTATATCAAATATACCCTTGTTCACTTTGCAATCCTTTTTATCCACCAAATATTCAGGGCATTTCCGCTTCTAGTGCCCATTTCCTTTGTAGTAGAAGCACTCAGTTTCAGGCTATGGTCCATCTTTGGGCTTCTTCACGGGAGTGACAACTTGCTTGCCATTCTACTTGAAGTTCCCTTTCTTTCCCTTTGCCCTTTTCTTGAAACCAGTGATCTTGTTTAATCATCAACACTTGATGCTTTTTCTGTATTTCTACCTTCGTTGATTTCAGCATCACGAAGAGCTCGGGAATCATTTACGTCATCCCTTGCATATTATAGTTCATCACGAAGTTCTAGTAACTTGGTGATGGTGACTAGAGAACTCCGTCAATGATTGTCTTATCTGGAAGATTAACTCCGACTTGATTCAAGCGATTGTAGTACCCAGACATTCTGAGCACATGCTCACTAGTTGAGCAATTCTCCTCCATCTTTTACGCAAAGTACTTGTCAGAGGTCTCATACCTCTTGACACGGGCATGAGTCTGAAATACCAATTTCAGCTCTTGGAACATCTCATATGCTCCGTGACATTTCAAAAACGTTTTTGAAGTCCCGGTTCTAAGCCGTAAAGCATGGTGCACTGAACTATCAAGTAGTCATCACATTGAGCTAGCCAAACGTTCATAATCTCTGCATCTGCTCCTGCAATAGGTCTGTCACCTAGCGGTGCATCAAGGACATAATTCTTCTGTGCAGCAATGAGGATACACCTCAGATCATGGACCCAGTTCGCATCATTGCTACTATCATCTTTCAACTTACTTTTCTCTAGGAACATATAAAAAAAAGGGAAGCTATAACGTGAGCTATTGATCTACAACATAATTTTCAAAATACTATAAGGACTAAGTTCATGATAAATTAAAGTTCAATAAATCATATTACTTAAGAACTCCCACTTAGATAGACATCCCTCTAGTCATCTAAATGATCATGTGATCCAAACCAACAAACCATGTCCGATCATCACGTGAGATGGAGTAGTTTCAATGGTGAACATCACTATGTTGATCATATCTACTATATGATTCACGCTCGACCTTTCGGTCTCTAGTGTTCCGAGGCCATATCTGCATATGCTAGGCTCGTCAAGTTTAACCCGAGTATTCTGCGTGTGCAAAACTGGCTTGCACCCGTTGTATGTAAATGTAGAGCTTATCACACCGGATCATCACGTGCTGTCTTGGCACACCGAACTGTAGCAATGGTGCATACTCAGGGAGAACACTTGTACCTTTAAATTTAGTAAGGGATCATCTTATAATGCTACCGATGTTCTAAGAAAAATAAGATGCATAAAGGATAAACATCACATGCAATCAAAATATGTGACATGATATGGCCATCATCATCTTGTGCTCATGATCTCCATCACCGAAGCATCGTCATGATATCCAACGTCACCGGCGCGACACCTTGATCTCCATCGTAGCATTGTTGTCATCTCGCCACCTATTGTTACTACGACTATTGCTACCGCTTAGTGATAAAGTAAAACAATTACATGGCGATTGCATTGAATACAATAAAACGACAAACATATGGCTCCTTCCAGTTGCCGATAACTTTGTTACAAAACCTGATCATCTCATACAACAATTTATATCACATCATGCTTGACCATATCACATCAACAAGCCCTGCAAGAACAAGTTAGATGTCCTCTACTTTATTGTTGCAACTTTTACGTGGCTGCTACGGGCTTCTAGCAAGAACCGTTCTCACCTACGCATCAAAACCACAATGATTTTTCATCAAGTGTGTTGTTTTAACCTTCAACAAGGACCGGGAGTAGCCACACTCGATTCAACTAAAGTTGGAGAAATAGACACTCACCAGCCACCTATGTGCAAAGCACGTCGGTAGAACCAGTCTCGCGTAAGCGTACAGGTAATGTCGGTCTGAGCCGCTTCATCCAACAATAACGTAGAATCAAAGTATGACATGCTGGTAAGCAGTATGACTATTATCGCCCACAACTCTTTGTGTTCTACTCGTGCATATAACATCTACGCATAGACCTGTCTCGGATGCCACTGTTGGGGAACGCGGTAATTCAAAAAAATTCCTACGATCACGCAAGATCTATCTATGTGATACATAGCAATGAGAGGGGAGAGTGTGTCCACGTACCCTCGTAGACCGAAAGCGGAAGCGTTATGACAATGTGGTTGATGTAGTCGTACGTCCTCACGATCCGACCGATCTTAGCACCGAAGGTACGACACCTCAGTATTAAGCACACGTTAAGCTCGATGACGTCCCTTATACTCTTGATCCAGTTGAGATCGAGGGAGAGTTCCGTCAGTATGACAGCATGGCGACGGCGATGATGAAGTTACCGGCGTAGGGCTTCGCCTAAGCACTACGATGATATGACCGAGGTGTGTAACTGTGGAGGGGGGCACCGCACACGGCTAGAACAATTGTCAACTTGTGTGTTTAAGGGGTGCCCCCCTCCCCCGTATATCAAGGAGTAGAGGAGGGGGAGGGTCGGCCCTCTATGGCGCGCCCAAGGGGGGAGTCCTACTCCAAGTGGGAGTAGGATTCCCCCTTCCCAAGTTGGAGTAGGAGAGGAAGGAAGGGGGAGAGAGAGGGAAGGAAGGGGGGCGGGCCCCACCCAATTTGGATTGGGCTTGGGGGGCGCTCCCTCCACCTGGCCGCCTCCTCCTCTCTCCCACTAAGGCCCAATAAGGCCAATACACTCCTTGGGGGGTTCCGGTGACCCCCCGGTACTCCGGTAAATTCCCGAACTCTCCCAGAACCATTCCAATGTCCAAACATAGTCGTCCAATATTTTATGTCTCAACCATTTCGAGACTCCTCATCCTGTCCGTGATCACATCCGGGACTCCGAACTACCTTCGGTACATCAAAACACATAAACTCATAATACCAATCGTCATCGAATGTTAAGCGTGCGGACCCTACGGGTTCGAGAACTATGTAGACATGACCGAGACACGTCTCTGGTCAATAAACAATAGCGGAACCTGGATTCTCACATTGGTTCCCACATATTCTACGAATATCTTTATCGGTCAAACCGCATAACAACATACGTTGTTCCCTTTGTCATCGGTATGTTACTTGCCCGAGATTCGATCGTCGGTATCTCAAAACCTAGTTCAATCTCGTTACTGGCAAGTCTCTTTACTCGTTGAGTAATACTTCATCCCGAAACCAACTCATTATTCACAATTCTTGCAAGGCTTATAATGATGAGTATTACCGAGAGGGCCCAGAGATACCTCTCCCAAACACTGAGTGACAAATCCCAATCTCGATCTATGCCAACCCAACAAACACCTTCGGAGACACCTGTAGAGCACCTTTATAATCACCCTTTTATGTTGTGATGTTTGGTAGCACACAAAGTGTTCCTCCGGTATTCGGGAGTTTCATAATCTCATAATCTGAGAAACTTGTATAAGTCATGAAGAAAGCAGTAGCAATGAAACTGACACGATCATAATGCTAAGCTAACGGATGGGTCATGTCCATCACATCATTGTCCTAATGACGTGATCCCGTTCATCAAATGATAACACATGTCTATGGTTAGGAAACATAACCATCTTTGATTAACGAGCTAGTCAAGTAGAGGCATACTAGGGACTATAAGTTTTGTCTATGTATTCACACATGTACTAAGTTTCAGGTTTATACTATTCTAGCATGAATAATAAACATTTATCATGAATTAAGGAAATAAATAATAACTTTATTATTTCCTCTAGGGCATATTTCCTTCAGTTTATATTTTGTACTTCGATGTTGTGATGAATTGTTACTTATTCATGAGAAGTCTATGATAAAAGTTTTATGTTAAAGTTTTTTGTTCTCATAATAAGTTACATGATGCTTCTATGTCCGTATTTCGTTTTTATCGACTCCTCTCTCTCTCTAAGCAAGTGGACATGTTTTTCATTTTCGGTTTTCGCTTGAGGACTAGCAAGGTCTAAGCTTGGGGGAGTTGATACGTCCATTTTGCATCATGTTTACCTACTGTTATTTATGTTGTTTTACTGCATAATTATGCTTTTTGGAGTAATTATAATGCCTTTTCTCTCATAATATGCAAGGTACACACAAAGGGGGAGAATTCCGGCAGCTGGAAATCTGGACCTAAAAAAGCTACGTCGGGCTACCTATTCTACACAACTCCAAATGAGCTGAAACTTCACGAGGATTTTTTACGGAATAAATGAGAATTACTGGAGCCAATAAGTACCAGAGGGGACCACAAGGTGGGCACAACCCACCTGGGCGCGCCAGGGAGCCCAGGCACGCCCTGGTGGGTTATGATCACCTTGGCCCACCTCCGGTGCCCCTCTTATGGTACATAAGTCATTTTTACCTAGAAAAAATGAGGAGGACTTTCGGGACGAAGCGCCGCCGTCTCGAGGCAGAACTTGGGCAGGGGCACTTTTACCCTCCGGCGGAGCGATTCTGCTGGGGAAACTTCCCTCCCGGAGGGAGAAATCATCGTCATCATCATCACCATCAACTCTCCCATCTTGGGGAGGGCAATCTCCATAAACATCTTCAACAGCACCATCTCATCTCAAACCCTAGTTCATCTCTTGTGTTTAATCTTTGTACCGGGACTGTAGATTGGTGCTTGTGGGTGACTAGTAGTGTTGATTACATCTTGTAGTTGATTACTATATGGTTTATTTGGTGGAAGATTATATGTTCAGATCCATTATGCTATTTAATACCCTTTTGACATTGAGCATGATTATCATTTGTGAGTAGTTACTTTTTCTCTTGAGGTCACGGGAGAAATCATGTTGCAAGTAATCATGTGAACTTGGTATGTGTTTGATGTTTTGATGATATGTATGTTGTGATTCCCTTAGTGGTGTCATGTGAACATCAACTACATGACACTTCACCATATTTGGGCCTAGGGAATGCATTGTGGAGTAGTTATTAGATGATGGATTGCGAGAGTAACAGAAGCTTAAACCCTAGTTTATGCGCTATTCCGTAAGGGACCGATTGGATTCAAAAGTTTAATGCTATGGTTAGAATTTATTCTTAATATTTTTCTCGTAGTTACGGATGCTTGCGAGGGGGTTAATCATAAGTAGGAGGTTTGTTCAAGTAAGAACAGCATCTAAGCACCGGTCCACCCACATACAAAATTATCAAAGTAGCGAACACGAACTGAGCCAACATGATGAAAGTGACTAGATGAAATTCCCGTGTACCCTCAAGAACACTTTGCTTATCATAAGTGTCCGTTTTGGCCTGTCCTTTGTCTCCAAAGGATTGGTCTACCTTGCTGCACTTTTGTTACTACTACCGTTACTTGCTCGTTACAAATTATCTTGCTATCGAACTACTCTGTTGCTTACAATTTTGGCACTTGTAGACATTACCTTGTTGAAAACCTCTTGTCATTTTCTTCTACTCCTCGTTGGGTTCGACACTCTTACTTATCGAAAAGTCTACAATTGATCCCATATACTTGTGGGTCATCAGGTCTCCTCATGAGAAATATCAAAAGCATAGTATGGAGACGTGGAACAACATCCAAAACTATGTATGTCCGAAGCTAGGTAATCATGGCATGGCATACGATGGATATGATGCAAAGGAAGCATTTCAATATCATCACAAGAAAAACAAATGCCAATAACCATGGGCTTGTCATCTATGCCGTAAGTCAAAGTTGTGTTTATCTTAATGGCATATGCATAGTTAGTATGATGATATTGCAAATATGACATATTGTTGATCTCATGCATAGCATATGACAAGTCAAGTGGGTTGTCAAACATGATGTGACCAAAAGAATTGTCACAAGAAATCCTATGCAACATGGCATCACAACTAATAGACTCCACATGAAAATCATCAAACTCATCATAAATGGGCAAATCATTGCATGGGGAAATCATACTAGAATGAAGCATGGCAATAGGTGGCTCAACAGCATGCAAGCAATCAATGTTAAGATAGTGCACTAGTGGGACTAGAGCATCACCATCACCTATGTTACCTTTGTCATTCCACTCATGTGGTGTAGGTGAGGTGGGAAAGACCAAATGGTGGTCATCTTCTTCATCTTGATGGAACCATGTGAGGGTGTATCATATTCCACGATGGCCACCGTCTTGTCCATAGGAAGGACAAAGTCGTCCCGGATCAGCGCGTCATCATAAATGAGACCTAGCACCAAATGAGAAGACACAATACAGGTAGAGGTTAAGTTGTTAGAAATCAAAATGGCCTCACATGCCTTATCAACTACCTCACTCTATCTATGTGGTGGTGGCTCACACTCCCTCAAGGTGGGTGCACGCAATGTCACATATGGTGGAGTCAGTCATCTCACTCAAGTGGTGGGGGTTGTGGCTCTTCTCACATGGGAATTGTGGAAAGTCATCATATATGGGGCTAGTGGTGAACGCGCTCTCACTCTCAATATGGTGGCACAAGTCACTCAAGTCATCATACGTTGTCGTGGTCGAAGGGGTAAAATCCCATGCTCAACCATCTCATCACCGTCATCGTGGATGAAGGCCTAAGATGGCACATTCTCGCTCTCGCCTCCAAAGATGGAAGCATCATCCTTGCTCGTCACCATGTCGTTCGCCTACAAAGCTTTGTCCTCGAATGGCTCCATAGTCATCATCATCGCTGCACCGTCTTGAAAAAGAGTCGAAGTAGACTCGGCATCATCAATGCCACAAAAAGGAATGGCGGTGAAGTCGAACGAGGGAGCATCTGTTGGAAATATGCCCTAGAGGCAATAATAAAAGGATTATTATATTTCAATGTTCATGATAATTGTCTTTTGTTCATGCTATAACTGTATTATCCGGAAATCGTAATACACGTGTGAACACTTAGACCCAATGAGTCCCTAGTGAGCCTCTAGTTGACTAGCTCGTTATGATCAATAGATAGTCATGGTTTCCTGACTATGGACATAGGATGTCGTTGATAACGGGATCACATCATTAGGAGAATGATGTGATGGACAAGACCCAATCATAAGCATAGCATAAAAGATCGTATAGTTCGTTTGCTAGAAGCTTTGCCAATGTCAAGTATCTATTCCTTCGACCATGAGATCGTGTAACTCCCGGTTACCGTAGGAGTGCCTTGGGTGTATCAAACGTCACAACGTAACTGGGTGACTATAAAGGTGCATTACAGGTATCTCCGAAAGTATCTGTTGGGTTGACACGGATCGAGACTGGGATTTGTCACTCCGTATAACGGAGAGGTATCTCTGGGCCCACTCGGTAATGCATCATCATAATGAGCTCAATGTGACCAAGGTGTTGGCCACGGGATCATGCATTACGGTACGAGTAAAGTGACTTGCCGGGTAACGAGACTGAACAAGGTATTGGGATACCGACGATCGAGTCTCGGGCAAGTAACGTACCGATTGACAAAGGGAATTGTATACAGGGTTTGATCGAATCCTCGACATCGTGGTTCAACCGATGAAATCATCGAGGAGCATGTGGGAGCCAACATGGATATCCAGACCCCGCTGTTGGTTATTGCCCGAGAGTCGTCTCGGTCATGTCTGCGTGTCTCCCGAACCCGTAGGGTCTACACACTTAAGGTTCGGTGACGCTAGGGTTAGTAGGAAGTCAAGTATGTGACTACCGAATGATGTTCGGAGTCCCAGATGAGATCCCGGACGTCACGAGGAGTTCCGGAATGGTCCGGAGGTAAAGATTTATATATGGGAAGTCCTGTTTCGGGCATCGGGACAAGTTTCGGGGTTATCGGTATTGTACCGGGACCACCGGGGGGGTCCCGGGGGCCCACCGGGTGGGGCCACCTGCCCCGGGGGGCCACATGGGCTGTAGGGGGTGCGCCTTGGCCTGCATGGGCCAAGGGCACCAGCCCCACATAGGCCCATGCGCCTAGGGTTCAAGGGGGCAAGAGTCCTAGGAGGGGAAGGCACCTCCTAGGTGCCTTGGGGGGGAGGGAAACCCCCCTTGGCCGCCGCCCCCCTAGGAGATTGGATCTCCTAGGGCCGGCCACCCCCCCCTTTGGCCCTCCTATATATAGTGGGGGAGAGGAGGGACTTCATACCCTGAGTCCTTGGCCTTTGGTTGCCTCCTTCTCCCTCCCCAACACCTCTCCTCCTTCGTTGTGTGCTCGGCGAAGCCCTGTCGGAGTACTGCTTCTCCACCATCACCACGCCGTCGTGCTGCCGGTGGAGCTGTCTTCCTCAACCTCTCCTTCCCCCTTGCTGGATCAAGAAGGAGGAGACGTCGCTCGTCCCGTACGTGTGTTGAACACGGAGGTGCTGTCCGTTCAGCACTTGGCATCGGTGATCTGAATCACGTTCGAGTACGACTCCATCATCACCTTGCAAGCTTCCGCACGCGATCTACAAGTGGTATGTAGATGCAAGCTCTCTCCCATGACTCGTTGCTTAGATGAACTCATAGATGGATCTTGGTGAAGCCGTAGGAAAAATTTTAATTTTCTGCAACGTTCCCCAACAGTGGTATCAGAGCCAAGTTTATGCGTAGTTCTCTAATGCACGAGTAGAACACAATTTGTTGTGGGCGTTGATCTTGTCATCTTACTTGCCTCTACTAGTCTTTTCTTGCTCAACGGTATTGTGGGATGAAGCGGCCCGGACCAACCTTACACGTACGCTTACGTGAGACCGGTTCCACCGACTGACATGCACTAGTTGCATAAGGTGGCTGGCGGGTGTCTGTCTCTCCCACTTTAGTTGGAGCGGAATCGATGAACAAGGCCCTTATGAAGGGTAAATAGAAGTTGACAAAATCACGTTGTGGTGATTCGTAGGTAAGAAAACGTTCTTGCTAGAACCCAATCGCAGCCACGTAAAAGATGCAACAACAACTAGAGAACGTCTAACTTGTTTTTGCAGCGATTGATCATGTGATGTGATATGGCCAGAAGTTGTGATGAATGTTGAATTGTGATGTATGAGATCATGTTCTTGTAATAGGATTCACGACTTGCATGTCGATGAGTATGACAACCGGCAGGAGCCATAGGAGTTGTCTTTATTTTTTTGTATGACCTGCGTGTCATTGAAGAACGCCATGTAAACTACTTTACTTCATTACTAAACGCGTTAGTCATAGAAGTAGAAGTAGTCGTTGGCGTGACAACTTCATGAAGACACGATGATGGAGATCATGATGATGGAGATCATGGTGTCAAGCCGGTGACAAGATGATCATGGAGCCCCGAAGATGGAGATCAATGGAGCTTGATGATATTGGCCATATCATGTCACAACCATATAATTGCATGTGATGTTTATTATGTTTATGCATCTTGTTTACTTAGGACGACGGTAGTAAATAAGATGATCCCTTACAAAATTTCAAGAAGTGTTCTCCCCTAACTGTGCACCGTTGCTACAGTTCGTCGTTTCTAAGCACCACGTGATGATCGGGTGTGATGGATCCTTACGTTCACATACAACGGGTGTAAGACAGTTTTACACAGCGAAAACACTTAGGGTTAACTTGACGAGCCTAGCATGTGCAGACATGGCCTCGGAACACGGAGACCGAAAGGTCGAACACGAGTCGTATGGAAGATACGATCAACATAAAGATGTTCACCGACGATGACTAGTCCGTCTCACGTGATGATCGGACACGGGCTAGTCGACTCGGATCGTGTAACACTTAGATGACTAGAGGGATGTCTAATCTAAGTGGGAGTTCATAATTTTGATTAAGAACTTTATTATCATGAACTTAGTCTAAAACCTTTGCAAATATGTATTGTAGATCAATGGCCAACGCTCATGTCAACATGAACTTCAACGCGTTCCTAGAGAAAACCAAGCTGAAAGATGATGGCAGCAACTATACGGACTGGGTCCGAAACCTGAGGATCATCCTCATAGCTGCCAGGAAGCAATATGTCCTAGAAGGACCGCTAGGTGCCGCTCCCGTCCCAGAGAACCAAGACGTTATGAACGCTTGGCAAACTCGTGCTGATGATTACTCCCTCGTTCAGTGCGGCATGCTTTACAGCTTAGAACCGGGGCTCCAAAAGCGTTTTGAGCATCACGGAGCATATGAGATGTTCGAAGAGCTGAAACTAGTTTTCCAAGCTCATGCCCGGGTCGAGAGATATGATGTCTCCGACAAGTTCTACAGTTGTAAGATGGAGGAGAACAGTTCTGTCAGTGAACACATCCTGAAGATGTCTGGGTTGCACGCACGTATGACCCAGTTGAACATTAACCTCCCAGATGAGGCGGTCATTGACAGAATCCTCCAGTCGCTCCCACCAAGCTACAAGAGCTTTGTGATGAACTACAACATGCAGGGGATGGTAAAGACCATTCCTGAAGTGTTCTCGATGCTGAAGTCAGCAGAGGCTGAAATCAAGAAAGAACATCAAGTGTTGATGGTCAATAAGACCACTAAGTTCAAGAAGGGCAAGGGTAAGAAGAACTTCAAGAAGGACGGCAAAGATGTTGCCGCGCCCGGTAAGCCTGTTGCCGGGAAGAAGTCAAAGAATGGACCCAAGCCTGAGACTGAGTGCTTTTATTGCAAGGGGAAGGGGCACTGGAAGCGGAACTGCCCCAAATACTTAGCGGATAAGAAGGCCGGAAACACCAAAGGTATATTTGATATACATGTAATTGATGTGTACCTTACCAGTACTCGAAGTAACTCCTGGGTATTTGATACCGGTGCCGTTGCTCACATATGTAACTCACAGCAGGAGCTGCGGAATAAACGGAGACTGGCGAAGGACGAGGTGACGATGCGCGTCGGGAATGGCTCCAGGGTCGATGTGATCGCCGTCGGCACGCTGCCTCTACATTTACCTACGGGATTAGTTTTAAACCTCAATAATTGTTGTTTAGTGCCAAGTTTGAGCATGAACATTGTATCTGGATCTCGTTTAATACGAGATGGCTACTCATTTAAGTCTGAGAATAATGGTTGTTCGATTTATATGAGAGATATGTTTTATGGTCATGCTCCGATGGTCAATGGTTTATTCTTGATGAATCTCGAGCGTAATATTACACATGTTCATAGTGTGGATGCCAAAAGATGTAAAGTTGATAACGATAGTCCCACATACTTGTGGCACTGCCGCCTTGGTCACATTGGTGTCAAGCGCATGAAGAAGCTCCATGCTGATGGACTTTTAGAGTCTCTTGATTATGAATCATTTGACACATGCGAACCTTGCCTCTTAGGCAAAATGACCAAGACTCCGTTCTCCGGAACAATGGAGCGAGCAACCAACTTGTTGGAAATCATACATACCGATGTGTGCGGTCCAATGAGCGTTGAGGCTCGCGGAGGATATCGTTATGTTCTCACTCTCACTGACGACTTGAGTAGATATGGGTATGTCTACTTAATGAAACACAAGTCTGAGACCTTTGAAAAGTTCAAGGAATTTCAGAGTGAGGTAGAGAATCAACATGACCGTAAGATAAAGTTCCTACGATCAGATCGTGGGGGCGAATACTTAAGTCACGAATTTGGTACACACTTAAGAAAATGTGGAATCGTTTCACAACTCACGCCGCCTGGAACACCTCAGCGAAACGGTGTGTCCGAACGTCGTAATCGCACTCTATTGGATATGGTGCGGTCTATGATGTCTCTTACCGATTTACCGCTATCATTTTGGGGATACGCTCTAGAGACAGCTACATTCACTTTAAATAGGGCACCGTCTAAATCCGTTGAGACGACACCGTATGAATTATGGTTTGGGAAGAAACCTAAGCTGTCGTTTCTAAAAGTTTGGGGATGCGATGCTTATGTCAAGAAACTTCAACCTGAAAAGCTCGAACCCAAGTCGGAAAAATGCGTATTCATAGGATACCCTAAGGAAACTGTCGGGTATACCTTCTACTTAAGATCCGAAGGCAAGATCTTTGTTGCCAAGAACGGATGCTTTCTGGAGAAAGAGTTTCTCTCGAAAGAAGTAAGTGGGAGGAAAGTAGAACTCGATGAAGTACTACCTCTCGAACGGGAAAGTGGTGCAGCGCAGGAAACCATTCCTGTAATGCCCACACCAACTGAAGAGGAAAATGTTGATGATGATCAAGGTACTTCAGATCTAGTTGCTACTGAATTTCGAAGGTCCACAAGGACACGTTCTGCACCAGAGTGGTACGGCAACCCTGTCATGGAAATCATGTTGCTGGACAACAATGAACCTTCGAACTATGAAGAAGCAATGGCGGGCCCGGATTCCAACAAATGGCTTGAGGCCATGAAATCCGAGATAGGATCCATGTATGAAAACAAAGTATGGACTTTGACAGACTTGCCCGATGATCGGCGAGCGATAGAAAATAAATGGATTTTTAAGAAGAAGACGGACGCGGATGGTAATGTTACCATCTATAAAGCTCGACTTGTCGCTAAGGGTTATCGACAAGTTCAAGGGATTGACTACGACGAGACATTCTCTCCCGTGGCGAAGCTTAAGTCCGTCCGAATCATGTTAGCAATTGCCGCATACTATGATTATGAGATATGGCAGATGGACGTCAAAACGGCATTCCTTAATGGACATCTTAAGGAAGAGCTGTATATGATGCAGCCGGAAGGTTTTGTCGTTCCTCAGAACGCTAACAAAGTATGCAAGCTCCAGCGATCCATTTATGGACTGGTGCAAGCATCTCGGAGTTGGAACATTCGCTTTGATGAGATGATCAAAGCGTTTGGGTTTACGCAGACTTATGGAGAAGCCTGCGTTTACAAGAAAGTGAGTGGGAGCTCTGTAGCATTTCTCCTATTATATGTAGATGACATACTCTTGATGGGAAATGATACGAAACTCCTGGACAGCATTAAGGCCTACTTGAACAAGTGTTTTTCAATGAAGGACCTTGGAGAAGCTGCTTATATATTAGGCATCAAGATCTATAGAGATAGATCGAGACGCCTCATAGGTCTTTCACAAAGCACATACCTTGATAAGATTTTGAAGAGGTTCAAAATGGATCAGTCCAAGAAGGGGTTCTTGCCTATGTTACAAGGTGTGAGATTGAGCTTGGCTCAGTCACCGACCACGGCAAAAGATAAAGAAGAGATGAGTGTCATCCCCTATGCTTCAGCCATAGGATCTATTATGTATGCCATGCTGTGTACCAGACCCGATGTAAACCTTGCCGTAAGTTTGGTTGCAAGATACCAAAGTAACCCCGGCAAGGAACACTGGACAGCGGTCAAGAATATCCTGAAGTACCTGAAAAGGACAAAGGACATGTTTCTCGTTTATGGAGGAGATGAAGAGCTCGTCGTAAAGGGTTACGTCGACGCTAGCTTCGACTCAGATCTGGATGACTCTAAGTCACAAACCGGATACGTGTATATGTTGAATGGTGGAGCAGTAAGCTGGTGCAGCTGCAAGCAGAGCGTCGTGGCGGGATCTACATGTGAAGCGGAGTACATGGCAGCCTCGGAGGCAGCGCATGAAGCGATTTGGATGAAGGAGTTCATCACCGACCTAGGATTCATACCCAATGCGTCGGGGCCGATCAAACTCTTCTGTGACAACACTGGAGCTATTGCCCTTGCCAAGGAGCCCAGGTTTCACAAGAAGACCAGGCACATCAAGCGTCGTTTCAACTCCATCCGTGAAAATGTTCAAGATGGAGACATAGAGATTTGCAAAGTGCACACGGATCTGAATGTCGCAGATCCGTTGACTAAACCTCTCTCGCGTGCAAAACATGATCAACACCAGAACTCTATGGGTGTTCGATTCATCACAATGTAACTAGATTGGTGACTCTAGTGCAAGTGGGAGACTGTTGGAAATATGCCCTAGAGGCAATAATAAAAGGATTATTATATTTCAATGTTCATGATAATTGTCTTTTGTTCATGCTATAACTGTATTATCCGGAAATCGTAATACACGTGTGAACACTTAGACCCAATGAGTCCCTAGTGAGCCTCTAGTTGACTAGCTCGTTATGATCAATAGATAGTCATGGTTTCCTGACTATGGACATAGGATGTCGTTGATAACGGGATCACATCATTAGGAGAATGATGTGATGGACAAGACCCAATCATAAGCATAGCATAAAAGATCGTATAGTTCGTTTGCTAGAAGCTTTGCCAATGTCAAGTATCTATTCCTTCGACCATGAGATCGTGTAACTCCCGGTTACCGTAGGAGTGCCTTGGGTGTATCAAACGTCACAACGTAACTGGGTGACTATAAAGGTGCATTACAGGTATCTCCGAAAGTATCTGTTGGGTTGACACGGATCGAGACTGGGATTTGTCACTCCGTATAACGGAGAGGTATCTCTGGGCCCACTCGGTAATGCATCATCATAATGAGCTCAATGTGACCAAGGTGTTGGCCACGGGATCATGCATTACGGTACGAGTAAAGTGACTTGCCGGGTAACGAGACTGAACAAGGTATTGGGATACCGACGATCGAGTCTCGGGCAAGTAACGTACCGATTGACAAAGGGAATTGTATACAGGGTTTGATCGAATCCTCGACATCGTGGTTCAACCGATGAAATCATCGAGGAGCATGTGGGAGCCAACATGGATATCCAGACCCCGCTGTTGGTTATTGCCCGAGAGTCGTCTCGGTCATGTCTGCGTGTCTCCCGAACCCGTAGGGTCTACACACTTAAGGTTCGGTGACGCTAGGGTTAGTAGGAAGTCAAGTATGTGACTACCGAATGATGTTCGGAGTCCCGGATGAGATCCCGGACGTCACGAGGAGTTCCGGAATGGTCCGGAGGTAAAGATTTATATATGGGAAGTCCTGTTTCGGGCATCGGGACAAGTTTCGGGGTTATCGGTATTGTACCGGGACCACCGGGGGGGTCCCGGGGGCCCACCGGGTGGGGCCACCTGCCCCGGGGGGCCACATGGGCTGTAGGGGGTGCGCCTTGGCCTGCATGGGCCAAGGGCACCAGCCCCACATAGGCCCATGCGCCTAGGGTTCAAGGGGGCAAGAGTCCTAGGAGGGGAAGGCACCTCCTAGGTGCCTTGGGGGGGAGGGAAACCCCCCTTGGCCGCCGCCCCCCTAGGAGATTGGATCTCCTAGGGCCGGCCACCCCCCCTTTGGCCCTCCTATATATAGTGGGGGAGAGGAGGGACTTCATACCCTGAGTCCTTGGCCTTTGGTTGCCTCCTTCTCCCTCCCCAACACCTCTCCTCCTTCGTTGTGTGCTCGGCGAAGCCCTGTCGGAGTACTGCTTCTCCACCATCACCACGCCGTCGTGCTGCCGGTGGAGCTGTCTTCCTCAACCTCTCCTTCCCCCTTGCTGGATCAAGAAGGAGGAGACGTCGCTCGTCCCGTACGTGTGTTGAACACGGAGGTGCTGTCCGTTCAGCACTTGGCATCGGTGATCTGAATCACGTTCGAGTACGACTCCATCATCACCTTGCAAGCTTCCGCACGCGATCTACAAGTGGTATGTAGATGCAAGCTCTCTCCCATGACTCGTTGCTTAGATGAACTCATAGATGGATCTTGGTGAAGCCGTAGGAAAAATTTTAATTTTCTGCAACGTTCCCCAACAGCATCATCTTGAAGCACATTAGGATTGGACATCGTGGTGGTACTAGCCTCATGCTCGCCGTCTTGGAGCTTGGTCTTCGAGAAGTGTGCTTGGGGTGGATAAGCCTGGGCCTTCATGAGTTCTTGTTCCGCCCTGGGAGCACTAATGTAGTTGTCGTCGAGGGACTTGTAGTTCTCGCGGAAGATAATTTTGGAGATGTTGTTGTTCACTCCCATCATGAAGTGGAACTTCATCCAAATGGGGTCGTTCACGCCGGCACGTGGCAAAGATTTCTTCATCTCCTTGAAGTACTTGTCAATGGACTTGGATCCTTGGATGGTGTTCTCCAATTGGCGTTGAAGATGTTCCGTGTAGGTGGAAGGCACAAACTCTCGCCACATAGCTTTCTTCATCTCAGGCCAACTCATGGCATAGCTCTTTGAAGGTGTGTGAAGCCACCATGTCAACGCGTAGTCGTGGAAGTTACTTGTGGCACACTTCACTTGATCTTCGAAGGGGACTTGATGTAGCTTGAGTTAGTCATACATCTTGCACTCCCACTCGAGATACACCTCGAGGTCTTGAGTCCCATAGAAAGGAATCTCGTGGTCGGTGTCAAGGTCGTAGTATCTCGTGGAGGTCACGGACTTGAGCTCGGGGAGCTTCTCTTGAGGTGCGGGTCGGCGAAGACACCGCAAGTACAAAGACAAAGATGCCTTGAAGTCGCTTGGCGAAGATGCCAAGGTAGATGGTGAAGTCATAGAGCGGTGGTTGGTGTTGAGCTCTTGACATTCACGTTCTTGTCGATGATGGTGTCAATGCCGATGTGATCTTGCTGGAAATGGTAGCTTGGAAGGATGTGCACTTGAGCATCTTCTCGAAAATGAGGAAGACCTATTGCAGTTGTTGAAGAGGACCTTGAGCTCCTCCATTTGAGCATCCATCTTGGGGTCCAAATTGTTCTTCATGGCATCGAACTCGTCGTTGTTTTTGTAGACCGAAGTAGATGCGCTTTGCCTATCCATCACAAGGCTTGAGCAAAGGTGAGTAGGAAAATGAGAAGACGATACCAAAGTTACCTTTTCCGAAGATTGAAAATGTATCGAGTATCACTCAATGAGATGCTACAATAGGGGAATTGGTACTGGGTTTGTTTCTCACACCTACACAAGTAAAGCTTATGGAGGAGCTTGGTTAGGATATGTGCCACAAAATTTCAAGCAAATGTTAGTCAAGATATTGAAAATGTTGAGAAGGTGTACAAAATTGCAAGTAAAGCAAGTAGACCAATAGCAAAGAGTGGCACACGGAAACACACACACGTATAGATAAATGGGGTCGTGCAACCAAGGAGTGAGCTCAAAATGTGGAATCCACAGAAAACGCTCGTGTTGCACAACTCTAGAGAGACGCTAGCACGATTACTCAATAGGCAAATACGACACTTGCGCACAACCTATGAGATGCAAAATCTATCAACTTTCTATCCCAAGTATGCTATATACGTATCATGTTCCGGTGTTTCGCACACGATGATCCAAGATGATCAATATGGTAATATGATATGCAATGTGGCGAAGCTATGGCTATTGCCTACAATCTCTTTGTTTTTCTCTTTTTGCTTAAAAGCTTATTATTATTTTTCTTTGGCCACTTTTGCAAAATGCTTGAACCAAGGTAGCAATTGTGTATGCGGGAACAAACTTGTGACACAATAGATGATATGATGATACCAAGATGAGGATACCAAGATGATATGATATGTATGCAATGGAAGGTATGGATCACTAATGTGCACAAGTAACGTTGCCGGTAATACTCAAATGGCTAGTCTCGATAGGCAAGTGACGCAAAATGGCTTGGGGTTAACAATACTATGGCAAGAAGAATGTATAATGATGGGATACCACGATACCAAGATGATATAGAGGTTATTGTTCTTTCTTACGGTTAGGGTGTCAAAATGGTGAAGGTGGGCGATGACGAATCCTTGACGAAGTTGAGCGGTGGTGTTAGCCGAAACACCCTAGGAAATGGAAAAACAACAAACTCAAAATCTCCAACGGAGAATGACAAATGGTGGTAGCGGAATGCATTGGTGGTTCCGGAGTTGGCAATGCGGAAGTGGTGGTGGTGGTTGATGAAGAAGCAACCGTCCCTAAGTATCCGAAACACCTTAGGAGACTCAAGTCACCACTCAAGCAACCGCAAATGCTATATGGATCAAAATGGGTTAGGTTGCGGAAAGCAATGGTGGTTTTGCGGATGATATGGTAGAGGCCTAGGCAAAGTTGCCAAAATTCTCAAAATTTTGATGTAGTAAAATTATGTTGGAACCAATCTAGATAAATGGGGGACTTCGGGAGTGAAAGTTATGGCCGAAACGGTGTTCTTGTTGGGATGATTCTGGAGGGTGCGGGCACCTGGGGGTACGTGGTGCGGGTGCCCAGGGTGGTCAGCGGGGTTAGCCGAATTTTGTCCGGGGGTGCGTGCACCCGGGGGTTCGGGGTGCGGGCACCCGGTGGTGGCCGAAATTGGGCGAAAATTATGGGAAATGGATGAAATTGGTGGATTTCGTGGTGGGAAAGGTGGGGATGGATGGGAGAAGGCTAGATCCAGTTGCCAAACAACTAATCCATGGACCAAAATAACAAAATCTCACCAGAACCAACAAAATAGCAAGAAAAATTTTTGGGGCTATTTTTGTGGGGATTTTCAAATTGGGACCAAAAAGCAACGAAATTAGGCTAGCAAATGGGGGTAGGGTCTCCAAGATGTGAATCAACCTTGCTCATGATACCAAGATGTTGTAGGGTGAAACCCTAGAGGGGATCTTTTCACACTTGGAGGGAGAAAAGGAGCAAGAACACAAGAAAACACAAGGGAAATCACTCCAAACAAACCCAATCGCACATCTACTAGAGTAGCAAACACATAGATCCACAAGAATACATGAACAATCAAAGGAAACAAGCACTATGTGTAAAGTTCTTCCCAAATCCAAGAAGGAGATGAGGTCTTGATGATCATATGATGGGGATCCTTCCCTAGATGGGGGTCTTGATTTCCACTAGGGATCTTCTCCTAGGAGGTCTTGATCTCCTAGAGAAGTGGATACAAGGAGCAAAGCTCTCTAATATCTCTCGTATACTTTCCTATCCTCACAAATGAGCTAGGGGAAGAGTTTATATAGGCTAGGGACGAAATCAGAGGGAAAGAGGGGTACAATGGTCATATTACCCGAGTTGCACGCAGGCAAAATCGGCGGAGTCCGGGCACCCGGGGTAAAGGGGTTCGGGCACCCGGACCAGTTAGAGGGAGGCGCCAAAGAGGGGGGTCGGGCACCCGGACGGGTTAGAGGGCCGGCAGCCTAGCCGCAGTAGAGGCCGGGCACCCGAGGGTTGCGTCGCTGGCACCCGGAGGCTAGGCCCAGCGCCCAGCAGGGTGGCCGGGAACCTGGGGCAGCGGGCAGCGCCCAGGCTAGGGCGGCCAGGGCACGCAACAGCCGGTGGCCGGGCACTTGGGGGCACAGGGGCCGGGCACCCGGGGTGTCTAGTGGCTCCACTCCTTCGTGCCCTTCTTCCTTCTCCTTCCTCCATGTGTGCTCGAGTCTCCCCCCTAGCTTCTTCGTGGTCAAGTCCTTGGTACCTAAGAAGGCACAACAAATCCGTTTGAGGTAGAACCCAACTATCCTGTGAATCCGATTGACGTTCGAAGAGGAAAGAATTAACCTCGGTTCCGATTGCGCATGCTCTTGTCATTGGTCCACCTCGTGCTTGATGAGTTGTAATAGAGTCCATGGGGATGATGTAGGGATGCTCCGCATCAAATACCCTTCATCTATATGCTAGTGCTAATTCTCGGTGGAGAAAAATTCTTGTGCTCAAGACTTGACTTTTCAAACTTTCATTGATTTCTCTTTCGTTGGCCTCCGGCTGCCTGCCGGCCGGCCAGCCGACAACAATGACGGCCATCTTCTTATTCTGCTCTACCTATAGATCGTGCCGGAGATCTTTGGCGCGCAAGGAGGCCATGGTGGGAGTGGTGCGGAAGAGGATAAATGTCCTATAAGAGGATGAATGCGGCTATGGCCGGGGTTGCAGTTTATATAGCGGGCTTAAGGCAATGGTGGGCGGCAGAAGGACGGACGGGTGTCTTCAATGTCGACGCCAGTGGGAGGTCGCGTCCACTCTAGCTGAGCATGAATGCGGCACTGACGCTTTGGAGCGGCGACGACCGTTTCGGGCGGGAACACACGCGGGCGGGGGGGGGGGGGGGGGGGGGTGTCTTGTGTGAGCCAGGGTTGTCAGAAACGGGCGTGGATGCTGTCCAGACGCCCGCAGAGCCCCTCCCCACGTTTGTCTTTGATTTGCGGGAGAAAGTGTGTCTGGAACACGCTGCAGATCGATGGAGGACCTCGTTTGATGACACAACACATTCGGACCACGCGGTCCGAACAAGGGTCGTCGTTGGAGATGCCCTAACATCACTATTCTGTCCTTGCAACATACTATTATCCGAGCTCCACGTGTAGGCAAGTATCACACGTATATACAACAGTTTTTGTATTTTAATTTTACATGTAAAAATTTCAATAAATAAATAAATATTTTGTTTAACTGCGTAGTTAACCGTGGCTACGTACCGCGTGCTCTATCCGAAATCACCACAAATTCTCTCTCTCTCTCAAAACAAAAATAAAAAAAATCACAATAAGTCAAGCACGACTCAAATCCGGTTTCAATGGAAAGAAATCCGAAACCAGGTAGTATAGTATCTGAGGTCGGTACACACAACCAATAAATAAGCACGGCTTAGGTCGATCCTTGCATTGCATATCGAGGTCGCAATCCCCAACGAGGCAGCGTGCGCGATCGCAGCGGCAGCCATGGATCCACAACGAGACTTCCCCGCCGACCTGCTGGCGAACATCCTGATGCGCCTCCCGCCCAACACCCGCCGCCGTCTCCGCCTCGTCTGCCGGCACTGGCGCCACGTCGTCGGCACGCGCACGGCCACCAGCCTGCGGAGCCGCGCCAAGACACTCGTCGCCGCCACGGGCTCCGCCTGCGTCATCGACAACCTATGGGCTCCATGGAAGCCCAGGGAGCTGTGGCCGGACTTCATGGCACACCGCTACAAGGACATGAGCGTCGTGGGAACCTGCAACGGCCTCGTCTGCCTCTGTGATGACCGGGAGCTCGGCGGTGCCATCACCGTGGCCAACCCTGCCACCGGCGAGGCGCTGAACCTCCCGCCGCTGCCACCGCCGCGTTTTGATGATCAAAGCACGTGCTACGATAGGAGCTGGCACGCGGCCTACAGCTTCGCCTACCTCCCGACCTCGGGGCTGTACAAGGTTGTCCACGTCCCCTGCCACCTGGACCGGTCCGTCTACGACAGGGTGCACGTGTTTACGCTAGGGGAGAAATCGTGGCGGGGTGTGCCGGCCAGCTCCACCGCGAGATGTAGCCTCGGCGACAACGTCATCAGCGTCGACGGCGTGACGTACTGGACCACGCCGGAGGCCGACAAGGTCATGTCGTTCGACCTCGAGCACGGACGCTTCACGTCCATTAGGTCACTACCCTCCGTAGTGTTGTCCAGCTCCAAAAACGGCAGCAGCTGGCACCTAGGAGATGTGCACGGTAGGCTGGCCATCGTCTTTACCCAGCTCTCGTCGGCAATGGAGAGGACAGAGGTCTGGGTAATGCAGGGTCGTACGGTGGGGCAGATAAGGTGGAACTGCTGGTACATCATTCAGACGAGAACGCCGCCGCACCAGCCGCGGGAGCCGTCATCGAGAACAAAGATGCGGCGTCTCACGTGGCCGCTCCTCGTCCAGGACGAGCAGATCCTCACATGGGAGTGGTCGTTGTATGAACGAGATCATGTCTTGTACAGGCACAAACCGATAGTAGACCACACAAGGAAGGCGAAGCACGGCATAGTGGATGTCAACGAGAGGAATCGGGGGACGGTGGTCGCCGACATTAACATGCTGCCACACCGCAACGACCGCCGAACGTTCGCTTACGTGGAGACCAAGGAACCGCTGAGTGCCTACGGGCCTCTTGCGTCACCATTTCCCCTTTACATGCAATCATCTTCGTCGTCATCAACCCGCTCTCATCTTCCAACAAAGCGCGGACACTACAAGCATAGCTATTGAAGAGCTCTACCACCTCGGCCTTGTTATCCAGTTCGCAGGAATAGAAAACATGTTGGCCAGATGTAGTTTTTTTTTTTAAATAGTTTGGATTGTTTACCGCATGTTTCACGTGGTGAGATGTATGTTAAATGGTTGTTAACCATAAGTCAATTCTTTAGGCTTCATGTTAGATTTTTCAATTGACTGTTTAGTTATACTGTAAATCTCAATCGGTATCAATCGAGTTGTCAAATAAACAAAAGGTCAAAAAAGATAAAGGCAAAAAATGTAAAATCCCGTTTGCTGATATCAAGTTAGAGTTTAGTTAATCTCAATCAATTGATATCTAGCCTCATCTATTTTCTTGTGCTAATTTGTTCTATTTATTTATTAAAGAAGGTTTTCTTATTATTTCTATTACCAGAGTCACAACTGTCGACATTATGTTCCAAAAAACATAAAGCCAGATTGATCAAGACTACCTAATGCATTACATGAAACTCACACAAGATAGAGCAGTCCATGGTCCATCATGGGTACACCCAACCCCAAAACACTTCTTAAGATCTCTGAAGGAAAACAACATCACCATCATCCAGTAGCCCACTAAAAGTTTCTCCTGTTTCCTAGAAGTGGGAAGCCGAAGATAACAACTGACGAACAACATCAAGAGTCTTGCTCAACTTAAAATCGTATTTTAAAACATCCTTAATCTAAATGCAGTCGAGCAGTACATGGCCAAATCATCAAGACTAACAACTTTATTGCCAAACCCATGTCTGGTGAGTAAGTCGTATTATCAAGATTAACCAAAGGAAAATATGAAATTTAAGAGGATTCTTAACTTCCATAGAAATTTACATGGAAAATACAATATGATTTTAAAGCAACTTCTGACAAAAGGAGCTAACTGCAAACAAGTTTGTGCTACGTAAATACATGTTTACCGTACAATTGTACAAAATAAGAACGCAATAACCTATTTATCTCATTAATCACATACGATTCTTCTGCCAAGATTTATGTTTTTTTTTGCGTTTTTAAAGAAAGGCATGCACATCCGTTGGGCCTTGATCTCGTGTCTTGCCACGGTTTTTGTCTTTTGGCGCCGAACACACTCATTGTTGTTGTTTTGCATGCATGAATCTCGGTGCAGGGTACCGTGTCCACGTCAACGTGTGGAAACGTTCGGGATATTACGATTTGGTCGCGAACCAAAGCCTTATCCTCCTTCCCTTTCGATCACGTCTGACCCACACACCACTCTTCAGCGTCGGCGACTCCCCCGGCGAGCTGCGGCGGCAGCACGAGGAACCCGAGAAGATCTCCGGCGTGGGGGGGGGGGGGGGGGGGGGAGGGAGGAGGGGGGATGGGTGCGCGGCATGGTGGGCTCCTGGGGCGTGCGATGCATGGGGTGGATGCTCGCGCGCATCTCGTCGAAACAAGGCTCGATGTGCGGCGGCCGGGGAGCAGGGCAGTGGCTGAAAAAAAAGAAAGGTGTTTATTCTGAAATGCCTTAGTACATCAATAATTTGAAGAGGGCGATGTAGCTCGATAATTTGAAGAGGGCGACGCACCACGGGTTTTGTTTATGACAGAATTTACCCTCACACACATGGGATGGACATCCCCTCGATACTCAATACATTTTGTTTCCTCACAAAAACTAACGGTTGGAATTCTCAAAAAAAGAAAAAACTAACGGTTGTTTTAGGAAATCGATGATGTAGCAGGATAGACGATCTGACGAAAAGAGCCCGAGAAAGGAGTACTACCCGTGCCGTGCCCGACCCGAAATAACCTGAGAGAGTACGATTTACATCAGGTCTCAAGGAAAGGAAAGCCTACACTAGCCTACGGAGTACGTATTCGACGACAATGTTGCCAAGGTGGCACACCATCGATCTATATATCCTCCCATGCATCATGCATGTTGAGGGACGACGTTGCGAGGTTGCAGCAGCGATGAATCCTCAGCGCATCTACAGGGACTTCGCCTCGGACGTGCTGGTGAATATCCTGGGGCGCCTCCCGCCCAGAACCCGCCGCCGGCTCCGGCTCGTCTGCCGGCACTGGCGCCACGTCGTCGACAGGCGCACGCCCACGGACATGCGGAGCCGCGCCAAGACACTGGTCGTCGCCACCGGCTCTGCGTACGTCCTCGACGACCTATCAGCTCCGGGCAAGATCAGAGAGTTGTGGTCCAACTTCCACACGGCACGCCGCTACCTGGCCATGAACGTGGTCGGCACCTGCAACGGCCTCGTCTGCCTCTGCGACGGCCGGGAGCCCGGCGGCGCCATCACCGTGGCCAACCCTGCCACCGGCGAGGCTCTGACCATCCCGCCGCTGCCCCTGCCACCACCGTGCACCGTCACCAATGAGCAGGACATAGGCTCGAACAGTACTAACCTCTGGCACCAGGCGTGTAAGATCGATGGGAAGCGTTGAACCCTTTGCTCGGGCCGCATGTGTATTTATAGAATAGTTGCCGTGGCTTACAAGGTTTTGGAATATCGCTAGGATCCTTCCAGAATACAACGAGAGATCGAAACAACTTGGAGAAGAAGAACAGAAGAAGAGATAGATACAGAGACGGTTTAAACATCAACATCTATCCCTACGTTTCCTATTCTAACATCCTCCCGCAATCCAAACCTATGAAAGTTTCTCTAGGTTTAGATTGTACTTGAACTCATTTAGTCTCCTCGTGGTAAGTGGTTTAGTGAAGCCATCAGCCAGTTGATCTCCTGTGGGAATAAATTTGATGTCAAGCAGCTTTCGTGCTACTCTTTCTCTCACAAAGTGGAAGTCAACCTCTATGTGTTTTGTACGTGCATGGAACACCGGATTTGCAGAGAGATAAGTAGCACCAATGTTATCACACCATAACCTTGCAGCCTGTGGAGACTTAATTCCCAGCTCGTACAGAAGAGTCTGGATCCACATGATTTCAGCGGTTGCTTTGGCAAGAGCTTTGTATTCTGCTTCAGTGCTTGATCTTGACACAGTAGCCTGTTTCCTAGCGCTCCATGACACAAGATTTGATCCCAAAAACACAGCAAAACCACCTGTGGATCTTCTATCATCAGGGCATCCTGCCCAGTCAGCATCTGAGTATGCACTGACCAACATGGATGGTGACTTGACAATCTTGATTCCAAGTCCCATTGTGAATTTTAGATACCTCAGAATTCTCTTTACTGCAGTCCAGTGAATTGTACTTGGTGCATGTAAAAACTGACATACTTTGTTGACAGAATATGAAATATCAGGTCTAGTCAATGTTAAGTATTGTAGAGCACCAACAACACTCCTATAGTTTGTTGCATCATTCGGTCCAAGTAATTCACCCCCTTCAACTGTAAGTTTCTCAGAAGTGGAGAGTGGTGTACTAACCGGTTTGCAATGTTCCAGTCCTGCCCTTTTTAGGATATCTGTGGTGTATTTTTCTTGTGTAAGAAGTATTCCATCCTTGATCTGTCTTACCTCTATACCAAGAAAGTAATGAAGATTCCCCAAATCCTTGAGTGCAAACTCCACATTAAGATCACGAAGGAGGGAGGTAGTAGCTTCTGAACTGGAACTAGCAACAATTATATCATCAACATAGACAAGAACAAACATAGAGATGTTGCCTTTATGATAAAAGAATAATGAGGTATCTGCCTTGCTTGGAATAAACCCAAGTTGTTGTAACTGAGTACTCAACTTGGAATACCAGGCTCTTGGGGCCTGTTTCAAACCATACAAAGCTTTGTCCAACTTGCAGACAAAATGAGGTGTGCTTTTATTCTCATACCCTGGTGGTTGCCGCATGAACACTTCTTCCTCAAGAACACCATGAAGAAACGCGTTCTGAACGTCTAGCTGACGCAAACTCCACCCTCTGGAAATAGCAATAGACAAAACAAGTCGAACAGTAGCTGCCTTAACAACAGGGCTAAAGGTATCCTCATAATCAATTCCAAACCTTTGCTTAAAACCCTTTGCAACCAATCTGGCCTTGTATCTATCTATACTGCCATCAGACTTTCTTTTAATCTTATAAACCCATTTGCAATCAATCAAATTCTTTCCCTCTTTTGGTGGTACAAGATGCCACGTTTTATTTTTCATAAGTGCTTGATATTCATTGTCCATAGCCCCTTTCCATTCTTTGTGAGCAAGAGCTTCGGCTAAATGAATGGGTTCACCCGAACTAGTGAGAAAAGCAAACTTGCGAGGATCATACCTTACTGTACCGTCCTTGTATACCTTGGGTTTGGATAGTCCTGATTTTGATCTAGTGTGGCGCTGAGGTATCTCGGATGATACACGTATGGGGGCTGTTGCAGTTTCCTCATCTCCAGAGCCAGCCGCAGAAGATCCAGCCAGATCATCCTGGACTGCCGCGCCACAGCGCTCCGGATCCAAGGAAGGCGCCGGATCTGGTGAGATTCGCCTCGCGTCAGGCGCCGCGGCAGGGCTATGCATGGTACTGGGCCCCGCATCGGACGGGCTGTCGGCCACAGGACGCGCTGGTTCCCGTGTGGCGCGTGTGGACGGGCTGCACCCCGCGCCGTCTGGGTCCACGCCCGAGTCCTGGTCGGCCACTGGACCGGCGGGTGGGCTGGCCCCGCCATGTGGCGCTACGGGAGACGCGGGGAACGCCGCTGCGCGTCGGACGACCGGACTGGCAGCCTCGGATCACGCGCCGTTATCAACCTGGGATCGCGCACCTTCCCTGGCACTGCAGTTCTGCACAGGATCAGCATCGGATCCAGCGCCACTTTCGTCCTCTTCTGCACACATAAAATCATAGCCAAAAACTGCATTTTTCTCATGAGTATCTGAATTTTCTTTTGAACTAGTCACATGATCATGTTCTATTAATTCTCCCCCGTGATCAGTACGTAACAAAGGATCCGAGAGAAGAGAAATTTCTGCTCGAAGGAGGGCTCCGGCATTTGGATGAAGTTTGGCAAAAGGAAAAATTGTTTCATCAAAGATCACATCCCTGGAGATGTAGATGCGTCCAGTTGAGATTTCTAGACACTTGTAACCCTTATGAAGATTGCTATAGCCAAGAAAGACACATTGAGTGGAGCGGAACTCAAGTTTGTGGCGATTATATGGGCGTAGGTTAGGATAACATGCACATCCAAAAACTTTGAGAGAATTATAATCTGGCTTTTGATGAAACAATCTTTCTAAGGGAGTTGTGTTTCCAATCACCTTACTAGGCAAACGATTGATAAGATACGTGGCAGCAATAAATGCTTCGTCCCAATACTTTAGAGGCATAGATGCATGAGCAAGTAGGGAAAGGCCTACTTCAACAATATGACAGTGTTTGCGTTCGGCAGAACCGTTCTATTGGTGTGCATGAGGACACGAAACATGATGTTCAATACCTATGCTCCGAAAGAAAGAGTTGAGTTTCTCATACTCTCCTCCCCAGTCACTCTGGACTGCAATAATTTTCTTGTCAAATTGACGCTCAACGAGTTTTTGGAATTCTTGGAAGACAGAGAAGACTTCGGATTTGAACTTAAGCAAGTATATCCATGTAAACTTACTATGATCATCAATGAAGCTAACATAATATTTTTTTCTTCCAAAAGAATCTTTGGCATGACCCCATACATCACTGAATATTAGATCCAACGGAGCATGAGACACACTATTTGACTTAGGATAGGGGAGTTGATGACTCTTGGCACACTGGCAAGCATCACAAACAGACTCTTTATTCTCACTACTGGACAATTGAAGATTGCCTTTATTCACTACTTGATCGACTATTTTTAAAGAAGGATGACCTAATCTTTGATGCCACCTCTCTAAGGATGGTTTGACGACGGAGTAGACTTGACGATGATGCTTGCGGCTAAAGGCTCTTGATGTGATAGGATATAGACCACCGACGCATCTACCGTGATGGAGGAGCTCCCTCGTTGCCCGATCCTTAATGAAAAAAATACTTGGGATGAGTTTCAAAGAAAACATTATTATCAGCTGACAAACGAGACATGGAAGCAAGATTTTTGTTGGCTTGAGGGACATGAAGAACATCTTTTAGGAGAAGATCACGTTTAGAATTAGGAAAATTAATGGAAGATTGACCAATGTGACATATATCCATACCTCCTCCACTTGCGGCGGTGTTTATTTGCTCATTGCCATAGTATCTTTCCCGGTTTGCAAGCTTCTCTAGCTCACTGGTGACGTGATCTGTGGCTCCGGAATCAGCATACCAGATGGTGTCCCCAGCTTCTTCTTGCTCCCTGATGGCTGCAGCAACGTGGCGCTCCTCGGGCACGAAATCTTCATCGTATCGATGCCAGCAGTCCTTCACTTCGTGCCCTGGCTTCTTGCAAAGCTGGCACCGTGGCCTGGTGTTGGAGTAGGAGGCGCCGGAGGGACGTGAGCCAGTGTTGTTGGCGCGCCCACGCCCCCCGCCGTTGTTGTTGTTGCCGCGTCCACGTCCTGGCTGGTGACCGCGGTGACCACGGCCTCGGCCTCCAGTGCCGCGACCACGAGAGATGGAATTAACCGAAGACTGACGGATGTTGTTACCTTGTAGCAGATTCATACGGGCTTCAAAACTTAGCAACTGATTGTAGAGTTCTTGGACTGTCACCGGTTCAATGCGTGCAGCCAGGGCTGAGATCACCGGGTTATACTCGATGTCCAGCCCTTTGAGCACATAGGAGGTTAGCTCTCCTTCAGAGAGGGGATCACCGGTGCAGGCAATCTCATCAGCGAAGGCCTTGATCTTCGCCAGATACTCAGGCAAGCCCATGCTCCCTTTGTGCAGATTGGCGAGGGCGATGCGGGTGTTGACGATCTGTGCTTGCGTCTGGGAAGCAAAGGAGGCGTGGATGGCACTCCACACCTCGGCCGGCGTCTGAAGAGTAGCGACCTGCGCAAGAATCTCACGTGATAGAGACCCCATAAGGTATCCTTGTACCTGTTGCTGCTGGGCGTACCAGATCGACCGGGCGTAGTTGAAGACTTGCTCCTCGTTCCCATCTTTGGTGATGGTGATGGTAGGAGGGGGCGCCGGGCTTGCGGCGTCAAGGAAGTGTTCCATCTGTGCTCCCTTGATTTGGGGAAGCACGATGGCCTTCCAGAGGAGGAAGTTCGTCCTCGTGAGCTTCTCAGATGGAGGAGACCCGAGAGAAGAGACGCTGCTGAAGGTGGAAGAAGATGCGTAGGTGGATGGAGCAGATTGGGTGGACAGGGCGCTCATGGTGGATCCAATCAAGGAGGTATTGGTGGCGTCAATGGTGGAGGCAGCGGTGCTGGCATTGGTGCCTGTCATGTTTTCTCTCGATGTCTCTCTCTGGATAGGTTTCAAGTTTCTCTCTCGACCAAACTAGATCGATCTCTCAGGGAAAACTAGACGTACGAGAGGAAGGGCTCTGATGACCATGTAAGATCGATGGGAAGCGTTGAACCCTTTGCTCGGGCCGCATGTGTATTTATAGAATAGTTGCCGTGGCTTACAAGGTTTTGGAATATCGCTAGGATCCTTCCAGAATACAACGACTTGGAGAAGAAGAACAGAAGAAGAGATAGATACAGAGACGGTTTAAACATCAACATCTATCCCTACGTTTCCTATTCTAACAAGGCGTACAGCTTCGTGTACCTCCAGACCACGGAGCGGTATAAGATCGTGCACGTCCCGTGCCACGTAGCCCGGTTCGTGTTCAACGCGGTGCACGTGTTCACTCTGGGGGTGCCGTCGTGGCGGGAAGTTCCGGCAGGCCCCGTCGCAAGATGTGACCCCGGTCATGGCATCGTCAGCGTCGACGCCGCCTCCGCGACCGCCACGTATTGGGGCACGCCCGAGGGGAAAGCGAAGGTCATGTCGTTCGACCTCGAGGAGGAACGCGTGACGTCCATTATGCCACTACCGTCCGTGCTGTCCAACGCCAAAGAGGGCTGCAGTTGGCACCTCTTAGAGGTGCAGGGGAGCCTGGGCATCGTCGTTCGCCGCGGCTCATCGTTAAAGACGGAGGTGTGGGTGATGGGGGGCACGACGAGGGGACAACATATCAAGTGGAGCCGCTGGTACATCGTGCAGATGAGCGGCATGCTACGGCATCTCACGCGGCCAACCTTCGTCCATGGCGGGCATGTCCTGACATGGGGGTGGTGGCGGTGCGGAAAACAAGGATCTGTCTTGTGTAGGCACACACCGAGCGACGACATCGCGGAGGCGAAGCGCGGCGTGGTGGAGCTCGGCGAGAGGAACTTGGGGACGGTTGTCGCACGTATTGATATGGCAGACGACGATCGTCGAACTTTTGGGTACATCGAAACCAAGGAACCGTTGAGTGTTTACCTGCATGCTGGAGGGTCTACATGCCTCATCAGTTGGGACTGGAATCCTTAAGTACTACATCATGGGACAAAGGAAGCAGTAGATATAGATAGGAGAAGGGCGTTCCGATCAAACATATTGCGCTACATACTGCGCTGGCCCCACCAGCTTTTTTCATACATATTTGAATTGTATATACGTTAAATTCTAATATATATGAGTCTTTATATGATTTGTCCTACATTCCAAATTCGTTGTCTTAGATTTATCTGAATACGGAGGTATCTAGACACGTTTTAATGTTAGATACATCGGCACTAAAACGTGTTAGATACCGCGGTATCTACATAAATCTTACACAACCAATTTGGGACGGAGGTTATAATTTGAATTATGATCCAGTTCAATGGAATACTTCAATGCATTCCAAATATATGTAGATGCAGATAATCTACATAAATGGGACTGTCCAACTATCATACGCCTGATTTTCAATTCGATTTAGGTTGTATTTTACTCCAGTCCTGTATTGACACGTGTCTCTCTTGTGTAATCAGTCCAGGCTTGGCACAAACAAATCCTAGTGTTCTCATTCTCGTTTCAGGTCAAATTCCCCACCCCTCCTCTAACGATTGTGAACATACAAAACATACAGTGTGATTGCTTCATCTGCCCTTCCGATCATGTTCTTCTTCTCTAGGCTCATCCGGGACAAGCAGCTGGGAGTGATGCTACTTATGATCCAGACCGCAGCCAACTGCAACCACCCAGGCTGCTTGCTTGGTTCCCTTGCTGCTATTGCTTTCGCTAAAGTTAAATTATATGTTAAGAGATAGTATTGTTAAGAAACATTCCATGCATGTTTCATGATAAGTACAACATGACACAAACAACACACATTAAAATATGTGAACTCAAATTATTTTATGGATTTATTTCAGACTTTTCAGTGATGTTCGTTCAGTGAGAGAAGCCGTTCAACGTCCCGTCAACTGCGAGGAGCCTGTGGTGATTTCGTCAATCTCATTATGTTATGGCTCAGTATGTCGGAGGTGCCCATAGGGCTAGTGTGTGCGCGTGCATGCATTCATAAGGATGAGTGCATCTGTGTATGTGTGTGTATATGAGTGTCAACATTTGTACTGTGTTAAAAAAAAGGTGAACTAAAGTTATCAATGATCATGTAGTTGATTGGATCCAGTGTGGGTACGCCTATTCTTCCATGATCACATAATTTATTTCACAGAAGATCAAATCCAAAGCATGCCTGGCTTCAGTGATGCAATTTTTTGAGCCAATCGGAACAAAGTCAGAACTAGCTACCAAGCCCTTAGTCAATCTCATAGGCCAAATCTTCGCCACTTGCCCTCTGGATCAGTGTAATATATGGTTGTTTATTGCTCGGTCAAAACCAAATCTCTGTCATGTACGGCACCTTTGAATTAACAAGACATTGCTTCATTTTGTCCACATCACACGTACGGCTTGCACATTGCACACGGATTGCTTCATTTTGTCCATCAGAACTGCATGTACATTGCAAGACCAGCACCTAGCTAGATAGTATAGTAGCCATGTTCTTCCCTGGGCTCTCGCGCCAGCACGGTGCTCCCGAAGCTTCTCCGTACGACGACAGAGACCACAGCTTGGTGGTGCTCCTGACCTTCGCCATCTTCTTCTCCTTCGTCGTGCTCTACCTCGTCGCCGGTGTCCTCTGGGCCTCGGTGATCACCGCCTTGGCCGTCGCCATCTCGTTCTGCTACCTCAGCGCCCGCCGGCGTGCTGCGCTGAGGCGTGGCGAGGTGGTCGTCGTCAGCATGCGTCTTGCTCCGAACAACGGTGGCCTGCATCATCCTGACCCCGCCGGGTCAGGGCTTCCTGCGTTCGCGTACAAGAGGGAGGGTGGCGGCGGCAACACGGTGGCTGGGTCAGGGTGGGCGCAGTGCGTCATCTGCCTGGGGCTCGTGGAGGTCGGCGAGATGGTCCGGCAGCTGCCGGCGTGCAAGCATATGTTCCACGTGGACTGCGTCGACGCGTGGTTGCGCTCGCACTCGACGTGCCCTATCTGCCGCGCTGTCGTCGTCGAGCTCACCGTCGGGCTGTCGTCCGAGCCGCCTCCCGTTTGACGTCCTGGCCGTCCCGCACTATTGGCGGTTCTACAGGAACTAGTGTCGTAGTTAAATGTATTTGTTTCAGAATACACTGACTGCTGTATATGTAGTTTAAATCGTTTGGTGTTTGCCAACATCACCTTGATCTTCCTCAGAAAAAAAAACATCACCTTGATCTTGCGGCCTAACCTGAGTTTGGTATATATATCTGTCGTCTTCCCGCGGTTGACGAGAGATGATAGAAGAAACAGCCGAACTGGAGAGCAAACTGTAAGGATTGAGATCAAGAGGGGTGACTATGTCTCTAAACTATTCGGTACTGCCAGGACCTCCCGAAAAACTTTCGGCATCATCCAGAACAATTTCGGATCGTATTCTCTCATTCTTGTTTATCTCCGAGCTCTCCTAATTATCACTAGTCGTTAAGTGTGCGACTCGACATGTTCGATAATATGCGGATAATAATGGGATCTGGACATCCATAATAATTTTTGCATGCCAACAAAGATCTTTATCGACCGAACCTTCTGTTCTCGTTTACCATTCCCCTTGCAACATGATACTTTACAAAACCCAAGGCGAAACTTTACGGTATCCTCATAATCAACACTTTGATCACTATACATATTTATCCTTTGTACTATTGACTCGTTCCTGTATTTCGTTGTCTCCATGGCTAACAGCTTGGTCACTATGTCTTGCTAGATGATAATGAACACTGTAATATATAGTGGGGCAGAGTGTATCTCTCCATCATCGAAGAAGCGAATCTCAATTTCAAAATATCAAATGCCAGAACATATTTTTTTGGTACCTTATTGGCACCTTCGATGTAGGAATGCATGATAGTCAATCACTCAATTATAAAGTACTTGAACGTGGAAAGGCTTTATTTACATGGTCAATACATATAGGGCTACCCGCAAAAAAAAGATACATATAGGGTTACTTGCACAAGTTTTGTCAATCGGGTAAGACGAGATCATACAATTCACTTGGATAGGTTAATGGTTAGAACAGGCAAACCTATCTAACCTATAAACCTGGCTATACTACCCGCCATTCTAGCGCACCTGCAAGCGCTAGAGATTCTGGATCGAGCGATCTTTTTACTGTACTGCTTTTTAATTACACTGGTCGCCGCTGGTTAACCGTTGGTTTGTTTTGCACCTGTGTGACTTCATCAAAGGTGGATGACGGGTAGGCCTTGTTGATTGTGGGTCATGCAGTCCGTCGTTGGGTTTCTCTGATTTTAGGTACATGAGTTGTGGGACGTGGGAGATGGGAGGCCGAGGGATCTCCGTGGGGTGAAACCCTAGCCCCACCTATGGAGTGAAAATATCCCCTTCCCTCCTCACCATCCGCCGCCTCTCCTCGTCTCTCTCCACCGTACGCCTCAACTCTGTCGCCACCTCTCCCTCCGTCGTCCGCCTTCTCAAGTTCTGGCATGGAAGGAGGCGACCACTGATAACCCACAAGTATAGGAGATCGCAACAGTTTCGAGGGTAGATTATTCAACCCAAATTTATTGATTCGACACAAGGGGAGCCAAAGAATATTCTTGAGTATTAGCAGTTGAGTTGTCAATTCAACCACACCTGGATAACTTAGTATCTGCAGCAAAGTGTTTAGTAGCAAAAGTGGTATGATAATAAAGGTAACGGTAGCAAAAGTAAAGATAAATATCTTTGGGTTTTTATAGTAGTTGTAACAGTAGCAACGGAAAAGTAAATAAGCGAAGAACAATATGTGAAAAGCTCGTAGGCAATGGATCAGTGATGGATAATTATGCCGGATGTGATTCCTCATGCAATAGTTATAACATAGGGTGATATAGAACTAGCTCCAATTCATAAATGTAATGTAGGCATGTATTCCGTAAATAGTCATACATGCTTATGGAAAAGAACTTGTATGACGTCTATTGTCCTACCCTCCCGTTGCAGCGGGGTCCTTACGGAAACTAAGGGATATTAAGGCCTCCTTTTAATAGAGAACCAGACCAAAGCATTAACACATAGTGAATACATGAACTCCTCAAACTACGGTCATCACCGAGAAGTATCCCGATTATTGTCACTTCGGGGTTGTCGGATCATAAAACATAATAGGTGACTATAGACTTGCAAGGTAGGATCAAGAACACACATATATTCATGAAAACATAATAGGTTCAGATCTGAAATCATGGCACTCGGGCCCTAGTGACAAGCATTAAGCATAGCAAAGTCATAGCAACATCAATCTCAGAACATAGTGGATACTAGGGATCAAACCCTAACAAAACTAACTTAATTACATGGTAAATCTCATCCAACCCATCACCGTCCAGCAAGCCTATGATGGAATTACTCACGCACGGCGGTGAGCATCATGAAATTGGTGATGGAGGATAGTTGATGATGACGATGGCGACGAATCCCCCTCTCCGGAGCCCCGAACGGACTCCAGATCAGCCCTCTCGGGAGAGATTAGGGCTTGGCGGCGGCTCCGTGTCGTGAAACGCGATAAAACTTTCTCCTTGATTTTTTTTCTCCCCGAGACAGTATATATGGAGTTGGAGTTGAGGTCGGAGGGTGTCAAGGGGGCCCACGAGATAGGGGGCCGCGCCCTAGGGGGCGCGCCCCCCTATCTCGTGGACAGGCCGTGGGCCCCCTGGCACTAATTCTTTCGCCAAAAATTCTTATTAAATCTGAAAAGTGCCTCCGTGGATTTTCAGGACATTCCGAGAACTTTTCTTTTTCTACACATAAAACAACATCATGGCAGTTCTGCTGAAAACAGTGTCAGTCCGGGTTAGTTTCACTCAACTCATGCAAGTTAGAGTCCAAAACAAGGGCAAAAGTGTTTGAAAAAGTAGATACGTTGGAGACGTATTAACTCCCCCAAGCTTAAACCTTTGCTTGTCCTCAAGCAATTCAGTTGATAAACTGAAAGTGATAAAGAAAAAGTTTTACAAACTCTGTTGCTCTTGTTGTTGTAAACATGAAAAGCCAGCATTCATGTTTCAGCAAATATTATGAACTAACCATACTAACAATAACACATAGGTCTCATAATTACTCATATCAATAACATAATCAGCTAGCGAGCCATAATAATAAAACTCGGATGACAACACTTTCTCAAAATAATCATAACATGATATAATAAAATGGTATCTCGCTAGACCTTTCTGAGACCGCAAAACATAAATGCAGAGCACCTTTAAAGATCAAGGACTGACTAAACATTGTAATTCATGGTAAAAGATCGGACAAGTCATACCCAATATAAACCAATAATAATGAATGCAAATGACAGTGTGCTCTCCAGCGGGTGCTTTTAATAAGAAGGGTGATGACTCAACATAAAAGTAAATAGATAGACCCTTCGCAGAGGGAAGCAGGGATTTGTAGAGGTGCCAGAGCTCGATTTTAAAATAGAGATTGAATAACATTTTGAGCGGCATACTTTTGCTATCAACGCAACAACTATGAGATGGCTGTATCTTCCATACTATATGCATTATAGGCAGTTGCCAAACAGAATGGTAAAGGTTTACACTCCCCCAACCACCAACAAGCATCAATCCATGGCTTTCTCGAAACAACGAGTGCCTCCAACATACAACAACCCTGGGGGAGTTTTGTTTAATTATTTTGATTTGCTTTGATCTTTTTGGATCATGGGACTGGGCATCCCGGTTACCGCCCCTTTCTCATGAGTGAGGAGCGGAGTGCACTCCTTTTGAGAATAACCCACCTAGCATGGAAGATATAGGCAACCCTAGTTGAAATATGAGTTGCTCGAGCATACAAAACAGAATTTCATTTGAAGGTTTGGAGTTTGGCACATACAAATTTACTTGGAACGGCAGGTAAATACCGCATATAGGTAGGTATGGTAGACTCATATGGAACAACTTTGGGGTTTAAGGAGTTTGGATGCACAAGCAGTATTCCCGCTTAGTATAGGTGAAGGCTAGCAAAAGACTGAAAAGCGACCAACTGAGAGAGCGACAACAGTCGTAAACATGCATTAAAATTAATTTACACCGAGTACAAGCATGAGTAGGATATAATCTACCATGAACATAAATATCATGAAGGCTATGTTGATTTGATTCAACTACATGCGTGAACATGTGCCAAGTCGAGTCACTTAATTAATTCAAAGGAGGATACCATCCCATCATATCACATCATAATCATTCTAATAGCATATTGGCACGCAAGGTAAACCATTATAACTCATAGATAATCAAGCATGGCACAAGCAACTATAATCTCTAAATGTCATTGCAAATATGTTTACTTCATAATAGCTGACTCAGGAACGATGGATCATCATATTTACAAAAACAAGAGAGGTCGAGTTCATACCAGCTTTTCTCATCCCAATAAGTCCATCATATATCATCATTATTCCCTTTCAGTTGCACGACCGAATGATGTGTATAATAATAAGAGTGCACGTGCATTGGACTAAACTGGAATCTGCAAGCAATCAACTCAAGAGAGAAGACAAGTAATATGGGCTCTAAGTTAAATAAACAATCATACATATAAGAGCCACTAAGCATTTTCAATATGGTCTTCTCGACCCCCAAAAGAAAGAAAAGAAAAGAAAACTATTTACACGGGAAAGCTCCCAACAAGTAAAAAGAAGAACGAGAAATCTTTTTGGATTTTCATTTTAATTTCTACTACAAGCATGGAAAATAAACTAACTAATTTTTTTGGTTTTTCTCAAGGTTTATCAAAAACACAAGAAGAAAACTAAAAAAAGAAATTTAAACTAGCATGGATAATACAACGAAAGAGTATGAGCACCGGCAACTAGTGTGTGAACATGAATGTAAAGTCGGTGAGAAATACGTACTCCCCCAAGCTTAGGCTTTTGGCCTAAGTTGGTCTAATACCAGTGACCGCCTGGCTGATATCCATAAGTGAAACTGGGGTAATACTGAGATGAAGAGGCGACCGCCTCCTGAGCAGCAGCGTGTTGGCGAGCTGCCTCCATTTCCCTCTCATATTCAGTGGCTTCTTTCCTGGTGACAACATATCTTCCTTTTGTCTGATAATCAAAAAGGTAGGGAGCAGGAAGAGTAACAGGGACGACGTTGCGTCTGTTATAGGTTAGTCGATAATGGAGGAATTGTTTATTCCTCTCAAGAAAATGATGATCAAACATAGCTGCTTTATCCAAATAAACAGGAGGTACAATCATATTCCCCTCTCGTGGAGCTATATTAAGAAAATTAGCCACACGGGTTGCATAAATTCCTCCAAAGATATCACCCCTTCTACTATTATTCTGCAACCTACGTGCAACTATTGCCCCCAAGTTATAACCTCTATAACCTGACATAGCACTCTTGAGGACACAAAGATCAGGGGCACACATGTGACATACTTCGCCCTTACCGTTAATGCATCTACAAATAAAGAGAGCAAAGTAATGTATAGCAGGAAAATGAATGCTCCCTATGGTAGCTTGTGTTACGTCCCTACAGTAATACTAGCAAGAAAATCTCTAACTTCAGATTTGGGAGGATCATTAACATTACCCCACTGCGGGAGTTTGCAAGCAGTTGTGAAATCCTCTAAATCCATGGTATAAGATGTATCATAAATATCAAACATAACACTAGGAGAATTACGCGCAGAAATATATTCGAACCTCCGCACAAAGGAATCAGTCAATTGATAATATTGAGGACACTTATCTTGTAAGAAGTCCTCCAGCTCGGCATTACGCACATACGCATCAAATTCCTCCTTGAAGCCTGCTTCGACCATAAAATCATCGGATGGCCACTTGCAAGCCCGTACATTTGCGTCCGTTGGCAAATTAACATCTTGTTCGCGTATAGCAATCCTTGGCCCTTTCTTTGCTGAGGAACCACCTTGGTACATTCTTCTAAGCATATTTCTTTTTCTAAAAATTTCTGAAATTTTAGTAACTTCAAAATAAAAGTGGATAAAACTAAACAAGATTGATAGCAACTACTCCTACAAGTGCCTAGAGCCTAAATCATGCATTGGAATTGCTTGGGACCTAAAAAATTTAACATGCAAGCTCAAGAACATGGTCACCTATGCAGCAAAAATTTGCAGTGAATAAAGCACTAGAACAAAAACTAATTGGACCAATGGAGGAGTCACATACCAAGCAACAATCTCCCAAAGCAGTTTTGCGAATGAAGCTTTGAGCTAAGAGATCGAAAATCGCAGCAAAACGAGCTAGAACTCGTGCTTGAGCTGGATGTGGATTTTTTTTTTGGTAGAAGAAGTGTGTGGGTGCTGGCATAAGTGGAGGGGAGCCACCAGAGGCCCACGAGACAGGGGGCGCGCCCTACAGGGGGGTGCGCCCTCCTCTCTCGTGGCCTGGTGCTTGCCCCTCCTGTAGTGTTTTCAGTGCCTAAAATCCTCAGATATTCTAGAAAAAATCATACTAAATTTGCAGGGTATTTGGAGCACTTTCATTTTCGGACTATTTTTTAATGCACGGATAATTCAGAAAACAGGCGGATAATACTATTTTTGCTTTATTTATTCTAAATAAAAGAAAATAAAAAGAGGGTACAAAAGGTTGTGCTTTCTAGTCTCATCCATCTCGTGATCATCAAAATGAACCCACTAACAAGGTTGATCAAGTCTTGTTAACAAACTCATTCCGAATAACACGGAACCGGAGAAATTTCGAATAACACTAAGTTACCTCAACGGGGATATGAAAATCCCCAACAATGAGAATCATACTTTTTCTTGACAGTAGGGAGATGAAATTCAAAACCTCCAAAAATGATAGTTGGAACTTTTTCAATAGAATTGATGCTATGAACTTGAGATTGTTTCCTCGGAAAGTGTACCGTATGCTCATTACCATTAAAATGAAAAGTGACATTGCCTTTGTTGCAATCAATAACAGCCCCTGCAGTATTAAGAAAAGGTCTACCAAGGATAATAGACATACTATCGTCCTCGGGAATATCAAGAATAACAAAGTCCGTTAAAATAGTGACATTTGCAACCACAACAGGCACATCCTCACAAATACTGACAGGTATAGCAGTTGATTTATCGGCCATTTGCAAAGATATTTCAGTAGGTGTCAACTTATTCAATTCAAGTCTATGATATAAAGAGAGAGGCATAACACTAATACCGGCTCCAAGATCACATAAAGCAGTTCTAACATAATTTCTTTTAATGGAGCATGGTATAGTTGGAACACCCGGATCTCCAAGTTTCTTTGGTATTCCATCCTTAAAAGTGTAATTAGCAAGCATGGTGGAAATTTCAGCTTCCGGTATCTTTCTTTTATTTGTAATGATATCCTTCATATACTTAGCATAAGGATTTACTTTAAGCATATCAGTCAAGCGCATACGTAAGAAAATAGGTCTAATCATTTCAGCAAAGCACTCAAAATCCTCATCATCCTTTGATTTGGATGGCTTAGGAGGAAAGGGCATGGGTTTCTGAACCCATGGTTCTCTTTCTTTACCGTGCTTCCTAGCAACAAAATCTCTCTTAGCATAACGTTGATTCTTTGATTGTGGGTTATCAAGATCAACAGCAGGTTCAATCTCTACATCATTGTTTTTGCTAGGTTGAGCATCAACATGAACATTGTCATTAACATTATCACTAGGTTCATGTTCATCACCTGATTGTGTTTCAGCATCAGAAATAGAAATATCATTGGGATTCTCAGGTGTGTCTACAGTAGGTTCACTAGAAGCATGCAAAGTCCTATCGTTTTTCTTCTTCTTCTTTTTAGAAGAACTAGGTGCCTCTAAATTATTTCTCTGAGAATCTTGCTCGATTCTCTTAGGATGGCCTTCAGGATACAAAGGTTCCTGAGTCATTCTATCATTTCTAGTAGCCACTCTAACAACAAAGTCATTTTTATTATTCAATTCATCAAGCAAATCATTTTGAGCTTTGAGTACTTGCTCAGCTTGAGTAGCAACCATAGAAGCATATTTGCTAGCGCGGTGAAGTTCATCTTTAACTCTAGCCAGATTATCACCTACGCGTCCTATCTCGAAAGCATTATTCTTTAACTCTCTACCAACATAAGCATTAAAACTTTCTTGTCTAGCCATAAAGTCATCAAATTCATCTAAGCACGAGCTATGAAATTTAGTAGAGGGTATTTCAACTTTATCATATCTATAGAGAGAATTTACCTGGTGTCGGGTTATCAAGACAATGTGGTTCTTCAGGCGGTAAATTAAGACCATGTATTTCTGCAATAGGAGGTAAATTCTTAACATCTTCAGCTTTAATACCTTTATCTTTCATTGATTTCTTTGCCTCTTGAATATCTTCAGGACTGAGAAATAAAACACCTCTCTTCTTCGGAGTGGGTTTAGGAATAGGCTCAGGAGTTGGCACAATTGGTTCAGGAATTACTTCAGGAACTGGCTCAGGAAGAGTCCAATTATTTTCATTAGTCAACATATTATTCAATAATATTTCAGCTTCGTCGATTGTTCTTTCCCTGAAAACACAACCAGCACAACTATCCAAGTAGTCCTTCGAAGCATCGGTTAGTCCATTATAAAAGATATTAAGTATTTCATTTTTCTTAAGAGGATGATCAGACAAAGCATTAAGTAACCGGAGAAGCCTCCCCCAAGCTTGTGGGAGATTCTCTTTTTTGATTTGCACAAAATTATATATTTCCCGCAAGGCATCTTGTTTCTTATGAGCAGGGAAATATTTAGCAGAGAAATAATAAATCATATTCTGGGGACTACGCACACAAGCATGAGCAAGAGAATTATACCAAGTCTTAGCATCACCCTTTAATGAGAACGGAAATATCTTAAGCATATATAAATAGCGAGACTTCTCATCATGAGTAAACAGGGTGGCTATATCATTCAACTTGGTAAGATGTGCCACAACAGTTTCAGATTCAAGGCCATAAAAAGGATCAGATTCAACTAAAGTAATAATATCAGGATCAACAGAGAATTCATAATCCTTATCAGTAACACAGATAGGTGAAGTAGCAAAAGCAGGATCGGGTTTCATTCTAGCATTAAGAGACTGCTGCTTCCATTTAGCTAATAATTTCTTAAGATCATTTCTATCATTGCAAGCAAGAATTTCCATAACAGCTGTTTCATTCATAACATAACCCTTAGGAACAACAGGTAAAACATAATCATTGGGGGGACCTTCATCATCACTATCATCAGTAATAGGATCTTCAGTAATTTCATTCCCCCTAAATCTAGCAAGTTGTTCATCAAGAAATTCACCTAATGGCAAAGTAGTATCAAGCACAGAAGTAGTTTCATCATGCTTAGCAGAAGTGGCATCATCAATAACATGCGACATATCAGAATTTATAGCAGTAGCAGCTTTAGGTGTCGCAAGCCTACTAATAACGGAAGGAGAATCTAGTGCAGAGCTAGATGGCAGTTCCTTACCTCCCCTCGTAGTTGAGGGCAAAATAGTAGTTCGATCGTCTTTCAAGTTCTTCATAGTGATCAATAGATATAAATCCCAAATGACTCAGAGAATAGAGCTATGCTCCCCGGCAACGGCGCCAGAAGTTAGTCTTGATAACCCACAAGTATAGGGGATAGCAACAGCTTCCGAGGGTAGAGTATTCAACCCAAATTTATTGATTCAACACAAGGAGAGCCAAAGAATATTCTTGAGTATTAGCAGTTGAGTTGTCAATTCAAACACACCTGGATAACTTAGTATCTGCAGCAAAATGTTTAGTAGCAAAAGTGGTATGATAATAAAGGTAACGGTAGCAAAAGTAAAGATAAATGTTTTTGGGTTTTTGTAGTAGTTGTAACAATAGCAACGGAAAAGTAAATAAGCGAAGAACAACATGTGAAAAGCTCGTAGGCAATGGATCAGTGATGGATAATTATGCCGGATGCGATTTCTCATGCAATATTTATAACATAGGGTGATATAGAACTAGCTCCAATTCATCAATGTAATGTAGGCATGTATTCCGTAAATAGTCATACGTGCTTATGGAAAAGAACTTGTATGACGTCTTTTGTCCTACCCTCCCGTTGCAGCGGGGTTCTTACGGAAACTAAGGGATATTAAGGCCTCCTTTTAATAGAGAACCGGACCAAAGCATTAACACATAGTGAATACATGAACTCCTCAAACTACGGTCATCACCGAGAAGTATCCCGATTATTGTCACTTCGGGGTTGTCGGATCATAAAACATAATAGGTGACTATAGACTTGCAAGGTAGGATCAAGAACACACATATATTCATGAAAACATAATAGGTTCAGATCTGAAATCATGGCACTCGGGCCCTAGTGACAAGCATTAAGCATAGCAAAGTCATAGCAACATCAATCTCAGAACATAGTGGATACTAGGGATCAAACCCTAACAAAACTAACTTAATTACATGGTAAATCTCATCCAACCCATCACCATCCAGCAAGCCTATGATAAATTTACTCACGCACGGTGGTGAGCATCATAAAATTGGTGATGGAGGATGGTTGATGATGACGACGGTGACGAATCCCCCTCTCCGGAGCCCCGAACGGACTCCAGATCAGCCCTTCCGAGAGAGATTAGGGCTTGGCGGCGGCTCCGTGTCGTGAAACGCGATGAAACTTTCTACCTGATTTTTTTCTCCTCGAGACGGTATATATGGAGTTGGAGTTGAGGTCGGAGGGTGTCCAGGGGGCCCACGAGATAGGGGTCGCGCCCTAGGGGGGCGCGCCCCCCTGTCTCGTGGACAGGCTGTGGGCCCCTGGCGCTAATTCTTTCGCCAAAAATTCTTATTAAATCTGAAAAGTTCCTCCGTGGATTTCCAGGACATTCCGAGAACTTTTCTTTTCTACACATAAAACAACATCATGGCAGTTCTGCTGGAAACAGCGTCAGTCCGGGTTAGTTTCATTCAAATCATGCAAGTTAGAGTCCAAAATAAGGGCAAAAGTGTTTGGAAAAGTAGATACGTTGGAGACGTATCAACCACCAGGCGACGGCTCCTGCCCGGAATGATAATCAAGGAGAGGAATAGCACATGGCTAGCGAGGAAGACGACTGGTGGTGATGTTGGAGTTTGAGGCGAGGAGGAGCTCGATCCGCGGAGGTGGTCCACGGCGTCGCCATGGTCTTCCGTGGCAGGAGCAGCACGGGATGCAGTAACGCGTGGCTCTGTTCTGCTCTTTTGTGGTCGTTCGTCCAGCCGACAAACAACAGAGACGTCAACAGGAGAAGCACGACTCAGGTACACATACTCTTCTCTTCTTCCTGATTTTTCTTCTCCCCTTCTTCCCGTTCCCTATTTCTAGAGTTTCTCATTTTGTTTGTACAGATTTTGTTAATCTGTGACCTACAAGGTGTTCGAAGAAAATCCAAGAAGGCTGATAGGGTTCTATGTAAGTCATGTGATTTTTTCCCTCCCCCTTCTTCCAGTATTGGCGGCTGTTTCATCTACTTGAGTGTTGCTTGTGCTGGTTTGCACAGGCGTGCTTGTCGTCATTGCTACAACGATTGCCATTTCTGACACTCATTCTGCATTGTTTGTGGCAGCATCAGTGACTTGCTCGTGGAATGCCCCTTTAGTGTGCTCTGAGGTTCCCGCAGTAGATGTTCCTGCGCCGTTGTTGATTGTACTTGAAGCTCCTGCAAAAAACCAGGTTCGTGTGTAAGTAGTATTGCTTGAATGACATATTCATCGTAATGAAATATAGCAACTGCATCTGATTGTTCATGGCAACTGCATCTGAAATACGGTACACAACTGCAACTGCATTTTTTACATGTATAAAGTGTTTGAATGTGCAAATATGAAATCATGGCAATTGTAACCCATCCTTTTCTTTTGGCATGATATCATTCATATATGGAAGTCTTGAGCATCTGCATTTGGCCATGCATGGCAACTGCAGTTCTCGACTCATGGCAGCTGCAGTTTACCTAATATGGCAGCTGCACTTGCCAAGTCATGGCAACCAACATCTTAACATCAAAACTTGCATTCTAGATATGAGCCCACAGGGCAAATGCAGATAATCTCAAATGGCAAATACACATAGACAGTAATTGACAAATCCAGATGATCCTAGATGACTAATGGACCTATTCACTTGGTGGCAATTGCCACCACCACCATGACAAATGCACTTTCCCAATGCTTTTGCACAGATCAAATGCTTGATTTTTCTTGGTTCACATATTACCTTGTTGTGCCACATGTGCTAATCGAAGTTGGTGTGCAACTTCAATTTGGTGCGATGTATGTGCATTACCATTGGCCTACAATGGTGAAGCTTGCCAAGAGACCTCTGCTGGTGTGGTTGCACCATAACAACCTGCGATCATGTGGAAGTTTAGCTTTGAAATCATGGCAAACATAGTCCAGCATGCAAGGCAACTACAGTTGACATGCATTTGACCAACTGCAATGGGTCAGGCATGGTAATCGTAGTTGTTAAAACATGGCAACTGCAGTTGTACACACATGGCAACTGCAGTTGTTCAGACATGGCAACTGCGTGCAATTGCATATGGCAACTATCAGTCCTATACATTTAATTTGACACACAGTTGTCCACATATGGCTAATACAGTTGTTCATGCTTGGCATTTGCACTTTCCATCATTTTTTTGATTTCTATCAGCTACAAATGCTAATGCCATCTTTTCTTCATTTATCGCCACACCATGTAAACACCAATGTCATCTAGTTTCCTTTCCTGATACGGTGTTCGCAATATCATTCCATATGTCTCTCCTGCGTACGACGTTGATGGCAAGTATCCGGTTGCCACCTGTTGCCACGTGCTGCATGATGGTCATGTGTTTTTGCAAAATAGTCGTAAGTCTTGCCATCCTTGCAAGCTTTATTCGCCACATCAACATGCTATTTTTTTGCGTTACCTTGATTTGCCAGATTTGCTACTTGAAGTTGGTTTCCCGTATATCTATCACCGATAGCTCCTTGTGTTGCAACTTGCCACGGTATCCCTGCCTGTGTGGTTGTGTCATAAGAACCTGCGAACAATGTCATTGTAGTACATAAATAGAATACCATTTTGAATTCCACAAACATGTCAACTGTCCTTTTCTGATCATGCATCATACCTAAGCTCGCGTACTGCTCTAGTAGTGGCAGCAATGGTATTGCGAAAATGAGTTGATTGTACTCTATTGCATCACAAGGGGGTGCTTGCGGCCTTCTAGAAAACCAAGGATCAGCCCCATCTTCATGATTCATTTTCTCTGCTTCTCCCACTGTGTTTTCAGTCACTGCCCGAATAAGAACGCATTACTCTTTTGAGTTTCACCTTTTGTTGTTTCCACATAAAAGGAAACACGGCAATCTTATCACATTTCTGGCATAAACAACTATTACAGCATGGCAAGTAGGAAACATCGTAGCCGTGCATTTATGATGATAGGGCATGCACGTTCATCCTATTTCTACAATCTGGATGGCAACTAGCATGTTGAACGGATGGCAACTAACAATATAATATGATGGCAGCTCACAACATAACATGACGGCAACTAACGACATAGATAGGTGGCAACTATTTTCCCCCTCCATATGTACCGACCAAATTGCTTTCTTCTGCCCTGCTCTTAGTGAATCCCAAACATCCTTCTCGAGCACCTACTGATAGCATCCGGAACCTAAAATCTTAGATCAGATCCACGATAGAACATGGCAAATTTGTGTTTGTTGGAGGGCGGAGGAGAATAAACATGAACAACCGGAACTATGGATCCAGTCGCCATCTACATGGGAAATCTACAAGTGAAATTTTTGGGGGCGGGAGGGGGGTGGGAGAGAAGGAGGAGTTAGGTGAACGACTAGATGTATGATCTGTTTCTGACCTGTGTGCTTGTTGCCGTGTTTTCCGTCGATGGGGAGTGTGGGCGCTAGCAATCTGATCTGGTTGCCATGGCAACCAGAGAAGGAAAACGACGGAGGTAGGGAAAGATTTGCCGATGCAGAGGTTGGAGACGACGACGGACGGTGGCACTTTGGTTCGAAGGCGGATAGGGACAATGGGGAGAGAGGTTGTGCGGGCAACGGGGTCGCTCGCCAGGACGTGTGGGCGATCGCGCCATACACCAGACATGCGGGCTGTGGCTGGGAGCGCCCGGACGGCGTCGTGCGAGCGGGGCCGTGTTTATGCTACACAGGGCATGTGGCACACCCCCTAGATGCCACACGTGTGGTGGATATCGGCGTTCATAAAATAAAAACCTCTGTGGGAGGATATTCCGTGACACCAACCACTAGCTTCAAACGCGCTGCGCCGAACAACTTAACTGTGGTTCCCTTATCCGATCAAAACAGATCTTGTCAGGAACGGCAACAGCAACACATGACGTGTGTGGATCAGGATGAGGGCAACTACAACCGTTGTCCCTTAGCTAGCTCCTCTGCTCGATCGCACCTTATCGTCGACGACGTGTGCCACCACGATAATTCCAGCACCTGCGGCTGATCGTCCAAGTGTCACGAGAACTACATCCGGCAACCCAAGCGAGCAAGCCCAAGTGAAGCCCACTCGGCCGCAGCGCAGCAAGCAGCCCAACCCGCGCTACACCGGCCCAGACTGGAGCCAGTGAGGTAGCCTGTGCGTCGCCCTACTTAGCGCGTGGTTGGTGTGTGTGTGAGGGGCACGAAAGAAGTGAACCCCGACACGGCCGCCTGTGGCGTGTATCTCCTCCCACCTCCAGCTCTTCTTCCTCAGATCCCCTTCTTGCTGCTACTCTAAGGGAGTGTATCTTGAATTTGAGTGATTAATCCACCGCCTAGTTAGATCGAGAAGCAAGATCTGTGTCATTTGGTATCAGATTGCCGGTCCCTGCTTCCTCATCCTGGTCCCGACGCGCACGAAGAGCCTCAAGGAGGTCATGACGGATCTCGATCTGCAGAAGCAGATGGCGGATGCGGCGGTCGAGCGCGGCGGCATCGCCGCAGCGTTGCTAGCGATCCAGAAATCGCTGGACAAGATGGAGCCTACGGTGACCCGCATGGAGCCCGTGCTCGCGTCGCTCGAGCCCAAGGTCGCCGATCTCGCAGCGTGGCGCCCAGGCGTGGACCACGCGGTCGGGCAGCTCCAAGCCGATCTGGGTGAGATCCGTACGGAACTCGCCAAGATCTCCGCAAGGCCCTTCTTCCACGAGGCGGGCAAGGCTGGTACTAGTGGGATTCAGCCCGCGGCGGACGCGCCCTTCGTCACCAACAACACCAGTGGCGACGGCCACGGGCCCGATGGCCACGGCAGGACTCCACCAGTACGGGTTTCGGTGGGGGGGAGCCCCTTGCTCCCCGCACCGACCCCGGCCAATGGTACGTTCCTGACTCCATGTCCCCCTGCTCCCTTGCTTGGTACCGGTGAAAATAGCGGCCCTGTATCTGCAACCCGCAGTTCTTCTTTCCACCTAGCCTGTCCTGAATTTGACGGGGACAATCCTACGGGTTGGCGCATCCGTTGTGAAGCTTACTTTCGTGTTTGTGCTATTGATCCCAATACCTGGGTGGATACCGCTGTGGTTTATTTCACCGGCGCCACAGCCCTATGGTTAGAGTGGTCTCAAACCCATGTTAAGTTTCCACAGTGGGAGTATTTTGTTGCTGCTGTTCTAGAGAAATTTGGCCGTTCTGAATTCCAACACCTAGTTCGCAAGTTCTCTAGACTAAAACAAACAGGTTCGGTTTTGGAATATGCTAAACAGTTTAACATAGCTATGCATAGTCTGTTGGCGCATCACAAATCATGGGATCCTTTATTTTTCACCACGCAATTCTTGGATGGTCTGAATAGTGATATTAAAGCTGCTGTTATTTTGCATCGTCCGGTCGACCTAGAGACTGCTGTTTCTTTGGCTGCATTACAGGAGGAGGCCCTGGAGCTCATTCAGCAAGACCGCGCTGAGATGGCCGTAACCAACCAGCAACAGGGTGGGGATGATCGTCGCAGTCCAGACAGCTCCAAGCCTGCTTCCACTACTGCGTCTGTTGACGACAAGCTCAAGACACTGCGTGCCTATCGCCGTGCACGAGGCCTCTGTTTTACCCGCGGCGAACGATGGGGGCCAGGGCACACATGTGCAGCCACGGTCCAGCTGCATGTGGTCGAAGAACTGGTGGGCATGCTCAATAATCCTCCTTCGCCTGAGTCCGCTCACCTCTCAGCAGATACCTCGGAGGAAGATCTCTGTCTGCTCTCAGCAGCAGCGGCAACTGGAACTGAATCCCCACGGGCCTTTCGTCTGCTGGGCCAACTCAAGAAACGATCCCTCTTGATGTTGGTGGATTCGGGGAGTTCACATAGCTTCATCAACTCCGACATTGCCGGAGATTGGCCTGGGATTCAAGCAATACCAACCCCTCTGAGAGTCAAAGTTGCGGATGGTGCTATCGTATCTTGCACTAAAGAGATTCCGGCAGTCGAATATCAAGTTCAGGGGCACAACTTTCAGTCCCCGCTGAAGCTTTTTCCTCTGGGTGCGTACGATGTCATCCTCGGAATGGATTGGCTCGAATCCCGTGGAGTCATGACAGTTGATTGGGGCCAAAAGCATATGCAATTCCATCATGCGGGGGCACCTTGCCACCTGTCTGGAATTTCTGCCAATACCACTTCCTGCAAGATTCTTTCGCCGGACGAGCTACATCTGATGCAAGCGAGAGACGAAGTGACGCACGTGCTCCAACTTTGCTCTGCTAAGATAACACCGGATGGGATTGAGGTTCCCCCAGAAGTTCAGAATCTCATTTCTGAGTTCGAGCAATTGTTTGAAGAGCCCCGAGGCCTGCCACCAGAGCGTAGCTTCGATCATTCGATTGAACTGTTTCCGGGTGCGAAGCCAGTAAACATTCGACCCTACCGATACAACCCAGCACAGAAGGATGAGATCGAGGCTTTAGTGGCTGATATGCTGAAACAGGGGATAATCCAACCAAGCCGCAGCCCATTCGCTTCTCCAGTTTTGCTAGTGCTCAAGAAAAATGGCGAACGGCGTTTCTATGTTGACTATCGCCATTTGAATGCCATCACCATCAAAAATCGTTACCCACTGCCCGTTATCGATGAACTGCTCGATGAACTGGCCGGTTCAGCTTGGTTTACCACTTTGGATCTGCGCGCTGGTTTCCATCAGATCCGTATGCGTCCTGAAGATGAACCCAAGACTGCATTCCGGACACACCACGGTCATTTTGAGTTCAAGGTAATGCCGTATGGGGTCACCGGGGGGCCTCCCACCTTTCAGTCAGGGATGTGCGTGGTGCTGGGGCCATTGCTTCGCAAGGGTGTGCTGGTTTTCATTGATGACATCCTAGTTCACAGCCGTACCCTACCCGATCATCTGGTGCTGCTTCGGGCAGTGTTTCAGCGCCTGAATGAGTACTCGCTGAAAGTCAAGCTCAGCAAGTGTGTTTTCGCGCAGCCGCAACTCAAGTACCTGGGTCATGTCATTAGTGCTGAAGGTGTCAGCACAGATCCTTCTACTGTGGACAGAGTGAAGGATTGGCCACAACCTCTTTCAGTCAAGGAACTGCGGCAGTTCTTGGGCCTCGCCGGCTACTACCGTAAATTCGTGCGCCATTACGGTGTGATCAGCCATCCCCTGACAGATCTGCTAAAGAAAGGTGTGGTTTATGCTTGGACACCGTTACACGAAGAAGCCTTCCAGGAGCTTAAGAAAGCCCTGATTTCAGCTCCCGTGCGTGGAGTTGGCGCAGTACTCATGCAAAGCCATCACCCCATTGCCTTCATGAGCAAATCCTTGGGGCCCAAGCTCCAGGCGCTTTCTACATATGAAAAGGAGTGCCTCGCCATCCTCATGGCCGTGGATCGTTGGCGCCCGTACCTCCTCACTTCCTCCTTCGTCATCCGCATGGATCACCGCAGCTTGGCGTGTTTGGACGAGCAGCGCCTGACCACCCCCTGGCAGCAGAAAGCACTAACTAAACTGCTCGGCCTCCACTACACCATCGAGTACAGAAAAGGTGCGACCAACCTGGCAGCTGATGCCTTGTCTCGCCGTCCAGAACCATCTGACTAGCTCTATGCAGTCTCAGTGTGCGTCCCTTCCTGGTTGGAAGAAGTTAAGGAAGGCTACTCCGTGGATCCTCGATGCACCAGGTTGTTAGCAGCAGCGGCAGCGCGGGCTCCCATCGAGCCGCCATTCGCTGTCCAAGATGGGATCATTCGTTACAAAGGACGCATCTGGATTGGTAGCAACAAACAAGTGCAAAATCAACTCCTCGGTGAGATGCACTCCAGCGCCATCGGAGGGCACTCCGGCATTCAGGCTACTTACAGCCGCATCATTCGCCTTTTTGCGTGGCCCCGACTGAAGCAAACTGTCAAGGACTTTGTGGCGCTCTGTGCTGTATGCAAACAAGCCAAACCAGAACATGTTAAGTACCCTGGGCTGCTGCAGCCACTAGAAGTGCCTACGCAAGCTTGGCAAGTGGTCACTCTGGACTTTGTGGAAGGGTTACCAACCTCCCGTGGCTTCAACTCTATCCTGGTGGTGGTGGACAAACTTAGCCGGTATGCTCACTTCATTCCCCTCCGCCATCCATTCACCGCCCTCCAAGTGGCGAAAGCATATATGGATTTCGTCTTCAAACTGCACGGACCTCCCGATGCTATGGTTTCTGACCGCGATAGAGTCTTCACCAGTCGGGTCTGAAAGAACTGTGCAAACTGACCCACACAACCCTCAACATCTCATCTGCCCGGCACCCGCAGACTGACGGCACAATGGAGCGTGTCAATCAGTGCATGGAAATCTACCTCCGCTGTTTTGTTCATAACTGCCCCAGCAAATGGATGGACTGGCTCTCCCTCGCGGAATTCTGGTACAACACTTCCTACCACTCCACCCTCAAGTCCACTCCTTTCGAAGTGCTCTACGGCCACAAGCCCCGCTTCTTCGGCATGTCTAACATAGCCGATGCTGCGGTCACTGACCTGGCCAAGTGGACTGAAGAACGTGCCACCATGGTGGCTTTGCTCCGTCAGCACCTTAACAGAGCCCGGCAGGATATGAAAGTGAAGGCAGACCGCAAACGGTCAGTCCGGGAATTCGCTGTGGGGGATTGGGTCTTCCTGAAGCTGCAGCCATACGCACATTCATCGGTGGTAGCGCGCGCTAACCACAAGCTTGCCTTTCGATTCTTTGGCCCGTTTCAGGTGCTGGAACGCGTGGGCGAAGTGGCATACAAGCTTGCACTCCCGGAGCACTCCAAGATTCATCCTGTTATCCATGTCTCGCAGCTCCGTGCCGGCCTCCCTCCGGCCACAAGTGTTATGCCAGAACTTCCGGTGCTTGACGAGGATCTGCTTCCACTCCAAGTACCTGAAGCCGTCCTCCAGAAGCGTCGCGTCCAACGAGGAGCACGGCAAGTGAAACAAGTTCTGGTGCAATGGTCGGGATTCCCTGCATCCTTGGCAACCTGGGAGGACAAGATTCCGCTGCGATCCCGCTTTCCCCGAGCGCTGGCTTGGGGTCAAGCCAAGCATAAAGGAAGGGGAGATGTCACGAGAACTACATCCGGCAACCCAAGCGAGCAAGCCCAAGTGAAGTCCACCAGGCCGCAGCGCAGCAAGCAGCCCAACCCGCGCTACACCGGGCCAGACTGGAGCCAGTGAGGCAGCCTGTGCGTCGCCCTACTTAGCGCGTGGTTGGTGTGTGTGTGAGGGGCACGAAAGAAGTGAACCCCGACCCGGCCGCCTGTGGCGTGTATCTCCTCCCACCTCCGGCTCTTCTTCCTGAGATCCCCTTCTTGCTGCTACTCTAAGAGAGTGTATCTTGAATTCGAGTGATTAATCCACCGCCTAGTTAGATCGAGAAGCAAGATCCGTGTCACCAAGCCACCGGAGTATTGTCGTCACATCGAACGAACGCTACTGAAAAACCAAACCAACCACGGAAGGTCGCCCAAGCGCAACTATGGAAAGCATAGGGGGAGCGAGGCCGGTGTCGACGGTGCAGGAGCTCGCCGGCGCCATCGGCAATCCCGGCGTGCCGGCCCGGTACGTCTCGCGCGGACACCACGAAAACGACCGGCAACCCACCGCGGTGCCGGTGCCTGTCATCGACATCGCCCGCCTTTTCAAGCAGGATGGTGCCGCCGCATCTGTCGACGAGGAGGCGAAGCTCCGGCTGGCGCTTGATTCGTGGGGCCTCTTCCTGGTAATTAACCATCTGTTCTCGCGTCGCACTCGGCCATTTCGGAGCGAAATCGATCGAGCTTGCGTGTTGAGCGAGCCTGCTGTGTCGTGTGTGTCTGCAGGTGACTAACCACGGCGTAGACACCTCGGTGATGAACGGCATGATGGCCGCCTCGAGGGAGTTCTTCCTGCAGCCACCCGAAGAGAAGCAGAGATATACCAACCTCATCGGCGGCGAGCGGTTCCAGCTCGAGGGGTACGGGACCGACCGGGTGAGCTCGGCGGAGCAGATTCTCGACTGGTCCGACCGCCTCTACCTCAAGGTGGAGCCCGAAGAGGAGCGCAACCTCGCCCTCTGGCCAGCACATTCCCAAACCTTCAGGTGATCAGTGATCTGATCACACAAAGATCGATGGGATCGTCCTCTCTCAAAGTAACAAAGCAATATCAAGGTTCTCGACTCTGGTTTTTTCTTCAGGAATCTTCTGCACGAGTTCACCACGAAATGCAGGGTGGTGAAGGACGGACTTGTCCGGGCAATAGCGAGGCTGCTGGAGCTCGACGACGACTACTTTGTGGACAAGTTTGGGGAGAAGGCTGACACCTACGCTAGATTCAGCTACTACCCGGAGTGCCCGAGGCCGGAGCTCGTGTTCGGCCTCAAGCCCCACTCCGATGGGAGCGTTCTTACCGTGCTCATGGTCGATGACACCGTTGGTGGGCTGCAGATTTTGAGAGATGGCGTCTGGTTTGATGTACCGACTGTTCCTCACACCCTGCTGATCAACATAGGTGATCAAACTGAGGTAAACACCGTCACCTCCGCTCGCAGTATGCCAATCGAACCGCTAATGTCTCTGTTCCAGTTCTGAAAATAGAAAGTGTAAACATTTACAAAATGAAAACATATTTTATTAGGGAAACGTTTTACGCCGGCAGACCGGCCAAGCTTTTGCGCCGGTCACACGAGAAACGTGCGATGAAGTGGAATCGTACGATACAGCCCGCACCGTTCTTCTTAAAAAATATCTCAGCTAACCTTATCCTTTCACGTCTGTTCCCCACCGCTTATCCTCTCGCGTTTGTTTCCATCGCCCATTCTCTCTCTCTCTCCGCTTCGTTGCTTTCATCGGAGCTCCTCCTCCCTACCCAGCCTAGCCCTGCCGTTGACCTGGTACTTCGATCCGGTGGTGACAGTGGCGCTGCCGCACTGCTGCTTGTCTCGTTGCTGGTGGTCCCCGATGCCGGCCAGGTGCTGTCCGGAGAGAGTGGATCCGCGGTGCCGCGCGCGGTGGAGACGGCGCCGCCGCATGTCGCCGGAAATCACGAGCTGCGAGGAGCTCCGAGATCTCCTGCCCAGGGGGTGGATTCAGCGCCCCGCGGGGTGGTGGTGTTGTGACCAACGCTTGACGGTGCTGGAACCAGGTTTTTTTTTGCTGGATCCACCCATTTTTATTGCTACAATCTCTGTTTTTTTTTGCTACCATCCCCGTTCGACTTTACGAACATTTTTGTTTTTTGCTGCAACCTCTTTTGATTTTTGCTGGAACCACTTCTTTTCTTTGCTGGAACCTTCTTTTGATTTTGCTGCATTTGACAAGATGGTGGCACCGTCACCGCCATGATTTTTTGATGCATCAGATTTTTGCTGGAACCTCTTTTGGGTTTTGCTGGAACTAGCATTCGAATTTGCTGCATAGGCTATGATGATGTTGGGACGGTGACGGACACCGGCTACCATGGGTCTTTGCTGCATTGGTCTTTTTGCTGGAACCAACAATCATTTTTGCTCCAACCAAGCAACGAAATGATGGAACCGGCGAGATTCTTTTTAGTTTTTGCTGGAACCTTCTTTTTTTTTTTCTTGTTAGAACAGTTTTTGGTTTTTTCTGCTGGAACCGGTGTTATTTTTGCTACATCAGGCTGATTGTTTTGCTCCAACAGATTACCGGAGTTTTTGTTTTGCTTTTGTTTCTGGTTTTATTTTTGCTACAATCGGCATGGGGAAAGCTTCAACCGTGAAAAAAAGCACCAACCAGAGAGACTTGGGGAAAAGCTTGGATCCGGTGAGGACCGGTGCTGCGAGGACGGCGAGCCGGTGGGGCTTCGAAGTCAACGGCAGGGGCAGCCATGGTGGGCTGCGTGAGTGAGGCGAGATCTGCTGGAGATTCTCTTTTTTGTTTTGTTTTCACATTATGTATCAGAGAAGAAAGGAGAAAGGGGACCAGATCTGACGGTACAGAGGATTGCTATCGAACGGGTACGCGCTGACCGGCCCAAATTTGGGCCGGCGCGCCGGCGCCTATCAGCGCCCATTTTATTATGAATCTTTATGGTGTCGATTTTGATATTGTAGATGTTCTCTATAAGTTCGGCCAAAATTTATTGAATTTGACTTGAGACAAAAGTACAAACTAGAGGCACTGTGTTTTAACATTTGGAAAAAATATTTTATCTTTGACCTTTGATTACAAATCTATTTAGAATTTTAGATGAAAATGTAACATTAGATTATTCATGAAATGGTTCCACAATATTTTTCCCAGACTTATTTAACACAGTGAAGATATAGTGTGTCCAGATTATGGTTTTATGCAGAAATTAACTTGGGTCACCTAACCACCAGTGGTTTATTATGGAGTTTATTTCATATATTCTCACTACTTATTTATAATTTGTATCTACATCACTATAAAAATCACGAGTTGTAGAAAAATGGCATGCCTCCATTAATCATACATATACTTATTCGGTTCTTAGTTATACTTGTTGCCTCCTAATTATTTAACCTCTAAACTTATTTTGTATACATGATGTACAATTGGTGGTTTTCTTGAATAAACTATGTGATATTTCTTTTATAAAAAAAATATTTTTGCTTTAGCTTTGCATGCTATTTCAAAATTTCCAAACAATGTTTCTAATTCATAAAAAATTATACAACGATTGCTACATGTGGGCTTATAATTTTCTTGTGCTTCTAACATCTTTGTTTACGGAAGTATGCAAAATTACATGGTTTTATAATTTTCAAACATGTCAAGGATAACAATGGTAAGAAAAGACGTCATGAGGATTGTATTTTTCTTCCCACATTTGTGTTATACCAGTCATTAGTAACTGTTATATACTCCCTCCGTTCCTTTATGTAAGGTGTATTATTTTTGGCACGGTGACCAAGACGCACAAATATAGAGGTGTTAGGACAAAATTATCCTTGGCAAATTTATTGATTAGTGGCAAGTAAATCAGTGAGTGCAGGAAAGTAAGAGATACATGCAATTGAGAGAGAGATTCTTTCCTTATTTTGCAACAAGGAGAGATACATGCAATCAGGAGAAATATACTTTTCTTTTTCTGGAGGGCTAGAAAGGGAATTAGGAGGATTTAGAAGAAATGCACTTTACATTGTGGAATTTTATCAAAAAACAAATACACCTTATATAAAGAAACGGAGAGAGTATATACCTTCGCCATGGGTGGATCAGTTAGGAAGGTGGTCAGAGGTGAAAATATTCATCACACATCGAGTAAATCTGATGTGTTTGTACTATTCTTTGAAAAGTCCCCCAAGCTCTTGGCCTAATCATAAAAAATTTAACAGGTAATGAGCAATGGGATCTTCAAAAGCCCTGTGCATAGAGTTGTGACAAATGCTAAGAAAGAAAGGTTATCGCTGGCTCTATTCTACTCGGTTGATCCCGAGAGAGAAATTGAGCCAGCGACTCAGCTGGTAGATGAGAGGAGACCGGCGTTGTACAGAAAGGTCAAGGTCAAGGACTACATTGCCGGACTCTATGAGCATGTATATCAAGGAACGATGGTTATTGACACAGTGAAGATATAAATAGAGCTCCCGCAAAAAATAAGACATAAAAAGAGCAATACTACACGCGCGGATTATGTTTACAGAGTATTACACACAGTGGCTTACCTACCTGATTTTGATTGGGTAGAAATAAATTGACGGGCCCACCCCTTCTGAAATTAGGGGGGGGGGGGGGGGTGGAGATTAGTTTGGATACAGCCCCTAATGCTCTGTAAATTGCCTGTGTGTCTAGGATTTTTGATATAAATAAGTGTGGTATCATGCTGGTAATGCAAAACGTGTAATCATTCCAGGAACAATTTATATCCATGTAATCTTGCATGCTAACTATATTAAGGGCCTGTTCGGATGCACTCCGCTTCGCAACTCTGCTCCCCGAGCGGGCGGAGCGGCGCCGAACGAATCAACTCTGTGGAGTGGCCAGAGTGGAGCGGAGCTGCCTGTAGTGTATTTTTTTCGGAGTTGACAAATCGAGGCTCCGCGCGCTCCTGATCCCGCAGGACCTCACCTGCTTGCCCCGAGCCCCCGACTCCCCTTTGCAGGGAACTCTAGCCGTCGTCCTCTCGCCGCCGCTGCACACAGGGCTGATCGAATCCCGTGTGATGCATGGACGCATCCCTCTGCCACTTGTCCGTCGTCGCCAAACCTGCTCGCAGCTCCACGTCAATGGCGATAGCTGACAGGCTCCTCGCACCGACGCATCCCGCCGCCACTGCACCGCCGTCACCACCGATGCATCGACGCCTCCCGCCGCACGTGCCTCCGACGCTTCTCCTCCCGCCGCTACTGCACCAACGGGCTCCTTCATTCCTCAGTGAAACCACCGCCCTCAGCTGCTTTTTCTAGTCAGGTTCCTCCCAGGAATGTATGCATGATTCAGTTGAGGAGTGGAGTTCACAACCGAACGTATTCCCAGATTCTGAAATGTGCTAATAGAGTTGGGAGTTGAGAAGTGAGGAGCGGAGTTGAGAATCTGGAGGAGTGGAGAGTTGCCGAACAGGCTCTAAGTACTTCCTTTGTTCAGCATCACATGTCGTTTTGAATTTTGGGTATGATCTCCGTGCACAATCATGGATGTTTTTTCAGCAGATTTGCTATTTCTTAGGCGGCTAGAAAAAAAACTACTATTATAAAATCAACGTTAACAATTTTTGTACGGAGGATAACAATATGGAAGCAACTCCTCCAATGGCTGGTTCACATGTTAGACACCAAGTTCAAGGCTATGAATTAATCTTGGCCACGAGGAGACTATTTACATGCCAGCTGAAAAATAATAAGAGGGTGCTTGGATACGTTTTAGTCCCATGACTAAAAGTAGTGGGACTAAAACTTGCTAGCCTCACCCATGCTTGGATCCAAATACTAAAAAGACTAAAATCAAGTTATTGAGCATTTATTATCCTCCAAACCCTCCAATCCAGAACTCGCATGTGTTAAAGGAGAGGAATTAAATGAGGAGAGAGAGGGCTAATACATATTTTAGTAGGTTTCCTATGACTAAAAAGTTTTAGCCTCAAGACTAGTCCTAGCCTCTCTTTAGTCATGGGTGCTTGGAACTTTAGCCTCTAAAAGAGACTATTTTTAGTCAGACTAAAAATAGTCCCTTGGATCCAAGCACCCTCTAAGATGGCTATATGAATATCGACTATTGTTTTTCTAAATGAACTTAGCAATGGCCTCCCTTTGTTTTCAATATGGACACACTAGTAAAGGGGCATAATTGATCTTGTGTGATGGTGCCTCACCTCGGTAATTGCAAATCTCCTTGGGAAACTAGCACAAATAGTAAAATCCATGAGAGGCCACTCTATTTGAAAAAATATTCGCTTTGGTCAACGAATTTCAGTATACTCTACAATCTTGCCATACACAAGAGGTGTGTGCCACGATTCCATTTATCGTTGGGTCAGCCCTATGCCACATGCCCACCGTACATAAAAAAGACTATGAGTTTATTTTACTTCAGCCGCAATGACAACTCTTCTGATCGCCACGCTGTCACTCGCTGAAAGCCGGCTACATATCACATAACATATGGTCGAGACTGCAACATTCGACCGTAATACTGAAAGATAGGCATGATGACTGAGCAGTGACCAACGGCAAAATATTGCCACGTCACGTCGACCGAGGGCTACTTTATACTACCTCCGTCCTGGTTTATAGGTCCTTTTTATAGTTTGTGCCAAATTTTGATTAAAAATTTAACTAACAAAATGTTAATGCATGTCAAGAAAAATTATTTTTTTGAATTCGTATTTGGACATAGTTTTCAAAAATATAATGTTTGATGACATGCGTGAACATTTTGTTAGTTTAATCTATGGTTAAAATTTGGCACGAAGTACAATGAGAACCAATAAACCCGGACGGAGATAGCACTGAAAAGATCACACGATGGGTGGTTGTGCAGCTATGGAAAGCATGGGTGGAGCCGAGTGAGCACGACGGTGCAGGAGCTCGCCGGCGCCCTCGGCGCGCCCGACGGCGGGCACAGTACATGGCGCTCAGACAGCACGACCAGACCAGGATCGCAGTGCCGATCGACCTCGGCCGCCTTTTCAAGCTGGATGACACCGCTGCTGCTAACGACAACGCAGCGAAGCTCCGGCTGGCGCTTGATTCGTCGGGTCTCTATGGTAACGACTTATCTTGCAACGTACGGCCGTGCTCCACCATTTTGGAGAATATCAAGCAACAAGCGTCCGTGTTGAGCATACCATGTCGTGCCCTGCAGGTGATGTGTGCCTGGGGGGCGAGGCTGGCTAACCTCGGCACTGGAAGCTGATGCAATGCAACTCCATATTCGTTATGAATTTAATACGCGCGAGTAAAAGAAAAGAGAAAAAAAATACATCACAAGAGGTATCATTTTATTCATCGATATTCGATGATACAAACTAAAGTCAAGTTCATTGGAGCTAATTGAGTTTTTCTTCTGGACGAACTAAGATGAATTATAGATAGTTCGTCCAGAAGAAAGCTTGATTAGCTCCAGTGAACTTGATTTAGTTTGTATCGTCGAACATGAATCAATAAGATTATAACTCTCGTGATGTATTTTTCTCTTATTTCCTTTTACTCGCCGTTTATGGAGCTGCAGTGCATCAGCTCCCAACGTCGAGGCTAGCTAGACACGCTGCGGTTCTTCCGACTTGTACACGTCCGACTCTATGAGAAACGTAGAGGAGACCACGCTCCGGGTTGCACTTCCTCCATGCACTCTGGGTAGCTCCGCCACGGCAATTCCTATTTGGCACCTGGTGCAGGCGCCGGTTTCTACTGTTTTTCTATCCGGCACCACGGTAGTCGAACTACGTGGCAACCACTACCGCGCCAACATGCCCGGTGTGATAACCTCTTCTTCCAACATTTCTTATATCTCTTACCTTTTTCTTTTTTTCGTTTTTTCTGTTTCTATTTTTTTCTTTTTTTTCTTCTTCCTACTTTGATGACATCTTTCATATTTGTGAACTTATATTAAAATGGATGAACTTTTTCCTCAAAATTGATTTTTTTTCAATCCAATGAACTTTTTTCAAATTTATTGATTTGTTTGAAAATCAAAATCCATGGACTCTTTTCGATTTCGATAAACTTTTTTGAAATTTAATGAACCTTTTCCAAATTTGATGAACCTTTTCCAAATTGGTGAACTTTTTTCAAATTCAATGAACTTTAAAAAAATGGATGAACCTTTTTCAAATCGATGATTTTTTTCAAAATCAATGAACTTTTTTCAAAATCGATGAACTTTTTCCAACTTTGATGAACTTTGTATAATTTTGATGAACTATTTTTTTTTCAAATTGGTAAGCTTTTTTCGAAATGTGATGAACTCTTTTTCATAAAAAACTACTTTTTCCAAATTGTTTTCAGATAATTCTAAAATCTAATAAATAGTGTGGATACAATGGTTCTTAGATATTTCGTGTTCCTATTAATCGCGAGCGCTTGGCAGCTCTGGTGGTTAGCAAATCATTTCCTTGGTTATCCTGGCGGCGTGGGTTTGATTCCTCGTATGTGCTACCTGTTCGGGCGCTTAAGGCGCCGAACATGAGCTCCACTCTGCCACGCTGGCCGTGATCACGGCGTCGAGCGGCTGGCTCCACCCTGGGCTGACCCTTGGCCTAGGTTGCGGGTGCGGCCGCCTAGGGGCCAGACCCTGCAGGGGCCCATACCCATGTGTACGTCTGTGTGCTGGTATTGCGATGCAGCAGGCCCATCCCACTGGGAGAGAGGCACCTCCCTGACGCACACACCCAGACTTTGCGACTAATCGCTCCAGTACCCTAAAAAACGACAACCGCTTCGACCTCCAAAAAGCGCTACCGTCCCTCGTTCTTCTCCCCGCCTCCATCTCCTGTCTTCCCTACTTAATTGTCCCATGCCTCAAGATCTCCCGACTCCAAAGATGCATATTAGTGCATCTCCAATGGTTGTAAGATAGTTGTTGGTAGACTTTGCCACATAGGATTTTTGATGACGTATCATATAATAAATGAGGGAAGAGAGGAAGGTTGTATGTACATGAACCAACACCCCTTGCACAAGCTCCAATGTAGAATGAGAGAGCATCTTATTTATTATCTCACATCCTATTGGGCAAACTATATACAATTCATTGGAGTTGTTATATGTTAAGATGTTGGTTGATGACATGGCATATTTTACCAACAAGCTAACATACAAATTGTTGGAGATGCCCTTAATGAAATTTCTTTGCTCTTGTGTCCAGCAAGCACTGCAAGGCGACTAGATCCAGGAAGGTGGCGACAACGAACCACGACGTAAGACCATATTCGGCTGGCTTCTGAGACGTTGACGGCAGCACCGGGCGCCGTAGCGTGCAGCGACGCCGGCAAGGAAAGGGCCCATGCTGGTAGTGGAGACTACAAGCCATTCATGTAATTTTTGTCGCAACTGAACTTTATCTCATATTTTTTTTCCTTCTAAAGAATAGCTCAGTAGACTTTTCTTTCTTTCTTATTAGTATGCTTGCAGGCAGGAAAAATAGCTTGAAGTTTTTCTTGAATTTTGATAGATGGAGCCTGGATTGTTTTCCAATCTAGTCAATAGTTGAGGAGTACACACTAAAGAAATTCAGGTGTTCTCTCTCCTTTCTTGTAAATAGTTGCCTAAATTATGACTTTTTGTGGTTTGTTGGAGCTCAGGTCATATAATCACATACTCATGATGTGTTAGTATATTGCTTGCAAATGAGAATTCACCTTTTAGATTTTTGTCCTTGTATTATGATTTTCATGGTACATAATATATAGGCGTGCAAATAATTCTTTACCTATTATAGTCCCTTGGCCCATTATAGCCGGTCGCACTAGGGCCTCCGAAATGCCAGGGCCGGCCCTGGCTCCACCAGTGCTTAACGTGGCAGCTTCAGTAATCTTACGGTTCGGGAACGACAGCTTGGACGTACGCGTTGCTTGGTACCTAAGCTACTGTTTTTGGTGGAGGGTCCTCCATGGTATGGAAGCTCAAAGTGCTACCTAAGGTACGTGTGTTCGGGTGGATGGTCCTCCGTGGTATCCTTCCGGTGGAGAGAACATTACAGTACAGGCATATTGCAACATTAGCACGTTGCAAAGTTTGTGTGGGAGCGGATGAAGATTTGATGCATGCATTGATCAAGTGTTCACATGCTCAAACGTTTTGGATAGAAGCACGGAATTGGCTGCAGGTCAAACTACTGGAATTACATCCTATCACTTGGTGCAAGGATATTCTTTGTGACTCCCGGTTCTCAGAGAGTGATCGGGCGAAAATTGTCACTAGTATGTGGGCTATATGGACCTCTGGCAATAATATTGTTGGAAATTGCCCTAGAGGCAATAATAAATTAGTTATTATTATTATATTTCCTTATTCATGATAATCGTTTATTATCCATGCTATAATTGTATTGATAGGAAACTCAGATACATGTGTGGGTACATAGACAACACCTTGTCCCTAGTAAGCCTCTAGCTGACTAGCTCGTTAATCAATAGATGGTTACGGTTTCCTTACCATGGACATTGGATGTCGTTGATAACGGGATCACATCAGGAGAATGATGTGATGGACAAGACCCAATCCTAAGCCTAGCACAAAGATCGTGTAGTTCGTATGCTAAAGCTTTTCTAATGTCAAGTATCATTTCCTTAGACCATGAGATTGTGCAACTCCCGGATACCGTAGGAATGCTTTGGGTGTACCAAACGTCACAACGTAACTGGGTGGCTATAAGGGTAAACTACGGGTATCTCCGAAAGTGTCTGTTGGGTTGGCACGAATCGAGACTGGGATTTGTCACTCCATGTGATGGAGAGGTATCTCTGGGCCCACTCGGTAGGACATCATCATAATGTGCACAATGTGACCAAGGGGTTGATCATGGGATGATGTGTTACAGAACGAGTAGAGAGACTTGCCGGTAACGAGATTGAACAAGGTATCGGGATACCGACGATCGAATCTCGGGCAAGTACTATACAGGTTGACAAAGGGAATTGTATACGGGATTGCTTGAATCCTTGACATCGTGGTTCATCCGATGAGATCATCGTGGAACATGTGAGAGCCAACATGGGTATCCAGATCCCGTTGTTGGTTATTGGCCAGAGAGTTGTCTCGGTCATGTCTACATGATTCCCGAACCTGTAGGGTCTACACACTTAAGGTTCGGTGACGCTAGAGTTGTTATGGGAAATAGTATGTGGTTACTGAAGGTTGTTCGGAGTCCCGGATGTGATCCCGGACGTCACGAGGAGTTTCGGAATGGTCTGGCGGTGAAGATCAATATATTGGACGAAGGGTATTGGAGTCCGTAAGTGTTCCGGGGGTACCAGGCTATGGCCAGCATGACCGAAAGGTGTTTCTGGAGCCCCAGCAAGTGTTGGAGGGCCTCATGGGCCAAAGGGGAAGGGGCAAACCAGCCCACTAAGGGGTGGTGCGCCCCTCCCAGCCCCTCTCACGTAACCAGGAGAGGTGGGGGCGCCTCCCCTAGGGCAGCCCCCCCTCCCGGCTTGGGGGGCAAGTTCCCTAGGGGTGGGGGCGCCCAAACCCATCTAGGGTTTCCCCTGTGGCCACCACCCCTCCCCTAGGGAACCCTAGGGCACCTCCTCCACCCCTTACCCCTATATATAGCGAGGGAGAGAGAGGGCAGCCACACACCCTTCCCTTGGCGCACCCCTCTCCCTCCTCCAACACCTCCTCCTCCTCCGTAGTGCTTGGCGAAGCCCTGCTGGAGAACCACGAGCTCCACCACCACCACGCCATCGTGCTGTCGGAGTTCTCCCTCAACTTCTCCTCTCCCCTTGATGGATCAAGAAGGAGGAGACGTCCCCAGGCTGTACGTGTGTTGAACGCGGAGGCGCCGTTCGTTCGGCGCTAGATCGGATCTTCCGCGATTTGAATCGCCGTGAGTACGACTCCATCATCCGCATTCTTGAAACGCTTCCGCTTAGCAATCTTCAAGGGTATGAAGATGCTCATCCTCTCCCTCTCTTGTTGCTAGAATCTCCATAGATTGATCTTGGTGATGCGTAGAAAATTTTGAATTTCTGCTATGTTCCCCAACAGTGGCATCATGAGCTAGGTCTATGCGTAGTTTCTATGCACGAGTAGAACACAAGTTGTTGTGGGCGTTGATTTTGTTCAATATGCTTACCGTTACTAGTCCAATCTTGTTTCGACGGTATTGTGGGATGAAGCGGCCTGGACCGGCCTTACACGTACACTTACGTGAGACAGGTTCCACCGACTGACATGCACTTGGTGCATAAGGTGGCTAGCGGGTGCCAGTCTCTCCCACTTTAGTCGGATCGGATTCGATGAAAAGGGTCCTTATGAAGGGTAAATAGCAATTGACATATCATGTTGTGGTTTTTGCGTAGGTAAGAAACGTTCTTGCTAGAAACCCATAGCAGCCACGTAAAACATGCAAACAACAATTAGAGGACGTCTAACTTGTTTTTGTAGGGTATGCTATGTGATGTGATATGGCCAAAAGATTGTGATGAATAATATATGTGATGTATGAGATTGATCATGTTCTTGTAATAGGAATGACGACTTGCATGTCAATGAGTATGACAACCGGCAGGAGCCATAGGAGTTGTCTTAATATATTGTATGACCTACGTGTCAATGAACAACGCCATGTAATTACTTTACTTTATTGCTAAACCGTTAGCCATAGTAGTAGAAGTAATAGTTGGCAATACAATTTCATGGAGACACGATGATGGAGATCATGATGATGGAGATCATGGTGTCATGCCGGTGACGATGATGATCATGGAGCCCCGAAGATGGAGATCAAAAGGAGCAAAATGATATTGGCCATATCATGTCACTTTTGATTGCATGTGATGTTTATCATGTTTATGCATCTTATTTTCTTAGAACGACGGTAGTAAATAAGATGATCCCTCATTAAAATTTCAAGAAAGTGTTCCCCCTAACTGTGCACCGTTGCGTAAGTTCGTTGTTTCGAAGCACCACGTGATGATCGGGTGTGATAGATTCTAACGTTCACATACAACGGGTGTAAGCCAGATTTACACATGCAAAACACTTAGGTTGACTTGACGAGCCTAGCATGTACAGACATGGCCTCGGAACACAAGAGACCGAAAGGTCGAGCATGAGTCGTATGGTAGATACGATCAACATGAAGATGTTCACCGATGATGACTAGTCCGTCTCACGTGATGATCGGACACGGCCTAGTTGACTCGGATCATGTAATCACTTAGATAACTAGAGGGATGTCTATCTGAGTGGGAGTTCATATGATGAACTAAATTATCCTGAACATAGTCAAAAGATCTTTGCAAATTATGTCATAAGCTCGCGCTTTAGTTCTATTGTTTAGATATGTTTCTAGAGAAAAAATTCAGTTGAAAGTTGATAGTAGCAATTATGCGGACTAGGTCCGTAAACTGAGGGTTGTCCTCGTTGCTTCATAGAAGGCTTATGTCCTTAATGCACCGCCCAGTGTGTTGAACCTCGAACATCGTCTGTGGATGTTGCGAACATCTGACTACGTTTTTGATAACTACGTGATAGTTCAGTTAAACAGTTTAGAGTTGAGGCACCAAAGAATATTTCGAAACGTCGCGGAACATATGAGATCTTTCGGGGGCTGAAATGGGATTTCAGGCTCATGCCCACGTCAAGAGGTATAAGACCTCCGACGATTTTCTTAGCCTGCAAACTAAGGGAGAAACGCTCAATCGTTGAGCTTGTGCTCAGATTGTCTAAGTACAACAATCACTTGAATCAAGTGGGAGTTGATCTTCCAGATGAGATAGTGATGTTTCTCCAAAGTCATTGCCACCAAGCTGCTAGAGCTTCGTGATGAACTATAACATATCAGGGATAGATATGACGATCCTTGGATATTCGCGAGGTATGACACCGCGAAAGTAGAAATCAAGAAGGAGCATCAATTGTTGATGGTTGGTGAAACCACTAGTTTCAAGAAGGGCAAGGGCAAGAAGGGATACTTCATGAAACGGCAAATCAGCTGCTGCTCTAGTGAAGAAACCCAATGTTGAACCCAAACCCGAGACTAAGTGCTTCTGTAATAAAGGGAACAGCCACTGGAGCAGAATTGCCCTAGATACTTGGTAGATGAGAAGGCTGGCAAGGTCGATAAAAGTATATTAGATATATATTATGTTAGTGTGTACTTTACTAGTACTCCTAGTAGCACCAGGGTATTAGATACCGGTTCGGTTGCTAAGTGTTAGTAACTCGAAATAAAAGCTACGGAATAAACGGAGACTAGCTAAAGGTGAGCTGACGATATGTGTTGGAAGTGTTTCCAAGGTTGATGTGATCAAGCATCGCATGCTCCCTCTACCATCGAGATTGGTGTTAAACCTAAATAATTGTTATTTGGTGTTTGCGTTAAACATAGACATGATTGGATTATGTCTATCGCAATACGGTTATTCATTTAAGGAGAATAATGATTACTCTGTTTATTTGAATAATACCTTCAATGGTCTTGCACCTAAAATGAATGGTTTGTTGAATCTCGATCGTAGTGATACACATGTTCATGCCAAAAGATATAAGATAGTAATGATAGTACCACCTACTTGTGGCACTGCCATGTAAGTCATATTGGTATAAAACGCATGAAGAAGCTCCATGTTGATGGATCTTTGGACTCACTCATTTTTGAAAAGTTTGAGACATGCGAACCATGTCTATTGGTGTATATGCATGAAGAAACTCCATGCAAATGGACCGTTTGGACTCACTTGATTTTGAATCACTTGAGACATGCAAATCATACCACATGGTCAAGATGACTGAATGCCTCGTTTTCAGTAAAATGGAATAAGAAGGCGACTTGTTGGAAATAATACATTTTGATGTGTGCAGTCCAATGAGTGTTGAGGCACGCAGTGGATATCGTTTTGTTCTTACTTCACGGATGATTTGAGTAGATACTGAGTACATTTACTTGATGAAACACAAGTCTGAATTATTGAATGGTTCAAGTAATTTCAGAGTGAAGTTGAAGATCATCGCGACAAGAGGATAAGATGTCTATGATATGATCATAGAGATGAGTATCTGAGTTATGAGCTTTGGCACGCAATTAAGACATTGTGGAAATTGTTTCACAATTAATACCGCCTAGAAAACCATAGTGTGATGGTGTGTCCGAACATCATAGTTGCACCCTATTGGATATGGTGCGTACCATGATGTCTCTTATTAAATTACCACTATCGTTCATGGGTTAGGCATTAGAGACAACCACACTCACTATAATAGAGCACCACGTAATTCCGTTGAGACGACACTATTTGAACTATGGTTTGGAGAAATCTAAGTTGTCGTTTCTTAAAAGTTTGGGGCTGCGACGCTTATGTGAAAAAGTTTCAGGTTGATAAGCTCGAACCCAAAGTGGATAAAATGCATCTTCATAGGACACCCAAAACAGTTGGGTATACATCCAGTCTCAGTTCCGGAAGCAAAAGGGATTATTTCTAGAATCAGGTCCTTTCTCGAGGAAAAGTTTCTCTCGAAAGAATTGAGTGGGAGGATGGTGGAGACTTGATGAGGTTATTGAACCGTCTCTTCAACTAGTGTGTAGCAGTGCACAGGAAGTTGTTCCTGTGGTGCTTGCACCAATTGAAATAGAAGCTTATGATAGTGATCATGAAGCTTCGGATCAAGTCACTACCGTACCTCGTAGGGTGACAAGGATGCGTACTACTTCAGAGTGGTACAGTAATCCTATCTTGAAGGTCATGTTGCTAGACAACAATGAACCTACGAGCTATGGAGAAGCGATGGTGGGGCCGGATTCCGACAAATGGCTAGAGGCCATAAAATCCGAGAGAGGATCCATGTATAAAACAAAGTGTAGACTTTGGAAGAACTACCTGATGGTCGTAAGGCTGTTGGGTATAGATGGATTCTAAGAGGGAAGACAGACAATGATGGTATGTGTCACCATTAAGAAAGCTCAGCTTGTTGCTAAGATGTTTCCGACAAGTTCAAGGAGTTGACTACGATGAGACTTTCTCACTCGTAGTGATGCTAAGAGTCTGTTGGAATCTTATTAGCAGTTACTGCATTATTTATGAAATCTTGCAGATAGGGTGTCAAAACATTGTTTCCTCGAAAATTTTCTTGAGGAAAGGTTGCATGTGATACAACCAGAAGGTTTTTGTCAATCCTAAAAGATGCTAACAAGTATGCAAAGCTCCAGCAATCCTTCTAAGGACTGTAGTAAGCATCTCAGAGTTGGAATATACGCTTTGATGAGATAATCAAAGATTTTAGGTTTATACAAAGTTTGTTAGAGACTTGTATTTACAATAAAGTGAGTGGGAGAACTACAACATTTCTGATAAGTATATGTGAATGACATATTGTTGATCCGAAATGATGTAAAATTTCTAGAAAGCATATAGGGTTGTTTGAAAAGTGTTTTTCAATAGAAAACCTGGATTAAGCTGCTTGAACATTGAGCATCAAGATCTATGTGTTGGAAATATGCCCTAGAGGCAATAATAAGTTAGTTATTATTACTATATTTCCTTGTTCATGATAATGGTTTATTATCCATGCTATAATTGTATTGATAGGAAACTCAGATACATGTGTGGGTACATAGACAACACCATGTCCCTAGTAAGCCTCTAGTTGACTAGCTCGTTGATCAACAGATGGTTACGGTTTCCTGACCATGGACATTGGATGTCATTGATAACGGGATCACATCATTAGAGGAATGATGTGATGGACAAGACCCAATCCTAAGCCTAGCACAAAGATCGTAGTTCGTATGCTAAAGCTTTTCTAATGTCAAGTATCATTTCCTTAGACCATGAGATTGTGCAACTCCCGGATACCGTAGGAATGCTTTGGGTGTACCAAACGTCACAACGTAACTGGGTGGCTATAAAGGTGCACTACAGGTATCTCCTAAAGTATCTGTTGGGTTGGCACAAATCAAGACTGGGATTTGTCACTCCGTGTAAACGGAGAGGTATCTCTGGGCCCACTTGGTAGGACATCATCATAATGTGCACAATGTGACCAAGGGGTTGATCACGGGATGATGTGTTACGGAACGAGTAAAGAGACTTGCCGGTAATGAGATTGAACAAGGTATCGGTATACCGATGATCGAATCTCGGGCAAGTACAATACCGCTAGACAAAGGGAATTGTATACGGGATTGCTTGAATCCTTGACATCATGGTTCATCCGATGAGATCATCATGGAACATGTGGGAGCCAACATGGGTATCCAGATCCCGCTGTTGGTTATTGGCCAGAGAGCTGTCTCGGTCATGTCTGCATGATTCCCGAACCCGTAGGGTCTACACACTTAAGGTTCGATGACGCTAGAGTTGTTATGGGAATTAGTGTGCAGTTACCGAATGTTGTTCGGAGTCCCGGATGAGATCCCAGACGTCATGAGGAGTTCCAGAATGGTCCGGAGGTAAAGATTTATATATGGGAAGTCCTATTTTGGCCACCTGAAAATGTTCGGGATTTTTCGGTATTGTACCGGGAAGGTTCTAGAAGGTTCCGGAGTGGGGCCCACCTGCATGGGGGAACCCACATGAACGTGGGTAGTGGGGGCAAGGCCCCACTCCCCTGGTCAAGGTGCACCAAGATCCCCCCTTAGAAGGAATAAGATCATATCCCGAAGGGATAAGATCAAGATCCCTAAAAAAGGGGGATAACAATCGGTGGGGAAGGAAATGATGGGATTTCTTTCCTCCCACCTTTTCCAACGCCCCAATGGACTTGGAGGGCAAGAAACCAGCCCCCTCCACCCCTATATATAGTGGGGAGGCGCATGGGAGCTTCACCCTTGCCCCTGGCGCAGCCCTCTCCCTCCCCAACACCTCCTCCTCCTCCGTAGTGCTTGGCGAAGCTCTGCCGGAGAACTGCAAGCTCCACCACCACGCCATCGTGCTGCCGGAGCTCTCCCTCAACTTCTCCTCTCCCCTTTCTGAATCAAGAAGGAGGAGACGTCCCCGGGCTGTACGTGTGTTGAACGCGGAGGCGCCGTCCGTTCGACGCTAGATCGATCTTCCGCGATTTGAATCGCCGTGAGTACGACTCCATCAACCACGTTATTGTAACGCTTCCGCTTAGCGATCTTCAAGGGTATGAAGATGCACTCCCCTCTCTATCGTTGCTAGTATCTCCATATATTGATCTTGGTGATGCGTAGAAAATTTTGAATTTTTGATACGTTCCCCAACAGTGGCATCATGGGCTAGGTCTATTGCGTAGATTCTTTGCACGAGTAGAACACAAAGTAGTTGTGGATGTTGATTCTGTTCAATATGCTTACCGTTACTAGTCCAATCTTGTTACGACGGTATTGTGGGATGAAGCAGCCCGGACCGACCTTACACGTACACTTACGTGAGATAGGTTCCACCGACTGACATGCACTTGGTGCATAAGGTGGCTAGCGGGTGCCAGTCTCTCCCACTTTAGTCGAAACGGATTCGATGAAAAGGGTCCTTATTAAGGGTAAATAGCAATTGGCATATCACGTTGTGGTTTTGCGTAGGTAAGAAACGTTCTTGCTAGAAACCCATAGCAGCCACGTAAAACATGCAAACAACAATTAGAGGACGTCTAACTTGTTTTTGCAGGGTATGCTATGTGGTGTGATATGTCCAAGAAGAATATGATGAATGATATGTGATGTATGAGATTGAGCATGTTCTTGTAATAGGAATCACGACTTGCATGTCGATGAGTATGACAACCGGTAGGAGCCATAGAAGTTGTCTTAATTTATTGTATGACTTGCGTGTCATTGAACAAACGCCATGTAATTACTTTACTTCATTGCTAACCGGTAGCCATAGTAGTAGAAGTAATAAGTTGGCATGACAACTTCATGGAGACACGATGATGGAGATCATGATGATGGAGATCATGGTGTCATGCCGATGACGATGATGATCATGGAGCCCCGAAGATGGAGATCAAAAGGAGCAAAATGATATTGGCCATATCATGTCACTATTTGATTGCATGTGATGTTTATCATGTTTATGCATCTTATTTGCTTAGAACAACGGTAGTAAATAAGATGATCCCTCATTAAAATTTCAAGAAAGTGTTCCCCCTAACTGTGCACCGTTCTGAAAGTTCGTCGTTTCGAAGCACCACGTGATGATCGGGTGTGATAGATTCTTACGTTCACATACAACGGGTGTAAGCCACATTTACACACGCGAAACACTTAGGTTGACTTGACGAGCTAGCATGTACAGACATGGCCTCGGAACACAAGAGACCGAAAGGTCGAGCATGAGTCGTATAGTAGATACGATCAACATGAAGATTTTCAATGATGATGACTAGTCCGTCTCACGTGATGATCGGACACGGCCTAGTTGACTCGGATCATGTAATCACTTAGATGACTAGAGGGATGTCTATCTGAGTGGGAGTTCATAAGATGAACTTAATTATCCTGAACATAGTCAAAAGATCTTTGCAAATTATGCCGTAAGCTCGCGCTTTAGTTCCACTATTTAGATATGTTCCTAGAGAAAATATAGTTGAAAGTTGACAGTAGCGATTATGTGGACAGTAGAAAGCTTATGTCCTTAATGCACCGCTCAGTGTGCTGAACCCCAAACGTCGTTTGTGGATGCTGCGAACATCGGACATACACGTTTTGATAACTACGTGATAGTTTAGTTAAACGGTTTAGAGTTGAGGCACCAAAGATGTTTTTGAAACATTGCAGAACATATGAGATGTTTCGAGGGCTGAAATTGGGATTTCAGGCTCGTGCCCACGTCAAGAGGTATGAGACCTCCGACGATTTTCTTAGCCTGCAAATTAAGGGAGAAAAGCTCAATCGTTGAGCTTGTGCTCAGATTGTCTGAGTGCAACAATCACTTGAATCGAGTGGGAGTTGATCTTCCAGATGAGATAGTGATGTTTCTCCAAAGTCATTGCCACCAAACTGCTAGAGCTTCGTGATGAACTATAACATATCAGGGATAGATATGATGATCCTTGAGGTATTTGCGATGTTTGACACCGCGAAAGTAGAAATCAAGAAGGAGCATCAATTATTGATGGTTGGTGAAACCACTAGTTTCAAGAAGGGCAAGGGCAAGAAGGGATACTTCATGAAACGGCAAATCAGCTGCTGCTCTAGTGAAGAAACCCAAGGTTGAACCCAAACCCGAGACTAAGTGCTTCTGTAATAAGGGGAACAACCACTGGAGCAGAATTACCCTAGATACTTGGTAGATAAGAAGGCTGGCAAGGTCGACAGAAGTATATTGGATATACATTATGTTAATGTGTACTTTACTAGTACTCCTAGTAGCACCAGGGTATTAGATACCGGTTCGGTTACTAAGTGTTAGTAACTTGAAATAAAAGAGCTACGGAATAAACGGAGACTAGCTAAAGGTGAGCTGACGATATGTGTTGGAAGTGTTTCCAAGTTTGATATGATCAAACATCGCACGCTCCCTCTACCATCAAGATTAGTATAAAACCTGAATAATTGTCATTTGGTGTTTGCGTTGAGCATAGACATGATTGGATTATGTCTATTGCAATACGGTTATTCATTTAAGGAGAATAATGGTTACTCTATTTATTTGAATAATACCTTCAATGGTCTTGAACCTAAAGGAATGGTTTATTGAATCTCGATCGTAGTGATACACATTTTCATGCCAAAAGATATAAGAATGTAATGATAGTACCACTTACTTATGGCACTGCCATGTAAGTCATATTGGTATAAAACGCATGAAGAAGCTCCATGTTGATGGATCTTTGGACTCACTCGTTTTGAAAAGTTTGAGACATGCGAACCACGTCTATTGGTGTATACGCATGAAGAAACTCCATGCAGATGGATCGTTTGGACTCACTTGATTTTGAATCACTTGAGACATGCAAATCATACCACATGGGCAAGATGACTGAAAGCCTCATTTTTCAGTAAAATGGAACAAGAAAGCAACTTGTTGGAAGTAATATATTTTGATGTGTGCAGTCCAATGAGTGCTGAGGCACGCAGTGGATATCATTATGTTCTTACATCACAGATGATTTGAGTATATTTACTTGATGAAACACAAGTCTGAATTATTGAATGGTTCAAGTAATTTCAGAGTGAAGTTGAAGATCATCGTGACAAGAGGATAAAATGTCTATGATATGATCATAGAGATGAGTATCTAAGTTACGAGCTTTGGCACGCAATTAAGACATTGTGGAAATTGTTTCACAATTAATACCGCCTGGAACACCATAGTGTGATGGTGTGTCCGAACATCATAGTTGCACCCTAGTGGATATGGTGCGTACCATCATGTCTCTTATCGAATTACCACTATCGTTTGTGGGTTAGGCATTAGAGACAACCGCACTCACTTTAATGGGGCACCACGTAATTCCGTTGAGACGACACCGTTTGAACTGTGGTTTGGAGAAACCTAAGTTGTCGTTTCTTAAAAGTTTGGGGCTGCGAGGCTTATGTGAAAAAGTTTCAGGTTGATAAGCTCGAACCCAAAGCGGATAAAATGCATCTTCATAGGACACCCAAAACAGTTGGGTATACCTCCTAATTCGGATATGAAAGCAATAGGGATTGTTTCTTGAATCGGGTCCTTTCTCGAGGAAAAGTTTGTCTCGGAAAGTTGAGTGGGAGGATGGTGGAGACTTGATATGGTTATTGAACCGTCACTACAACTAGCAGGGCACAAGAAGTTGTTCCTGTGGCACCTACACCAATTGAAGTAGAAGCTTATGATAGTGATCATGAAACTTCGGATCAAGTCACTACCGTACCTCGTAGGGTGACAAGGATGCGTACTACTTTAGAGTGGTACAGTAATCCTGTCTTGAAGGTCATGTTGCTAGACAACAATGAACCTACGAGCTATGGAGAAGCGATGGTGGGCCCAAATTCCGACAAATGGTTAGAAGCCATGAAATCCGAGATAGGATCCATGTATCAGAACAAAGCATGGACTTTGGTGGACTTGCCCAATGATCGGCTAGCCATTGAGATAAATGGATCTTTAAGAAGAAGACGGACGTGGATGGTAATGTCACCATCTATGAAGCTCGACTTGTGGCGAAAAGTTTTTCACAAGTTCAAATAGTTGACTACGATGAGATTTTCTCATCCGTAGCGATGCTTAAGTCCGTCGGAATCATGTTAGCATTAGCTGCATTTATGAAATCTGGCGGATGGATGTCAAAACGAGTTTCCTTACCAGTTTTCGTAAGGAAAGATTGTATATGATACAATCAGAAAGGTTTTGTCGATCCTTAGGATGCTAAAAGGTGTGCTAGCTCTAGCGATCCTTCTAAGGACTGGAGTAAGCATCTCGGAGTTGGAATATGCACTTTGATAAGATGATCAAAGATTTTTGGTTTATACAAAGTTTATGAGAAACTTGTATTTCCAAAGAAGTGAGTGGGAGCACTATAGAATTTCTGATAAGTATATGTTGTAAACATATTGTTGATCAGAAATGATGTAGAATTTCTAGAAAGCATAAAGGGTTGATTGAAAGGAGTTTTCAAGGGAAAACCTAGATTAAGTTACTTGAACATTGAGCATCAAGATCTATGAGGATAGATCAAAAACGCTTAATGGTACTTTCAAATGAGCACATACCTTGACATGATCTTGAAGGTGTTCAAGATGGATCAGTCAAAGAAGGAGTTCTTGCCTGAGTTGTAAGGTATGAAGTTAAGACTTAAAGCTCGAGCACGGCAGAAGAGAGAGAAAGGACGAAGGTCGTCCCCTATGCTTTTGTCATAGGCTCTATACTGTATGCCATGCTGAGTACCGCACCTGATGTGTGCCTTGCCACATGTATGGCAAGAGGGTAAAAAGGTGATCAAGGAGTGGATCACCAGATGGCGGTCAAAGTTATCCTTAGAGGAATAAGGATATGTTTCTCGGTTATGGAGGTGATAAAGAGTTCGACGTAAAGAGCTACGTCGATGCAAGCTTTAACACCTATCTGAATGACTCTGAGTAGCAAACCGGATACATATAGTGGAGCAACCATTTGGAATAGCTCCAAGTGGAGCGTGGAAGCAGCATTTAGAATATGACCTAGAAATTTGCAAAGTACATACGGATCTGAATGTTGCAGACCCGTTGACTAAAACCTCTCTTACAAGCAAAACAGGATCAAACCCCAGAACTCATTGAGTCTTAATCACATGATGATGTGAACTAGTTTAGTGACACTAGTAAACTCTTGGGTGTTGGTCACATGACGATGTGACCTGTGAGTGTTAATCACATGGCGATGTGAACTAGATTATTGACTCTAGTGCAAGTGGGAGACTGTTGGAAATATGCCCTAGAGGCAATAATAAATTAGTTATTATTACTATATTTCCTTGTTCATGATAATCGTTTATTATCCATGCTATAATTGTATTGATAGGAAACTCAGATACATGTATGGGTACATAGACAACACCATGTCCCTAGTAAGCCTCTAGTTGACTAGCTCGTTGATCAACAGATGGTTACGGTTTCCTGACCATGGACACTGGATGTCATTGATAACGGGATCACATCATTAGAAGAATGATGTGATGGACAAGACCCAATCCTAAGCCTAGCACAAAGATCGTAGTTCGTATGCTAAAGCTTTTCTAATGTCAAGTACCATTTCCTTAGACCATGAGATTGTGCAACTCCCGGATACCGTAGGAATGCTTTGGGTGTACCAAACGTCACAACGTAACTGGGTGGCTATAAAGGTGCACTACAGGTATCTCCGAAAGTATCTATTGGGTTGGCACGAATCGAGACTGGGATTTGTCACTGCGTGTAAACGGAGAGGTATCTCTGGGCCCACTTGGTAGGACATCATCATAATGTGCACAATGTGACCAAGGGGTTGATCACGGGATGATGTGTTACGGAACGAGTAAAGAGACTTGCCGGTAACGAGATTGAACAAGGTATCGGTATACCGACGATCGAATCTCAGGCAAGTACAATACCGCTAGACAAAGGGAATTGTATACGGGATTGCTTGAATCCTTGACATCGTGTTTCATCCGATGAGATCATCGTGGAACATGTGGGAGCCAACATGGGTATCCAGATCCCTCTGTTGGTTATTGGCCAGAGAGCTGTCTCGGTCATGTCTGCATGATTCCCGGACCCGTAGGGTCTACACACTTAAGGTTCGGTGACGCTAGAGTTGTTATGGGAATTAGTGTGCAGTTACCGAATGTTGTTCGAAGTCCCGGATGAGATCCTGGACGTCACGAGGAGTTCCGGAATGGTTCGGAGGTAAAGATTTATATATGGGAAGTCCTATTTTGGCCACCGGAAAATGTTTGGGATTTTTCTGTATTGTACCGGGAAGGTTCTAGAAGGTTCTAGAGTGGGGCCCACCTGCATGGGGGGACCCACATGAACGTGGGTAGTGGGGGGCAAGGCTCCACACCCCTGGTCAAGGTGCACCAAGATCCCCCCTTAGAAGGAATAAGATCATATTCCGAAGGGATAAGATCAAGATCCCTAAAAAAGGGGGATAACAATCGGTGGGGAAGGAAATGATGGGATTTCTTTCCTCCCACCTTTGCCAACGCCCCAATGGACTTGGAGGGCAGGAAACCAGCCCCCTCCACCCCTATATATAGTGGGGAGGCGCATGGGAGCTTCACCCTTGCCCCTGGCGCAGCCCTCTCCCTCCCCAACACCTCCTCCTCCTCCGTAGTGCTTGGCGAAGCTCTGCCGGAGAGCTGCAAGCTCCACCACCCCGCCATCATGCTGCCGGAGCTCTCCCTCAACTTCTCCTCTCCCCTTGCTGGATCAAGAAGGAGGAGACGTCCCCGGGCTGTACGTGTGTTGAACGCGGAGGCGCCGTCCGTTCGGCGCTAGATCGGATCTTCCGCGATTTGAATCGCCGCGAGTACGACTCCATCAACCACGTTATTATAACGCTTCCGCTTAGCGATCTTCAAGGGTATGAAGATGCACTCCCCTCTCTCTCGTTGCTAGTATCTCCATAGATTTATCTTGGTGATGCGTAGAAAATTTTGCATTTTTTATTGTACGCTTCCGCTTAGCGATCTTCAAGGGTATGAAGATGCACTCCCCTCTCTCTCGTTGCTAGTATCTCCATAGATTTATCTTGGTGATGCGTAGAAAATTTTGAATTGTTGCTACGTTCCCCAACACTATGAGGATAGATCAAAAACGCTTAATGGTACTTTCAAATGAGCACATACCTTGACATGATCTTGAAGGTGTTCAAGATGGATCAGTCAAAGAAGGAGTTCTTGCCTGAGTTGTAAGGTATGAAGTTAAGACTTAAAGCTCGACCACGGCAGAAGAAAGAGAAAGGACGAATGTCGTCCCCTATGCCTTAGTCATAGGCTCTATACATATGCTATGCTGAGTACCGCACCTGATGTGTTCCTTGCCACGTGTCTGGCAAGGGGGTACAAGAGTGATCCAGGAATGGATCATTGGACAACGGTCAAAATTGTCCTTGGAGTAATAAGGACATGTTTCTCGATTATGGAGGTGATAAAGAGTTCGGCGTAAAGGGTTACGTCGATGCAAGCTTTAATGCCTATCCGAATGACTCTGAGTAGCAAACCGAATATGTTTAGTGGAGCAACCATTGGGAATAGCTCCAAGTGGAGCGTGGAAGCAGCATTTACAATACGACCTAGAGATTTGCGAAGTACATACGGATCTGAATGTTGCAGACCCGTTGACTAAAACCTCTCTCACAAGCAAAACATGATCAAACCCCAGAACTCATTGAGTCTTAATCACATGATGATGTGAACTAGTTTAGTGACACTAGCAAACTCTTTGGATGTTGGTCAGATGGCGATGTGACCCATGAGTGTTAATCACATGGCGATGTGAACTAGATTATTGACTCTAGTGCAAGTGGGAGACTGTTGGAAATATGCCCTAGAGGCAATAATAAATTAGTCATTATTATTATATTTCCTTGTTCATGATAATCGTTTATTATCCATGCTATAATTGTATTGATAGGAAACTCAGATACATGTGTGGGTACATAGACAACACCTTGTCCCTAGTAAGCCTCTAGTTGACTAGCTCGTTGATCAATAGATGGTTACGGTTTCCTGACCATGGACATTGGATGTCGTTGATAACGGGATCACATCATTAGGAGAATGATGTGATGGACAAGACCCAATCCTAAGCCTAGCACAAAGATCGTGTAGTTCGTATGCTAAAGCTTTTCTAATGTCAAGTATCATTTCCTTAGACCATGAGATTGTGCAACTCCCGGATACTGTACGAATGCTTTGGGTGTACCAAACGTCACAACGTAACTGGGTGGCTATAAAGGTAAACTACGGGTACCTCCGAAAGTGTCTGTTGGGTTGGCACGAATCGAGACTGGGATTTGTCACTCCGTGTGACGGAGAGGTATCTCTGGGCCCACTCGGTAGGACATCATCATAATGTGCACAATGTGACAAAGGGGTTGATCACGGGATGATGTGTTACGGAACGAGTAGAGAGACTTGCCGGTAACGAGATTGAACAAGGTATCGGGATACCGACGATCGAATCTCGTGCAAGTACTATACCGGTTGACAAAGGGAATTGTATACGGGATTACTTGAATCCTTGACATCGTGGTTCATCTGAAGGAAATATGCCCTAGAGGCAATAATAAAGTTATTATTTATTTCCTTATATCATGATAAATGTTTATTATTCATGCTAGAATTGTATTAACTGGAAACATAATACATGTGTGAATACATAGACAAACATAGTGTCACTAGTATGCCTCTACTTGACTAGCTCGTTTATCAAAGATGGTTATGTTTCCTAGACATGGACAAAAGAGTTGTCATTTGATTAACGGGATCACATCGTTAGGAGAATAATGTGATTGACATGACCCATTCCGTTAGCCTAGCACTTGATCGTTTAGTATATTGCTATTGCTTTCTTCATGACTTATACATGTTCCTGTAACTATGAGATTATGCAACTCCCGTTTACCGGAGGAACACTTTGGGTGCTACCAAATGTCACAACGTAACTGGGTGATTATAAAGGAGTACTACAGGTGTCTCCAAAGGTACATGTTGGGTTGGCATATTTCGAGATTAGGTTTTGTCACTCCGATTGTCGGAGAGGTATCTCTGGGCCCTCTCGGTAATACACATCACTTAAGCCTTGCAAGCATTGTAACTAATGAGTTAGTTGCGGGATGATGCATTACATAACGAGTAAAGAGACTTGCCGGTAACAAGATTGAACTAGGTATTGGATACCGACGATCGAATCTCGGGCAAGTAACATACCGATGACAAAGGGAACAACGTATGTTGTTATGCGGTTTGACCGATAAAGATCTTCGTAGAATATGTAGGAACCAATATGGGCATCCAGGTTCCGCTATTGGTTATTGACCGAGAATAGTTCTAGGTCATGTCTACATAGTTCTCGAACCCGTAGGGTCCGCACGCTTAACGTTACGATGACAGTTTTATTATGAGTTTATGAGTTTTGATGTACCGAAGGAGTTCGGTGTCCCGGATGAGATCGGGGACATGACGAGGAGTCTCGAAATGGTCGAGACGTAAAGATCAATATATTGGACGACTATATTCGGAGTTCGGAAAGGTTCCGAGTGATTCAGGTATTTTTCGGAGTACCGGGGAGTTACGGGAATACGGGGAAGAGTATTGGGCCTTAATGGGCCTTAGTGGGAAGGAGCCAGGAGGTGGCGCGCGCCCCTACCAAGCCCAGTCCGAGTTGGACAAAGGGTTTGGGGCGCGCCCCCCCTCTCCCTTCCTTCTCCACTTCCCTCCTTTCCCCCCTTCTCCTAGTTGAACTAGGAAAGAAGGAGTCCTACTCCTGGTGGGAGTAGGACTCCCCTTGGCGCGCCCTCCTCCTAGGGCCGGCCTCCTCCTCCCTTGCTCCTTTATATACGGGGGCAGGGGGCACCCCATGACACACAAGTTGATCTACGGATCGTTCCTTAGCCGTGTGCGGTGCCCCCCTCCACCATATTCCACCTCGGTCATATCGTCGCGGAGTTTAGGCAAAGCCCTGCGCCGGTAAAGCATCATCATCGTCACCACGCCGTCGTGCTGACGGAACTCATCCCCGACACTTTGCTGGATCGGAGTCCGGGGATCGTCATCGAGCTGAACATGTGCTGAACTCGGAGGTGTCGTACGTTCGGTACTTGGATCGGTCGGATCGTGAAGACATACGACTACATCAACCGCGTTGTCATAACGCTTCCGCTTACGGTCTACAAGGGTACATGGACTACACTCTCCCCTCTCGTTGCTATGCCATCACCATGATCTTGCATGTGCGTAGGAATTTTTTTGAAATTGCTACGTTCCCCAACAGTGGCATCCGAGCCTAGGTTTTATGCGTTGATGTTATATGCACGAGTAGAACACAAGTGAGTTGTGGGCGATACAAGTCATACTGCTTACCAGCATGTCATACTTTGGTTCGGCGGTATTGTGAGATGAAGCGGCCCAGACCGACATTACGCGTACGCTTACGCGAGACTGGTTTCACCGTTACGAGCACTCGTGCTTAAAGGTGGCTGGCGGGTGTCTATCTCTCTCACTTTAGCTGAATCGTGTGTGGCTACGCCCGGTCCTTGCGAAGGTTAAAACAACACTAACTTGACGAACTATCGTTGTGGTTTTGATGCGTAGGTAAGAACGGTTCTTGCACAGCCCGTAGCAGCCACGTAAAACTTGCAACAACAAAGTAGAGGACGTCTAACTTGTTTTTGCAGGGCATGTTGTGCTGTGATATGGTCAAGACGTGATGAGATATAAGTTATTGTATGAGATGATCATGTTTTGTTGAAGTTATGGGCAACTGGCAGAAGCCCTATGGTTGTCTCTTTGTTGCAAAAGATGCAAGTGCCAAATAATTGCTTTACTTTATCGCTATGCGATAGCAATAGTTGCAAGAGCAATAGTTGGCGAGACGACCATGTGACGACACATTGATATAGATCAAGATGATGAAGATCATGGTGTCGTGCCAATGATGATAGAGATCATGACAGTACTTTGGAGATGGAGATCAAAGGCGCAAGATGATCATGGCCATATCATGTCACATATTTTGATTGCATATGATGTTTATCTGTTATACATCTTATTCTGTTTTCTTTGACGGTAGCATTTTAAGATGATCTCTCACTAATTATCAAGAAGTGTTCTCCCTGAGTATGCACCGTTGCGAAAGCTCTTCGTGCTGAGACACCACGTGATGATCGGGTGTGATAGGCTCTACATTCAAATACAACGGGTGCAAAACAGTTGCACACGCGGAATACTCAGGTTAAACTTGACGAGCCTAGCATATACAGATATGACCTCGGAACACGGAGACCGAAAGGTCGAGCGTGAAACATATAGTAGATATGATCAACATAGTGATGTTCACCATTGAAAACTACTCCATCTCACGTGATGATCGGACATGGTTTAGTTGATTTGGATCACATGATCACTTAGATGACTAGAGAGATGTCTGTCTAAGTGGGAGTTCTTAAGTAACATGATTAATTGAACTTAAAATTATCATGAACTTTGTCCTGGTAGTATTTTGCAAATTATGTTGTAGATCAATAGCTCGCGTTGTTGCTTTCATACGTTTATTTTGATATGTTCCTAGAGAAAATTGTGTTGAAAGATGTTAGTAGCAATGATGCGGATTGGATCCATGATCTGAGGTTTATCCTCATTGCTGCACAGAAGTATTATGTCCTTAATGCACCGCTAGGTGACAGACCTATTGCAGGAGCAGATGCAGACGTTATGAACGTTTGGCTAGCTCAATATGATGACTACTTGATAGTTTAGTGCACCATGCTTAACGGCTTAGAATCGGGACTTCAAAGACGTTTTGAACGTCATGGACCATAGGAGATGTTCCAGGAATTGAAGTTAATATTTCAAGCAAATACCCGAGTTGAGAGATATGAAGTCCCCAACAAGTTCTATAGATAAAAGATGGAGGATAATTGCTCAACTAGTGAGCATGTGCTTAGATTGTCTGGGTACTTCAATCGCTTGAATCAAGTGGGAGTTAATCTTCCAGATAAGATAGTGATTGACAGAGTTCTCTAGTCACCATCACCAAGTTAGTAGAACTTTGTGATGAACTATATTATGCAAGGGATGACAAAAACGATTCCCGAGCTCTTCGTGATGTTGAAATCGACGAAGGTAGAAATCAAGAAAGAGCATCAAGTGTTGATGGTTGACAAGATCACTAGTTTCAAGAAAAGGGCAAAGGGAAAGAAAGGGAAACTTCAAGTGGAAAGACAAGCAAGTTGTCACTCCTGCGAAGAAGCCCAAAGCTGGACCATAGCCTGAAACTGAGTGCTTACACTGCAAAGGAAATGATCACTGGGACCCACCTGTCATAATCATGCTCAAAATGGCCTAAGCCGGCGACTAGTGTTTTTTTGCAAAAAATTATGAAAAAAATTAGTGCTTTTTGGCACAATTCCGTAAATGTGTGGTTCCTGCAAACCTAGCCTGAAGTGTCGATGTTTTTTGCAATTCACTCTAACCTCCGTCCCAAATTGGTTGTGTAAGATTTATGTAGATACCGCGGTATCTAACACGTTTTAGTGCCGATGTATCTAACATTAAAACGTGTCTAGATACCTCCGTATTCAGATAAATCTAAGACAACGAATTTGGAATGTAGGACAAATCATATAAAGACTCATATATATTAGAATTTAACGTATATACAATTCAAATATGTATGAAAAAAGCTGGTGGGGCCAGCGCAGTATGTAGCGCAATATGTTTGATCGGAACGCCCTTCTCCTATCTATATCTACTGCTTCCTTTGTCCCATGATGTAGTACTTAAGGATTCCAGTCCCAACTGATGAGGCATGTAGACCCTCCAGCATGCAGGTAAACACTCAACGGTTCCTTGGTTTCGATGTACCCAAAAGTTCGACGATCGTCGTCTGCCATATCAATACGTGCGACAACCGTCCCCAAGTTCCTCTCGCCGAGCTCCACCACGCCGCGCTTCGCCTCCGCGATGTCGTCGCTCGGTGTGTGCCTACACAAGACAGATCCTTGTTTTCCGCACCGCCACCACCCCCATGTCAGGACATGCCCGCCATGGACGAAGGTTGGCCGCGTGAGATGCCGTAGCATGCCGCTCATCTGCACGATGTACCAGCGGCTCCACTTGATATGTTGTCCCCTCGTCGTGCCCCCCATCACCCACACCTCCGTCTTTAACGATGAGCCGCGGCGAACGACGATGCCCAGGCTCCCCTGCACCTCTACGAGGTGCCAACTGCAGCCCTCTTTGGCGTTGGACAGCACGGACGGTAGTGGCATAATGGACGTCACGCGTTCCTCCTCGAGGTCGAACGACATGACCTTCGCTTTCCCCTCGGGCGTGCCCCAATACGTGGCGGTCGCGGAGGCGGCGTCGACGCTGACGATGCCATGACCGGGGTCACATCTTGCGACGGGGCCTGCCGGAACTTCCCGCCACGACGGCACCCCCAGAGTGAACACGTGCACCGCGTTGAACACGAACCGGGCTACGTGGCACGGGACGTGCACGATCTTATACCGCTCCGTGGTCTGGAGGTACACGAAGCTGTACGCCTTGTTAGAATAGGAAACGTAGGGATAGATGTTGATGTTTAAACCGTCTCTGTATCTATCTCTTCTTCTGTTCTTCTTCTCCAAGTCGTTGTATTCTGGAAGGATCCTAGCGATATTCCAAAACCTTGTAAGCCACGGCAACTATTCTATAAATACACATGCGGCCCGAGCAAAGGGTTCAACGCTTCCCATCGATCTTACATGGTCATCAGAGCCCTTCCTCTCGTACGTCTAGTTTTCCCTGAGAGATCGATCTAGTTTGGTCGAGAGAGAAACTTGAAACCTATCCAGAGAGAGACATCGAGAGAAAACATGACAGGCACCAATGCCAGCACCGCTGCCTCCACCATTGACGCCACCAATACCTCCTTGATTGGATCCACCATGAGCGCCCTGTCCACCCAATCTGCTCCATCCACCTACGCATCTTCTTCCACCTTCAGCAGCGTCTCTTCTCTCGGGTCTCCTCCATCTGAGAAGCTCACGAGGACGAACTTCCTCCTCTGGAAGGCCATCGTGCTTCCCCAAATCAAGGGAGCACAGATGGAACACTTCCTTGACGCCGCAAGCCCGGCGCCCCCTCCTACCATCACCATCACCAAAGATGGGAACGAGGAGCAAGTCTTCAACTACGCCCGGTCGATCTGGTACGCCCAGCAGCAACAGGTACAAGGATACCTTATGGGGTCTCTATCACGTGAGATTCTTGCGCAGGTCGCTACTCTTCAGACGCCGGCCGAGGTGTGGAGTGCCATCCACGCCTCCTTTGCTTCCCAGACGCAAGCACAGATCGTCAACACCCGCATCGCCCTCGCCAATCTGCACAAAGGGAGCATGGGCTTGCCTGAGTATCTGGCGAAGATCAAGGCCTTCGCCGATGAGATTGCCTGCACCGGTGATCCCCTCTCTGAAGGAGAGCTAACCTCCTATGTGCTCAAAGGGCTAGACATCGAGTATAACCCGGTGATCTCAGCCCTGGCTGCACGCATTGAACCGGTGACAGTCCAAGAACTCTACAATCAGTTGCTAAGTTTTGAAGCCCGTATGAATCTGCTACAAGGTAACAACATCCGCCAGTCTTCGGTTAATTCCATCTCTCGTGGTCGCGGCACTGGAGGCCGAGGCCGTGGTCACCGCGGTCACCAGCCAAGACGTGGACGCGGCAACAACAACAACGGCGGGGGGCGTGGGCGCGCCAACAACACTGGCTCACGTCCCTCCGGCGCCTCCTACTCCAACACCAGGCCACGGTGCCAGCTTTGCAAGAAGCCAGGGCACGAAGTGAAGGACTGCTGGCATCGATACGATGAAGATTTCGTGCCCGAGGAGCGCCACGTTGCTGCAGCCATCAGGGAGCAAGAAGAAGCTGGGGACACCATCTGGTATGCTGATTCCGGAGCCACAGGTCACGTCACCAGTGAGCTAGAGAAGCTTGCAAACCGGGAAAGATACTATGGCAATGAGCAAATAAACACCGCCGCAAGTGGAGGAGGTATGGACATATGTCACATTGGTCAATCTTCCATTAATTTTCCTAATTCTAAACGTGATCTTCTCCTAAAAGATGTTCTTCATGTCCCTCAAGCCAACAAAAATCTTGCTTCCATGTCTCGTTTGTCAGCTGATAATAATGTTTTCTTTGAAACTCATCCCAAGTATTTTTTCATTAAGGATCGGGCAACGAGGGAGCTCCTCCATCACGGTAGATGCGTCGGTGGTCTATATCCTATCACATCAAGAGCCTTTAGCCGCAAGCATCATCGTCAAGTCTACTCCGTCGTCAAACCATCCTTAGAGAGGTGGCATCAAAGATTAGGTCATCCTTCTTTAAAAATAGTCGATCAAGTAGTGAATAAAGGCAATCTTCAATTGTCCAGTAGTGAGAATAAAGAGTCTGTTTGTGATGCTTGCCAGTGTGCCAAGAGTCATCAACTCCCCTATCCTAAGTCAAATAGTGTGTCTCATGCTCCGTTGGATCTAATATTCAGTGATGTATGGGGTCATGCCAAAGATTCTTTTGGAAGAAAAAAATATTATGTTAGCTTCATTGATGATTATAGTAAGTTTACATGGATATACTTGCTTAAGTTCAAATCCGAAGTCTTCTCTGTCTTCCAAGAATTCCAAAAACTCGTTGAGCGTCAATTTGACAAGAAAATTATTGCAGTCCAGAGTGACTGGGGAGGAGAGTATGAGAAACTCAACTCTTTCTTTCGGAGCATAGGTATTGAACATCATGTTTCGTGTCCTCATGCACACCAACAGAACGGTTCTGCCGAACGCAAACACTGTCATATTGTTGAAGTAGGCCTTTCCCTACTTGCTCATGCATCTATGCCTCTAAAGTATTGGGACGAAGCATTTATTGCTGCCACGTATCTTATCAATCGTTTGCCTAGTAAGGTGATTGGAAACACAACTCCCTTAGAAAGATTGTTTCATAAAAAGCCAGATTATAATTCTCTCAAAGTTTTTGGATGTGCATGTTATCCTAACCTACGCCCATATAATCGCCACAAACTTGAGTTCCGCTCCACTCAATGTGTCTTTCTTGGCTATAGCAATCTTCATAAGGGTTACAAGTGTCTAGAAATCTCAACTGGACGCATCTACATCTCCAGGGATGTGATCTTTGATGAAACAATTTTTCCTTTTGCCAAACTTCATCCAAATGCCGGAGCCCTCCTTCGAGCAGAAATTTCTCTTCTCTCGGATCCTTTGTTACGTACTGATCACGGGGGAGAATTAATAGAACATGATCATGTGACTAGTTCAAAAGAAAATTCAGATACTCATGAGAAAAATGCAGTTTTTGGCTATGATTTTATGTGTGCAGAAGAGGACGAAAGTGGCACTGGATCCGATGCTGATCCTGTGCAGAACTGCAGTGCCAGGGAAGGTGCGCGATCCCAGGTTGATAACGGCGCGTGATCCGAGGCTGCCAGTCCGGTCGTTCGACGCGCAGCGGCGTTCCCCGCGTCTCCCGTAGCGCCACATGGCGGGGCCAGCCCACCCGCCGGTCCAGTGGCCGACCAGGACTCGGGCGTGGACCCAGACGGCGCGGGGTGCAGCCCGTCCACGCGCGCCACACGGGAACCAGCGCGTCCTGTGGCCGACAGCCCGACCGATGCGGGGCCCAGTACCATGCATAGCCCTGCCGCGGCGCCTGACGCGAGGCGAATCTCACCAGATCCGGCGCCTTCCTTGGATCCGGAGCGCTGTGGCGCGGCAGTCCAGGATGATCTGGCTGGATCTTTTGCGGCTGGCTCTGGAGATGAGGAAACTGCAACAGCCCCCATACGTGTATCATCCGAGATACCTCAGCGTCACACTAGATCAAAATCAGGACTATCCAAACCCAAGGTATACAAGGACGGTACAGTAAGGTATGATCCTTGCAAGTTTGCTTTTCTCACTAGTTCGGGTGAACCCATTCATTTAGCCGAAGCTCTTGCTCACAAAGAATGGAAAGGGGCTATGGACAATGAATATCAAGCACTTATGAAAAATAAAACGTGGCATCTTGTACCACCAAAAGAGGGAAAGAATTTGATTGATTGCAAATGGGTTTATAAGATTAAAAGAAAGTCTGATGGCAGTATAGATAGATACAAGGCCAGATTGGATGCAAAGGGTTTTAAGCAAAGGTTTGGAATTGATTATGAGGATACCTTTAGCCCTGTTGTTAAGGCAGCTACTATTCGACTTGTTTTGTCTATTGCTATTTCCAGAGGATGGAGTTTGCATCAGCTAGACGTTCAGAACGCGTTTCTTCATGGTGTTCTTGAGGAAGAAGTGTTCATGCGGCAACCACCAGGGTATGAGAATAAAAGCACACCTCATTTTGTCTGCAAGTTGGACAAAGCTTTGTATGGTTTGAAACAGGCCCCAAGAGCCTGGTATTCCAAGTTGAGTACTCAGTTACAACAACTTGGGTTTATTCCAAGCAAGGCAGATACCCCATTATTCTTTTATCATAAAGGCAACATCTCTATGTTTGTTCTTGTCTATGTTGATGATATAATTGTTGCTAGTTCCAGTTCAGAAGCTACTACCTCCCTCCTTCGTGATCTTAATGTGGAGTTTGCACTCAAGGATTTGGGGAATCTTCATTACTTTCTTGGTATAGAGGTAAGACAGATCAAGGATGGAATACTTCTTACACAAGAAAAATACACCACAGATATCCTAAAAAGGGTAGGACTGGAACATTGCAAACCGGTTAGTACACCACTCTCCACTTCTGAGAAACTTACAATTGAAGGGGGTGAATTACTTGGACCGAATGATGCAACAAACTATAGGAGTGTTGTTGGTGCTCTACAATACTTAACATTGACTAGACCTGATATTTCATATTCTGTCAACAAAGTATGTCAGTTTTTACATGCACCAAGTACAATTCACTGGACTGCAGTAAAGAGAATTCTGAGGTATCTAAAATTCACAATGGGACTTGGAATCAAGATTGTCAAGTCACCATCCATGTTGGTCAGTGCATACTCAGATGCTGACTGGGCAGGATGCCCTGATGATAGAAGATCCACAGGTGGTTTTGCTGTGTTTTTGGGATCAAATCTTGTGTCATGGAGCGCTAGGAAACAGGCTACTGTGTCAAGATCAAGCACTGAAGCAGAATACAAAGCTCTTGCCAAAGCAACCGCTGAAATCATGTGGATCCAGACTCTTCTGTACGAGCTGGGAATTAAGTCTCCACAGGCTGCAAGGTTATGGTGTGATAACATTGGTGCTACTTATCTCTCTGCAAATCCGGTGTTCCATGCACGTACAAAACACATAGAGGTTGACTTCCACTTTGTGAGAGAAAGAGTAGCACGAAAGCTGCTTGACATCAAATTTATTCCCACAGGAGATCAACTGGCTGATGGCTTCACTAAACCACTTACCACGAGGAGACTAAATGAGTTCAAGTACAATCTAAACCTAGAGAAACTTTCATAGGTTTGGATTGCGGGAGGATGTTAGAATAGGAAACGTAGGGATAGATGTTGATGTTTAAACCGTCTCTGTATCTATCTCTTCTTCTGTTCTTCTTCTCCAAGTTGTTTCGATCTCTCGTTGTATTCTGGAAGGATCCTAGCGATATTCCAAAACCTTGTAAGCCACGGCAACTATTCTATAAATACACATGCGGCCCGAGCAAAGGGTTCAACGCTTCCCATCGATCTTACACGCCTGGTGCCAGAGGTTAGTACTGTTCGAGCCTATGTCCTGCTCATTGGTGACGGTGCACGGTGGTGGCAGGGGCAGCGGCGGGATTGTCAGAGCCTCGCCGGTGGCAGGGTTGGCCACGGTGATGGCGCCGCCGGGCTCCCGGCCGTCGCAGAGGCAGACGAGGCCGTTGCAGGTGCCGACCACGTTCATGGCCAGGTAGCGGCGTGCCGTGTGGAAGTTGGACCACAACTCTCTGATCTTGCCCGGAGCTGATAGGTCGTCGAGGACGTACGCAGAGCCGGTGGCGACGACCAGTGTCTTGGCGCGGCTCCGCATGTCCGTGGGCGTGCGCCTGTCGACGACGTGGCGCCAGTGCCGGCAGACGAGCCGGAGCCGGCGGCGGGTTCTGGGCGGGAGGCGCCCCAGGATATTCACCAGCACGTCCGAGGCGAAGTCCCTGTAGATGCGCTGAGGATTCATCGCTGCTGCAACCTCGCAACGTCGTCCCTCAACATGCATGATGCATGGGAGGATATATAGATCGATGGTGTGCCACCTTGGCAACATTGTCGTCGAATACGTACTCCGTAGGCTAGTGTAGGCTTTCCTTTCCTTGAGACCTGATGTAAATCGTACTCTCTCAGGTTATTTCGGGTCGGGCACGGCACGGGTAGTACTCCTTTCTCGGGCTCTTTTCGTCAGATCGTCTATCCTGCTACATCATCGATTTCCTAAAACAACCGTTAGTTTTTTCTTTTTTTGAGAATTCCAACCGTTAGTTTTTGTGAGGAAACAAAATGTATTGAGTATCGAGGGGATGTCCATCCCATGTGTGTGAGGGTAAATTCTGTCATAAACAAAACCCGTGGTGCGTCACCCTCTTCAAATTATCGAGCTACATCGCCCTCTTCAAATTATTGATGTACTAAGGCATTTCAGAATAAACACCTTTCTTTTTTTTCAGCCACTGCCCTGCTCCCCGGCCGCCGCACATCGAGCCTTGTTTCGACGAGATGCGCGCGAGCATCCACCCCATGCATCGCACGCCCCAGGAGCCCACCATGCCGCGCACCCATCCCCCCTCCTCCCTCCCCCCCCCCCCCCCCCCCCCACGCCGGAGATCTTCTCGGGTTCCTCGTGCTGCCGCCGCAGCTCGCCGGGGGAGTCGCCGACGCTGAAGAGTGGTGTGTGGGTCAGACGTGATCGAAAGGGAAGGAGGATAAGGCTTTGGTTCGCGACCAAATCGTAATATCCCGAACGTTTCCACACGTTGACGTGGACACGGTACCCTGCACCGAGATTCATGCATGCAAAACAACAACAATGAGTGTGTTCGGCGCCAAAAGACAAAAACCGTGGCAAGACACGAGATCAAGGCCCAACGGATGTGCATGCCTTTCTTTAAAAACGCAAAAAAAAACATAAATCTTGGCAGAAGAATCGTATGTGATTAATGAGATAAATAGGTTATTGCGTTCTTATTTTGTACAATTGTACGGTAAACATGTATTTACGTAGCACAAACTTGTTTGCAGTTAGCTCCTTTTGTCATAAGTTGCTTTAAAATCATATTGTATTTTCCATGTAAATTTCTATGGAAGTTAAGAATCCTCTTAAATTTCATATTTTCCTTTGGTTAATCTTGATAATACGACTTACTCACCAGACATGGGTTTGGCAATAAAGTTGTTAGTCTTGATGATTTGGCCATGTACTGCTCGACTGCATTTAGATTAAGGATGTTTTAAAATACGATTTTAAGTTGAGCAAGACTCTTGATGTTGTTCGTCAGTTGTTATCTTCGGCTTCCCACTTCTAGGAAACAGGAGAAACTTTTAGTGGGCTACTGGATGATGGTGATGTTGTTTTCCTTCAGAGATCTTAAGAAGTGTTTTGGGGTTGGGTGTACCCATGATGGACCATGGACTGCTCTATCTTGTGTGAGTTTCATGTAATGCATTAGGTAGTCTTGATCAATCTGGCTTTATGTTTTTTGGAACATAATGTCGACAGTTGTGACTCTGGTAATAGAAATAATAAGAAAACCTTCTTTAATAAATAAATAGAACAAATTAGCACAAGAAAATAGATGAGGCTAGATATCAATTGATTGAGATTAACTAAACTCTAACTTGATATCAGCAAACGGGATTTTACATTTTTTGCCTTTATCTTTTTTGACCTTTTGTTTATTTGACAACTCGATTGATACCGATTGAGATTTACAGTATAACTAAACAGTCAATTGAAAAATCTAACATGAAGCCTAAAGAATTGACTTATGGTTAACAACCATTTAACATACATCTCACCACGTGAAACATGCGGTAAACAATCCAAACTATTTAAAAAAAAAAACTACATCTGGCCAACATGTTTTCTATTCCTGCGAACTGGATAACAAGGCCGAGGTGGTAGAGCTCTTCAATAGCTATGCTTGTAGTGTCCGCGCTTTGTTGGAAGATGAGAGCGGGTTGATGACGACGAAGATGATTGCATGTAAAGGGGAAATGGTGACGCAAGAGGCCCGTAGGCACTCAGCGGTTCCTTGGTCTCCACGTAAGCGAACGTTCGGCGGTCGTTGCGGTGTGGCAGCATGTTAATGTCGGCGACCACCGTCCCCCGATTCCTCTCGTTGACATCCACTATGCCGTGCTTCGCCTTCCTTGTGTGGTCTACTATCGGTTTGTGCCTGTACAAGACATGATCTCGTTCATACAACGACCACTCCCATGTGAGGATCTGCTCGTCCTGGACGAGGAGCGGCCACGTGAGACGCCGCATCTTTGTTCTCGATGACGGCTCCCGCGGCTGGTGCGGCGGCGTTCTCGTCTGAATGATGTACCAGCAGTTCCACCTTATCTGCCCCACCGTACGACCCTGCATTACCCAGACCTCTGTCCTCTCCATTGCCGACGAGAGCTGGGTAAAGACGATGGCCAGCCTACCGTGCACATCTCCTAGGTGCCAGCTGCTGCCGTTTTTGGAGCTGGACAACACTACGGAGGGTAGTGACCTAATGGACGTGAAGCGTCCGTGCTCGAGGTCGAACGACATGACCTTGTCGGCCTCCGGCGTGGTCCAGTACGTCACGCCGTCGACGCTGATGACGTTGTCGCCGAGGCTACATCTCGCGGTGGAGCTGGCCGGCACACCCCGCCACGATTTCTCCCCTAGCGTAAACACGTGCACCCTGTCGTAGACGGACCGGTCCAGGTGGCAGGGGACGTGGACAACCTTGTACAGCCCCGAGGTCGGGAGGTAGGCGAAGCTGTAGGCCGCGTGCCAGCTCCTATCGTAGCACGTGCTTTGATCATCAAAACGCGGCGGTGGCAGCGGCGGGAGGTTCAGCGCCTCGCCGGTGGCAGGGTTGGCCACGGTGATGGCACCGCCGAGCTCCCGGTCATCACAGAGGCAGACGAGGCCGTTGCAGGTTCCCACGACGCTCATGTCCTTGTAGCGGTGTGCCATGAAGTCCGGCCACAGCTCCCTGGGCTTCCATGGAGCCCATAGGTTGTCGATGACGCAGGCGGAGCCCGTGGCGGCGACGAGTGTCTTGGCGCGGCTCCGCAGGCTGGTGGCCGTGCGCGTGCCAACGACGTGGCGCCAGTGCCGGCAGACGAGGCGGAGACGGCGGCGGGTGTTGGGCGGGAGGCGCATCAGGATGTTTGCCAGCACGTCGGCGGGAAAGTCTCGTTGTGGATCCATGGCTGCCGCTGCGATCGCGCACGCTGCCGCTTCGTCGTTGTGGATCGATATGCAATGCAAGGGTCGACCTAAGCGGTGCTTATTTATTGGTTGTGTGTACTACCTGGTTTCGGATTTCCTTCCATTGAAACCGGATTTGAGTCGTGCTTGACTTGTTGTGATTTTTTTTGTTTTTCTTTCGAGAGAGAGAGAGATCGAGAAAATTTGTGATGATTTCTAGAGCACGCGGTACGTAGCCACGGTTAAAGTACGGAGTTAAACAAAATATTTATTTATTTATTTATTTAAATTTTGGATGTAAAATTAAAATGCAGACACTGTTGGACGTGTGATACTTGCCTACACGTGGAGCTCGGATAATAGTACGTTGCAAGGACAGAATAGTGTTGTTAGGGCATCTCCAACGACGACCCTCAAACCGCACGCAATCGTTCGGACAGCGCTGTCCAAATGTGTTGTCATCAAACACGGTCCTCAATCGATCCGCAGCGTGGTCTGGACGCACTTTCTCCCGCAAATCAGAGACAAACGTGAAGAGGGGCTTTGCGGGCGTCCGGACAGCACCCACGCCCGTTTCTGACAACCCTGGCTCACCCAAGACCCTCCCCCTCGCCCGCGCGTGCTCCGGCCCGAAACAGTCGCCGCCGCTCCAAAGCGTCAGTGCCACATTCATGCTCATCTAGAGCGGACGCGGCCTCACTGGCGTCGACATTGAAGACACCCGTCCGTCCCTCTGCCGCCCACCATTGCCTCATGCCCGATATATAAACTGCAGTCTCGACCATAGCCGCATTCATCCTCTTCCAGACCCTTTCTCCTCTTCCGCACCACTCCCACCATGGCCTCCTTGCGTGCCAAAGATCTCTAGGACGACCTGTAGGTAGAGCAGAATAAGGAGATTGCCACCATTCCTGTCGGCTAGCAGGCCGGCAGGCAGTCGGAGGCCGACGAAAGAGAAATCAATGGAAGTTTGAAAAGTCAAGTTTGGAGCACAAGAGTTTTTCTCCACCGAGAATTAGCACTAGCATATAGATGAAGGGTATTTTAGAGAGGTATTCCATGATGCAAAATATCCTATTTTTCCCCATGTCTTTGTGAAAAGAGTAAAGCCAATTTATATCATAGGCTGTCGACTCTGACTTATTTCATTAAATAAAGCCGACAATTAGGGAGCTACTATGGATCACAGGGTGGAGAAAAGGAAACGGAAACCAAAAGAAATTATGTGGCCAGGAGAAAGATGATATCAAGTCTCGAGCGTTAAAATATATTTTTCATGATGAGTGAACTAATAATTGGAGTATTAAGTTTTTTTTTCCTTTTTCGGATCCTTCTCTCATTGTCTTGGTGGAAAGAGTGGAAGCGGATTTGACTTTTCCGGAGGTTTTCTCCTTTGTTTTTTTACGGGAGCTGGCGGTAAGGAAGAAACCCCATTTTTCACGGTATTGTAGAATCTTGCCCCCATCGAAATCATGTTTTGTAATCGAAATCAGATTTTGTATTTAAGTATGGATTATAACAATGAAAGAGAACTCAACAAAACTTTGAATGTCAAGTCTGGGGCGCAGAAGTTTTCTCCACCGGAGAATTAATACTAGCATATAGATAAAGAACATTCTAGAGATAGGTGTTCAATGATGCAAAGTTCCCTTTTCTTTCCATGTCTTGGTGGAAAAGTGTAGCAATTTTTATCGTAACAAGTTGGCTCGAGTTTTTTCTCTATTGAAGTCGGCTGTTGGAGCTGTTTAATGTTAATGGTGGTAAAAGTCTACTACCTTACATGAAAAATCAGGTAAGAATGAATCCAAAATTAAAAAAAACGAAGCGGCCAATAGAAAGATGACAAGTCAAGTCTCGAGGACAAGAATAGAGATATTTCAGTGATTTCTCATGGGATTCAAGGGATGCTACTGCTATGTTGTCTGTCATGTATGTCGTTTCCTTTCTGTCTTTGATGGATGGAGCAAAAATGGTATAGTGGCAACCAGTTCCTTTCGGTATATTAGTCTCGCATAGGTCTTCTACCATCTCTATCTTCTTATACCAAAGAAAAAAATGTGACAAGTCAAGTCTCATGCATAAGAATATTCTTTCACAAGCTAGCTTATAAAACTGTAGACTAATGGAGCGAATTCTACGGATGTTCCGCTTGTATTGGTTCTGATTTACATGTTTTTAGAAACACTAGCTACAACGTAGATAGTCACACTTACACCACCACACAAGACACAACGCCGCCTACTGAAGATTGGGTCGGAGATACAGAGCTTAAAGATTGACGATGTTACCACATGTGCCTCGCTATAAACAGGGACATTTGCTCACTGAAATAATAACCCTGCATTAATGATTTGTCCAAGGAACTACATGAAGGAGCAATAAGTTCACAAAATTATGATTTTTTGTTCTAGGTCTTGCGTCAATGCTTGGGGTTTCTTGCGAAGGGTCATGGGTTCTCTACTATTAATGCCCCCCCAAAACTTGTTTTGTGAGACCCAATTTGATAATATGCGTACATATTAAAACGTGACATGATAATACTAATCATAGTATGGGTTTTGAGATTTTTTAAACAAGTCTCGTGTTTCATACACCTCGCATGTTAAAACAATGACGTGAAGTATCATGCTTAGTGGTTACATAGGAAATTACTTTTTCCCAGTAAAACCCTATAGCAGCCACGGTAATCCAGTATACCTAAGAGATACGTTCCCACTATCTTATTTATCTTGACATGCAGCCTATCCACATCATCAAGTAGGTCCACCATGTAAAAATAGTTTCCAACTGACTATTCATGCGTGTGCTCCCATCAGATGTTTGAGCATAATTGGTTTGCTGCCAAAAATTGGCATGCCAATGTTTGGCATTGCGCTAAATATTGGCTACTTCTTGGTTGGTTACCGAGTTGTCTTCCCTATCTCGCACAAAGTTGCCAATAATTTGCAAGTATTGGTATTGCCAATATTTGCCAATGCCAACATTAGGCTAGCCAAATATTGGCAGCAAATCAATCATGCTCTTTATGAGCATGCAACCTGCCACAAATAATCATTAACTATTATCTTCATGCACTCAAGAAGGTAAGTTATTATAAGTTTCATTTGCTATATGTATGTTTCAAAGTCATCTGATCCACTCCAGATGTCTAGCTCGACGCCCTGTCCAACCATTTGATTAGACTTCATGTGTTGTTAATAGAATCATCCGATTTCAAAAGGCCAAACAACTGTATTTTCTCATTCTTATTGTCGTGGTTCTAAGTCTGACAGTAGAATGGGAGGTAGGTATGGAGAGGCAAGATCCTAACTATGGAGCAGTTGTAAACACAAGGGATGTGCGAGTTCAGGTCCTTCTCGGAGGAAGTAACAGCCCTACGTCTCGGAGCCCGGAGGCGGTCGACTGGATTATGTGTATAAGGATTACAGGGATGCGAACCCTTTACACTGAGGAGGGGGGTGGCTTATATAGTGTCCGCCAGACCCCTCCGGCCCTCAGTAATGCAGGGTTTAAAGTACATTAAGTCTAGGCGTTACTGGTAACGCCTTATATAAAGTGTCCTAAATGCCATAAAGACTACTTATTTACAGACCGTTTGGATGCAGAATGGCTCTTGATCTCCTGGTGGTCGAGTGAGTCTTCATGGTCGAGTCCTTCGAGTCCGTCGAGTGAAGTCCCTCTTGGTCGACTGGAAGGTAGTTTCTTTTGAGGGTGTCCTTGGAAGGGTACTTAGGTCTGGTCTATGACCCTACCCTAGGTACATGACTTCATCATTAGCCCCCGAATGGATCGAGGTTTGAGTGAGGAAGGAGTTGATAATATTTCCGACCTGCTTTTGCGTTCTGGACATGCGTCATCTTGGACCAATAATCACTTCGTTGATAACAGCAACTTTTCTTTCAGTCAGCTTGATCCATTCTTTTCTCTCGTCGAGTGAACTTTTGAACTTAGTAATTTTCGAGCGACGGATCGCAGGAAATCTCTCGTCTGACAGATCGATCTGCTGTTAGCGGATTTTGTGGGATCTGAATTTTGGGAAGCGCGCGAAGCGGGGCGGACCGCGGCGCTCGGATGGGATAGGGCATAGATGCGTCGATTTCCGCGCCGCCTTTTTCGCCACGTATCGCGTACGCGCGACTGTTTCGGGATGTGATAGGATCGCCGGGCCCACTCGTCAGTCACTCGGAAGTGTCCTTATAAAGGCGCACGGTGAGGGTTTTTGAACAGTATCTCTCCATTCTTCCCTCTGTTCTCTCCGCCTCCGCCCACCGCGCCTGCTCTCGCCTCCGCCCAACCACTCCTGGCACGCTTCACCGGCAACAATGGTGAAGGAGAAGACGGCGGCTCTGGAGCGCGCGAAGAAGGCGACGGTGACGGGGAAGGCGAAAGGGAGAGCGACCAGTCGGGGCGGATCCTCGTCAAGGTCTCACCTGCCGCACGGCTGGGTTCAAGGGGATTGGATCCGCTCGACCGTCACCGAGAGGGATCTCACCGAGATGGCCAACGAGGGTTTGATTCCCCACGGGGCAGCGAGGCTCCCGGGGAACGAGTGGCAACCACAGCCGCAGGAGGGTGAGTGTGTTCTTCTGGCTACCCACGTCGACCGTGGGTTCTCCCTGCCTCCGAGTGTTTTCTTCCGTGGTTTCTTGAATTTCTTTAGGGCGCAACTCCACCACTTCAATCCAAATTCCATCGCCTACCTTGCTGCCTTCATGTCCATGTGCGAGAACTTCCTGGGCTGCCGACCGCACTGGGGTCTGTTCAAGCACATATTCACTTGTCGTTCTCAGACAGTGAAAAAGGCGAGTCCAGATGACGATAAGACCAAGGTTATTCAGATGTGTGGAGGTCTGGGGATTCAGATGAGGAACAAGAGCACCTTTCCGACCATGACCCTCCCCGAGTCGGTCAGAGGATGGCAGTCGACTTGGTTCTACTACCAAAACGAATCGACGCCGAGGCAGTCGAGTGGTCTCCATCCGTTCTCTATGGACCGAGCGCACAAGCCCTCTTCTCTGAAGGTGCTCCCTGAGGAGAAAGCCCAAGTGAAGATGTTGATGGAGCGTGTAGTCCAGTTAGTTCGGGAAGGAGTGACGGGTATGGACCTTCTGGAGGTCTTCCTTAGGCGGCGCATCCAACCTCTTCAGTACCGAGGCCATTGTATGTGGCTGTACTGTGGAACTGAGGATGAGACTCGGGTCCATCCAGAAGCAGTCGACGATGCCACACTGGAGAGGTGGATGGCCGCGGTCACAGGGAATAAAGACAACCCTCGAGGAGCCAGGAGGATTCCGCCACTCGACCATTCTAGCACTCCAAACAAGGTATGTCCACTTTATCCCCAATTGTAATCTTGCCATACTTATTCTGCTTTCGCTGCAAATTGGTCGATTGATCTTTATTTTGCTGTCTGTCAGGCCTTCACTGAACTATACTCGATGCCCAATGGAGCACAGACGCCGACTGAAGAGGAGGAAGGAAGTGGGAGCGAAAGCCAGGAGGAGTGGGACTCGGACGCTGCTGCTGCTGATGATGATGACGACTCTGATGTGGAGGAAGAAGAGGAGGAGGAGGAGGAAGTTGCACCGCCTCGCACGAAAAGGCGATCGAAGCTCGTCCATGACCCTGCGACTTAGAGTGGCAAGGGGGTCGCGACTGTCGCGCAGTCGACCAAGCGCCCTCGGACCACTTCTCCGGCGCCGACTGAGAAGGCTCCGAAGCAATCTCGAATGGCGCCATCGAAACCGGCGAAGGTCTTGCCGAAGATGAAGGTGTGACCATATCAGGGTAAAAATGCTACTTGAGTCTTCTTGCTCTACATGAGTTTATTTTTGGTCGACTCATGAGTTAACCGACTGATTTTTGGGATTGCAGTGCTGCTACTTCTGATACCTCGGCTAGGGCTGACGATCATGAGATGGAAGATGCTGCTACCTCAAAACATGGTATGACTTTCATAATCTCGTCTTCAGTCGATTGGCTCTTTGCTTCTGATTTTGATTCTTGTTTGTAGCTCCGTCCAATGTCGTGATTACCCTTCCTGACGATGACGATGAAGAGCCACTGAGGCCAAGGAGGAACAGGAAAGCGTCTGCTGGCAAGGTGACTCAGGATGTGCCAGCCTCCGAGACACTGGTCGCGGAGGGAGAGAATACCACTCGGCCCACCGTATCTTTCGCGGTGCCGTTGACGAGTACTCACCCCGCATCGTCGAGTGCTGCACAACCTTCACTTTTCTCGACCCACTACGTCCCAGAGGACCAAGACAGTGCTGCGAAAGAAGCGATACGCCAAGCGGGAGTCATGATGTAGCAAGTGAAGGCCATCCGAGAAGCCAGCCAGGCAGCCTATGACGCCAGTTCCGCTCTTCAAAGTAACGTTCAGGTCAGTCAGTCATCGCCTGTTCTGTTAGGATATGATATCTGAAAATTCTTCTTTCTGAAATCTGTAGTAGTTGTCCTACACCCACTGGGTGTGTCGATTGGAATTCTGGGTTAGTGGGGGCACGCTGAGTGCACCCACTGGATGTAGTCTCCGAGGCTATGGTGGACTGCTGGCAGTCAACCATAGGCTTTACAAGTTAAGTTTTTCCTTCATTCGACTAAGTCGAATGGATTTCTCAAACCGGTGGGGGCACGCTGAGTGCACCCACTGGGTGTAGTCCCCGAGACTGTGGTCGACTGCTGGCAGTGGACTACAGTCTGAAGAGCAACTCCAGGTTTTTTTTGTTGGTCGACTGGTCGACTCTTGACTTAATAGAACTAGTGGGGGCACGCTTAGTGCACCCACTGGGTGTAGTCCCCGAGACTACGATTGAATGTTTGCATTCGGCTGTAGTCTTAGAAACGTATGGTTTTTCTTTAGTCACTCGGAAGTGAATTGTCTTTGACATCTGTTGATTGATTCTTCGTAGAAATCCTGCGACCTTGCGGCTCGTTACACCGAGTTGGAGAACAAACATATCCAACTCGAGCTTGATCTGAAGCTGGTCCAGGAGAACTTGGCGAAGGCAAAGGAAGAAGCTAAAGGTATGTTTGGTGAGGCTTCCGACGACTGCCTTTACCCCTCATTTGATTCTAATTCTGACCTTGCTGTAACTTTGCAGGCAAAGTGAAGGAGGCCCAGAAGAAAAAAGACCTTGAGTTGGCTGAGATGCAGAAGACAGCTTTAGAGAAGACCAAGCTCGCAGACGAGAAGTTGGCTTCGGTCACCAAGCTTGAAGAAGATAACACCAATCTGAAAGTTGCTCTTGCCATTGCCAACAAGGAGGTCAGTCGACTGAAAAGCGATAAAATTGCCCTGAATGACAAAGCTAGTGAGTTGGCGGGGAAGAAGAACGATCTGGAGGCTTATCTGGGTGGACTGGCCAAGAAGTTGTTCCTCATGCTCGAAGGTAATCTTTTGCACCAAACAGGTATTCCAACTGTGATCTTTCTATTCGACTGTTGTCATGACTCGGTGGTTGTGCTTTCAGAATTTTGTCAAAACTTTGAAGAGGAGACTGGTCGACTGGAGCCTAACCTGGACCCCATCAACTCTCCGGTGAATGATGAAGTCGCCATGAATGTCCTCCGGCTCGAATCTCGTGTTGCTGCTGTCATTGATTATCTTGCAAGGCTGAAGGTTGCCACTTCCCGGATCGACGCTACGCTCTGGCCCAGGGAGACGCTCCAGAATGACCTCGAGTCTTTGATGACTCGACTGAACACAGTCCCAAGTCGAGTGCAGGAGTGGAAGAAATCCTCTGCCAGGTGCGGTGCAGATGTCGCTCTGTGTCTGGCCCGAGTCCATTGCAAGGATGCACGAGAGGACAAGCTGGCGGCTCTTCGGGTGGCTAACACCAAGAAGCATGATTTCCGGTCTTTCATGGAGACTTTCATCGCCGCTGCCACTCGGATCGCGGATGGAATCGATCTTGATGAGTTTGTTGCACCTTCCAGCCCTCCACAGGAGGGGTAAAAAACTTCTTGAGCTCGACACTTTAAATTTGCCTCGGTATGCCGAGTGATTTTGTAACCGACAAACCTTAACTGGCCTAGCGCCTGAGCACTTTCGGTTCCGTTAGGTATTTATCTGAACTTGGATTCGACGTTTGAATATGCTTGCATTTGGTTTGAGATGTCTTTTGCAGGTTAAAGCGAGGTGCTTATTGCAATCGACTTGTTCCCCAATTCACTTAGGCGAGCACTGGGCTGCAGCTAAGCCCCCGAGTGGGAGGTCTGCTCTCTACTCGGTAGGATTTTTATAACTTAGGCGAGAACTGGGCTGCAGCTAAGCCCCCGAGTGGGAGGTCTGCTCTCTACTCGGTAGGATTTTTCAAAACTTAGGCGAGCACTGGGCTGCAGCTAAGCCCCCGAGTGGGAGGTCTGCTCTCCACTCGGTAGGATTTTCAAAACTTAGGCGAGCACTGGGCTGCAGCTAAGCCCCCGAGTGGGAGATCTGCTCTCCACTCGGTAGGATTTTCAAAACTTAGGCGAGCACTGGGCTGCAGCTAAGCCTCCGAGTGGGAGGTCTGCTCTCCACTCGGTAGGATTTTTATAACTTTGTACTTGTGGCGTAGCTCGAAGGAGAGGGTAGTAGTCGACCTGCACCTCGTCTTCCTTGCGACCGCATGTTGTACTTGTGGCGTAGCTCGAAGGAGAGGGTAGCAGTCGACCTGCACCTCGTCCTCCTTGCGACCGCACGTTGCACTTGTGGCGTAGCTCGGATGAGAGGGTAGCAGTCGACCTGCACCTCGTCCTCCTTACGACCGCACGTTGTACTTGTGGCGTATCTCGGAGGAGAGGGTAGCAGTCGACCTGCACCTCGTCCTCCTTGCGACCGCACGTTGTACTTGTGGCGTAGCTCGGAGGAGAGGGTCGCAGTCGACCTGCACCTCGTCTTCCTTGCGGAGCGCACGTTGAATTTGAACTTAGGCGAGTACTTGGACTGCAGCTAAGCCCCCGAGTGGGAGTCTGGCTCACCACTCGATGGGATTTTATTGAAACTTAGGCGAGTACTTGAACTGCAGCTAAGCCCCCGAGTGGGAGTCTGGCTCACCACTCGGTAGGATTTTATTGAAACTTAGGCGAAACGGGTCCACAGCTAAGCCCCCGAGTGGGAGGCTGGCTCGCCACTTGGTAAGGATTTCTTTTTTACAAACTTAGGTGAAACTGATTCACAGCTAAGCCACCCACTGAGGGGGAAATTTTACTGAACAAAATAAAAGTGACAAAAATCATTGGGGAAATTATGACACTATCATCTTGCAAAACATGAACTACATAAGTACTTTTATTACAACTCATCCGAGTGAAAACTTAAGTGTAAAATGGGCGGAGTAGCTCCGCGTTCCAAGCTCGGGGCTCATCGATGTTGTGCTTGACGTTGTAGAGACGGTACGCTCCGTTGTGGAGAACCTTAGTGACAATGAAGGGTCCTTCCCAAGAAGGAGCAAGCTTATGTGGTTTCTGTTGATCCACTCGGAGAACCAAATCTCCTTCCTAGAAGGCTCGACTCTTCACGTTTTTGGCGTGGAAGCGACGTAAGTCTTGCTGGTAGATGGTCGGTCGGATCAGAGCCATCTCCCTTTCTTCTTCTAAAAGGTCGACTGCATCTTGCCGCGCTTGTTCCGCTTCAGCCTCGTTGTAGAGCTCGACTCGAGGAGCATTGTGGAGCAGATCACTCGGCAAGACCGCTTCAGCTCCATAGACCAAGAAGAATGGAGTTCTTCCGGTCGACCGATTAGGCGTGGTCCTTAGACCCCAAAGCACCGAGGGAAGTTCATCGACCCATGCTCCAGCCACATGCTTAAGGTCACGCATCAGTCGGGGTTTCAACCCTTTGAGGATCAAGCCATTGGCTCGCTCCGCTTCTCCATTCGACTGTGGATGGGCGACCGAAGCGTAGTCGACTCGTGTGCCTTGAGATGTGCAGAATGCTCTGAACTCCTCCGAATCAAAGTTTGATCCGTTGTCTGTGATGATCCTGTGCGGGACTCCATATCTGAATATCAGTTCCCTGATGAAGCTAACAACAGTACCGGCGTCAAGGTTCTTGATGGGTTTAGCCTCAATCCACTTGGTGAACTCGTCGGCTGCCACCAGTACATGCGTGAAACCGCTTCGACCTGTCCTCAAGGGGCCCACCATATCCAACCCCCATACTGCGAAGGGCCAGACGAGTGGTATGGTCTTCAGAGCTGACGCAGGCTTGTGTGACATGTTGGAGTAAAACTGACATCCCTCGCACTTGTCCACTATCTCCTTTGCCATCTCATTCGCCCTTGGCCAGTAAAATCCGGCTCGGTATGCTTTGGCCACGATGGTCCGAGAGGACGCATGATGGCCATAGGTCCCCGAGTGGATATCATCAAGGATTATTCGACCTTCTTCTGGTGTTATGCACTTCTGACCAACTCCAGTCGCGCTCTCTCTGTACAACTGTCCTTTAATCATAGTAAAGGCCTTGGATTGGCGGACGATCTGTCGAGCCTCTTCCTCGTCCTCCGGGAGCTCTTTTCTCAGGATATACGCGATGTATGGTACTGTCCAGTCGGGAGTGATCACTAAAACCTCCATGACCAAGTCGACCACTGCTGGGACCTCAACCTCAGTCGGATCTGTGACACACTTGGGCTGCGGAGCTTCTTCGGTGAAAGGATCTTCTTTGACTGATGGAGTATGGATATGCTCCAAGAACACACCACTAGGAATGGCTTCTCTCTTGGAACCTATCTTTGCCAAATCATCAGCCGCTTGATTTTTCAGTCGGGGTATATGATGGAGCTCTAACCCCTCAAACTTCTTTTCCAGCTTCCTCACTGCATTGCAGTATCCAGTCATGGCTGGGCTTCTTACGTCCCACTCCTTCATCACTTGGTTGGCCACCAAATCTGAGTCGCCATAAACCATAAAGCGACGGATGCCGAGTGAAATGGCCATGCGCAACCCATACAAAAGGGCCTCGTATTCTGCCTCATTGTTGGAGAAATCAAAGTGAATCTGGAGCACATATCTGAGTTTATCTCCTTTGGGGGAAACCAGGACAACCCCAGCACTGGAACCATTCAACATCTTAGAGCCATCAAAGAACATGGTCCAATGCTCCGAGTGAACTTGAGTCGGCTGCTATTGTTCAATCCACTCGGCAAGGAAATCTGCTATTGCTTGGGACTTAATGGCTTTCTTTGCCTCAAACTTGATATCAAGGGGAAGGAGTTCAATCGCCCATTTCGCCACTCGACCAGTTGCATCTCTGTTGTGCAAAATCTCTGAAAGTGGAGCGTCGCTGACGACTGTAATGGAATGATCAGAGAAATAATGAGCAACCTTCTTCGTGGTCATGTAGATCCCATACACAAGCTTCTGATAATGAGGATATCTTTGCTTTGATGGAGTCAAAACTTCAGACAGATAGTACACTGGGCGCTGAACTTTGAAGGCTTTCCCTTCTTCTTCCCGCTCGACCGTAAGTACTGTACTGACGACTTGTCCTGTGGCTGCAATATAAAGCAACAGAGGCTCTTTGCTGATTGGAGCAGCAAGCACCGGCTGGGTGGAGAGCAGAGCTTTTAGCTCGGCAAACGCTGCATCAGCTTCTGGAGTCCACTCGAACTTTTCTTCCTTCTTCATCAGTCGGTAAAGAGGCAATGCCTTTTCACCGAGTCGTGAGATGAATCGACTTAATGCGGCCAAGCATCCAGTAAGCTTCTGGACATCGTGCACCCGCACGGGGCGTTTCATTCGGAGTATAGTGCCGATTTTTTCTGGGTTAGCGTCGATTCCTCGTTCGGAAACGAGAAAACCGAGTAACTTGCCACCAGGAACTCCGAATGTGCACTTCGATGGATTGAGCTTGATATGATACCTCCTGAGGTTGGCAAATGTTTCGGCGAGGTCAGTCAGCAGGTCGGAACCCTTTCGCGACTTGACCACGATATCATCCATGTACGCTTCCACATTCCGACTGATTTGAGTGAGCAAACACTTCTGAATCATTCGCATGAACGTGGCTCCGGCATTCTTGAGGCCGAATGGCATGGTGATATAGCAGAAGCACCCGAATGGAGTGATGAAAGCTGTTTTTATCTCATCGGGTCCGTACAGATGGATCTGATGGTACCCTGAATAGGCGTCTAGAAAAGACAATCTCTCGCATCCCGCAGTCGAGTCGACAATTTGATCGATGCGAGGGAGAGGAAAATGATCTTTCGGGCAGGCCCGATTGATGTGCTTGAAATCAATGCACATGCGGAGTGAGTTGTCCTTCTTGGGAACCATGACGACATTGGCAAGCCACTCGGAGTGGTATATCTCTCGGATAAATCCTGCCGCCAATAGTCGAGCCACCTCCTCACCAATGGCTTTTCTCTTCTGGACGGCGGACCGCCGAAGATGTTCTTTTACTGGTTTTGCTGCCGAGTCGACTCTAAGGCGATGCTCAGCCAGTCCCCTGGGCACACCCGGCATGTCAGCAGGCTTCCATGCAAAGATGTCCCAGTTCTCACGGAGGAACTGGATGAGCGCTTCTTCCTATTTAGGGTCGAGTATTGTGGAGATATGGGTCGGAGCTGCATTGGGGTCGGTCGGGTGGATGTGAACGGGCTTCGTCTCCCCGGACGACTGAAACGCTGACTCTGTGGTAGGCTTCTTAGCTCGCAACAAATCACTCGGATCTGCATTTTGCTTATATCCTTCTAGCTCGACCGTTGTCACCTGGGAATCGGCAATCTTTGAGCCTTTCTGGAAACACTCTTCTGCTTTTTTCCGATCACCAGTGATAGTGATCACGCCTTTGGGGCCGGGCATCTTCAGTTTGAGGTACACGTAACATGGTCGAGCCATGAACCGTGCGTAAGCTGGTCTCCCCAAAATAGCGTGGTAGGCGCTCTGAAAGTCCACGACTTCAAACGCCAGCCTCTCTTTACGGAAATGCTTCGAGTCACCGAATACTACGTCCAGAGCTATTTGGTCGAGTGATTCAGCTTTCTGTCCAGGTATAACTCCATGAAAACTCATGTTACTAGCGCTCAGTCGGGACATCGGAATGCCCATACCTTTCAGCGTGTCCGCATACAACAAGTTCAGTCCGCTACCACCATCCATTAGCACCTTCGTCAGTCGAGTGCCTTCGACGATCGGGTCGACCACCAAAGCTTGCCTCCCAGGGGTGGCTATATGAGTCGGGTGATCAGACTGGTCGAATGTAATGGGAGTTTGGGACCACCTCAGATAGCTGGGTGTCGCCGGGGCGACCATGTTCACCTCACGGTTGATAACCTTCAACCTGCTTTTGCTTTCCACATCAGCAAAAATCATCAAAGTGGAGTTAACATGAGGATATCCTCCCTCACTGTCCTCCTTGTCTTCGGCTTTGTCCGACTCCTTTTCCTTGTCCTTTGGCTGTTTACCTTGGAACTGCTGGATCAGGAGCCTGCACTGCCGAGTGGTATGCTTCGGGTAAATGATATTACCCTCTTCGTCTTTCTTCGTGTGGATGTGACATGGCATATCCATCACGTCATTTCCTTCTTTGTCCTTCACCTTCTTGGGGTTGCAGGATCCTTTGGGTTTTCGCTTGAACTTGCCCTGAGTCACGGCCAGAGCCTCTCCAGGAGCCGCTGGTTCGGCCTTCCGCTTCTGCTTCCGACTGGAGTTTCCCTTCTCCGACTGACTCGGCTTGTACTTGTCGCTTCGGAGTCGTTCCTCCTCTTCACCATTAGCGTACTTGGTGGCAATTTCCATCATCTGACTCAGGGTCATATCTCCGGTCCGCCCAAACTTCAAACTTAATTCTCTGTTCTTAACACCATCCTTGAAGGCGCAGACTGCCTGATGATCAGACACGTTCTCCATGGTATGATGCAAAGTGATCCATCTCTGAATATACTCTCTTAAGGTTTTATTCGACTTCTGCACGCAGACTTGCAGCTCTGTCAACCCAGCTGGCCGCTTGTAGGTTCCCTCAAAAGTCCTGACGAACACTCGGAAAGATCTTCCCAAGTGTAAATACTGCTTGGAGTTAACTGATTCAACCACGCCCTGGTCGAACCTTCCAACATGAGTGGCAAATGCTTCATGGCCACCTCGTTATTCCCGCCGCCGATCTGTACCGCCACTCGGTAGTCCTCAAGCCAGGTTTCAGGCTTAGACTCACCGGTGAACTTGCTTACTCCAGTCGCCAACCTGAAGTTGGGGGGAATCACTGCGGCTCTGATAGCCCTGCTGAAACATTCCGGACCTGAAACATGCACTCGGCTGCTAGTGGGCGCATCTCTGTCGTGGCCACCTCGATTAGCTCTGTTCCGATCGACCAAGCCTTGCACGATGATGGATCGCACGTCGAAGCCTAGTTCCCGGGGGTCGACCGGAGCTCTTCGCCCCACACTGAGCTGACGCCTGTCCTCTTGCTGCCGAGGAGCGTAAGACTCGCCTCTCGGAGGAGGAGTGGGCACTCGACGCCTATCATCATGATCATAACGGTCACCATATTGGTCTCGTTGATTCTCGCGTCCTTCACGCCGCGGAGGCGATCTAGGGCTGTGAGCCGACTGAACCATATTCGCAGCGACGGATTGACTGTGGATCCTGTTGCGTGACTGTGACACGACTGAATTCTGGTCTCCTGCTGCCCGGAGCAAATCTCTAATCTGCATCAAGCCTTTGCCAGCCTCCGACTGAGAGGGCTGAATCGACTCTGCTATACGGGTTGCAGCTGCTAAATTCTGAATCGGGGTTCGATATACCTGAGTCGGCGGAAAGATTTGACGTCGATTGGAGTCAGGCACTCGTTGCCGCGCGCACTCGTCGAGTGTTCGCTGGAGGTTCTCCAGACGAGTGCGTTCAACCAAGTTGGCCAAACGTGCCTCCTCCAAGGCGCGAGCTTCGGGGGTTTCTCCCGCGATGGGAGTATGCAGGGCATCCATGTTCCTGCGGCGAAGTTCTTCCCTTTGCAGGGAATTAAGTGGCTCGGGTTGGTATTCCTCATGGACTTGAGCGGGGTCGCCCCCACCGTCCACCCCGTCATCGCGGGGGAAGCCGGGAGGACTACGAGGTCCGTTGACCATCAATACCTCCGCCGCTGGATCACTGCTATCGCACTCGGATGCAGTCTCTACGGAGCCAGTCGACAGATCGAACAGGTCGTAGAGGGATTCGTCGGGCTCGATTGCCGCGACTTGGGTGGTGGCCGTCTAGCGAGCCATCGCGTGCCTCACCCACCGCTGGAGTCTCGACCGACCAGAGCGCTTGCGCTGGCGGGAGACAGGGAGAGTGGACGATAGGTGAGTCGACCGATATGGAGTCGACGGTTGCCGCAGCAGAACGCCGCGGACACATGCGCGAAAATGCGTCGCACCGCGGACGGGGAGCGCATCGATGTCGAGTGGAGCCTCCTGGAGCCAAGCGGAGTCGTCGGCGATGAAGGTGAGCGCACCGAGACAGATCTCACGGCCCTCGACCAAAACTCCACCGGAAATCATGATGAAAGCAATCGGAACAATTGCAACTTCTCCAAAAATCGCTAAGACACCTGCCCCACGGTGGGCGCCAACTGTCGTGGTTCTATGTCTGACAGTAGAATGGGGGGTAGGTATGGAGAGGCAAGATCCTAGCTATGGAGCAGTTGTAAACACAAGGGATGTACGAGTTCAGGCCCTTCTCGGAGGAAGTAAAAGCCCTACGTCTCGGAGCCCGGAGGCGGTCGACTGGATTATGTGTATAAGGATTACAAGGATGCGAACCCTTTACACTGAGGAGGGGGGTGGCTTATATAGTGTCCGCCAGACCCCTCCGGCCCTCAGTAATGCAGGGTTTAAAGTACATTAAGTCTAGGCGTTACTGGTAACGCCTTACATAAAGTGTCCTAAATGCCATAAAGACTACTTAATTACAGACCGTTTGGATGCAGAATGGCTCTTGATCTCCTGGTGGTCGAGTGAGTCTTCATGGTCGAGTCCTTCGAGTCCGTCGAGTGAAGTCTCTCTTGGTCGACTGGAAGGTAGTTTCCTTTGAGGGTGTCCTTGGGAAGGGTACTTAGGTCTGGTCTATGACCCTACCCTAGGTACATGACTTCATCACTCATTCTCTTAAGCTTCATGTCCATGTCTCTTTTGCTCCCCACATGCCACATAATTGCGCTAGATGCCTTCGTTCCTTCGAACCTCCAGTGTTCCAAGCAACCTTTTAACCCTAATTAGATTCCATTGCATAGAGAGATGTAGCTCATCAAGTTTTTTAAATCTTTTTTAAGAATCCAATGTTCCATGCAACCTTTGAATCCAATTTTTTTTCATTGCATACACCGAGGAAGCTAATCAAGCTTTTTAAGACGGAACTAAACTTCAATGGGGAAGCATTGATGCATGGTTTCACACTAGACAAGACAAACAAAAATAATTGGAGCTACCTAGGTATATTGTAGAAAATGGCTGGAGTACATTGCACATGGTTGATACGGTGAGAAGCATGATTTAATCAACAGTCCGCATGATGATTTAGAGAAATCACACCTATTTTTTGGCCTTCTCTATTGGGGAACGTATCATGCAATTTCGAAAAAAATCCTACGCTTACACAAGATCTATCTAGGAGATGCATAGCAACGAGAAGGGGAGAGTGTGTCCACGTACCCTCGTAGACCGAAAGCGGAAGCGTTATGTTAACGCGGTTGATGTAGTCGAACGTCTTCACGATCCAACTGATGTAGTACCGAACGTACGGAACCTCCAAGTTCAACACATGTTCAGTTCAATGACGTCCCTCGAACTCTTGATTCAGCAGAGGGTCGAGGGAGAGTTTCGTCAGCACGACGGCGTGATGACGGTGTTGATGATGTGATCTGCGCAGGGTTTCGCCTAAGCACTACGATGATACTATCAAAGGAGTAAACGGTGGAGGGGCACTGCACACGGCTAAGACAAATGTTGTGCCTTTGGGGTGCCCCCTACCCCCGTATATAAAGGAGGGGGAGGAGGCCGGTGGCCAAGGGGCGCGCCATGGAGGGGGGAGTTCTACTAGGACTCCAAACCTAGTAGTATTCGCCCCCCCCCCCCACCTTTTTCCTTTTTTCCGGAGTAGCAAAGGGGTAAAGAGAGAGGGAGTAGGAGAGGGAAACGGGGGGTGCCTCCCCCACCCCTTGTCCAATTCAGATTGGCAAGGGGGGTGCGCGCCACCTCCTATGGCCGGCCCTCTCTCCTCCACTAAGGACCATGTTGGCCCATTACTTTCCCAGGGGGTTCCGGTAACCTCCCGGTACTCCAAAACTTATCCAAAACTTCCCGAAACTATTCCGGTGTCTGAATGTAACCTTCCAATATATCAATCTTTACCTCTCGATCATTTCGAGACTCCTCGTCATGTCCGTGATCTCATCCGGGACTTCGAACAAACTTTGGTCATCAAAACACATAGATCATAATACAAATCGTCATCGAACATTAAGCGTGCGGACCCTACGGGTTCGAGAACTATGTAGACATGATCGAGACACATCTCCGATCAATAACCAATAGTGGAACCTGGATGCTCATATTGGTTCCTACATATTCTACGGAGATCTTTATCGGTCAATCCGCATAACAACATACGTTGTTCCCTTTGTCATCGGTATGTTACTTGTCCGAGATTCGATCCTCGGTATCTTCATACCTAGTTCAATCTCATTACTGGCAAGTCTCTTTACTCGTTCTGTAATGCATCATCCCGTAATTAACTCATTAGTCACATTGCTTGCAAGGCTTATAGTGATGAGCATTACCGAGAGGGCCCAGAGATACCTCTCCGATAAATGAAGTGACAAATCCTAATCTCGATCTATGCCAACCCAACAAACACCTTCGGAGACACCTGTAGAGCATGTTCATAATCACCCAGTTACGTTGTGACGTTTGATAGCACACAAGGTGTTCCTCAGGTATTCGGAAGTTGCATAATCTCATAGTCAGAGGAACATGTATAAGTCATGAGGAAAGCAATAGCAATAAAACTTAACGATTATTATGCTAAGCTAACAGATGGGTCTTGTCCATCACATCATTCTCTAATGATGTGATCCTGTTCATCAAATGACAACACATGTCTATGGTCTGGAAACATAATCATCTTTGATTTAACAAGCTAGTCAAGTAGATGCATACTAGGGACACTTTCTTTTGTCTATGTATTCACACATGTACTAAGTTTCCGGTTAATATAATACTAGCATGAATAATAAATATTTATCATGATATAAGAAAATATAGATAACAACTTTATTATTTCCTCTAGGGCATATTTCCTTTCTTATCTAATTTTCTTTAGATGCTTACTCAAAACAATATTTCTTTCAAATAAAATTCTTCATCATCAACTTATACCATGAATCATAAACTTTCTCTTATTTCTAAACCTCAAATTATTTCTTAAGAGTTCTCACAACAAAGCATGGGGTATCATCTTGTTAGCAAAAGCGATTAGAGGCATCTATCTTGTTTTGCAGGGTATGCATGTGATGTGGTATATCATTCATGATTCAATATGTTTGTATGAGATGCACTTCCCCCATTTCTTCTATCTTCATTTTTATTCCTTATTTAGCTCACTCTTCCATGGGGACTCCTCAAGCTCCACGCTTTTCCTGCCGTCCATCAATCTGAGCTAAGTCCTACGGCCAATGGCTCCAAAACTAGTGAAGGGTGACGGCGGCGGTAACGCGAGCGGCGCCTCAGGCAAGGGCGACGACGGCAACGGGAGCGGAGCTTTTGGCAAGGGTGGCGTCCGCGGCAAGGGAAGGCCACCGCCCCTTCAGAAATGAAGGGAAAGCGGGTGCCTTCAAGTCCGCCACGCAACTGAACACACTCTCCAATTCAGGGTATCTACTGCCGTGCGAGCATGCAACATGGCCGATGATTGACAACGCCGCCTTTGCGGAGATCTCGTCGGTAGTGCGCAACAGCGAGCGTATTCTCTTCACCCCCTTCATCGTCAGAGATTTGTCTCCTTGGTTCACGATTTTTTTCACGGTCTGGTCTATTTTTATCAGCTTCGAAAGCACCATCAGACACCCAATGGAGTCCTGCACATCGCATGCTGATCACCTTGTGCTAGTGCTTTCTGGGAATCCAACCTCATTTTGGCCTCTGGAGGCACTAATTCTAAGATAAGATGCTTACCAACAAGGATGAGACCTGCGAGTGCGGCGGAACCAGCATCTAGCGAAAGCCTGGTGCCGGGTGGCAAGAAAGGTGGTTTTATTGCCCGGATGTACCAGTTGGCATCCTAGCCCGGTCCGCCCTTGCGCCATATGTGTCAGAACCTCCAGTCAGACATCACTCCTAAAGTTCGACATACTACCGGGGTGATATTAAGGACATGATGTGCCTTCGAGGTGAGGCGCCCCTTTGACGCGGGGATAACTCTTTGTGAGAGCATCCAATGTTTGCGTATATCGACGAGGGCGTCTTACACCCAAACTTTGACCTATTTCTTCACGGGGAGATCAGTAGATCACTCCAGGGAACACTCTCCTCGATTATGAACGGGAAAACCAAAGCTTCCCAATGGAAGCTCGATTTCTGGCCTTCAAGGCAGACCGGCATTCAAGGCCGATCGTCCACCAAATAATGTACTACCTCCGTCCTGATTTATTGGTCCCCTTAATATTTTGTGTCAAATTTTGACCACAGATTTAACTAAGAAAATAATAATGCATGTCACAAAGAATTATATCGTTGGATTCGTATTTTAACATAGTTTCCATTGATATTATTTTTTACTACATGCATTAACTTTTGTTAGTTAAATCTAATGTCAAAATCTAGAATAAAATGCGAAGGGGACCAATAAATCAGGAGAAGGACCCCTCCCGCACCCCCGCGTCGCCCGGGTTTGGCGACACTGGGGGAACCAGCGCCGCCGCCCAAGCTCCGTCTGCACCGGCGCTCCCCGCAGCGCCGTCGCCGGAGGGCCGGCCGCGCGAAGCCGCGCCACGCCCAGGGAAGGTGGCGGCGGGGCGGTCTCGTTCCCATCTCCGTGCCAGAACCCCTCCCCCAACCCTCGATCTGGTCGGAGCCGCTCCACCACCGCGCCCCCCTCTCCAGCGCCTCCTCCCTCGTCCACTCCGACGGTGCTTGTCCCCTCCCTAGCCGGTTCTGGGGCGGCAGCGGCGCCCTGATGTCTTCCCTGCGTGCTCGGCCGAGCCCGCCCAGATCCAATCTGGCGAAGCTCCTCCCCCATGGTGGCCGATTCGTGGCTGCATCAGCGGAATCCTGCTGCTCCTGGCGCTGCGCCCCGCCCCCTGCTCCACGTCCTTGGGTCGGGCTCCGCCGCCTCCCGCCCTCAACCACTCGCCGACGCCGACTGCGGTTCTGCCGCCACGTCTCCCTCCTCCAGCCCCCCTGCTCCGTCGTCGTCGTGCTTCTACGCGGTGCTCGCCAACGAAGGTGGCGTCGTGGCTCCTGCGACTCTGGAGCCCTCCACCTCCCAGTTCCCCCGGTGGGCTGCCACTGTTCGTGGCTTTACCCGCTGGGGGCGCCGCACCGGTGGTCCTCACTGGTGCCCTCGGCGTCAAGGGTGCCTGCCGGCGTCGCTCCGCCGGTTGGATTCATCTGGATCTGGGGCCGACCATTTCAGCGCTACCCGGCGCTATTGGCGGCTGCTCTATGACTTATCGTGTGGCGGATGTGACCGGGGATGGGGAGAAATCCTTGGTCGGCCTGCTGCCGGCCGAGACAGCGGCGACGCTTTCCGTCGTTTCCATCTTGATGGCGTTGTCTTCATCCCTCGGTTTTGTGATGTTTGGGGTGTGCTCTGTGGAGTTCTATGCTTGGTGATGCCCTTCGACTACGCCGGTGGCACACAGGTTCCGTGGCGTCATCTCGGCCCGGCGCGACCGTTCGAATGTACCCCATGACACAGGTGGTGTCTTGGCGTTGTGCAGTCTTGGTTGCCCGGTGCTTTTCGATTGCGTCGACGGTGCAGTGTCATGGTTTAGTCTTGGCTCGCCGCTGCAGTTCGGGCGTCCCGTGGTGCCCCTTGTTGTGTTGTTTTGGGTATGCTTTGTGGAGTTCTATGCTTGGTGTTGCCTTTCGACTACGCCAGTGCCACACAGGTGCCGTGGCGTCATCTTGGCCCGGTGTGATCGTTCGAATGTACCCCATGATACAGGTGGTGTCGTGGCGTTGTGCAGTCTTGGTTACCCGGTGCTTTTCGATTGCGTCGATGGTGCCGTGTCATGGTTTAGTCTTGGCTTGCCTCTGCAGTTCGAGCGCCCGTGGTGCCCCTTGTTGTGTAGCGTCCCCCCTCGCCATGTGTTGTCTGTGTGTTGTTTTCTCTTTATTTCTCTCTCATGTGCCCCCTGTACTTCTGGTTCTCTTGAATCCTATCTTATATTAGGCTGCAAAGCCTATAGACAACACATGAATACAATTCAGGTGGGGAGGATTTCTTCCCCCCCCCCCCACCCCCACCCCCCCCCCCCCCCACCCCAACAATTCAAAAAAAAATCCAACTCCCCGGTGCCACAGCTTGAGGACCCCTTGATGCCGCATATGCAGTTCATCATTGCTTCAGATACCACAGCCGAAGGCGATCCAAAGCTATAGGGGAGCCATGTCGGTGATGGTGCCAACGGCGTCGATGATGAGGAGGAGAGTGATCCGGCAGCCGTCCTGGAGGACTATGACGGTATTGACGAAGACCGCCCAGACAGGTGGAAGAGGGGTCGCGGCAGGGAGTCGTCCGGCTCCTGATCTACCCTGCTCCGAATCCAATGGCAGCAAGGGCCGCCATTGACTCCAAGCTTGCATTCTGACTGAATTTATGATTCTTTCCCACCACAATCTGAATCTCAGTTACTACCTCTCTCTCAGTTTACAGGGCGTGCGCGTACCCCTAGGTCGTCAATTCGACCAACCTAATACAAGTCATATATTATAAAAAATATACTAATATAAACTTTAGATGTTCTATTTTCAAAAGATATAATTTTCGTGTTATATAGTTTATATTAAGGTGATTAAATTGGCAACCTAGGTATACGCGTAGGACTTGTAAACTGAAACGGAGGTAGTAGTTAAAACGGGCAACAAATAACTGAATAACCCCTGCCTGAAAAACAAGTGTACGTAACTGGATTACTTCATCTCAAATAACGATGCCTAGAGCCCTTGACATCCTTGCTTCCTTTTCAAACAAATGTACTCTAGTTGTTACAGTGTCTGATATGCAATGCATCCTGCACTAATACCATACAAAGATTGCTGTACACTCCGAAGTCTGAAGATTGCTCCAACTGGGTGTATGGTCCTGATAATTCCTGAGCGGCCTCCTTCGAGGACAACCACTTTCCGCGGCACGTTGTTTACATAATCGTTTCTGAAGCATTCTGATGATTAACACTGCCATGCTTCCACTTTTTTGGTAGGATTTATATATGTTTTTGTTGGCCGCCTCCTTTGCTCTCTCACTGCTTTAGTAGATTCAGTATGCGCCGAAGCTGCTCGACGAAATGGACACACAGGCCAACAAGAACAAGGGAAAAACAAGGCAACAAGACTTGGTTGTGTTCCAGGCATCAAATGCCCTTCTTTCTTTCACTGAACCGTCAACACACACCTTCTCTTCTCATTTGATGTACACACTCGGTGCACCCACTAAGTGAATTGATGACACAAAACACATTTGCACACTCAACTGTTTATACTCCAACAAGGTTTACCCTACGAGTTTCAGCTCTGTAAACATGAAGGCCGTCAATATTCAGAACAGAGTAAAATAAAAGTCACATCAGAGCCAATACAACGCCGCACCCATGGAAAAATTAGTCGAAAAGCCAACTCGTCAGGACGGAAGAGAAGTGTTAATTAACCATGAAACAGGCAGGATGCCAAAATATCAGGGGTTAAAACAGAGCAAAAACCGGTCAGAAATGACACCAAGGGCAGGCATGTAAAATGTCCAGCGGTCCAACACAGATGATCATGGAACCACACACATCATGCAAACAGAACTCAACTGACAACACTGACGTACTTCTAAAAAATATAATATCACAGAAAATATACCTAGAAATCATTTCTTGACTCCTTGTGAACATAAGAACATCAAACAAGTCCACAACACCATCTCATATACTCCCTCCGTCCCAAAATAAGTGTCTCAACTTTGTACTAACTTTAGTACAAAGTTGAGACACTTATTTTGGAACGGAGGGAGTACATAACTCTATCTGCTAGGATGAAGACATATTATCTCTTCTTTAGGCCATGAGGTAAAGATCTAGCCATCATTGGATGAACCAACGATGGCGAGATCTGCCTTAACAAGGCATCTGGATCCCACAACATAGCCTGCCGACGGGTCCTTGAGTTTCTTGAGCCCAATGAAGTTAGGCCATCCCCAACTATGTCCACATACCCAGAGACCTGCGATCACCATAAAAGTAAGATCAACTGTAATCATGAGGTTACATACACTAGCTGCTTGTATAAGGAGAGCTGAACCTGAAGTTCTAGTCCAGTGCTTCCCATTCTTTTGGTCCAGGATGGAGAGTGTCATTTCAACCACCTTCCCAGACTCTGAAGGTACCTCATCCGAGGTATCCAGGAATAAGTACAAGCTGAGGCAATCAGTGCTGTACTTGTCACCACGCGGATACATGCCGATATACCTATTGGCAAGAATGGGAAGTGACACTTAAAATATAATTGGCTGCTTGGGAAAATGTATATCAAGAATGTGATTGGTTACTGAAATCAGAAACTTCGGACACAACTTGGTGGCATTACAATTGTACAAAAAATCTAAGCAAAGCATGACTGCAGTACAAGATATTACAATGTTACGTGAAAACAATCTGAGAAAATAATCGATAGTATCTGACAGATACAAGAACCGTTTGTACCAAATATATACTCCCTCTGGCCCAAAATAAGTGTCACAACTTTAGTACAACTTTGTACGTACTAAAGTTAGTAGAAAGTTGAGACACTTTTTGGGGGATGGAGGGAGTACATGATAAGGAAATTACTAGATTTATTTCGTCCTAAACAACATAGTTTTTTTTAGTACTACATTGTTTCTAATTTGTTCCTGAATTTTCCGTACACCATGCAAAACCCCCTTTGTATTGAAATTGGAATGTGCTACCATATTTGTAAATATCTTGGTTGCATGCTTAGAGAACAAGCTCAAATATCAAGTTGGAATATCTGAAGGACTGGTAAAATAAAATGCTGTATAACACATGCATATTATTTATATATAAATCATTTGTCATGTAACTACCCAGATGTATACCATTTATGTCCGCCAACTTCAAATGTAGGAGAACGGACGAAGTGCTTCAAGTCCAATTCAAGGAAATTGTTCATGGTCCAAGTGTATGTCCCTTTAATGAACCCCTTCTTCTGGACAAATAGATTCTGAACTGTGGTAGCCTTCTTCTGAACCACAACAGCTTTCTTTTCAGGAGAAGAGACATCAATTTTTAATATCTTCACACCAAAGACACAGCTATCATCAACTAGAAAAGCAGATGATTTCAGTAGTAGCTCTTGAAGAGGAATCAAGCAATGCTGCTCCGAGTAGGCATTCTTGAAATCAAAATTGTAGCTAGCTGCATTTAGGTAAAGGTTAGAACTTAAGAGATTAGAGAACGAAGGAGTTGTAGCTTGCTGTGTTATAGGTAAAAGTTAGAAAATTAGAGAAAGAAAAACTTGTGTAAAATAAAAATATCCCAAATGACATATATAATCAAATTTTCAGTGAAAAAAAAGAGCATATAGTCAGCCTTCACCCTAGTTATCAGATCAAAGTAGTTAAATCCACAGAAAAAATCAAAGTGAAAGAGTACATGAACGTTGTTCGAATTAGAAGAGTCTAAGTGTGACACACAGTACAGATGTTCGACGGACAAACTTAATTGCGAAGAAAATATCAAGCAACTTGTTCATGGGAAAAGTAATTGGATGGATGTAGTTGAAAAAACACGTTCACGAGTACCTTTGCATCCACAATACTTTTCTTTTGAATGGTTGAATATTGACAACTCGAACGCTGCATGCACAATGTGACCTGGCTCCAAGCATGCGTGGGCTATCTTAAGAGAAAGAGCCACTTATGGATTTCCCTTAACATCTTGCTTGTGCTTTGGAGTCACTTGCAGGAGCCTGGGATGGGGATTGAAGGAAACCAAGTAAGTCTACAAGTCATAACTGAATCAAGCCTAATATTTTCACTTCATGCATTTTATATATCCAGCTTCATTATCTGGCTGTTTTATGGGTTTGTGAGATTGTGAATTTGTGGTTACTATTTCAACCTGACCAAAACATGATTTCTGGGCAATCAACACCCTAAATTATTAGGTATTTTTGTTAACAGACAATTGCTTTATCCACTAGAAAAAAACAGATGATATTTAGGGCATCTCCAGCCGCGCCCCCAAGAAGGCCTCCCCAGGCGATTTTTTCGCGCCGGCGCCGGAAAAACGGCCCAGTCGCGCCCCTAGAACGCCGAAAATCGCCGGCTTGGGCCGAAAACAGCGCCGGCGGACCCAGCCCGAACCCGGCGTGCTGGGGGGCGCCCGGGGGCGCCGGGGCGAGTTGTTTTGGCGCGAAGAAGCCGCGGGCCAGCCGCGTCAGCGACTCGGCGCCTCGTCTCCCCCCAACGGCCTCGGTTTCCACGGGGAATCAATGGCAAGGCTGCCGCCGGTCAGCCTTGCCATTGATTCCTTCACGGGCGGCGCTTCACGGGGCGGCGCCGACGCCTCCCCTCCCTCGCACGCGTACACACGGGCGCGGCCCGGCTATAAAAGCCGGCGGCCTCCACTCCACTCTCCTGTGCCCACACCAGCCCCGCCCGCCCCTCGCCGCCGTCCAGCCCCTCCCTCTCCCTGCCTCTCCCGCGCGCCGTCGCCGTCGCCATGGCAGAACGTTTCCCCGGGGACGAGGCGGCGGCCAACGGCTTCGGCCGCCGTTCGCTCCGCCTTCTGGAGTCCTGGCTCCTGTTCCAGGTGAACATCCCGGCGCCGCCGGACATGCGCGCCGGGCCATCGGGGTGGAGGCTCAGCGCCGGGGGAGTGCCCATTCCCCCGTTGCCCGACGCCGCGGCGAAGCCTGAGTACTTCGCCGAGGAGGTCGAGATCGTCCGCGCGTCCCTCACCGACGCCCAACGCTCCCTCCCCCAGTACGCCGCCGACAACCACGCGGCCTGGGCGGCGTATTTCGAGCGCCGCCAGCAGCAGCGTTTGGCGTCCACCAACTGCGCGCTGGTGGTCGGCGGGCGGCAGAACAGCGAGGGACGCCACCTCTGGTGGGGCGTCCCCGGCCGCACACTCGAGGGCGTGCTCATGCACCTCGAGGGCGGCAACGACCCGCCGTTGGCATACCCCCCGGCGATGCACCGGCGCGTCGGGACATGGGCGCCAAGGCGGTTCGGGTCTTCCTCCTCCTCTTCCTCCTCCCAATCCTCCTCGCACTCCTCCGGCACTCCGGCCCTGCTCGCCGTCAAGGCCGAGCCTGCGGCGGAGTCGCCGCTCGGTCGGCGCACTCGCAGCGCCGGCATCGTCATCAACGAGGGCGGCCGGCGCGCTTCCTCCTCGGCTCCTTCGCACTTCGTCAAGCCGAAGACGGAGCCGGGGCTGGCGCCGGTGAAGACGGAGCCGGGGCTGGCGCCGGTGAAGACGGAGCCGGGTCTGGCGCTGGCGAAGGCGGAGCTCGTCGACGACGACGCGGCCCTAGAATGGGCGCGCCAGGACTCCATTGCGATGGAGAAGGCGCGCCGGGAGAAGGCGAAGGAGCGCCAGCGCGCCGCCCTGCGCCGCTTCGAGGAGCGCCGACGCGGCCGCGACGAAGATGTAGTCGTCGTCCTATGCGACAGCGACGACGACGACGCGCCGCCGCCAGTCCACCATGGCGACGTCGGGTCCAGCCGGGGCGTCCGCGTCAAGGAGGAGAAGGCTGACGACGACGATGGCGGCGACGGCGGTGATGACTTCAGCCCCTTTCTTTTTTAGATTAGCTTAATAATGTAATGAAAATGGGCGAATTTGGCCGAAATTCGCCATGTTCAGGCGAAATTTAACTACTCTTTGTCATAACTTCGCCGAACGGGCCCCCCTTTTTTTTTACACTCGCGTGTGGGCGGCCCTGGGGGCCGACGGCTGGGCGACGACTCCCCCCAGGGCCTTTTTTTCCGCTGGCTCACCCCCAGGCGGCGCTTTTAGACGCCCCCTGGGGGGCCAACGGCTGGAGATGCCCTTGTACATCTAATACATTGATTAAAGTTGCTATTGTGATTATGACGCGTACCACTTGTACCCAGAGCAGTCAAAAGCAGCAGAGAACGCTGAGGTAGCCTTCATCTCAAGTAGCGCTGAGAAGTCATGGACCTTCCATTTGAAATGTGGAACATGGGTCTTTCCTAAGCTCGCAGGAGCTGAAGTTTCGACAGAAGGAGGCAAAACAACTCAAAATTATGGTCATCCTTGGGAAAATGGAAGGTTGCAGAATAGTTCTCAAGCTATGTTGAGATTGAGATTATATGAACGAAAATCTTGCATGCAGTGATTTGTGACAAGCAACCACTAATACAATGCAGTACTGTAGTAGTTATCATGTCACCAGGCAGGGATACAAAGGACAGAGCATGCGCTTTTTATTATTATTATTTTTAATACAAGAGGGCCACTTTTCCATGTATAAGTAGCAGTAGTATCTACTATTGGTTCTGATGAATAAGCATTAGGACCAGCAATGTGATGCATTCAGAGGGATTCAGTTCATCGACATCCATGATGCTGAGGGCAAGAGCTTTCTCAAATTAAAGTTATTTGTAACATGACTTTAGAGCTACACATGCTGTCTGAAGTTGAATTGGGCGGACAAACATACCTGTGCTCCCGGAGTTGCCCATATATAGCTCTGCCCCTTCCTCTTCTTTCCTCTTGGTCTGCAAGTGAAATTAATCATGGCGCCTTAGCAAGGGCATAGTGGATAAGATGTCTAATATTGGTAAAGATACTTATATCTTGGTCAAAACAGTAACCAGACAGCAGGCATACAAAAACTAATTTATGCATATTATTATTGCCACGACGCGGAATTATGATGTACGGTTTGCGAGAATGTTAAACCCTAAATCGGAGAGATCAAAGGGTCTAATAAGGGAACACGCCAGAAGTCGGGAGATTAGAAAGAAGGGACCCCGGTTCCTTCTCAAACGATGGCCAAGAAATCCAATACTAAGTCGCGTTAGCCTTCGTCGTCGGAACCTTCTAATCTAATCTAGAACGCGAAAACATAACGAGGAGGGAGGAGAAAGACCTGGATTTGGGCGCAGATTGCACAAGGCTGACTTCCTCGGACGGCGTTTGTTGGAGTGACGGGGGGTTTATGCTTTTATGGAGGCTGCCTATCCTAACCAAAACTATATACTGTATTTCTGGTAACAGGAAGATTCCGCGATTTTAGGAAACGGGTATACTACAACGCTAACCAATCAATTACTACTATATACTGTTTTTTTTTCATGGTAATATGTATCTCGTTCATATAAAAAAGATTAACGTACAAATCACATAAAGACCGACATGACAAAACTGAAAGATAGCAGAACATCTCCGAGCTTGACACCAACGCTGTCACCTGCCTCTGGCACCACCACAACAGCCACCGAAAGAAAAGAATGACAAATCACCTTCTCACCCGAGCTCGACGCGGCTCCATCGCTGATATGCAACTTTGCGGAACTCCGAGGTGGCTTGCAAAGGAGAAATCATTACCGTTGAACGAATAAGACAGGAGCAACACCCCAGACACACCATCGAACTCCAGATCTTGCACTCCCACATGATAAAGATGTCGGCGGAGGAAACCATACCTGTCATCCACGAACCACGAGCCCAGCACACGTCCGTCTTCCAGATGTCGTGCAGACCACAATCTGCATCCGCTCCTCAACTACCTCTCAAGCTCTGCGCCGACGTTGGAGCAAACGTCGTCGCAATGGCGGAGCCCGAGTACACATGTCCACCGCGAGGATGCTGCCACCGCCACGACATCCCCGCTTGAAGAGACTGGTTCCCATATCCTTCACTGACCATAGAGACGATCGCCTCGCCGGAGAAGAATCCGGAGCTTCTTTATTCAGCATCTTCGTCACCGTCGCCGAAGCCAAGATGTAGAACGATTCAAAACCCTATACTTCTTGGGCCCTAAAACCTAAAGCTAAAACGATCCACACGCATAGGATCCGGCGAACCCCCTCACCACCGACGACCAAAAGGTCGCCGGCGGAGGAGAGCCGCCGGAAGACAATGTGGGAAGGAGCGGCTCCCCTGGTGGCGGCGGCTAGGTTTCGTTATCAGGAGGAAATTACTATTGACAGCATATACTTTCCCTGTCATTCATGTTTCTGTATCCATTTGCGGGAAGGAAACTTTTTTTCTGAGAAATTTTGCAGGGAGGAACTAAAAAGCTCATAACCCTAATAAGTACCACACGTGTGGCACGAACACATGGTAATTCCAAAAGTTTTTTTATGGCAAGTATAGTGACGCGAGGATGACAACTTTAGTTGTCAAGCATGGCAATTTTCTTTTCGTATGCCAAGTTTCAATTTATTTCTTGGTTTGCCTTTTCTTTTCGGATGTCAACTTTAGTTGTAAAATAGTCAGGACCAGATTGCTTCATGTCACACATGTGACCCTTATCGTTTGGGAAAGCTTAAAGGTTTGCTCTGTATCTTAAACGCCACCCCCAAGAATAATTATTCTTACTAACTCTGTTGAAATATATATGGGCTTTAGGCCCATGAAAAAAATTCAGAAAAAATCTCTAAGGGTCCATGTAGGTGTCATGACAAGGTGGTTGAAAATTTGGTCGCACCTCATTTTTTGTAAAACAATGTCTCACCTCATTTGTAGAGGAGAGTGGAGACTCGTTTAGAAGAGCAACCCCGACGTACCAATCCAAACTGTCTGCGTGTGTCCGTTTTGGTCGAAGCAGACACAATTCGTGGCCCAACGCGCCAAAGCAAACGGACAAGCGTCCGCTTTTTGTCCACGCGTGGCCCATTTCAGGCCCACATTAGTGCCGGATTTGCATCGGCATAGGCATGCAACGGACGCGCGCGACGCCAGCTCTTGTCTTCCCCTTGGCCCGACAGTCGGTGGCGCATCCACCCCCATTTCCCTCTCTTCCCCAAAAAACCTCCTGCCCGCCCGCTCGCCATGGACGAAGCGCCGAACCACGCCCGCGAAAAGGCGGTGGAGCCCAAGCTGAAGAAGGTGCTGACCGACACGCACCAGGCTGTTCAGTCGGCCTAGAGGCAAGGCCGGAGGGAGGTGGCACCCAGCAAGCTGGAAGTCGCCACCGCACAACAAGAGGCCACCATCATGGAGAACAACCGCCTCGTCATTGCGTCCACTAAGCAGGCACTACTCTACCTAGGGTTTGACAACCACGGACAGCACGGGCTCGTCGCTGTCGCCATGGCCGTGGCCAGCATGGGCTTGTCGGCTATTCGTCTTCCACGGCCAGAGTCGCCGCGCATGTCCAGCACGTTGCAGACGTCACCTCCAACTACTTCCCTGTGACCATCGCCCACGCCTTCCTCTGCATCCAACGTCGTCGGCATCTCCGTCTAACTCATCCTCTGCCTTTGCCTGCGCCATTGTCCTCGTCCTGCTCGTCGTCCGACTCCGCCCCGGTAAGCACACCTTCCTTCTCTCTGTTAATGGAAATTATAGTTGTTCTCATTATTGTACTTGTACATTGGCAACATTTTGTTAGTGTAGTTAAAATTTGTTATATGATATACCATTGTATCTTTGTAATTAGACGTCTTAAATTTGATTGCTTGTGCTAGATGACTATGTACTGCATATGGATCAACATATAGTATCATATTTTATTATGATGCAGGTATTCAAAATGAGTGCCAATGTTTTTGCGAAACGTGGATTAAGTTCCCTTTTCGCTTGAATTCTAGCACTCAATATGTCCAATTTCTAGCGAAGGTCATGCCAATTTTTTCCATAAATTTATTATTTTTTATGGACGAGCAACTTAATTATATTTTCCATCAGGTGGACAATACTCACTCTTAATCCACAAACTGAGATGAGAGTTGTTCTGAGAGGAGGACACCGACTATTGTCGGAGGGGGTCGTCCTTCTTCTTCTCTTCCTCTTAGACTTTGGTAAAGCAGGAGGAGAAGATGAAGGACGACCATCATCGTCAGTCATAAATACAGTGAGTGAGTGTACACATATGTTTTTAAGGCGGTAAGGCGAGGCGAGGCGCTGGGGGCGCCTCACTGCCTAAGCGCTGAGGCATAAGGCGAGGCGACGCCTTAGAGACTTGTAAGCAACATAATTAAGTAGAATTTGGTAGGCATTAAGCAACTAGGCATACAGCCATACACACCTTGCAACTGATTATTGTAGAGTTCCCATCCTCTTTGCACTTGCTTTTATCCCCAGCAAAATTCTGCATCAACATGAAGTCATGAACAAATATGTTAGAATAATGTATCACTTACCAGTGCACATTCCACAAAAAATAGAAATAAAAGTGAGGCAGCGAGCAAAAGTGGAAAGAAAGATAGCAAGTATGAGTGCAACTGCAATCTGCAATGCATGGCATATTACATAACCATTAACCAATTCAAATGACATAAGTCCGGTAGTCCACATAACAAAGGTCCACATAAGACAAACAGAATAATAGATAATTCCAGCATAGCAAAAGGGATAAAGGTGGCCAGCTCAGCTCTCTCATGTCTCTCCACTCTCAAAGTCTCAATCAAAAGTCATCATCCTCAAACTCATTGGCATTGGTGCTGTCTTCACCATCTTGGTCAACATTAGTTGGCTCTTGATCGTCATTGCTCACATCATCATCATCCTCAACGTAGTCTGAATCCTCCCCCTCCGCATTGGGCATACTTGAGTGTTGCTCTTGCTCCAAGTCCTCCTCTGCCTCATCTTCTTCAGGAATTGTAGGTCGTGTTGTAGTAGGTCTCTTGCGTGCGTAGTGTTGCAGACGGACATTTGTCTGGCCCCTACGAAGTGTAGTTGCTATCCTATGCAGATTGCGGCCTCGAAGGTTTGAAGATGCACCAATAGCCACATCAACATCCTCCCATGTAATGTCTTGATTGTCTTCAGGACAACCTTGAGCACCTTGAGGTTGTGATAGTGATGGGTCCACCCACTCATTGCCCCAATCAAAATCCTCAATGACCAAAGCCTCAAAGCTATTCTCGCCAACCTTCTGATGCCTCTTTTCAAACCGTTGCATATTCTTCCAGTTGTATGAAAAAAAGACAAGATCATTCAACCTTTTCCATTGTAATCTGTTCCTTTTCTTCGTATGGATCTACAAAGTAGAAACAACAAGTGAAATAAGTAAATAACTTGCTGAAATCATCATTGAACAAACACAAATACTTCTTTACTAGTTGACTTACAAATTCAAACATGCTCCAATTCCTCTCACAACCAGATGATGAAGCACAAAGACTAACAATGTGCTTTGCAAACCTTTGAAGGTCAATGGCCCGACCACCAAATGAACTCCACCAATCAACTAACATGATAAAAACTGACACATGTTAAGAGTTTGTACAGAAATTACATTGCTGGAACTGGAATTAACATGCTGAAATTAACATGATGCATTTAATATGACTTACGAGGGTTTCTTGTGCTCGTGGTCTCGAGTGCCAATGGATTAGAAAAGCCTTCTCGCTGGCGCTCATAGAGCACAGATTGTTGATCAATCTTTTTTCGAACATTGGCATCCGGTACCATTTTTGCAAGCACATCATTAAAGCAGCTCCTAAGCTCCCCAACTAAGGCATCATCATTTCTGCTTACAATAGGAAAGAACTTTCCTGGGTTCAAAAATAGAGCAGCCCCATACAATGGATGATCCATTTGATTCTCCCAACGCTTATCAACAATGGCCAAGATCTTCTTGAGCAATGGTTGCTTGTTTTGTTGAGGGAAACCTAGATTGATCCTCTCCTTTGCATAAATCATAAGTGCTTTAATCTCTGGCATGGCAGGCTTCTCATCACCATCTGCTACTCTAAGAACTCTAAGAAGTAGAGTTGAAGCTCTAAGGCAGCACTCAATTGCGCTCCACCACTCCGTTGAAAGTATAATCTCTTGCACATTCAAGCCAACTTGTGTTCTTGCTAACTTGTTTCCAACCCATTCTTCAGAAGTAAATAAACTCCTCAATGCAGCCTTGTTCTTGACCAAACTTCTAAGTGTGAGGATGGTTGTGGCAAAACGAGTGGCTGTTGGTCTCACAAGATCCCCACCCGTGGCCTTCCTCATTAGACTAAGAAGTCTTCCATGTTTATATATGAAAGTTGTGACACGTATAGCCCCTGCAATAGGCTTCTTAAATGCCTTCAACTTTCCTATATCTTCCAACATTAGGTCCAAGCAATGACATGCACACGGGCTCCAATATAGAGTAGGCATCCTCTCCATTAGAAGGTGGCCAGCTTTCTTGTAATTAGCACCATTATCGGTGATAACTTGTACCACATTCTCTTTTCCAACATCCAGAATTCTCTTCTCAAGCAAATCAGCTATCATATCACCGTCATGACATACACTTGAGGCATCAACCGACTCCAAGAAGAAAGTGCCCTCTGGACTATTAACAAGGAAGTTAATCAAATGGCGTCCTCTTTTATCCGACCAGCCATCCGACATGAGTGTGCATCCATATTTTTCCCATGTTGCCTCGTGTTGCCTCCTCAAAAGTCACGTTTCCTTCACACAATCATTAAGCAATTTCTCTCTTAGCTCATGTGCACTAGGAGGCTTGTAACCTGAACCATATTGACAAGAGGCTTCAATTGCAACCTCAAACTACCTACTACTTGCAGCATTGAATGGAATGCCACACTCGTAAAAGAACAATGCCCACTGCATATTGACATACTGCCTCTCTTCCGGAGTCTTTGTGCTGGACTCCATGGTGCTTTGAGAACACCCAGAGCGTCTTTCATCTACAAGATCCTCAGGTGTTCTTCGTAGCATGGCAACAATTGGGTTGGAACTATTGTCGGCAGACACAACAGACTTGTTTTTACCTTGCATGTTGGTGATAAACGTTTTCTTATTCTGTTTGGCTGCTATCCATGAGCTTGGCCTTTTAGAGGCGATGTTTGCTCCAAATCACCTCCACAACCTCCTGAACATCATCTACATCTACTACTCCCTTGATCCTCCTATTTTGCTCCAAATATGTTCCCATTTATCTCCTCAATTGTGTGGTGGCCTTAGGACAACCAATTGCATCTCCCCCAATGCCCGCAAGATGCTCTTTATGCCTCTTGATCCCTCAGAAGTTATCTTGCCACAAAGAGCGCACACAACAAGATCCCGATTTGGTGGCTCAGACCAATATCCATAGTTCCATCCCGGATCATTTGACCATTGTGTCTTCCATGTTGGATCTTTCATTGGATCATAGGTGGGCTCACCCCCATCAGCTGCTGCATTTCCATCCATGGTGCTACACTTCTACTACCTGCAGCAAACAACCAAACACAAAGGAATATTAGCATAACTGATAAAAGGGCTGCCATGGCAACAAGGCAACAAACAATAAAGTACTTACTAGATAGACAAAAGGGTACCAGACATATGAAAAGGCTGATGTGGCAGCAACTAAACTACTCTACTCATGCAGATGTAGCAAACAGCGACAATCAACTAACCATTAAACTAATCAACATTCAACTAGTCATTAAACTAATCCATTGTTGAGCACAACACATCCTGCATCAGTATTCAACTAGCCTTTATTCTAATCCACCCAACAGGCCAACAGCATGCATTATTTTATTCAACCAAGGAGCATCCACTAAGGCACTAACCCCACTATCATTAAACTAATCACTAACATATGCCTGGCCACTAAGGCACTAACCACTATAAGAGACAAGTGAGCAACCACCAACCAGCTAGCACAAAACAGTCCAGCAAAGAAGAAAGAGAGCAGAGGAGGGTGTGGGAGAAGGGAGAGGGAGGTATACCTTACTGTTGCTCTTGCTTGTTGCTGTTGTACTGGAGAGGAGGAGGAGCTGCTGGACAGGAGGAGGAGGAGGAGGAGCTGCTGGACAGGAGGAAGAGGAGGAGGAGCTGCTGGAGAGGAGGAGCCATTGGAGAGGAGGGGGAGGAGCTGCTGGAGAGGAGGAGGAACCAGATCTGCTGGAGAGGAGCCACTGAAGAGAAGGAGGAGGAGGAGGAGTGTGTGGATTGGGGGCTGTTTCTCTCTCTCTCTCTTTCTCCCCTCTTACCTGTTGGCGCCAACATCATTCAAGTTTCCCGCGAAAACTCTATTTCCCGCCTAAAACAGCTCCCCTGCCTGCCTGGCAAGCTAAGGCGTCCAAAATGGAGTAAGGCAACGCCTCGGACGCCTAGGCAGACGCCTCGGACGCCTTATAGCTTAAGGCGGACGCCTTAGACACCCACCTAAGGCGAGGTGGACGCCTCGCCCTCGCAGGGTGCCCTGACGCCTAGGCGTCGCCTAGGCGACGCCTTAGGGACGCCTTGAAAACAGAGGTGTACACCATATATACAACCACTTGTGAGATGAACCGACTATTGTCGTAGGGGGTCGTTCCTCTTCCTCTTCTTCCTCAAAGACCTTGGTAAAGCAGGAGGAGAGGGGGAAGAACGACCATCACCGACGGTCAAAGTACCCAACATAAGAGCGAGAAATGTTCACCCGAAGGACAAATATGGAGTGTCATCGTAACAGTTCTATATTTTTTTATTGTCATAAATCTGCTTTCATAAAAATGTCTTTTATCTAAATGTCAACTTGTTTAATGCAATTTAGATGGAGAAACCGAGACGCCTCGTTAGGACTCCTATACCCGTAGACGGAACTCCTACTATCGTACACATTGTCAGGTGGCTCAGTACATGGAGATCGTGCTCGTCTATGCTGAGAGCGGTCGAGCAGCCACCAAGAGCACTCATGCATATGTCGAAAGCGCTGCAACATATGCCGAGAGCGCGAGAACAGCCGTTGAGAGCACTAGAGCAGCCGTCGAGAGTGCACGAGCTGCCACCGAGAGTGCACGAGCAGCCGACGAAGCTGCGAGAACCGCCCAAGCCGATATCACGAAGATGGTGGAAGGTGAGGAGAGCTCATGTTGGAGCTGAACTTTACATCTGAAAAACTAGTGCACTGCCTTTATGTGGTCTATAAGATCGATGCGTGTGAACTTAATTTCTATGTTGCTATGATGGAGCTAAACTTTTGCTTCTCAAGTAGTATAGTGAACCGCAACGTGGTCATTTGTATCGTCGATGCTGCTAAACGTATTTTCTATGATGCTATGAAGATTGGTATATGACTTTGCTCTATGTGATTGCATAATTATAAAATTGACTTGTTAGCCTATTTATTTATCTTGATATGGAATTGGTATGTGCGTGCAACAGAAATAATCTAGGAATTTATGATTCATGAGAGAAATGCAATGAACAAGTGGATGGTTACAAGAACAACTGTTATAAAGGATACATGACTAAAAAAAGAAGCAGATGATCGTTACGCCAACTTCGTCCGCAGAGAGAAAATCAACTATGAAGTATGCAAGACCATGTGAACAAGTGGACGAGTAAAGAACTTGATTATCTTTATCGAGTTCATTGTCATTATGGTGTTGTTGTTATCATGAAGTCTAGTAGTATGTACGTAACATGTCTTAGGCTTCGATGAGAATGCTATGGGTACTAATGATGTTACATGAGTTATACCCTAATGCGTACATCTATTTGTATTGTATTTGGATTATTATTATGTTAAATGTAATGTGTATAATCGTATACGTTAGTTGCTATTACTGTTTATTGTCAGGTTTGTGTTGGCGGCTGAACATGTAGGGTTTCGTTTGGGAGCAAAAGTATTTTTGTAGTTTTTTTAGGAATACTATGCTTTCTGGAAAAAAAAAACCATGGTATTCAATACTCTGAAGTTGTGGCGGATGCCTCAGATTGCCCACTACAACTAACAAATAAACTACAGTGGCGGGAGGCAAGACATGCCCGCCACTGCAGAGACTCTACTAGTGCGGACGCCACTAATGTCATTATAGCAGCGATGGGAGGTTAATGACGGGCGCCCCTGGAAGCCTCGCCCGTCATTGCTAAGCTTTTCTTGCCCGCCGCTGGTAGGCATTTATGCAGTAGTGTGATGGGGGGCAATAATATTTAGGTCCAGCAGACACCTTCACACATACACTGTTGTGCTAGAATCAGAAATTTTCGCTATTAAAAGAAATTGATATCGAGTCTGATTGCTTGGAGGCTATGTCAATGATTAAGAGTGTTGACAGCAACAAATTGAAGTTTGCTTTCATGATCAGAGTGACAATTCTAGTATGGGGGCGTGATTCTTGTACTGGTAATAGCGCTAGTCATTTTGTGACCAACTTTAGTAGCTTGCAATGCCGAACTGCTGTTTGGCTTAGGATCTTTTTTTAGATGAAAGGCAATAGCCCGACTTTATAAATAAAGCCACTAGGCAGAGTCACAACCACCACGGAACCACAGAAGTTTAACAAGCCGCTAAAGAAGTGCAGTTACAAGGCATCCAGCCTAATTGGCGCGCAGGCCACCAAACCAACAGCCAAAACAACTAAGGAGGATTTCGCCTAGAATGCTGCAGCAGGGTAGACGCCGTAGAGTTCATTCTGGATAGCATATCGTCGAAAGCCTCAAGATCCCCATCCTTAATCAATGATCTCCACTGCTGCAAAAAGATAGTGGCTTTAAATAAGCAGTTGACAGGGTTAGTAGGGAAAATGTGCTCAGTAGTGAACTTGTTCCTTGTAGTCCAGAGCGCCCAACAGATCGCAGCCCAGCCCACCATGAAAACCCTCTTAGACCGACCTACTAGGGAATTGAAGCACTGTCTCAAATCACCAAAGGAGGAGGGGTTCCAGTTAACCCCAAGCCAAAGTCTAATGCAACACCATATGAATTTAGCCAACGAACACTGGAAAAAGATATGCTCAGTGTTCTCAAGGGCACCACAAAGTTGACAGGAGTCCGAGCCCGGACCATTTCTCTTCTTAATCTGGTCAGCCGCTGGAAGTTTGCGATGGTAAGCTTGCCAGAGGAAGATCTTGATCTTAGGAGGGATGCGGGCAGACCAAATGGACTTAAACTTTTTCGTGCGGGTACTAGCTATAAGTTTCAAATAAGCCGACTTAACCCAAAATCGCCCCGAAGAGGTATGAGGCCAAACCACAGAGTCCTCTTCCTCCAAGAGCAGGGGGAAGCAGGCAATAAGGCGATGCCAATCTTCCAACTCTACTGGGGAAAGAGAACGCCGGAAATCAAGAACCCAGCCCTGAGCCGAGAGCTCAAAGATAGAGATCTCAGGGTCGGAACAAAACGAGAACAGAGTCGGGTGGGCCACCACCAGCGTGGTGTCACCAACCCACCAGTCTAACCAAAAACGCATGGACTTACCATTACGAACAACGAACTTCACAAGGGACTGAAAAGCCGGTCTGATGCAAACCAGCTGTCGCCAGAATTGAGAACCACCAGAAGCGGAAGCGAACATAGGGCTGGAAGAAGGGAACTATTTCGCTTTTAGGATATTAAGCCACACGGGACGTTCATCGAGGGACATAATCTTCCACCACCATTTTAAAAGCAAGCATTTATTCATGATTCTGGTGTTGATGATGCCAAGACCCCCCATGCTCTTGGGTCTACAGATGAGATCCCACTTTACCATCCTGTATTTGCGTTTATTATCGGAGGAATTCCAGAAGAAAGCACCCCTGTGCTTATCGAAGCCTGAATGTGTCCCATCAGACAGCAGATAGAATCCCATAAGGAACATCCGGAGCGAGGAAAGGCAGGAATTGGTGAGGGCAACCTTGCCCGCCTGGGAATTGTACCGACCTCGCCACGGCAGAACTCTATTGCCAACTTTAGTCACAACCGGGGCAAAATCTTTAGCCAACACCTTAAGAGGGGAAATCGGAAGGCCCAAGTATTTAAGAGGGAAAGCTCCGAGAGAGCAATTCAGAAGGTGGGCCACCCGTTGTGCCTCCTCATCAGAGACCCCAGTCACAATTGCCTCGCTCTTAGAGAAATTGATTTTAAGACCCGACAAGGCTTCAAAGCAAAGAAGAATAAATTTCAGATTAGTGATGGAATGATCATTAAGCTCCACCAGAATGATTGTGTCGTCCGCATATTGTAAGTGAGAAATGCCATTCGGAAGAAGGTGAGAACTAACAGGCGCAATATGACCAGCTGTCGCCGCACGAGCCAAAATGCGGGAGAGAGCATCAGCCACAAATTTGAAAAGCAGGGGAGACGCCGGATCCCCTTGTCTCAAGCCCCTACCATTCGCAAAGAAATTACTGGTCTGCCCGTTCATTGCCACCGCTGTATGGCCCCCCGAGATAAGCTTCAGGCGATGGACCACCGAGCCAGCGAACCCCTTGGCCAACAGCACTTGGCGAAGGAAGCTCCAACTAACCGAATCGTACGCCTTTCCAAAATCAAGCTTGAGCACCACAGCCTTGGTGTTCTTGCTGCCCAGGTCATGGATAATCTCGTGAAGGCAAAGCACCCCGTCCAGGATGTATCTTCCCTTAATGAACGCGGATTGGAAAGGGCTAATGACTCGATGAGGAATCGGGGACAGCTTCACAGCCATACCTTTGGCTGGAATCTTAGCAAAGTTGTTAATGAGAGCAAATTGGGAGATTAAATCAGCGCCTTTAACTTTAGGAATGAGGGTAAGGACTGCGTAGTTCAGTCTTGAGATGTCTACAGTCCCCAGCCAAAAGCCTTGAGTGATAGCCAAGATAAGGCCTTTTAATTGAGGCCAGAATTGTCGGAAAAAAGGAATGGAAAAGCCGTCCGGGCCTGGCGCCGCATTATAATTAGCAGAACGAATCGTCTCGAAAATTTCCTCCTCCGAAGGGGGAATTAGAAGGTTATCATTGTCAGCGCTCGAGAGTTGGTCACACGGAGACCAGAAGGTCGCAGCCAGCTTGAAGCCTAGCTCGGGTTTAGCCACAAGAAGGTTAGAGAAGAAAGAGACCACATGCTGCATAATCACCGGTGGGTCGGAGGTCCTGACACCATCAATAATAAGGCTATCAATAAAGCACCTTCACCGTCTACCATTAGCAATAGCAAAGAAATACGCTGTGGGCAGTTCCCCCTTGAGGGTCCAGTTAATAGTACCGCGTTGTTTCCAGTAAATTTCCTCCTGCCTATGCATGGCCAACAAAGCCTCTTCTAACCCATAACGGGATTGGCATTCATCCGGGGACAGCCCAACTGAGTCTGCACGCTCATCTAGGACGCCTATTTGAGCCGCCAACCTTGCTTTGTCACGCCTTGACTCAGCAAAATAGTTTCTGGACCAACCTCTAAGGAATCTACGCAGAAAATAAGAGCATTGGTGCCAGTCATCCATCGGTCCAAAGGACCGACGGCTCGAGGAAAGGAAGGAAAGAATTTTCTGAGCCATCAAACCATTAAAACCCTCGACTAGAAGCCAGGAAGCATCAAAATGAAACCTCGAGACACCCATAGAGCGCGATCCATCATCAATAATCAGGGGTGTGTGATTAGAGCCAACATAAGCAAGGGCCTTAAGATTAGCATGAGGGAAAAGAGGATCCCATCTCGGGCAAACAAAAACTCTGTCAAGAACTGAGCGAATGGGGGGGGGGGGGGTTGATGATTAGACCACGTGTACTGGGCTCCGACCCTAGGTATCTCACGAATAGCCATATCCCTAATAAAGGCATTGAACGCATCAGCCAAGGGCCACGAGAAGTTAGGAGAGCTCTTGTCGGAGGGGAAACGAAGCAAATTAAAATCACCCCCAATCAATAGCGGAAACTGGCAAGATTCAATCTTAATACTAAGCTCATCCAAAAAAGCATAAGACATAGCATGGTCAGCCGGACCATAAACCACTAATATTTCTACTAAGGAATTGAGAGAGCGAATGGAGACCACCATGCTAGCCCAGAAAATGCCATGGTCGAAAACCACGAAATCAAAAGTATCTTTTTTGGAGCCAAGTAGAAAACCTCCTGAGTGACCAGCCGAGGCCACAAAATTCCAATGAAATCTATCTATCCCCGCAATAGCCGATAATTCACTAGCAGAAAAGGAAGATTTGAAAGTCTCAACAAGGCCAATAAAATCTACATTCTCAGATCGAACTAGGTCCTTAAGTTGGTCTCTACGCCCCCTAGCACAGAAACCTCTAATGTTCCAGAAAAATGCCTTCATTTATACGACAAGTTTTTGATACGGAGACTCGACCTTCTCGGGGAGACGCAGGATTTTGATCGTTTCCCTACCCCACGTTTAGACACCATCGAGGGAGCATGACTCATATCATATCCCCCCCCCCCCGTCCCCACCGGCCACCACCAGTGGGGCACTCGAACCCTCCCTAGCCTCCTTGGCTCTCACAATGTCTGCCTGAGCGACTTCATTTGCCCTGATTATACCAAGAAAGGATGAAGGAGAACCCAAACTAGCACCTAAACAGATACCCACATCGTTTAAAATATTAAGCAATCTAGCATCAGATTGAGAGGGAAGAACTAAACGAACAGGAGAGGAAATCATGGGGGGGGGGGAAGGGAGGAAGGAGAGGACGCATCTGCAGGAGGCAGATCTCGAGCCGCCACACGCCGAGCGGCCCGATCGACCACCCGCTCGCCACTGTTGGAGACACGGCCACTCTTACGAGCCGTGGACGCAGGCGAACGGACAGGGACAGGGCGCGCGCGACTGGGAGAAGCCGCAGTGGAGGATGGGCCCGAAGCCAAACCCAAGTCAGCCTCCAGCCGGCGGTAGAGCCCAGCCGCAGACTTCCTAGAATCACCAGAAGCGCGGCTCTTGGCGGAGAACTTCTTCACAGAGGATTTCTTCTTCTTTTTGAGCGCCGCAGGACCCGACGGGGGGAGATCTTCAATGCCTGACAGGGAGGGAGAAGCGGGGCGAGCGGGGAGGTTGGAGCACACCGCCGAGAAAGGCGTGCCCCTGGCCCCACCAGCAGCCGCCTCCCCCCACCCAGATCCGGCGCCGAGCCCTGGACCCCCTTGCCAGCCGGCGCGTTCTCCTTGAGCATGTCCTGATCTTTGGGTGAGAGGCCATCCCACTCCGACTGGGTAAACCGGGGATCGGACCCGCGCAAGGAGTCCTTTGGGCAGCCATCCCCCTCCTTGCTCTTGTCGCCATTGTCAGAAGCTGGAGGTGGGGGAGGAGGTGGGTGCGACACCGGGCCTGAGGCCCCCTCCACCGCACACGGAGTCGGAAGCCACCCGCCGCAGGGAAGACGTCAAGGGAACCCTGAATGCACAGGGGGTCGACGCACCAAATCCGGAGCCGGGCCGGCCCCAGGATCGCTAGAGATTCTTGGTCAACCTCAATGGGCTTGCCAATAAGAGCTCCAAAAGCCATCAGGAAAGCCGAGGAGCGCATGGACGGAGGAACATCTTCTACCAGCACCCAAACATCAGACAAGGAGGATATAGACTTGGATCCATTAGAGGCAGCTTTAACCGAGACCACGAGCTGATTCAGAGGAAGAGTGAAGCTAGAGCAAGAAGATATCATCCGAAGACTCTCTTTAGAGGGGAAGGTTGCTGCAAACTCGAACTCGGAGAGCTGGCGAATCTGCCAATCCCATCCACCCTCGTCCCATAACTTAAGCTCATCAAGAAGAATCTGAGGGGATATGCGTTTATCCTGGATAGAGATAATACCAGCATTGGACAGGGAAGGGATGGGGATAGCATCAGGGATCTCCTTATCAAGAGCAAAGAAGGAACATCCAGGGAGACCAGTGCCGTAATGGACAAAAGAAGGCGGCTTGACACGATTCTGACAGTCCACCATAAGGTGGCCGTCTTCCCGGCAGATGAGGCAGAAGGGAGGGTTTTCACATCGAGATTGGAAATGGCCAGGACGATGACACGCAAAACAGGTGAGGATGGGGTTGGAGACTTGAGATTGGGGAGGGATGCGATCACGAGGAGGAGGAGGGAGGATGCCGTCCCCAGCCGCAGCAGGCCCAGAGCCGGAGCCCCGCCCCATCACGAGGCCAACGGGACGCCGAACCGGAGCCCCCGACGCGCCTCTGGGGAAGAAGTGGGATGGCCCGCCCCCAGCCTGAGCACGCACCGGGGCGCCGCCCCGGGGAGCAACACCCAGCGAAGAGGGCGCCAGGGTGGGCCCCGACGAGCCCTCCCGGCTGGCTGCCGCCGCCACCTCCCAGGGATCTGCCGACGCCGAGGGAGCACCAGAAGCGGGGGGGGGGGGGGGAGGCGCCGAAGGGCCCGACCCAGGAGCACAGGGAGGGCCAACGGACGCCACCGCCGACCCCACCTCCGGGGCGATCGAAGCCTGCAGCTTCGCACGAAGAGCCGCCTCATACTCCAGATCCGCGTCCACATCGCCAGATCCACCAAGGCCCCGCTTCTGCCCGGAGACCGCCTCACTTGAGGACGCACGGGAGCGATCCATCGCCGCCACCACAGCAAAGGGAAGGGAGAGGGGAGGAGGAGGAGCAGATCTGATGAAACGCCGGATTGGGAAGCGGTGGCGGAACAGATCAGATGAGGAGGCCGGAAACCCTAGGAATGGGGGAGACGCACCCTCCGCACCCATAAATACCCCGACCGAGCCAGGCCCGAACCGGAACACGGCCTAACAGAAGGGGTGGGCTGAACCTGGGCCGTCCGCAGCCCAGGATCCACAGAAGGGAGGGGGGAAATCAGAAAGAGATGCCATGGCCAAAGACTGGGCCGGCCCACCAGGCCCAGCAGAGCCCACCTGGGCCCGCACCACAGGAGGGGGCACCAACGCCGCCCCAGCCCCCAGATCTAGGGTTGGGGCCGGCGCCGCCATGGAGCCGGAGGGCGAACTCGCAGGCGCGCCAGCACGTGAACCCACCGGAGAGGGCGAGGCCGACTCCGCCGCAGACCGCAGCGAGTCCAGGCACGGAGACCAGCACGAAGCACGCCGCCGCCCGCGCGAGACGCGGCGCCACCCATCCGACTACACGGAAGGCAGAACAGCCCCCCCCCCCCCCCCCCCCCCCGCCGCCCACCGGGCGCAAACTTGCGCCGGCGAGCGACCGCCGCCGCCACAGGGGGAGAGCACACCGGGGACGAGTGAGGTGGGGGAGAGGAAGCCTCAGAATCCGAGCCGGATCCGTGAGAATCAAGAGCCCAGAACTTGTTAGCCCGAAGAGGGGCGGTGAGGACAGAGCGAGGAGTCGAGGCCAGAGGGCATGGGGGGGGGGGGGGGGGGGCTGCGCGAGGAGCCGGAGCGGGACTCGGAGGGGAGCGGGGAGGGGATGGGGAGGAGGGGAGAGCACGGGGCCGGGGCGCCGCCGGAGCTTCGCCAGCCACCGAGGGCGCCGCGAGGGGGAGGGGAGAGGAGGGGGAGGGGAGAGCCATCCGGGAGCCCACTATTTGGCTTAGGATCTGACCTAGAGGAGGTATGGTCTTGAACTTTGAACGAAATTGTAGTCCTTCAACTTTGAATAATATACAAGAATTATTTCGCCGAAAAAGAAAACCGTTGGTCACAAGTTCTAAACGGCAAATTATGAAATAGAGAGATAATAAATCACGAGCTCGATTGATGTATGGTTGGGCAAGGCTTGAGTTGACATAAGTTAGCATGTATACTCCTGGTCTTATTACGGATCCACACTGTGAGCATCAGAGATTCAGACCGCAGCCGACATGTAGACACTCAACGGTTCGTGAGTCTCGACATAAGCGAATGTCCTACGGTCGTCGTGGTACGAGAGCCTATTAATGGTGGCGACCACAGCCCCCCTCTTCTTCTCACTGATATCCACCACGCCATGCTTCGCCCTCCTTGTGTCTTGGACCGGCGTGTGCCTGTACAAGACGAATGCTCGTCCATACTGTGACCACTCCCATGTCAAGATGTGCTCGCCGTGGACGAAGAGCGGCCACGTGAGACGCCGCGGCTTTGCCCTAGGCTCCCGCAGCCAGTGGTGCGGCATGCTTATCCGAACGACGTACCAGCGGCTCCACCTGATCTGCCTCGCAGTCGGTTTGCCCTCCATTACCCAGACCTCTGTCATGTCCGTCGCCAACGAGATGTAGGCCCTGTTTGTTTCGGATTCTGGGACCGGATTCAGCTTCGCCAGTGAAGCTGAATCTGGAATTTGAAACAAACAGCTATTTGAAATCAGCTTTGCCAGTGAAGTTGAATCTGGATTTGGGTCATTTTTAGTGTAATTTCCTGAAATACCTCAAAGTGTATTTCGGTGGTGAAGCTGATTCACAGAATCAGCTTTGCCAGTGAAGCGAATCCATATGTGATTAAAATCTAAGTGAAGCTGAAACAAACAGGGCCGTAGTTGAAGATGACGGCCAGCCTCCCGCGCACCTCCGCTAGGTGCCAGCTGCCCTTGTCTTCGGAGAAGGACAGCAGCGGCGGTAGCGACTGGATGGGCGTGACGCGTTCGGGCTCGGCGTCGAACGACATGACCTTTTAGGTGCCTTCCGACGTGGCCCAGTACGCCGCGAGGTCGACGGTGACGACTTTGTGGCCAAGGCCGTCGCGTATGAATCTCGGTGGGTGGCCAACCGGCACAGCCCGCCACCTCGGCTTCCCCAGGGTGCACACGTGCACCGCATCGAATGCGTGTTCTGTAGCCCGACGTGCACGACCTTGTAGGTCCCCCTGGCCGGGAGGTATGTGAAGCTGTAGGCCTCGTGCCAGCTGATGCTGGGATCAGTGGGCTGAGGCGTTGGCAGCCGCAGGACGCGCAGTGCCTCGCCGGTGACGGGGTTGGCCACGGTGATGGCGCCGCCGGGCACCTGGTCGTCGCATAGGCAGAGGAGGCCGTTGCAGGTGCCGACCACGCTCATGTCCTTGTAGCGGCGTGCCGTGGCGGCGCCAGTCCACAGCTCTCTGGGCTTCCCTGGAGCCGACAGGTTGTCGACGACGTACGCGGAGCCCAAGGTGACGACGAGTATCTTGGCGCGGCTCCGCAGGTTGGTGGCCGTGCGCGTGGCGACGACGTCGCGCCAGTGCCGGCAGACGAGGCGGAGCGTGCGGCGGGTGTTTGGCGGGAAGCGCGACAGGATGTTCACCAGCACGTCCGCCGGGAAGTCTCTGTAGACGTCGATGCGTTGTGGATCCATCGCTGCGATCGCGCACGCTGCGTCTGATGTCCCGCGTCGTTGGGCCTGCGACCTCGGTATTTATGGTCGAACTAAGTTGTGCTTATTTACTGGTTGTGTGTACCGACCTCAGATACTAGTACCTGGTTTCGGCTTTCCTTCCATTGAAACCGGATTTGAGTCGTGCTTTGACTTTGTTGTGATTTTTTTTGGGAGAGAGAGATTGTTGTGATTTCGGATAGGGAAACGTTTTCAGACGGTGCGCCGGCCGAAGCTTCGGCCGGTCGCACGCCTCATCATGCGCCCAGCGCGAGCGTAGTGGGCCGTGCCTTCTTTTTTTGTGGGCCCATGTAACCATCCTTCATCCTTCCCCGATCCAATCTCCCCTTTTTCACCTCAATGCCGTGAGCTCACCCTCCGTTCGCCGCTGCCAAGCTGCGTGCCTCCACCGCCGCCTCCCCGCGCTCCGTCCCCACCCCCACCCCACCCCGCTCCTCCGCCGACAACGATGTTGCGTTTTTGCTGCAACTGGTCTTGAGGAAGCTAGCACCGACGCTCGATTTTGTTGCAACCAGGACGACGACGAGCGTCGCCGGCGGCGATGGCGCCTGATTTTTGCTACAACCAGATGTTTTCAAGTGTAAAATGTTGCAACCGGCAAAAACAAAAGCTGGAACGGGCATTCACGTTTGCTGGAAGCGTTTTTCGATTTTGCTTCAACCGCCTACCGGAGCTCTTGACACCCTCGCCGGCGAGAGAGACGCTAGAAGGAACGACAGAACCTGCTGGTCCTGCGTATACCAGACAACATAGGCAGGATTAGGAGTCTCGGTGGTCTCCTTCTTCCCCGAGACATCCTTCTCCTCGACAAGGACAGCAGCTGGTGCGGCCATGGCACCGTCGAGGAAGCCCATCATGCCCGCAGCCCTGATGTGCGGGAGGACTTGAGTTTGCCATACCAGAAAGTTATCTCTCGTAAGCTTTTCAGAGATGGTGTGACCAAGCGATGCAAGAGATGGAGCAGCCATGGAGGAAGTGGAAGATGCAATCGACATAGATGGGAAGGAAGAAGAGGCTCTTATACCATGTGAGAAAAGGCTGGAAGTGTATGCCTCTGCGGCAGGGACGTGTTCATGTTATATGGATCGATCAGAGATCAATCGAGAGGTACAGGTTGCCTAGGTTATTACAGAGACTTGATCCTTACGTAAAGCTATACAGGAGATAAGGAGGAGTCCATCCATAATAACCTAGCTAGGATTACAACAGAATACAATACGTGTACACGCCTCTATACATGATGTTTAACATTCTGAATGTTTTTTATTGCAAATTTAGTGATGCGAGGATGACAACTTTAGTTTTTTTTTGTTTGTAGATGACAATTTAGTTGTAAAATATGTTAGGCCAAAGTGCTTCGTGCCAGAAGTGGAGCTTTGCGCTAACTGTGACCTGCTTCCGTGCCTGATCGACCCGAAAACACGCCAAGCTGAGTACGATTCTGGTCCTGTTTCGATGAAAGGAAGGGTAATGTTTGTGTGCGGCGCACCGGCTAAACGTTCGGGCCGGTCGTTCCTGCGCTGTACGATAGAAACGCCCCTGGCCACTCGTTTTGTGGGTCCCAGCACCCTCCCATCCTTATCTCCCCTGCCCCTCGCATCTCTTTTTCTCCTTTCCTTTTTCGTCGGCAGCCATGGGAGCCGCAGCCGCGACCTTGCTCATCTCCTTCCTCTCTCTACTCCTCCCTCCTCTACCCCCATGCTACAGAGGGCTATTGAGAGCGCATGTGCGACATCCTTCAGAGCTGCTGCAAAGGGGGAGTTCGCCACCATGGGTCACCCAGGTGAGCTCGTCGCCATGGTGCGTGCGTCGTCGCCCTCGAATGCTGCGACCACACCTGCTGCTGCTGCCCTCTTCTTTTTGGGTAGGGGACGACGGGCGGGGGTGCTGCAAGCAGCGGAGCCCCGTGTTTTTGGGGAGGCGACGACGGGCTACAAGTGAGCGGCCACCACCAACCACCGATGCGATTCGCCGGCGGAGATGCTGCTACACTAGCGTGGCGGAGCTACAACCGTAGGCCGGTGGAGTTGCAACCGGCAAAATAAATGCTGGAACTGGCGACAACAGTGTTGCAACGGCCACGGCGGCGATCCATCAATGCTAGAACCAACAATTTTTTTGCTGGAAGCAGTGATTTTTTTTGCTATGACCCGCGGTGATGATTCATAGTTTTTGCTCGAAGCACAATTTTTGCTGGAACCATTTTCCCTTTTTGTTGCAAGCGTGATTTCTTTTTGTTACCACCGTTTTGATTTTGCTGGAATAAACATCCATTATTTTTGTTACAATCGTCTTGCATTTTTGCTGGAACCAGCGTATTTTTCTGCTAGAACTGTTCTTCAGTTTTGCTGGAACCAACACGCCCTTTTTCTTTGCAATTTTGACGATGACGAGCATGCTGGTGGTGAGCGCCGACGGCGAGCGACGGGCCTGTCGCCGCCGGAGCTTCAACCTTCGTTATCAGAGCGGCAACTGCTGCCTATAGTTGTTGCATGCGTGAAGCCATCGGCAAGTGCAAGCGGCGACCGGTGGCGGCGTCGGTGAGTGTGCGGCCGCCGGCGACGAGGACATCCGGCGACGGCGGACCGACGACGAGGACGACCGGCAAGGTGCGGCAACTGGAGAGCGTGTGTCCCGGCAAGGCGAAGGGAGCGATGAGAGGCAGGGTGGATTTTTTTTGTACGCGCTCGTGAGGAAGACAACTGCATCAATCGTGCTGCTGCAAGCGACTTAATTAAACGGCTGAAACTGGACCGGCGGAACTATTAGGCCGGCGCACCGGCGCCTATTAGTCGCCGGATTGGGAAGCATTTCCAGACGGTGCACCGGCCGAAGCTTCGGCCGGTCGCACGCCTCATCACGCGCCCAGCGCGAGCGTAGTGGGCCGTGCGTCCTTTTTTTATGGGCCCATGTAACCATCCTTCCTCCTCCCTGATCCAATCTCCCCTTTTTCACCTCAATGCCGTGAGCTCACCCTCTGTTCGCCGCTGCCAAGCTGCGTGCCTCCACCGCCGCCTCCCCGCGCTCCGTCCCCACCCCCACCCCGCCACCCCGCTCCTCCGCCGACAACGATGCTGCGTTTTTGCTGCAACTGGTCTTGAGGAAGCTAGCACCGACGCTCGATTTTTTGCAACTAGGACGATGGCGAGCGTCGGCGGCGGCGATGGCGCCTGACTTTTGCTACAACCAGATGTTTTCAAGTGTAAAATGTTGCAACCGGCAAAAACAAAAGCTGGAACGGGCATTCACGTTTGCTGGAAGCGTTTTTCGATTTTGCTTCAACCGCCTACCGGAGCTCTTGACACCCTCGCCGGCGACGCCGTAAAATGTTACAATCGACCAAACAAAAGCTTTAACGGGTGTTCAATTTTGCTGGAAGTGTTCGTCGATTTTGCTTCAACCAACCCGCGCAGCTCTGATTTTGTTGCAACCGGCAACCTGCAAAGCTTCCACCGGTGAGTTTTTTTTGCTTCAATGGCGACAGATGGAAGTGGCGACCAGGGATACGGCGCCGATGCGAGTGGCATGCACCTGGCGGTGAGGATCGGGAAGGGAGCCTGGGCGCGCACCTGGTGTTGCAACCATGGGGGCGGCGAGGTGTAACCGCTGTTGGCCGATGCTACATAGGCGTGATGTCGAAGCAGCGAACCGCCATGGCGAGGAGCTGCAAAGAACACGACGGACAGCGATGAGGGATGCGAGCGGCGGCGACGAGGTTGCAAGCGCAGCGCGGGAAGGCTAGTGGTGCGGCTCTTTGTCGGGTGCGGGGGCGACGCTCTCCTTCCTTCTCCTTTTCCCCCGTGCGGGAGGTTGACGATGGGTGCTGGAGAAGACGGGAGAGAGAGAGAGAGAGAGAGAGATCTAACGGTTGCGCGTGTAGATCGAACGGATCTGGCCAGACCAGCTGAGGGAGTCCTGGATTAGGGGGTGTCCGGATGGCCGGACTATAGCCTTTGGCCGGACTCCTGGACTATGTAGGTACAAGATTGAAGACTTCGTCCCGTGTCCGGATGGGACTTTCCTTGGCGTGGAAGGCAAGCTTGGCGATACGGATATGTAAATCTCCTACCATTGTAACCGACTCTGTGTAACCCTAACCCTCTTCGGTGCCTATATAAACCGGAGGGTTTTAGTCCGTAGGACGAACAACAATCATACCATAGGCTAGCTTCTAGGGTTTAGCCTCTTTGATCTCGTGGTAGATCTACTCTTGTACTACCCATATCATCAATATTAATCAAGCAGGAGTAGGGTTTTACCTCCATCGAGAGGGCCCGAACCTGGGTAAAAACATCGTGTCCCTTGTCTCCTGTTACCATCCGCCTAGACGCACAGTTCGGGACCGCCTACCCGAGATCCACCGGTTTTGACACCGACATTGGTGCTTTCATTGAGAGTTGAAAGTGCTAGTATCGACTAGAGGGGGGTGAATAGGCGATTTTGATGAAAGTCTTCAAAACATGGAAGTTTCAAAGACAAACAACAGAAATGACCTAATTGTTATGCAGCGGAAGTAAACTACCCTAAGCAAGCCATAGTCAAGTATGCAATGATGTGGAAGTACAGGACAATAGCAGCTAGGTAGTAAGGATCAGAATAGAAGATAGTATGAAGCCAATCAACAGTAGTAGTCAAGCAATGAAGTCAATCAGATACACAGATAGGCAATGACTTCACGAAGACAAACTTAAGTAAGGTTGGGAAGGGATAGAACCAGTTGCTTGTTGAAGACACTGGATTTGTTAGACCAGTTCCACTTGCTGTGACAACTGTACGTCTGGTTAGGGAGGCTGAGATTTAACTCAGAAGACCGTGTCTTCACCTTATTCCCCTTGAGCTAAGGACACCCAGTCCTCACCCAATCACTCTGGTATGTCTTCAAGGGAGACTTCCAAACCTTCATAGACTTCGTTCACCGGCAATCCACAATGACTCTTGGATGCTCAGAATGCGACGCCTAACCGGCTGGAGGATTCACAGTCCTCAAGTGTAATAAGTCTTCAGGTCACACTAACAGAAAGACTTCAGTGATGCCTAACACTCTTTGGCTCTGGGTGTTTGGGCTTTGTCCTCGCAAGGATTTTTCTCTCTCTCAAATGCTTCGAGGTGGGTTGCTCTCAAACGACAAAAGCCGTGCACAAACTCTGAGCAGCCACCAATTTATGGTGTAGGGGGTGGGCTATTTATAGCCACTAGGCAACCCGACCTAATTTGTCCAAAATGACCCTGGGTCACTAAGGAACTGACACGTGTTCCAACGGTCAGATTTCAAACACACGCGGCAACTTTACTTGGGCTACAAGCAAAGCTGACTCATCCAGCTCTGGATAAGGTTTGCTCTCATTGTCTTCGTCGAAGACATAGGATTTGAGTTGAGCATCACTTCAGTCACTCTGACTTAGTTCACTTGGACCCCACTTAACAGTACGGTGGTTCCTATGAATCAACAAAGAAGAAAAGGAAGCAACGAAACCACACAGTCTTCACGCTCCATAGTCTTCACACAATGTCTTCTCATGTCATAGTCTTCAATATGAATATCTTCTCATACCACCATTGTCTTCAATGTCTTCATACATTTTTACGGGTCATCTCCGGTAGGTAAACCGAATCGATGAGGGACACTACCTGTGTTATCCTGCAATTCTCACAAACGCATTAGTCCCTCAACCAACTTTGTCGTCAATAGTCCAAAACCAACTAGGGGTGGCACTAGATGCACTTACAATCTCCCCCTTTTTGGTGATTGATGACAAACTGGTTGAAGTTTTCAACGGGGATAAATATGTGAAACTGTAAGGATAGGGAATTGTCTTCATAAGTTGCGAGGGCTCCCCCTGAAGATGTGCATGTAATTAATTTGCTTTTGGAATGCAAATGCACATGGCAGGTTGTAATTGTGGAGATCCACTTCAACTTATGAAGATAATTCATCATGCATGAACTGATATAGCAAGTAGAATGACATGCATAATGAAGAGTGGACGTCTGCAGAATGATCAAAGTGCGGAAGTTATCATCGCACATGCAGAATTTATCATCGCATCACAGTAAAGCAAATAAGTAGCAGACGACCATCAAGTTTAGGCATTACAACTCAGAGAACCAAATGTTTCAAAAGGCAAGAGTTGTAAGCACGAAGAAAAATATAATGCAACCGCCCATATGAACCTGCTTGAAGACTATCAACTCATACGCTTCTCCCCCTTTTGTCAGTAAGGACCAAAAAGGTTTGAAGACATAGAGCATCTACTCGTCATCATGAGTAGGTGAAGCAGCAGGGTTGTCGTCGTTGGTTGGCGGTGCAGATGAACTTGGTGCAGTGTCGATGTGCGCAGTAGTAGGAGGTGGTGAAGTAGCATCATCTTCATCATCGATCGCTCTGGCATTTACCGTTGCCGCGAAAGAAGAATATTCAGAGTCTTCAAGAGATGGAGTGCGACGTAAGACAGCAGTCCGTGGAGGAGTGGAGTCAAACTGGAATCTTTCATTGAAGCCATCGTCTTGAAGATCAGCTTCAGCACCGAGTAGGGTCAAACTCTTCTATGTTCGTCGGCAAGTTTCATGAGCAACAAAGGCATTCTTGGTGGCAAGGTTGCGAATGTGATTGACATCCACCAAGAGGCTTTGCATCTGTCTCTTGAGCCAGAAATGATGCTTATCCTATTTCTGATGAAGGGCCACAAGAAGTTCTCGGTCATTGAGAATGCGAGAACGCTTCCGAGGCCTTTGTGCAATGGTGCTTTCAGTGGCTTCGGTGGGTGCTCGATGAGGCAGACGAGTGTTTCCAGCCAAAGGATAGATTCGTGTCGCTGCTTGAACACCTTCAATAGGTTGAGTGAAGCTTTGGTGCTCGACATTCTGAAGACAAAGAGGCCTCTTGGCAGGGTCAGAGTATATAGCTTCAACTTACATATCAACCTCTGGCAGAAAGATCATATGATTGCGAGTAGAGGGCTGATAATTGACAGATGAGTGTCACTTGATGAGGCGCATGACCCAGGGAGCATAAAACTTCAGACCAAATAGGTCAGAGCCAGAAGCAGCAAGTTGCCTGATGAAGAATTCTTGAGTGTTGAAGCTGATGCCATTGAGAATATAGAAGACCAATGTCTTCATAGCTCCTTCAAGCTTGGCCGCTGATGAATGTCCTTTGACAGGCCATAGAGTTTGCCTGATGATATGATATATGGTGCGAGGCAGATACTCAAGGTCTTCAACAAAGAAATCTGTTGGATATTCAGCGTCAGATGGCAAGGGCTTCATCATGCTCAACATCTGGATCATATTGGGTTCTGGCTTATGGAAGATACTCTCTACAGCATTGCGGTGTAGCTGACAGTCAGGTTCATATAGTTCTCCAGGAGTGGCTAGCTCTGTAAGCTCGATGATATCCATAGCTTTGGCTTCATGATGAACATTTCCAGTCATCCACTCGAGAACCCATGTCTTGATGTCTCTGTAGTAGCCGCGAATGTGTAGAGTAGCATAGAATTGAAGCAATAGCTCTTCATTCCAATGTTCTTAGTCTGTCACAAAGTGGAGCAGACCAGCATCACGAAAGCAATCAAGTGCTTCTTCTAAGCACAGAAGTCCAGCAATGGCTTCAGTATCAAGGCGCATATGAGGGAAAATGCGCCCTTGATCATATAGAACGCAGGAGTAGTAGCTTCTCTGCTGATAGCTCTAGAACCGATCTGATGATATCCTTGGCTTGGAGTAGGGGTTCTTGGCGCTGTCAAAGAAGGTATTGTGGCTTTTGAAGCCATTTGCATTGAAGGACCCTGGTGAGTTGGCAGTACCTGGAAACCTTGGCAACCTAGGCTTTGGCTTCTGGACCTGAGGCCTATGCTCAATATGATAGTCAAATTGAGGTCCTGAGGCAGTAGGCGGAGGCACCAGAATGGGCCATCGGACAGTGATAAGCTGATCATGACTGTATGCTTGCTCAATTGTGTGAGGCCTTGGTGGCGGAACAGGAGCAGGGGCAACAGCTGAGGCGTCAGGCTGCACAACAGGTGCTTCAGGAGCGGTTGTCTCATTAGCTTCAGGTACAGCAGCCTCAGTGGTTTCAGGTTCAATGGCCACATTTGCTTCAGGCACACTAGTTGATGCAGGCTCCACATTTGCGTCAGCCATGACTACGTCATTGGCTTCATTGGCATTGGCGGTGGCAGCCTCAACATTGTCAACCTCCTCCTGACGAACAGGAGGGTCGGGCACAGGCACGTTCACATCAGGAACTGCTTCTTCTTCAATTACTGGAGGAGTAGGGACACGTACTTCTTCTGGATTTTCCTCGGCTGATGCAGCCGGAATGTCTTCAGCAGCATGTGCTTCAGACTCGGAGACATTCACAGTTGGAGCAGGTTCAGAAAATACTTGACATGCAACAGGTGAACGTTGCACTTCTCCTTCTGGAACGCTCGACAGAGGGGCTTGAGGCCTTTGTCCTTTGTGAAGCCCGCGAAATGCTGGCAACGCTTTAGGAGATGGAGTTGGCTGGGCCTCAAATTCTTCATCCTCTTCTTGCACGGGGGGTGTAGCTTGTTGTTGTTGTTGGGGAGTACTGGGGGAGTCTTGTAGTTGTGGGTGATCAGCCCACGATGCATCCTGAGCAATTGGCGTCAGAGGACGACCAATGCTGATGAGTTCGCTGTTCGTATGAACAGGCGATGATACCACGTCATGTTCGATCTGAGGAAGAACTTCATCATCAGCTACATTTTCATCATGACCAATGTCTTCAGCGGCGGTGGGTTCAGCTGCTGGAATATCTTCAGCTTCATGAACCTCTGTGGGAGCAGGCTCATGGACTATCAACCTTCGTTCTTGATGTTCTGACACTGGGCGAACCACAGAAATGGGTTCAACAACTAAGGGCTCTGTGGAAGCAGCCCTAGTCTTCTTGGTCTTGCGCTTCTTCTTGGAGGGAGCGGCATCAGAGGCTCCAGTGTTCTTTCTCTTTCTGGCTTCAGCCTCGGCAGCCCTCATCTTCTTCTGTTCTGAAGCGGTTGTGGTGACCTTTGGCTTTGAGCCAGTCATGCTGCTTGGGAAGATAATGCGAGAGGCTTCTTGGCTTGAAGGTTCAGGCTGTTCAGCAGGAAGCTTCTTCTTCTTCTTTGCAGCCATCCTGGGGTCAATGCCAGGACGGCCAAGTGACTTGCGCTTCTCAGCCTCATTGTAGGCGAGCACACACTTATCAGCCAAACTCTTCATGCGCTCTCGAGAGCCCTGAGCTTCTTCACGCTTCTTCAGAAAAGCTTCTTTAAGCTCATGTAGCATGACTTTGAAGTTTCTGACGTCTTGAACACTTAGCTTGGCCACATGCTTCTTGAATTGAGCCTTCTCATAATCAATCTTATTCTTGAGCTCAACAATGCGCTGAGCGAGAGCTAGCTCAGAAGCAATGGCGCCATTGAAGGCGACACTAAGGCCAATGGGAAGCTGTAAATCTTCAAAGCTGAGATTGGGGGTGTCAAACCACTCATCAATGAAATTGTGGATGATTGCCACATCAAAGAGAGGCAAGTTGTTGAAGATTTCTGCTTCTTCCTTGCTCTTTATCAGCTTCTCAAGGGCATCATCAGCAAGATCTTCATCACTTGACAGATCAATGGGTTCTTCGTGCAGAATGGCGGCAGGAGTCAAGGCTCTTTGATCAGATGGTCTGACAAGTTGCTTTTTCTTCTCCGTTCTCTTGGAGACACGGGATTGATCTTCAGACTGCACACTGGCTTCAGGAGGTGCAGTGGATCTTGAAGCCTTTGGCTTCTTTTGCTTCTGCGGCTTTGGAGGAGGAGCTGGGGCTTCATCGGAGTCAGCATCATTTTCAGAATGATCTACTCTGGCACCTTGGACCACGATGTAGGTGATGAGGCCGTCAAGGTTGGAGAAGGGGCCGATAACATTGGGATTAGCATCACGGGAGCCGTCAGCACGGGGAGCAGAGGGACCTGGGTTGAAGTCCAATCCCAATGACTTCTTGTTCTTCTTGGTCGAAGCCACAGCAAACTGGTAGTTGCGCTTGAAGAGAGAGTCGTCATGACACCAGAGTAGTGAAGTGGGATCGGCGTTCTCAGGCTGTGGTCCACAGACCATGCAAGGATAGAAGCCTTGAGCAACGGCTTCAGCTCTGTTCTTGGGTTGAAGGCCTCGATAGAGGATATCACCCCAAGGTATCTTGATGGCATTCTTCTCTGCATATTCCTTCGTCACAAACTTGTACTTGAACCATTCCTCATCCCAATAGCGTCGAATCCATTGGATTCGCGTCTTTCTCTGATGATAGTTCTCCTCGGGATCTGTCTTGTAGAGTTCTGCTAAGTCATCAGGCAGATCTTTGGATGTTCCTTCTCTGCGCTGTCTGCCATCCTTCCTTGCTGATTTTTCTGCAGCCATGAACTTCAAACTGAATGACTTCAATATGTTCAAAGGCTTCAGAGACTTACGCTTGCTGGTCAAGCAGGAACTAGTTTCAGGAGAATTGATATGATGCTGTAAGTATTCTGCAAACGAATGCAGACTATGAGAACCAAGGGATTCTCCCACGGACATGTACCTGTGACAGCATTAGAGATGCGAGGGAAGGGGAAGAGGTCATATGCATTCTCAGAAGATTTTGAAGTTAAATCAATTTGAAGACATTGACCTCATGATGCGAAGACATTCACTTATATAGGTGAGTTGGTTCTAGATTTGTACCAATCCGTGAATAAGTACAAGTGAGGAATCAAACTAGACAGGAAATCTAAGTGAATTGACTAGGCAGTATGAGATGCAGACAGAATATATCTAACATTTGAATAGGCAGAAACCACTTTCGGTAAACAGGATGAATCTTGAAGATCAAAAAGGTGGTAAAAATAGATTTATAATTACCGCACGAAGAACTGCTAGATGGGATGAATAGGAGACCGAGCAGTTCAGCCCACCGTGCCCTAACTTGGCGACAGAGGACACCTACGGCGACGGCGGAGAGGAAGATGTCCGCGGCCGGCGTGAGGACAGCGTCGGAGAAGTTGCGGCAGCTAAGCGCTTTGTCGCCGGCGTCGTCGAGAGCTAGCGATGGCGCTAGGGTTTTGACGGAGGTGGAGAGGTGGAAGAAGGATTTCTTTACCGCAGGGGACAAGTATTTATAAGTAGGTGAGAGACACAGCGCAATTACGCTGGTGCCCCTGGCGGTTCACATCTGAGGGGTACGTGGCAAGCATGCAACATACTCAGAGTTGTCCCACGTTCCCACGCCCGCCAGGCATGTCGGAGAGTTGTTCCGGCTTCTCCGGATTTCAACAATAAAGATAAGTCATTTAAAACAGATTTAATGTTTGTCTCTTTGCCTTCTGCTGACTAGGACGCAGAGAAGACATTCGACGGTTTCAATAGAATGCATATGATTTGGACAGATAGAGTTTGAGATAGGAAGCATAGAGAGATTAGGGTCCGATCACATTCACTTAGTTCAAAAGATCCAATCTTGAAGACATAGCTATAAGTGAATGCTGTAGAGGACAGAACACTAGTATATTTATATATCAGAAAGCAATCAAATCATCATAGTGTAGAAAATCATGAAGACAAATTGAAACTGAAGACAAACCAAATGTGAAGTCATTGCAATATAACGCCATGAGTGAAACACTTCAAACAGAGAAATTTGGTGGTGGCATTACCCACCGTATAGGAAGTATTAGACCCAGACACGGCGCACAATTATCGTGGCGCTCCAAAGTCAAATTCCATGTTAATGTATTCACACTCAGAGTGTAAATCTTCATTGATTGAAGATATAATTACTTTGTGTGTTGCACATCTAAGTCATCAACATGCATAAGTGTTAGGATGTGTGCCTGATCACAGGACATTAGAGGATTCCAAGATATTTAGCTCACACCATAACTTGCAAAACCTTTTCTAATCCAAGGGCTTCGTGAAGATATCTGCCAGTTGCTCTTCAGTGTTGACGTGAATGATATCGATATCTTTCTTCATAACATGATCTCTGAGAAAGTGATGACAAATTTCAATGTGCTTTGTCTTCGAGTGTTGGACTGGATTGTTGGCTATTTTGATGGCACTTTCATTGTCGCAGAAGAGAGGTACTTGTTTCAGGTTGATGCCATAATCCTTGAGAGTTTGCTTCATCCATAGAAGCTGAGCACAACAGGATCCAGCAGCAATGTATTCAGATTCAGCAGTTGAGAGTGATACACAGTTCTGCTTCTTTGAAGACCAACAGACAAGTGATCGACCAAGAAAATGATATGTGCCTGATGTAGACTTGCGATCCACCTTGTCACCAGCATAATCAGCATCCGAGAATCCAACCAAATCAAATTTTGAGCCCTTGGGATACCATAATCCGAGTGTTGGGGTGTAAGCCAAATATCGAAGAATTCGCTTCACAGCTAAGTGATGCGATTCCTTTGGTGCCGCTTGGAATCGAGCACACATGCAAACACTAAGTATAATATCTGGCCTAGATGCACATAAATAAAGCAAAGAACCAATCATGGAGCGGTATACCTTTTGATCGAACTCTTTACCATTGTCGTCGGGACCAAGATGGTGTTTGGCTGGCATTGGTGTCGTGTAGCCTTTGCAGTCTTCCATTCCAAACTTCTTCAGACAATCTTTGAGGTATTTTTCTTGAGATATGAAGATGCCATTTCTTTGCTGATGAATTTGAAGACCAAGGAAGAACTTCAGCTCACCCATCATGGACATTTGATATTGCTCTTGCATCATGTACCCAAACTCATCACTATACTTTTGGTTGGTGCAGCCGAAGATTATGTCATCCACATATATTTGGCACACAAACAGTTCACCATCATATGTCTTCGTGAAGAGTGTGGGATCGAGGGATCCAGGTTTGAAGCCTTTGCTCTTCAGGAAGTCTTTGATTGTATCATACCAGGCACGAGGAGCTTGTTTGAGGCCATACAGTGCTTTGTTTAGCTTGTACACCATATCAGGATGTTTTGGATCTTCAAAGCCAGGTGGTTGTGAGACATATACTTCTTCTTCAATCTTGCCGTTGAGAAATGCACTCTTTACATCCATTTGATATAGCAAGATGTTGTGATGATTAGCGCAGGCTAGCAGTATGCGAATAGCTTCAAGCCTAGCAACAGGAGCAAATGTTTCATCGAAGTCAATTCCTTCAACTTGAGTATATCCTTGAGCCACAAGACGTGCTTTGTTTCTGACGACTTGACCATGCTCATCTTGCTTGTTTCGATATATCCACTTTGTTCCAATAATGTTATGCTTGCGAGGGTCAGGTCGCTTGACTAGTTCCCAAACATTATTCAGCTTGAACTGTTGAAGTTCTTCTTGCATGGCTTGAATCCATTCAGGTTCCATAAAAGCTTCAGCAACTTTCTTGGGTTCTGATATTGACACAAATGAAAAGTGCCCATAGAAGTTTGCTAGCTGTGTTGCTCTTGATCAAGTGAGTGGACCAGGCGCATTGATGCTGTCAATTATCTTCTCTATTTGAACTTCATTTGCAACACGAGGATGAACCGGACGAAGATTTTGCTCTCGCTGATCATTGTCATCATTGGGAGGATTGTCTTCAGGTTGATTTGGAGCAGAGATGATAAGTTCCTCTTCAGGCTGTGCTTCAGAGGGCATGATTTCATCAGTTCCCATCAGCTTGATAGATTCGCTTGGAGGAGCTTCATCTAGTGTACTTGGCAGAATCTCTCTCTGTGAACCATTGGTTTCATCAAATTTCACATCCACAGTTTCAACGATTTTGTAGAGATAGAGGTTGAAGACTCTGTAGGAGTGTGAATCCTTTCCATAGCCAAGCATGAAGCCTTTGTGAGCCTTAGGTGCAAATTTTGACTTGTGATGGGGATCCTTGATCCAGCATCTAGCTCCAAATACTCTGAAGTAACTGACGTTTGGCTTCTTGCTAGTAAGGAGCTCATACGATGTTTTGTTCAGAAGCTTATGGATGTACACACGGTTGATGATGTGACATGCTGTATCAATAGCTTCAGGCCAGAACTTTCTTGGTGTCTTGTACTCATCTAGCATTGTTCGAGCCATCTCAATGAAGGTTCTATTTTTGCGCTCAATGATGCCATTTTGCTGAGGTGTGTATGGAGCAGAGAACTCATGAGTGATTCCCATTGTATCCAGATACAGATCAAGTCCAGTGTTCTTGAATTCAGTGCCATTGTCACTTTTGATGTGCTTGATCTTCACGCCATAATTGTTCATTGCTCGATTTGCGAAGCGCCTGAAGACATCTTGCATTTCAGTCTTGTAAATAATTATATGAACCCATGTGTATCTTGAGTAGTCATCAACAATGACGAAGCCATAGAGACATGCAGTTGTTGTGAGGGTGGAGTAGTGAGTAGGTCCAAATAAGTCCATGTGTAACAGCTCGAAGGGTTGTGATGTTGTCATGATTGTCTTCGAGGGGTGCTTTGCCCTTGTGATCTTTCCAGCTTCACAGGCACCACACAGATGATCCTTTTTGAACTTGACATCCTCAATGCCAATGACATGCTTCTTCTTGACGAGTGAGTGTAAGTTCCTCATGCCAGCATGTCCTAGCCTTCGATGCCAGAGCCAGCATTCTGAAGCTTTTGTGAGAAGACATACGGCAAGCTGTGGACCTGCTGAGAAATCTACCATGTACAGTTCATCTTTTCGATACCCTTCAAAGAATAGAGATTTGTCAGATTCCATTAGTACAAGGCAACGATATTTTCCAAATATCATAATCATGTTCAAGTCACAAAGCATTGAGACAGACATTAAGTTGAAACCAAGGGATTCAACAAGCATCACTTTATCCATGTGTTGATCCTTTGAGATTGCAACTCTACCTAGACCCAATACCTTGCTTTTACCAGTGTCAGCAAATGTAATGTGACTCTTGTCGGATGGACGTAAGGTTGAGTCCATGAGAAGACTTCGATCACCAGTCATATGATTTGTGCATCCACTGTCCATAATCCATTCTGAAGCTTTTGGTGATGTACCCTACAGTGCAGTTAGGAGGATAGGCTTCACAAGAGTGTTGTGAAGCATAAGCATTTGACACATATAGGGACAGTCACAGCTTATATCAAAGTTAGGACATAGTATGACTGATAAGCGATTCAGATGTGAAGTATATAGAATGACATTTTATCGTGCATCCTAAATGAGTTTTAGGTCCCCAGCAATAGTATCGGACGCCATTGATTGCTGGCTGGAGACCGTTTTCTGCAAAAGAGAGTTAGTTCTTCTTTGCCACCCATATCTTCAGTAGTGGCTTAGAAGCAATGAGTCTAAGTGCAGCATCTGAGAATTTTGGCTTTGAAGCCCTAGCAAATAGCCTTGCAGGAGATGAATGATACTCATATGAATAAGCTGAAAAGTTCTTAGTCCTATAAACATAGCGGTTTGAAGATACACGCTCATATTCATAAGTCTGAGCATGATTTCCCTGCAAAACATTGGCGTTAGGGTGACTCATGTGAGTCCTGTATCTGTATGAAGCCTTTGGGCCACATGAAGCTATAGGTCTGGGGTTTGTCTTCTTCCTTGGTGGTGTCATGACGACATTCACAGGAAGATTCTCAATATACTGCTTAGGTACCCAGATCTTCTTCATAGGTGGTCCATTCCTGCAGTTAGTACCAATGTACCTAGCAAACACTTCACCATTTTGATTTTTGAATAGCTTATAGTTTGCATCAAAGGATTCATCAATGATAATAGGATTAGCACAGGTAAAGCCAGATAAAGTGGATAGATCTACTGAAGGTTCCTTTGCAGCAACCCATGTGGTTTTGGGGTACTGCTCAAGCTTCCAGTACGAGCCATCAACATTCATTTTCCTTTCGAACCCAACACCCTCCTTCCTCGGGTTTCGGTTCAGAATCTGCTTTTTGAGGACATCGCGGAGAGTCTGATGTCCCTTCAAACTTTTGTACATCCCTGTTTCAAGCAATGTCTTCAACATAACATTTTCATCAGCAATAGCAGTGGTATCCTCCGCAGAGGGGTTAGTAACCACATCAGTAGGTGAAGACAATGAAACAGTAGCAGCAGTGGAACATTCAGCAACAGATGTAGCGTTATCACGCTCAATGCATTTTAGACATGGTGGTTGAAATCCATCCTGAGCGGAACTAATCTGTTGAGCGCGAAGTGACTCATTCACCTTTTGAAGATCTTCATGAGCCGCTCTCAAATTCTCAAGCTCTTGTTTCCTTTGAAGATAATCATAGGAGAGCCTTTCATAAGTAGTTGAGAGCGATTCATGACGACCTTCAAGTTCCTGGTACTTAGCATGAAGATTTTTTATGTCATCAACTAAGGACTGTGAACGTGTCATTTCAGCGTCCAACAGGTCATCGCTTTTGTCTAACAGTTTTTGAGTATGTTCCATAGCCTTTTGTTGCTCAGTTGCAATTTTAGCAAGTGTTTTGTAGCTAGGTTTGGATTCACAATCAGAGTCATCTTCACTTGAAGTTTGAAAGTAAGCATCGCGTGATTTTACCTTGGCACCACGTGCCATGAAGCAGTAGGTGGGAGTAGGATCGTCTTCGTCATTAGCTTCAGCGTTGGTGTGGATGTCATTGTCTTCAGTGTTGAAGATGGACTTGGTGACATAGGCTGTGGCTAGAGCCAGACTTGCAACGCCAGGGTCAGACTCCTCTCCAGACTCCACCTCCGCCTCCTCAGAAGCAGACTCCTCCTCTGAATCCATTTCCTTGCCAACAAAAGCACGAGCCTTGCCAGATGAGCTCTTCTTGTATGATGAAGACTTGGAAGAAGACTTAGAAGACTTTGAGTATTTCTTCTTCTTCTTGTCATCAGAATCATATTCCTTGCTTTTCTTCTTCTTCTTCTCATTGTCCCACTGTGGACACTCAGATATGTAGTGACCAGGTTTCTTGCACTTGTGGCAGGTTCTCTTTTTGTGGTCATGGGTGGAAGCTTCATCATTCCTTGAGCTGGATCGTGAAGACTTTCTGAAGCCTTTCTTCTTAGTGAAATTCTGGAACTTCTTCACAAGCATAGCAAGTTCCTTTCCAATGTCTTTAGGATCTTCAGAACTGTAGTCAGATTCTTCTTCAGATGAGGAAACAACTTTTGCCTTCAAAGCGCGAGTTCGGCCATAGTTTGGGCCATAGATATCTCTTTTCTCAGATAGCTGGAACTCATGTGTGTTGAGCCTCTCAAGTATATCAGACGGATCGAGTGTCTTGAAGCCAGCACGTTCTTGTATCATGAGGGCAAGGGTGTCAAAGGAGCTTTCAAGTGATCTCAGCAATGTCTTGACGATTTCATGCTTGGTAATCTCAGTTGCGCCAAGAGCTTGAAGTTCATTTGTGATGTCAGTGAGGCGATCAAACGTGAGCTGGACATTTTCATTGTCGTTTCTCTTGAAGCGGTTGAAGAGGTTGCGAAGAACACTGATTCTTTGATCTCTCTGGGTTGAGACGCCTTCGTTGACCTTGGACAGCCAGTCCCAGACTAGCTTCGACGTTTCCAGAGCACTCACACGGCCATACTGTCCTTTGGTCAGATGACCACAGATGATGTTCTTTGCATTAGAGTCCAGTTGAATGAACTTCTTGACATCAGTGGGGGTGACACCTTCACCAGTTTTGGGAACGCCATTCTTGACGACATACCAGAGGTCGACATCAATGGCTTCAAGATGCATACGCATCTTATTATTTCAGTAGGGATATTCAGTTCCATCAAACACGGGACAAGCAGCGGACACCTTGATTATCCCTGCAGTCGACATAGTTGAAACTCCAGGTGGTTAAACCGAATCACACAGAACAAGGGAGTACCTCGCTCTGATACCAATTGAAAGTGCTAGTATCGACTAGATGGGGGGGTGAATAGGCGATTTTTATGAAAGTCTTCAAAACATGGAAGTTTCGAAGACAAACAACAGAAATGACCTAATTTTTATGCAGCGGAAGATAAACTACCCTAAGCAAGCCATCGTCAAGTATGCAATGATGTGGAAGTACAGGACAATAGTAGCTAGGTAGTAAGGATCAGAATAGAAGATAGTATGAAGCCAATCAACAGTAGTAGTCAAGCAATGAAGTCAATCAGATACACAGATAGGCAATGACTTCACGAAGACAAACTTAAGTAAGGTTGGGAAGGGATAGAACCAGTTGCTTGTTGAAGACACAGGATTTGTTAGACAAGTTCCAGTTGCTGTGACAACTATACGTCTGGTTAGGGAGGCTGAGATTTAACTCAGAAGACCGTGTCTTCACCTTATTCCCCTTGAGCTAAGGACACCCAGTCCTCGCCCAATCACTCTGGTAAGTCTTCAAGGGAGACTTCCAAACCTTCACAGACTTCGTTCACCGGCAATCCACAATGACTCTTGGATGCTTAGAACGCGACGCCTAACCGGCTGGAGGATTCACAGTCCTCAAGTGTAATAAGTCTTCAGGTCATACAGACAGAAAGACTTCAGTGATGCCTAACACTCTTTGGCTCTGGGTGTTTGGGCTTTGTCCTTGCAAGGATTTTTCTCTCTCTCAAATGCTTCGAGGTGGGTTGCTCTCAAACGACAAAAGCCGTGCACAAACTCTGAGCTGCCACCAATTTATGGTGTAGGGGGTGGGCTATTTATAGCCACTAGGCAACCCGACCTGATTTGTCCAAAATGACCCTGGGTCACTAAGGAACTGACACGTGTTCCAACGGTCAGATTTCAAACACACGCGGCAACTTTACTTGGGCTACAAGCAAAGCTGACTCATCCAGCTCTGGATAAGGTTTGCTCTCATTGTCTTCGCTCGAAGACATAGGATTTGAGTTGAGCATCACTTCAGTCACTCTGACTTAGTTCACTTGGACCGCACTTAACAGTACGGTGGTTCCTATGACTCAACAAAGAAGAAAAGGAAGCAACGAAACCACACAGTCTTCGCGCTCCATAGTCTTCATGCAATGTCTTCTCATATCATAGTCTTCAATATGAATATCTTCTCATACCACCATTGTCTTCAATGTCTTCATACATTTTTAGGGGTCATCTCCGGTAGGTAAACCGAATTGATGAGGGACACTACCTGCGTTATCCTGCAATTCTCACAAACGCATTAGTCCCTCAACCAACTTTGTCGTCAATACTCCTAAACCAACTAGGGGTGGCACTAGATGCACTTACAAGAGTTCCTCTGTGTCGTCATCTTTAGGCCCGATGGCTCCTCCGATCATCAACAACGATGCGGTCCAGGGTGAGACTTTTCTCTCCGGACAGATCTTCGTATTCGGCGGCATTGCACTGCGGGCCAATTCGCTTGGCCATCTGGAGCAGATTGAAAGCTACGCCCCTGGCCATCAGGTCAGATTTGGAAGTTTGAACTATACGGCTGACGTCCGTGAAGACTTGATCTTCGACGAGATCGAGCCACAGCCAAGCCCGCCGCACTGTCACGATGGGCATGATCTAGCTCTGCTGCCGGACAGTGCCCTGGAGGCTGCACAAGTGTCCGCTCCGACCCTTAGCTCGGAGACGACTGCGCCGATCGAGGACGGGTGGTTGGACACCGCCTCGGGGGCTGCTACCTCTACGGCGATTGAGCCGAGCGCCAACCCTGTCCTTTGCGAAGCTCGTGACTCCAAGGTGCCGGACTCCTCTCCGGACTCCAAACCTTCCGCGCCCCTGCCAATCGAATCCGATTGGGCGCCGATCATGGAGTTCACTGTCGTGGACATCTTTCAGCACTCGCCCTTTGGCGACATCCTGAATTTACTAAAGTCTCTCTCTCTATCAGGAGAGCCCTGGCCGGACCATGGTCGGCAAGGTTGGGATGCGGATGACGAAGAAATTCGACTCCCACCCACCACCCACTTTGTAGCCACTGTCGAAAGTTTAAACGACGTGCTCGACGTCGACTCCGAAGACATCGATGATATGGACGACGATGTAGGAGACAAACATGAACCAGCATCTATCGGGCACTGGACAGCCACCTCATCTCATGATGTATACATGGTGGACACACCTAAAGGAAGCGACGACGAGGAAGAACGGGACGCCACGAGGGATCATTCCCTCGAAAAGCAGTCAAAACAGCAACGTAAGCGCCGCTCAAAGTCCCGCCTCGACAAAGACAGCAGCCATACAGACCCAACCATAGAGCAGGGCGAACCGGTGGACGACGAACATGCTATCGAGCAACCGCCCAAACAGGACAATCTGGATAAACAACCCGTCCCTGGCAAAGATAACAGTCCGGACGATCTCATGCCGGACAAGTTACTGGAGCAGAAGAACCTCCACAAAAGGCTCGTCGCCACTGCGTAGCCTGAAAAAGCAGAAGCAGAAGCTCAAAACAGCGGAAGATGCGCTCAAAATCAGATGGAGCAAAGTACTCAACACCGCAGACAAATACGGCGATAGTCGCCGAACAAAGAGCTACCCGAAGCGAAAACTACTGCCCGAATTTGATGAGGAGGCCGTAGAGCCCCCGCAATCAAAGAACAAGGAGACCACCCGGTCGGATAGACGACCCCATGGCAAACATAGAGTGGCAAACGGCGCCGCACACAAGCCGGCATGCGATCCGCACACGGATTCGCATCAAAAAGATGGCCCAGTTAGATCTATCTACGGGCCAAGAAAGCAAGCTCTAGTAAGCAATGCAACACATCAAGTATCCGAATATTACGGTACACCTAAATATAGGGGTGCCGCACACCCCCTATGTTTCACCGATGAGGTTCTAGATTATGAATTTCCAGCGGGATTCAAGCCCGTAAACATAGAGGCATATGACGGAACAACAGACCCTGGAGTCTGGATCGAGGATTACATCCTCCACATACACATGGCTAGAGGAGATAACCTCCACGCCATAAAATACTTACCCCTCAAGCTCAAAGGGCCAGCCCGGCATTGGCTCAAAAGCCTCCCCGAAAACACCATTGGAAGTTGGGAGGAGCTCGAGGATGCTTTTCGGGCAAATTTTCAAGGGACCTATGTCCGACCTCCGGATGCAGACGATTTAAGTCACATAACTCAACAAGCCGGAGAGTCAGCCCAAAAATTCTGGAACAGATTCCTTACTAAAAAGAACCAAATAGTCGACTGTCCGGACGCCGAAGCCTTAGCAGCTTTCAAACACAACGTCCGAGACGAATGGCTCGCCAGACACCTCGGCCAAGAAAAGCCAAGAACAATGGCCGCATTAACAAGCCTCATGACCCGCTTTTGCGCGGGAGAGGATAGCTGGCTGGCAAGATGCAGTATCAGCGACCCAAGTACATCCGAAGTCAGGGATGGAAAGGGGAAACCGCGACGCAGAAAGGACCAGCGTCGGACCAAGGGAAACAGCCCGAAGAGCACGTCAGTCAACGCCGGATTCAAAAGCTCACGGCAGAATCATAAAAAACTGCCCCCTAAGGATAACAGGGATGAGCTATCTAATTTAAACAAAATCTTGGACAAGATATGCCAAATCCACAGTACTCCCAGGAAGCCTGCAAACCATACCCACAGAGATTGTTGGGTCTTCAAGCAGTCCGGCAAACTCAACGCCAAACACAAGGGGCTCGACACACCAAGCGAGGACGAGGACGAACCCCACAAGCAGAGCACCGGAAAACAAAAGAATTTCCCACAAGAAGTCAAAACAGTAAACTCACTTCACGTGACAAAAGGGAAAAACAGAATGGCGCCCATCGCCATACGGCCTATCCCAGAGGAGTCCCGCCACTGGTTGTTAAAACCAATCACCTTCGACCATCAGGATTACTCTAGAAGTATCCGGAATGCAGGATGGACTGCCTTGATATTAGATCTGATAATCGACGGACTCCAATTTACACAAGTCCTAATGGACGGCGACAGTGATCTAAACTTGCTATATCAGGACACAATCCGCAAAATGGGGATAGACCCAACCAAAATTCGGCATAGCAACACTTCCTTTCAAGGGGTAATGCCAGGCCCATATGCCCATTGTACGGGCTCTCTACTGCTAGAAGTTGTGTTCGGCTCACCCGACAACTTCCGCCGCGAAAAGTTAACCTTCCACCTCGCCCCATTTACAAGTAGCTACCAAGCACTACTGGGACGCGAAGCTTTCGCCCGCTTTAATGCAATACCACATTATGCGTCCCTTACACTTAAAATGCCCGGTCCACGAGGCATCATCTCCTTAAAGGGAAATATCGAGTGTTACTCGAGCGCAGAAGATTTTGTGACTGCCTTGACAGCCACACACTAAACCGGCTTCACTAATCGAAGCACCTAAATAGGTCGTTCAGACCCCGGACATGGTTAGACGAGTCCGGCGTAAACATACAAGGGCTTACCGCATACCCCCGCACAAGGGGCTCCGCGCATGAATAACAAGAGATAATAAAAGCTCAGTTTTATTCATTTTTTGAATCGTACTTTGTTTATTTAATATAACGTACATTCTTGCATGATCTTTTTCAACTAAGTTCCTCTCTTTTACAGATGAACACCGTGCTACACCCGTCCAGGATACGGCACAACAGAGACACGGGCGCAGACGTGCAGTAGGGACCCGTGACAAGGATTCTTTTCAGATTAAGACCCTGCGTAAACCTTTTTTACTGTCTCTTGTTGATACACATCCCCTGGTTTCTTGCTATAACCGAGGAGGAGGCTGGCGTTTTGGCGTGGGCCACATCAGAATTTTGCACGTACCTGGACACCAGGGGCTTATTACCAAGGGCGTTGTTCGGCCCATTTTAATAAAGACCGAATACCTTAGGGAGTGTTCGGTGTCTCGAGTTAGGCCTTATATGCATCAGCTCCGAATCATGTCTTTGGTCAAATGTTGGGTTTGCCTGGCTCCTGTATGTTGCTGCCTTACGTTCCGCTCTATCGGCTAAGGCGGCACCAGGAGAACTACTGCGATTGTGCCCCGGTTCGGCCAGGCTAGCACCTCAGTAGAGAAAGCCGAAAACTGACTGTCATGATATAGCGTGAGACTGGTCAACCACTCGATGACCCGCCGGAATCTTTAGGATTCCTCCGCCTTGACGAAGGGCCGTTTCCCGGTCAGGCACTTACGCGCCCTGAATTCAGGTGAGCGCGGTGCCCCTAGGGGCTATATAGTAGCCCCACTGTCAAACTCCTATGGCTAAGTGAAAGTGATAAAGCATTATAGTTCGGTTGCCTAGTTTGCCGCGCTACCACCTTCTTTATAGGACCAAGACGTTGGATCAAGTGTGAAATGCGCCTTTTGCAAACACCCCCACATTATATGCGTGGGGGCTGAAGCCGAAGACTGCCATCTTTCAGGTTATATACACATATACATTAACGGCCGCACAAGAGGTATTTTAATTCTTGAAGGCACAAGTATAAAAAGCTTTTATATTTCATCGAAACATTGTTTCACAATAATACATGTTATTCGAACATAATATCCTTCGAGCACTGCGTCTCTATTAAACGAGCGCCCTGCAGAACTTCCTGAAAATAGTGCTCGACGGGTACTCGGCTTCCGTCCGAATCTTGGGATGCAACATCGGTGGCCTTCATCTCCGCAGTATGTCTTGACACGGGCAAGAGCCATCCGCGCACCCTCTATGCATGCCGACCTCCTCATTGCATTGATATGCGGCACCGCACCAAGGAACTGCTGCACCAAGCCAAAATAACTCTTCGGCTCGGGCCTCTTCGGCCATAAAATACTCACGACATCCTTCATGGCAAGTCCGGATAACCTATTCAGCTCCGCCCATTCGTCCAAGCGATCGGTTAATGGAAGTGGGTGCTCTGGATTATGGAACTGTGACCAAAAAACCTTTTCCATTTCGTGATCCTTTCATCTCGGAAGTGTTCAGCCACATCCGCGGCACTTGCCGCCAAGTCCAGATAAGCATCCTCCGCACTCCACAGCCGGTCCAACTGAGCATATTTAGGATCCATGAATTTCCTCTGCAGCAGAAAGGGCTTTCCAGCCGCGATATCTCCGGCCTGACACAGCTCCTCCTTCATAGCTCTCATCGCAGAGCGAGCATCCTTGGCCTCGGTAGTGGCCTTCTTCAGGTCCTCTTGTACCGCTCGATCTTCTTTTTCAAGAAGCTTGCAGCGGTCGGCAGCATTCTTCAACTTCACGGCCATCTCGGCCATTTCCTTCTTGCTTCGGCAGTGAGCAGCCTGTTCGGCTTTTAGCTCTTCGGTCGCCTTTAAGGCAGCCACATCACTCTGTCTGGCCTGCTCCTTAGCTCGGGCGAGCTCCGCCCAAAGGTTCTCCATGGCAGCGGCACCATCTGCATCAAGCATACATGTTGTAAGGCACGGTCATCAAGCTCCCTTACCAGGTGTCCACGGAGAAATTGCATACCTTGTGACTCGTCAAGTCGCTTATTGACAAGCGCGATGTCGGCATCCGCCACGTCAAGTTGCCGCTTTAGTTTGGCAAATTCATCAGTCCGGCCAGCCACCGGACCCTTCGCCACCTACATAGGAAGGGCGACATATTATACCTGGGATTATGATCCTCGGCGCGCTGTCATTTTTTGACAACACACCGAGCCTCAGGGGCTACTATCTACACAGGGCGCATTTTATATGCGGAACTATCAGAAGGTACATGATTTTGCGTACCTCAAAACCTGTCAGTAAACTTCTGACGACTTCATGCAATCCGCTCTCAGCGGATGAAATCCTTTCAATCATCATACCCATTAATGCACGGTGATCTTTTGAGATAGACGCTCGCCCGAGCAGATCCTTCAGCTCCTCCGACCGTACACCAGGTGGTGCCGGACTCGTCCGATGGCCTTTCTTGAAGGCCGGACGCGGAGGGCTTTGAGGGGACATACGACTGCCTTCCGGCCCCGCCGGACTCAGAGAAACCCTCCGCGACGACACCTCAGGGTCGCCCGCCTCGCAAGATGGTACGGCAGGGGGAGGCGTTTCGCTCTGTATCATCTTCGGACGAAGATCCCCCGAAGATGAGCTCTGCTGAGAAGGGCTGAGATCCAAACTATAAGGTAAAATTTCGGTTATCTTCATCAGAAATAGGGCAGGGATATCCTTTATTTTAAAAGAACTCCCCTTTTTACTTACGGCTCGATGGAGGGCTGATCCCCTTGGGGGCACAATGCGGCCGAGGCATCTCTCGGCGCAGGACCGTACCCTTTGACGAAGATTTCTTCCCCCGCTTTGAGATCATGGTCTCTGGGTCTTCAGAGGCGGTCCTCTTCTTCCCTTGGATGGAGGGATTCTCGATCCCTCCTTTCCTGACAGCCTCCTTCGCGGAGGCGGTAGCTTCCTTGTTCCCCCCTTCACCTTCTTCCGAAGGCGCAACCTCCAGCATCCTGGTTAACACGGGATTCGGCGTGGTCTCAGGGAGGGGGCCGGACACCTGATTAACTTTGCTTTCGCTATCCACTCATGTTCAAGGGACAGCTCTTTTAAAGGTTAAGTTCGTGATAAATATGAGATAGCATGTCCGGGTACAGGGCTACTTACTTGAGTATCCGGGCGATTGCAGCTCAGACCTGCGTCCTCGGTCAAGTCCGGACACATCGCTGTGATCCGAAGAAAAGCTTGTACATCTCCACAGGCGTCACGCCCATAAAATGTTGGAGAGCTCGTGGTCCCTCCGGGTTAAATTCCCACAGGCAGAGGGGGCGACGTTTGCAGGGCAGGATGCGACGAATCAGCATGACCTGCGCTACTACGACCAGAGTGATCTCTCTCTCTCAAGGAGATCTTGAATGCGGCCCTGCAGCAAGGGCACGTCCTTGGACGGCCCCCAGTCAAGTCCTTTATTGACACATGACGCCAGCCGCGGTGGTGGACCCGAGCGAAAGGCAGGTGGCGCCACCCATTTGGTGCCCCTGGGAGCTGTGATATAAAACCACTCTTGTTGCCATAGGCTGAGCTCCTCTTGAAAAGAGCCCTCGGGCCATGGAGCATCAGCATTCTTGCTTATAACAACCCCTCCGCACTCTGCCTGCTGCCCCTTGATCATCTTCGGTTCCACTTTGAAGGTCTTGAGCCACAATCCGAAGTGAGGGGTAATGCGGAGGAAGGCTTCGCATACGATAATGAACGATGAGATGTGGAGGATGGACTCCGGATCCAAGTCATGAAATTCCAGCCCATAGTAAAACATGAGCCCCCTCACGAAGGGGTCCGTTGGGAAGCCTAGCCCCCGAAGAAAGTGAGACGCGAACACTACGCTTTCGCCAGGCTTGGGAGTGGGAATAACCTGCCCTTGGGCAGATAGCCTATGCGAAATTTCACCGGTTAGATAACTGGCATCTCTTAGCTTTAGCATGTCTTCTTCCGTAACGGAGGAAGGCATCCACCGGCCTTGCAGGTCGGAGCCGGACATCATCGAAGGTCCGAAGCGCCTGAATCTGGAGTTTTGGGTGTTGGAACTCGAAGCGAGGGGTGGATTCGATTGAGATTGAAAGAAAGGAGCGGAGCCTTGGTCTCTTTATAAAGAGGTTGAATACCAAGAGCCTTCCCCGTGACCGTTCGGGACTCGCCTTCGATAGAGGAGACGTGCCAACGGGCACGACTGAGTTACCCACGCCCGTATTAATGTGAATCCCGGAATAAGGGGACACGATCTCTGCTTTGACAAGACGTGCCAAGGAACCGCCTCGCTAAACGCGCTGAGGTGGGACAGTAAAAACGATTCGAATAAAGGCTTGGCCGTGGTGTGATGTCGCGCCACAAAATACGTCAACAGATTGAATTTGTGTAAATATTGTTCTCTCTATGGTGGTATGTGGAACTTATTTTGCAGAGCCGGACACTATCCTTGTGTTCAAAATCTTCTATGAAGTATTCGGAGGAGGAACCCGCCTTGCAATGCCGAAGACAATATGCGCGCTAGACTCGTCGTCATTGAAGCCTGGTTCAGGGGCTACTGAGGGAGTCCTGGATTAGGGGGTGTCCGGATGGCCGGACTATAGCCTTTGGCCGGACTCCTGGACTATGAAGATACAAGATTGAAGACTTCGTCCCGTGTTCGGATGGGACTTTCCTTGACGTGGAAGGCAAGCTTGGCGATACGGATATGTAAATCTCCTACCATTGTAACCGACTCTGTGTAACCCTAACCCTCTTCGGTGCCTATATAAACCGGAGGGTTTTAGTCCGTAGGACGAACAACAATCATACCATAGGCTAGCTTCTAGGGTTTAGCCTCTCTGATCTCGTGGTAGATCTACTCTTGTACTACCCATATCATCAATATTAATCAAGCAGGAGTAGGGTTTTACCTCCATCGAGAGGGTCCGAACCTGGGTAAAAACATCGTGTCCCTTGTCTCCTGTTACCATCCGCCTAGACACACAGTTCGGGACCCCCTACTCGAGATCCGCCGGTTTTGACACCGACACCGGGCAAAACTTTCGGCCAGTGCGCCGGCGCAGAGTGCTGCCCTTTGGGATAGAGCACACTTCTTGGCTGAGAATTTACTTGCTTCTCTGCATGCAATATCCAGCACTATCAACATTTTCAGGACAGTAAAACTGAACCATGATCCAGCCCCCTCACTCTACCAGTCTTCTTGTTCGCTTTTGCTGCATCGGGGTAATCTCCGGCCGTCTGATCTTCCCTTATGCCACATTTGCAGGCTGCCCTAACTGGACGCTACTCTGGAAAAGAAAAAACGAGGCCAACTATAGTTGATTGGGCTTCCAAGCCCGAAGGTCACCCCATCCTCCCGCCAAAAAGAAACAGAAAAAAAATTGAAGGTCACCCCATCCAAAAACAGCCAGCGACTCCGCACGCTCGGTCTAACGCACTGGCGACAGCGAAGCACTGTCTTTCCGATTATCTGAATACGGGCATCTCCAACATCGATCCTCAAACCACCCGCATACGTCTGGATCGTGGAAGTCATCCAACACGGGCTTGTATCGGTCCATGGCACGGTCCGAACGTACTTGCTCCCGCAAACTAAAGACAAATGTGAGGGCTTTGCGGGAGTCCGGACATCAACCACACCCACTTCTGACCGCTCCACCTCCCCTCATGTGCGTGCGTTCCCGTCCGACGCCAGCTGCGCACATTCAGGCCGCTATAGGTTAATACACACAACAACCAGTTCTATTATTCAAAGTACAGTCCTCGCGAAGAAAAATATTGTTCAAAGTGTAATAAAAGAGAATCAACATTTAATAAACTAACTGATCACAAGAGGTAACCATGATACAACTCAAAATCAAAGATTCTAGGTTAGCACGGCGCCTAAATTGGGTGAGTATAGGCTGTTTGGAATGCCGCTGGGAATTAAAATTTATTCTTAAGATTTAATTGATTTTCCTAGAATCACTGGATTAAAATCAAACGGCTCTAGCTTCTTCCTCCGCCTAAGCCACTACTGTTTTTGTTCTTCGTCCACTATTGTTATTCTTTCTGATTGAGAAAGAATTAGCAACTCTGAAAAAAAGGGAGCACTAAGAGCAACTCCAACACGCAGATCCAAACGGACGCGAGTTTTGTCCGCATTTCGTATGTTTGGTTTGGCTCGTCCGTCCGCTTCTGCGTTTGGGTCGGCCGTGCGACCAACTAACGGACGCATTTTTGTCCTCGTGGCCGGCTTGCTCCATTTGTTTTACTCTTTCTGCAACATACCAAAAAAATTGGCACTAGTTCACATAATTAAAACAAAATACAAATATCTCATAGTTTGACAACCAAATAAATATCTCATAGTTTACAAGCCTTGCGGAACCTATACAGGGAGTCTAGACACATGGACTCACTCATTCTGACATACTCATCAATGAGATCATCGGGAAATCCGTATGCAAGCATCCGAATAGAGACCAATCTTTCCAAAGACATCCTCCTTGCACTTGAAATACCTATCGTACGCCACCACCCCCTCCCGGATACGGTTGAATACATGTCTAGCCATTCGGAAACGACGCCGGAGTAGGTGGTGCTTGAAGAGCGGGTTAGGGGACTCGAAGTAGTCCTGCCAGAGTAGGCAATGGCCGCTCTCTCGGTTGCGATTCAACACCAGAGTGTGCCCCGGAATTGAGCCCCTGAACATTGGTTGCTGCCTGCTAAGGTGGTCATGGACGACTAACGCAGCAGCCACAATCTTCTCATCATCAGATGAAGAATCATGCGAAATGCAAATGAAATTGTGGAAAAAGTATTCGTTGCCAGAGTCCATTTGTACCTTACAGGCAAACCTTCGAACAACTTGTGGGCATCGTGGAAGAAGAAGGCCGGTGAAGATCCTCCCGCCTCTACGAGACCAGGTAGCAGGCCTATAGGTGTCCGGCGAGGGTGGCGGCGGCCGGCGAGGAGATTGTTGTGCTTGTGCTGGACACAGGGGCGAGGGGGTGCTGCGGCGGCGGCGGCGGTGAAAACAGTCTACCAAATGCCGGAGTATGTGGCCGTCGGGAGGTGGCGTGCTGTTGGAGGTGGTATGTGGGTACGGCCGGGCACCGGAACTGGGCGGCTGCAACGACGGGTGGGATGACCGGGTGTGCTGGCTGACAGTTTGGATCGATGCGTTGGAGTTGCTCTAACAAATCAATTTAGGTAGAGCTTATCCAATATCAAACCACAGCCGACTTGAGCTCAGTCCGATGTCTGGTTGGACAAGGCTTCGGTAGACTTATATTCGTGTATATCCACCTGGATCCACCGTGAGTCGTCGTCAGACCACAGCCGACTTGTAGACACTAAATGGTCCCTCAGTTTCGACGTAAGTGAACGTCTGGTGGTAGTTGACATTTTGAAGTTGGTGACCACCGTCCCCCGATTCCTCTCGCTGATATCCACCACGCCATGCCTCACCTTCCTCGTGTCGTGGATCGGTGTGTGCATGCACAAGACATAACCTTGTTGTATCGACCACTCGATATCCCATGTCAGGATGTGCTCGCCATGAACGAAGAGTGGCCACGTGAGACTTTGAAACCATTTGTTCAACGGCTTCCCCGGTTGGTACGGTGGGGTGTTCATCTGAACGATGTACTAGCGGCCCCACCTGATCTGCCCCGTGCAATTTGTTTTCTTGAAATGAATGAAATAATTGAATTCAGGAAATCTATCTTTTTAATGTGTTTTCTGAAACGAGTAAAATGAGTGAAATATATCTTTTCTAAATGAGTGTCATGTGTTTTGTGAAACGAGTGAAACATGTTAGTATAATGTATTTTCTAAAATGGTTGAAAGAGTGAAATTAATCTATCATTTTTTAAAAAGGATTGCAATGTTTTTGGAAAAGAGTGAAATGTGTTTTCTAAATATATTTCAACCGTGTTTCCGTTCTCTAAATATATTCTCTTTTCTTATGTTGAGATATCATGACACTGATGCTTCCAAATATCCATGCTTCAAAGTATTGTATATGTGTTTCCTTTAGACCGCATAGCTTGTTGAGATATCAGCTCGCCAAATTGATTTCTTTTCCTGGAAATAGTTCGTACTCATATTTCTTGTTATAATCACATCAGCCTATGTTCATATTAGCTAGTGGATTTATGTTCTTGTTGTTTTTGTGAAGCACAACTTTCTTCTTCCAACCATCGTAGCAATTAAAATTTATACTTCTGTGTGTCATATATTTGTTGTGATAACAGAAACTTTTAAAAAGAAGTGATTGCTTCCTATCAAGCATGCTTCCTACTTTTATTTGTTGCACATGTTTCTATGTTCATGAACTTTTTTTTCTTCAACCAATTTAAGTGTGTGCTTATTTTATTGTACATCATGTTCAACCATTAGGGTGTGTGCTTTGACCAGTGCTAGCATGTGTTTCAAGCATTTTCTAGTGTTGCTTCCGTCTGTTAGTGCAATTTTATTGTACAATCATTTTGCTTCTCTTACTAAATATTAGTATCAACCAATATCAATGTATGCTTCCTTCTTTCTCATTGGATGTTTCCATTGTACAGACATTTTGCAGCACCTGATTCGTGCCGTGTTTCTTTATTGCATAGTGACAATGATGCTGAGTATTCTACGAGCTACTCTAAGTTGTCGGATGTCCTGTTCATGACGGAGAGCTCATGGCGCGAGCTGATCTTTTCCATGACCACCTTGTCGAGTGACTACGGCTATGATGGCTATGAAAAATTGAAAATAGTGTGGCTGCACTAAGATTCTGCTTTTGTTGTAAAAAAGGAGTACATTTTTTTTGTTATACCTGATTAATTTGTTTCAATACTTGATCATTCTTACTAAAGTTAATATGCTTCCCCATGAATTCTTTGCCAAGAAAATATTTCTGCTATACAGAAAGATTGTTTCCTTTACACCAAAATTTTGTTTCCAAAACTCTTACAATATAGACTACATCAAATGCTTGTGGTGAACAATATGTTCTTACCGTACCACAAAGTTAAAGTTCATGTTTTGCCGGTATATTGAATAACTTTGTGCCTATCTATATTCTTGTTTCACTTCCTTACAATTTAGTTTGTGAAAAGTCAATATTTCCGTCAAACTCAGATATTGTTTCTGCTACACCAAAGTGAATTTCCAAATCATCGAAATGCTACCACAGCATAGACATCAATACATTTTTTTTCTATTATACAATCAAAAATATGTTTCCATGGAACCATAAAAGAATGCTTCTATCGATATAAAGTAATACTTCCATGCCACCTAAAGCATGTTGCGCTGCACATATACAATAATAATGGATTTCTTATATTTCATTGTCGGAAGCAAATCACAATTTACTAGAAAAACCGATAATAAAGGACATTGAACATGATTTACGGCCGGGAAGCAAATCACCAGTAGTCTGATGCCTATTGGCTCCCTTCACTTTAACCAAACATGATTTCATTAGGGAAGTGCCTCACGTAAGATGAAAGCTGATCCAATTTGGTACGATAGTGCAATCCACCGTGAACCCACCTTGAGCCAGCGTTGATCAACGGTGGCCATACTACTTCGTACAGAAATCGTACATATTCTGTCGTACTTGTAGCAATGCTCATTTGGTTATGGATGATACCGTTTACACTAATGGTGCTATTTGATTGTGTTTGCGTTTGTGTTCCTTTTCGTGAACCAAACACCTCCTTAATGGTTCCTCGGTCTCGACGTAAGCGAACGTCTGGCCGCCGATCGAGATCTTGAAGTTGGTGACCGCCATCCCCCGATTCCTCTCGCTGATATCCACCACGCCGTGCTTCGCTTTCCTCGTGTCGGGGATCGGTGTGTGCATGCACAACGAATACCCACGGTGTATCGGCCACTCCGTCTCCCATGTCAGGATGTGCTCGCCGTGAACGAACAGTGGCCACGTGAGTGCTTGAATCCTTTTGTTCGGCGGCTTCCCCGGTCGGTCCGGCGGGGTGCTCATCTGGACGATGTACCAAAGGCTCCAGCTGACCTGCCCCGTCGCTCCCTCCATTACCCAGACCTCCGTCGTGCTCATCTCCGGCGAGCCGTGGCTGAAGACGATGGCCAGCCTCCCCTGCACCTCCGCTAGCTGCCAGCCGCCGCCGTTTCTGGAGTCGGACAGCACGGAAGGTAGTGATGTAATGGGCGTTACGCGCTCGTGCTCGAGCTCGAACGAAAAGACCTTTTCGGCGCCCTCCGGCGTGCTCCAGTATGTCACGCCGTCGACACTGACGACGCTGTAGTCCAGGTCGTCACACCTCGCGGCGCGGCCGGCCGGCACAGCCCGCCACGACGCCTCGCCGAGCGTGAACACGTGCACCGCGTCGGACACGAACTGGCCGATGGGGCACGGGACGTGCATGACCTTGTAGCGCCCCTAGGTCGGGAGGTACGCGAAGCTGTAGGCCCAGCGCCAGGTTCTAATGTGGCAGCGGCTTCGGTCGACGGCACGCGTCTGTGGCAGCGACGGGATGCTCAGCGCCTCGCCGGTGACAGGGTTGGCCACGACGATGGTGTCGACGATCTCCCGGTCGTCGTAGAAGCAGACGAGGCCGTTGCAGGTTCCGACGACGCTCATGCCCTCGTAGCGGCGTGACGTGCGGTGGTCCGCCCACAGTGGTTTTCTGGAGGCCGATAGGTCGCCGAAGACGTACGTGGAGCCCCCGGCGGCGACGAGTGTCTTGGCCCTGCTCCGCAGGTTCGTGGCCGTGCGCGTGCCGACGACGTCGCGCCAGTGCCGGCAGACCAGGCGGAGCCGGCGGCGGGTGTTGGGCGGGAGGCGCGTCAGGATGTTCGCCAGCACATCCTCGGCGAAGTCTCTGTAGACGGCGCATTCTGGATCCATCGCCGCCATCCCGGACGCACGCGGCGTCCAGCGTTGTTGGGTCTTGGATGTGCCTGTGACCTAGATATGGGTAGATCGGTTTGGGCTTTCCTTTCATCGAAACAGGATCAGAATCGTACTCAGCTTGGCGTGTTTTCGGGTCGATCGGGTACGGAAGCAGGTCACGGTTAGCGCAAACCTCTTTTTTCCGGCGACTCACCGGCGGAACGGTTCGGCCGGTTGCATCTGGCACATTAGTTTACCTTTTTACCAACGGTCAGATCAGCCTTTTGTCTCGTTTTTTCTTTCTAAAAAAGCACATCCAGCTGTTCGTCTGGACACCCGCCATGGACGCTCTTAGGCCTGCCTTGAAGCATCACCAGCTCGCCGCCGGTCCCCGTCCTCGCCGTCCTTTGCCGCACCGCCATGCCGTCGGCTGCAGCTTTTTTCTCACGATCATTGAAGCTTTTTCATGGTTGAAGCTTTTTCAGAAAACAGTTGAAGCTTTTTTCGTCGACGGTTCCAGCTTTCGCGGTTGTGTGGTGGCCGGTCCCCAAAATTCATCACCTTCGATTGAAGCTCCCTAGGACGCTGGTTGTAGCATTTTTTTGTAATATTTGCAGCTCCCTCCATGGCATCCACAACCTCCTTTTTCTCTCTCTTTGAGAGCTTCCAGCGGAAAAGATCGATCCAGCAAAAAATCAGAAATAGGGGAGTAGCAAAAGCAAAGACAGTGGTAGCAAAAATCGAACACCGTTGTAGCAAAACTTGGAGTGGTTCCAGCAAAATAAGATGGATCCAGCAAATATTCATATGATTGAAGCAAAAATCTCAGCAAAAAAACTAGAGTAGTGTTCTTGAAGCAAAAAGAACATATGGTTCCAGCAAAAATTAATATGATTAAAGCAAAAAAAAAAACTAGAGTAGTGTTCTTGAAGCAAAAAGAATAGATGGTTCCAGCAAAAAAAGTGTGATTCCAGCACCTCCGATTAAGGTGGTCGTAGCTTTTTCTCTAGCCGGTTCCAGCACCTCGGAGTGTGGACGCAACCTTTTTCATGGCCGGTTGCAGCTTCTTCAACAGTTGCAGGAAAAAAAGAGGGTTAAGGATGGGTGACGAAGGGGATGGAGTTCATCCATGGCTGCTGGAGAGAGAAGGGGATGGAGTTCATCCATGGCCGCCGAGGAGAGAAGGGGAAGGAGTTCATCCATGGCCACTGAGGAGAGAAGAGGATAGGAGAGAGGAGGGGAAGGGGATGGAGTTCATCCATTGGTTTTTTTGGTGGCTCTGCAGCTGCTCGCAGCAGCGTGCTCGGAGCTGTTCCGCGACAGCAAACTCACAGCCGGTGGAGCGGGCAAGGCCATGGCTGCCGCGGGGAAGAGAGACAGAGAGGAGAGGCAAGATTGGAGAGGGAGAGAAACAGAGGAGGGAGAAGATAGATGAGTGTGTGGATGGATAAGAAGGGGAGGGTGGGCGGTGCGTAGGTCCCGCAGGACACGTCTTGGTGAGGAGAGCAGGGGCGTTCGATCTATTCCAGGTACCTGCCGCGTGCGACCGGCCCAATCTTTGGCCGGCGCACCGGCCACAAACGTTTCCCCTTTTTTCAACACAAGTAAAGATGCACATTCTCGTAAGAGAGTGGCGTTTTTTTAACACAAGTAAAGATGCACATTCTCGTACGAGAGTGGCGTTTCAAAATGTGTTTTAAACGTATTTTGAAATGTCACAATTTTTTTGCCAAAATGTCTTGAGCATACATCTCGACATTCTACGTACTCACCAAGTTGTTTCATGAAAAAAGGATAATATTTGTGTTGCGTGTGAAAAAGATAAAATTTGGTGTCAAAAAGGGCTTTTCACAAGACATTTTTTTTGTCTTTTTTACACAAAACACAAAGAACTGTCGGTTTTCCATGAAACTTGGCATGCCCACATAGAATATTGAGATGTACACGCCAAATTTTTGTTTGAATTTTTTGACATTTTGAAATGTTTTTTCCAATAGCAGGAGTATATGCTTCCATGTGCCAAAGTGTATTTCCGATACATTCGTCACTATAAAAACACACACACACATTTTACCTTTATGAGCATCTTCAACCAACACATCATTTTAAGATTGCTAAGGCCGCCATAGAAATAGTTGTAGAAACGTCTCCCCAAACCTCTTTTTAAGGGAGGTGTTATCTAGTGTAGGGTTTTTGTTGTCACATGTAGACGTATGGGTCCACATGTACATTTATTCTCAGCCCACATGCACATGACCCATGCATGTGACGCTCTCTTTCACAATTTCAATCATTCGTACCTTATAAACCATTATTTTCTCAGTAAAATAATTTTTATATTTGAACATATGGTGTAGATCTTTAGAACTAGATCAATCTTGGATATAGTTCAAACATGTTTTAGTTTCGACGAGTGTGATGTGTTTTCTGAAATGAGTGAAATTATTGAATTGAGTGAAATCTATCTTTTTAATGTGTTTTCTGAAAGGAGTAAAATGAGTGAAATAATTTTTTTATAAACGAGTGTAATGTGTTTTCTGAAATGAGTGAAACATGTTAGTGTAATGTGTTTTCTGATATGGGTGAAATGAGTCAATTGAGTGAAATCTATCTTTTCTTAAAGGAAGGTAATCTGTTTTCGGAAACGAGTGTGAAACATGTTTTCTAAAATGAATGAAACATGTCAGTGTAATGTGTTTTGTAGAACAACTATTCTAAAGAACCCTATTTCAAAAGAAATACTCCCTCCGTTCGGAATTGCTTGTCACAAAGATGGATAAAAATGGATGTATCTACAACTAAAATACATCTAGATACATTCATTTCTTGGACGAGTAATTCCGAACGGAGGGAGTATGTGAAACAACCGAGTTTTACAATAAATATGTGAAACAAACCTATTTCACATTATATATGTTGAAATATAAATGAAATATGTGGACGAGTAAAATCTGTGCGGGGACTGCTTAGAACAAAACCAATAAACGAACTATGTTTTGAGTGAAATAAGCTAATGCAAACCGAAAAAGATATTTGTGGAGATGAGTGAAAAATTGTTTGAAAGAAACCTACTTCAAAATAAATATGTGAAACAAACCATTTTCAAAAGAAATATGTGAAATGAACCTATTTCACGTTCCATATGCTGATTTTATTTCTTAAAATATATAGACGAGTGAAATCTATGGGGACTACTTAGAAGGACACGAATTAGTGAATTTTGTTTTTCTGTGAAATAAGTTAAGGGTCTATCTAGGACATCTAAACTGATGTCCACTCTGTTTGTGGTCTGTTTTCTTTTCCTAGTTTTTTTTGTTTCTTGTTGTTGCATTATATATTTGTGGGAGCTTTGATGTGATATTCTCAAATAACATCTAGATGTGAATTAGAAAAACTGATAAGTTAACTAAAACTGAAAAATGGTATTTATGAAGACGAATGAAACCTTTTTTTTCTCAAATGAACGAAATCATTTTTTTATGAGTGAAATAGGTTTTCTGAAACTAGTTTAAAATATACTCAAGTTTATTCTAAAGGTCTTCTTGATACGAATTCAAATATATAAAATATTTCAAATATATAAGTTTGCTCTTATTCTAAAGGTCTTATTCTAAAGGTCTTCTTGATACGAATTCAAATATATAAAATATTTCACAAAAAATATATTTGATTCAAAAGTTATGAGTGATTACGAAAGCCACATGAAAAATACTCCTTGCGTTCCAAAATATTTATCTTTCTAGAGATTTCAACAAATGACTACATACCGAGAAAAATGAGCGAATCTACACTTTAAAATATGCCTATATACATCCATACGTGATAGTTCATTTAAAATCTTTAAAAGGATAAATATTTAGGAACGGGGAGTAAAATGCAAGCCGGACAGAAAGTATGTATGCATGCAGTCATACGCCATGCCTTCTTCTCACACTCTGTGTATGACAAAAATCTGACAAAGATGGGACATAGTGGGCCATGTCATGCATCTATTAGCTTGTATTTCCCTCGTAGCATCGGCAGCCTGGGAAATCTGATCCCTCAAACACCCGCGGATGCGACCAGATGCGTACACGGATAGTGATCGGTTACGTCTCAAATTTGCTACTCTGCATTCGAATTTTTCATATTTCAACCTCTAGATCTGCCTCTTCTCGCCAATCTTTGCACGACGGGTAAATCCAGCGGCCGGAGTAATATCATAATTGAGTAATATGCATGTCCGGCTGGATTTGGTCATGGTGTTTGAATCGTGTAACTTATGTCGTCGTGCGCATAGCACGACTAGTCGGCTGTTGCTTGGCTATCTATTTTCCAAGACGTTGCTTTTGCTAGGTTATGCTACAGTCAGACAACTTTCTTCCCCGGAACTGTGGGGATCTCTGGTTTGCGTATATCCATCTTGGAGAGCCAGCTTGTGGAACTCCACCATGATTGGAGTCTTAGGGATCTCCAACGCCGACTATTAAACCACCTGCAACTGTCCAGGCCGTGACATATGCAAGGTTGGCCCGTAGTTGTCATGTTAGGTTTTAGTGACTCAGGGGCGACTCCCCCGTCGCCGCCGCTCAGTCGCGAGACCTTGTTCTCGTCGATCGCTGTCGACAATGTTGCCATGCGTGCCGCATCGGGAAAAAGTCCATAATAAACCTTAAAGTTGTAGCCAAAAGCTAAATCAAACCCTAAACTTTGAATCCCGGAAATTGGCGCTTTGAACTTGTAATCCCGGTCTATTTTAGACCCTAGACCTGTTTGGTACACCGGGAATATTACAATCCCGGCCGGGATAACCAGCTACTCTCAGAAACAAGAATTTGGGCCAGCCCACTATAACACAGAATTCGTGAAGGTTAAAAAAATGTTTGCACGTTTCTAAAAAAGTTCAGAAGTTAAAAAACATTCATGTTTTATATTTTTAGCACGAATTCAATTCATTTTGTATTATTTAAAAATTATTTGGAATTCTGAAATTCTGTTCGCATTTTAAAAAACTTTTCGCGATTTTAAAAAAATCACTTTTGTCAAAAAATGTTCAGAATTACAACAGTTATTCACATGCTATTAATTTTTTCGGATCTTCAGAATTGTGTCGCATTTTTTGAATAATATTTTTGGAATTTTCATAAATTATTTCGTAAATAATGTTTTTAGAAAAATGTTTCGGATTGCTGGCTGCGGACTCGACTGGGCCGGCCCATCAGACATAAAGCGAGTTTTTTTTTCTTATCACGTACTATAAAAAATTCTTTCTTTCTTTTTCTTAACGCGCGACGCAATACATCCAAGAGAAAAAAACATGTCATGGAGTCGAACTTTCGACCTGGTATGGTTGACCTGATTTCGCTAGCCACTACAGCAAATGACTATGACTTACATAATAAGAAGCCAAAAATATTTAATCAAAAACCAAAGCGTCGAACTGTGAAAAAAAATTTAGGGGCAAACAAGTATTGAAAACGTATTTATTTCTGAATTCTTCAAACATTTTATAAAGTGCATTTTTGAAAAATTCGAATACTTTTATAAAACCAACAACTTTCAAAAAGAGAACACCTTTTGAAACATAAACATTTTCTTAAACCTGAGAATTTTTTTAAAGTGCAAACACTTTTTGAAACATATTTCTTTTCTGAAACCTAAACAAAATTTTAAAGTGCGAATAGTTTTTGTACAATGTAAAAAAATGTTTGCGTGTTGTAAAAAATGTGTCATAACCTTGACAGAATATACGTGACATGTGTTTGAAAAAGTGTATGAAAATTTAAAAATGTTGAACCATGCAAAAGAGTGTTCGTGTAGTTTTATAAAACGTTTAGTGTCATTAAGAAAATGTAAAACAAGTATTTGGAAAAATATTACCATGTATTCAAAAAAGTGTTGAAAACATTTAATTTAAAAATCTCCATAATGTATTTGAAAATATCTAAAGTTTATCAAATATTTAATGTGTGCATTAAAAATATATATTTGGTACTGAGAAAAATTAGACATGTGTGAAAATGAAAAAAGAAAAGAAAACGTAAAAGAAAAAAACTAAGAAAACAAATTAGTGTGCGTGCATGAGCGACTGCGCTACTGGGCCGGCCCAATTCATCAAATACCGGGGAAGTCTCTCAAGGTTTAAAATAGATCGGGATTAGATTTTAGTGTGCTGATTTCAGGGATTAAGAGTTCGGGGTTTGGTTTTTGGACTTTTTTCCCCCGCGGTGCTATGGTGCTGTTGTGGCTTCGTCCGCCCTCGCACCGCGGAACCCTTGTGTTCCTCGTGGTCCTGTTGGAGATCAGATTGGTAATATGGGCAGCGTTGTGGTCGATCGATGGCATGGGTCCGTCAGAAACAGTGATGGGATGACTGAAGCCAATTCAAGTAACCCTAGGGCGATCATAGAGCCGCAGCCCAAGCCATGCGAGCCTCCTGATCGGGCTCGTGCACCAACCAAACGACCTGCAAAGTTGAAGAGAGCGGCGGCGCTGTCCACTTCCGTCCTAACCGTGGGGATTGCGTCTCGGACGTCTGCGGCGAACCTGAAGGCTGGTGGGGGCGATCACGGAGCTCCCTTTGTGGAGGCTGCCCGCCCGAAGCCGGACGACGGGGAACCTGTGGATTCTGTGACAGAGAACCTGAGTGTACTAGGCGTTGCCGTTGTGCAGAGGATGGGCGAGGTGCCTCAGGCTGTTCTGTATAAGGTGTCATGCCAAGAAGGATTTGGCCCAGGTTGCAGATTTGAGCGACAGAGAAGGGCCATGGTGGAGAAGAAGAGATGGAGTGAATGTCAAACTAGTACTAAGTGTCAAGGACTGGGCAGTACTACATGGGAGACTAGATACAGAGGATAATGGCAGCTTCAATCCTAGGAAAGCAGACTAATGAGGAGCAGTCACACTATGTTGTTGGAAGGCTAATGGAGGTTGAGGTCATCGGAGTGAAGCGTGAGGCGGGTATGGAGGCAACCGGCCTAGGGGCCGCCGGTAAACTGACGGGGCCATATGTGGCGGCCCCTCAGGAGCAATGAATTGCTTAGCGTGGAATTGTCGAGGGGTGGCCAATGACCCGACAGATCGAGATTTGGTTGGTCTGGTCAAGGCAGCCAATGCCAAGTTGGTGTTTTTGTGTGAAACGCGTCAAAAAGCTAATAAAGTGCGTCGTCTCCGTGGCAGGCTAGGGATAGGGGGGTTTGCCGGACATGACAGTAATGGTCTCAGTGGTGGATTGGCTCTTTTTTGGTGTTATCAAATTTATGTTGAGATTAAGGAGATAAAGGAGAGATATATTGATGCATACGGCCGGTTACCTGATGATGCTCTTTTATGTCATTTGACTTGTGTGTACGGGGAACCCCGGGTGGAGAACTGACGGCGTTCCAAGATCTAAAAGCACAGTCTGATTTGCCTTGGTGTGTTCTGGGGGAATTCAATGAAGCAATGTGGTCATTCGAACACTTCTCAGCTACAAGGAAAAGTGAAGCTCAGATGGGGGCCTTCAGAGAGGTACTTGACGTTTGTGATCTGGTTGACTTAGGTTTCTCTGGGTTGCCATTCACATATGATAACAGGAGGCGGGGTAATCGGAATGTCAAGGTCCGACTGGACCGTCTAGTCGCAGATAACAGTTGGCGAGACATCTTCACTGAAAATCGCGTGGTACACCAAGTAAGCCCATGTTCGGATCATTGTCCAGTGGTGCTGCGGTGTGACAAAGAAGAGTAGCAGAGGCATCCTCGGCAAAAACAGTATGAAATTATGTGGGAGCCGGATGCAAGTTTACCACAAAGGATTCAACAAGCTTGGGCGCGGGCGGGTGCCAAACATAACCTCGGCAACGTCCGGTGTGGTCTGACCGCACTTATGGAGGAGCTTCAGGTTTTGAGTAAGGAAGCCTTTGGTAGTGTGGCTCGTGAATTGGAAAAATCAAGAACCCAATTGGAGGAACTTATGGCAATGTATGCAGATAGAAGGGAGATACGACGTGTAGAGGACTATATGAATGAGATGCTATACCACGAGGAACTCATGTGGCTGCAGCGTTCACGCATTGATTGGCTTTATGAGGGAGATAGAAATACTAAATTCTTCCACCGTAAAGCGGTTTGGAGAGCACGAAAGAACAAAGTTCACTGCCTTGTGGATGATGATGGTAACAAACAAACTGATCATGCAATCACGGGTAATATGGTAACAACTTACTTTGAAACTTTATTTACTAAGATGACCGACTTGATCCTGCACCGGTGCTAAACCTTTTTGAAACAAGAGTTACAACAGGAATGAATGATATGTTGTGTGCACCTTTTTCTGAGAAGGAAATATCTGATGGACTTTTTCAAATTGGACCCCTCAAGGCTCCTGGAAGGGATGGATTTCCCGCTAAATGCCTCCCGGTGTTAATGATATGGTAATTGTTCTCATTCCCAAAGTTAAAGATCCGGTTCGTTTAACTAATTTTCGCCCAATCAACTTATGTAATGTCATCTATAAGATTGTTGCCAAGTGCTTGGTCAACAGGTTGCACCCTATCCTAGATGACATAATTTCGCCCAAATAGAGTGCCTTTGTGCCAGGGCGTTTGATCATGGATAATGCACTATTGGCCTTTGAATGTCTCCACTACATGCAACATGAAAATAATCAGCAGAAAAATTATTGTGCATATAAGTTGGACCTATCTAAAGAATATGACCGTGTGGATTGGGGGTTCTTAGAACAAGCGATGCAAAAAGATGGGCTTCGCTCACCAATGGGTAAAGTGGATCATGACATGTGTTACCTCAGTGAGATACTCTGTTAAATTTAGTGGAGCTATCTTGGATTCGTTTGTACCATCGCGTGGGCTTCGGCAAGGTGACCCTCTATCCTCGTTTTTGTTCTTGTTTGTGGCTGATGGTCTATCTGCACTTCTGAGACAGGGCATGGAAATGAATGCTATTGAACCAGTCAGAGTATTCCCGAATGCACCAGGTATCTCCCACCTCTTATATGCGGATGACACACTCCTATTCTTCAAAGCAAACCAGGCCCAAGCCACTTACATTAGGGAGGTCATTGCTAATTATGCTAGTTGAAAGAACATGCGGTCCCCCCATGTTTGGTTTTGGTAATTGATGACTATCTCTAGGGACTAATGGTTGTCTTGAGTTATATTTTAAGTATTTGTCCATAGACTTTTCTTGAAGTCCATGTGTTGGTTTCAAGGAGTTTATGAGTTGACCAAGGTGCTATTAAGGAATTATCCAAAGATTGGTCATGTGAGTGTTGAGCTTATTGCAAGCATGTCTTGAAGAAGAAGATTGTGTGATCATTCATGTTTACCTTCAAGACATCATCCAAATGAAGAGAGTCGGAAAGATTCAAGGTTGATCAAGACTAAGTCAAGAGTGAATCAAGTTGATCAACTCACAAAGCGTAGAAGATGTACCGAGAGGGATCAAGTGATCCCATGGTATGGTAAGCATTGTCCATTGAACTTTGTGTACTAACCCATGGTCTATGTGAGAGTTCTATGTGGGGTTAGGTACGTGTCCATGGGCTTGCGTCAAGAGGAAGATATCATACAACCCATGGAAAGGATGGCATCAAGTGGTGATCGTCATCAAGATTGCCATGTGCAAGTTCAAGTGGAGCATCACGAAGAGATCAAGTGCTTGAATCTTGCCATCCATTGTGGTGTCAATGGACTTGTGAAGATGTGCCAAAGCGTGGCTCACCCATAGTAGAGTATGGGGGAGCAATCAACTAGTCTTCATCGAGCGAATGCAATCAAGAAAGGTGGTCCAACTTGAGGGAGTCAAGATCGTCATAATCTAGCTCAAGTGGACTTCGTGCAACGCAAAGGTTTGCCCTTGATAGGTTTTATATTTTACCGGTCTCATGGTGATAGTTTGGAGACCGGGTTATAGGATCTATAGTCGTACTATCAAGGGGGGCTCTCAAGTGAGTAGCTTGATCATATCGTTCGTCGAGAGCTCAAACCATTGCATCCTTGCATCATGTTTCTTGGTTCTTGTTTGATTCTCTTTGTGAGTCTTAGAGCTTATGGTCATCTTGATGACAAGCTTGACTTCATCGAAAACGGAGTTTGCATGCGTCTTCTATGATGTTTTCGGTGTTGGAGGTTTTACCGGTCTTATCCGAGGAAGGGTTATCACCATTTTCCTTTGGGCCTTTTCTCATTTGCTTATTATTGGTATTTCTATCAAGATTATGTTATCCCTTGTCATTAGATTTCCAGTAAACTTGGTTTCGTTGAATTCGGAGTCCGTTTGTAAAAGTTGTGGCTGTTTTGGTAAAGGCTGCAGCGGTACCACCGCGACTAGAGCGGATATAATTTTTTACTACCACTCCAAAGCAGTACTACCGTGGCTCCTAAGCGGTAGTACCGCTCTGGACCAAAATCTCGTGTTTTGCTCAGCGGACGTAGGCACGGAAGTATTTTATTAGTACCGCTCGCAAGCAGTAGTACCGCTACCATTTGCGGTTGTACCATGAGGTCGAGCAGTAGTACCGTGAGGACGAGCGGTAGTACCGCTCCGGCAGTTCTACTGGCCTTTTGCCTCCTCGCTTTTGTTTTCCAAAGGGGTACTACCTCCCTAGCGGTAGTACCGCTCTGTGCGGGCTGTGAGCATAACAGTTGGATTTTTCCCCACCTATAAAAGGGGGTCTTCGTCCCCATTGAACCTAATCATTTGAGCTCGTGTTCTTCCCCCATTGTTGACCTTCTTCGAGCTTGCTAACTCTCAATCCCTCCATGGATTCTTGCTAGTTTTTGAGGGAAAAGAGAGAGGAGATCTAGATCCACATTTCCACCAATCACTTTCTCCTCTAAGTGAGGGGAACCCCTTGGATCTAGATCTTGGAGTTCTTCGTGTTCTTCTTTCGTTCTTCCTCTCATTTTTCTCCCTAGCATTAGTTGCTTTGGTGGGATTTGGGAGAGAAGGACTTGGGCACTCCGTGTGCCCTTGCCATTGCATTTGGTGCATCAGTTTGAGTTCTCCACGGTGATACGTGGAAGTGAAGTTTGAGAAGCTTATTACTCTTGGGTGTTTGGGCACCCTAGAGCTTGTTCCTCTTGGGTGCCTTGGCGCCCTAGACGGTTGGTGGTGTTCGGAGCTCAATCATTGTGGTGTAAAGCTCCGAGCAAGCGTCGGGGTATCCAATTAGGTTGTGGAGATCGCCCCAAGCAATTTGACGGGTACTGGTGACCGCCCCCAAGGGTTGCCTGTTGGGGAACGTAACAGAAATTCAAAATTTTCCTACGTGTCACCAAGATCTATCTAGGGAAAAACCAGCAACGAGGGAAGGAGAGTGCATCTACATACCCTTGTAGATCGCTAAGACGAAGCGTTCAAGAGAACGGGGTTGAAGGAGTCGTGCTCGTCGTGATCCAAATCACCGGAGATCCTAGTGCCAAACGGACGGCACCTCCGCGTTCAACACACGTGCAGTCCGGTGACGTCTCCCATGCCTTGATCCAGCAAGGAGAGAGGGAGAGGTTGAGGAAGACTCCATCCAGCAGCAGCACAACGGCGTGGTGGTGGTGGAGGAGCGTGGCAATCCTGCAGGGCTTCGCCAAGCACCGCGAGAGAGGAGAAGTACTTGGGAGAGGGGGAGGGCTGCGCCAGAACTTGGGGTGCGGCTGCCCTCCCACCCCTCCACTATTTATAGGTGGGGGGGAGAGGGGGCCAGCCCCCTAGATCCCATCTAGGGTTGGGGGCGGCGGCCAAGGGGGGAGGAGTGCCTCCCAAGTCAAGTGGAGGCCCTCCCCTTTAGGGTTTCCCCTCTCCCATGCGCATGGGCCTTGGGGGGCTGGTGCCCCTGGCCCATTAAGGCTAGGGCGCCCCCTACAGCCCATGCTTCTGTATTAGACATGGTGGAACAATTTCCGGACCTCCGGACCCCTACGGAATCCTCCGGAACCTTCTGGAAGCTTCCCGGTACAATACCGAAAAAACCCCGAACTTTTTCCGGAACCCGAACAACAACTTTCCATATATAAATCTTTACCTCCGGACCATTCCGGAACTCCTCGTGACGTCCGGGATCTCATCCGGGACTCCGAACAACATTCGGTAACCACATACAAACTTCCTTTATAACCGTAGCGTCATCAAACCTTAAGTGTGTAGACCCTACGGGTTCGGGAGACATGTAGACATGACCGAGACATTCTCCGGTCAATAACCAACAGCGGGATCTGGATACCCATGTTGGCTCCCACATGTTCCACGATGATCTCATCGGATGAACCACGATGTCAAGGACTCAATCGATCCCGTATACAATTCCCTTTGTCTAGCGGTATAGTACTTGCCCGAGATTCGATCGTCGATATACCGATACCTTGTTCAATCTCGTTACCGGCAAGTCTCTTTACTCGTTCCATAACACATCATCCCGTGATCAACCCCTTGGTCACATTGTGCACATTATGATGATGTCCTACCGAGTGGGCCCAGAGATACCTCTCCGTTTACCGGAGTGAAAAATCCCAGTCTCGATTCGTGCCAACCCAACAGACACTTTCGGAGATACCTGTAGTGCACCTTTATAGCCATCCAGTTACGTTGTGACGTTTGGTACACCCAAAGCATTCCTACGGTATCCGGGAGTTGCACAATCTCATGGTCTAAGGAAATGATACTTGACATTAGAAAAGCTTTAGCATACGAACTACGATCTTTGTGCTAGGCTTAGGATTGGGTCTTGTCCATCACATCATTCTCCTAATGATGTGATCCCGTTATCAACAATATCCAATGTCCATGGTCAGGAAACCGTAACCATCTATTGATCAGCGAGCTAGTCAATTAGAGGCTTACTAGGGACATGGTGTTGTCTATGTATCCACACATGTATCTGAGTTTCCTATCAATACAATTATAGCATGGATAATAAACGATTATCATGAACAAGGAAATATAGTAATAATAACTAATTTATTATTGCCTCTAGGGCATATTTCCAACAGTCTCCCACTTGCACTAGAGTCAATAATCTAGTTCACATCGCCATGTGATTAACACTCACAGGTCACATCGTCATGTGACCAATACCCAAGAGTTTACTAGTGTCACTAAACTAGTTCACATCATCATGTGATTAAGACTCAATGAGTTCTGGGGTTTGATCATGTTTTGCTTGTAAGAGAGGTTTTAGTCAACAGGTCTGCAACATTCAGATCCGTATGTACTTCACAAATCTCTAGGTCATATTGTAAATGCTGCTTCCACGCTCCACTTGGAGCTATTCCAAATGGTTGCTCCACTGTATGTATCCGGTTTGCTACTCAGAGTCATACGGATAGGTGTTAAAGCTTGCATCAACGTAACTCTTTACGTCGAACTCTTTATCATCTCCATAACTGAGAAACATATCCTTATTCCTCTGGTGATCCATTCCTTGATCACCTTTGTACCCTCTTGCCAGACATGTGGCAAGGCACACATCAGGTGCGGTACTCAGCATGGCATACAGTATAGAGCCTATGACAAAAGCATAGGGGACGACCTTCGTCCTTCCTCTTGCCGTGGTCGAGCTTTAAGTCTTAACATCATACCTTACAACTCAGGCAAGAACTCCTTCTTTGACTGATCCATCTTGAACACCTTCAAGATCATGTCAAGGTATGTGCTCATTTGAAAGTACTATTAAGCATTTTTGATCTATCTTATAGATCTTGATGCTTATTGTTCAAGTAGCCTAATCCAGGTTTTCCATTGAAAAACACTTTTCAAATAACCCTATATGCTTTCTAGAAATTCTACATCATTTCTGATCAACAATATGTTTACAACATATACTTATCAGAAATTCTATAGTGCTCCCACTCACTTCTTTGGAAATACAAGTTTCTCATAAACTTTGTATAAACCAAAATCTTTGATCATCTTATCAAAGTGCATATTCCAACTCCGAGATGCTTACTCCAGTCCATGGAAGGATCGCTGGAGCTAGCATACCTTTTAGCATCCTTAGGATCGTCAAAACCTTTCTGATTGTATCACATACAACCTTTCCTTACAAAAACTGGTAAGGAAGCTCGTTTTGACATCCATCTGCCAGATTTCATAAATGCAGCTAATGCTAACATGATTCCAACGGACTTTAAGCATCGCTACGGATGAGAAAATCTCATCGTAGTCAACTCCTTGAACTTGTGAAAAACTCTTCGCCACAAGTCGAGCTTCATAGATGGTGACATTACCATCCACGTCCGTCTTCTTCTTAAAGATCCATTTATCTCAATGGCTTGCCAATCGTTAGGCAAGTCCACCAAAGTCCATGCTTTGTTCCGATACATGGATCCTATCTCGGATTTCATGGCTTCTAAACATTTGTCGGAATTTGGGCCCACCATTGCTTCTCCATAGCTCGTAGGTTCATTGTTGTCTAGCAACATGACCTCTAAGACAGGATTACCGTACCACTCTGAAGCAGTACGCATCCTTGTGACCCTACGAGGTACGGTAGTGACTTGATCTGAAGTTTCATGATCACTATCATAAGCTTCTACTTCAATTGGTGTGGGTGCCACATGAACAACTTCCTGTGCCCTGCTACACACTGGTTGAAGTGATGGTTCAATAACCTCATTAAGTCTCCACCATCCTCCCACTCAATTCTTTCGAGACAAACTTTTTCTCGAGAAAGGACCCGATTAAATAAACAATCCCTATTGCTTTCGGATCTGAATTAGGAGGTATACCCAGCTGTTTTGGGTGTCCTATGAAGATGCATTTTATCCGCTTTGGCTTCGAGCTTATCAACCTGAAACTTTTTCACATAAGCGTCGCAGCCCCAAACTTTTAAGAAACGACAACTTAGGTTTCTCCAAACCACAGTTCAAACGGTGTCATCTCAACGGAATTACGTGGTGCCCCATTAAAGTGAGTGCGGTTGTCTCTAATGCCTAACCCATGAATGATAGTGGTAATTCAATAAGAGACATCATGGTACGCACCATATCCAATAGGGTGCAACTATGATGTTCGGACACACCATCACACTATGGTGTTCCAGGCGGTATTAATTGTGAAACAATTTCCACAATGTCTTAATTGCGTGCCAAAGCTCGTAACTCAGATACTCATCTCTATGATCATATCATAGACATTTTATCCTCTTGTCACGATGATCTTCAACTTCACTCTGAAATTACTTGAACCATTCAATAATTCAGACTTTTGTTTCATCAAGTAAATATACTCAACATCTACTCGAATCATCTGTGAAGTAAGAACATAACGATATTCACTGCATGCCTCAGCACTCATTGGACTGCCCACATCAAAATGTGTTACTTCCAACAAGTTGCTATCTTGTTCCATCTTACTGAAACCAAGGCTTTTCAGTCATCTTGCCCATGTAATATGATTTGCATATCTCAAGTGATTCAAAATCAAGTGAGTCCAAACGATCCATCTGCATGGAGTTTCTTCATGCGTATACACCAATAGACATGGTTCGCATGTCTCAAACTTTTCAAAAACGAGCGAGTCCAAAGATCCATCAACATGGAGCTTCTTCATGCGTTTTATACCAATATGACTTACATCGCAGTGCCACAAGTAAGTGGTACTATCATTACTATCTTATATCTTTTGGCATGAAAATGTGTATCACTACGATCGAGATTCAGTAAACCATTCGTTTAAGGTGCAAGACCATTGAAGGTATTATTCAAATAAACAGAGTAACCATTATTCTCCTTAAATGAATAGCCATATTGCGATAGACATAATCCAATCATGTCTATGCTCAACGCAAACACCAAAGACAATTATTCAGGTTTAATACTAATCTTGATGGTAGAGGGAGCGTGCGATGTTTGATCACATCAAACTTGGAAATACTTCCAACACATATCGTCAGCTCACCTTTAGCTAGTCTCCGTTTATTCCATAGCTCTTTTATTTCGAGTTACTAACACGTAGTAACCGAACCGGTATCTAATACCCTGGTGCTACTAGGAATACTAGTAAAGTACACATTAACATAATGTATATCCAATATACTTCTATCGACCTTGCCAGCCTTCTCATCTACCAAGTATCTAGGGTAATTCCGCTCTAGTGACTATTCCCCTTATCACAGAAGCACTTAGTCTCGGGTTTGGGTTCAACCTTGGGTTTCTTCACTGGAGCAGCAGCAGATTTGCCGTTTCATGAAGTATCCCTTCTTGCCCTTGCCCTTCTTGAAACTAGTGGTTTCACCAACCATCAACAATTGATGCTCCTTCTTGATTTCTACTTTCGCGGTGTCAAACATCATGAATACCTCAAGGATCATCATATCTATCCCTGATATGTTATAGTTCACCACGAAGCTCTAGCAGCTTGGTGGCAATGACTTTGGAGAAACATCACTATCTCATCTGGAAGATCAACTCCCACTCGATTCAAGTGATTGTTGCACTCAGACAATCTGAGCACAAGCTCAACGATTGAGCTTTTCTCCCTTAGTTTGCAGGCTAAGAAAATTGTCGGAGGTCTTATACCTCTTGACGTGGGCACGAGCCTGAAATCCCAATTTCAGCCCTCGAAAACATCTCATATGTTCCGCGACATTTCGAAAACGTCTTTGGTGCCTCAACTCTAAAGCGTTTAACTGAACTATCACGTAGTTATCAAAACGTGTATGTCCAATGTTCGCAACATCCACAAACGACGTTTGGGGTTCAGCACACTGAGCGGTGCATTAAGGACATAAGCTTTCTACTGTCCGCATAGTCGCTACTGTCAACTTTCAACTATATTTTCTCTAGGAACATATCTAAATAGTGGAACTAAAGCGCGAGCTTACGACATAATTTGCAAAGATCTTTTGACTATGTTCAGGATAATTAAGTTCATCTTATGAACTCCCACTCAGATAGACATCCCTCTAGTCATCTAAGTGATTACATGATCCGATTCAACTAGGCCGTGTCCGATCATCACGTGAGACGGACTAGTCATCGTCGGTGAACATCTTCATGTTGATCGTATCTACTATACGACTCATGCTCGACCTTTCGGTCTCTTGTGTTCCGAGGCCATGTCTGTACATGCTAGGCTCGTCAAGTCAACCTAAGTGTTTCGCGTGTGTAAATCTGGCTTACACCCGTTGTATGTGAATGTACGAATCTATCACACCCGATTATCACGTGGTGCTTCGAAACGACGAACTTTCGCAATGGTGCACAGTTAGGGGGAACACTTTCTTGAAATTTTAATGAGGGATCATCTTATTTACTACCGTCGTTCTAAGCAAATAAGATGCATAAACATGATAAACATCACATGTGCAATCAAAAAGTGACATGATATGACCAATATCATATTGCTCCTTTTGATCTCCATCTTCGGGGCTCCATGATCATCATCGTCACCGGCATGACACCATGATCTCCATCATCATGATCACCATCATCGTGTCTCCATGAAGTTGTCTCGCCAACTTATTACTTCTACTACTATGGCTACCGGTTAGAAATAAAGTAAAGTAATTACATGGCGTTGTTCAATGACACGCAGGTCATACAATAAATAAAGACAACTCCTATGGCTCCTGCCGGTTGTCATACTCATCGACATGCAAGTCGTGATTCCTATTACAAGAACATGATCAATCTCATACATCACATTCTTCTTGGCCATATCACATCACATAGAATACCCTACAAAAACAAGTTAGACATCCTCTAATTGTTGTTTGCATGTTTTACGTGGCTGCTATGGGTTTCTAGCAAGAACGTTTCTTACCTAAGCAAAAACCACAACGTGATATGTCAATTGCTATTTACCCTTCATAAGGACCCTTTTCATCAAATCCGATCTGACTAAAGTGGGAGAGACTGGCACCCGCTAGCCACCTTATGCAACAAGTGCATGTCAATCGGTGGAACCTGTCTCACGTAAGAGTACGTGTAAGGTTGGTCCGGGCCGCTTCATCCCACGATGCCGCCAAATCAAGATTGGACTAGTAACGGTAAGCATATTGAACAACATCAACGCCCACAACTACTTTGTGTTCTACTCGTGCAAAGAATCTACGCAATAGACCTAGCTCATGATGCCACTGTTGGGGAACGTAGCAGAAATTCAAAATTTTCCTACGTGTCACCAAGATCTATCTAGGGAGAAACCAGCAACGAGGGAAGGAGAGTGCATCTACATACCCTTGTAGATCGCTAAGCCAAAGCGTTCAAGATAACGGGGTTGAAGGAGTCGTACTCGTCGTGATCCAAATCACCGAAGATCCTAGTGCTGAACGGACAGCACCTCCGCGTTCAACACACGTACAGCCCGGTGACGTCTCCCATACCTTGATCCAGCAAGGAGAGAGGGAGAGGTTGAGGAAGACTCCATCCAGCAGCAGCACAACGGCGTGGTGATGGTGGAGGAGCGTGGCAATCCTGCAGGGCTTCGCCAAGCACCGCGAGAGAGGAGAAGTACTTGGGAGAGGGGGAGGGCTGCGCCAGAACTTGGGGTGCGGCTGCCCTCCCACCCCTACACTATTTATAGGTGGGGGGGAGAGGGGTCCGGCCCCCCTAGATCCCATCTAGGGTTGGGGGCGGCGGCCAAGGGGGGAGGAGTGCCTCCCAAGTCAAGTGGAGGCCCTCCCCTTTAGGGTTTCCCCTCTCCCATGCGCATGGGCCTTGGGGGGGGGGCTGGTGCCCCTGGCCCATTAAGGCTAGGGCCCCCCCTACAGCCCATGCTTCTGTATTGGACGTGGTGGAACAATTTCCGGACCTCCGGACCCCTCCGGAATCCTCCGGAACCTTCTGGAAGCTTCCCGGTACAATACCAAAAAAAACCCAAACTTTTTTCGGAACCCGAACAACAACTTTCCATATATAAATCTTTACCGGACCATTCCGGAACTCCTCGTGACGTCCGGGATCTCATCCGGGACTCCGAACAACATTCGGTAACCACATACAAACTTCCTTTATAACCCTAGCATCATCGAACCTTAAGTGTGTAGACCCTACGGGTTCGGGAGACATGTAGACATGACCGAGACGTTCTCCGGTCAATAACCAACAGTGGGATCTGGATACCCATGTTGGCTCCCACATGTTCCACGATGATCTCATCGGATGAACCACGATGTCAAGGAATCAATCGATCCCGTATACAATTCCCATGGTCTAGCGGCATAGTACTTGCCCGAGCTTCGATCGTCGGTATACCGATACCTTGTTCAATCTCGTTACCGGCAAGTCTCTTTACTCGTTCCGTAACACATCATCCCGTGATCAACCCCTTGGTCACATTGTGCACATTATGATGATGTCCTACCGAGTGGGCCCAGAGATACCTCTCCGTTTACCGGAGTGACAAGTCCCAGTCTCGATTCGTGCCAACCCAACAGACACTTTCGGAGATACCTGTAGTGCACCTTTATAGCCACCCAGTTACGTTGTGACGTTTGGTACACCCAAAGCATTCCTACGGTATCCGGGAGTTGCACAATCTCATGGTCTAAGGAAATGATACTTGACATTAGAAAAGCTTTAGCATACGAACTACGATCTTTGTGCTAGGCTTAGGATTGGGTCTTGTCCATCACATCATTCTCCTAATGATGTGATCCCGTTATCAACGACATCCAATGTCCATAGTCAGGAAACCGTAACCATCTATTGATCAACGAGCTAGTCAATTAGAGGTTTACTAGGGACATGGTGTTTTCTATGTATCCACACATGTATCTGAGTTTCCTATCAATACAATTATAGCATGGATAATAAACGATTATCATGAACAAGGAAATATAGTAATAATAACTAATTTATTATTGCCTCTAGGGCATATTTCCAACATTGCCAAAGTGTCGGGTTCGGTGACCGCCCCCAAGGGTCGCCATTTGTACGGGTTCGGTGACCGCCCTCAAGGGTCCTTTAGTGGTATCACGGCATCTTGCATTGTGCGAGGGCGTGAGGAGATTACGGTGGCCCTAGTGGCTTCTTGGGGAGCATTGTGCCTCCACGCCGCTCCAAACGGAGATTAGCATCTGCAAGGGTGTGAACTTCGGGATACATCGTCGTCTCCACGTGCCTTGGTTATCTCTTACCCGAGCCCTTTACTTATGCACTTTACTTTGTGATAGCCATATTGTTCTTTGTCATATATCTTGCTATCACATAGTTGCTTTTCTTGCTTAGCATAAGTTGTTGGTGCACATAGGTGAGCCTAGTTGTTTTAGGTTTTGTTCTTGAAAAATTAACCATTAGGTTTATTCCGCATTTGTTCAAGCCTAAACCATAATTATTTTAAAGTGCCTATTCAACCCCCCCCTCTAGGCGACATCCTCGATCTTTCAATTGGTATCAGAGCCTCGTCTCTCTTTATTAGGCTTTACCAACTAGAGAGTAAAGATGTCGACTAGGGGATTAGGATTCTCTGACACTCTTAGTTTCGATGGCACAAATTTTGATGTTTGGGTAATTCGCATGCTTAATCTCTTTAGGGTCATGGACCCAAATTTAGAGCGAATTGTAGATATGGGCTTTTCTCCTCCAAAGGATCCCCAAAGATTATCTTTAGAGGATGAGAAAAACTCTTATCTCAATGCTCAAGCTTCTAATGTGCTTTTCGATGCTTTAAGCAATGTAGTTATATTTCAACTCATGCCGTTCCGGGATGCTCATGAGTTGTGGACAAAGCTTCAAGATAAATATGGTGTGTCCAAGATTTGTGGGGATGATTGTTCTCCCTCCACCTCCGGTCGTATAGTCTTCTCAACTTATTCTACTTCACCTACATGTGGTTTGCCACAAGGTAATGATATGGTGAGTAGTGTTGGTCATTGCAATGATGATAGTATGCTTATTGTGGATGATCCTTCATCGCTATATTATTGCAATGCTCCTTCTTTGGGCTTTAACACTTCGAGCACTCCAAATGTTTCACATGCTTGTGTTGATAGTCCTTGCATATCATGTAGAAATTGCTTGATTAAATCTCATGATGATATGCTTGCTATGTCTTGTTGCCATGATAAAAATGCATCTATTTCCTCGAATTGTTGTGCTAACAATGTAGAGGAAACCGAACGCTCCATGGAACAAGATGTGGTGTTTAATGGTGCCTCAAGGGATCCTACATCATCATCTATTTCTTTTTGCCTTATGGCTAAGGCGTCAAAGGTATCTCCTACTTAGTACCCCAATATGTCTCTTGATGATGATGTTGATGCTAATGATGATGAAGAGAATGATAATGTTGCCTCCTTAAAAACTAAGGGGGGAAATGATTTTTAAAGCTCTTCATAAAAATAAAATTGCTCGTTCCAACTTCATGGAAATAATATCCATTGCCATTGATGGCAAGAAATACATTGAGGAGTTGGAATCTCATCTAGAGGAGCAGGAGGCCACCATTGAGAAAATGGAAGCTCATGGGCATGATTATGCAAATGAGATCGCGGAGCTATCTCAAGCTCTTGAACATGAACAAACCACCTCCGAATCTCTTGAGGAGACTTTTGCTCTAGAATTATCTAGAGTGAGGGAATCTCATGATAGAGCTCTTGAGGTGGCCAATGATTTCAAAACTAAAAATTCTAAGCTTGAAGTTTCTCATGCTAGACTCCTTAAGGATTTTGAGCACCTCGAAAATGGCTCAAGGGTCATCAAGGGTGAGCTCATCAAACTCACCGAGTCTCATGCCCAACTTGAAGCTTCTTATTTAAAAGAGCTTGCCAAGTTGTCCTCTCCTATTGTTGTAAATGATGATGCTTGTGCTACTAACTCTATTACTTGTGAAGCATCCATTTTGAAGGAGAATGTTGAGCTACGGGCTCAACTTGAGTTGCTATGTAGCAATTATGGAAAATTGGAAGAAAGCCATGAAAAGCTCTCAAGCTCTCATGATGATCTTCTAGTATCCCATAATGTGCTAAAGATAGCTCATAAGGCCATAATTGCTAAGGTAACATCTAGTGAGCCTCATGCAGATACTAGCACTAATTTTAGTCAAAATGCTATATTGCCTTGCGCTAGTCCTCGTGATTCATCCATGCATAACATTGGTACATCTTGTGATGAATTGCTTTCCTTGCCTTGTTGCTCTAACGATGAAGCTTATACTTCCTCTAGTGCTTTCGTTGCGACTAACCATGTAGAGGAAATTAAAGAGCTCAAGGCCCAAGTCACTTCTTTGAAGAAAGACTTGGAAAAGAGTCATGAAGGGAAATCCACACTCAACAATATCTTGACTGTGCAAAAATCCCCCAATGACAAAGGTGGACTTGGATTCAACTCCAATAAGAAGAAGAAGTCCAAGAGATTCAAGAAGAAGGGCCAAGAACAAGTCAAGAATTCGGCCAAGATTATTTGCTTCAAGTGCAAAATTGAAGGGCATCATGTTAGATCTTGCCCATTGAAGAAGAAGGCCATTAGTGACAAGCAACAAGGGAAGAGGCCACAAGTTCAATCTCATGCTCAACCTCAAGTTGAAGAAAGGCCACTTCCCAAGAAGACTCAAGTTAATGCTTCTCTTGTTGAGAAATCAAGTGAGAAGAAAGTGAAGGGTAGACGTTGCTACTTATGTCGTGAGAAAGGTCATGTCGCTTCTTCACGCACTAGTGGTAACTTATCCAACCCAATTACTATTGATGATATCTATTCTCTTGGGAAGGATAAGGTTGGCAATGTGTTTGCCAAGTTTGTTGGTACTCAAAGTGGTGTCAAGAAAAGAACCATTTGGGTTGCCAAGCCTATTGTGACTAACCTCTTAGGACCCAACTTGGTTGGGGACCAACAAGCTCAAACTTGATCAATAGGTGTTGTTGGAGGGCATTGGAGACTTGGCTACATTATGAAGAATTAAGGGGACTTCATCATTCTTTTTGTCACAAGCCAAGTCAATTGGATTATCAAGTTTCTATCTTATATCCAATGTGCCTCCTTGCGGTAACTTGTACTTAAATTGTTTACTTTGAAAGTTACTTGCCCCCTTGCATGTTTTGCTTTTGTTCCTTGCATGTGTTTGTATATGTTGCGCTTCCAACTTGATTATGTATGTTGGTGTGCACTTCATGTACGTGTGAGTTGTGTGTTGAGCCTTTGTGCATCTTGTTTGTATCTTAGTTGGCTCTTGTGAGAGATTAATGGAACATCCCATTTTGGGGGAGTGATGTGCTTTGTGCACCTCACAATCCTATAAATGTGTGTACATGAGGAATACCATCTAGTTTTGATATTACAAGATTATCTAGTCGCTAGGTGTTATATCTCTCATGAGAAATTCAAATTCTATTTGGTCCATTAATTATCTTTTGTTGGTTCTCTTTTGCATCTTGTCAAGTTCTTATTGGTATCACATTATGGGGGAGTAATATGCTATGTGCATATTACAAGCCTAGAAAATGTGTACATTTGAGATATTGTCTCCTAGAATTGATATTGTAAATTATATTGTTCCTAGGTGACATGTTAGATCTACAAGTGGCAATTTGCTTGTGTTTGTTGTGAAGATGATGTTGGATATCCTTGTTATCTACCACCGGGAATTATTTCCAAATACTTCTTGTCTTTTGACAAGTGGTAGTCACTTATGTGTGGTAGAATATTTTGATCATCTTTACATTGGCTTTTGTTTTTATTTTCCTTTTCTCTTGCCAAGGTTTGTGTCAACTCCTGTTGTCTTCCATACCACTTGTGGATCTTGTTAATTTCTTGTTCTTGTCTAGGGTTTTCTAGATATAGTGAAAGTGGTGATCCCACCTTGTGCATTTTGTATTCAAATACAAATCCCCTATATAATGCACAACTCGTGGGGGAGCTATCCTATTTTCTCTAGAACACTCTTCTTGTGATCCTTATCAAGTGTGTTCTAGTGGAAGGCAAGCCGTTTTCTATTGGTACCTTGTGCCATCATGAAACTTTATTGAGAGCTTGGTTTGTTTGGAACCATCCTCTCTTTGGGAGTTTGACATCTTTAATTTACTGTGTATCAATGGATATCTCATTCCTTGATGTATCTTTAATGATATTTTCCAAGTGATGATTTCTCCATTTGGTATCCTTTTCACTTGGCATTTCTTTGTCTTTTGGTTTCGGGTTTTGAAAGTCTTGAGCATGCATGTTTACTTCATGTATTTTATTTGGCTTACTTTCTTTCTTTAACTCAATATATAGGGGAAACTCCACCTAGTCTCAATTTGGATGAGATGTGCATGAAATTCATTTTCATATCTATATGCACATATTTATGTGGAGTTTGTCCTATGTATTGGTGTTTCTAACTATTTGGTCCCAATGAGTTTGGGTACCGTTTAGTTTGTGTTGTTCTTCTAGGAACATTTGGAGATGCATTGGATGCTCGGCTCACTCACAAGGAAGGTGTTGTCACCATGTGCATATTGGAGTTAAGCTAGGATGATCAATGAACTACTATCTACCTTCAATTGGTATCTACTACATCCTTCCAATGGTATCTCGGTAACAAGTATCATCATCTACTTCATGCAAACATTTCTTGCATCAACCTTGTGTAGGTTGTATCATGACTTGTAATTCATTCTTTCTTGTGATACTTGTTTCCTTTCTCAAAGCATCTCAACGATGATCTCATGTTTCTAGTTGTGATGTCTTTGATGGTTGTGTGGTAGGAATTCATTTATATACAATAAGACCATATCTAGCCATGTGCTATGCTTCCAAGCAAATATCTTATTGGTATATGTATGACTTCCTTTTGGATATCTTATTCCTTCATGTTGTAACTATGTCGGGTGTACACCCTTCTTTGTAGACATATATCATCATGATTTTGTCTACCTAGAACCTTATACACCTGAGAGAAATTACATCTCTAGATGATATCCTTTCTTTCACGTCCACCTTGTATTTCTTTTGTTATTTCTTTGGTGGCTCCGTGAAAGATCTTGTCTTGAGTGCGGGTCTTATCTCGTTGCATCTTGATGCACTCTTTTGTGGTGAAGATCTTTTTCCTCATGCTTGTCTTGACGAGGCCTTTGCCATCTTAATTAGTATCCCTCGTCTTGATGAGGCTTTCATTTTCTATCTTCACCATGGGTTGTCACAAGCATAGGTTCTTTATATGCTTATTAGTGAGCTTGTGAACCCGTTTGCTAGTTGTGTGTGGGAATGACATGCCTTGCACTGTGTATCTCATTCTTTCAAGACTATATTGATGCTTAATGCTCATCCGTACATTAGTCTTCTCAAGTGCATTGCATTGACTCACACACATCAGTTTTGGTTGAGCCTATTCTTAGTTGCCTCTATTACATGTTGCTCAACCATGTGCTTGTTGCAAGCGCTAGGCTTTGTTTCCTATATGCTCACTTGCACTGGATGTGAGTTTCTATAGATTTTGAGGGAGCTATGATCCTATTTTGTGCACTTTGTATTTAAATACAAAAATTCTTATGTGTGCACAAATCATGGGGAGCTTCTCTAGTTTCTTTAGAACACTCCTTTGCGCTTATCATAATATCTTTATTCTTGTGGCATGTAGGATCATTGGTCTAGTTGGCTCATTTGATATCCATTGATTGCTTGCTTCAATTGGTATCTTTTGACTTGATTGCTTGTTTCTCTCTTTGTTATGTCTTTGTGGCATATCATTCTTTTGCAATCTTTGGGTCTCAATATAGTTTGTCTTCCTCCAAGTATTTACTGTTGGACATGTGTATTGCATTCCACTCTCTTGTTGAGAAATACACAATTTATGGAGGAACATGTTTTATATTGGCCTTCTAAGCTTTTCACCCATTTTGGCAATCGATGCCAATGGGGGAGAAGTTTCAGAGAGTTTTGTGGAGAAGGTTTCAAAGTTTTCTCCTTGCTTTGGTTTTGTTCTAAGCATTTGCATCTCATTCTCCCGCATCGTTGGTTGTTGCATTGCATTGTGATGCATAATTCCTTATATAAACTCTCTTGAAAGTGATTGTCATCAATTACCAAAATGGGGGAGATTGAAAGAACATGCGGTTCCCCCATGTTTGGTTTTGGTAATTGATGACAATCTCTATGGACTAATGGTTGTCTTGAGTTATATTTTAAGTATTTGTCCATAGGCTTTTCTTGAAGTCCATGTGTTGGTTTCAAGGAGTTTATGAGTTGACCAAGGTGCTATTCAGGAATTATCCAAAGATTGGTCATGTGAGTGTTGAGCTTATTGCAAGCATGTCTTGAAGAAGAAGATTGTGTGATCATTCATGTTTACCTTCAAGACATCATCCAAATGAAGAGAGTTGGAAAGATTCAAGGTTGATCAAGACTAAGTCAAGAGTGAATCAATTGATCAACTCACAAAGCGTAGAAGATGTACCGAGAGGGATCAAGTGATCCCATGGTATGGTAAGCATTGTCCATTGCACTTTGTGTACTAACCCATGGTCTATGTGAGAGTTCTATGTGGGGTTAGGTACATGTCCATGGGCTTGCGTCAAGAGGAAGATATCATACAACCCATGGAAAGGATGGCATCAAGTGGTGATCGTCATCAAGATTGCCATGTGCAAGTTCAAGTGGAGAATCACGAAGAGATCAAGTGCTTGTATCTTGCCATCCATTTTGGTGTCAATGGACTTGTGAAGATGTGCCAAAGAGTGGCTCACCCATAGTGGAGTATGGGGGAGCAATCAACTAGTCTTCATCGAGCGAATGCAATCAAGAAAGGTGGTCCAACTTGAGGGAGTCAAGATCGTCATCATCTAGCTCAAGTGGACTTCGTGCAACGCAAAGGTTTGCCCTTGATAGGTTTTATATTTTACCGGTCTCATGGTGATAGTTTGGAGACCGGGTTATAGGATCGATAGTCGTACTATCAAGGGGGGCTCTCAAGTGAGTAGCTTGATCGTATCGTTCGTCGAGAGCTCAAACCATTGCATCCTTGCATCATGTTTATTGGTTCTTGTTTGATTCTCTTTGTGAGTCTTAGAGCTTATGGTCATCTTGATGACAAGCTTGAGTTCATCGAAAACGGAGTTTGCATGCGTCTTCTATGATGTTTTCGGTGTTGGAGGTTTTACCGGTCGTATCCGAGGAAGGGTTCTCACATTTCTTTTGGGCCTTTTCTCATTTGCTTATTATTGGTATTTATATCAAGATTGTGTTAGCCTTTATCGTTAGCTTTCCAACAAACTTGGTTTTGTTGAATTCGGAGTCCGTTTGTAAAAGTTGTGGTTGTTTTGGTAAACGCTGCAGCGGTACTACCGCGACTAGAGCGGATGTAATTTCTTACTACCGCTCCAGAGCGGTACTACCGCGGCTCCTGAGCGGTAGTACCGCTCCAGAGCAGTACTACCGCGGCTCCTAAGTGGTAGTACCTCTCCGGACCAAAATCTCATGTTTTGCTCAGCGGACGTAGGCACGGAAGTATTCTTTTAGTACCGCTCGCAAGCAGTAGTACCGCTACCATTTGCGGTAGTACCGTGAGGTCGAGTAGTAGTACCGTGAGGACGAGCGGTAGTACCGCTCCGGTAGTTCTACTGGCCTTTTGCCTCCTCGCTGTTGTTTTTCAAAGGGGTACTACCGCCCTAGCGGTAGTACCGCTCCTTGGAGCGGTAGTACCGCTCTATGCGGGCTGTGAGCATAACGGTTGGATTTTTCCCCACCTATAAAAGGGGGTCTTCTTCCCCATTGAACCTAATCCTTTGAGCTCGTGTTCTTCCCCCATTGTTGACCTTGTTCGAGCTTGCTAACTCTCAATCCCTCCATGGATTCTTGCTAGTTTTGAGGGAAAAGAGAGAGGAGATCTAGATCCACATTTCCACCAATCACTTTCTCCTCTAAGTGAGGGGAACCCCTTGGATCTAGATCTTGGAGTTCTTCGTGTTCTTCTTTCTTTCTTCCTCTCATTTTCCTCCCTAGCATTAGTTGCTTTGGTGGGATTTGGGAGAGAAGGACTTGGGCACTCCGTGTGCCCTTGCCATTGCATTTGGTGCATCGGTTTGAGTTCTCCACGGTGATACGTGGAAGTGAAGTTTGAGAAGCTTATTACTCTTGGGTGTTTGGGCACCCTAGAGCTTGTTCCTCTTGGGTGCCTTGGCGCCCTAGACGGTTGGTGGTGTTCGAAGCTCAATCATTGTGGTGTAAAGCTCCGGGCAAGCGTCGGGGTCTCCAATTAGGTTGTGGAGATCGCCCCGAGCAATTTGACGGGTACCGGTGACCGCCCCCAAGGGTTGCCAAAGTGTCGGGTTCGGTGACCGCCCCCAAGGGTCGCCATTTGTACGGGTTCGGTGACCGCCCTCAAGGGTCCCTTAGTGGAATCACGGCATCTTGCATTGTGCGAGGGCGTGAGGAGATTACGGTGGCCCTAGTGGCTTCTTGGGGAGCATTGTGCCTCCACACCGCTCCAAACGAATATTAGCATCTGCGAGGGTGTGAACTTCGGGTTACATCGTCGTCTCCACGTGCCTCGGTTATCTCTTACCCGAGCCCTTTACTTATGCACTTTACTTTGTGATAGCCATATTGTTCTTTGTCATATATCTTGCTATCACATAGTTGCTTTTCTTGCTTAGCATAAGTTGTTGGTGCACATAGGTGAGCCTAGTTGTTTTAGGTTTTGTGCTTGACAAATTAACCGTTAGGTTTATTCCTCATTTGTTCAAGCCTAAACCGTAATTATTTTAATGTGCCTATGCACCCCCCCCCCCTCTAGGCGACATCCTCGATCTTTCACTAGTGCTACCAGCCAGCTAATTAATCCTCGGAAATGCTCTATTCAGTTCGGTGTTTGTTGTGACCAGGGGGACCAACAAGAGGTTCGTGAGGTCCTCCAAATTCAGAGTGAGGCCTTTGAAGCACAATACTTGGGGCTCCCAACCCCAGATGGTCGTATGCATAAGGGAAGATTTCAGAATCTGAATGAGCGAATGCTGAAGCGAATCATGCAATGGAGGGACACCATCTTTCAGGCGGGGAAGGAGACGATGATAAAGGCAGTCAACCAGGCCCTCCCAGCCTATATCATGGGTGTATTTAAGCTGCCATATTCAGTTTGTGATGATCTCACTAGTTTAGTCAGAAACTTCTGGTGGGGTAAAAAACAAGGAAGAAGGAAGGTGCACTGGATTTCTTGGGACAAGATGATTGAACCTAAATGCAGAGTAGGGCTCGGCTTCCATGACTTTCGGCTCTTCAACCAAGCTCTTCTCGCAAGACAAGCTTGGCACCTCATAACGAAGCCGGATTCTCTCTGTGCGAGGGTTTTAAAACCGAAATATTATCCTAATGGTTCCCTAGAGGACATTGTTTTTGTAGGCAATGCATCATCAACATGGCATGGCATACACCACGAACTAGACTCTCTGAAAAAGGGTTAATCTGGCGTATTGGTAATGGAGAAAGCATTCAAATCTGGAGAGACCCGTGACAGCGTGGTGGTAATGGTGGTGGTGGAGCTAGTTCAGCAGGGCTTCGCCAAGCGCTCCTAGAACGAGGACGGAGGAACTACGGAGTAACAGGAGAGAGAGGAACACCAAGGGATTGGTGTGTCCTCTTGGGACGCCCCTCCCCTCTATATATAGGTGGAGGGGCATGGGAAACAACCCCTCCAAGCCCTAGGGCACAACCAAGGGGGAGAGGACTTGGACTCCAAGTCCAATCATATTCCTACTAGCACTCCTTTTTTCCTTCCCTAGCCACATGGGCTTTTGAGGACTTGGTGCGCCTAGCCCAATAAGGCTAGGGCGCCTTCCCTCATGCTATGCTAGCCCTTGGGTCGTGGTGGACCCACTTGTGGACTTCCGGACCCCTCCGGAACCTTCTAGAAGCTTCACGGTACGATAATGAAAAAACTGTATTTTTTCCCAGAACCCAAAATATGACTTCCCATATATAAATCTCTATCTCTCGACCATTTTGAGACTCCTCGTGACATTAGGAATCTCATCCGGGACTCCGAACAACATTCGGTTACAAATCATCAAATATCCAATACTACCCTAGCATTAACGAACGTTAAGCGTGCCACCCTGCGGGTTCGGGAATCATATAGTCATGACCGAGACACCTCTCCGGTCAATAACCAATAGCAGGACCTGGATGCTCATATTGATTCCTACATATTCCACGAAGATCTTTTATCGGTTGAACCACGGTGTCATGGATTCGGTTAATCCCTTATGCAATTTCCTTTGTCCGGTGATATGTTACTTGCCCGAGATTCGATCGTCGTTATCTCCATACCTAGTTCAATCTTGTTACCGGCAAGTCTCTTTATTTGTTCTGTAATACAAGATCCCGTGCCTAACTCATTAGTCACATTGCTTGTATTACCGAGAGGACCCAGGGATATCTCTTCATCACACGGAGTGACAAATCCCAGTCTTGATCCATGACAACCCAATAGATACCTTCGGAGATACTTGTAGAGCACCTTTATGATCACCCAGTTATGAAGTGATGTTTGGATACACATTAAGTATTTCTCCGGTGTCAGGGAGTTGCATGATCTCATGGTTTAAGGAACAGACACGTGACATGATGAAAGTTGTAGTAAATAAACTAAATGATCTGATGCTAAGATTATGATTGGGTCTTGTCCATCACATCATTCTTTCAATGATGTGATCCCGTTATCAAATGGCAACTCATGTCTATGGTTTGGAAACCTTAACCATCTTTGATCAATGAGCTAGTCTAGTAGAGGCATACTAGGGACACAGTCTAGTTTATGTATTCACGCATGTATTTAAGTTTCCAGTCAATACAATTCTAGCATGAACAATAAACATTTATCATGAACGGGAAATATGATAATAACCATTTCATAATTGCCTCTAGGGCATATTTCCAAGAGGAGACTAGATCTGAGGTCTCATGCTTAGTACTAGTACCAACTTAGCAGTGTTATAGTATAGTAGTGGCAATGAGGTGTGGTGCTATGTTGCCGCTGATGAGGACAATGCCTTCGGGGTGTTGTGTTCCTACTTGCAGGCATCATGGTGAAGCTTCGACGCCTCGCTTGTCGGGTGCTCTTCGGGTGAAAGCCTCATATCTAGCTTTTGGACCGGGCAACAATGGTGTCCTTGACGTCGTAAACCTCATTCGAGGCACTGACCATCATTGGTTGTCTCTTGTTTCGTTTGGAGGGCGGTTCGCCAGTATGAGGTTCATGGTTGTGAGTGGTGGTGGCAAGACTTGGTGGAGGCTACACTAGTTCCCTCTTAGTTCGGGTGTTGTTTCTTAAATTGTGCACATTGTTCTCACTGTTCGACCAAGTTTGCGAAAGGCTATGATATTCTTATCTAAAGCCGGGTTACCGAGTTTGCGGTTCACCTCACCTCATTGCCTCTAGATACTCCTCCCCCTTTTTGAGGGTTGCTTGGTCAGACGGCGATGAAAACTTAAGTCCTCCATGTCAGCTGTGTCTATATACAAAATTAGTTTTTGCAAGCGGCATTCTTTCCATCCCCGTAGCGTCTACGGCGTTTCTCCCCTATCATGTCTTTGCAGCAATTTAGCTATTCCATTGTGATATATTCTCACTTTTCGTCTTCTTCTCTTATAACTTCGCCGGTTCCTCCTCTTCTTACTAAATGAAACATTTCGTCAAAAAGAAGATAATGGAGGAAAGTACGCCGTGAGAGTAAAGAGAAGAAAATCGTGAGGCTGAAACCAATCGCATCCGACGGTCCAGGTAGGGCCATGGGAGACGATATGTTCCTACGCCAGCCTCGTTGATCATGCATGCCTATAGGCTCCAAAAATAGCACCGTTTGTGTACGGCGCCTAACGTAAGAAATGAAATGATGGATGTGTATGCATCCTTCCCCTCCTTGATCGAGGAAGATAACACGAAATCGAAATCCTTCCAACTCACTCCATACGGGACGACACCTCAGTCGACCTGGTGAGAGTCCGATCCGCTGCCTGCCATGGCGGAGAAGGTCGCAAACCGCCGGAGGTGAGCTCGAGTGGCGGAGGGGAGTGGAAGGGCGGGGTGTGAAGTATACATCCATCATTTTCCTACGCCAGCCTCGTTGATCATGCATGCCTAGCGGCTCCAAAAATAGCACCGCTTGTATACGGCGCCTAACGTAAGAAATGATGGATGTGTAAGTATGCATCCTTCCCTTCTCGACCGAGCATGATAACACCAAATCGATCGATATCCTTCCAACTCACTCCAGTCGGTTTGATGGACACGTACCACAGACATCGATCGATCACGTCACGTCTGAGTACAGCGAGCTCATCCCCAGGCGAGCCTGTATAAATGGAGGTGCCACTCGCCTCAAGCTCCAGGCCGTCCTCGAGTTCTATCTAGTAGACGACGCAGTGGTGAATTACGAGTGTGCTACCTAACACCACCGCCATGGTGCATCAAGCTCAGGGCCTGCTCGTGCAGGAGGTGGCCGCCGACGGGGAGCTGCCGAGCCGCTACGTGCTCAAGGAGCAGCCGGGCCGCCCGGCCGCCGCCGCCGCCGCACAGCGTGCCGCTCCGTCCATCCCCACCGTGGACGTGAGCCGCCTTGCCGACGCCGACCCCGGCGAGGCCGACAAGCTCCGGTCGGCTCTCGGCTCCTGGGGCCTCTTCGCGGTGACCGGCCACGGCATGACGGACCCGTTCCTCGACGCGATCCTCGGCGCCGCGCGGGGGTTCTTCCACCTGCCGACGGAGGCGAAGCAGGAGTACAGCAACGTGGTCGACGCCGACGGCGGCGGCCGCAAGTTCCAGCCCGAGGGCTACGGCGTCGACCGCGTCGACACCGACGAGCAGGTCCTCGACTGGTGCGACCGGCTCTACCTCCAGGTCCGGCCGGACGACGCGCGGCAGCTCCGCTTCTGGCCGACCCACCCGCCGGACCTCGCCGAGCTCCTCAAAGAGTTCAGCGTCGAGGGCGAGAAGGTGGCCAAGCTCGTCGTCACGGCCATGGCGAGGTGCCTGGGCTTCGAGGATGGGTTCTTCGTGGACAAGGTCGGCGAGCGGATGCCGTCGTACGCGCGGTTCACCTACTACCCGCCCTGCCCGCGCCCGGACCTCGTGCACGGGCTCAAGCCCCACACCGACAACTCCGTGGTCACCGTGCTCCTCCTCGACGAGCAAGTCGGCGGCCTCCAGGTTCTGAAAGACGGCAGCTGGGTCGACGTGCCCGTGCTGGGCGACGGCCGACACCAGCTGCTGGTCGTGGTCGGCGACGAGATGGAGATCATGAGCAACGCGGCGTTCAGGGCGCCGGTACACCGGGTGATGGCGCCGGGGGAGGAGGCGGAGCGGGTGTCGCTGGCGGTGTTCTACCAGCCGGAGCCGGACAAGGTGCTCGAGCCGTCGCCCGAGCTGGTCGACGGGGACCGGCCGGCGATGTACAAAAAGCTCCAGGCCAAGGTCTTCGCCGACGGCTTCTGGGACGCGTTCGCGCTCGGGGAACGCACCATCGACTTCCTCGAGGTCAAGGTCGACGCCGTCGATCCGCCGGCGCCGGCCGTTTCCGGCGCATGATTGTATTGAACTATTGAATCCTCCATGAGCGCTCCATGGATCCATATGTATGCAAATTGCACGCACGGAGTGTTGATTGTATTTGTAGATTATGTGCGTAATTTCCCGCGTGTTCATGTATCGATCGTTTCCTCCATGGGGCGGCATAAATACTTTCAATAATAACTCAATCAATGAGACTTGTATTACTTTTGTAAGGGTCTTTGATTCATAGAAAAGGCGGATGAAAAACAGAAGAATAGGACACCCTTCATATATTTGAATCAAAAAGGAATGACGCATACTAAAAAAATGGAGGAATCTGGTTTTAGTTTCAAAGAAAAATAAAGAAATTTTACAATCCATATAAACCTTTTCCATTCCTATGTATAAACAATAAGGAAAAAACCATAAGTTGTGTAATGACAATCTAGTATTACCTTTGCGTCTGTTTAACTTTGATTTGGCTACGATTTTGGGATTCATATGTTTTTCGATCCATGTGAACCAAGGAGACAATTCCAGCAAAAATCATGTGTTTTCATAATCCCTTTATCTGCACATGCAATCCTAACATATTCCTATTTTTCTCCTATTCCTACGTTTTTGTAATCCCGTGAAACAAAAAAGTCCTAGTATTGTATACTGCTTTTACCATTAAGATGGCCATCCACTTGATGCTCACGCAATTTGAGTTTGGTTCTAGGGGACTGACTCGCGCAATTTGAATACCATGTTACCAACATAATCTTTGATTTGAGTACTGAACTTAGAATATTTTTTCTTTTGCAATTATTGAATAATAAAATACTAGATGGTTGCAGAGGCAGTTGTTCTTGTTTGGCCTTCGTTTTGAAAAAAAAAACTAAGTTGCATAGCAGTAATGCTACACGCAAGGACATATGGTTACAGAATCAACGGACTGTACTTAGGTGTATACCTGGCCATCCACCGGGCCGGGCTGGGCTTCGGGCCCGAGGTAGAAAACTCAGGCTCGAGCCCGGCCTGGCCTGGCCGTTGGGCCTACTTTTCAGGCCCAAGCCCGGCCTGCCACTTCAAAAAAACACCGGGCCTCGGGCCTCTTCAGTAAATGGCAAAAACAGCAGGCCCAGGCTCGGCCCGTCCTAGTCTTCGGGCCTAAAATCTAGGCCCGAGCCCGGCCCGGGAGCAGCATCGGGCCGGACCGGGTCGGGCTGCCCATGGCCAGGACTACTTAGGTGGCACACTGGCACTTTTTTTATTGGAGATTAGGAGTGAGGCGAAGCCCATCCCATAAAAATCAAGGGGGGCGGAGATTGATTAGCGCTATAAGATGCCCGTATTGCTGATGTGTGTCTAGGATTATTGTTGTGTCCTGTAAGGCTGTACCCCGCGTGCGCCAGCCTCTCGTACCGTCGTACGTGGACCTCGGTCCCAAGCACCCTCCGCATCCAAACGCAAAGCAGCCACGGTGCCAAGGACCGGTCCCGACGGCCGGTCGCGTCGCTCGTGTTCCCACATTTTAAACCTTGTATTTGTATACATTGTCGGAATCAGACCTGAACTCCAAATCCCTGAATTCGGCACCCTGTATTCAACGATCCCAGTCAATCTCGACCCTGGGCCTATTTGTCGCACCGGGAAAGGCAAAATCCCGACCGGGATACCTAACTTATCACACTGACTATTCAGACCCACACGTCATATTCGTCTTCTTCCTCTTTTCTTCCCCCTCTCTCACCTGACAATAGATTCATCTAAAAGTCTTCGTACATCAGAAACAACGTGTGTTGTGTGCATGTGTGCTTGGGTCTGGCGTGGGCATGGTAGCTAGAGAGGTGGCTCAGCGGGAGCCGGTGTGCGGCTGTGGCTTGAGAGGAGCAAGCACACAGCTCTACGAACCGCCGATGAGGTGCCCGAGGATGAAAGGAAAAGAGCGCCGATGAGGTGCGGCTGTTGCCGGAGAGGAACGTCAGGGGCGTGGTGTGCAGCTCGATCTCGACGGTGACGAGGCGGCCTACTGTATCTGAGCGGTGTGCAGGTGCGCGGGCCAGTATGGTCTTGCGTGAGCGCGGCGCGGCGCGACGCGCGATGACAACGATGACGCACTGAGCTACGGAGCGGGTGCTGTCCCCACGGCCTGTACAACCGGAATTGCCCACCCTACGCCCCCGCGGCAGCTTGACGTCGAGCTGTACGTCTCGGCCTTTATGGTCAGCACGACGACGGGCAGCGACGGGCGCGCGCGGGTGCTTGGGCTGGCCGCCGGCGTCGATGTTGGCGCAAGCCCGACAACGACGCTCCGACCAGATGCACGTACGAGTCGGCTACAGCCATGTGCTTTCAGCCGAGAGACAAATAGACGATACGCACGTACTCTCACCGCCGCCTTTGCACAGGCACACGCTATGCCTAAGCAGCTGGATGGATTTCCTAGCTACGAAACACAGGCACACGTATGTAGCTAGCTTTGCACCAGCCAACTGCACATATATATATATGCCTGCTGTAGATCGATTGATCGCGTCGGAAAACACGCGACACGGGCACCACTGCCGCTACTTATCTCTTCCCCGTCGTTGGTGAAGACTGGTGTGGTGTGGTGCAGAGTCCTGTCCCGCCGCCGAGGCTGTAGCATGGCTGATGCATGCAAGCGGGCGCGGGCGAAGAGACCGGCTACAGCCGCATCCTCGTGGGACCGGCGTGCCCAGTTTTTCCCTCTTAATGGAGTTACTTACGGGGCTGAGCCGTTCAGTGAAGAAGATAGGTATGACATGTGGGCCAACATGTCAGTGAGGGTAGTGTGGGATCCCGACCGGGATCGCCTTTTTCCTGGTGCGCCAAACAACATCAAACAGATTTTGGGTTGAGATTGACCGGGATCACTGAATACAGGGTACTGGTTTCAGGGAATCAGAGTTCAGGGTTTGATTACGACCACCTCTACGAACTCAAGGTTTAAAACAGACTTCACTCCACCCATGAACGCCCGGGAGCGTTTTCGGTTTTTCTCTCTCGAACAAACAGCCAAACAAGCTGTGAGCCACGACGCATGCAATGCCGCAAAAATCATAAGCATTGCAGCTTGTTTTGGTCCTGGAGATTGCGTAGAGCTCTGTGCTCGGGTGGCGCGGTCCTGACGTGGGTCGGTGGGAGAAGCCGAAGATGACGGGGAATCGGTTGCGCCATTGCGATCCCGCCGTGATCCCAACAGTACCCGATCCTGATCGGCTGCAGAGATTCTACACTATACTAGTTCCTCTGTTCCTAAATATAAGTCTTTTTAGAGATTTTAATAAAAACTACATACAGATGTAGATAGACATATTTTAGAGTGTAAATTCACTTATCTTGCTTTGTATATAATCCGCATTAAAATCTCTAAAAAGATTTATATTTAAAAACGGAGGTAGCAGTATTTTTTCCCAACGACGGCAAGAGCACGTGCTTCGAATTATCTTTGAAGGTAGCCAGCCACAAGACAAATTCCATGTGGTCACTCAATTGAAGTGTATGTGAATTGCCATAAAATAGGTCAAGTGTCTTCCTAAAAAAAAAGGGTCAAGTGTCTGTTCATTTTGGACTTTTGGCTGCCTCCTAGTGGTGTAGCCAGCAATATGGCAAGGTTTGGCTGTTGCCATACCTAACACATACCATGTATATTAGGTCTATATGGTACTTCATTGAAGATTTGAGCTGACACACATATACTAGCAACCTCCGCCACACCAGGAAATTGTTCCTACATCCACCACTGCTGCCTCCTCCAGACAGTGTGTGGCCTGCAGTCCATCGATGCCCACGTGCAGTAACTTCGGGGACAAGTAGAGAGTTCAGATCAAAAATCAAGCTGGATTGAAAATGGACAGATTTGACGCTTCTTTCAAACTTTGACATAAAATGAACTGGATTTAAAAGTATTTAAAAAATGACCATTATTCATGCCGCCCCGAGCTAGGGCGCCAAGCTAGATGGCATCACCCCTTGGCCTGGTGCGCCATGCGGAATGGCGTGACTGATGCCTCTACCTAGGTCATCATTGCTATCTAGCATGGCGCCCCAGCCCCGAGCATCATGAAAAAGGTCATTTATCGAAACATTTTCAGACCTGATACATTTTGTGCTAAAGTTGCATAAAAGGGTCAACTCTGTACATGTGCACCAACACGAAGACATATAGTAAACCACCAATTCCGCGGAGCCATGATTCAAGAGGAATTACATGCGAAAGAAAATTTGTTCACTATTTCGCATCAAGTTTTCGGCGTCTCGTCCATGGCCTCAAGGCGTTTGTCATGTTACATTTTAGTTATAGTTTTTTCCTTTTCAAATTTCGTACTGCCCATAGGCGCCGACCAGAAACACTTATCTTTACTCGCTGAACTGAATGAAAAATGGGGTTGATCAGCTAAACAAGTTGTGATTGGTCTGGTTTGAAGATTGTGTGGAACTCCATTCTTGGGTGGCACGATCCTGCCGTATCTGTCCGCACCGGTGGCAGAAGCAAATATGATTGGAATCGGGTTGCCCGATCGCGATCCTGCCGTGATCCGAACAGTACCGATCGTGATCGGCTCTGGAGATACGGATGGCACGGACTACAGACGGGCCATCGAGAAATTCTACACTATTTCCAAGGATGGCCATGCACGTGCTTGGATATTTTAACCTACGCACTGCCCAGTGTCAGTGTAGTGGATTTTGAAGATTGCCAGCCACCCATGTGGTCAGTCAACTGAAGAGTCAGTCGCTGTAAATGAAAACAAAATCCACATACCAAGCTTCCTGTTCGTTTTGGTTGGCATCCTCCAGGTAGCCTGATTCCATCGATGCCCACGTACCAATCGTCGAGGCAGACGGAGTATTCAGATCAAAGATGGACTGGAGCGATGTCCACGACGACACGTATGGTGAACCACAAACTCCGTGGACCCAATTTTCGTGTGAAATTCACATGGTCCAGGGGCATTTTGTTCACAAGTTTGCATGAAGTTTGGGGGAATGCGTCCATGGCAGCAAAGAAGATGGAGGGTTGACTTGAAGAAGTCGCTGGACTATATGGCGACGTCCATGAAAACTGAAATGGTTATACAATCGGGTCAGGTTGTTTATCTACAGTTTGTGCTAACTGTGAAGTATGTTGGAAACATTTTTTCGATAAAGAGCAACTTTATTAACTCAAAATGTAGTATCGAGCAGATACAAAGCATTATAAGCGACACCTGGCCTTTGCATAGCTAGGATGCACATAGTCCAATACCAAAAATTTGAAAACATAAAGCCGCAAGAGAATGTTTCATCTCACAGTAGTTTCTTCATATATTTCTTTCATTCATTCATTCACATTGACTGACTGCTATAGGTGCGTACAAAATCGCTAATGTACAAAAACACCTTTTCATCAGAACGCCCAATCAGAAGGAGGGCGGCTGGTCCTTCCGCTCATCGGATGGAACAAACTTTCTTTGGAAGACGTCGACACAGATATCACGTTGGTGACAAACAAACAAACATGTCATAGTTTTCCTAAATATTTTACAGATGAACGTCTACCTTGTACGTAACAGCTGAGGCAACAAACAGGGTCATCATCAACATAAGTTGCATTAAGCCCCATCATCCATGAACCAACTGATATGTCGTCATGCGCATTGCTGTGCAGCAATGTGCTGCGTATTGACAACAAAGAGAGAGTTAGCTGAATCGGAGCTTGGAAGTAGGAAACCTAGTTTGTGGAAGTAGAAAGACCCAAAATTGATAGGCTTTCGTCTTTAAGCACGTAGCAAGTGCTAGTAGCATCTATCGCCCACCTTTCGATAATGGAATACCAAAAAAAAATGTTTTGTATGTGTGAATTAGCTTGTAATAGCATGTCAACGAATGAGTTCTTATCAAGTGCCCTACAGTCGTGCGATAGATTATTATTCCGTTAAAAGATAAATATATCAAATGATGAATTAGCATGTGATAACACATGGGCATGTCCTAAGGAAATTACATATGTGAGAATAAAGTGAAGCAAGAAAACCAATTGAGCTTCTGATCAACCAAGAAAACTATTTGATCCTCTGATCGACCAAAAAAGACTTGACCTAATTGCAACATTCAGACTGCTAACCCTACTGATGCATATAACATTGAGCAAACTCAAAATCTCAGGAGATGACACACACTGCCATTGCTATGAGCTAGGGATGCAAATTGATGGCCCATAGGGCACCCTGTGACCCTATCTAGTTCATTCAAATGAACTAAAAGATGCAAAAGCGCAACTTGGTTTGTGTTGATAAAAGATGGTTCAACATAGGACTTAATATGAGCAAAATACACACCAATTACCTGTTGATGTTGATGTAGCGAGCCAAATTGTTCTGAGAGGATAAATAAAGAACCAGCATGGCAAAAGTACCCAAGGATTAAAAATCAAGCAATGAAAATCAAAAGCGAGAACCTAAAGAATGAATAGGGTAAAGAAAGTTATTTCATCAGGAAAAAAAAAACCTGATATGTGTGTCCATATCAGAACATCATTAGAACACCACCACTATCAGAAGCCAGACCGATCCTTCATCGTCGCAACTCTGTTTTTAACTTCAAAGTTTGACACAACTCTGTTATTGGTTTTATTTTCATTTTCTTGTAGCAATGTTTTTTGTCAATAAACTAACATCTATGTTCAAACCGAACGCATTTAAGCATGTTAGGTTGTATACACTATTTGAGGGCTTGCCTTAAACCAATATGCTACTTCTACGTCATCATTCATCTCACAATGTTATACTCATTCCTCCCACAACGTCGTCATCACTCAGTCCCCTTCATCATCACTTTTTAATCGCCATGACGGTTAACATCGAGATCCTTGTTTCTACCTTCTCATCATGCCGCATAAGAAGGTGTACAAGTCTCGGGAAAGGGATACAGACATTGTTGGAAATAATGCATTGACGCATGTATTGGTTCAGAGAATTCCAAGTCTGGTGCTTGAGCATATCTTGTCACGTTACAAACTGCATGCAGTACGTGATCAACTACCCGTTTGGCCGCTGTAGCTCCTCCCGAGTCTTCAGCTAGAACGTGCACCCTATCCTACCTTTCCTCCCTATTCTCCTGCGTCCAATAAGTGTATTGCGCTCCACTCGGCAAGACATTTAATCGAATCGTTATTGGTTGGACTGCTTCATGGATAATCCCTATAAAGGGCAGAGAGTATTGGGAGATAAAACAATACATCTCCATCTTCTTCCCGGTACACCACAAGTGTTGAGCCGCCTTTTGAAAGAAGCCGGTCGGGATGTTCGTCGTGCAACGGCAGTCCGGTGAGCGGTGTCTCCGTGACTCCAGCCACATCCTTCGACCTTGCATGGGGGCGGTATAGAGTTTTCTAGGTGCGTTCGCGCGACCGCTTCTTCCTTGACATCCTCGACGACATCGTCTCCGGTGACCGCTGCTTCCTCCTCGATGAGATCGTCTCCGACAAACTTCATTTATGATAACCAGTGCAAGGACATCTAGTCTGTAAGTTGCATCTTGCCTTTGCTCGTACTACATTAATCTGTGTATTCTCTAGCTGCTTCCATACCAGGTTCATCTAGTGTTTTAGAGTTTGTTCTATTGTTCCTGGCGCTATTGTGTTTAGCCATGACTTTTGTGTGTGGTAGCTTCTGTGTCACTCTGTTAATCTACATGTACTACTGCACTAGCGTGGTAGACAGTCCTAGCACTTCATGCTATTCTTTTATTTGCTTGCTAATTATACATGGATGGCTGCTATCAATCTGGTCATTACTGAAACTAGGATGCATGTTTATGAAGAAAGCTATGTGCATGCTTAATCACATTCTATACGTACTAATTAGAGGAATTAAATTAATGACAAATTGTATACTGTTTGTAACAGAAACAACACCGCGGTGGGCTATCCGACGGAGCAAATGATGGAAGTGGAAGAGACAGTGGGCTCCATTTGTGCGATCACGGGTCATCCCTTCTCACATTTTTATACTAAATACTTTTATTTTGTGATAACTTACTTTGTTAAAAATACATGTCATTTTGTATTCATACACCCTTCAACATATTGTTTTTAATAGTATTTAGGGTTTAACCAACAAAAATAACATTGCAATCTGGAACACATATATTAAGGTGTAATTAAGTTAATATTGTTTCATCTTTTTAATTTAGTTTGCCATATAGAAGAAAATCTTCCGTTGCCAAATTTATATCTAAGAAAGCCAAAATAATCAAGTTGCCCTCATAGGTTATGCACTTATATGTGTGATTTATCTACAAAGTTCTTAAAATTTACACGACTTTTTTGTAAGTCAAATATCTACAGAAGTTGTAGAGAGTGTTATAATTTATTAATTTAACAAATGATTTTGAGAGGTTTCTAGAGTATAAGGTATCAAGTTTAGGTGTGATCACTGCACGTATGAGGATATTTAAAGCCTCCTTTACACTTTAGAGCTAGACCCGCCTTAAGAGAGGCATGTAGTCCTTGTAGATTTGGCGCTACGATCCTATAGAACAGATCATGTTCAAGTAAGGTTGTAGTCCTGGTAGATTCTTTGCAACTGCATTGAGCTTATATCTCCACTGTAACCTCCATATGCACATTGCCCATCTTCTATAAAAAATATATGTCACAGTAGAGGATTTCACTACTCATTTTGTCTTCCCAAAAAGAGTTTACGTGTGAAAGATAGAATTTTATATGACCAGGCGACAAAAGACTATTTCTCCCAAATCTCCGTACTTGGTGTAGAGACCATATTGTTTTGTACTAGCATGCATTATTATTCGGAATACAAATTGTGTATGTTGTAATGTTGCTTGTTTGGTTTATATTTTTAGTTACACAAGCAACTAGTGTAAACATATTAAATTGTGTACTCAACCCGGAGATATAAGCAACTTAACCTCTCTCAAATTAGCTCAAAGAAAGCTTATACATATAGGCCCATATCGTAGAGTTTCGGCACCCGAGCTCAAATGAGCTCGGGTGAACAGTAAAAGCAAAACTAAATCAAAAAAAATCCAAAAAAATCCAAAAAAATCCAAATTTTTTTGGGGAGAAACATTGACAAAAGTTTTAAGTGCTTGCAAAAATTCTTCATGAAATCACATTTCTAGAAGGCGTGGCCAAAAAAAACAAAATCGGTACTCTGAAAATGTGATTTCAAAAGCATGTTGGAGCACTGAATTTGTTTTTTTGCCACGCCTTACAGGAATGTGATTTCATGATGAATTTTTGCAAGCACTTAGAACTTTTGTCAATGTTTCTCTCAAAAAAAAAAGGAATTTTTTGAATTTTTTTTCGATTTTATTGTTCACCAAGCTCAAATGAGCTCGGGAGCGGAAAGGCACTTTCGCCCATATCTCCGTATTGGTGCCCATGCTGGTACCCTTATGCTTTTTTCTTTTCGGGGAACAGAACAGAGATCTTTAGTGCTCGGGAAAATGAATGTAAAATGGGGTTACGATCAGCTAGACGAGTAGCGGTTGGTCTGGTCCAGAAGCTTGTGTGGAGCTCTGCTCTTTTTTTTTTTTTTTTTTTTTTTGTGGAGCTCTGCTCTTTGGGTGGCACGATACTGACGCATCTGTGCACACCGGCCGCAGAAGCACATATGATTGGAATCGGGTTGCGCGATCGCGATCTGCCTGCCGTGATCTGAACTGTACTACTTATCGTGATCGACTCTGGAGATAGAGTGACAGGGACTGATGTGCATGTGCATCGATAAATTCTACAGTATTTCCAAGGGTGGGAGGAGCACGTGCTTGGATATTTTACCTGCGCAAGGTCGAGCGTCAGGATATTGGATTTTGAAGATTGCCAACCACATATTCCATTCCATGTGGTCAGTCAATTGAAGTGTCAGTTGACGTAAAAATAGGTATAGCGTCAGTTAGTCAGGGGTAATATTCTTCCTCTTAGGGCTCATTTGGTTGCGTGGGTTCCCTCGGGATCCCCGCGTTTTTTCAGGGCCCGAAATCCACATGGAGACCCTCGACTGGGAAAACAGCCTCGTCATTTGGTCGACCCGTTCGACGGGGTGTGCCTGCCCGAACCCTGCCCTTTCCCCGGGAAAAGGTCCCACACCTCCACACTCGTGGAAAATCCTCCCGTCGTTTCCCTCGTGCGATCTGATCTCCGTTGCCTCGCTCTCCCTCCCTCGCCCGTGCCTTCCATCCCTCTCTTCCCCTCCCCTGTACCAACAAATGAGAAGAATATCTCTCCCGTGGAAAAGGAAGGGAATTACGTGTGCTCCTGAAATTCCCCCGACGGGATGTAGTACCCTGGGGCGTTCTTCCCTGAGTCACCAAACAAAGCCTTAGTTTTGGCTGGCCTCCTCCAGGTAGCATGTGGCCAGCACCCCATGGATGCCCACGTTCCAATAGTCTCGTTCCAATAGTCTCCGACAAACTTTGGATTGAGATCAGAGATGACCAAGCGGATTTATGTCGAGGGAGACATACATGGTGAACAACAAACCCTGTGGGTCCAACTTTCATGCAAGATTTTCGGTGTCCACAACAAAGGGATGGACATTTTGTTCACTACTCCCTCCGTTCCTAAATATAAGTCTTTTTAGAGATTTCAATATGAATTACATATAGTAGATGTATATAGACGTAGTTTAAAGTGTAGATTCACTCATTTTTCTTGGTACGTAGTCCATATTGGAATCTCTAAAATGACTTATAGTATTTAGGAACGGAGGGAGTAGTTTGCATGCAATTCGGGGAATTCGTTCATGGAAGCAAAGAAGATGGAGGGTTGACCTGAAGAAGGCGATGGACTATATGGCGAAGCCCATGAAAACAGAAATGCATACACAGTCGAGTCAGGCTGTTCTACTACACTCTGTGTTAACTGTGAATGAAGTATGCTGGTAGCATAAAGCCGTAAAAGAATGTTTTCATCTCAAAGTAGTTTCTTCATATATTTCTTTCATTCATTCAATCATTCACATAGGCTGCCTGCTATAGGTGTGTACAAAATGGCTAATGTACAAAAACACCTCTTCATCAGGACACCACCATCAGAAGGGGGGCGGCTGGTCCTTCCGCTCATCCGAAGGAACATACTTTCTCTGGAAGACGATAACACAGATAGAGCGTTAGAGACAAACAAACAAACAAACAAACACGTCGTAATTTCCCTAAGGAAAATATTTTAGCAATGAACGTCTACCTTGTACCGGACTGAGGCAACACAGACGGTCGTCATCAACGTAAGTGGCATTAAGCCCCATCATCCATGAACCAACTGATATGTCATCATGCGCATAGCTCTGCAGCGATGCACTGCATATTGACAACAATAAAAGAGTTAGCCAAATCGGAGCTTGGAAGTAGGAACCCTGGTTTGTGGAAGTACAAAGACCCAAAAATGATAGGTCTTGGTCTTTAAGCACGCAGCAATTGCTAGCAGCATCTATCGCACAACTTTTAAGAATGGAATGCCAAATATAATTATAGTATCTTAAAAGAAATTGTTTTATGTGTCAGCTAGCCAGTAATAGCATGTCAACAAATGAGTTCTTCTCAAATGCCTATAGTCAGTGCGATAAATGATTATTTCATTAACAGCACAATATATCAAAATGATGGATTAACACGTGATAACACATGGGCATGTCCTAAGGAAATTACATATGTGAAATAAAATAACCAAGAAAACTAAGTGAGCTTCTGATCAACCAAGAAAACCAAATGAGCTTTTGATCGACCAAGAAAGACTTGACGTATTGCAACACTCAAACTGCTGATCCCACTAACGTATATAACATTGAGCAAACTCAAAATCTCAGGAAACGACACACACTGCCAATGCTCTGAGCTATGGATGCAAATTGATGGCCCATAGGGTGCCCTCTGACCCTATCTAGTTCAATCAAATGAACTAAAAATTCTAAAACAGCAACATGGTTTGTGTTGATAAAAATGGTTCAGCGTAGGACTAACTATAAATATAAATACACACAATTACCTGTTTATGTTGATGTAGCGAGCCAAATTGTTTGAGAGGATAAATAAAGAACCAGCAGCATGGCGAAAATACCTGAGAATTAAAAATCAAGCAATGAAAAGCAAGAACCTAGAGAATGGACATAGAAGGTTATTGCATCAGGCAGATAGGAGTTTAAAGGCTAAGCATGTCCAATTACTGAAAATAACAAGCATATAACTGAATCTCAGCAATTACAATTTACAAGCACATGACGCAAAATGAACTGCAACTTAATGTCCATTACAGGTCTATTCAGTTTAAATATGTGGCAGAATAGAATCCACAAGATCAGCGAGACCTAGTCCCAGAACATAGTAAAAAAATAGCATTATTTCATCTAGACATTATTTCAGCCGGTTGAAATGCTTTAGGTCCGTATGCGCATTACATTCAGTCATCCAGATCCTCAGGGATAAAATGAGGTCAGATTTTTCTGATCAACATTCACACACCAAGTTTCAATACTGACTTTAGACACAGAGTTATTAACAATCATCTAACATTATGCTACTAAGACGCAGCTAGGCTAACTTCCAAATGGCAAGAACCAGGCATGAACTGCACAAAAAGGCGCTGATTAGACACATATGAACATGCCAGGCTACTTACGTCCTTGAATCTCCAAATTTCCACCATTCAGGTTCATACCACTGTTGCTCCCTGAAATTGAAATTGACATCAATACTTTCTTACTGATTGATAAACCAAAGCACAAAAGAACGCTACATTCAAACTACAATATCGCTCAGATGTAAGCATGAAGGCGGTGCAATTACGAATGTACTACACACTTTATTTTCAAGTCATGTAATAGGAGCACCTATGGACTATGGTTACTAGATGTCCCTTGATTAGAGCTCAATGTGCTCCACTGTGTCCATAACATAGGAAGGGTGTCAGCATGGAAAGATCAATCCAGAATTAAACCCCAAAAGTAAAAGCTGCTTCCACTCATGAATGGATGGTCTAGTTGGAGTTAAATAGATGCCATCTGTGTTGTCTGAATACAAAATGATGATGATGATAATAGGCAAGAAAGCACTTACTCTTCACTAACGACAGCTCCTGATTTCATGCAGCCCATGTACAACCCTTGGCTACCTCGACGGGCGTTAAGCATCTCAATTAACCCAGCTAATGGACAATAGCAAGGAGTCAGGGAAAGAGAAGCTGAGATCAATTGATCAGAAATAGGGAAAAACAGTTTTACAGACAAAAACTGAAATCCAAAATTACCCAAGTCAAGATTAATGTTATCGTCAATCTTGACGTAGAACTCTGCATCCCAAGCTTCTATTGCTGCACTGAAGAAAAACTTAACTTTTTTAGGTAATTCCTCTGCAGCTTCCTCGTGACTTTCCTGAATGGTCATTGATTGGCTTAGAACAAGGTGCATTAATTCCAAGGTTTGACAAACGAACATCAGAAAAAATGATTTAGTGGTCCTCTCAAGCTATATGAATTTCATTGTTACTGCAGGATCATCAATGATTGAAATGAAAATGATTCTCAAGGATGCAATGTAGTCTTTCATGCTATCAAGGTAAAATTCGTATGCGCATCGTACCACAAATAGTGAAGTTCTGAAGGTAAATTGAGAAGAACTGGTATATTAGATATTAAGTTATTAACCGAGCCTTACCAGAATCAAGAAATCGTTTGTCTTTCTGCTTTCTTCGTTAATATTACGGTCCAAGCTATCACCTCGATTAGGACTGCAGTGTCCAAAAACTAAATTTCAGCCAGAGGAAACACACTGACGCACAACAAGGGGACATGTTAATTTAATACAAACAGAAAAATGAGAATGACATGGATGGAATCTAACTCAGATCTTAGCACAACTGAAAGGTATAGTCGAAGAACAAAACCTCCGGCCAATAACAAAACGAATAACCACACCCTTTTCCTCAAGCGTCTTCAAAGCATCACCTGAAATTTACAGTGAGGTGGAAGAACAGAGTTATCCTATGAGTGAAGGGGATCCTGGTTTACGTTCAGCAATTAGAATTAGAATGCCAAGATTAGGTAGCCCTAGTTTAATCGATTGTAATTACATTACGAAAAATATAAGTTCAGTCATTTGGTAACTAGCATCAACCTACAGTCCCAAAGCAGTGCAGTTCCAATAACAGTTGTTCTCTTCAACTAATCAGTGTGTTGTGATCAACTGGTCACTGTTATCCTATGAGTGAATGGGGTCCTGGTTTATGTACAGCAATTACAATTAGAAAGCCAAAAACTAAATTAGAGCCCTAGTTTAGTTTATGTTCATCAATTGTAGTTACATTCCGAAAAATATAAGTCCAGTCAATTGTAGTTCAATCACAGGTATTCTCTTCAGCTAGTCAGTGTTCTGAGTTCAACTGGTCAGCGTTATCAGGGGTGGGTTGATTCTGCTTATCGAGAAGAGTAGTACAAAATGAACAAGAAGAGCAAACCTCTGGGCATCCAGGAGCCACGGAAGGTGTTCCTCTTGAGCCGGGAGCCAAAGCCGGTGTAAACTCCAATGACCGCGAGGAACTTCTTCCGGTCGGAACCCCCAGTGCCGGCACCAGTCCCGTTCCCCCACAAGTAGCCTTCGCTCTTGGCCTTGGCAATGTCCATCTCCGCCTCGGCGATCTTCCTCCCAATCCCACTGCCACCAAACAACCCATTTGGAATCAACAAACCGGACGAAGCCATACCAGAAAATCTCAGTGGAGAACCGAGAAATTACGTGCATCCGAGGTCCCTCAGCTTGTCGTCCACCGAGATCTCCTTGGGGAGCTGCGATTAAGCGCCTCCGTCAGGGGAAATCGAGAAGATAAAAACGAGAGGTGGGCGGGGAGGGGAGGGGAGGGGGGGAGGGGAGATCCGCACACTGCCGGTGCTCTTCTCGAGGAGGCCGGAGAGGATGGCCCGGGTCTGCGCGTCCTGCCATAGCCTGCGGACGAGTCGAGGGAGGATCAGGGCTGCTGGGCGGAGGGGAGATCTGGGGAGGAGGGGGAGCGTACCGGCCGGCGACGTACACCCAGGCGAGGCAGGCGAGGAAGGCCATGACGAGGGGGACCCTGCCGGCGGAGGCGGCGGCGGCGGAGGAGGAGGGCGGGGGCTTGAAGCGGCGGTTGTCGCGCCGCATGGCGCTGGCCAGCGTCTCCATGGATGGCGGCGATCTCCTCCGACGGCTCCGACCGAGCCCACCTGAAAAGCGAACACTCCCACACCCTGTTTTGCTCTGCCGATGGGGCAAAAATTGAAATACGTACAGAAAATTGAAGGGCAACTTATTATACCATCACAATGGACCGCAGAAGACCAAAGCCGGGCCAGGCCTGCCTGCGCCTGGCCCGACTATGCAATCCGAAAGGAAAAATGAGACTCATTATTTAGACCATCTTCAGCAGCTTCCTTTTTCGCGGATACACAAAGATTGCGTATCTTTTCATTGATTGAATATCTTACGGCATGGGATTACATTCACTCACTGAGCCATGTGCACATGAAGGCATTGTAGTGAGCACGGAGCGGGATGATGATCCCGGTGGCACCGGCCTTGGCCCATAGCGCTCTCCTAATAAACGCACGTATAGTGCAGTGGCGAAGCCACATTTTGGCTGTGTATAGTAGCTTGACTACATAGGTATTTAGGTCAAGACTGCTACAGGTGTACACCACCGCTGAACATTGCAAATTTCTGAAAATTAAATACAAAGACCCACTTATCATATGTTTGGGCCTCATGAGGCTGACTTAGCAAGGTCGGCCTCGGGAAGCTGACGAGGATCATTTAGTCGGGCCGGCCTACGATCATGCATGCCCGACACGTAACCAGCCTGGCCCGACACGCGACAAAACGGGCCGTGTCTGGCACATGGCACGCCATGTGTCATGCTCGTCCGTCGAGGTGAAGCCTGCGGGCCGGCATGACATGACCCGTCTATGTTTTTTTTTACAAAGTTATTGGCTCGAAAGACAAAAAAGGATCCCAAAAACAGTTTTTTTAGATGTGACCCCAAAAACAGCTCAAAAGGCTGAAAAGCACACGGACCGGCACGGCATGGCCCGTTTAAAACCCGCCACGGGCTGTGCCGGGCCAGGCCCGTTTGGGCGCGTGCCATGCCCTGCCCGGGCCGGCCTGTTGGCCACCTATCTACTACTCCACAGTCCACAGTCTCCCCTAAAAAAAATCTACTCCACAGTCCACACCCCCACACCACATCCAGTCCGACGACAACATGGCCCGCCGCCGCCGCGCTCGCCCCGCCTCGCCACCGGCGGCGCTGGAAGACGAAGACCTCCTACGGAAGATTTTCCTTCTCCTCCCGCCTCAGCCCTCCTCCCTTCCCCGCGTCTCCGCCGTCTGCAAGCAATGGCGCGGCGTCGTCACCGACCCCCGATTCCTCCGCGGCTTCCGCGACCACCACCAGAAACCTCCAGTCCTCGGCCTCGTCATGAGATACAACGGGGAGCCGTTCTTCAGGTCCAGCCTCAGCTCTCCAGATCTCGTCCCGCACGAGCGTTTCTTTCCCCCAGACATCCTCAACCTCTACATGGAGCTGATTGGCTGCCGCCATGGACGCGTCCTCTTCTTCGACCGGTGGCTGCTTGAGTTCTTGGTGTGGGACCCCGCCACTGGATGCCGCCGCTATGTGGCCGTCCCACCAATGTTCGATGACAATGAGATTATCGTCTGGAATGGCGCCGTGCTTTGCGCTGCCGGCGACGAGGATCACGTCCATGGGGATTGCCACTCGAGCCCCTTTCAGGTGATTTTGATAGGTATCCACAGCGACAATAATCGAGCGTTTGCCTCGGTCTACTCATCGGAGGCCGGAACATGGGGCGAGCTCATCTCAACAGCAGCCATTCGTAATATGTATGACCTGAACGGTCCTGGTACCCTCGTTGGGGATTCTGTTTATTGGGTGTTTGATGACTATGGTGATGGCATACTTAGATTTGATTTAGATAGGCACAGCCTCTCTAATATCGAGATGCCGGATTTGGAGTATTATAGCCGCCCGAACAGCTTTAAGATCTTGCGGGCAGGTGATGACAGTGTTGGCCTTGCTATTTTGGAATACCAAAAATTCCAAATGTGGGAGAGGAAGGTTAGCTGTGATGATGTTGCCGGATGGATGCTGCAGAAGACCTTTCAGATGAACACGATCCTTGGTTTGGGGCCTATGGGAGGAAGGGATAATCTGATGTTGGGGTATGATGAAGATGATCATGAAATTTATGTAAGGACAGATATTGGTGTCTGCATCATTCAACTTGAGACAATGCAATTCAGGAATCTTGGCAAAGATAATTTCACGACCACGGCATATTATCCCTACAAAAGTTTCTACACTGCAGGTATTTCACTCTACATTTCCTGAAAACACAATCATGGAAATAACCAAATTATTTTCTGCACTTGGTTGCTGGAATACCTCTATTGTGGCAAAGAAGTGTTTGTTAACTGATAACTTTACTTTATCATGGCACTTAGATATTGTCATCATCGGAGAGAGAAAGCACTTTCAAGTAATTTATTCTATGACCTTGTACATAAAACCATTACAGAATCTGGCAAAATCGTTAAAATACATACAAAGCTTATTGCTTTCTTTCTATACATACATTATACAGTGGTTGTGTCCATTCTGTAGCAATATTACATATCTTTTGAGGATGGGCTGCATATGACAGATGTAAATTTGCAAGATACAACCTAAAATTAAGTTTAAACTCTGATGCTCTGATATTACAAATAAGCAATTTAGTGGGCTGTTTGGCCCATTTCGAAGCATTTGTAATACAAATAAACTTTTATGTAATAATTAGCTCATTTTTATCTTATGTTGAAGAGACCTGCTACAAGTCTAACTGTAAGCCTTTCGGCGTTCATATCTTAGATAATTCTTTCTGACGTTGACCTTTCAATTGTTCAATCTGGTGTCTTCCTGTCATTATCCAAAGAGGTTCATTTATTTTTTATTGGCATTTTCTGTTTCTCAGTTGTCCAATCTCGTGTGCCTTCTGTCATTTTCACATCTTTCATACCTTGTGGTGTTTCAATGTTCATCCTTCGGACAGATTACTGACTTAGTGTGTGTGAGTAAAAAGCGTTCCTAACCGGCTACTGCTGGTTTTTGGCCATACCTGTAGGTAACATTTTTTAAAAATCTGGTGTTTGTGTTATTTTGAGCTAGTTTTCGCTATTTAATGTACGTAATGCATAAGACACAAACATTGATTAAACTTACTAGCACATGGGTTCACATCCCACGAGTCATGGCCTTACAGTGTCACACCAATAATGTTTTTGTATCATATATGTAAAAAGCTTATCACCTATTCACACTCAGACTCAAGATTCTGAGGTCTGAGTTCATCCTCTTGGCATCTTCTTAGTCTTCCCTCGTCGCTTCCTTTTCCATTTTCAATCTGACATCAGTTCTCCCTGCTAGTGAGTGACTTGTCCGTATGCGAAAGAAGAGTTGGTGGCATACCCAGACCTCTGATGAAGGATGCCAGCATCATGTTTCCTGCTTCAAGGGGAGTAGGAGCGGCAGGAGACAATGTTGCAGCTGCCTCGACTGGAACCGCAGCGGAAGGAGGTAAGATACATGTATCTTCATTTATGTGTCTATAACCAGTTAGACATTGGCCACTTGGGACTTGGGGTATATCAACTAATAGAAGATTTGTGGGTTTCCATTAACAATATCCTTAATGTAGAATGCTTGCACCTGCTGCCCTGCACGTTTGTTAATAACTCATTTCATGGAAAGTTTGCAAAAAACCTATATGTGCAGCCATGACATGTGGTTGAATCATTTATTCTTGTCGCCCCACAGATACGTTAGACAAGACACACAACAGAGTTCAAGGAATTGATACAGGTCTTGTGCCAAGCCGGTTACTGACACAAACTCGAATTGACGTAATATTCAAGAAAGAGATGGAGACGAGATCAAAACTCAGCAAAGCTTGGGCAAAATGGTTTCGCAGCAATGGTGTTCCAGAAAGTAAAGCAGACTGCCCACACTTCCGCAGCGCGATGAAGTTAACACGGCAGCTAGGTACCCGATTGCCTGTTCCTACAGGCGACGAGCTAGGTGACATAAATCTGGACGCCGAGGAAGAACTTCCTTAAGTAGACGCGAATGTTAACCACTTGTCCATGGGCTGATGACTCATGCCTTTTTGTCCTAAGTGTGTAGGGTTGGTTAAGTACTGCCTCATGAACTGTGCTTAGTTCTTCTGAGCCTTGGTTGTTTATGAACTTCTATCTGGTGATGTTGAGTTGGTGATGCATCATTTTGCTAGTTTCGTCAAGTTTGGTGAAGGAACAGCTTTATTGTCAACTAAGTACAAGTAGGTGTTCATAATTTTGTTTTTATTTTGATCTTCTTGCGGGTGATGAAGCTATTGGTTATTGTGCTTGTCTCGGTCACTTGATTGTTGCATGTCACTGGGCGCTGGCGGTGTGTGAATTATCATGTGAAATATTTGTTGTTACATCGTCTGGGAAGTTCTGGAATCTTGATAGATTCTGATTTAAGCTTCAGATTTATGTTCTTATCTTCTTTCAGTCCCAGTGTGTCTTCCTGTACCGGAGATACCATATATAAACTACGACAAAGTAATCATTTTTTGTATACAATGCCATTCGGTGTCTCTCTTTCATTGTACGATATATATTATATAGATTGGAACAACTTGTTGCACAGAAGGGAAATGTCAACCGGCTAATGATATAATATTATCATGTATAAGTTTCATTGGATTTTATGTGAATAATATAGACAGTGGATTTATGTGAATAATAGGCACATTTATCATTTTCCAAGCACCAGCTTTTGAGTTAAGGTACAGTTTCCTACTTCTTGCCATTTTATCCAAATCTAACTATTGTGAAGTTGATTACCAAATATTGCTGTTCTGGCTATCAGCAAAAACTTGTGTTCATCATCATTCAGGCATACTATTGACATGTATTTTAGACAAATCTCTAGCAGGATGGAGATTCAGCAACACTAAAGCTACGAAATTTCTTAAATTACCAAGCCATAAGCTGTAATTAGAGCATGTCTAACAGAGCCCTCAAAACTCAACCTTCAAAACCAGTTTGAGGGCTGAGAAAATGTCGTTTTGAAGGCCGAAAATCCCTGGCGCAGATCAGTGCCCTCAAACCAACCCGGGTTGGTTTCAGGGCACTGATCTGTGCCCCGGCCTTCAAACCCTCAAAACTGGACAGAAACATAAATCACTTCAAATTTGCAAATGATCATCATCACAAACATGAAACAAACTTGCAAATCATCATCATCACATAGTAAATCCCATGGACATCATAGCAAAATATACAACGTGCAAATGATCATCATCACATAGTCATCAGAGACATCATTTGCAAAACATAAAACATACGAACAACTTCAAGCACCGGTGAAGTTGTCCACACCTCCATCGCCTCCACCACTCATCGGAGACTCACCTCGGAGAGTAGTTGACGCACCACCACCAGCACCACGCAGTAGCCTCTTCCTCTCGGCGATGTTCTCCTTGTACTCCTTCCATCACGCCAATTGCTCTTCATCCATGTCCTTTCTAGACATCATCATGTGCTCCTTCTCCTCGGCCATGAGCTCCTTCCATGCTTTTTGCTTCCTTGAGCTTGATCATCCTCTCCTCCATGTCGGCCTTGCGCTTGGCATCTTCTCGCCTTGCTTCCAATCATGCAAGTTTCACCTCTTTCTTTCTCTCGGTGATAATAAGCTTTGCCTCCAATGCCTTCGCCACCAATGCCTCCTTTGACTTGATCATTTGATCAAGCTTTTCCTTCAAGCTTGATGCCTCCGCTTCCATCTTCATCCTCTCTTTTGCCTTCTTGGTTCCCCCGGGCTTGTCATGGTTTCTTCCTTCTTCATCACTATAATCCATTTTGAGCATATCCGAGTTTTTCGGTGCACTCTCTTGATCCCTTAATTTCCATTTGTCAAGATGTTGGAGCAATGCCCAACAATGCATGAATGGGAAGGATTTGCCCTTGGAATCGGCCATGTCCTTGTACCTCAAGTCGGCATATTTCTCCTAAGACATATCATCATTGGAAGCATATGAAAATCACAACCAAGCATAACCAGTGAGGGTTCGGCCTGGAAAATTGGCCCAAACCCTCACTAGTGCAGGTTGGACTCCAAGTTGAGGGTTCGGCCTGGAATTTTTTTTGAGGGTTTAGGGATTTAAGGGTGCTGATCTGCGCCTTTTTTTCCTACTCAACCCTCAAACTGGTAGTTATTTTGAGGTTTTGACCAGTTTGAGGGCTCTGTTAGACATGCTCTTAGTAGTTTCCCTGTGATTTATAAGATCACCATGTACACCAGCCTCTTGTGATTTGATATATACGAGAAAAAGTCAAACTTAACATCTTCCTTTGCTAGCAAATATATGCCAGTTTATCCAAATCTAACTTTAATTTTCTTGCTCCTATATAATTACATAAATTCCTATCAACGCTCACCACCCATGATCTAGTAACATTTATTGGTAGCGTGCTTTCAAAAAATCAAGACATTGACTACAAGTGAAATCTTTGTGCGTTTACTGCAGAGCCTAATCCACTAAATAATGCAATAATCCACTAATGTGATCATCTGTGTGCGTAAGGAAAACGAATGCAAAGGAGATGAGAGCACTATCTAATACAGAGAGCAAGGGAATGGTGTACCTGAATGCCAAAACTTCAAGACGACGATCGCCTGTTTATAATCGCCTTTTCAATTCCAAAGGCGTCCTCATGGAGCCTACTTACACAGGCAACAATGATCTATAAAAACCTACACACGCAATTGTTTCAGTTTCACCTATGGCCGTGGGTAGTTGCCTTGTGCATCAGTATTGCTCTATAGACACTGCCAACTATTTTGGTGCTAACATTGAATAACACACATACAACAGATGACGTCCACAGCTGCAATTGCGCCATTCATAAGCAAGAACATCTCTCCGTTTCACCCAAGAATCTGGGTCTCCTTTGGTTTGGAGGAATTCTGTAGGAATTTTTTCAGAGCCCTTTGGTTTATAGGAATAGAATCCTATTTTTATGGTGGAATTCTTCTTATCCTCCATATTTCATAGGAAAATAAACATTAGCCTAGACTCAATGGAAAAAAAAAATCATATGATGTGAACCAAAGAGTATCTCCTTTCCTAATCCTATTAATAGGATTTGAGATATATGTCATCCCGTTTCTTATGACTTTTCTATTCCTATGATTTTCCTACCCTATGAAATTAATGTGAACCAATTTTTAGTATAGTATGATATAGCATGTTTGGTCCGGAATGATGATATGCGAGATATGGGGTAGCACCAATTGACTAGAAGCTTGTCGAACATCGTCTGAGATGGTTTGGGCATATTCAGCGCAGTCCTCCAGAAGCTCCAGTGCATAGCGGGCGGCTAAAGCGTGTGAAGAATGTCAAGAGAGGTCGGAGTAGACCAAATTTGACATGGGAGGAGTCCGTTAAGAGAGACCTGAAGGAATGGAGTATCACCAAAGAACTAGCTATGGACAGGGTTGCGTGGAAGCTTGCTATCCATGTGCCAGAGCCATGAGTTGGTCGCGAGATCTTATTGGTTTCACCTCTAGCCTACCCCAACTTGTTTGGGACTAAAGTTGTCATGTTTGGTTTGGACACTAAAATTGGCTTGACAATGTTTAGGCAAGTCAAAAAATTGTCTAACAACTGATCTACTATACTCACCATGCCCACTCTCGAAACTTGCCATTTTCTTTGGCAAGTTTAGGAACTGTCAAATGCTGGCATGCCAACATATTAGCTAACCAATTTTTGGCAGCCAACCTAGCATGGTCTAAATGGTACGAGTTGGTGAAAGGCAAACGACCATCAAACCCAGCTACTCATGAATTAATTTTGGATGTTAATCCTCACTTAACAGAGTTAATTAATCCTCTGTTCAACAATAGTTTTTTTTTTTACATAGTCGTGAATATATATAGCTTGTGCAGAATATGCACATGTTAAATTATTAGTCAAAGTCTCAAATGTAAAGCTGATCTTACGTATGGTTGGACATACAACTTGGGTAGAGATTAGCAAATGATAGAAAAAATAGTGCATTAACATACGTTTCTGCTAATCGACTTTAGTGAGCTCTATCTTGTTGTTTGACAGATTCTTCCTTATGCCCTCCAAAAACTTGACCAATATGTGGACATCATCATCACCATCTTGGTATACGATTTCACTAAGCCTAAGGGCATCTCCAGCCGTTGGCCCCCCAGGACGCATAAAAATCGCCCCCTGGGGCGAGCCGGCGAGACACTCGGCGCTGGGGGCGGTTTTTCGCCCAGTCGCCGCCCCCAGCTCGCCCCCAGGCGCCGAAATTGGCCCACTTTGCAGCCCAATTTCGGCGAATAAACGGCCCATATGGGCGAGAATAGGCCCATATTCGGTGTGGTTTCGCCCTGTCTCGGCGTTCATTTATCAACATAATTATTTCTTATCACATATTTCATCACAGAAAAATCAAATACTTCAACAAAATAGTACAACAACAAATAGTTCAATACAAATTATATAGTTCAACAAATAAAAACTCGTATTTCATCACGCGGCGTCCCCCTTGAGCCTCCATAGGTGCTCAATCAGATCTTTCTGCAGTTGATGATGCACCTGTGGGTCTCGGATCTCTTGACGCATACTGAGATAGGCAGTCCAAGTTGCCGGTAGCTGGTGATCAACTTCGGCTAGAGGACCCTGCCTGTAGTATGGTTCAGTGTCAAACACTGGGTCTTCTTGCTCGCTCTCGATGATCATGTTGTGCAAGATGACACAGCAAGTCATGATCTCCCACATTTGATCTTTCGACCATGTCTGAGCGGGGTACCGAACAACAGCGAATCGAGATTGGAGCACACCAAATGCCCGCTCGACATCCTAAGCCTCCTGAACCTTCGCAAACCAGGTGTTCTTGCCTCCTGGCGAAGTAGTCGGAGTAGAGCATGCAGTAGCCTTGCAGACGATGCCGGTTCTTTGCTTTCACCCGCCCCGGCGCCGAGCCACCTCGACGCGGCTTTTCATTGCTCGCCAGCAGCTGGGCGAGGGCGGCGAGCACCATCAGATGCTCTTCTTCCTGGACGTCGGCCGCGGCTTCCTCCTCCAGCAGCGCGGCGAGCTCTTTCTCCTCATCGGAGTCCATCGCCGAGTCAGTCAAAACGCCGAACACCTTGCGCTCGTGGGCGTGTACCCGCCGTTAATCCGCGCCTCCGCGGCCGGAAAACGGCGGCCGGCACCGCCTAGTGCTGGGGGGAGGGGTTGCCGCGGCGAAGCGCTGCTATTTTCAGGCGGGGAATGGCTATCTAGGCGGAGTAGGTCGGCGACCGTCGCCGGAATACAGCTAGTGGTGGCCGAGGGCGCGGGGGGTGCGAGGCGAGTCGGGGAAGAAAAACTTGACTTTTCCCCTGTCGGTGTGGGCCAGGCGCGCTTTTCACTAGCGCCGGAGCCCCCAACGGCTCCCCAGCGCGCCGGGTTCGGCCTGTGACCGCCGGGCGGAAAAAAGGCCCGAGCCGGCGATTTTCGGCGTCCTGGGGGCGCGACTGGGCCGTTTTTTCGGCGCCGGCGCGAAAAAATCGCCTGGGAAGGCCTTCTTGGGGGCGCGGCTGGAGATGCCCTAAGGTTCTCACACTTGAAATCCGCTAGGTCCTCAAAATATGAGTGTGGCGGCATTCGATCAACTCCTTTCTAGGTCCAAAATTCGAGACCTGTTGAACAACATGAAGGAATTAATATTACGGATTAAATCGAGTTCCGAAGTACAAAGTAGAAGAAGTAGCAGCACCTTGCAGCAGCAGAAAGTGAGCTTCTGCAGGTTATGCGAGTTCCGAAGGTATTGCTGCAGCCCGAGGAAGTCATCGCTGATACGACACTCGTCCAGGAACAAGGTTCTCAGGTTCTTGAAGTTGTATACGGGAAGATCCTCACAATCCGGGTACAAACGCAACTGAAACCGGCCCAGAGACAGTCATTTTCTTATATTTAAATGGCTATGGATAAAGGATATGCAAACTGCTGCATACAAAGGAGATGTCAAGAACAAGAACAATATATACCATGACCACAAACTGCGACAACTCCAAGCTCGTCACATTAGACAGTGCCCCGATAATATTCAGTTCGAGCATAGTTGGGGTGAGGAATTCAGCATAATGGTAACTGAACTTCACTTTGGTGTCCTCGATCACAGGCAGATGAATCGATGCATCGGCAAGCGACGGCATGCTATGTGGCTCTCTATAATCAACAATGTGCTCAAACTCCCCGTCCAAGCAGAGAGAAACAAGAGCAGGAGCGTCTATAATCAACGCAAAAGTATGATCATCACGACCAAAGGAGACACTATCGACGACCAATTTCTTCAGCGACGAGGAGGCGATGTTAATATTGCAGGTGATATAGTAGTTGCAGTTTTCCAGTTCCAAGTCCTCCAGAGCAGGGCAGCGGGATGGTTGAGAGACCATGTAAAGCATGAATTCTTGGGTTTCAATGCAACGAAGAGCCTCCTCCTTGTGTCGTGACTGAACCTGCAGTCTTTCTAGTTTATAATGGAAGGATGGTGCATTGTTCTATGTGTTATTGTCCTTATATTAGTCCATAGGTGAGCTCACGGAAGGGTGGTAGAGGGTGGAAGAGTATACTTCAAACATAAAATCGTCTGGAACTCAATTTTACAAGCCGGATCTTGCCTTCGAAATATTGTCAAAGCCCGCGAGTGGGTTACGGGCGCATACAACTTTTGGCTGTGATTGTTTTGGCGGGTCATGGAGCTCCAATGGAGTTTTTATGGTAAAATTATGGCCGTTTTATGGATACAATATCGCGGGACAGATCGTGAATACAACTTTCAAGGTAAGTTTATTGCACCGACGAGCCATCTTGCACCATTTAGAATGACCTATAATTTTTTGAGTGCATAAACAGAGTGAGGATGAACTGTTATGTACTTTATGATCCAAGAATAATGTATCTGTTGTTGAAAACCTAAGGGTGGTCACGGGATGGGTGAGAGACCATGTAAAGCATGAATTTTTGGGTTTCGATGCAATGAAGAACCTCCTCCTTTGTGTCATGACTGAACCTGTAGTCTTTATAGTTTGTAATGGAAGGATGATGCATTGTTCTATATGTTATCGTCCATATATCAGTCCGTAGGTGAGCTCACAGAATGGTGGTAAAGGGTGGAAGAGTATACTCCAAACATAAAATCGTCCGGAACTCAAATTTACAAGCCGGATCTTGCCTCCAAAATGTTGTCGAAGCCGGCGAGTGGGTTATGGGTGCATACAACTTTTGGCTGTGATTGTTTTGGCAGGTCATGGAGCTCCAATTGAGTTTTTATGCAAAATTAATTTTATGCCATGACAAATTTTTCTTTATAGCTACGACAATTTTCACCCTATTTTTGCCATGACAATTTTACCTTTCTTTTAAAATGGCAAATTGTGCTTTTTAAATTACCATGCCAAATTAACCTTTTCTGTTTTGACATGGCAAATTTACTTTTACATACATGGCAACTTACTTCTTTTTCGTACATGACAACTTTTTTACTTTTACTTTTTGCTCATGGCAAATTTACATTTCACTTGCCATGGCAAATTTTACTTTTTATTTGCCATGCAATTTTCAATCCACATTTTTTTGTTTCTTCATGTATATAGTAAAATATCATGGCAATAAAATTAAATTTTAATTTTTTCATGGCAAATTTATCTTAATTGACATGGTGAATTTACCTAAATCGGCATGGCAATTTTTTAACTTTTATTGCTATGGCAATTTTCACTTTTTATTTGCCATGGTAAATTTACCTTAATTGACATGGCAAATTTACCTAAATCGCCAAGGCAAATATTTAACTTTTATTGCCATGGAAAAAAAATTACTTTTTATTTGCCATGGAAATTTTATATTTATTTTCCATGGAAAAATTACCAATATTTCCATGGAAAAATTTCTTTTACATACATGTCCATTATGCTTTAATATTTTCATGGCAATTTATTCCCTCTTTGTCATGGCAATTTAATTTTTCATGGTCCATGTCCATTTTTTTTCTTTCATGTAAAGATGATGGCAACCCCTTTTTTCATGGTCTATTTTGTAATTTTTTATTTTTTGAACAATGCATTTTTAGTAAAAATATCCTTGGTGTATTTTTATTCATTCTCTATACGTCAATTTTGTTTTTCCCTTTATTTTTGGGCCATGGCATTTTTGTTTAGCATGGCAAAATATTGGGATTTATTAGTCACAGCCAAAAAAAGGGCTTTTATTAGCCAAAGCAAAAAAATCAGAAAAGTGGGCTTTATTTTTATTTTATTTTCATCATAGTAAGGCATGTACGCTCTCTGGTGTTATCGGGTTGGGGGATTTTTTGGTCGAACGATTTCGTTCGATCCATCTCCCCTCCAGTACGAACGACTCGGGGTCCAAAGGGTATGTTTGGGCTACAAGTGTGCCAAGCTTGTGGCAACAGTTTGTTTCATTGCCACATCTATGACACGTCGCAATTTTTTTTTGGAGTGTATCCCACTTATCACTAGGTCATACTTTTGCTTAATCTTGCTACATTGTAAGGATCATTTTATTCACCACTCCTTTTTTTTGGGCTTGCACGACTAATTGGGGAAGTATGGCAAACAAACATGCCCCATAATCGGAGAGACACCAAGTTCTCAAAATCCCCCTTCCACGGAAGAAAAAAGAACCTTCTAGAAAAAATGACCCATCGCTACCCTAAACTAGCCACACTACACTTTGCCACAAGTGTGGTACTAGCTGTTTTGCGGCAACAATTTGTTTCATTGCCACATTTGTGGCACGCCACATATTCTTTGGAGTAGCACTTTTGTCTAATGTTGCTACACTTATAACCGCCATAATTTCTTTTTGGGGGGTTTGCCGGAATTTGTTGAAAAATTGAGGCAAACTTTGATTATGAACCAAACATACATGCCCTCAAGTGTGGCCAACTTTGATTATGAACCAAACATACATGTCCTGAACGTCAGCGATCGTGTGAGACCAGCGAAATGAATCCGTTTGTATCCAGCTCAGCCGCTCCTTGCGATGTGTGCACCGTCGGCGTGGAGTAGCCGACCAATCGTTCCATGGAGTAGCGAGTGAGCATTGAAGGCAGGGGCGGCGATCGAGACAAGCGCCGAGGAGATCGAAGCAAAATATTTCCTATTAATCGTGCTGCATTAATATTATTTCTACGGAATATATGTAGTACTGCATTGTTGATTTCCTATTACTAGTATAATATCCAAAAAAAGATTTCCAATTAGTAGTAGAAGCCTTGCGTAGAACGGACGGTGTCGCCGCTCCCTGGCTAGCTAGCTGTGCCGGCGGCAGTTTTCAACCCCTCGCGACCTGCAACCCTGCTAACTTTGTCCCACTCGAGCCTCGAGGAACACATGACCTCCTCGCTGCCTCCTCGTCGTTGACCAGCTCCGTCTCGTCGGATCTCGTCGGCCGACGATCCATCCTTCTCCCTGCGCGCAGGTGTGCCAGCTTGGTAAGGCACGTCAAGGCCGGCGGCTCGGGCCGCGCGCATGGCTGCCGCTGCTGCGCGCTTGCTTGCCGTCGCGCTCTCGGCCGCCATCCTCATGGTCGCGGTCGGCGGCCGCGGCGTTGTCCCCGCCGGCGCGGAGAGGCCGAGCGTGGAGCGTGAGCTCGACGCCGCCAGAGCAGCGATACGGCGCGCGGCGCGGCGCCATGGCAACAACGCCAGCTCTGTGCCGGGCACGTGGTTCCGCGGCGACGACGTGGACTATGCTCTCCTCGCGAGGGTGTACCGCAACCCGGCAGCCTTCCACCGGTAAGACATGTATATCGACGTCCTCAGCCACCCACCGCCGATGCCAAGTCGCATCCGCCGTTCCTTCTCCGGCCGATCTTGATTAATTACTCACACGACACGCGTACTCTACTCATGGCGTGGCAGGAGCTACGTGGAGATGGAGAGGCGGTTCAAGGTGTACGTGTACGAGGAGGGGGAGCCGCCGCTCCTGCACTTGGGGCTCTGCAAGGACATCTACACCATCGAGGGCCGCTTCATCGAGCAGCTCGAGCTCCTGGCGCCGCCGGCGGCCGGCGTCCGGACGTGGGACGCCGACCGCGCGCACGCCTTCTTCCTCCCCTTCAGCGTCGTCCAGATGGTGGAGCTCGCGTACCGGCCCCTCTCCTACGACCGCGCCCCGCTCCTCTCCCTCGTCGGCGACTACGTCCGCGTCGTCGCCTCCCGCCACCCCTTCTGGAACCGCTCCGCCGGCGCCGATCACTTCATGCTCTCCTGCCACGACTGGGTACGCCGTACTACGCATGCACAAAATCAACTTTCTCGCTTGTCGCTTCTTCTTGACGTGTTCGGCGTCATTGATGATTATTACAAGGAACTTCATTGTGTGTAGGCTCCTGACGTGTCCAAGGGCGACCCAGAGCTGTACGCCAACGGCATCCGCGCGCTCTGCAACGCCAACACGTCGGAGGGGTTCCGGCCGGGGAAGGACGTGAGCATCCCGGAGATCAACCTCTACACCGGCGACACGCCGCGCCAGCTCCTGGGGCCCTCGCCGGGGCTGTCGGCGCGGCCCTACCTGGCCTTCTTCGCCGGCGGGCGGCATGGCCACGTCCGCGACCTCCTGCTCCGCCACTGGAAGGGCCGCGACCCGGCCACCTTCCCGGTGTACGAGTACGACCTCCCCTCCACCACCGGCAACCACAAACGGCGAGGCGGCGACCGGCAGAGCGTCTACTTCGCCTACATGCACCGCTCCCGCTTCTGCCTGTGCCCCAGCGGGCACGAGGTGGCGAGCCCGCGCGTGGTGGAGGCCATCCACGCCGGGTGCATCCCCGTGCTGGTGACGGAGGGGTACGCGCCGCCATTCGCCGACGTGCTGCGGTGGGAGTCCTTCTCGGTGTCCGTCCCCGTCGCTGACATCCCCAGGCTGAAGGAGGTGCTGGAGGGGATACCGACGGCGGAGGTGGAGCGGCTCCGGGACGGGGTGCGGCTGGTGAAGCGACACTTCACGCTGCGGCAGCCGCCGGAGAGACTCGACATGTTCCACATGATCCTGCACTCCGTCTGGCTCAGGAGGCTCAACTTCAGACTCGACCACTAGCCAGTTCAGAAATCTGATCACTGATAATAGTAGACAGAAATTTAGAACAGAGAACACCGTGCAACACCCTGGGTTCCTAATTAACATGCTCTACATTTTATTTTATTTTTTGAAACGAGGCAAAAGACTTGCCATTTTCATTGATTAAGAAGGAGAGAATTGCCCGGTTAATTGACGAAAAAAAGGGCTAAAAACGATACAATCCAACCCACATAACATGGGTACCACCGACCAACCTGGCCACCAACATGGGATCACGGAGCTACAAACAGCTGCACAGAAACCATGATGGCACATGACAAAAGAAGGCCACACGCGCGAACAACCGACAGCTCTGACTCTGACGACGATCATCACAAGGAAAATATGCAGGACTTGCGCCGACTGTGTCCTCCGTAACCGACCACCGAGCGCCTGTCATCGTCACCGCATGGACACACCCACCACAGCTCTGACTTCAAAGCAACCAAACAACCAACGGAAGAGCACCTCGGACACGTTGGGAAGATCCGACTACCGAAGCCCGAGCCACGACCAAAGCTCCTCTCGACGCCCTCATCGTGCCAAAATGAAATTAGCGCCCCGAAGTGGCCGCCTCAACAAACTACGCGGTGAAGATGCCGCAACCACGCGGCGAAGATGCCGCCATCCACTGGTCTCCAGATTGTGGCCGGCTCCGAGACGATGCCCCCAAGGAGAAAGAAGATGTGAAGGCGCCTTCATCGCCCGATCCCGAAGATCTGAGGTTTCCCTCCGGAGCCAAGGCCGCGGGGATGGAGAAGGATCACCACACAACAACAACGCTTCCAAGAAAGAGCATGACGCCCACGGGCGTCGGCATCATCGGATCCGGCAAAGGCCGGGCATAGGATTTCTCCCGAAGATGCTCAACCACCACCTGCTCGCACCTGCGCAGCCAACAAACCCCATCCTGCCGAGGCCGACCCTGCACTGACCGTGGGATCCCCTGACCCATGACGCCCAGGCGCGCGGACCACCCCCAGCCGAAGCCGCTTCCACCAAATCCGGGGCCGCCGCCCCAGCAGCCTCCAACACGCCGCCAGCCATGCCGGGCTAGCAAGCCGACCAGCTCCAGAGCACCAAGCCGAGAGGGGGGGGGGGGGGGGGGTTGGATGAACAGTGAGTGGTGGGGGTGGATGAACAGGACCCCATGGTGTTGCCTTTGGATGAACAGGATCCCGATCGATCGGGCCGATTGGGGCTGGATGAACAAGACCCCGTGGAGGGCTGGATGAACAGGACGCCCCCGTGGAGGGCTGGATGAATAGTAGACGGTGGAGGGGTGGATGAACAGTAGCCTGTGGAGGGATGGTTGAACAGGAGCCCGTGGAGAGGGGTGGTTGAATAGTAGCCGGTGGAGTAGCGCGTGGTGGAGGCTGGATGAACAGGAGTCCGTGGATGAACAGTCGCAGGTGGAGGCGGGAGGAGGTCGACGGTGGATGAGCAGTAGCCCGTGGAGGCTGGAGGAGGTCGACGGTGGAGATGAACAGTATCCCGTGGAGTCCCGTTTTGCGGTACGCCACACCCCTCCCGATGAACAGGACCCCCTTTTCGACCGTAGCGCTCCAACACAAGTCCGTTTCCTCCATTTTGCGGTACGCCACACCCCTACTGATCAACAGGACCCCGTTTCGACCGTAGGAGGTCTAACACAAGTTCGTTTCCTCCGTTTTGCGGTACGCCAGACCCCTCCCGGTGAACAGGATCCCGTTTTGAATATGGCCGGTCGAACACAAGGCCGTTTCCTCCGTTCTGCGGTACGCCAGGCCTCGTTTTCCATCGCCTGTTCCGCCCAAGCCCTCCCGATGAACACGACGACGCATTACGTTCCGACCCAGCCGGCTGGCTCCCCATGAACACGACGACGACGCTATTTCTCCGTTCCTACCCAGCCACGTACACGAGCCCTGGCCGTACGTATGCACAAGTAGGCATTCGAGACCCCGCCCGTATGTACGTACGTGGCCGTATTTACTTTCTTGCACCCTGGCCGCTATAGTACGTGTACATGCTATGTGTGTGTAACGCCCCGGATATAACTTTCCATATTCGCAACTCCAAGTCTTGCCTTTTCCAGAGATGCGATATGATATTTCCTTCGTGGTTGGGTTTTTGTCTTTTGTTTTGCATTTTGTTCATGTCATGCATTTCATCTCATGTCATCATTCGCATTGCATCGGCATCGTTTTCATAAAACTTGCATTCACTCGTAGTTGCCGCTTCTTCCTTGCCCCTGTTGACCCCTCTCAGATCAACCGGGCCGCTCTCTTCTCTCTCTTTTCTGAGCCCATCAAAACCCCTTGTCTCCATGGCCTTTTGTCAAACCCCTCGCATGCGCGTCCGAAAACTTCTCCCGGACCCGACCCGAGCTGTCGTTACCATTGGGTCCGGATCATCCCCAAACATCTCTAAAATATCTTTGGTTTCTTCCTTGACTTCCCTAACCTATTTATTCTCGGCCATTCGATTTCGATCGGAGGGACCGAATTAACCCCTATCATAATCCCCTTACTGTATAAATAGACGCCTAATCCTAAATCGTAGGGGCTTGTCCCATCCATTCCCCTCCTTGCGCCGCCACTAGCTCCACCTGGTCTCCCCCTTCCTCGGGATCCCAGATCCATCCACCCAACCCGGCCGAACCAACCACCTCCTCGTTTTGCATCCCCGACCAACCAGAGCAGCCAGCCCCGCTCCTCGTGCTCGAGGCCCCCCGAGACGCTCCTCGCCGTCAACCAGCAGGACCGTAGCGTCCCTCCTTCCTGTCCTTCTTCTTTCCCCTGTCTCCCTCTTGCTCACACCATCTTTCTCCCTGTATTTTTCCCTATAGGAGCTTCCCGCGCCATGGCTGCAGCCCGAGCCCTCCTTCCTCACTCGATCTGGACCAGGAGGGTCCCGAGCATCTCCTCCGCCGCCTCCTCTCTGTTCTCCATCAAGCGCTCCGCCTTGTCTCATCGCTGCACCGCATGCTCGAGGACGCCCGAGGCCGTGCCTGTTCTTCCCTCTGCTCGATCCCGAGGGGTTCGTGAGCACCAGCGCTTCCCCGCGACCTTGCGCATCCACGTCGCCGCCGACAACAGCTGCAGCGTCGTCCTGCTCCTCTGCTTCGACAGCCAGGCGCCCGAGGCCACGCGCTCCTCCTCTTGCGCAACACCTCGTCGCCGCCCGATGCCTCCTCAACCCCATGCGAACCCGGACGCCGGCCAGCTGGATCCGCCCCGTCTCCACCTCGTCGGGCCTTCCCTGCGCCCCGCCGGACCTCCTTCCTCCGCCCCAAGTCCCGTCGCTGAGCTTCTGCCTCGGTCCTCTACCGCATCCGCGCTCCTTCCTTCCACCCTCGAGCCTGCCGTCGCCGGGAACGGAGCTCCTATGCCGCCCTGGTCTCGGATTCGGTAGTTCTCGCGCCGCCCTCGCGCGTCCCTGTCGCCAAGTCCGGTCGCGGCCGTCGCCGCTGCAAGCCCCTCGCTGCGCCGCATCTCCTCTGCTTCGAGCAGGAGGACGAACGCGTTGACCGCGACCACCCCGTGCCTGGTCGCTGCCCCGTTGACCAGCGCGCCTTCAGATCCGCGCCCAGGCCCAGCATCGCAAGCAGCCTCCCAGATCCAGCCGGCCCGCTTGCCCCGCCGGCCTGCTGCCTCCACCAAATCGGGCCTCAGCCCATGGGTGAGCAGCCCCCAGCGCCCCTCCTTTATTTTTTTTCACCTGTTGGGCCAGCCTGCAGTTTCGGCCCGATAGCATTTTTTTTCCTGACCTGCGATTTTGCTAATTATCCTAGAAACTGCATATTTACAGATTACCCCCTTGCTGTTCATGCATTTAATAACTCCTCAACCGTGCATCGGATTAAAATGTTTTAAATATGTAAAATGCTTAGAATCTTGTCTAGTTTCATAATATGCACATGGGGATTTTTCGGAATTGTTGTTTGTTATTTCCGGCCTCATTTAAACTTGCCTAAATAGTTAGTTTACTTATGCTTCACCTCTTGCCATGTTTAACAACATTTAACATTGCTTGGTAGCTTAAACGAGATTAAACTAAATATGTCAATGTGGTGTTTTGTCAATATGCAACTCGTTGCATATTGAGCTCCACTTAACTTGTAGTATTGTTTGTTGCACTTTGCCATGCCATGCCTCATTAAACCGGACATGCACCATACTTGTTTGTGCATCATGCCATGTTTATGCTTGTGCATTTACCATGTTGTTTGTTTCTTTCCGGTGTTGCTTCTTAGTTCCGGTAACGTTGCGATTGTGAGGATTCGTTCGACTACGCCCGTTCATCTTCTTCATGGACTCGTTCTTCCTCCTTGCGGGATTTCAGGCAAGATGACCATCACCTTGGATCTCACTACTATCATTGCTATGCTAGTTGCTTCGTTCTATCGCTTTGTCGCGCTACCTATCTCTTGTTGATCAAGCCTGCCATATTGCCATGTCAGCCTCTAACCTTTTCACCCTTCCCAGCAAACCGTTGTTTGGCTATGTTACCGCTTTGCTCAGCCCCTCTTATAGCATTGTTAGTTGCAGGTGAAGTTGAAGATTGCTCCATGGTGGACAGGGTTATGTTGGGATATCATAATATCTCTTATATTATTAATGCATCTATATATTTGGTAAAGGGTGGAAGGCTCGGCCTTATGCCTGGTGTTTTGTTCCACTCTTGCCGCCCTAGTTTCCGTCATACCGGTGTTATGTTCCTGGATTTTGCGTTCCTTACGCGGTCGGGTGATTTATGGGACCCCCTTGACAGTTCGCTTTGAATAAAACTCCTCCAGCAAGGCCCAACCTTGGTTTTACCATTTGCCTCACCATCACCTACATTTCCCTTGGGAGTAATTAACCCGAGGGTCATCTTTATTTTAGCCCTCCCAGGCCAATGCTTGTCTAAGTGTTGGTCCAAACCGAGTGATGTCCGGCGCCCCCTGGACAACCAGGGTCTATGCCAACTCGACGTCTTGCTCATCCGGTGTGCCCTGAGAACGAGATATGTGAAGCTCCTATCGGGATTTGTCGGCACAACGGGCGGCTTTGCTGGTCTTGTTTTACCATTGTCAAAATGTCTTGTAAACCGGGATTCCGAGACTGATCGGGTCTTCCTGGGAGAAGGAATATCCTTCGTTGATCGCGAGAGCTTATCATGGGCTAAGTTGGGACACCCCTGCAGGGTATAAACTTTCGAGAGCCGTGCCCGCGGTTATGTGGCAGATGGGAATTTGTTAATGTCCGGTTGTAGATAACTTGACACCAGATCCGAATTAAAATGCATCAACCGCATGTGTAGCCGTGATGGTCTCTTCTCGGTGGAGTCCAGGAAGTGAACACGGTCTTTGGGTTATGTTTGACGTAAGTAGGAGTTCAGGATCACTTCTTGATCATTGCTAGCTTCACGACCGTTCCTTTGCTTCTCTCTCGCTCTCATTTGCGTATGTTAGCCACCATATATGCTTAGTCGCTGCTGCAACCTCACCACTTTACCCCTTCCTTTCCCATTAAGCTTTGCTAGTCTTGATACCCATGGTAATGGGATTGCTGAGTCCTCGTGGCTCACAGTTTACTACAACAACAGTTGCAGGTACAGGTTTTGCGATGATCATGACGCGAGAGCGATGTTTGCTTGTCTTGGAGTTCTTCTTCTGTTTCTTCTTCGATCAGGGGATAGGTTCCAGGTCGGCAGCCTGGGCTAGCAGGGTGGATGTCGTTTGAGTTTCTGTTTGTGTTTCATCCGTAGTCGGATGGTGCTCTTATGTAAGATGATGTTGTATTCGTGTGGCATTGTATGCCTTATGTATGTATCCCCATCTATTATGTAATGTTGATGTAATGATATCCACCTTGCAAAAGCGTTTCAATATGCGGGTCTATCCTTGGTGGGACCTTCGAGTACCTCTTGGATAGAGTCGCATATTGGGCGTGATAAGTTGGTATCAGAGCCTCGACCGACCTTAGGAGCCCCCCTTGATTGATCGTGTAGTTTGGCCGTTTTCGAGTCTAGAACAAAACTTTTTCTGAGTTTAGTTATATCGGAGAGTAGGAATTCTTTTTACTCCTCAGCCCCTTCGTCGCTCTGGTGAGGAATCTTGATGTAGGTGTTTTGAATTACTCCTCTTCCCATTCAAATTTTTCTTTAGGTTCACGCAGTTGGTTTTCCGATCGTTGGTTCTCAGCTCTTTTGATCCGGTGCATTTCTCGTCAAGTTGACTCGAACCTCTTTGTCTTTTGCGAGACCAATCCTCAGTTCTTCCTTCGACGTCATTGTTTTTTTCCTGTCTGAAGTTGTCTTTCTTTTCCCACCCGCCCACCTCTTTTCCTTCTCGGAGCCAGAGTCCGTAATCGAGTATCCATCCTACTCGTGTGAAGTCTTTGCTTTCTATCCTCATTGTTTTCAACCGGTGTTTTCTCTTCTCTTCAAGATATTCGTTGTTTTTCCCCTTCCAAGTTACCCTTGTTTTCCCGCCCTCCCACCCTTTTCTTCTGGAGTCTGAGCATCTATTCGAGAAGCTATTTCATTCGTGCGGAGCCTCTTCAGTCTTCCCTCAATCATTTCAACCGGTGGATTCTCGTCTTGTTCGTCATTCTTCATCCCTTTCTTTTCCGGTGGATTTAATTCAAGTTTTTTGGGTTGATTATATTCTTTTCCTCGGATCAAGTGTTTTCCCTGCTCGTTTGCCTCTTGCCAGTTTATCATTCCGGAGTTCGGAAGACATCTCAGGAGATTCGTCTGTATTCCAATTAATTCGAGGTTGTCACCTCATTCAAATATTTCAATTGTTCCGGTGTATCATCTATCTCTTCAACATCCCTTTCCAACGGTGTTTTTCTATTAGTGGGCCCTAACCCACAGGTCTTTTCCCAGGATCTTACCTGACTCTTCTAATTATTCCGGAGCTATTCCAAATTCTTTTCAGAGTTTGACGTAAGAAGGAATTTCATTAGTCAGATCTTTTCCAATATCAATTTCGAATCATTTTCATTGTTGCCTCAACCTCTCCGCTTTTCGATACTCCGGAGTACCTTAACAATTTGGTGATGTTTCTCGTCGTCACTCTACACAATTGAAGACCCAAGAAGAGTTTTTCCTCTAAATCTTGCCCGTTCTCTCGAAGATTCGTGGTTCTAGCTTCATATCATCCTCTCGAAGTATTTCAGTTTGTCAGATATTCTTTCTTACCCATCCGGAGTATTTCAGGAGTTGATTTCTTTTTCATTTAACCGGAGGCCATCATTCCAGTTATCGTTCTCTAATTATCCCGGTGCTTCGTTCAAGTGTTATTTAATTAGCTCATGATCTCTTTGTTCTTTGCATCTATTCCCTCTAGCATATTGTTCTTCTAATTCTTCCCGGTGATTCATTCTCTTTCACCAGTCTTTTCCGAATTCTTACGGTGGTTCATTCAAGATTCTTTTTCCTTGATTATCTTTTTAATCCATTCATTCCTTCCAATCATACCGGTGGTTCAGTAAGACCTTCTTAAGTTCATGATATGCCACTTCTCAATCCTTTTCAAGAAGAATAAGTAGTATGCAGAATCCATTGCTTGTCATCAATTTAAATTGGTGAAGGATACGCATAACGTAATTCTTATTATTGTTTCATCCAAGTGATCTAGTTTCTTCTTTCCATCGTTGTTCATCATGTCACATTTTTCGGTTCGAGATGCTTCATCTTTTCTTTTCCGGAGTTTCTAGTTTTCCGCATTATCTCGTCGCGAAGCTCCTTCTAAATCACCGTTCACCTTGTGTTTTCAAGTTCTCTTTCTTTTTATCATCCTTTTATTACTGGAGTTCTTCATGGAGGCTCTACATGGTGGTTCATCAAGGATTCTTTTCATTCTTCAATTGTTCTTCAAGATTTCCCTCGAAGTTATGAACCGCCAAGCTATACTCAAATTTAAACATGTTGCTCAACACATGTTTTGTTTTGAGGCGTTCAAGCATTCTTCATCTTGCATCCGAAGTGCAATTCTTTCTACCTTATCTTTTGAGGTGGTGTTATATCATTCTTGGCAATTTCCATTCATGTTTCATGAGTCACATGTTGTCAAGAATGAGGTATTTTAAATCCATCAATCTCTTCTTTGGAGTTATCTTGGTATAGATTTCACCTAAAGCCTTCCCTAAGGAATGTTGCTATTTGTGGTGCTTATCAATGATCTGAGTTTTCTCCTATCCTCTCGGCGAAAGAAGTTGTTATCTCTTCTTTGATCTCAAGCAAGCAATAGTTTTTAGTTAGTGGCAGAATTTCACCTCAAGTGTTGAGATGTTTCAATAAGCCCACTACAAGCTTATTCGTTTCGTTGTTAGTTTTCCAACAACTCCGTTCTAACCTTCTTGGAAGGGTGCTTTCCAAGATCATTTGTGGCAGAAGTTGGCATTTTCTTCTCCATTCTTTTATTCCAATGATCTATCTTCTATTCTTTCTTCCGCAGGCATGGTGATGTTGCTCTCTTCACTCATCATCTCGAATTGTGAGGATCGTGTTCTTTTCTTGCTTATCCATTTAACCAGAGTGTTGTATCATCTCTTCAATATCTTTTCATCTCATCAAGTTTTCTTCTCTTTTCTACCGGAGTGCTGTCCAAATTCTGTCATTCTTGTTCCTTGGCTATCTCATTATACCGAGGTGGTCATATTCTTTTCGTTCGTGAAGCTCTTATTTCCATGTCTTTCAACCTTCAAGTCCTCGTAATACTCCTTGTTCCTCTTTTCTAACGGATTGTTTGCAATCTCGTTCATCTCTGTTGTATCCTTTCTTTTAAATTGATCAACCTCTCATGGTTCGTGGTTTCACTCGTTCGTCAAAGAAGCAACTTTGTTTTACCTCTCCTCTTCCTTTTCCCTTCGGTGCCATCCTAGATCTCGGGACGAGATCCTCTCGTAGTGGTGGAGTGTTGTAACGCCCCGGATATAACTTTCCATATTCGCAACTCCAACTCTTGCCTTTTCCAGAGATGCGATATGATATTTCCTTCGTGGTTGGGTTTTTGTCTTTTGTTTTGCATTTTGTTCATGTCATGCATTTCATCTCATGTCATCATTCGCATTGCATCGGCATTGTTTTCATAAAACTTGCATTCGCTCGTAGTTGCCGCTTCTTTGCCCCTGTTGACCCCTCTCAGATCAACCGGGCCGCTCTCTTCACTCTCTTTTCTGAGCCCATCAAAACCCCTTGTCTCCATGGCCTTTTGTCAAACCCCTCACATGCGCGTCCGAAAACTTCTCCCGGACCCGACCCGAGCTGTCGTTACCATTGGGTCCGGATCATCCCCAAACATCTCTAAAATATCTTCGGTTTCTTCCTTGACTTCCCTAACCTATTTATTCTCGGCCATTCGATTTCGATCGGAGGGACCGAATTAACCCCTATCATAATCCCCTTACTGTATAAATAGACGCCTAACCCTAAATCTTAGGGGCTTGTCCCATCCATTCCCCTCCTTGCGCCGCCACTAGCTCCACCTGGTCTCCCCCTTCCTCGGGATCCCAGATCCATCCACCCAACCCGACCGAACCAACCACCTCCTCGTTTTGCATCCCCGACCAACCAGAGCAGCCAGCCACGCTCCTCGTGCTCGAGGCCCCCCGAGACGCTCCTCGCCGGCAACCAGCAGGACTGTAGCGTCCCTCCTTCCTGTCCTTCTCCTTTCCCCTGTCTCCCTCTTGCTCACACCATCTTTCTCCCTGTCTTTTCCCTAGAGGAGCTTCCCGCGCCATGGATGCAGCCCGAGCCCTCCTTCCTCGCTCGATCTGGACCAGGAGGGTCCCGAGCATCTCCTCCGCCGCCTCCTCTCTATTCTCCATCAAGCGCTCCGCCTTGCCTCGTCGCTGCACTGCATGCTCGAGGACGCCCGAGGCCGTGCCTCTTCTTCCATCTGCTCGATCCCGAGGGGTTCGTGAGCACCAGCGCTTCCCCGCGACCTTGCGCGTCCACGTCGCCGCCGACAACAGCTGCCGTTGTCCCGCTCCTCTGCTTCGGCAGCCAGGCGCCTGAGGCCACGCGCTCCTCCCCTTGCGCAACACCTCGTCGCCGCCCGATGCCTCCTCCTCAACCCCATGCGAACCCGGACGCCGGCCAGCCGGATCCGCCCCGTCTCCACCTCGTCGGGCTTTCCCTGCGCCCCGCCGGACCTCCTTCCTCCGCCCCAAGTCCCGTTGCTGAGCTTCTGCCTCGGTCCTCTACCGCATCCGCGCTCCTTCCTTCCACCCTCGAGCCCGTCGTCGCCGGGAACGGAGCTCCTACGCCGCCCTGGTCTCGGATTCGGTGGTTCTCGCGCCGCCCTCGCGCGTCCCCGTCGCCAAGTCCGGCCGCGGCCGTCTCCGCTGCAAGCCCCTCGCTGCGCTGCATCTCCTCTGCTTCGAGCAGGAGGACGAACGCGTTGACCGCGACCACCCCGCGCCTGGTCGCTGCCCCGTTGACCAACGTGCCTTCAGATCCGCGCCCAGGCCCAGCATCGCAAGCAGCCTCCCAGATCCAGCCGGCCCGCTTGCCCCGCCGGCCTGCTGCCTCCACCAAATCGGGCCTCAGCCCATGGGTGAGCAGCCCCCAGCGCCCCTCCTTTATTTTTTTCACCTGTTGGGCCAGCCTGCAGTTTCGTCCCGATTGCATTTTTTTCCTGACCTGCGATTTTGCTAATTATCCCAGAAACTGCATATCTACAGATTACCCCCTTGCTGTTCATGCATTTAATAACTCCTCAACCGTGCATCGGATTAAAATGTTTTAAATATGTAAAATGCTTAGAATCTTGTCTAGTTTCATAATATGCACATGGGGATTTTTCGGAATTGTTGTTTGTTATTTCCGGCCTCATTTAAACTTGCCTAAATAGTTAGTTTACTTATGCTTCACCTCTTGCCATGTTTAACAACATTTAACATTGCTTGGTAGCTTAAACAAGATTAAACTAAATATGTCAATGTGGTGTTTTGTCAATATGCAACTCATTGCATATTGAGCTCCACTTAACTTGTAGTATTGTTTGTTGCACTTTGCCATGCCATGCCTCATTAAACCGGACATGCATCATACTTGTTTGTGCATCATGCCATGTTTATGCTTGTGCATTTACCATGTTGTTTGTTTCTTTCCGGTGTTGCTTCTTAGTTCCGGTAACGTTGCGATTGTGAGGATTCTTTCGACTATGCCCTATCATCTTCTTCATGGACTCGTTCTTCTTCCTTGCGGGATTTCAGGCAAGATGACCGTCACCTTGGATCTCACTACTATCATTGCTATGCTAGTTGCTTCGTTCTATCGCTTTGTTGCGCTACCTATCTCTTGTTGATCAAGCCTCCCATATTGCCATGTCAGCCTCTAACCTTTTCACCCTTCCCAGCAAACCGTTGTTTGGCTCTGTTACCGCTTTGCTCAGCCCCTCTTATAGCGTTGTTAGTTGCAGGTGAAGTTGAAGATTGCTCCATGGTGGACAGGGTTATATTGGGATATCATAATATCTCTTATATTATTAATGCATCTATATATTTGGTAAAGGGTGTAAGGCTCGGCCTTATGCCTGGTGTTTTGTTCCACTCTTGCCACCCTAGTTTCCGTCATACCAGTGTTATGTTCTCGGATTTTGCGTTTCTTACGCGGTCGGGTGATTTATGGGACCCCCTTGACAGTTCGCTTTGAATAAAACTCCTCCAGCAAGGCCCAACCTTGGTTTTACCATTTGCCTCACCATCACCTACATTTCCCTTGGGAGTAATTAACCCGAGGGTCATCTTTATTTTAGCCCCCTAGGGCCAATGCTTGTCTAAGTGTTGGTCCAAACCGAGCGATGTCCGGCGCCCCCTGGACAACCAGGGTCTATGCCAACCCGACGTCTTGCTCATCCGGTGTGCCCTGAGAACGAGATATGTGCAGCTCCTATCGGGATTTGTCGGCACAGCGGGCGGCTTTGCTGGTCTTGTTTTACCATTGTCAAAATGTCTTGTAAACCGGGATTCCGAGACTGATCGGGTCTTCCTGGGAGAAGGAATATCCTTCGTTGATCGCGAGAGCTTATCATGGGCTAAGTTGGGACACCCCTGCAGGGTATAAACTTTCGAGAGCCGTGCCAGCGGTTATGTGGCAGATGGGAATTTGTTAATGTCCGGTTGTAGATAACTTGACACCAGATCCGAATTAAAATGCATCAACCGCGTGTGTAGCCGTGATGGTCTCTTCTCGGCGGAGTCCGGGAAGTGAACACGGTCTTTGGGTTATGTTTGACGTAAGTAGGAGTTCAGGATCACTTCTTGATCATTGCTAGCTTCACGACCGTTCCTTTGCTTCTCTTCTCGCTCTCATTTGCGTATGTTAGCCACCATATATGCTTAGTCGCTGCTGCAACCTCACCACTTTACCCCTTCCTTTCCCATTAAGCTTTGCTAGTCTTGATACCCATGGTAATGGGATTGCTGAGTCCTCGTGGCTCATAGTTTACTACAACAACAGTTGCAGGTACAGGTTTTGCGATGATCATGACGCGAGAGCGATGTTTGCTTGTCTTGGAGTTCTTCTTCTGTTTATTCTTCGATCAGGGGATAGGTTCCAGGTTGGCAGCCTGGGCTAGCAGGGTGGATGTCGTTTGAGTTTCTGTTTGTGTTTCATCCGTAGTCGGATGGTGCTCTTATGTAAGATGATGTTGTATTCGTGTGGCATTGTATGCCTTATGTATGTATCCCCATCTATTATGTAATGTTGATGTAATGATATCCACCTTGCAAAAGCATTTCAATATGCGGGTCTATCCTTGGTGGGACCTTCGAGTTCCTCTTGGATAGGGTCGCATATTGGGCGTGACAGTGCGCGCCTGTACTACGACACGTGCGCGCCTCTACTACGACACGTGCGCGCCTCTACATCGACCAGTATGTACGTACACGTTCGCGACCAGAATGACAACGCTACGTACGCTTCGACCAGGTGGGTTCCGATTGTCAGGCACTTCCTTGCGTGCGAAGATATAGCTGGTGGGTCCCAGCAGTCAGGGGGGTGAATCATTTTTTTGCCCGGACGCACTTCCTTGCGTGCGAAGATGTAGCTGGTGGGTCCCTGCAGTCAGGGGGAAACATTTTTTTTCACAAAATACAGTGGCCCGTCTGATGGGTCCCTACTGTCAGGTGGAGGAATCATTATTTTCCCGTAATAAGGAGGCACTTCCTTGCTGCGGCTGTGGACCCAGCTGTCAGCCTCTTCACGTACAGTCCACGTCCGATGGAAGTCGTTCCTTGACCACGCCGCGCCGAGAGCACCACGGCAGAGGACGACGATGAGGCCTAGGAAGGGGACGACGCGGAGCCGGGAAGACGCGGCAGTGGATGCCCACGCAGAGAGGAGTACGAGGGTTCACTAGTTCGGCTGCGGTGTGAGGCTGCCGTCGCCGCAGAATAACAGGGGGTGTGGGTGAGTGGAGGGATGGCCTGGCCAGCAGTGGGAGTAGTAGGGGGCGGTGAGGCCTCCGCGGCAGCACAGCCGGACACGGGAGGCAGGAGCAGGCGGCACGACCGGCGCTGCTTTGGGCGGCTGGAGCAAGAAGACCAGATGTTGAAGAAGCACGACGGCCGTTGGATGGACATCATACGGTCACTACAGCTAGAATCGTTTATATTGACTAAGTTGACAAAGCCCTTGGTACGTGTCAACCTAGTAGGCCCACAGGCCAGCTTCCAAAATGGTGCGCCCCAGATGTCAGGGGGAGGAATCATTTTTTGGGCGGGTGAAGCTAGAATATCCGAGATTGAAGAAGAAGCACGCCCGTTGGATGGACATCCAACGGCCACTGCTGCTAGAACCGTGTGTTGATTATAAGTTGACAAAGCCTTGCATACGCGTCAACTCTTTTTTTTGAGGGACGCGTCAACTTAGTAAGGCCACAAGTGTGTGGCAAAGAACTTATAGCCCATTTGAGATTTGTAAGAATGTCCAGCCCATTTTTGAATTCTAATGCAATTTACTACAGCCCATTTACAATTTGTTAAAGTACGACCCATTTCAACCTACCGTTCAAAACAGAATTCAATAAAATTTGCCAATTTTGATGGGATCCGAAGTATTTTTATCCCGAAATTTCTAGTCAGATTAAATACAATTTCAATATAAATTTATATTACATAAAAATCCAACAAAACATTGCGCTCGCAACAATTAATGAAATTAAAATTTTTAGTATCCAAAAATAATATTTTATAAAGTAATTACGTTTTTAGTGCATTTTTTAATAGTTACTGCCCAGCTTTTATATTTACATCCCATTTATTATTTCTTAAAGCCCATTTTCTTGTTAAGCCTAATGCATCCCTCTTAGGAAAGATTTGCAGCCCAGCGGGGCGGAGAATAACAACTTGACCTTGCCTGGGTATTCCTAAAAAAAAAAGTATAGCCGCGCTAGCCATTTTCAGCTTGAAAAAAATTAATATCTGGGTTGGATATCTGTCCTGGGGTAGACGGGCCACAACCCGCCCAGTTAATACCTGCAGCGATGTTTTTGTTGTTGTTCAGAGGAGAAAAATTAATATCTGGGCTAAACATCGCTCAAGAAAAACTCTGCAGTGCTCACACCTCAAAAACACAAATACTGCTCGAGCTGCTTGGTCCCAGTTGTCGGCCGCTTCTTGTGCAATTCTCTCGTTTATTGACTACATAGGTTGACAATGGTGTCAATGGTGTGGGACCGTGATGTCAGGAAACCAGGAGTAAGAATTTTTTTATAGTTTTATATAATAAGGAGGCACTTGCGTACGTGAGGCTATGGTCCTGGTGGGTCCCCATTGTCATCCTCTCCAAGTAAAGTCATCTTCTCGCCCACGCGCGCTTGCCGCCCACCCCGCTTCCCGATGCAGGCGATTGCTCCGCCTTCAAACGACAAAAGTGTCGTTCGTACGTCCATCTGCCGTCCACATTAATGATACGCGGCTGCCAAGGCGGCTACTCCGGCGCCACACGTTCGTCCCTCCGCCGCCCACCATTGCTATATAAACTGCTGCGCCGGCCATAGCCGCAGTCATCCGCATTCGTTCCCTTTCTCCTGTCCACACCACTACTGCCCACCATGGCTTCCTCGTGCTCCAGCGCTCTTTGGGATGGGCGGACGACGGACCACAAGGAGATGGCAGCCATTGCTACCGACTGGCTGGACGACAGGCAGCCAGAGGACGACGACGTCCCAATGGAGAACATGCTAGTCAATGATCCGGCGCCAACCCCCTCCTCCGCGCCATCCTCGCTGGTGCATTGCACCATGACCATCGGCGAGGCCCGTGCCCAATATATGGACACGGTGAGGCAGAAGCGTGAGGAGCAGTTCCAGGAGGCACAGGCCGGCGCCGCCTACAACCACCATCTCCTCCGGGAGAACCTGCAGGCGAAGGAGCAGATCGCTGCAGAGTGGGCGGAGCAGGAGGCGCTGCACGACTCATACCGCTCCGCCCGCGAGGGCCACCTCGAGTGCTGGCGGTACCGCATGCGGGTGGCGGAGGCTGCGGCCGCTTACAAAGAGGGCGATGAAGTGGGCGAGGCACTGTTTGGCGAGACCGAGGACGAGGCATAGGACAATGCCGGCTCCGATGAGTCCCCAATCCGCTGGCGTCGATGGGGCCCTGCTCCGCCAAGGCCCCGCAGCGCCAACAACGAGGTAAAGGACACCGCAGGCTCCATCGAGGCCCCGCCCCGCCAACAATGAGGCATAGGACATCGCCGGCTCAGCCGAGGCCCCACCCTGCCGGCAACAAGGGGGAGGATTTCCACCGCTCTGCTGAGGTGCCGCCCGCCGGCAACGAGATAGAGGACATCGCCGGCTCCGCCGAGGCCCCGCCCCGCTGCCAACTAGGCCACGCCACACAGAAAACGAGGAAGAGTAGAACACGGTAGGTCGCCGCCACTCGGGTCCAATTAAGGCTACCACTGCTACCCTCCGGTTGAAGCCAAGCTAGAAGGGTTGACCATTGACAGCCGATTAGCTTCTTGGCGGCGACGTGGAGTCAGAGAGCTGTGTTGGAGAAGGACTCTGCTTCTACTTAACTGCTGGTGCAGTTGTCTGACTAACACGTGGGCCCAACAGGCCACATGTCAGTTATGCAACTGCACCTACAGTGAAGTCACTCAAGCTTCTGTTCGGCTCAGCCGGACACAGGTGGGTAGCTTTGGTTAATTAATTATACCTCCAGCGCACCCCTTTTTAGTTGAAGATTGTATGAAATGTAATGAAATCCGACCGTGTATGAATGAATTTATTTCGATTAGTTCGAATTCTTGTATCACTGGCATTGGATGAACATGCAAAACAATACGTACTAGCATTATTCCCAGGGTGATAACCTAGTTTGCAACAGTTTCACATGTATTGTCCGCACTCAAAGTATCTCTACTTTGACCAATCTTATAGAAAAAAGTATGCACTTTCACAATGTGCAAAGTAAAAAGGAACAGAAGGAGTACAAAGAGTTTGAGCAGCTTTTTAGTGTTTCTGTACATTGCAATCAAACACACAGGCCTGGCAATTCATAGAGAACATTCAAAACAATCGATGATTATGCATCTTAGCGATTCACATGGCAGAGTCAACATTTACTTCAGAACTAAAGAATAAAGAAAAAATTGATTGACGCTGCTGACAGCAAAGGGCGTCCCATTCGAGAATATCAAACGCATGTCTTCTTGATCAATGAGCAAAATTTGACAAGGTTATCCCATTCCAAAATATCAAATGCCTACGATTGTGGAATGGGCAGGGTTTGCCATCAGTTCGTACATTGACATGGCACCTCGTGCTAAATAAACCAGCTGTTTTTTTGTGCAGTTCCACCAAAATCAACCAAATTCGCGCGTAGCTTGTATGATTTCGCCCTTATATGTTGCAACGCCTTGAACTTATCGGCACCTCTTTTCTTGTGGTGGAAATGAATGATTTGATGTATTCATGAACATTTTGTGCAGTTCCCATTGAAATCAAGCTGAGCACCCCTGTTTGCACAAATACAAAAAAAGTGATTAGTATAAAGCAAACTGTACTATGAATTGACAGTTCAAACAGGCACCTACATGGTCCATGTAGAGCACACTTTTAGAAAAATGGAACTCACCGGAAAGAATCCTAGAAAAACATTATACTCGCGCATCACAGCAAGAAAATGGAGATTTGTCAGTCCTTCTGAGTTGAAGTTAGTTTGGTCTTGTGGGGAGTAATGTAACCATCCTTCAACTGCTCCTTCTGATCAGAAGATAGATAGGGCTTCTTCATCCTGGCATAATCGGAATTAGTCACTTCACGTACTCCATATTCTTCTTCAAAGGAGGATGATCCTGTTGTGCAAAGACAAGAGGACAACTAAATGCTAGCATCCCTGTTTGCTCAAAAAAAGGAAAGGAAATATTTAAAACAACACAGATGAAGCACTTCTCAAGGACAATACCACTTTTTCATGACAGTATCTAAACAGTAGCACAACACCAATAGAGATGACAAAGCTCAATCATATGGATGAAATCAGTGGGTGAGTACCAACCATTGTCAGGAGGCTTATTGTGTAGAGCATACAAAATGAAGCACTTCTCCGGAACCATCTATTGCTATCTACTGTGGTGGCCATGCTTACTATATACTCCTCAATTAGTTTAATGTTTCCAACATCTTCTTGTGCAGTTCCACTAAAATATATGGTATCTTCAAAGAAGATCCCTGTTTGCACAAGTAGAGATAATTACGTATTAGATTAAGAGTGGCATCAAATCAGTGGCAAAACAATTGCTCATTCCAGCCATAGCAATAAATTAAGATGCAAAACTATATCATTACTTGTGTCATCACAGTTCCAGTGCTTCATTACAGCACTGGGAGTTGATTTTTGTTTTTCTTCCACTTGTTCTTCCCCTTCATCACTTGGTTCAATAACAGACAAGCTTCACGTTCAATGTAAGATTTGGAATGTCAATTCGGAAGCACAAGTATAGCACTAAACAATGACATTAATTTTCTGATGAAACTGGCAAAATACAGGCCAACTGTTGTGAAATATCCTTATCTTACCTCGATGGGATATTACGGTGCACATACAGATTGGAAGTCTTGTCTCCATTTGTGTAGTTCACTAAAATCAAGCAACATTACCGTACAAGTAGCACAACATATGAAAGCACACTGCAGAATCATGTGAAAGAAGGCTAGTACTGACCTCTCATGACGCAGAATTCAAACAACTCACAACAAGAAGATCTGAACCAAATTTGCCAACACGGATAGGAAGTAAGATCTCCTCTTGTGCAGTTCCACTAAGATCAAGCAATCAAGCAACGTTGTCGGTGTGACATTTTGGTTGAACTGCACAAAACACTCTTAAAACAAAAGTGTTTTGTGCAGTGCAACAAAAGGTCACAATGGCAACGAGGTGAAGTAGATAACCCTGTTTACACAGAGGTCCAAAGGAAACAACTAGTGGTCAATAATGGTGGATGACACAGAAGCCAACAAAAAGAAGCATCTACCTTATCTAAATGGGAAAGAAAGCAAGACGGTAGCATTTCTCAAACGGTGGCATTGATTAATATTAACATAGAGATTATATTAACAATAAAATTCATTAAACATGTAATTTGCTTTTAACGGTGGCGTTGCATCAATTTTCCAGTGGCATTATTAGAGGGTGTTTTGTTTACAGGGACATTTTGGTGTAGGGACTAAAAAATCTCCGTGTCAGTCCCATCTAAACCAAAGAGGAGGGACTTTTAGGGACTAAAAGTAGGCATTTGGGACTAAAGAAAGAAGACCCCGAGGGAGAGTCTTTTTAGGACTTTTTCCAATAGTTGCCCCTGCCACGCATCGCACCTTGTCTCTATTAGTTCATTACTAGGGGTAACATGGTCTTTTAGCATGTCATTTAATAACCTCTAGTCCATGTTTAGTCCCTGGAACCAAGAAGGTAGGGACTAAGGAGTTTTTAACCAAACAGGGCTTTAGATTAACAACAGCTAAAGAGTTGCACGGGACAGTGGACGCACCAGCACCATTTGCATCTACCGATGTACTGTTGGGATGCATAGTCTGTTGCAACAAAGAACAAACAACCAAGGAGCATATTTGTGTTGGTCCCAGTTTTGTTATCTTTAGACACTTTTCCCTATGTGGGCGCAACAAATCTAGTCCTGCTCAAACTCTACAGCCTTGTCCCCCAAAACAAAAGATCAGTTCATTACAGATGTGCATACTACGTTTGTCATTGTTTTCCCTTTTCGAGCAACGTAGGTGCTGGATAGCCAGTCTGTACTGCACTCGAGGACCAATGTCCGTCTGGCTCGAGGAAACCTTTGCATGCCTCCGTTACCTTTTGGGAGGCCTACGCCCCCATAGAAACTATCTACCTGAGACTGTCCCTTGGCCCGCGGGTCTGACACAAGGTTAGATATTGATTCTTTCCCAATAAACGAAGACTTTTTTCTGTAAATACTGCGTATTTGATTTCATCCATAAATCGACTTTCCCTCCTATGCTCTGAGTTCCAGTATCGATAAGAATTCGAGTTCTTATTGTTCTTATGTTATGGTATGAGTATACCATACCAATTTGTTATGTGTGGATGATGGATGAGATTCCATGGATAGAGAGCCAGTTCCAATAGACTTATGGAATGTTCCCGTTCGTGTGCATCCATAAGGAATTGAACCCGCAAATTTACCAACTATGAGTTGGGAGCTTTAACCATTCAGCCATGGATGCTTAACAGGGATCATCGTACATCGTAAATAACCAATTTTCATATAGAAAGGCATATCACCAAATAGGATCGTCCAGTTCCTACAGAACCTATCACTAAAATACCCGATAGGGCTAAGCGGAGCGAAAAGGGTTTTCCATGAGATGGTAAATGAAAACGATTAGTCCCACACAAGGTTTGGGAATAAGTGTTTGTCTGATAATGAGCAATGAATATACGTCTTTCTGCAAAAGAGGATCCATTAAATGTTGGGGAACGTTGCAGAAAATTAAAATTTTTCCTATGGTTTCACCAAGATCCATCTATGAGTTCATCTAAGCAACGAGTCAAGGGAGTGAGTTTGCATCTACATACCACTTGTAGATCACGTGCGGAAGCTTGCAAGGGGATGGTGATGATGGAGTCGTACTCGACGTGATTCAGATCACCAATGTCCAAGTGCTGAACGGACAGCACCTCCGCGTTCAACACACGTACAGGACGGGAGACGTCTCCTCCTTCTTGATCCAGCAAGGGGGAAGGAGAGGTTGAGGAAGATCGCTCCAACGGCAGCACGACGTCGTGGTGGTGTTGGTGCAGCAGTACTCCGACAGGGCTTCGCAAGCACGTAACGGAGGAGGAGATGTGTTGGGGAGGGGAGGGGCTGCGCCTGGAAGATGTGTACAACAGCCCTCCCCTCACCCCTCTATTTATAGGGGAAGGGGCAAGGGGGGCCGACCCCTCTAGATGGGATCTAGAGGGGGGGCGGCGGCCAGGGAGGGGGGACTTGCCCCCCAAGCAAGGGGGGCGGCCCCCTTAGGGTTTCCCCCTCAACCCTAGGCGCATGGGCCCAAGGTGGGGGGGCGCGCCCAGCCCTCCAGGGGCTGGCTCCCTCCCCTTTGCGGCCCATGTGGCCCTCCGGGAGGGGTGGCCCCTCCCGGTGGACCCCCGGAACCTCTCCGGTGGCCCCGGTACAATACCGATAAGCCCCCGAAACTTTCCGGTGTCCGTATGACAACTTCCCATATATAAAAATTCACCTCCGGACCATTCCGGAACTCCTCGTGACGTCCGGGATCTCATCCGGGACTCCGAACAACATTCGGTAGTCACATACTAGTCTTCCTAATAACCCTAGCGTCAACGAACCTTAAGTGTGTAGACCCTACGGGTTCGGGAGACATGCAGACATGACCGAGACCACTCTCCGATCAATAACCAACAGCGGGATCTGGATACCCATGTTGGCTCCCACATGCTCCTCGATGATTTCATCGGTTGAACCACGATGTCGAGGATTCGATCAAACCCTGTATACAATTCCCTTTGTCAATCGGTACGTTACTTGCCCGAGACTCGATCGTCGGTATCCCAATACCTTGTTCAGTGGCAAGTCACTTTATTCGTACCGTAATGCATGATCCCGTGGCAAACACCTTGGTCACCTTGAGCTCATTATGATGATGCATTACCGAGTGGGCCCAGAGATACCTCTCCGTCATACGGAGTGACAAATCCCAGTCTCGATCCGTGTCAACCCAACAGACACTTTCGGAGATACCTGTAGTGCACCTTTATAGTCACCCAGTTACGTTGTGACATTTGATACACCCAAAGCACTCCTACGGTATCCGGGAGTTACACGATCTAATGGTCGAAGGAAGAGATACTTGACATTGGCAAAGCTCTAGCAAACGAACTACACGATCTTTGTGCTATGCTTAGGATTGGGTCTTGTCCATCACATCATTCTCCTAATGATGTGATCCCATTATCAACGACATCCAATGTCCATAGGCAGGAAACCATGACTATCTGTTGATCACAACGAGCTAGTCAACTAGAGGCTCACTAGGGACATATTGTGGTCTATGTGTTCACACGTGTATTACGATTTCCGGATAATACAGTTATAGCATGAACAAAAGACAATTATCATGAACAATGAAATATAATAATACTTTTATTATTGCCTCTAGGGCATATTTCCAACAGTCTCCCACTTGCACTAGAGTCACCAATCTAGTTACATTGTGATGAATCGAACACCCATAGAGTTCTGGTGTTGATCATGTTTTGCTCGCGAGAGAGGTTTAGTCAACGGATCTGTGACATTCAGATCCGTATGTACTTTGCAAATATCTATGTCTCCATCTTGAACATTTTCACGGATGGAGTTGAAACGAAGCTTGATGTGCCTGGTCTTCTTGTGAAACCTGGGCTCCTTGGCAAGGGCAATAGCTCCAGTGTTGTCACAGAAGAGTTTGATCGGCCCCAACGCATTGGGTATGAATCCTAGGTCGGTGATGAACTCCTTCACCCAAATCGCTTCATGCGCTGCCTCTGAGGCTGCCATGTACTCCGCTTCACACGTAGATCCCGCCACGACGCTCTGCTTGCAGCTGCACCAGCTTACTGCTCCACCATTCAACATATACACGTATTCGGTTTGTGACTTAGAGTCATCCAGATCTGAGTCGAAGCTAGCGTCGACGTAACCTTTTACGACGAGCTCTTCGTCTCCTCCATAAACGAGAAACATGTCCTTTGTCCTTTTCAGGTACTTCCGGATATTCTTGACCGCTGTCCAGTGTTCCTTGCCGGGATTACTTTGGTATCTTGCTACCAAACTTACGGCAAGGTTTACATCAGGCCTGGTACACAGCATGGCATACATAATAGATCCTATGGCTGAAGCATAGGGGATGACACTCATCTATTCTTTATCCTTTGCCGTGGTCGGTGACTGAGCCGTGCTCAATCTCACACCTTGTAACATAGGCAAGAACCCTTTCTTGGACTGATCAATTTTGAACCTTTTCAAAATCTTATCAAGGTATGTGCTTTGTGAAAGACCTATGAGGCGTCTCGATCTATCTCTATAGATCTTGATGCCTAATATATAAGCAGCTTCTCCAAGGTCCTTCATTGAAAAACACTTATTCAAGTAGGCCTTAATGCTGTCCAGAAGTTCTATATTATTTCCCATCAAGAGTATGTCATCTACATATAATATGAGAAATGCTACAGAGCTCCCACTCACTTTCTTGTAAACGCAGGCTTCTCCATAAGTCTACATAAATCCAAACGCTTTGATCATCTCATCAAAGCGAATGTTCCAACTCCGAGATGCTTGCACCAGCCCATAAATGGATCGCTGGAGCTTGCATACTTTGTTAGCGTTCTTAGGATCGACAAAACCTTCCGGCTGCATCATATACAGCTCTTCCTTAAGATGTCCGTTAAGGAATGCCGTTTTGACGTCCATCTGCCATATCTCATAATCATAGTATGCGGCAATTGCTAACATGATTTGGATGGACTTCAGCTTTGCTACGGGAGAGAATGTCTCGTCATAGTCAATCTCTTGAACTTGTCGATAACCCTTAGCGACAAGTCGAGCTTTATAGATGGTAACATTACCATCCGCGTCCGTCTTCTTCTTAAAAATCCATTTGTTTTCTATTGCTCGCCGATCATCGGGCAAGTCTGTCAAAGTCCATACTTTGTTTTCATACATGGATTATATCTCGGATTTCATGGCTTCAAGCCATTTGTTGGAATCTGGGCCCGCCATCGCTTCTTCATAGTTCGAAGGCTCACCGTTGTCTAACAACATGATTTCCAGGACAGGGTTGCCATACCACTCTGGTGCGGAACGTGTCCTTGTGGACCTACGAAGTTCAGTAGCAACTTGATCTGAAGTACCTTGATCATCATCATTGTTTTCCTCTATAGTTGGTGTGGGCATCACAGGAACATTTTCCTGAGCTGCACCACCTTCCCGTTCGAGAGGTAGTACTTCATCGAGTTCTACTTTCCTCCCACTTACTTCTTTCGAGAGAAACTCTTTTTCCAGAAAGCATCCGTTCTTGGCAACAAAGATCTTGCCCTCGGATCTTAAGTAGAAGGTATACCCGATAGTTTCCTTAGGGTATCCTATGAAGACGCATTTTTCCAACTTGGGTTCGAGCTTTTCAGGTTGAAGTTTCTTGACATAAGCATCGCATCCCCAAACTTTTAGAAACGACAGCTTAGGTTTCTTCCCAAACCATAATTCATACGGTGTCGTCTCAACGGATTTAGACGGTGCCCTATTTAAAGTGAATGTAGCTGTCTCTAGAGCGTATCCCCAAAATGATAGCGGTAAATCGGTACGAGACATCATAGACCACACCATATCCAATAGAGTGCGATTACGATGTTCGGACACACCGTTACGCTGAGGTGTTCCAGGCGGCATGAGTTGTGAAACGATTCCGCATTTCCTTAAGTGTGTACCAAATTCGTGACTTAAGTATTCTCCTCCACGATCTGATCGTAGGAACTTTATCTTTCGGTCACGTTGATTCTCTACCTCATTCTGAAATTCCTTGAACTTTTCAAAGGTCTCAAACTTGTGTTTCATTAAGTAGACATACCCATATCTACTTAAGTCATCAGTGAGAGTGAGAACATAACGATATCCTCCGCGAGTCTCAACGCTCATTGGACCGCATACATCGGTATGTATGATTTCCAACAAGTTGATTGCTCGCTCCATTGTTCCGGAGAACGGAGTCTTGGTCATTTTGCCCATGAGGCATGGTTTCGCATGTGTCAAACGATTCATAATCAAGAGACTCTAAAAGTCCATCAGCATGGAACTTCTTCATGCGCTTGACACCAATGTGACCAAGGCGGCAGTGCCACAAGTATGTGGGACTATCGTTATCAACTTTACATCTTTTGGCATCCACACTATGAACATGTGTAATATTACGCTCGAGATTCATTAAGAATAAACCATTGACCATCGGAGCATGACCATAAAACATATCTCTCATATAAATAGAACAACCATCATTCTCGGATTTAAATGAGTAGCCATCTCGTATTAAACGAGATCCTGATACAATGTTCATGATCAAACTTGGCACTAAATAACAATTATTAAGGTTCAAAACTAATCCCATAGGTAAATGTAGAGGCAGCGTGCCGACGGTGATCACATCGACTCTGGAACCATTCCCGACGCGCATCGTCACCTCGTCCTTCGCCAGTCTCCGTTTATTCCGCAGCTCCTGCTGTGTGTTAGAAATATGAGCAACGGCACCGGTATCAAATACCCAGGAGTTACTACGAGTACTGGTAAGGTACACATCAATTACATGTATATCAAATATACCTTTGGTGTTGCCGGCCTTCTTATCCGCTAAGTATTTGGGGCAGTTCCGCTTCCAGTGACCCTTCCCCTTGCAATAAAAGCACTCAGTCTCAGGCTTGGGTCCATTCTTTGACTTCTTCCCGGTAACTGGCTTACCGGGCGCGGCAACATCCTTGCCGTCCTTCTTGAAGTTCTTCTTTCCCTTGCCCTTCTTGAACTTAGTGGTCTTATTGACCATCAACACTTGATGTTCTTTCTTGATTTCAGCCTCTGCTGACTTCAGCATCGAGAACACTTCAGGAATGGTCTTCACCATCCCCTGCATGTTGTAGTTCATCACAAAGCTCTTGTAGCTTGGTGGGAGCGACTGGAGGATTCTGTCAATGACTGCCTCATCTGGGAGGTTAATGTTCAGCTGGGTCATACGGCTGTGCAACCCAGACATCTTGAGGATGTGCTCACTGACAGAACTGTTTTCCTCCATCTTACAACTGTAGAACTTGTCAGAGACATCATATCTCTCGACCCGGGCATGAGCCTAAAAAACTAGTTTCAGCTCTTCGAACATCTCATATGCTCCGTGATGCTCAAAACGCTTTTGGAGCCCCGGTTCTAAGCTGTAAAGCATACCGCACTGAATGAGGGAGTAATCATCAGCACGAGTTTGCCAAGCGTTCATAACGTCTTGGTTCTCTGGGACGGGAGCGTCACCTAGCGGTCCTTCTAGGACATATTGCTTCCTGGCAGCTATGAGGATGATCCTCAGGTTCCGGACCCAATCCGTATAGTTGCTGCCATCATCTTTCAGCTTGGTTTTCTCTAGGAACGCGTTGAAGTTCATGTTGACATGAGCGTTGGCCATTTGATCTACAAGACATATTTGCAAAGGTTTTAGACTAAGTTCATGATAATTAAGTTCATCTAATCAAATTATGAACTCCCACTCAGATTAGACATCCCTCTAGTCATCTAAGTGTTACACGATCCGAGTCGACTAGGCCGTGTCCGATCATCACGTGAGACGGACTAGTCATCGTCGGTGAACATCTTCATGTTGATCGTATCTTCCATACGACTCATGTTCGACCTTTCGGTCTCCGTGTTCCGAGGCCATGTCTGCACATGCTAGGCTCGTCAAGTTAACCCTAAGTGTTTTGCTGTGTAAAACTATCTTACACCCGTTGTATGTGAACGTAAGGATCTATCACACCCGATCATCACGTGGTGCTTCGAAACGACGAACTGTAGCAACGGTGCACAGTTTGGGGAGAACACTTCTTGAAATTGTTGTAAGGGATCATCTTATTTACTACCGTCGTTCTAAGTAAACAAGATGCATAAACATAATAAACATCACATGCAATTATATAGTTGTGACATGATATGGCCAATATCATATAGCTCCATTGATCTCCATCTTCAGGGCTCCATGATCATCTTGTCACCGGCTTGACACCATGATCTCGATCATCATGATCTCCATCATCGTGTCTTCATGAAGTTGTCACGCCAACGACTACTTCTACTTCTATGGCTAACGCGTTTAGCAATAAAGTAAAGTAATTTACATGGCGTTCTTCAATGACACGCAGGTCATACAAAAAATAAAGACAACTCCTATGGCTCCTGCCGGTTGTCATACTCATTGACATGCAAGTCGTGAATCCTATTACAAGAACATGATCTCATACATCACAATATATCAATCATCATTCATCACAACTTCTGGCCATATCACATCACATGAACAATCGCTGCAAAAACAAGTTAGACGTCCTCTAATTGTTGTTGCATCTTTTACGTGGCTGCAATTGGGTTCTAGCAAGAACGTTTTCTTACCTACGAATAACCACAACGTGATTTTGTCAACTTCTATTTACCCTTCATAAGGACCCTTTTCATCAAATCCGCTCCAACTAAAGTGGGAGAGACAGACACCCGCCAGCCACCTTATGCAACTAGTGCATGTTAGTCGGTGGAACCGGTCTCACGTAAGCGTACGTGTAAGGTTGGTCCGGGCCGCTTCATCTCACAATACCGCTGAAGCAAGAAAAGACTAGTAGTGGCAAGCAAGTCGACAAGATCCACGCCCACAACAAAATTGTGTTCTACTCGTGCATTAGAGAACTACGCATAAACCTGGCTCTGATACCACTGTTGGGGAACGTTGCAGAAAATTAAAATTTTTCCTATGGTTTCACCAAGATCCATCTATGAGTTCATCTAAGCAACGAGTCAAGGGAGTGAGTTTGCATCTACATACCACTTGTAGATCGCGTGCGCAAGCTTGCAAGGGGATGGTGGTGATGGAGTCGTACTCGACGTGATTCAGATCACCGATGTCCAAGTGCTGAACGGACAGCACCTCCGCGTTCAACACACGTACGGGACGGGAGACGTCTCATCCTTCTTGATCCAGCAAGGGGGAAGGAGAGGTTGAGGAAGATCGCTCCAACGGCAGCACGACGGCGTGGTGGTGTTGGTGCAGCAATACTCCGACAGGGCTTCACAAGCACGTAACGGAGGAGGAGATGTGTTGGGGAGGGAAGGGGCTGCGCCTGGAAGATGTGTACAGCAGCCCTCCCCTCACCCCTCTATTTATAGGGGAAGGGGCAAGGGGGGCCAACCCCTCTAGATGGGATCTAGAGGGGAGGCGGCGGCCAGGGAGGGGGGACTTGCCTCCCAAGCAAGGGGGGCGCCCCCCTTAGGGTTTCCCCCTCAACCCTAGGCGCATGGGCCAAAGGTGGGGGGCGCGCCCAGCCCTCCAGGGGCTGGCTCCCTCCCCTTTGTGGCCCATGTGGCCCTCCGGGAGGGGTGGCCCCTCCCGGTGGACCCCCGGAACCTCTCCGGTGGCCCCGGTACAATACCGATAAGCCCCCGAAACTTTCCGGTGTCCGTATGACAACTTCCCATATATAAAAATTCACCTCCGGACCATTCCGGAACTCCTCATGACGTCCGGGATCTCATCCGGGACTCCGAACAACATTCTGTAGTCACATACTAGTCTTCCTAATAACCCTAGCGTCACCGAACCTTAAGTGTGTAGACCCTACGGGTTCGGGAGACATGCAGACATGATCGAGACCACTCTCCGGTCAATAACCAACAGCGGGATCTGGATACCCATGTTGGCTCACACATTCTCCTCGATGATTTCATCGGTTGAACCACGATGTCGAGGATTCGATCAAACCCTGTATACAATTCCCTTTGTCAATCGGTATGTTACTTGCCCGAGACTCGATCGTCGGTATCCCAATACCTTGTTCAGTCTCGTTACTGGCAAGTCACTTTACTCGTACCATAATGCATGATCCCGTGGCCAACACCTTGGTCACCTTGAGCTCCTTATGATGATGCATTACCGAGTGGGCCCAGAGATACCTCTCCGTCATACGGAGTGACAAATCCCAGTCTAGATCCGTGTCAACCCAACAGACACTTTCGGAGATACCTGTAGTGCACCTTTATAGTCACCCAGTTACGTTGTGATGTTTGATACACCCAAAGCACTCCTACGGTATCCGGGAGTTACACGATCTCATGGTCGAAGGAAGAGATACTTGACATTGGCAAAGCTCTAGCAAATGAACTACACGATCTTTGTGCTATGCTTAGGATTGGGTCTTGTTCATCACATCATTCTCCTAATGATGTGATCCCGTTATCAATGACATCCAATGTCCATAGCCAGGAAACCATGACTATCTGTTGATCACAACGATCTAGTCAACTAGAGGCTCACTAGGGACATATTGTGGTCTATGTGTTCACACGTGTATTACAATTTCCGGATAATACAGTTATAGCATGAACAAAAGACAATTATCATGAACAATGAAATATAATAATACTTTTATTATTGCCTCTAGGGCATATTTCCAACATTAAACTCATAATTATCTTTCTCTATGTCAATTCAAAACAAAACAAACAAGCGACTGAATCCTATAAATGAAATTCTTTTGAGAAGAGCTTGCGCCTCTGCTTCTAGTACTTTCGCCCCTTCCTTTCCTCTTTGAACCACGTCCTAGATTTATGCTATACAACTTTCCCCACCACTTTCCCCCATTCCTTTCCTCTTTGAACCACGTCTTAGGATCATGTGATACAACTTTCCCCACTACTTTCCCCCTTCCTTTCCTTTTTGAACCACGTCCTAGATTCATGCTATACAACATTTCCCACTACTTTCCCCCACTCCTTTCCTCTTTGAACCACGTCCTAGATTCATGGTATACAACTTTTCCCACTACTTTCCTATTTGATCCAACACCTAGATTCGAGTGCAGAAGCGGAAAAAGCCCACATGCAGCTAGAGCAATGCATGTGGAATAAGTAAATTATATCTTAAGGCTCTTGGGGCGTGGTTCAGTGGGCGACCGGACGGCGGCGAAGAAGAAGGGGTCGGAGGCCCTCCCGCGCCGCCGCTGGGTGAAAGTGAACAGCTGCACCAGTAGTGGATTCCCTTCCCTCGCCGACGGCGACAGCGTTAAGCCTCCTTCCCTTCCCGGAGGACGGATCTTGCCGCCTCTTTGACCAGCAGTGAGGGGAGAGAGAGGCCAACGAAGTCTTCTTTAGATCTGGAGAGGGTGAGAGTGTGTGAAGAGAGCAACTACAAGCGCTGAGAGACAGGCCAACGAAGTCTTGTTTAGATCTGGAGAGGGTGAGAGAGTGTGAGGAGAGCAACTACAAGCGCCGAGGTTCCAGCATGTATATATATACTGGAGAGAGAGTGTGAAGAGTGCAAACCCTAGAAAACAAGCGCCGAGGCTGCAGCTTATACATGATGAGGTGATTATACGGTCACTACGAGATCGTATAGCTCCGTATCCATCCATTTTGACCATTCAAAGAATCCTCCTGGCACGAATTATGCTCAAGTGTAGTTATCGAACCCGAGACCTCAAGTTTGATGAGCGAATAGGCTAACCAGCTACACAACCCTCCCGTTATGTTCAACGAGAGGAAAATAACCTTTTATACATTCCTGCATTCGTGTGACAAGCATGCCGTGTTTTCTTGTGTGTGAGTCATTGGGATTTAAGTCATAATCGTGTCATGTGGCTTTGGTGGTAAGACTATCCAAAGTGGTGCAGAAATAATGCAGCCTTAGTCACCTTACCTCTCTCCACGTAGTACGTTGGGTCCCACCAGTCACAGGGTCAAACAAACAAATTAATAAGAAAAATTAAAAGCGCCAGCGGTGTATCTTACCTCACACATCTCGCTACTGCTCGGGAACACTGTCCAATTGATCCCTCTGTTCGCTCACGTACTATTTTAAGTGAATCCTTATTATAACATGCACACAATTTTGGGCACTCGTATTCGACGTAAGTGAGTGTGCCACCGTATCTCTTACTACTCCCTCCGTCTAGGTGTAATAAGTCACGTTAGAAGGTGCAGCGGGACCAAGGTACAAGAAGATTGGAGGAGATGGAGAAACTTGACCGGTCATTCCTCCAATCAAAGCCCTGATTTCTGTCTCTAAACGCAACAATTAATCCAAACAACTAAGAGATGCCGTTTTAGATACCATGCAGGGCCATGTATTAACTCACATGCAAGCCGACTTTGATTTCTTGACTGATCAACACGTAGTTGCGCTCCATGCATCGCGTTTCCAGAAGAGTTAACACGGCAGAGTAAGGAGCGTTTGGTTACATTGCTTAGGCTGGTCATAGTGGTGAGTAACTTGGACTAGTAACATGCATATGTTACTAGTCTATGTTACTACTACGCGAAGTTTGCCGTCGGAAGCGAGCCGATCTGGCTCTCCTTAGCTAGCAAGGTTTTTCTAGCCCACTCAAGCTAGCTGGCCCACAAAAGCTAACATATTTTAATAGTTCCAAATGCCTAACCTTGCCCGGCTATGCTATAAGCTGTTCTTGCTAAGGATCCAAATGCTCCCTAAGTAACAACGCTCGCTAGTAACGAGGCCAGTAGGGGATTGAGATGCGAAGTTAATGGACGATGCCTAAACATTTTGGGAATATCTGATTTCCGTAAGATGACTTAACACCTAGACGGAGGGAGTACTACTCCTCAGTCCAGGTTTGATGGAATATTCATCACCTCTTCTCTTCTTGTATGCACTCCATTTGTATCTCACTTCCTGTGGCTTCTCACTCGCACGATTTTCCTATTCTATGAACCTGTGTGTGCGTGTGCGTGTGTGTGTGTGTGTGTGTGTGTTTAACAACATGTGTGTGTTAGAGAGAGCGATAGATCGACCTACTCCTATAGAGAGATGGTGTGTAGTGTACGATTTTAGCCGCGAGAGTCGGTACATCCCCTCGTTTCCGGGCGCCCGATAGGGACAGGCGGACAACTGCCACGCCCGCTCCTAACCAGCCTGGCCCACCCAAAGCCCATCCATTGCCCGCGCGCGCTTCCCGCCCGAAACGGTCATCGCCGCTCCAAAGAATCGGTGCCGCATTCATGCCCGGGAAGAGCGGACGCGACCTCTCACTAGCACCTGTGTTGAAGGGAGAAGCGGATTCAAGAGTGATGGTTGCTTCGTCTGTCCAACTTATTGCTGGGTCTATGTTATTTGACGGCTCATTGGTCTTTATTACTGAGGTGGTAGGACTACTGAATGTCCCACTCTTTCAGCGAAAGGAGGTACTACTAGATTACAATTTTCTCCATTCTTACAGTGGAGGAGTGCAAGAGCAGTGAAAACACACATGCTTAGTGATTACATTGCCCACCTCACACTTTCACCATATTTTCTGGACACCGTGCGACACGTAACTCTTTACGTAGTACTCCCTCCGTTCCTAAATACTAGATGAGTCCCCGCGCGTTGCCGCGGAACAGCCGTATATCTCTCTGCGTAAAATTATCGATTTCATAGAACTAAAAAAAACTCTATAACTGCATGACAAATGTGGTAGCCAAACTAAAAAAACTCCCATCATCATTTAGATCATCCCACCTATGGAAAAAAGATCAGCCAACTCCTACTGCATAATGGGATTATATTTTTCTTTTTGACATGTTAATGGGACTTAAAAGCTCACTTACATGCATGCTACCGGTGCATGCTTGCATGTAGACATGTTGATGTGATTTAAAACCCACTCACATGCATGCCACGGTATTTCTGCATGCCTGCATGTGGCTTAGTGCGGAGCCTCTCAATGTCTAGATCAGACGGCTATTATGGACTGATTTAGTTCATCTAACGGCTACATTAATTTTGATGATGTGGCTCAAGGAGAGGATAGATAATTCCTAGTAGTGGGGGATAGCTATTAAGATATAGTAGATAAGTCTTTGTAGAGATTCCACTAGGTGGACTACATACGGAACAAAATGAATGAATCTACACTTCAAATGCATCTATATACATCCGCATGTGGTTCATGGTGAAATCTCTACAAAGACTTATATTTAGGAACGGAGGAAGTACTAGTATAGTACGCACTGAAATTTATTAGCGAGACAAATTTGTACAATGCTATGAAGCTTCCAGCTTCTGTTATATGTATCTTGCGTCCAAGGTTGCCCATTGCAACATTTCATCAAATACAAAGGAGACTAACATGCATGCTATTGCATCTCAATGATTGACAGATCATAGCAAATATGTACTCCCTCTGTTCCAAAATAAGTGTCTCAACTTTATGCAAACTTTAGTACAAAGTTGTACTACTACTAAAGTTGACACTTATTTTGGAACAGAGGCTGCTAAAGAAAAAAAACGATCCATGCAATCCCTAGCCCTTGAACCGTCAACCCTAACTAGGCTTCAATTTGCTAGCAACGTTCGAGCTTCCTAAGAAATGATGTTTGCAACCTTTTGACCATCGGATCATTTTGTGGAGTTTCACCAAAATTAAGATGAGCATCCCCGTGGCTAAGAAATTGAAGAAGCGTGATTAGAATAAGATTACTGGGACTAGTTGATGAGACATAAACTCATCACAAATACAATACGTAGAAGCCAGTAGAGGTATGTGCGGGGCAAAGAAGTAGAGAAATATGCACATGGAGTGATGTGGGCAGCTGGAGCAGTGGTGCAAGCCGGCTGTAAATGGAGTTGTACCTGAGGGATGTCGGGACGTAGCTCAACCTTGAGGAGGGCGGCGGGAGGTGGCAACTACCCACGTCGCGTCACTTGAGCAAGGGACAAAGGCAACCTCACCGGCTTTGTGAGAGAGAACGGCGGGGACCCCTGATCGGGATGTGCCGATAATGGGTTTTCGCATTCGGCGACGGCGACCGCATCTACACTAAGCATCCACCCCTTCCCCCGGCGGACGTGATCCACCGGGATGTTAGAGATGTGGCCACAGTCGTTTTGTTCGAGAGAGTGTGAAGAGAGCAACCCCAGCAAGCAACTGTGTAGGCTGGCCCGTCCTGACTATGTATATAGTGGAGTGGTTTCCTTTTCTCTCCATATGAACCTATCATATTGCGTACGTGCCACTGAAGAAAAAAAATTACTTATAAATGACGCGGCACCTACTACTCGTTCTCCTATAACCTTGCGCATGGCATCTCCAAAATATTAACCTTGCGTTTGGCTCTTCGCCTCTTTGGGAAGTCGAGCAATAATGGTACTGCAGTATATATCATTCTGGCTATATGAGACCGAATGAATTGCTGCATGTCCACCACATGGGCGAGGGTCGAGGGGAGAGGGAGAGTGCATACATTATGTCCGTTTCAGGGGGTGTTTGTTTCCAGGGACTTTTTAGTGTAGGGACTAGAAAAAGTCCCTCTTAGAGACTTTTTAACCAAATAGGAGGGACTACTAGGGACTAAAACTTGCTTTTTGGGACATAATGAAGAAGAGTCTCAAGGAGAGTCTTTTTTGGGACTTTTCCTGCACCCATTGCCCCGCCGCCCCATGGTGTTGTTTGGTTTTTATTTTTCTGTATACTAGGGGTAACATGGTCATTCAATAACCTCTAGGGAGGGACTAGGGACTTTTTAGTCCCTGAAAACAAACAGGGAGGGACTTTTTAAGGAGTAGGGACTTTTTAGTTGGGACTAGCAAAAGTCCTAGGACTTATGAACCAAACAGGGCCTCAATACACTACAAAAAAAATACACTTCCGTGATGATACGTGTTTGTCACAGTAGGTCGCGTTTTTTGTCATGCATGTACATCCATGAAAAATTTATGACAGAATCAAGATAGTCATACCTGTGCTGTCGTAGAAGTGTTCCACGACATTACCAAAATTATCATCACGGAAGTGTCCACTTCCATGATGATGAATCGCGCGTCACAAAAGTGCTTTTGTCAAGGGTGACCGACACGTGGCATCCACCGTAATAGAATGCCGTTAAGCTATCGGGTCGGGTTTTGGATCCGATAACCCGTTAACAGCCCCGACCAATGGGGATTTTCCACGTGTAAAATCATCATTGGCTGGAGGAAACACGCGTCGGCTCACCGTTGGGACAGATGTCATGCACTCATTGGACAGAAGGCGCCTATGATACGTTGACACGTGGCACAACCCAACAGAGGCCCATTCCTGTGAAAAGGCTGGCCTGTTTGACTTGGTCAAAAGGTGGCGGGCCGGCCCATGTAAAGCCTGTTAACGACCTGTTCGCATATAGCCCATTTATAGCCCGCTAACCCAAGGCCTGTTACGCCTATCTGAATTAGGCCCAGTAGCGCCATCTGGGCCACCCAATATGATTCCAGCCCATTTTCACTTCTGGCCCATGTATGGCCCATGACGTCTTTCGGCCCATATGAGGCCCTATGTAACTCTTGGCCTATTAACGACCCGTGGTGAAACTAGCCCGTAATGAACAGTGTATCACTTTACACCCATTAACGGCCCGTGGTGAAACTGGCCCGTAATGAACATTGTATCACTTTATACCCATTAAGGGCCCGTTATTCCATTGGGCCGTTTCCAGCCCATGTTATCTTTCGGGCTTCTCAGAGCCCATTTATTCTTGGGCTCATTTCCAGCATTCGTTTACTTACGTCCCGTTACTGTCATTTTCTGCTTGTGGGCCAAATTCAGCCCGTGGTTACAGTCGGCCCGTTTGTGGTCCGTTAACACGTTGGGCCGTTTTCATAGCATCATGAAATACAGCCTATTAACGATGGCCCGTTATGGTCGGCCCATGAACGGATGATTCCAACTCTAGCCCATTTACGGCCATAATGCGACCTGTTATTGGCCCATGTTTGGCCAATCGATCATACTGCCCGTATAAGGCCCATTGATGATACGGCCCGTAGAAGGCCCATTGTTTCTACGGCCCGTAGAAGGCCCATTGTTTCTACGACCCGTAGAAGGCCCACTTTTTCTACGGCCCGTAGAAGGCCCATTGTTTCTACGGCCCGTAGGAGGCCCAGTGTCACTATAGTAAATATTAGCCCATGGTTATTGTGGCCTAGTTTTAAAAAATAGGTTTTTGCAGCCACCAGCAAACCGCGGAAAAAGAACTGCAATGACTACAAGCAAATAAATAAACAAGACAACAAGGAAATAAATAAGCAAGCAACTTATGCTAGGCTATCATGGCTATCACACATATTACATCCACTGGGTATCAAAGTTCGCCACCAGTGCAAATAACGCACCGACAAAAGAATATACAAAACTGAGAGCACTTCAGAAGGCACTAGGCCTGGCCAGGTCGGGCCCCCAAACAGCTGAAGAAGCTGAGTAGACCTTAGTTGTGTCAATGATAGATGCATCAACACTAGATTTAAGGCATGATGGTGCGCACAACAGTCCTCTGACATCTTCATTGCATTTTTGACTTCAAGTCGGAGCTGAGCTGAAGCAAGCCTTTCCGCTTTAAGTTGAGACTGAAGAAGTCGAACTGATTGAGGCAGCGACTGCATAGAGGTTGTCTCACACCTGCTGGTGAGTAGCTTCAACTCACTGTCTTCATCAAGACAGGACCTTGGGGTCATCTCGCTGTCCTCAAGATGGTTTGGCTCACTATCTCCCCTAAAGTTCTGCCTAGCGTAAGAGATACGACTCTGAAAGAGAAACAAGGATACACGTAACAGGTTTCACAATTATATAAGCAAATAAATGGATCTGTTCTGCATAAGGAACATGTTTTTACAACTACAATTTGAAACTGATAGTTCTTGCAAACATCCAATCAGATGTAAACAGCAAAGCAAACAGCAGTGGAGGAAATGATGCCTATCCAAATCTATACTAGAACGAAGTTTGAAGGCTTGAGAAGGATGAACTTACATTACATGTTAACACGGGATGGACAAAGCCCTTCTCCATGTTGATGGAAGGATAATTCAATAAATTCCCCAAAGAAAATTCTTTATAAGCGTTGCCATTATTCTACATTTTGCAAAGAGTAAATATAGATCAAATAATATTGGAAGAAATAGAGGATAATGAAGCTCAGGTGCAGACTGATGATACATAATCAAATAGCAATTAATTAAGTACAGCCTTACAAGGCAAAAGTGAGAGAGGTACTGACAAGAGCAATGCAGAGCCCATTATTGTTTTGAGATCGTATGATCCTTTGAGCAAGGAGATTCATCTGAAATTAGTTTTCATACAAGAGAGAAGGTAAGGCACAAGCAGAAATTGAGGAGTTCAAATTTTGAATTGATATGATAGACAGTACCTGATGCTGGGCTCCCAGCAGTTCTAATAGGGGTTTGGCCACTGGAGTAGGGGTAAAGTGTGGTACAGTTGGGCCTGTGTTTTCTGTGGTTGCTGATCTATCTGATTTAACAGGTACCACTACCTTTTCCAAATACCTAGTTTGTACTGCTTGAGGATCTGCACTCACCCTCTTCCTTTTGGACATCTATTACGAAAGAACAACATTTGACTGAAAAAACATAGTGTGACGACACATGGAATAGGTACAGAAAATGGATAGTTATGGCATATACTCATATAGGATGCTTAAACTAAGCAGATGGTGTAACAAAGTAGAAGTAATGCAAGAGGTCAGATGCAAAATATGTGCGACCAATACAACGTTGCAAAGTTAGAGCAAACACCTTGATGGGTGAATAAGATAGGCCATCCTCCACCATGCCAAGTTTGTTAGCCAGTGGATCGTTCCGCAATATTCCTCTCGTGCGCCCATTCTCAGAGCCCATTTATTCTTGGGCTCATTTCCAGCATTCGTTTACTTACGTCCCGTTACTGTCATTTTCTGCTTGTGGGCCAAATTCAGCCCGTGGTTACAGTAGGCCCGTTTGTGGTCCGTTAACACGTTGGGCCGTTTTTATAGCATCATGAAATACAGCCTATTAACGATGGCCCGTTATGGTCGGCCCATGAACGGACGATTCCAACTCTAGCCCGTTTACGGCCATAATGCGACCTGTTATTGGCCCATGTTTGGCCAATCGATCATACTGCCCGTATAAGGCCCATTGATGATACGGCCCGTAGAAGGCCCATTGTTTCTACGGCCCGTAGAAGGCCCATTGTTTCTACGACCCGTAGAAGGCCCACTGTTTCTACGGCCCGTAGAAGGCCCATTGTTTCTACGGCCCGTAGGAGGCCCAGTGTCACTATAGTAAATATTAGCCCATGGTTATTGTGGCCTAGTTTTAAAAAATAGGTTTTTGCAGCCACCAGCAAACCGCGGAAAAAGAACTGCAATGACTACAAGCAAATAAATAAACAAGACAACAAGGAAATAAATAAGCAAGCAACTTACACTAGGCTATCATGGCTATCACACATATTACATCCACTGGGCATCAAAGTTCGCCACCAGTGCAAATAACGCGCCGACAAAAGAATATACAAAACTGAGAGCACTTCAGAAGGCACTAGGCCTGGCCAGGTCGGGCCCCCAAACAGCTGAAGAAGCTGAGTAGACCTTAGTTGTGTCAATGATAGATGCATCAACACTAGATTTAAGGCATGATGGTGCGCATAACAGTCCTCTGACATCTTCATTGCATCTTTGACTTCAAGTCGGAGCTGAGCTGAAGCAAGCCTTCCGGCTTTAAGTTGAGACTGAAGAAGTCGAACTGATTGAGGCAGCGACTGCATAGAGGTTGTCTCACACCTGCTGGTGAGTAGCTTCAACTCACTGTCTTCATCAAGACAGGACCTTGGGGTCATCTCGCTGTCCTCAAGATGGTTTGGCTCACTATCTCCCCTAAAGTTCTGCCTAGCGTAAGAGATACGACTCTGAAAGAGAAACAAGGAGACACGTAACAGGTTTCACAATTATATAAGCAAATAAATGGATCTGTTCTGCATAAGGAACATGTTTTTACAACTACAATTTGAAACTGATAGTTCTTGCAAACATCCAATCAGATGTAAACAGCAAAGCAAACAGCAGTGGAGGAAATGATGCCTATCCAAATCTATACTAGAACGAAGTTTGAAGGCTTGAGAAGGATGAACTTACATTACATGTTAACACGGGATGGACAAAGCCCTTCTCCATGTTGATGGAAGGATAATTCAATAAATTCCCCAAAGAAAATTCTTTATAAGCGTTGCCATTATTCTACATTTTGCAAAGAGTAAATATAGATCAAATAATATTGGAAGAAATAGAGGATAATGAAGCTCAGGTGCAGACTGATGATACATAATCAAATAGCAATTAATTAAGTACAGCGTTACAAGGCAAAAGTGAGAGAGGTACTGACAAGAGCAATGCAGAGCCCATTATTGTTTTGAGATCGTATGATCCTTTGAGCAAGGAGATTCATCCGAAATTAGTTTTCATACAAGAGAGAAGGTAAGGCATAAGCAGAAATTGAGGAGTTCAAATTTTGAATTGATATGATAGACAGTACCTGATGCTGGGCTCCCAGCAGTTCTAATAGGGGTTTGGCCACTGGAGTAGGGGTAAAGTGTGGTACAGTTGGGCCTGTGTTTTCTGTGGCTGCTGATCTATCTGATTTAACAGGTACCACTACCTTTTCCAAATACCTAGTTTGTACTCCTTGAGGATCTGCACTCACCCTCTTCCTTTTGGACATCTATTACGAAAGAACAACATTTGACTGAAAAAACATAGTGTGACGACACATGGAATAGGTACAGAAAATGGATAGTTATGGCATATACTCATATAGGATGCTTAAACTAAGCAGATGGTGTAACAAAGTAGAAGTAATGCAAGAGGTCAGATGCAAAATATGTGCGACCAATACAACATTGCAAAGTTAGAGCAAACACCTTCATGGGTGAATAAGATAGGCCATCCTCCACCATGCCAAGTTTGTTAGCCAGTGGATCGTTCCGCAATATTCCTCTCGTGCGCCCATTCTCATATTCATTTTGATAATGTTCAATATATGACATGCATGAAAACATAAAAACAAGTGAGATTTTCTTTGTAATGCAGAAGTGATTCTAATCCAATACTGCCTCCCTGTAAACCCTTTGTGCTATCTCTGCAATTCTTTTAAAAGATGCCATGCATGCTATAATTTGCTGTGTGCATTAATATAATGTGGCCTACTACTCAAAATATGAGAGCTCCAGAAGTGATGACACTTCGCAGATGATAGCTTCAACATATAGTAAAGAATAACAAGTCGACCTGACCTGGCAGATTCAAAATATACTAAGGGAGAACAACTCGCCTGACCAGTCGACCGCAAGAGAAGAGTATTGAGGGAGTCCTGGACTAGGGGGTGTCCGGATAGCCGAACTATCATCATCGGCTGGACTTCAAGACTATGAAGATACAAGATTGAAGACTTCGTCCCGTGTCCGGATGGGACTTTCCTTGGCGTGGAAGGCAAGCTTGGTGATACGGATATGTAGATCTCCTACCATTGTAACCGACTCTATGTATCCCTAGCCCTCTCCAGTGTCTATATAAATCGGAGGGTTTTAGTCCGTAGGACGAACAACCATTACAACAATCATACCATAGGCTAGCTTCTAGGGTTTAGCCTCCTTGATCTCGTGGTAGATCCACTCTTGTACTACCCATATCATCAATATCAATCAAGCAGGAGTAGGGTTTTACCTCCATCGAGAGGGCCCGAACCTAGGTAAAAACATTATGTCCCTTGTGTCCTGTTACCATCCGCCTAGACGCACAGTTCGGGACCCCCTACCCGAGATCCGCCGGTTTTGACACTGACATTGGTGCTTTCATTGAGAGTTCCTCTGTGCCGTCGCGATCAGGAAGGATGCCTCTTCCCGTCTTTAAAGACGGAACCATCACCGAAGGAGCTTTGGCCGCCGGCCAAACTATCCGGCTAGGTGGTTTTCTCATGACCGCCTGTTCGGCCACCGCGTCGACGATGACCTCTCGGGTCATCGAAAGCAATCTTCACGTCAGCTCGGAATTCGCCGAGCAGCTGGATCCAATGGAGCTCTCTTCCGTAAACGAGCTCTTGGATCGCATTGCCGCCTTGGGAGTTGCCACAGACTACAATCATATTGGGCTTAAAACCGATCTGAGAGAGATTAACTCTCCCCAGGTTACCCACCATGTTGCGGTGGTAGAGGAACAAAGCGTCGACTCTTCTTTTGTACTAAAAACTAGTTATGTCCGGACTCCCGAACCCTCCATGCCGGATTCCCGCAGAGGGACGGACGTCGATCAAGCACTAAACCTAAAGTCAGGCGTCGGGACCAGACTCGTTGAACAATGTCCAGCAATCCAAGCTTCCAAATTCGGAAACTTTCCGGCCCTTGAGCCTCGAGATGGGTAGGGTTCCGGACTCAATTCCACCCACCCACCCAAACATATGCGATCTATCTCAAATCCGGCAAGAGCCCGCTGAAACAGTACATAATTACTGGGCCAGATTCCTCCTGGTTATGGACAGGATAAAAGACTACCGTGAGGAAAACGCAATTTCAATTTTCTGCAATAATTGCACGGACGAGGGAATCTTGAACGCCGTAAGTCGTCGTGAAATTACACGCTTCGCCGACCTGGCGTCCATAGTACGAAAGTACTGTGCGATGAAGAGTTTCCGGAAAACCAAAACTAAGTTTTGGGACAATCCAGCTCCGAATACAACCCTAGTCCGAAACAAAAGGGTGCATCATACTCAGGCACCAGGTACAAAAACCAAAAAGCAAAAACCCCACAAAGGGCACGGAACCGTGCTGGAGGGATGGCTCAGCGGACCCTGTAAAATACACAGTACAGAAGGCGCCACTCCAACACATAGCCTTCGAGCATGTTGGATACTGCGGCAGGTGGCCAAAAGTGGCGAAGAGCTTCTAGCCCCGGAGAACCACCCCAACAGTACCAGTACGGTGTCAACAGTCTTCGAGACTTTCGCATCAAATAATATGCGGAAACGAACAATCCGCAGCCTCGCCGAAGTCTACCAAGTAGCAACAACAAATCCATGGAGCGACACGGCCATCACCTTCAATGCCAGCGACGAACCTAAATTTCGAACAGCCCGAGGACCAGCTGCATTGGTCCTCAGTCCAATAGTGGATGGCTTTCGTCTTACCAAGGTACTCATGGATGGCGGCAGCGGATTAAACCTCATCTACAAGGAAACTCTTCAAAAAATGGAAATAGACTGGAGCCGCATTGAGCGAAGCAGCACAACCTTTAGAGGAATAATCCCTAGCCGGGAAGCACGCTGCACAGGAAAAATCACACTTGATGTGGTGTTCGGCTCGCCGGACAATTACAGGTCCGAGGAGGTCACGTTCCAAGTGGCCCCGTTCAGCAACGGATATCACGCTATATTAGGACGAGAGGCATTCACAATTTTTCAAGCCATACCCCATTACGGGTACATGAAGCTTAAGATGCCCGGGCCCAACGGAATAATCACTCTTGTTAGTGATCCGGACACAGCACTCCGCGCCGAAAACAAGACAGCCGCACTAGCCTAGAGGCACTATCCGAAGCCTTAGCGGCAGAGGAGCTCACGGCGCTGCGCTCCACGGTGAACAGGGATGATGTGATACTCGATAAGAGGTCCAAGTCCACCTCTTTTAAACCAGCGGACGAAATAGTCAAATTCCAAGTCCATCCAACGGACCCAACAAAGACGGCCTCCATTGGGGCACAGTTAAACCCTGATGTAGACGCCGCACTGCGAGAATTCCTTCAGGAGAATTGGGACATGTTCGCCTGGCACCCTTCAGATATGCCAGGAATCCCATGCAGATTGGCAGAACACAGCCTAAACATACTAAAAGGATTCAAGCCAGTCAAACAGGCTCTTCGGCGATTTTCCAAACCCAAAAGACAGGCAATGGGAGAGGAGCTAGCCAAACTATTGGAAGCCGGATTCATCAGAGACATCAAACATCCGGACTGGCTGGCGAACCTGGTAATGGTACCAAAAAAGGACAAATCTTGGCGCCTATGTGTCGATTTTAAAGACCTCAATAAGGCTTATCCAAAGGATCCTTTCCCCCTTCCCCGCATTGATCAAATAATCGATGCTACTGCCGGGCACGATTCATTGTGCTTCCTCGACGCATACTCCGGCTACCATCAAATCAAGATGGCGGAGGCAGACCAAGCCGCAACGGCATTCATTACTCCATATGGACCATTCTGCTTCAACACGATGCCCTTCGGACTAAAAAACACCGACACTACATATCAACGCATGATTCAGACATGTCTGGCTACCCAGATCGGCAAAACAGTAGAGGCATACGTAGACGATGTGGTCGTCAAGACCAAACACGTCGAAACTCTAGTAGACGACTTGAGGCTCACATTCGATAACCTCCGAGCATATGACATAAAGCTGAACCCGGAAAAATGCATTTTCGGCGTACCAGCCGGAAAGCTCCTGGGCTTCATTGTATCCGGTAGAGGAATTGAAGCAAACCCAGCCAAGATCCGAGCTCTGTCACAACTGGATATTCCAAAAGACCTCAAACAAATACAAAAATTAACTGGATGCGTGGCAGCTCTAGGCCGCTTTATCTCCCGTTTAGGAGAAAAGGCTTTGCCCCTCTATCGCCTCCTCAGGCGCACTGCACACTTCGAGTGGACGGATGCCGCCACAGCCGGACTAGAAGAAATAAAGGCCATACTGGCAACAAATCCGGTCCTGGCTGCACCTAACCTGGGCGAACCAATGTTATTATATATCACGGCAACACATCAAGTTGTCAGCGCGGTCCTCGTCGTTGAATGAAAAACAGAAGGACACAAATTCCCTCTTCAAAAGCCAGTGTACTACGTATCCACCTTCTTAACTCCATGCAAGTCCCGGTACCCGCACTATCAAAAGATAGTGTACGCGGTGTTTATGGCATCCCGGAAGCTGCGACACTACTTTCAAGAGTGTTCGATAACAGTAGCCTCCGAAGTAACCCTCAACGACATTATAAACAACCGCGACGCGACGGGCAGGATTGCAAAATAGGCCATTGAGCTCTTACCATTCGACATAACTTATAAACCTCGGCGAGCTATAAAGTCGCAAGTCTTGGCTGACTTCGTCGCTGAATGGACTGAAGCCAAACTCCCTAAAGAGTACGGCGCATACTCCAATTGGATTATGCATTTCAACGGCTCCAAAATGTTGGCCGGCTTGGGGGCTGGCGTCGTATTGACGTCCCCAACCGGAGACACATTCGAATATGTACTTCAGATAATGTACACGGACTCCAACAATGCAGCCGAATACGAGGCTCTCCTACATGGTCTCCGGATGGCAATCTCCATTGGCATTCAACGCCTAGAGGTGCGCGGGGATTCAAACCTTGCAATATCCCAAGTAAATGGAGACTTTGACGCCAAGGATCCGAAAATAGCAGCCTATCGTAATGCTGTCCTAAAAATGTCAGCTCGGATCGAAGGACTCGAATTCCACCACGTAGCCCGGGATAATAACCAAGCAGCCGACGTGTTGGCACGCATCGGCGCGAAACACGACGCTGTCCCTCCAAACATCTTCCTGGAATGGCTCTTTAAGCCATCCATAATATGGGAAGAGGAGTCCGGAAATAACAACCCAGAAGCAACCGCACCACCCAACACAGAACAATCTGACATAATCGGCGGTTCAGCCGATGAAATAACACCTCCAGCCCACAAAATAATGGCAGTAATTGCCCCGTGGACAGAACCATTCCTAGCCTACTTAATTAGGCAGGAACTTCCCGAAGACCAAAATGAGGCCCGCTGCATAGTTCGGCGATCTAAAGCCTACAAGGTCCATGAGGGAGAACTTTATAAGAAAAGCACAACTGGAGTCCTTCAAAGGTGCATCTCCGAAGAGGAAGGGCGAAACCTTCTGGCTGAAATTCACGCCGGACTAGGTGGACACCACGCTGCAGCCCGGGCCCTCATAGGCAAGGCCTTCCGTGCAGGATTCTATTGGCCGACGGCCCGGGCAGATGCTCAGGACTTAGTCCAACGATGCGTCGGTTGTCAGTTCTTTGCTAATCAGAGCCACATGCCACCCACCGCCCTCAAAACTATACCCATCACCTGGCCGTTCGCGGTCTGGGGGCTTGACATGGTTGGACCCCTTAAAGGGGGAACCCACAAGCAAAAGTACCTATTGGTCATGGTGGACAAATTCACCAAATGGATAGAGGCCAAGCCAGGTAAAACGGCCGAATCTGGACCAGTGATAGACTTCATATCCGGGGTAGTACACCGTTATGGCGTCCCCCACAGCATCATCACCGATAACGGCACGAACTTCACGGCCGACAAGGTTAAACTCTGGTGCAAAAATATGGGCATTAAGCTCGACTACGCTTCAGTCTATCAGCCTCAAACCAACGGACAAGTTGAGCGAGCAAATGGTCTAATAATGAGCGGCATCAAGCCCAGACTAGTGCAGTCCCTCACGGAATCTAACACGCACTGGGTAGAGGAGCTCGACTCCGTACTCTGGGGGCCGCGGACCACGCCAAACCGTACTACCGGATTCACACCATTCTTTATGGTATACGGCGTAGAGGCAGTTTTGCGCTGCGATATAATTCATGATTCACCTCGAGTGCGCATGTACGAAGAAAGAGAGGCCGAGTTGGATTGGCTGGACAGCTTGGACGCATTAGAGGAGGAGGGCGATGTGGCAAAGGCTCGTTCCGCATTCTATCAGCAGTAGGCTCGAAGATATCAAAGCAGAGAAGTACGGGCTAAAACTTACAATATTGGCGAACTGGTTCTACGCCCGCCGGACAAGAAAAAGGACAAACTCAAGCCCAAATGGGAAGGTCCCTTCATCATCGACCAAGTCCTGTCCGGCGGAGCATACCGTCTGCGAAACGCATCGGACAACCGACTCGAGCCGAACCCGTGGAACGCAGCCCGCCTCCGAAGATTCTATGCCTAGCGCCGGACTCAGAGTTCGTCTCCTTCCCCCATCCACATTTTATACTTCAGTTGCCTTTTGTCTTTCTTTTATCCAACCTTTTTTTATATATATAAAGCCCTGGAGGGCCGATTCGCGCATTGTTTGCACACACTTGATGTGCTACCCGCACTCATTATACCTGGGGGCTTCTTTAACAGAAGCTTACTTATACGGGCTTTAGGCCCAAAACATGTGTCAAACTTCCGCATGTACCTTTTACTCACCAGTATATGCATCGATATGACTTAAGTTTTGGCCAAGCTGGGTTGCCTGGCTCCTGTTCTTACCCCTACGTTCCCGATTGTTCGGCTAGGAGGTAAAGGGAGCACCTCTGCGATTGTTACTGCCGGGTCAGCCGGATGTGTACCTCAGGCTGGGTGAAGCCGAAAGCTAGCGTTCTTAAGGGAATATTCGGTCCTTGACTCAAAAGATGATTTTTTACCTATTTATTTATTTGCCCCCAGATGTTTTCCTGCTCTTTCTGCAGTCCGGACATGCACTTTAGGGCATGCCTCCCAGGGAAAGGAACCCTTAACGGAACTATTCTCCCTGGAAGATGTTTCTTACTAACCATGTAATATAACATAACTAGTTGGGCACTTGTCTGATAAAGCACTAATGACCCCTACGCCTGGTCTCCATGCATGCCCCGGTTTTTTCATAACTGAGAAGGTATTCGGACAGACTCCGAACTCTAGGGTCCCGAGGTCGAAGCGAAAAGGTCGGCAAAGACAAACGATCTACAATCCGGCTAGAAGGCATTTTACATGTCATTTTAAATACATCGTCAAATTGACTGACTGTACTCCTCCTAAATCCCGTCTAACAGGCTGTCTAATTTACAGTCCCGTTGGGAATACTTAGCGGCCAACTCTACTTGGCCGTACACTAAGCTCACAGGGATCTCCTTCCCATCGGGCCCCATAGGTCTGACCTCGGCCATGTGGTTTTGATCCGCTTTCTTGTACCGCGTCTTCACCATGGCCCATGCCTCCCTGGCACCTTGACGGCAGGCCAATATCTTCCATAAATGGAAGCGCTGCCGTGCTCCCTGAAGCTTCTCCGCAAGCTCTCCAAGGCCCTCGGGTAGGGAGACAGACGACCATAGGGCCTGGACGACGCCACTCATCGCCTGCTGAACACGTTCGAGCAGTTGCACCAGCTCGGGAAGTTGGTCACCCGTTGAACCGGGCATTTCCTCCGCAGGGCGACCTGTGAGAACACCTACAGACATATTTCTGCCAATTGACTTCCTCGCCGAACTCTTCTTTTCAAAAGAATTCGCTCAAGCACTTACCATAGATGTCGTGACGAAGCCGCTGATTCTCCTTCACGGAGCCAGACAGCTCGGCCCGAACACCTTTCAGCTCTTCCCCAAGCTGGGTGTGGGTATCCTGGAGTTTGTTCCTCTCCTGCTGCACCTTCATAAGCACCCTCTCGCCGGCTTTCAGCTGGTGTAGTAGGTGTTGCTTGTCCGGATCCAGTCCGGCAACATCTGCAATACAATTGTCAGACTTATACGCACGCCGCACGCTGCTTATCTTTTTGAAATAATGTGTTACCAGGGGGGGTCTCCGTGTCTCCTCCCGCGGCAGCTAGTGCGGCCTCAAGTTGGGCCTTGCACTTCTTGTAGCTCCTGGGACAATTGGGTATTCTTCTCTGTAAGATCCTGCATAGTAAACGAGCCATAAATCAGTTACTTTAACTACTTTAAGTCTCGGGGGCTACTGGCATATACAACTATTAAAATCTCTTACCCGTATGTCCTTTACATACTACTCCGTGGCTCTGGTTAAACCATCTTGAGTAGCACGGAGGTGCGCGTCTCCCGCGTTAAAGGCATCTAACGCCTCGGGGGAGAAATACGCATCACAAAGAACTGTCCGGCGGCGCCTATGGTTCATGGCGCTCTCCACCTCAGACCTGGTGGCGGACAGCCTGTCGGCATCCTCCGTTGGAGGAGTATCCGGCTCACGCCTGGCGCTCGCCTCCCCCTCCGGACCAGGTGTTGGAGCCTGGCTGGCGGAGGCTTGGTTGGCAATCTCTCCGGGCACAGTCCGGCGAGCGCTCTTTCTCCTGAAAAAGTCATGAGCATTAATACACCTCCTAGGAATCTTTTCCTAAATAACGGTCGCGAGCTAAACCATTGCTGCAACGTTTTGATTCGCACCGCACTCCTCTTCCGCCTACAGGGCCGGACTGACCCTTGTTGGTCAGCCTCCGCGGGTTCGGCTTCCCGCCTTGAAGGCACCTCCTGCAAGACACTATTGTATATGATGATCAGAAATATGCAAGGACGAAATAATGGTGTCAGGACTTCGGTCATAGTTACCTGGGAAGCCGGTGATAAGCCGGGGTAGTCAGCCGTAATGGCGACTAGAGCATTGTCCATGCTGAGTTGGTGGAACACCCCATCAATTAGCTCCACCTTTATGTCCGGATCCTCTTCGGAAGCCAGATCAAGGGATCTTCCCGGATCCTCGGGTTGTGGAGCCGCACTATGAATGCCTTCCACATCCCGGTGCAGCTCCTGCGCCAAAATCATAAAGTAAGATACTTAACTTTGAAAGCACGGGTCGGACAAATCAACGTCCGCTTACCCAGCTCCGAGGGTTATTCATGGAGAACCTATTCAATGGGCTCGTCTAGAGGAAGTCCTCCTTCTCCCCCTTGTACAGGACAGACAGGATCTTCACCAGATCCGCGGCCGATCCCGGCCCCTTGCGGCCATGACGGGTGGCATCATTCTCCCCGTTGAAATCCCACATGGGGTGGCCCCTATATTGGAGTGGCTGCACCCCTCGCATAATGCATGTGGCCATGACTCCAATCATGGTCAATCCGGAATGGGCCAGCAACCTTATCCGGCCCATCAAATAATGGACGCTCCTGTCTTCCTCCTGTTGAGGGCTTCGCGGGCGCCAACTTAGGCGTTTCTTCAGAGGAGCCTTGCTGAACTCCGGGAGGCCGATCCGAACTGGGTCCGGCAGGGGAGCATCTTCTACATAGAACCATTCCGAAGGCCAGTCTTTGGACGCCTTCTTTGGGGTTCCAGATAGATATCCGGTCCCGGCGATGCGCCATATTTCGGCTCCGCCCACTTGATATATTGACCCCTTGTGGGAACGGGGTACAAGGCAAAACAATCTCTTCCACAACGCGAAATGGGGCTCGATGCCCAAAAACAGCTCACAGAGAGCTACGAAACCCGCGATGTGCAGAATGGAGGCGGGCGTGGGGTGATGAAGCTGGAGTCCATAGAACTCCAGAAGCCCGCGGAGGAACGGATGTACGGGAAATCCAAGCCCCCTTATTAGATAGGGGACGAAGCACACCCGCTCTCCTTTGGAAGGACTAGGGGTGGCCTCCGCTAGCGTCCCACCTTTGTAGGTGGCCATCCCGGCTCGAACCGGGACCATAAAGGCCGGAGAAAGATATCCCTCCGCTTGGAGCATCACCAGCTCGTTGTGTGGAACTGAACATCTCCTCCAATCTCCTGGCGGAGGGCTGGGAGCGCGAGAGGTGGAGCCGCGTCGACAGTCCATGATGGAATGGGTTTTTTGGTCAAAAGCGCTCCGATGAGTACTCGCGGAAGGAGGATGGTGTGATTTGGATCTGGATTCTTGCCTCTCTTATAGGCAGATTATTTGCGCAGCTAGGGGGTAAAATATAAAAGATACCCTGGCTTTTCGCATTCGTGCGACGCGTGGAAGAGGGCCATTACTGGGCGTGGAAGCCAAGGAGCGCAACATTTGTAAGGGAGCCGGACACTATTCGGCAAGCACATGGAACTTGAAGGAGAACCCGCCTTGCAACGCCGAAGACAATATATGCGCTGGACTCGTCGTCATTGAAGCCTGGTTCGGGGGCTACTGAGGGAGTCCTGGACTAGGGGGTGTCCGGATAGCCGGACTATCATCATCGGCCGGACTCCAAGACTATGAAAATACAAGATTGAAGACTTCGTCCCATGTCCGGATGGGACTTTCGTTCGCGTGGAAGGCAAGCTTGGCGATACGGATATGGAGATTTCCTACCATTGTAACTGACTCTGTGTAACCCTAGCCTTCTCCGGTGTCTATATAAACCGGAGGGTTTTAGTCCGTAGGATGAACAACCATTACAACAATCATACCATAGGCTAGCTTCTAGGGTTTAGCCTCCTTGATCTCGTGGTAGATCCACTCTTGTACTACCCATATCATCAATATCAATCAAGCAGGAGTAGGGTTTTACCTCCATCGAGTGGGCCCGAACCTGGGTAAAAACATCGTGTCCCTTGTCTCCTGTTACCATCCGCCTAGACGCACAGTTCGGGACCCCCTACCCGAGATCCGCCGGTTTTGACACCGACAGTGGCCAACCGACATTGTATTGAAACACTTGTAATATCTTCAATCTGCTTGCTCTTCTGCTCTTCTTTAAGATGATACTCATCGGAGCACTTTTGACAAAAAACCCATTCCATCATGGACCGTCGACGCGGCTCCTCCTCTCGCGCTCCCAGCCCTCCGCCAGGAGATTGGAGGAGATGTTCAGTTCCGCACAACGAGCTGGTGATGCTCCAAGCGGAGGGATATCTTCCTCCGGCCTTTATGGTCCCGGTTCGAGCCGGGCTGGCCACCTACAAAGGTGGGAAGCAAGCGGAGGCCACCCCTAGTCCCTCCAAAGGAGAGCGAGTGTGCTTCGTCCCCTATCTAATAAGGGGGCTTGGATTTCCCGTACATCCGTTCCTCCGCGGGCTTCTGGAGTTCTACGGACTCCAGCTTCGTCACCTCACGCCCGCCTCCATTCTGCACATCGCGGGTTTCGTAGCTCTCTGTGAGCTATTTTTGGGCATCGAGCCCCATTTCGCGTTGTGGAAGAGATTGTTTTGCCTTGTACCCTGTTCTCACGAGGGGTCAATATATCAAGTGGGCGGAGCCGAAATATGGCGCATCGCCGGGACCGGATATCTATCCGGAACCCCAAAGAAGGCGTCCGAAGACTGGCCTTAGGAATGGTTCTATGTAGAAGATGCTCCCCTGCCGGACCCAGTTCGGATCAGCCTCCCAGAGTTCAGCAAGGCTCCTCTGAAGAAACACCTAAGTTGGTGCCCGCGGAGCCCTCAACAGGAGGAAGATAGGAGCGTCCATTATTTGATGGGCCGGATAAGGTTGCTGGCCCATTCCGGATTGACCATGATTGGAGTCATGGCCACGTGCATTATGCGAGGGGTGCAACCACTCCAATATAGGGGCCACCCCATGTGGGATTTCAACGGGGAGAATGATGCCACCCGTCATGGCTGCAAGGGGCTGGGATCGGCCGCGGATCTGGTGAAGATCCTGTCCGGCCTGTACAAGGGGGAGAAGGAGGACTTCCTCCAGACGAGCCCATTGAATGGGTTCTCCATGAATAACCCTCGGACCTGGGTAAGCGGACGTTGATTTGTCTGACCCGTGTGAGGGAGTCCTGGACTAGGGGGTGTCCGGACAGCCGGACTATCATCGTCCGCCGGACTCCAAGACTACGAAGATACAAGATTGAAGACTCCGTCCCGTGTCCGGATGGGACTTTCCTTGGCATGGAAGGCAAGCTTGGCAGTACGGATATGTAGATCTCCTACCATTGTAACCGACTCTGTGTAACCCTAGCCTCCTCCGGTGTCTATATAAACCGGAGGGCTTTAGTCCGTAGGACACAACATACATTACAACAATCATACCATAGGCTAGCTTTAGGGTTTAGCCTCCTTGATCTCGTGGTAGATCCACTCTTGTACTACCCATATCATCAATATTAATCAAGCAGGACGTAGGGTTTTACCTCCATCAAGAGGGCCCGAACCTGGGTAAAACATCGTGTCCCTTGTCTCCTGTTACCATCCGCCTAGACGCACAGTTCGGGACCCCCTACCCGAGATCCGCCGGTTTTGACACCGACATTGGTGCTTTCATTGAGAGTTCCTCTGTGTCGTCACCGATAGGAAGGATGCCTCCACCCGTCTTCAAGGACGGTATTTTCGCCGAAGAGGCCTTGGCCGCCGGCCAAACTATCCGGCTAGGCGGTTTTCTTATGACCGCCTGTCCGGCCACTGCTTTGACAATGACTTCTCAAGTCGTCAAAAGCAATCTCCGCGTCAGCTCAGGATTCGCCGAGCAGCTGGATCCGATAGAGCTCTCGTCTGTCAACGAAATCTTGGATCGCATCCCCACCCTGGGAGTCGCCACGGACTACAACCAGATTGGGCTTAAAACCGATCTGAGAGAGTTCAACTCTCCCCTGGTTACCCACCACATCGCTGTGGTAGAGGAACAATGCGGCGATCTTCCTCCTGTATTAAAAACTAGACATGTCCGGGCTCCCGAACCCCCCACGCCGGATTTCCGCGGGGGAACGGACTCCGATCAAGCACTAAACTTAAAGTCAGGCATCGGACCAGACTCGTTGGACAACATCCAGCAATCCAGGCTTCCAAAATTGGAAACTTCACGGCCTCTAAGCCCCAAGATGGGTAGGGATCCGGATTTTATTCCACCCACCCGCCCAGACATATGCATCTATCTCTAATACGGCAAGAGCCCGCTGAAACAGTACATCACTACTGGGCCAGATTCCTCCTGGTTATGGACATGATAAAGGACTGCCGAGAAGAAAACGCAATCTCAATCTTTTGCAATAATTGCACGGACAAGGGAATATTGAACGCCATCGGCCGTCGTAAAATCACATGCTTCACCGATCTGGCGTCCATAGTACGAAAGTACTGTGCGATGGAGAGTTTCCGGAAAACCGAAAACCAGTTTTGGGACAATCCGGCCCCGAATACAACCCTAGTCCGCAACAAAAGGGTGCATTATACTCAGGCCCCAGATACAAAAACCAAAAAACAAAAACACCTTAGAGGGCACAGAACCGTACTAGAGGGATGGCTCAATGGACCCTGTAAGCTTCATAGTACAGAGGGAGCCGTCCCAACACATAGCTTTCGAGCATGTTGGATATTACGGTAGGTGGCCAAAAGTGGCGAGGAGCTTCTAGCCCCGGAAAACCACTCCAACAATACTGGTACGATATCAACAGTCTTCGAGACCTTCGCATCAAACAATATGCGAAAACGAACAATCCGCGGCCTCGCCGAAGTCTACCAAGTAGCAACAGCAAATCCATGGAGCGACACAGCCATCACCTTCAACGCCAGCGACGAACCTAAATTCCGAACAGCCCGAGCACCAGCTGCACTGGTGCTTAGTCCCATAGTGGACGGCTTTCGACTTACAAAGGTGCTCATGGATGGCGGCAGCGGGCTAAACCTCATCTACGAGGAAACTCTTCAAAAAATGGAAATCGATTGGAGCCGTATTGAGCGAAGCAGCACAACCTTCAGAGGAATAATACCTAGCCGGGAAGCGCGCTGCACCGGAAAAATCACACTCGATGTGGTGTTCGGCTCGCCGGACAATTACAGATCCGAAGAAGTCACGTTCCAAGTGGCCCCGTTCAACAGCGGATATCACGCTATATTAGGACGAGAGGCATTCACAATTTTTCAAGCCGTACCCCATTACGGGTACATGAAGCTCAAAATGCCTGGGCCCGACGGAATAATCACTCTCGCTAGTGATCCGGACATAGCACTCCGCGCCGAAAACAAGACAGCCGCACTAGCCCTGGAGGCACTATCCGAGGCCCTAGCGGCAGAAGAACTCACTGCGCTCTACGGTAAACAGGGACGATGTGATACTTGATAAAAGATCCAAGTCCACCTCCTTCAAACCAGCAGATGAAATAGTGAAATTCCAGGTCCATCCAACGGACCCAACAAAGACGGCCTCCATTGGGGCACAATTAAACCCCGAGGTAGGCGCCAATCTGTGCGAATTCCTTCGGGAAAATTGGGACATTTTCACCTGGCATCCTTCGGACATGCCCGGAATCTCACGCAGATTGGCAGAACACAACCTAAACATCCTAAAAGGATTCAAGCCGGTCAAACAGGCTCTTCGATGATTTTCCGAACCCAAAAGACAGGCAATGGGAGAAGAGCTAGCCAAACTATTGGAAGCCGGATTCATCAGAGATATCAAACACCCGGATTGGCTAGCAAATCTGGTAATGGTACCAAAGAAGGACAAATCCTGGCGCCTATGCGTTGATTTTAAAGACCTCAATAAGGCTTGCCCAAAGGACCCCTTCCCCCTCCCCCGCATCGATCAAATTATCGATGCTACCGCAGGGCACGATTCGTTGTGCTTCCTCGACGCATACTCTGGCTACCATCAAATCAAGATGGCGGAAGCAGACCAAGCCGCAATGGCATTCATCACTCCATACGAACCATTCTGCTTCAACACGATGCCCTTCGGACTTAAAAATGCCGGCGCAACATATCAGCGCATGATTCAAACATGTCTGGCTACTCAGATCGGCAAAACAATCGAGGCATACGTGGAAGACGTAGTCGTCAAAACAAAACACGTCGAAACTCTAGTAGACGATCTGAGGCTCACGTTCGACAACCTCAGAGCATATGACATCAAGCTAAATCCGGAAAAATGTGTTTTCGGCGTACCAGCGGAAAGTTGCTGGGCTTCATTGTATCCGGTACAGGAATTGAAGCAAACCCGGCTAAAATCCGAGCTCTGTCACAGTTGGACATTCCAAAAGACCTCAAACAGATACAAAAATTGACAGGATGCGTGGCAGCCCTAAGCCGTTTTATCTCCCGCTTGGGAGAAAAGGCACTGCCCCTTTATCGCCTCCTCAGGCGCACCGAACACTTCGAGTGGACGGATGCTGCCACTGCCGGACTCGAAGAAATAAAGGCCATATTAGCAACAAATCCGGTCCTAGCCATGCCAAACCAAGGCGAACCTATGTTGTTATACATCGCAGCAACACATCAAGTTGTAAGTGCGGTGCTCGTCGTTGAACGAGAGACAGATGGGAATAAATTCCCTCTTCAAAAACCAGTGTACTACGTATCCACTGTGTTAACACCCTGCAAGTCCCGTTACCCGCACTATCAAAATATAGCGTACGCAGTGTTCATGGCATCCCGGAAGCTCCGACACTACTTTCAGGAGTGTTCGATAACAGTGGCCTCCGAAGTACCACTCAATGACATTATAAACAACCGCGACGCAACGGGTAGAATTGCAAAATGGGCCATTGAGCTCCTACCATTCGATATAACCTACTAGCCTCGCCGAGCTATAAAGTCACAAGTTTTGGCTGACTTCGTCGCTAAATGGACAGAAGCCGAACTCCCTAAAGAGTACGGCGCATACTCCAATTGGACTATGCACTTTGACGGCTCCAAAATGTTGGCCGGACTGGGGGCTGGCGTCGTCTTGACGTCCCCAACCGGGGACACAGTCCAATACGTACTTGAAATAATGTACACGGACTCCAACAACGCAGCCGAATACGAGGCCCTCCTACATGGTCTCCGGATGGCAATCTCCATGGGCATTCAACGCCTAGAGGTGCGCGGGGATTCAAACCTTGCAATATCCGAAATAAACGGAGACTTTGACGCCAAGGATCCGAAAATGGCAGCATATCGCAACGCTGTCCTAAAAATGTCGGCTCGGTTTGAAGGACTTGAATTCCATCACATAGCCCGAGAAAATAACCAAGCAGCCGACGTACTGGCATGCATCGGCGCAAAACGTGACGTTGTACCTCCAAATATCTTCCTGGAATGGCTCTTCAAGCCATCCATACTATGGGAAGTGGAATCCAGAAATGACAAACCGGAAACAACCGCGCCAACCGGCGATTCAGCCGATGACATAACACCTTCAGCCCACGACCTAATGGCAGTAATTGCCCCGTGGACGGAACCATTCCTAGCCTATTTGCTTAGACAGGAACTTCCCGAGGACCAAAATGAGGCCCGCTGCATAGTCCGGCGATCGAAAGCCTACAAAGTCCATGAGGGAGAACTTTATAAGAAAAGTACAACCGGAGCCCTTCAAAGGTGTATCTCCGAAGAGGAAGGGCGAAACCTCCTGGCTGAAATTCATGCCGGACTAGGCGGACACCATGCAGCAGCCTGGGCCCTTGTAGGAAAGGCATTCCGTACAGGATTTTATTGGCCGACGGCCCGGGCAGATGCCCAGGACTTAGTCCAGAGATGCATCGGTTGTCAGCTCTTTGCTAATCAGAGCCATATGCCACCCACCGCCCTCAAAACTATACCCATTACCTGGCCGTTCGCGGTCTGGGGGCTTGATATGGTTGGACCCCTTAAAGGGGGAACCCACAAGCAAAGGTACCTATCGGTCATGGTGGATAAATTTACCAAATGGATAGAGGCCAAACGGGTCAAAACGGCAGAGTCCGGACCAGTGATAGACTTTATATCCGGGGTCGTACACCGTTACGGTGTCCCCCACAGCATCATCACCGACAACGGCACAAACTTCACGGCCGACGAGGTTAAGTCATGGTGCAAAAACATGGGCATTAAGCTCGACTACGCCTCAGTCTATCACCCTCAAACCAATGGTCAAGTGGAACGAGCAAATGGTCTAATAATGAGCGGCATTAAACCCATACTAGTGTGGTCACTTACAAAATCAGACATGCACTGGGTAGAGGAGCTCGACTCCGTACTCTGGGGGCTGCGGACAATGCCCAACCGTACTACCGGATTTACACCATTCTTCATGGTATACGGCGCAGAGGCAGTTCTGCCCTGCGACATCATTCATGACTCACCTCGAGTGCGCATGTACGAGGAACGAGAAGCCGAGCTAGATCGGCAGGACAGCTTGGACGCATTGGAGGAGGAACGCGACGTCGCCAAGGCTCGTTCCGCATTTTATCAGCAGCAAGCTCGAAGATATCAAAGCAGAGAAGTACGGGCCAAAACTTACAACGTTGGCGAACTGGTTCTACGCCTGCCAGACAAGAAAAAGGACAAGCTCAAGCCCAAATGGGAGGGCCCTTTCATCATCGACCAAGTCCTGACTGGCGGGGCATACCGTCTACGAAATGCGTCGGACAACCGACTCGAGCCGAACCCATGGAACGCAGCCCGCCTCCGAAGATTTTACGCCTAGTGCCGGACTAAGAGTTCGTCCCCTTCCTCCGTTCAAATTTTTACACTTCAGCTGTATTTTGTTTCTCTTTCCTTCCCCTAACCTTTTTACTAAAAAGCCCCTAAGGGCCTACTTCCGCATTGTTCGCATGCACTTGATGTGCCATCCGCACTCATTATACCTGGGGGCTTCTTTTCCAGAAGCTCAATTATAAGGGCTTCATGCCCAGCACATGTGTCAAGCTTCCACATGTACCTTTTACTCACCATTATATGCATCGATATGACTTAAGTTTTGGCCAAGCTGGGTTGCCTGGCTCCTGTGCTTACCCCTACGTTCCCGATTGTTCGGCTAGGAGGTAAAGGGAGGACCTCTGCGATTGTTACTGCCGGGTCAGCCGGACGTGTACCTCAGACTGGGTGAAGCCGAAAGCTAGCGTTCTTAAGGGAATATTCGGTCGGTGACCTAAAAGATGATTTTTTACCTACCTGTTTATCTCCCCCCAGATGTTTTTCTGCTTTTTTCGCAGTCCGGACATGCACTTTAGGGCATGCCTCCCGGGGAAAGGAACCCTTAACAGAACTATTCTCCCAGGAAGATGTTTCTTACTAACCATGTAATATAACATAACTAGTTGGGCACTTGTCTGATAAAGCACCAATGACCCCTACGCCTGGTCTCCACGCATACCCCGGTTGTTTTTTAACCACAAAGGTATTCGGACACACTCCGGACTCTAGGGTCCCGAGGTCGAAGCGAAAAGGTCGGCAAAGACAAACGATCTACAATCCGGCTAGAAGGCATTTCACATGTCATTTTCAATACATCATCAAATTTACTGATTGTATTCCTCCTCAATCCCGTCTAACAGGCTGTCTAACTTACAGTCCTGTTGGGAAAATTTAGCAGCCACCTCCACTTGGCTGTATACTAAACTCACAGGGATCTCCTTCCCATCGGGCCCCACCGATCCAACTTCGGCCATATGGTTGGGATCCGCCTTCTTGTACCGCGTCTTCACCATGGCCCAAGCCTCCTTGGCACCCTGGCGGCAGGCCGAAATCTTCCATAAACGGAAGCGTTGCTGCACTCCCTGGAGTTTCTCCGCAAGCGCCCCAAGGCCCTCGGGTAGGGAGACGGCTGGCCATAATGCCTGGACGACACCGCTCATCGCCTGCCGAACTCGTTCGAGCAGTTGCGACAGCTCGGGAAGTTGATCACCCGTCGATACGGGCATCTCCTCTGCAGGGCGACCTGTGAGTATACCTACAAGACACATTCTGTCAATCGACTTCCTCATCGGACTCTTCTTTTCAAAGGAGTTCGTTCAAGCACTTACTATAGATGCCGCGACGAAGCCGCTGATTCTCCTTAACGGAGCCGGACAGCTCGACCCGAACGCCTTTCAGCTCCTCTCCAAGCTCGGCATGGGCATCTTGAAGCTTGTTCCTTTCTTGCTGCACCCTATTCAGCTCCCTCTCGCCGGCCTTCAGCTGGCGAAGCAATTCTTGCCTGTCCGGATCTTGTCCAGCGGCACCTGCAATGTCATTATTAGACTTGCGCGCACGCCGCACAGCGCTTATATTTATTAATAAAAATGTGTTACCAGGAGGGGTCTCTGCGTTTCCTCCTGCGGCAGCAAGTGCGGCCTCAAGTTGGGCCTTGCACTCTTGCAGCTCCTGAGACAACTGGGCATTCTTCTCGGTAAGAGCCTGCGTTTCAAATGATCCTTAAATCAGTTATCATAACTACTTTAAGTCTCGGGGGCTACTGGCATATATAACCATTAAATTCCCTTACCCGTATGTCTTTTACATACTGCTCCGTGGCTCTGGTAAAACCGTCTTGAGCAGCACGGAGGTGCGCGTCCCCTGCGTTGAAGGCGTCCAATGCCTTAGGGGAGAAGCACGCTTCACGAAATACTGTTCGGCGGCGCCTGTGGTTCATGGCACTCTCCACCTCAGACTTGGTGGCGGACAGTCTGTCAGCATCCTCCGTTGGAGGAGTATCTGGCCCGCGCCTTGCGCTTGCCTCCCCCTCCAGGCCGGGCGCTGGAGCCTGGCCGGTATGGGTCGGATCAGCAACCTCTACGCCCGCAGTCCGGCGGGCGCTCTTTCTCCTACAAAGATCATGAGCACTCAGACGCTTCCTAGGAACGTTGCTCTGAAAATTTAAAATACGAGCTATACCTTTGCGGCGACGTTTTAGTCCGTACCGCGCTCCTTTTCCGCCTGCTGGTCCGGACTGACCTTTGTTGGCCAGCCGCCGCGGGCTCGGCTTCCCGCCTTGAAGGCGCTTCCTGTAAACACCATCGTTCGCGAAGGTCAGAAATGGGCAAGGAAGAGATAATGGTGTCCGGACCTCGGTCACAATCACCTGGGAAGCCGGGTATAATCCAGGGTAGTCCGCCGTAATGGCGACCAAAGCATTGTCCATGCTGAGCTGGTGAAACACCCCGTCGATCAGCTCCACCTTGATATCCGGATCCTCTTCGGAGGCCGGATCTTGGGATCTCCCTGGATCCTCAGGTTGCGGAGCCGGACTTATCATGTCCTCCACAATCCGGCGCAGTTCCTGCGCCGAAGACATAGTGTAAGAAGCTTAAACTCTAAAAGCACGGGTTGAGCCCTTAAAAAGTGTTCGCTTACCCAGCCCCGAGGGTTGTTCATGGAAAACCCATTCAGAGGGTTCGTTCGGAGGAAGTCCTCCTTTTCCCCCTTGTACAGGCCGGACAGGATCTGCACCAGGTCCTCGGCCGAATCCGGCCCTTTGCGGCCGTGGCGGGTGGCGTCGTCCTCCCCGTTGAAATCCCACATGGGGTGGCTCCTGTATTGCAGTGGCTATACTCCCCACATGATGCATATTGCCATGATTCCGATCATGGTCAATCCGGAATGGGCTAGTAATCTTATTCGGCCCATCAGGTAATGGACGCTCTTGTCTTCCTCCAATTGAGGACTCCGCGGGTGCCAACTAAGGCGTTTCTTCAGAGGAGCGGCATTAAACTCCGGGAGGCCGACCCGGATTGGGTCCGGCAGCGGAGCGTCTTCTATGTAAAACCACTCCGAAGGCCAGTCTTCGGACGCCTTCTTGTTGGTACCGGATGGGTATCCGGTCCCGGCAATGCGCCATATTTAGGCGCCACCCACTTGATATATAGATCCCTTGTGAGAACGGGGTACGAGGCAGAACAGCCTCTTCCACAGTGCAAAATGGGGCTCGATGCCCAGGAATAGCTCGCAAAGAGCTACGTAGCCCGCGATATGCAGGACAAAGGCGGGCGTAAGGTGATGGAGCTGGAGTCCGTAGAACTCCAGGAGCCCGCGGAGAAACGGATGTATTGGAAATCCGAGTCCCCTTATCAGATAGGGGACGAAGCATACCCGCTCCCCTTTGTTGGGACTTGGGGTAGCCTTCGCTTGCTTCCCACCTTGGTAGGTGGCCAGCCCGGTTCGAACCGGGACCATGAAGGCCGGAGGGAGATATCCCCCCGCTTGGAGCTTCACTAGCTCCTTGTGTGGAATAGAGCACCTCCTCCAATCCCCTGGCGGTGGGCTGGGAGCGCGAGAAGAGGAGCTGCGTCGACGGTCCATGATGGAATGGATTTTTAGGTCAAGGGCGCTCCGATGAAGTATTCACGGAAGGAAGATGATGTGGTTTGGATCTGGATTTTTGCCTCTTTTGTAGGCGGATGACTCGCACAACTAGGGGGTGAAACATAAAAGACACCCTGGCTTTTCGCATTCGTGCGACGCGTGGAAGAAGGCCATTATTGGGCGTAGAAGCCAAGAAGCACAGTATTTATGATGAAGCCGGACACTGTTCGGTAGGTACATGGAACTTGAAGGGAGAACCCGCCTTGCAACGCCGAAGACTATATATGCGCTGGACTTATCATCATTGAAGCCTGGTTCGGGGGCTACTGAGGGAGTCCTGGACTAGGGGGTGTCCGGACAGCCCGACTATCATCGTCTGCCGGACTCCAAGACTACGAAGATATAAGAATGAAGACTCCGTCCCGTGTCCGGATGGGACTTTCCTTGGCGTGGAAGGCAAGCTTGGTAGTATGGATATGTAGATCTCCTACCATTGTAACCGACTCTGTGTAACCCTAGCCTCCTCCGGTGTCTATATAAACCGGAGGGCTTTAGTCCGTAGGACACAACATACATTACAACAATCATACCATAGGCTAGCTTTAGGGTTTAGCCTCCTTGATCTCGTGGTAGATCCACTCTTGTACTACCCATATCATCAATATTAATCAAGCAGGACGTACGGTTTTACCTCCATCAAGAGGGCCCGAACCTGGGTAAAACATCGTGTCCCTTGTCTCCTGTTACCATCCGCCTAGACGCACAGTTCGGGACCCCCTACCCGAGATCCGCCGGTTTTGACACCGACACCGTGCTTTCAAAGTTAAGTATCTTACTTTATGATTTTGGCGCAGGAGCTGCGCCGGGATGTGGAAGGCATTCATAGTGCGGCTCCACAACCCGAGGATCCGGGAAGATCCCTTGATCTGGCTTCCGAAGAGGATCCGGACATAAAGGTGGAGCTAATTGATGGGGTGTTCCACCAACTCAGCGTGGACAATGCTCTAGTCGCCATTACGGCTGACTACCCCGGCTTATCACCGGCTTCCCAGGTAACTATGACCGAAGTCTTGACACCATTATTTCGTCCTTGCATATTTCTGATCATCGTATACAATGGTGTCTTGCAGGAGGTGCCTTCAAGGCGGGAAGCCGAACCCGCGGCGGCTGACTAACAAGGGTCAGTCCGGGCGGAAGAGGAGTGCGGTGCGAATCGAAACGTCACCGCAACAGTATAGCTCGCGACCGTTATTTAGGAAAAGATTCCTAGAAGGTGTATTAATGCTCATGACTTTTTCAGGAGAAAGAGCGCTCGCCGGACTGTGCCCAGAGAGATTGCCAACCAAGCCTCTGCCAGCCAGGCTCCAACACCTGGTCTGGAGGGGGAGGCGAGCGCCAGGCGCGAGCCGGATACTCCTCCAATGGAGGATGCCGACAGGCTGTCCGCCATCAGGTATGAGGTGGAGAGCGCCATGAACCATAGGCGCCGCTGGACAGTTCTTCGTGACGCGTATTTCTCCCCCGAGGCGTTAAATGCCTTTAACGCGGGAGACGCGCACCTCCATGCTGCTCAAGATGGTTTAACCAGAGCCACGGAGTAGTATGTAAAGGACATATGGGTAAGAGATTTTAATAGTTGTATATGCCAGTAGCCCCCGAGACTTAAAGTAGTTAAAGTAACTGATTTAAGGCTCGTTTACTATGCAGGATCTTACAGAGAAGAATACCCAATTGTCCCAGGAGCTACAAGAGTGCTAGGCCCAACTTGAGGCTGCACTAGCTGCCGCAGGAGGAGACACGAAGACCCCCCTGGTAACACATTATTTCAAAAAGATAAGCGGCGTGGGCGTGCGTATAAGTCTGACAATGATATTGCAGATGTTGCCGGACTGGATCCGGACAAGCAACACCTACTGCGCCAGCTGAAAGCTGGTGATAGGGTGCTTATGAAGGTGCAGCAGGAGAAGAACAAACTCCAGGATGCCCACACCCAGCTTGGGGAAGAGCTGAAAGGTGTTCGGGCCGAGCTGTCTGGCTTCGTGAAGGAGAATCAGCGGCTTCGTCATGGCATCTATGGTAAGTGCTTGAGCGAATTCTTTTGAAAAGAAGAGTTCGGCGAGGAAGTCAATTGACAGAAATATGTCTGTAGGTGTGCTCACAGGTCGCCCTGCGGAGGAAATGCCCGGTTCAACGGGTGACCAACTTCCCGAGCTGGTGCAACTGCTCGAACGTGTTCAGCAGGCGATGAGTGGCGTCGTCCAGGCCCTATGGCCGTCCGTCTCTCTACCCGAGGGCCTTGGAGAGCTTGCGGAGAAGCTTCAGGGAGCATGGCAGCGCTTCCGTTTATGGAAGATATCGGCCTGCCGTCAAGGTGCAAGGGAGGCCTGGGCCATGGTGAAGACACGGTAGAAGAAAGCGGATCCAAACCACATGACCGAGGTCGGACCTATGGGGCCCGATGGGAAGGAGATCCCTGTGAGCTTAGTGTATGGCCAAGTAGAGTTGGCCGCTAAGTATTCCCAACGGGACTGTAAATTAGACAGCCTGTTAGACGGGATTGAGGAGGAGTACAGTCAGTCAATTTGACGATGTATTTAAAATGACATGTAAAATGCCTTCTAGCCGGATTGTAGATCGTTTGTCTTTGCCGACCTTTTCGCTTCGACCTCGGGACCCTAGAGTCCGGAGTGTATCCGAATACCTTCTCGGTTATGAAAAAACCGGGGCATGCATGGAGACCAGGCGTATGGGTCATTAGTGCTTTATCAGACAAGTGCCCAACTAGTTATGTTATATTACATGGTTAGTAAGAAACATCTTCCAGGGAGAATAGTTCCGTTAAGGGTTCCTTTCCCTGGGAGGCATGCCCTAAAGTGCATGTCCGGACTGCGAAAAGAGCAGGAAAACATCTGGGGGCAGATAAATAAATAGGTAAAAAATCATCTTTCGAGTCACCGACCGAATATTCCCTTAAGAACGCTAGCTTTCGGCTTCACCCAGTCTGAGGTACACATCCGGCTGACCCGGCAGTAACAATCGCAGAGGTGCTCCCTTTACCTCCTAGCCGAACAATCGAGAACGTAGGGGTAAGCATAGGAGCCAGGCAACCCAGCTTGGCCAAAACTTAAGTCATATCGATGCATATACTGGTGAGTAAAAGGTACATGCGGAAGTTTGACACATGTTTTGGGCATAAAGCCCGTATAAGTAAGCTTCTGTTAAAGAAGCCCCCAGGTATAATGAGTGCGGGTGGCACATCAAGTGTGTGCGAACAATGCGTGAATCGGCCCTCCAGGGCTTTATATATATAAATAAAAGGTTGGATAAAAGAGAGACCAAAGGCAACTGAAGTATAAAATGTGGACGGGGGAAGGAGACGAACTCTGAGTCCGGCGCTAGGCATAGAATCTTCGGAGGCTGGCTGCGTTCCACGGGTTCGGCTCGAGTCGGTTGTCCAATGCGTTTCGTAGACGGTATGCTCCACCGGACAGGACTTGGTCGATGATGAAGGGACCTTCCCATTTGGGCTTGAGTTTGTCCTTTTTCTTGTCCGGCAGGCGTAGAACCAGTTCACCAATATTGTAAGTTTTAGCCCGTACTTCTCTGATTTGATATCTTCGAACCTGCTGCTGATAGAATGCGGAACGAGCCTTTGCCACGTCGCGCTCCTCCTCTAATGCGTCCAAGCTGTCCTGCCGATCCAACTCGGCCTCTCTTTCTTCGTACATGCGCACTCGAGGTGAGTCATGAATTATATCGCAGGGCAAAACTGCCTCTCACTACAGGAAACAGGTAATTTGCCGTCTGTGGATCACAGACGGCAAAGACCTAAATCCAGACGACAAAGATTTTGCCGTCAGGAAGCAGACGGCAAACTCAGATGGCAAAGATTAGCCAGCAAAGAATACTTTGCTGTCAGCTTTTCATCGGGAAGACGGCAAAGACTTTGCCGTCAGCCAATCCGAACAACACACGGCAAAGTAATATCTTTGCCGTCAGCCCAAACACAATCTTTGCCATCAGCTGATCTAATTTTGAGACAGCAAAGATTTTTTTAATTTAAAAAAAATTCACAGGACATTTTTTAAAACATTTCTCATGGCATTCTTCATAGATCGCTTTACACAACAAGTCTATTACAACCGGTACACATAACACCTGACCATCGAAAATTGGCAGCTACAACATCAATATTCTTCATAGAGTTTGTATATCAATTTACAGAAATCAACATCAATATTTTCGATAATCAATTTACATAAAAAGGGCCAAACAACTTGGCCGCCCTACTGCAGACCGCACCGGGCATGGGGCAGCGCCCGTCGGCAGCCGCTCGGTGTCCTACACCCGATGGAGACGAGCAGCAGCGGCCCTCCATGCCCGGCGCTGTTCCCTGCGACGGCCAGTGAGGCGAGCGAGGCGGTCTCCGACAGTCAAACAGAACGGGCGGAGGCGGGTGGCGCTCGATGGCGCGGGCGGAGGCAAGCTCCGGCGGGTGGACGCAGGCGACGCCCGGTGGCGCGGGAGGAGGCAAGATCCGAAGGGTGGACGCGGGCGGAGGCGGTGGCGCCCGGTGGCGCGGGCGGACGTCTACATCGTCCTTGTCCTCCTGGCCATCTACATCATCGTCGGCGCCGTTGTTGGAGAGCTCCGCTCCCGGTTGGCCTCGGCCAGCGCGCCGTCGAGGAGCGCCCTCACTTCCGGCGAGGGGACGCGGCGAGGTTCGGCGAGGGGACGCGGCGAGGTTCCGCGAGGGGACGAGGCTTCGGTGTCCAGCGAGGGGACGCGGCGTCGGTGTCCGGCGAGTAGTGGAGTGCTGGTGTGGTGGGGATCGAGAGAAGGGAGGCCGGAGATGGGATCGAACAAATGGGTGGGTGGGGATTTTTGTCGCTGGGGCGTGGGTGGGGTCTCGGGAGGGTGGGCTGCCGCTGCGTGGGTTGGTGCGACGTTAGTGGGGTCGCGCGTGGGTGGTGGGGGTGCGTGGGTAGGAGGGGCTGCCACGTCATCGATCCATGTGATCGATCCGTGTCGTGTGTTTCTTCTTTGTCGTCTGGGTTTTTTTACAGACGACAAACGTCACACTTTGCCGTCTGGATTTTTTTGACAGATGGCAAACGTCACACTTTGCCATCTGGGTTTTTTTACAGACGACAAACATCACACTTTGCCGTCTACAATGGAAAAGACAGATGGCAAACACTTTGCCATCTGTATTTTTTATTTCAGCCGGCAAAATATACTCTTTGCCGTTTGTAAAAAAAAGACAGACAGCAAAGACTCTTTGCCGTCTATAATAAAAAATGCATACGGCAAAATAGTGTTTTGACGTTAGTCATTCCTTGCCGTCAGCAGCTAATGGCAAATGTCCTCTTTGCCATCTGGCCCGACGAAAAGCTAACGGCAAAGATGCCTACGGACGGCAAACTAGCTGTTTCCTGTAGTGTCTGTGCCATATACCATAAAGAATGGTGTGAATCCGGTAATACGGTTTGGCGTGGTCCGCAGCCCCCAGAGTATGGAGTCGAGCTCCTCTGCCCAGTCCGTGTTAGATTCCGTGAGGGAGCGCACTAGTCTGGGCTTGATGCCGCTCATTATTAGACCATTTGCTCGCTCAACTTGTCCGTTGGTTTGAGGATGATAGACTGAAGCGTAGTCGAGCTTAATGCCCATATTTTTGCACCAGAGTTTAACCTCGTCGGCCGTAAAGTTCGTGCCATTATCGGTGATGATGCTGTGGGGGATGCCATAACGCTGTACTACCCTGGATATGAAGTCTATCACTGGTCCGGATTCGGCCGTTTTAACTGGGTTGGCCTCTATCCATTTGGTGAATTTGTCCACCATGACCAATAGGTACTTTTGCTTGTGGGTTCCCCCTTTAAGGGGTCCAACCATGTCAAGCCCCCAGACCGCGAACGGCCAGGTGATGGGTATAGTTTTGAGGGCGGTGGGTGGCATGTGGCTCTGATTAGCAAAGAGCTGACAACCGACGCATCGTTAGACTAAGTCCTGAGCATCTGCCCGGGCCGTCGGCCAATAGAATCCTGTACGGAAGGCCTTGCCTACGAGGGCCCGGGCTGCAGCGTGGTGTCCGCCTAGTCCGGCGTGAATTTCAGCCAGAAGGTTTCGCCCTTTCTCTTCGGAGATGCACCTTTGAAGGACTCCAGTTGTGCTTTTCTTATAAAGTTCTCCCTCATGGACCTTGTAGGCTTTAGATCGCCGAACTATGCAGCGGGCCTCATTTTGGTCTTCGGGAAGTTCCTGCCTAATTAAGTAGGCTAGGAATGGTTCTGTCCATGAGGCAATTACTGCCATTATTTCGTGGGCTGAAGGTGTTATTTCATCGGCTGAACCGCCGATTATGTCAGATTGTTCTGTGTTGGGTGGTGCAGTTGCTTCCGGGTTGTTATTTCCGGACTCCTCTTCCCATAGTACGGATGGCTTAAAGAGCCGTTCCAGGAAGATGTTTGGAGGGGCAGCGTTGCGTTTCGCACCGATGCGTGCCAACACGTTGGCTGCTTGGTTATTATCCCGGGCTACGTGGTGGAATTTGAGTCCTTCGAACCGAGCTGACATTTTTAGGACAGCGTTACGATAGGCTGCCATTTTCGGATCCTTGGCGTCAAAGTCTCCATTTACTTGGGATATTGCAAGGTTTGAATCCCCGCGCACCTCTAGGCGTTGAATGCCCATGGAGATTGCCATCCAGAGACCATGTAGGAGGGCCTCGTATTCGGCTGCATTGTTGGAGTCCGTGTACATTACCTGAAGTACATATTGGACCGTGTCTCCGGTTGGGGACGTCAATACGACGCCAGCCCCCAAGCCGGCCAACATTTTGGAGCCGTCGAAATGCATAATCCAATTGGAGTATGCGCCATACTCTTTAGGGAGTTCGGCTTCAGTCCATTCAGTGACGAAGTCAGCCAAGACTTGCGACTTTATAGCTCGCCGAGGTTTATAAGTTATGTCGAATGGTAAGAGCTCAATGGCCCATTTTGCAATCCTGCCCGTCGCGTCGCGATTGTTTATAATGTCGTTGAGGGGTACTTAAGAGGCTACTGTTATCGAACACTCTTGAAAGTAGTGTCGCAGCTTCCGGGATGCCATAAACACCGCGTACGCTATCTTTTGATAATGCGGGTACCAGGACTTGCATGGAGTTAAGACAGTGGATACGTAGTACACTGGCTTTTGAAGAGGGAATTTGTGTCCTTCTGTTTTTCGTTCGACGACGAGGACCGCGCTGACAACTTGATGTGTTGCCGCGATATATAATAACATTGGTTCGCCCAGGTTAGGCGCGGCCATGACCGGATTTGTTGCCAGTATGGCCTTTATTTCTTCGAGTCCGGCCGTGGCGGCATCCGTCCACTCGAAGTGTTCAGTGCGCCTGAGGAGGCGATAGAGGGGCAAAGCCTTTTCTCCTAAACGGGAGATAAAGCGGCTTAGAGCTACCACGCATCCAGTCAATTTTTGTATTTGTTTGAGGTCTTTTGGAATATCCAGTTGTGACAGAGCTCGGATCTTGGCTGGGTTTGCTTCAATTCCTCTACCGTATACAATGAAGCCCAGGAGCTTTCCGGCTGGTACGCCGAAAACACATTTTTCCGGGTTCAGCTTTATGTCATATGCTCGGAGGTTATCGAATGTGAGCCTCAAGTCGTCTACTAGAGTTTCGACGTGTTTGGTCTTGACGACCACATCGTCTACGTATGCCTCTACTATTTTGCCGATCTGGGTAGCCAGACATGTTTGAATCATGCGCTGATATGTTGCGCCGGCGTTTTTGAGTCCGAAGGGCATCGTGTTGAAGCAGAATGGTCCATATGGAGTAATGAATGCCGTTGCGGCTTGGTCCGCCTCCGCCATCTTGATTTGATGGTGGCCGGAGTATGCGTCGAGGAAGCACAATGAATCGTGCCCGACAGTAGCATCGATTATTTGATCGATGCGGGGAAGGGGACAAGGATCCTTTGGACAAGCCTTATTGAGGTCTTTAAAATCGACACATAGGTGCCAAGATTTGTCCTTTTTTGGTACCATTACCAGGTTTGCTAGCCAGTCTGGATGTTTGATGTCTCTGATGAATCCGGCTTCCAATAGTTTGGCTAGCTCCTCTCCCATTGCCTGTCTTTTGGGTTCGGAAAATTGCCGAAGAGCCTGTTTGACTGGCTTGAATCCTTTTAGGATGTTTAGGCTGTGTTCTGCCAATCTGTGTGGGATTCCTGGCATATCTGAAGGGTGCCAGGCGAAGATGTCCCAATTCTCCCGAAGGAATTCTCGCAGTGCGGCGTCTACATCAGGGTTTAATTGTGCCCCAATGGAGGCCGTCTTTGTTGGGTCCGTTGGATGGACTTGGAATTTGACTATTTCGTCCGCTGGTTTAAAAGAGGTGGACTTGGACCTCTTATCGAGTATCACATCATGCCTCTTCACCGTGGATCGCAGCGCCGTGAGCTCCTCTGCCGCTAAGGCTTCGGATAGTGCCTCTAGGGCTAGTGCGGTTGTCTTGTTTTCGGCGTGGAGTGCTGTGTCCGGATCACTGACAAGAGTGATTATTCCGCTGGGCCCGGGCATCTTAAGCTTCATGTACCCGTAATGGGGTATGGCTTGAAAAATTGTGAATGCCTCTCGTCCTAATATAGCGTGATATCCGCTGCTGGCCGTGTCGCTCCATGGATTTGTTGTTGCTACTTGGTAGACTTCGGCGAGGCTGCGGATTGTTCGTTTCCGCATATTATTTGATGCGAAAGTCTCGAAGACTGTTGACACCGTACTGGTACTGTTGGAGTGTTTCTCCGGGGCTAGAAGCTCTTCGCCACTTTTGGCCACCTGCCGCAGTATCCAACATGCTCGAAGGCTATGTGTTGGAGTGGCGCCTTCTGTACTGTGAATTTTACAGGGTCCGCTGAGCCATCCCTCCAGTACGGTTCCGTGCCCTTTGTGGGGTTTTTGCTTTTTGGTTTTTGTACCTGGTGCCTGAGTATGATGCACCCTTTTGTTTCGGACTAGGGTTGTATTCGGAACTAGATTGTCCCAAAACTTAGTTTTGGTTTTTCGGAAACTCTCCATCACACAGTACTTTCGTACTATGGACGCCAGGTCGGCGAAGCGTGTAATTTCACGACGACTTACGGCATTAAAGATTCCCTCGTCTGTGCAATTATTGCAGAAAATTGAAATTGCGTTTTCCTCACTGTAGTCTTTTATCCTGTCCATAACCAGGAGGAATCTGGCCCAGTAATGATGTACTGTTTCAGCGGGCTCTTGCCGGATTTGAGATAGATCGCATATGTTTGGGTGGGTGGGTGGAATTGAGTCTGGAACCCTACCCATCTCGAGGCTCAAGGGCCGGAAAGTATCCGAATTTGGAAGCTTGGATTGCTGGAAATTGTTCAACGAGTCTGGTCCGACGCCTGACTTTAGGTTCAGTGCTTGATCGACGTCCGTCCCTCCGCGGGAATCTGGCATGGAGGGTTCGGGAGTCCGGACATAACTAGTTTTTAGTACAAAAGAAGAGTCGCCGCTTTGTTCCTCTACCACCACAACGTGGTGGGTAACCTGGGGAGAGTTAATCTCTCTCAGATCGGTTTTAAGCCCAATCTGATTGTAGTCTGTGGTGACTCCTAGGGCGGCAATGCGATCCAAGAGCTCGTTTACGGAAGAGAGCTCCATTGGATCCAGCTGCTCGGCGAATTCCGAGCTGACGTGAAGATTGCTTTCGATGACCCGCGAGGTCATCATCGACGCGGTGGGCGAATAGGCGGTCATGAGAAAACCACCTAGCCGGATAGTTTGGCCGGCGGCCAAAGCTCCTTCGGTGATGGTTCCGTCTTTAAAGACGGGAAGAGGCATCCTTCCTGATCGCAACGGCACAGAGGAACTCTCAATGAAAGCACCAATGTCAGTGTTAAAACCAGCGGATCTCGGGTAGGGGGTCCCGAACTGTGTGTCTAGGCGGATGGTAACAGGAGACAAGGGACATGATGTTTTTACCCAGGTTCGGGCCCTCTCGATGGAGGTAAAACCCTACTCCTGCTTGATTGATATTGATGATATGGGTAGTACAAGAGTGGATCTACCACGAGATCAAGGAGGCTAAACCCTAGAAGCTAGCCTATGGTATGATTGTTGTAATGGTTGTTCGTCCTACGGACTAAAACCCTCCGGTTTATATAGACATCGGAGAGGGCTAGGGTTACACAGAGTCGGTTACAATGGTAGGAGATCTACATATCCGTATCGCCAAGCTTGCCTTCCACGCCAAGGAAAGTCCCATCCGGACACGGGACGAAGTCTTCAATCTTGTATCTTCATAGTCTTGGAGTCCGGCCGATGATGATAGTCCGGCTATCTGGACACCCCCTAGTCCAGGACTCCCTCAGCCACCCATGATGAAGCAGAGCGCACAGAGAAATACTATTCTTTCCGGTCTCTCCATATGTGGGTCACATGCATTTCGAATCTTAAGTAGGAACATTTAGCTAACCAATTAAACATCTCTCAGTTTTACTAATATCAGCAATAATATCAGATATGAATTTGTACAACTAAGCTTGTTTAGCTCGATGGGTGGAGCAGTGCTATTACGACACGAACCACGTAGGCTGATTGTGGTCTTCATAAAATGGGGAAAACATAAGCATGATGAGTATAGTGTTGACTTTGGCAGTGGGATGGCAGATCTGAAGCTGCAAATCGTGCAAAGGGTAGTTAGCAACCGATGTTTTCTTTGAAATAACAACTAAGATTTGGTATGGACAAGAAAGTACAGCCAACAAGTGACAAAGAAATGCAATTATGCTGTCTCTCTATATGTCGCGACATGCATTTGGAAACTCAAGTGGGACCTTTAGCTACCCAGTTAAATGTGTTGGTTAACTAATATCAGTATCATATCACAATCATATTTGAACAACTAAGCTTTCAAATTCTGAGTGTTGTGTTGTTCAGCTTGAAGGATGGAGTAATGCTAGTACGACAGAAAGCACCTACGGAGATCATAGTAGAGTAGATAAAAGGGGAAAACCCTAAGCATCAAGAGAAAAATCAGGAAAGTGGAACTAGCTGGACCCGTGGGTGGCGCACATGCTTTTTGAAACGAATATAGGAACATTAGGTGACCAATTAAACGTTCTCTGTTTTAGTGATATGAGCATCATATCAGATTCGTATTTCAACACGTAAGCTTTGGGTTGAGGTCTTGAGGAGCAGTGCTAGCATGACACGAAGCACCTACGATGATGGTAGTGAATATAAAGGGGGGAAACCATAAGCTTTACGAGTATAGTGCCTGTGCCATGGCGGATCTGAAGGTGCAAACCGGACAAAGCTACTTTGCAACCAATGTTTGCTTTCAACTAGCCACTACGATTTGGTACGGACAAGAAAAGTACAGTAAACAAATTACGATCTATTTTCCGGGTGAGATCAATAACTTAAGCACATATGGAAGAGTACCATCTCTCTTGCGACGCCATGTAGGCCTATGCTGATACATTGAGGGTGTTGCAGGTGCGATGGCTGTCGGCGGCGGGGAAGAAGACTTTAGACGGCAGACGGCCGGGTCGGGGATATATCCAGTTGCCATGGACGAGGCGGTCGTAGGAGCGGCAACGACAAGGTGGACGACGGCGCCGATGAAGCGAGAGGAGGCGATGAAAGGATCTTGGTCCAGCGCCGTGGATGAGAGACGTCCATCTCTTGCAGTGGACGACGGGGTAGGGGTAGCGGCTCCGGCAAGGTGGAGGATGGGGTGGCGGACGGAGGAGGCTGGCCGCAGTGCGGAGGTTGTCGTGCCGCCGCCGGTGTATGAATGGGGAAATGGAGGGGAGGGGGGGATCTCAAACTTTGGGACGCGCTTCTCTGAAATGGGGGAAGTTATGAACTTATCCCCCGTTTAAACTTTTGGACATCGCGTTGGTTGGGGATAGGACGGTAATCTCGCATCTCCCAAATATTTGCTGGTAACTATTTCGGGTGAGGAGAGACTGTTTTGCTGCCCACGGTTGGCACCCATGGTGTATGAACGGGGCTGACAGGTAGGGCGGTTGTGTCATGTCTGATGGAAGTTACGCATCTGCCCATATTTAAAATATTAGCCTACATCGATTTCAGACGAGGAGAGTTTGTTTTGCCGCCCACCATGTATGAATGGGGAAATGGAGGAAGAGACACATGTCTTTCGGACGAGCTTGAATCAAATGTGTTTTGCCGCCAACGTTTGGTGCCCGCCGTGTCTGAATGGGCTCAGAGTCCATCATGTCACGTCTGATTGAAGTTACTAGTCTACCCCTATCGACAACAGTGTAAATCCAGTCGATAAGGATGTCAAGTGTCAGGGGTAGACAATAATTTCCATCTCGCAAACACTTGCTTCGGGCAGCCCACAAATTATAGTGGGTGTTTAGCCGCTTCGTTCAAAACTTGGGAGAATTAGCATTCACGTTTGCCCTGGGACCTGGCAAACTAAATTCAAATCCAATTTGTATTCGATTACGAATATCCACGGATAATTATACGTTTTGTTATTTATTTCTTCAAAACCACAACAAAGATTTATTCCACCTTTATATATGATTATGATTTAGAAATGCTGTGATCTTCGAATTCATTAGGTTGGATACACTCTAATTCAAACAGTTATTTCATCCAATGCAATATGCTCACACGAAAAATAGTTCACCTTATGTCAATCATACAAGTACTGAGGATTACCTCGCCTAAAAAAATCGGATCATTACAACACATGGACAACATGGAATTCCGGACAACATAGGGGGTCTTGCAACATAATCCATTCAGAGACATGACACAACATGCAAGTATAATAATCTAATGACAATTTCAAATGGTATCCAAAGAAGAACATCAGATAGCAGAAAAAGCAGGACCTCCTCCGTCTTCAAATGCAACATTCTTACTTCCTCCCATTCTTGTGTTGCTTGCATAATGCGTGCTGCTAATTCTGTAATTTCCAGCCTCAAGATAAAGATTACCTCATTCATGGCAGCCACACCATCTCTTTCTGCCTCTGGTAGAGCCTCAAGTACTATAGTATCTGTGCTCAGACTGCTCTCCAGCGGTGTTGCCTCTGAACTGCTACCATGTGGTAACATGGATGGCGCACTGCTTCCACAAATAGATTCTGGGGTTGTACATTGTGTCCTAGTGTGAACGGCATCCTGAAAGGTTTCCGCTGGACATAAGTAAGACATAGTTATCGTATGATCCAGGCAGTAAGCTTACATGGTAAACGACGGACGAATTATTGCCGAGCATGGCAAACTATATTTAAATGGTACGAAGCAGCATCAGCCGAAAAGAAATTAAAATGGTAAGATGAAAGTTGAAAGGGAGTGTACAACCACTATATTTAAGTTGCCAAGGCATCTAAGCAGTTGAAATAATCTGAGAAAGCACTTAACAGTGTGGCCTCATATAAACTACGAAGACAATCTTGTGATGAAGTTGAGAGGAAAAGTTAAGGACTCAAATGAAATAGTCATGCATTTCTTTACGATAGTACAACAGGCACTGCTGACATATTGGCCAACTCAGGTATAATGTAACAACAAACAAGCATTCGAATCAAGCAATACAACAAAGCAGAGAACTGAACTATTTGTAGTTCGGTAGGATTACACGTTGAGGGCACAAGCCAAGAAAGCAGCCCACTCGCATTACATTTAACATGTACTAAAACACACTGGCTTACCATATGTTGTTGTGAAGCCTAGTTGCTGTTGCAATGTTCTTTGAAGATATCGTCAGCATCCCGTGGTTGCAAATCTAGTTGTTGTAGTTTATTCTGCACCATCTATTTAGGTAAAATTAATTTTAATCGCATGCACTGGTCCGAATTGATCATCAATGGTTCATCTAAACTAATGAAAGAAGGGTGTGTGCATACACAACAATATATCTGCTTCCCTCTATTTTTATGCTTGTTCGAGGTGCCAGCCCCAAAAGAACAAATATTTTGGTTGATGGGGTTGGCAGCTCCATAATTAATAGAAGCATCAAATTAGTCATGCAACTTGTGAAGATCAAGAACACACAAACAAGTAATGAACAGAGGCTCGGAGCAGTGATCTAATAGCTAGCATCAGAAAATGTAGGGTAAAATGAACAAAAAGCAGCGGAACCACATGCTAGTTTGCTGATGTGTAATTAAGCATAGAGAACATTAAGCAGTCTGTTGGAACCAACAGGTGGCATCAGAACAAAACTAAAGCATATTAACTATATGTGCACTGGTATGTAATTTAACATATGTAACATGTTCACTGCCAGAAGTATGGCCCTACAGGTACAAGCAGAATAACGCGTCTCATGAAAAACTGAATGATGCCCTGAAGAAATTCAAAGGTGCGGTGCTTATGCTAGGAAAGTGAACGTAGGCGCCGGCCGTTGGATAATAGTACCTGATTCTCGGCGGCGTATGGGTATCGTTGTCATACTTGATAGCTAAGGATCGTCGATGGTGCTCGTGTTGCGGTTGAGTTTGGGCCGGCTGTCGCCGTCGCTGAAGCGGCTCCGGTTCTATGGTTGCGGCGCCTGTCGACATACAAGAAAGCTCATCTGTGGTAAGTGAACAGTTGCACGATAAAGAGAAAAACCGAAGGAGTACAAATCGAAATAACCTAATGAGGCTGCGGCGTCGGTAAAGCAGGGCCGGTGGAGTTGAATATGGCGTCCGTGGAGCGGGTCTGGTGCAGTGGATGAAGGCTTCAGCGGGCGCGTTGTATAGTGCTTTCGGTGAGGCGGATCTGTTGCGGCGGACGAGGGCTTGCATGAAGGGCTAGCGAAGGGGCGGACGAGGGAGTCAGTGAAGGGCCTACGCTGTGGTGGAGGGCGCCGGTTAAGCAGATCCGGTGTGGTGGACCTTGATGGCGGTCAAGGAGATCTGGAGCGGTGGACAAGCCAGTCACCGAAGCGGCTCCGGTGAAGTGGTGAGTTGGCAGTTGGGGGTTCCAAGGTGCAGAAGGTAGATCTGGCGGGGTGTGAGGTCCACCGCTGCATCAGAGGAGGGGAAGGGGAAGGGGAGGGGCTCTAGGGAAGAATTTTGGGGGCAAAGAGGGGAAAACAATGGAGTTACCAAAGCAGCCCTTTTCCGTTCATGTGGCAGGGGTAAAACAGGAATATCGTAGGGCTAAACTTTCAGGCACGTGATATTTCGATGTGAGCGGAAAGTTTGAAAGCTTTTGGCGCCTAAAATTATAAGTATTCCGCTCTCGTACGGCCGACTATGATATCATGGCCGACAATTTGTTTGTTTTGCGCGCATAAAAATGTGCAAGTTTTGAAAATCAATGTCTCCAACTCGAAACTTAGATTGTCCATCCAATTCAAATATGGATCATTGAGCTACTACAAGCAAATACCATCATACGGTCCAATTCAAATGAAATTCCAAATGTGTTTATCCTAAATATGATGACAAAAGCAAAAATGTGTATGTGTATGAATAAAGTGGATGATTATAAAGTTTGAACATGCCCGTATGTGTATATCTCTAGGTTTGATATATGAATTTGAAATCACGAAATCCCGGCTTAAAAAATGTACCTCCATTTAAATGAATTACAAATGCTAATGATGGAGTCGAATTCCAAAATTCCAATCTTAGGTTTGTAATTCTGGTACATCAAGGTATATCACGCATGTTCAAAGGTATCGTTATCTCATAGTACAAATGGTGAAACAAATGGAGCAACCATGAGTGCACAATATCTCAATTACACTAAACTCCCTAAAATATAGACACCTCACTCTTTATCTGAAGTCAACCCCCCCTCCACCACCACACACACACACACATACAAAAGTCGTTCTCTCCCCCAAACACCAACACACGAGCACATTAACACCCTTCTCTTTTGTAAAGTCCGGACCCCAACATAGGTCTCTTTCACTTTGTCTCTTGGGCATGCACACATCTCTTCCCTCACTCTCTAGGTATCCCGCTATCTCTCTTACCCAAGCACACGCACTATGTAGAGTGTATATTTCCCATACACACAAAACGTCGCCCCAAACGTCTATCTCCCTAGTTATGTGGTTCTCGCGCACTCACCTCACACACCACCCCAACTGCACACAAGCACACTTTGTCTCCTTGTGCACCACTCTCCTCTTTCTATCTCTCCCACATGCAGACCCGCCCCGGCTCCTTCCTCGCATACATATATATCGTGACTCTTTGCATAGCTCCCTAATGTATAATCGTTCTAGATTTCGCACATTGTTCTCTACACTATCTATTCTAGATCTCTCATGAAGTCCCTATCACATACACGATGACTCGCTTCCCTTGTGTCTCCGTTCATAGGCCAATTTCGGACAACATCAACATTGTCTCCCTATTTATACGCCATTTATGGACACAAACGACCCCTCTCGCCCCCTCTCTTCCTCTCTATCTCTCTCCATCACTAGCTCTCTCTTTCCCTCGCTCTGACACCCCTCCCCCCCCACACACTCGATGTCTCTTCCAAATAGTTTGCTCCCCCAGCCCGCACCCGTGCTATCCCGCTACTACACATGTCACACCATTCCCCCTTCCCTTATACTAGGTTTACATCATCAGTGGTCTCTCTACTCCACGTACACTCTCTCCCTCTCACACACAAACACATGCACAAACACACACAAACATGCACAAACACCCATTTATCTGGATCCTCATCTCTCCCCATGTCCCCATGTGTATCTCACACACTCACTCTGTAATTATGTATTGTGTCTGCACGTTACACAACACAAAGCCACATGTACATGTCTCTCTCTATCCTCCACACACATAGACACAAAGAATTTGTTATCATTGCCTCAGTCTCTAACATATCACACATGCACACTATCTCTCTCTCTCTCTCTGTCTCTCTCTCTGTCTCTCTCTCTCTCGCAAACACGCTCATCAAGGGTTTCCCCGTGAATAACTTACCGTCTATTCATCAACAGTCGTGGTAGTACGGCGAACACGAGACGTGAAAAAGAATAAATCTACACGTGCTTAGACCACCTAGTATGACTACTAGGACTAGAGCAAGCCAAAAAGCGCGCCGCCGTCACCCCCTCCTTGTCGACGACGGGAAAATCTTTGTTTTACACACTCGAGAAGTCATTGTGCTAAGGCCCCACATGCCGAGGCGTTGAATAGAATGTAGATGCTAGTTTACGGAAGCAAGTATCGATAATACGTTTGTATCTCCATACTTATATTTCTTCTCTTATAAAAAAACGAGTTGGTAATGATGGTACGTGTACCATCTTGCAATATAGACCGTCCGATCTATATCTGACGGATGGAAATTACACTAAAAGATACCCGCACCCCTCTCCACATTTGCAGACAAGGCCTTCCCTCGTTCATCCCTATCTCCAACAAACCTCATTGTTGAGAAATTAAGAAAGGAAGCCTCTGGAACAAACTGGCCTGGTGGCCGCTGCCGGCGTCGTCAATCCCCATGCCTCCGCTCAGTCCAACCACCAACCACCACCACACCCCACTTGTTGTGGAATTAGCACGTCAAATGTCCTCATGAAAGGACTTACTCGTGGAGCCATCGCAACGGGTTAGCTTGAAGGGGTTACACCAGACAAGGGACATGGGAGTTTTATACTAGTTGGGCCCCTTCAATGAAGGTAAAAGCCTACGTCTAGTGGTGATGGGATTGATTGGGTTTCGATGACCAGGGAGCAAATATGCCTGCCCGAGTCTCGAGTTGTTGTTTCTTGTTCCTGAACCGCCACCAGGTCGTCCCTTTATATACATAGGTTGACGCCCGGCCGGTCTATAGACCCCCGAGGCTGACTCATACAAAGTGTCCGTCTCGGTCTCTCCTTTCGTAACTTACATTACAAGTTGCATAGTCGTGGCGGTTTACCACTATGGGCCCTAATCCGCCTTTGGGTTTCGGGCCTCTAAGCTTCATTAGTAAAGCGCCATCTTCTGGATCTTCATGGGCTTCAGCATAGTCGAGGGTGAACTGGGCCCTCCTGGCTGGTTTACACTCAGTAGTTATATCCCCAACATTAGGCCCCAGATTGATTTGAACCTGTTCATGTCAATCTTCAATACTTCAAAGAAATCTTGTGAACATCTCCTTATATTCTCGTAAACCGCCATATTGTCTTCTCTGTAAATTTTGTTAAACCACCGTGACGTCATCTTCTGGACACAGCAACGGTCCATCATGACATCATCTCTGTATAAAAGATTAAAAAGATTCCCCTCATTAATGGCGTCCTGAAAATCGAGGCGACAGGCACGTCCACTCTGCCGCTTCAGGCTCCTCGATTCTCGCTCCTACCCTTTATCCTTTCCTCTATAAATAAAGCCCGAGGGTCCTTTTTTTCCTTTTCCCCTTCTGTGCCATCTTCTTCCTCGCGACGCCCAAGCTCTGAAGCTCCACCGCCGCCCCCGACCCTTGAGAACTGCATCGACAAAGGCCGCTGCATGAACCTGAAATGGACCATAACTCGCCGCATCCCTCCGCAGTAAATATGCAGTGGTAAGTTTCCTCTTTCCTTCATCTTTCGATCTGTGTTTAGGGTTCGTGATTTCATCTGTACAGTTCTTTGTTCTTCCTCCTCAGTTCTTCACTTTTCCTTCTGGCATGGTTGCTTTGATCCAATAGCATTGTAGATCTCGTGCGGTAGTTACTCCGCATCCATTTTTAATACTATTAGATCTTCCCTTTCTTCTGTAGAGTACATGACCTTCCTTGTTCTGCTTTAACGCCATTTATAAGTCGCAGTAATTTTTCTTTACTGAAGCGTGGAAGATCCAAATAAATTTGGTCATTGTGTGGAACGTGTTTCTGTCAACACTTAGCATATTTTCATCTGTCTCCTCCGCCAAACGGCGGTTTAAACCTTTAGCAGTCAGTAATCCGCCACTTATCATTAGCCCTCGCTTAAACGTCCATCTTTGATTTGAATAGCAGTTTCCGGTTTATCCCACACATATGCTTTGATAAAATCTTCCGGTTTAACATCAACAAATGCTCCTTGAACCGTCAATCGTAAACCGGCTTTCTTTTTACCTTTACAGTTTACTGTCCAAGATGACCAAGCAATTCGCCACCTGTAACTGGGTTCCGTCCCGGATTACAGAAACACAGATCAATGGCTACGTCAAAACTGGTGCCTTAGCCTGGAAGAATGTTCTTCACTGGCGTGTCCCTGGCCCTGAGTGCCCTCCTGAGCCTCAGGATGGCGAAGTTATTGTTTTTGTACAGCACTTAGACCGGGACTTCAGCCCTCCTGGATCAAAAGTTTTCCGGGATGTCCTTGCAAGCCTTCAACTCCATCTGCAAGACATTGGCCCAAATTCTGTATCAAATATATGCAACTTTCAAGTGTTTTGCGAAGTTTACCTTCAAGAAGAACCAACTGTCGAGCTGTTTCGGGACTTCTTACACTTAAACCGCCGAACCGAGTTTTCTGATGGCCCTAACACAGAACTTGGTGGGGTATCAATCCAGAAAAGGAAGGAGGTTGATTTCCCACATGCATCCCACCATAGTCATCCCAAAGACTGGAACCAAACTTGGTTTTACTATCAGAACACAGCCCCTGCTGAAGAGAATCCCCTGCCGGGTTACCGCCCTCATCGGCTTAGCAATGGCCACCCGTTACCTAAGCGATTAACCGCCAGAGAGAGACAAATTTATGCTCCTCAACTCGTCAAGATCTGGGCTCTCATGGCCAACGGATTAACCGGCGTTGATCTTGTTCGTTGCTCGGTTAAATGTCGCATCCTGCCTCTAAGTCGCTGCTCCAGATTAATGCATGAGTATACCGGCAACTCCAACGATCCTCAACGGTTCAATGAGATAGAGGTGACTGATGATGAAGTCACCGAATCAGTGAAGAAGATGTTAGACGAACCCATCACCGTATGCAGTCAAACCGGGCTGGCTCCATTTTACGCTGCCAACAAACCGCCAGCAGTAAGTTTTTGAACTTGTACTTTCTTGATCCGCCTCCACTTTAACACTTGTGCTAACAATCCTTTGTTTTAATCTTTGCAGGCCAACAGCAATTTTTGGAAGAAGAAAACTTCAGAGAAAACAGTCAGAGCTCCTCATGCTAAGAGCAAGGCTGTCAAGAAATCAAAGAAGACCGGCGAAGCTGCTGATCCGCCCGAAGATGCTGAAGAGTCAGATCAAGAGGTAGAACTTGACTCCCTTGGCTCCTCTTCATTCATCTTATTAACAATGATTATCATCAGGATGATGCGGAGGTCAACCATGCGGACCATGTTGAGGTAATCTCTCTTTCCTCCGGTTCAGATCTTGTGCCGAATCAAAGATTTCGCCATGCAGTTCGGAAAGTGAAACGCTCTCACCCTCTTGCTTATTTGGATCCAAAATTTTCTTTGAAGAAATAGCAACCTGAAGAGCGCCGCACAACCCGACACGGTGGCCAGCAAGTCACTTCTTCTGGTTTACCGGATACTCCAATCCGGAAGCGTCGTCCAGAGGTTACTTGCTCTCCCGAAAAATGTTATCCTTTGAAGGGTTTCTTCCGATACCCACTTAATCCGTCTGATCCGAATTATCAGGCGTCTTCTAACTCGTCTGGCGGTTCATCAACCACACAGCTGCCTCCCCTCAAGACCTTCGCTGGGTAAGTATATTGCTTTTTAATCTTCTTCTTCATGCATCGGTTTATCATACAGATCTTTATCTTGATGTTGCAGTGCTAAGGCTCGATTGGGCAAGAAAGCCAAGACCAGCGGTCCTCCTGACGATGTTGAACCGGAGAAGACCCCAGATAATGCTGGCGAAGATACTGATAATGTCATGGATGAATCCGCTCCACAAGATCCAGCTGCTGATGCCAATCCGACGGATGCTGATCAGGAAACACATCTTGACACATCAGATCCTCATGCCACGCCTCCAAGTCCAATTGCTGATCTGTTGGGCTCAACTGCTAATGCGCCAAGCCCTGCTGCCAATCCGCCAAGCCCTGCTTTCAAACCGCCAAGCCCAGCCAAAGACAAGGTCAATACGTCGAGCCCAGCCAAGGATGACGATGACGTTGTTGTCACTCGTACTGCCTATACCGCCCCCGACAATCCGGTTGCTTTATCAAAGCACACTGCCAAGGATGAATTTGCTGCTATGAGCAAGGGGAAGGGGAAGAACGATTTGTCAGCCTATGTTGATCTTTCTGCTCAAGACCTTCATTCTGGATTCTTGAACCGGCTTTACACCAGCCAAGATTATGAAGCTGGTTTGGTGAATCTGATGAAGGAACGCTATGAGGTAATTTTCAAAACACCATCTTTATTCTGTCCATTCCTTATATTGTAGCCCCCAAGGGCCGGTTTATCTTTGAAAGATAAACCGGGTCTTTAGTGATGAAGAACACTGACTTCATAGCCCCCAAGGGTCGGTTTTTCTTTTTGAAGACGAACCGGGACTTTTTTATTCCATATTATATCTTTTTGTCTTTCCTTGCGTATGTTTTAGATCAAACACACATTAGCCCCCAAGTGCCAAGATTAAAACTTGTATTGATCCTTGGGAATTTAAACAAGTAGTAGTGAAGAAACAATCCGCATTAGCCCCCAAGTGTCAAGTGTATAACTGGTTATATGCTTGGGACTTTGACAATATTCACATGCTCTTCCTCTGTCTGTAACATGCTGATATAAATCGCCAAGGCTCTCAAATCGCCGATCTTCAAGAGAACCTCAAGACCCAACACCACTCCTCTTCACCTCATCTCATATTTCTCGAGATATCATTAGTTTTTACACATGGGATTACTCCCGCAAGGGTCAATCACAACAAGTGTTTTATAAAAAAAATGCATCTTGATGTTCCGTGCAATGCACGGATCTTGCTAGTACTCCTACACAAGACTAAGTTGGTGATGCTGGTGTGTCTGCCATCCGTCGTTTCTAACCATTAGATCTACATCTAACGATTGTGAGGTAAGTGGTTGCCTCTTCTCACCAACATCCCACTTATCTACCAATTTGCAGAAAAACCCATAATTAGTATCTTAAAACCAACCACATCCCTCCCTGAGCTCACCAAAACAACCCAAGGAATATATTCTAATTGGAACATAATATATCTCTAGTGACATATGTATATCAAAATTAGAGTGTTGTGTACCAAGTTTGTGAATAAGTATTATTCTAATTATGATTCGTTGCAACGGACATCAACATTGCTAGTATTTCCAACCATGCATTTTTTCCTAGTATTCCATAGTTTCGAGTTTTCCATCAAGATATTAGTCACTCATGGTTGATATTTACTTTCAATCATGTACACATATGCACTATGTAACTAGCCTTTCTTATTGGCTTCCAAAGCTTAACTTTCACTCCTACTTACAATATGTAGAGTACTTAACAAAAAACTACCACTTTCAACCAGCCCTAGGAAGAATCTATTGTACAAAAAATAGCAAAAACATACCCAAAATTTCTTAATCGACACCAAAAACTACTACCTAGTACTCCTACCGATTAGGTTCGTTTAAACCCATTTATGACAGGGTTGGCCCACACGTCCGTGCTGACAAGGCAGCTTAAACCAACATATTTTGTTTGACCGTTGACATGAGGGACCCACATCTGACCTTCTATCATGTTATTCCCCCTCAAATCATTATTTTTCCTGAACATTACTTCAAACAGTACTGATGCGTGTTCGTCGGTGGCGCCGGTTATGAGCGAGTTGGCCGCCGCTCCGCCGGACGGGCTGGACGCCGCGCTGGCCTCCGGACGGGTTGGCAGGCTGGCCCGAGCGTGACTCACGAGCGAGCAAGACGCCATGCTGGACTTCGCTCGAGCCAGATGGCTAGCCTGAGCATGGCGCGCGCGAACAAGCCGCCGCGCTGCCATGCCAATCTAGCTAGCAAACCTTGCAGACAAGCAGCTGGGCGGAGCTATCTTGGCTATCTAGCGGCCGCGAGCGCCGGACGGAGCTGGCATCCGGGCTGCCGCAACATGGGATCCGCACCGCCAGCAGTTTTGACCTCGCCTTCTACTGGCGGCGGTAGCTGTGTCCCATGGCTGAGGATGACTAGGTGGACGGGCCGGAGGTATGAGGTCACTCGAGGATTTTTGTTGGTAAGAGCATGTACAATGGTTGATAAGGTAGTCTTATCTTAAGTCTGCCACGTATGCAAGTGGTAGTAGTTTCTTGGCATTTTAGTGGTTTCTTGCATTATTAGGGGTTTCTTGTAAGGAACAATGTATGTACTACTAGCGACAAAAGGCGATTCTAGGTTGCGCTGTACTCCAACAATTACTACTAGTGGTCGCGGGAGTGTATACCTCGTTTTGTGGGTTCGATCCAGGCCGAACGCACGGCGACCTTTTAAAAAAAATAGTACTACTACACTTCGCTGCGAGCCAATATTTTACACGGGTAGTTTGAGTTTTGAAGTCGAACGGACGTGCGGCCCCACAATCTGGGTGCACTGGACAACCTAGCCACGTGAACGGGTTTTCCGTCCCAGCATCCCGTGGCTCGCGTGCTCGCCTTAGCCGCACCTCGCTTGCAGCTTCCTCATAAGCTAGTATCATATTTAAACTAGCGCCTCCCAATTAAGCCCGAGGAGCCGGAAAAGGCTGGCGGGGCATTGGGAACTATGCAATATGGCTCTGTACGCAAAGTGATCTACTACTACTCTGTAGGTTGTGGCGTTGCATGCATGGACTTCACTCCATTATCGGCTCTACTATAAAAGAAATTCCTCTTGACGTGTTTTTTTAAATGGAGGCAAAAGCTTTGCTTCATCTCATTCATAAAGAAGGGACTACTAACAAAGTTCGACGAGATCCATTACACCTCCACAAATGGAAGCGAAAAGCCTAGTCTCGCTATATCAAATAACTCAAATGTTCTGCCCCCGTAGTAACCTTCGCTGATAAACAGGCTGCTAGTGTGTGCGTGAGAGGAGCGGCTGAGTAGGCCAGCTACTCCTACGTGGGAGGAGCGGCTGAATATAGCACTGAGAGTACCCACTAGGCCACTACGCAGGTGTACTTCCCCTGCATTGATAGTACAACGATGGTTCTAGAGAGCAGTAGTACCCTCCACTTCCAACTGTAGCTCCTTGGCCCTAAGATTCAAGAGTTCAAAACTAGTGCACTATACTAGACTACACTAGAAGTACAGTACATTGCACTACTAGTCGAGAAAAGTAGTACTGGTACTGCTACAATACGAGTACGTACTCCTCCATCACATAATGTAAGACATTTTTTGAACTAGTTGGCGTGTACAAAAAATGGCGAAAACATACCCAAAATTTCTTAATCCATGCCAAAAACTACTACCTAGTGCCAAAAATTTCCTACTAGTGCTATTATTTACAGTATAATGCAATCCCATAACGTTCCATAATGCTAGTACTAGTAGTAAATAATAGCCTCACCCCTTCGCTGAGGAACGACCTACAGTTGGAAGGGACAAGGCCCTGCGGTTACTACGCTCTTATCTCCTCCTCGCCAGTTCCCCTCCCCCCGAAGAGAAGGCAGTTCGTTGCTGCTCCCATGGATTCACCAGGCGGTTCTCCTCCTCGTCGGGGCTGGGAGACCTTGGACGACAATCCTCTGGGAGAAATCGCACGCTGCTCCGACGTCCTCACCGCCGCAAGACTCGGTGCTTCCTGCACCAACTTTTTCAAGACGCTGTTTAAACAGACTTGGGAAAAGGCCATGCTTGTTGGTATTCCATGCGTCGTCGAGGAGAAGGTTCTTCTATGGGACAATCCTTCAAACAGTCCACCGTTCCCTAGCCATGGTTGCACGTTGACTCCGCTAGAGTTGCCGACGTTGAGAGGTAGTCGGATTTTGTCCGATGAGCAGGTCAGTAATGGAGTTTGATCATGTAGTACTTAGTTATTCCATTTCCACCCCGTAATTTCTCTGCTGCCCACCATCTTATATATAGGTCTGGGTCGGTGCCAACAAAGATTATCTTGCATACCTCCGGCCGGATGCCACCATCATTTTGCACAACATCCACAGCAGTGTGGCCGTTCCGGTAGACCCCTTCTCCACCATTGGTATCGGCCTTCCGGACTGGCTAGGCTTGAATACGTATGATGATGCCTACATGAGATTGAAGAAGATAGGAATTGTGGACCCGCCAACAAAGCGACGCGGCTACGACGATTACCATCTCATCGTGGTGTTCGACATAAGGATTGCCATCAATGCAAGACGCAATAACGGCAGAGGCTGGCGCATGTTGGCGGCGGCAGATTTGTTCCCCTACACATTCGAAGATGTCGTGCACCATCTAGGCCGCATCTTCGCGGTGACAAGCCAGGGGACTTGTTTCATCTGGTTTCCATCCTACGGTACGGGAGATTACAAACGGAATGCACAAACCATCATTTGCATCCCTAACAGTACTCCATTATTTTGCAGGGACCAGTCATCCCCGATCAGAATAAGATCGTCGATCCTGGATGTGCATTTGCATCCGCGATTCGTTCTAACCTGGAACCTCGTAGCTGACTTTGGCATATTGGGATCAACTATCTTAGCAGTCGTTACCCATGGTACCACTGATGTGCAACATGGTCACACAATCTACTACTATCGGACCGTCACCATCTACCCAGGTATTCCATTTTTAACCCTCTCGCCTTCTCTTTCATTGTTGTACTAGTAGTATACTTAGTAGTACTAGTAGGAGTACTTTTTACCTTGGAGGACGCGTATAGCTAGCTAGGCCCTTGAAGACTTGAACCCACTAGCTGCCACCATTTTTGTTTTTCCATGTCTTACTATCTCATCCATGTAGCCAAGAGTGGCTATATATAATAAGCCAGTTATTTTAATTCCTCTATACCAGAGTAGTACTATTTGCTGCACAGTATTACTGACCGCCATATTTGAGCACAACATTATTATGCATGGACCTTGACTATGTACGTCACCATGTGTCCAGATCTGGGATGCCGCGTGTACCAGATGAATGGCGCCGAGTTTGACCCCCGTGATGCTACGTAGGTGCCGAGGAACACTCTTGGAGAGTACTCGCTTTTCATCGGGGACAACTACCCCATTGTGAAGCGGATGCCACCTTCCGTTCACGACACGGAAGGCCTGCCATTCATGAAGCATGGTTGTGTCTTCATTGCGCACCGCCGGATGAACGACATGCTGAGATGAGTCTCCATCGTGTGGAACCATACAAGAAAGCTTCGATAATGATTCCCGTAGCCCACCGCTATGGATCGTGCCATCCATGAAGAACACCTGGGACTGGAACCTAGAGGAGGACATGCATGTAGCCCATCTATAACGTGTAAGTGGAGTACGGTAATTGTGAACGGTAGAGCTGTGAATATATGTAGACTAGTCATGCACAAATTTATCACATGAATCGGAGATGAACTTGTGTGGCATACTGGAATTTGTCCTTTAGAATTTATTACTAGTAAATGTGTTATGTGTACGTGCAACTTGTGTGGTTATTGCACGGGCTCCAACACGCTCTTTGAGAAAAAAAGGTGGCACAGCTTTGGATATACATGACGTGGCGACTTCATACAGTAGCATCGTTCTCTATAGTTGTAGTACACTCCTACTAGGATGACAACTCCTATAAAACCTTGCGCTTGGCTCTTTGCCTCTTCGAGAGGTTCAACAGTTCGTACTCATGTGAACCTTGCACTTGGCTCTTTGCCTCTTCGGAAGGTCCAACAATGATGATACTACAACTATAGTACAATATGCTTCTAGCAATCTAACACCGATTGAACTGCTGCACGTCCACTGCGAGGGTGAGGGCGAGGGAGAGGGAGAGGGAGAGGGCGCTATAGTCAAAACCCTCTCCTCGTCCTCCGAACCACCGCACGCGTGGGCGAGGGAGAGGCGTAGTAAGCAAGCTTCTCCTTGTTCGGCGAGTTGACGGGACACATCAAAGCAGTACTAGTACTAGTAGTAGTCCATACTGCGTCCTTTCCAATTAATATGGCTTAATTTGAAACGAGAAAAATACACTGGCGGTCAACGCATGTAACAATACGCTCTTTACGATCACTATATATAGTTTTGCGGCGATCATACAATCACTAGCTCATCATAGAGCACCGTATTGCACCCTACTGAACGGCCACATAGTCGACGTGGCACTTTGTTGACTGGTTAAATTGTCACCTGGTTTTTGGGTCCCACCTGTCAGTTGGCAGAGCAAAAAAATCAGTTAAACAAAACTTTACGCAGGCGCGACACGAGTCCAACCCTTGCGCGCGAACCGCCCTGGCTGTGTATGTGAGTGCATGCACGTGTCCTCCCTTGGTCTTCCAACAAAGAGTGTACATCGGCTACAAAACAAAGAGTGTAGTACATAATGTACATCTACACTTCCAATGCATTTAGCCTTTAATCTAAATCGATATTGATTGACTAATGCACCAACTTGTGCTACAGGTATAGGCTACATGTCTATCCTTAATTACAGCATGCAACGGCCTTCATTTAATCTTCTTATCTCGATGGTCGCATGCACACATAAGTCTGCTACTTTTGGGCATTAATTATGCCCTGGTCAATGTGTAAATCTATAAATATACAGTCTTTCACAGACGTAGGGAGTAGGTTGAGCACTTGAGCGTGAGCGTGTGTGTTGCATCGTGTGCTGTGTCCCGCATGGGTGCGTGAGTGTTGCGTGCGTCCATGTGTACGTGTGAGTGTTGCATGTTGCATGCATGCATGCATGCATGGGGCTTACTCCCTGCCATTGACATGTTCATATTTCAAGCTTCCTCTGTTCCCTCCATATGGTGATACTCCCTTTGTTCCCAAATAGTACGGAGTAAAAGCCTCCCTCTGTTCCCAAATACGGAGTATTTGTCTTTCTACAGATTTCAACAAGTGACTAGGTACATAGCAAAATGAGTGAAGTGAGCGTAGAGGCATAGGGATACTGTAGAAAGGAAGTCCTTGCGATCCATTATTCCCCATCCCAGTCAGAGAGAACTATTCAACTAGTCTTCGCAGTGAAGTGACAATACACGCTGCAGCAGATGGGACACGTAATTAATAAGCTGAACCAGCGTGTTGTTGTTACTAAATCAGCCTTACCCAGTACTGCCATCATGTTTGCCAGTAGAGCACGCTTCCGCAAATACGCCTACGCACCTCTGTCCTCCATTAACTGACATATGGGCCCTCTTGTGGTAGACCCACATGTCATCGGTGTAACTATTTACACTCAAAAGGACAGTATATCCTGGTAGTAGTACTAGTAGAATTGAGATTTAATGCACTTTCTTCCCCGTCTTCCACTCTTCTTCCTCCTCTCTTCCCCATCGTCGGCTGCACAACATTTACCCCCGCTCACTGCTCGCCCGCCCGCGACATCTTCCTTGGTAGCTCGCGCGTACCATATCCCCCCGCTCACTGCTCAGCCACACGAGGAGAAACTTCTTCGCTCGCCCGCCCGAATCCACTTCCCCGCTGGCTCGCAGGCACCAAAAACCCCAATGGCAGAACCGACTGACACGCAGAGCCGCGATTGGAATTCCCTCCCCGATGTTCTCTTGGAGTAGATCTGTAGTCGTATGGACCTACTCAGCACCGTCCGTCTGGCCGCATGCTCGGTGTCTTTGTACCATCTACTCATCTGCAACCGGCCGGCTCTTTTCAAGACACCCTGCTTGCTGATGCCCGATCCTTGCAGGTGTCCCAGACACCGACTTGATGATCCTACGGAGGTTGTCGTGGTGCCCCTCGACATGCTACCACTACCCGTCCACCTGTCCTTCATGCGCGACCACTGCTGGGCGGGCATGAAGGCCAACTGGATCGTCCTCATCCACCACACCGGTAGTCCGTGGCGTCTCATGGATATCTACACCCAGCGAGAGATCACCCTTCCATCATTGGATACCGCCGACATCGAGCCTCGTGGCCCGCCGGACACTCCTACCTACTACGCACGAGACGCGTCAAGCTTTTGGCTCGACCTCTATTTGCAGAAAGTTGCCCACACCATCAGAAGACTACATGGATTATAAGCTCATTGCCTTGTTCAACATGGGATTAGTCTATCTAGAATCCGGTCGCCATACATGGTTATGGCTCATCATCAATCCTGTTGAGGCAACATTTCTATCTGATGCTATAGTGCATGATGGCATCGTTTACGCGGTCGACGCACAGATTGGCTGGCTATACTGGTGGAATCTATCGTCGTGTAATTGTTCTATCTCATCTCATCTTTACCTTATGAATACGACTGCCTGTTCATTTATTACAAATTTAGAATGCATGGCATGTCTATAACCACATCATTGCTATGTGTACCTCTCATTTCCTAGATTTTTATGACCACACATGTTATTTTTAGAGTTGATATGAGAATAATTGGCATCTAATGATTGTTAGAATACATATTATGAGCATAACATAATGATTGCTATATGTTACTCTCGTTTACAAGATTTTTATAACAACGCATGTTATTGCTTATAGTTGATATGAGAACAGTAGTAGGAAGTGCTATGGTAGAATATGAGTAGGCGCTGTCATAACTGTTTTCCTCTCATTGTTACATGATGTTTGAACCATGACATATTGCTAGAATATGAAAGCCATTGGCTTATTTTTTTTAACTTGGGGTATGATTATGACCACGTCATTACAATTCTCTATCTATGATATGTGTCACTGTTATAATAATCTTAATTCCACACATACTCTGAACATGATTGTTTATTTTTGTCCTTTTGGTCTCCAATTTGAATTGTTGCAGCAGACGCAAATGCGCTGGCCTTCATGATTCCAGGACCTGGAATCATACCAGCCAATGGGTGGTGGTTTATCGCTCATTTAGCTAATGGCGGTCATTTGATGCTCATTCGCATGTACCAAATTGACCAAACCATTACATCAAACCACATGCAGTACAATGCATGGGGCGTTCATGACATTGATGGCTATGGCTGCTTCGTGTTTGATAAAGATCCCAGCTCCGTTGGGCCAGGCGTATTCAACTGGAGGCGGGTTTACAGCCTTGGCAACCACTCCTTGTTCCTCGGGCTCAATTATCCGATCATCCAACCAATCATCGATCATATCACGGTGATGATTACTGTGCTATGCAACTTCCATTCGCGAGGAGGGGCTGTGTTTACACATCATACCATGGGTTTCATGAATCACCATATCCAGAGATTCGTCGATACAGCTTGTTGCCAGATAATCTTCAGTGTGTGAAAGGCATCAAGCTTCCATGCGATGGATGGCTTCTGCAAACCCGACATGCGGCGATGTGGTTCATGCGAACAGCAATTATGCACAACTTCATTCGTGCTGATATCTAGACTGAGCCATGTATTCTGCTGCTGTAGCACGACCCTCTTTTGTTGGATATTATGTACAGTTGTTAGTTTGAAGCACTCCTCTGGTTTGAAGGATAGATACCTTTCTGGGATCAAGTGCATCCTAACTCACCTGTGTAGGATGTACTGATAATGATGATGGAGATGCCGTGCAGAAGTTATATATATATATAGGACAACATTATTCTGATCCTGGGATGAGAATAATTATTCTGATCACGGTCCGCCCCCTATAGGGACCGACGAGGTGTTCCCGAACCCGTTAAGAAAAACCAGAGCCACGACCCACATCCTGCACGACCCACCTCCCCCGATTGTTCCGCACCACCCGCCCCCGGTCGATCCCCCGCCCCAACCGGCGCCTCCGGCCGCGCGCCGCCCGGCCCCTGCCCCAACGGGCACCGCCGGCCCCACGCCACCCACACCCCATCCCAACCGGCGCCTCCGCCCCCGCGCCACCCGCACCTCGTCCCAACCGATGGCTGCCTCGCACCCCCAACCCTGGAAGGCACCACGCGCCTCCGCTGGGCCCTGCCACCTCTGCTGGCTCCCGCTTGGATCTGGTGACGCCATCGACCATCGGAACCGATGCCGCTCGCACCCCGGTCACCTCTGCCGCTAGCACACCGCTGTTGCGCGCCGTCGATGTAGGACACATCCTGATGCTCTGTTGCCGTGCCGCGGATGACCAAGAGCGACCTTCTTCCACCTCCCCAAAAGCCGCCACTCAGGACCCCCGCACTCAGGCCCTCCCCTTGCCACCGCGAACTTCTCCCCCTACCACCGTGACCTTCTTCCCCTTGCGCCGCGACCTTCTTCCACCTTCCTCCTCCACCCTTCGACCGCGAGGCAACGCACCAACTAGCCAAATGGGCCACCGCCCACCACCTGTGCGCCATCCAACATAGATCGACGCCAGGCAACATGAGATATCCCTCCTCCCAAAGCGTCTCTACCATCCTGCAGGTATTTTCCCTCCCTGTCTTCTCTGAACTCTCACTTTGGGAGTATTTGACCTTCTTTGAGTATTTGTTTTTGACTTTGTTCTCTGAAAAACTAAACTTGGAAGACCCCTTTCATATATCTGATGGTGGTTTGAGGTTTGAGCATAGTTAAACTTCACTTTGACAAAAAATGTGAAAAAATGCAGGTCTGTCGCATTTGTTTGGTCACGACGGTGCTCTCATTTGAGCGCCATAGCATCACAGAAGCTCTTCAAAAAATGGACCTGATGGTGGTCCATGTGAGCAGCCATAGAAAACAATCTCTACCAGATATCTAAATTCTTCAAACATAAAACTGTGTTATCTTTTTCGTTTGTAGGCTGCTCTATAGAATTTGTAATAGTAGCATGGTCAGATTCAGATTATAATGTGCCATTCTATAACACACTATGTGCCATTTTTAGTTCAAATTCTAGCAGAGCTTTCAGTTTAGGAAAAGGTTTTTGTAAATCACAGTATGAGCCATTTCCAGCTCATGTTCAGCAGAGTTTTTAGTTTCATGAAAGATTTTGTAGAAAAGAAATGATAGGCCATTTTCAGTTCAAGTAACATGACATGTGTAGCATGAAACCTAGGTGCCACAAAATGAAATGTGCGGCATATATTCCAGTATGTGGGCAAAAAGAGAATGACGAATTTTATGATTACTTAGTCATGCATTTGCTGAGTCATGATGGTAGAAAGTTCATAGGAACTTCAAACAAAAAAATAGAGTAGTTCAAAAATAACGGAGCATTTAGAAGCGAATATTCCATAGTTTCTAAAAATAAAAAAAACAAGAAGTTCGAATTTTAAAAATAGTGAAGTTCAATAATCATAAAAAGGGACCTTTCATCGTTTCTAGAATTAACAAAATTCTAGAAGTTCAAATTAAAAATAACGGGCGGTCCAGTATTTATTGCAAAACTAGGATATTTCCATTACTAAAAGAAATAATCAAGAAGTACAAATTAAAAAAATAGAGAAGTTCTATATAAATAAAAAACTTTGATTTTCCTCGTTACTAAATAATAAACCAAGAAGTTCAATTTCAAAAAATGGAGGTGTTCAATATTTATTACAAAAACTTGATTTTTTTCGGTTACTAACGAATAAACCGAGAAGTTCAGTTCGAAATAACCAAGAAGTTGTATAATGTTTATTACATTTATAAAAATATACACAATGAAGTTGAAATAAAAAGGTAGAGCATTTCAATGCCTATAAAAACTCACATATTTTCACGTAACCGAGAGAAGTTCATCTTGATAACTGTCAGAAGTTCACGTACTACACGGTGTGCATTTGGTATGAAAAAAAGAATGAAAAAGCAAATGGCTAAAAGTTTTGTTGCTAGAAGTTCAAGTCATCGGCCCGAGAAAATTCAAAAATTCTTGTGTGAGAGGTTGAACAAAAATACATGACAAAAATTCAAGGTGAAAACAACGGGGAGTTCAACTACTTCATGGAATGCGTTTCAGATAAGAATATAAGAATAGAAAATAAAAGGCTTTAAAGGTCTGTTGCAAGAAGTTCACATGCTCCTCCGTGCATGGTTCAGAATGTATATTGCGAGACGTCCAACTTCCAATTACATGTTTGAAAAAAAAAGCAAAAAAGATGTCCGACCTTAAATTGCGTGTAATTCAACGTATACATAAAAATGTGACAGAAGTTCATAGAGAAAACTACGAGAAGTTCAAGTACTGCAAGGAATGCATTTCAGGTGAGAATAAAAGTATAGAAAAATAAAAGCTTAAAAGGTTTGTTGAAAGAAGTTCAGGTGCTCTGTCAGGGGAAGTTCAAAAATTCTGGCGAGAGAGGTTCACCTTTTATTTACATGTTCGATTTTTTCAGTAAAAAAATCGAATACAATTCTTTACTCAAAATATAAAAAGGTGAAGTTCATACTGAAATAACAGAGAAGTTTAGAGTTTATTAAAACCTAGGATTTACATATTCAAAATATAAAAAACAGAACGCCATTTTTTGCACTTTTAAAGACAACTCATAAACGAAAAAAATGGTTGCTAGAAGTTCAAGTGCTCGGTGAGGAGAAGTTCAAAACATTCTTGTGAGAGAGGTTCACTGTATATTTAAATGTACATAATACATAAAAAATATGTTGTTTTTTGTGTTTTAAAATAACTCTCTCAAAGCAGAGAGAAGTTCAACGTGATAACAACCGGAAGTTCACGTACTACATGGTGTGTGTTTCATATAAGAAAAATACAATAGAGTAAAATAGAGTGAAGTTCAGCCAGCCATGCCCTAGAAGTTCAACTACTTCACGCAGTGCAAAAACCAGCTCATCAAAAACAAAGTGAGGTTCAAACAGACATGCACGAGAAGTTCTACTACTTCACGCAGTGCATTACCGTACGCGATGAATGCAGAAATCATGATCTCATCATTTTCTAATTTACCTCAAAACGGCAGGAATATCATTTGTGTAAGTTCAAGTCCTCGGTCGAAAAAATTTTAAAAAATAATTGTGAGAGGGGTTTGTACAAAATGAATATCATTTGTGTAGCACTGACGAAATGGATGAGAAAATTACAAACGAAAATACGTCACAGAAGTTCAACGTGAAAACAACATGAAGTTCAACTACTACGCTGAATGAATTTCAGATGAAATTTTTTTAAAACCATCGCGAGTATGAAAAGACGATCAACACGGGAAAGTTGCGTGTTTACAGCAGCTTTCCATCGGTATATCACCCGCTCAATTCCCGTGAGTGGATGGAGAGCTACGGGCAGTGGATGGAGATCTACGAGCAAAAAATGCACATGAAAAACAGAGTGAAGTTCAAGTAGACATGCCGAGAAGTTCAGGTTCTGCACGTGGTGCATTTTCAAAGGATCTGTTTCGTGATAAAGACAGAACGAATGATCTCGCCATTTTCCAAATTACTTGAAAACGGTAGGGAATCACAAAAAACCATCAACATGAAAAAGTTTTGCATTTTCCTTAGCTTTTTAACGGTATATTATTTGCCTCATTCCGATAAAGTTTGTGGAAATTACAGCGAAAATACTTTTTTAGCCATTTTGAAAACTGACATAAAACAGTTAGGAATTGGGAGAAATAATATATACCAAAAGTTTCGCATTTCCTCAAGCTTTCTAACGCCATATCATTTGTGCATTTGGACATAGGGTTAAAAAATAGATCTAAAATATGAACTCTGTGAAACATGTATTGTTTTCTAAATCACTTTTAAACCATTCAAAATTAGAAAAAACTTTCTACATGAACAATTAGCGCATTTTCATAAGCTTTCCAACGCCACATCATGTGCCTCAATTGGTTTAGCCGTTCAGAAATGACATCGAAAATACAAACTCGGCTGTTCGGTTTGTGAAATTTTATGATTTTCTAAATTACTCTTTAACCATAGGGGATTAGATAAAACTTTCAACATGTGGAAGGAGCGGTTTTGCAGCAGCTTTCCAAAGCCATATTACTTGCCTCGTTCCGATAAACGGTTTAGAAATGCGATCGAAATTATGATTCATGTTTTTTGTGTGAAGAAAAAACGGTTTTCAAAACTGCTCTTAAACCGCTTACATTTTGCGAAATTTTTTACTTGAGTCATGATACTCGTGTCCATATATTTCCAAAGGTATATAGCAAGCCCTATTTGGGCAATGTTGCGGGAAGTTCAACCTAGCACAGGAGGAAGTTCAGGTCGAACAACTCAGGCAGTAAAATTGCAAAAAACGCGAGTTCTTCACGACCCGAGTGCAAAATCCACCTATAAGCGAGATTCCTATCTAAAACGAGTATTTAGTTGAAAAAATTGTTTGAAGATTACACTTACATCACATGGAACACGAATAACAAGAAAAACTCACGGTAGAAGGGATGGTTGCGAAGATAGCCCGAAGGTCGGGTTCGTACAGAGGAAGTTCAGGCGCGTTACTCAGGCAGTTCAGGTTGTGATCGGAATATTATTCTGATCCCGTGATCAGAATAGTGTTTATGTATCAGTTAGGCTTCAAGTGCGTACTTGTTAGTTAAACATATGTATAAATTGTGACACTAAATACGACTAGTAAGTAGTACAGTAGCAGTACTAGTATACATTGGTCAAATTATTCATGATGTCCACACATTGAATTGACGCGACAACACGCCGCGCGTGAGGTGACACAAGAATCCCGGCGGTGTGTTCGGGTATTCTGGACTTCAGATTTGGAGTACCACTTATCTGTCGAAATCTTTCACCATTCACTTAAAACAGTCGATTGATCATACATTGAGTACCATATAACTAGAATTACCGATGCAAGTCGAAGAAGGATTGGCTGGTGCTGCCGGCTGGTGTCAAGTTCGATACCACGGATCAGGAGCTGATCGAGCACCTTGAGGCCAAAGTGAGTGCTGACAGCGCGAGATTTCAGTCTCTCATGGATTTGTTCATACCAACCATCGACAGCGAGCACGACATATGCTACACCCAACCTGAGAAACTTCCAGGTAAGACACCGGTCGGCCGTCTACTTGCACAAACATATTCCTTTGTTTATAGCTCTATTTTTCTTTTTAGACGCAGACCTGGTGAAGCAATTACAATTTGACAGCTAATAAAAAGTGAAACAAGTGACTGCAACATGCCAAAGATGTTATGAAAATGCCAACTAGGTACACTAAAACCTGTATTCCACAATACTGTAGGTATCACACTGAGTGGCCTAAGGAAGCATTTCTTCCAGCGCAATTCCAGGGCATTCAAAAGGGGCACATGGACACATTGCAAGATACAGTCGGAGTGCAGCATGCACGTGATGTGGCACAAGACCGGCAATACCTTGTCGGTGATGGTCAATGGTCGGCAGACGGGCAGCAAAAAAGGTTCTGGTGCTGCACACCAACAAGAACTTCGACCAGTAGAGGACCAACTGGGTGATGCACCAGTACCACCTCGGGGACCTGGAGCAAGAGAAGGAGCGTGAACTGGTCCTCTGCAAGATTTTCTACCAGACGAACACTAGGGCCAGGAGTAAAAATATTATAAGTTAGTTTGGTATTGGTAGTTGTACTAGCTTGTCGTCCGCAAGTTGGTATTGTTGTTAACTATCTTTTGGTATGAACTTGCATTTGCTTGCCGAGGGTCTGCGTGGATATAAAGCTGAATCATTTGTTTCGAAACGAATTTTCAGGCACCTGATTTTTATATGATGGGTAGCATAAGCACCCGCCGTTTGAATTCCCAGTTCTCCAATTTTTTCGAAATAAGTGCATGCACTTATTATCACAATAAAAAAACAATATCCGTTCTGGATCCCAGTTATCAGTCTGTACTTGCAGAATTCTCTCGTTTATTGAGCACGTATATTGTTTTTTCAGGTCGAGCAAGTTTCAACTGGGCTGCAGACTGCCTAGGGTTGGTTTTGTTTTTAACAGGCCCAGCCCATGACGACAACGGGGCAGAAAGATCCAGCAGGTATCTACTGGCCTCTGGCCCGCCAGCGTTAGTTATATTTTGTCTTACAACATCCGCAGGCAGTTTTTTTTCTGAATCAAACACACAACCCAATTCTATTTTCCTCTTGAAACGCATGTCCTACATCCGTTTTCTAATCTCTACCTATAGTTTTACTAGTTCATATACATGTACCATTATATTGAAAACACATGAAATTCCCTTTTCATATTTACATCCTATTTTTGTTGTTTTTTCCCACCCAGCGCTAATTTTTTTACCACTGGTTTTCCCTTAAATCAACTCAATTGTCCCACGTCTTATTTGCTTACAAAAACAAAACAATTTTTTGGCAAATCAATAAGTTCTTAAAAAAATGTTTGTCATTTCGGGATTACAACAGTTCGGACTCCACCAAAATATGCAAAATAAGGTTGAACTTTTTGACCGTGGTCCTGGGCAGAAAATGGGCTCTAATAAATTACTTAAGAATTAGCAAATGGGCTGCAAATTATAAAAAATAGCAAATGGGCTTTATGTTGTCTGCCACAGATTTGGAGGCTGACCTGTGGGCCTACTAAGTTCATGCGTACACAAGGTTTCTCAAAAAAGAAACTTAGTCAACAATCGACTCTACCAGCGTCAGACCGTTAGATGTCAATCTAACGGCAATCGTGCTTCTTCAGTCTTTGATCTTCCTGCCCCAGCCGCCCAAACCAGCGCCGTCGGAACTGCCTGCTCCCGCCTCCCGTGGCCGGCAGTGCTGCCGGGCAGGCCTCACGGCCCCATCATACTCGCATCCCTGGCCTGTCTATCCCTCTACTCACCCACACCTCCTATTATTTTCCGACGACGACAGCCGAACCAGTCAACCCTCTTACTCTCCACCGCGTGGGTAGCCACTGGCGTGTCTTCCCCGGCTCCATGTCGTTCCCTTCGTAGGCCTCACCGTCGCCCATCGCCCTGGTGCTCTCGGCGCGGCATGGTCACTGATGTCCATCCAACGGCCGTAGTGCTTCTTCAACCTCTGGTCTTCTTGCCCCAGCCGCCCAAAGCAGCGCCGGTCGTGCTGCATGCTCCTGCCTCCCGTGGCCGGCTGTGCTGCCGCGGAGGCCTCACCGTCCCCATACTACTCCCACCGCTGGCCAGGCCATCCCTCCACTCACCCACTCCCCCTGTTATTCTGCGGTGACGGTAGCCTCACACTACAGCCAAACCAGTGAACGCTCGTACTCCTCTCCGCATGGGCATCCACTGCCACGTCTTCCCCGGCTCCGCGTCGTCCCCTTCCTAGGCCTCGCCGTCATCCACCGCCGTGGTGCTCTCGGGCGCGGCGTGGTCAATGTGGTCAATGACCGACTTCCATTGGAAGAGTACTGTACATGGAGAGGCTGACAGCTGGGTCCACGGCAGTATAAGGAAGTGCCTCCTTATTATGCGCAAAAATAATTATTCCTCCACTTGATAGCAGGGACCCACCAGACAGGCCACCAGTATATCATGGAAAAAATGTTTCCCCCTGACTGTTGGTACCCACCGGACGGGCCACCGTATTTCACGAAAAAAAACGTTTGCCCCTGACGCTGGGACCCATCGAACGGACCACCGTATTTCACGAAAAAACGATCCCGCCGCTTTCAGCTCGGAGCCACCAGAAGTGCCTCCTTATTACACACAGAAAAATGAATACTCCCCCTGCTAGCTGGGACCCACCATGGTGGGAGGCTGACTTGTGGGCATACTAAGTTGACGGGGATGGAGGGCTTTGTCAACTTAGTCAATATGAACGATTCTAGCTCCAGTGACCGTATGATGTCTATCCAATGGCCGTCGTGCTTCTTCAGTCTCTCCTCTTCCTGCTCCAGCCGCTCAAACAAGCACCGGCGGGACTGCTTGCTCCCTCCTCCTCGCAGCCGGCTGTGCTGCCGCGCAGCCCTCACCGCCCCACCGTACTCCCATCGCTGGCCAAGCCATCCATCTACTCACCCACACCTGCTATTATTCTCTGGCGACGGCAGACGAACCAGTAAACCATCGTACAGTCGTACTCCCCTCCGTGTGGGAAACAACTGCCGAGTCTTCCCTGCCTCCGTGTCGTTCCCTTCCTAGGCCTCGCCGTCGTCCACCGCCCTGGTGCTCTCACCGCGGCCTGGTCAACGTGGTCAACAATCGACATGCATCTGAAGTGGACTGTACGTGGAGAGGCTGACAGCTGGGTCCACGGCCGCACGCAAGGAAATGCCTCCTTATTACGCGCAAAAGAATGATTCCTCCACCTAACATCGGAGACCCACCGAAAGGGCCTCTGTATTTCGCGAAAAAAACGTTACCGCCGCTGACAGCTCGGACCCACCAGCTATATCTTCGCACGCAAGGAAGTGCCTCCTTATTATGCACAAAAAAATGAATACTCCCCCTGTTAGCTGGGACCCAGTATAGTAGCAGGCTGACTTGTGGGCCTATTAAGTTAACGGGGACGGAGGGCTTTGTTAACTTAGTCAATATGCACGATTCTAGCTCCAGTGACCGTACGATGTCCATCCAACGGCTGTAGTGCTTCTTCAACCTCTGGTCTTCTTGCTCCAGCCGCCCAAACCAGCGCTGGTCGTGCCTCGTGCTCCTGGCTCCCATGGCCGTCTGCGATGCGGCGGAGGCCTCACTGCCCCCTACTACTCCCATCGCCGGCTAGGCCATCCCTCTACTCACCCAGACCCCCTGTTATTCTACGGCGACGACAGCCTCACACCGCAGCGAACCAGTCAACTCTCGTACTCCTCTATGAGTGGGCATCCACTGCCGCGTCTTCCCCGGCTCCGCGTCGTCCCCTTTCTAGGCCTCGCCGACGTCCACCGCCCTGGTGGTCTCAGCGCGGCGTGGTCAACGTGTTCAATGAACGGCTTCCATCGAACATGGACTGTACGTGGAGAGGCTGACAGCTGGGTCCATGGCCGCAGCAAGGAAGTGCCTCCTTATTACGTGAAACATAATTATTCCTCCACCTGACAGCGGGGACCCACCGGACGGGCCACTATATTTCGCGAAAAAAACATTTCCCCTTGACTGCTGGGACCCACCAGCTACATCTTCGCACGTAGGTAAGTGCGTCCGGGCAAAAAAATAGATTCGCCCCCTGACTGCCGGGACCCACCAGCTATATCTTCGCACGCAAGGAAGTGCCTGACAGTTGGGACCCACCTGGTCGAACCGTACATAGCATTGTCATTCTGGTCGCGAACGTGTACGTACATATATACTGGTCGATGTAGAGGCATGCATGTGTCGTAGTAGAGGCGCATACATGTCGTAGTAGAGGCGCGCATGTAGCATGTACACGTACGTACAGCGGCCAGGGTGCAAGAAAGAAAATACGACCACGTATGTGTACGTACGGCCAGGGCTCATGTACATGGTTGGGTCGGAACGGAGAAACAACGTCGTCGTCGTGTTCATCGGGAGGCAACGGAATGCGTCGTGTTCATCGGGAGGCAACGGAACGTGTGGGAGCCAACCGGCTGGGTCGGAACGGAATGCGTGGTCATGTTCATCGGGAGGGCTTGGACGAAACAGGCGTTGGAAACAAGGCCTGGCATACCGCACAACGGAGGAAACGGCCTTGTGTTCGACCGGCCACGTTCGAAACGGGATCCTGTTGATCGGGAGGGGCCTGGCGTACCGCAAAACAGAGGAAACGGGGGTCCTGTTGACCGGGAGGGGTGTGGCGTACCGCAAAACGGACGAAACGGACTTGTGTTGGAGCGCTACAGTCGAAACGGGGGTCCTGTTCATCGGGAGGGGTGTGGCGTACCGCAAAACGGGACTCCACGGGATACTGTTCATCTCCAGCGTCGACCTCCTCCAGCCTCCACGGGCTCCTGTTCATCCAGCCTCCACCGCGTGCTACTCCACCGGCTACTATTCAACCACCCCTCCATGGGCACCCCTCCACCGTCTACTCTTCATCCAGCCCTCCACACCACGGGGTCCTGTTCAACCACCCCTCCACGGCCACCCCTCCACCGTCTACTGTTCATCCAGCCCTCCACACCAGGGGGTCCTGTTCATCCAGAGGCAATGCCACCGCACACTGTTCATCCACCCCCCCGGCAACGCTCACTGTTCATCCAATCAATCGGTTCAGTTAGCAGCAATAGCGAAGGAATCGCTTGATCGGGTTCAGTTAACAGCCATCGATCGATCGCTCGGGTTCAGTAATGCGTAGCCTGCAGTGCAATCGCTCGGGTTCAGTTAGAGCCCAACGCCTCGCTCGGGATCAGTTAGAGCCAACGCCTCGCACACATGCGCGTACGTGTATGAGAGAAACGAGCATCGCTCGGCCCCCGACCTCCCACCATAAGCGGCAACTCCCCGAAATTTTCCTCCCCCTCGCTTCTATCACGGTTTTTTCCGTCATGGACGGCCCAAAGAATGTCATGCAGCTGCGTCTCCGGCCCGCCCAGGACGAAAAGCCCATTTTCTATCATGATTTTTTGTCATAGAAGTAGGAGCCCACCACATCTATGATGATACCGGGTTTTGTCACAATTATCGTCATAGAAGTGTCATATGTATGACAGATTTTTTTTTTCGTTCGGCCGAAAATGTCACGGATGTGTCTTTTTTTGTAGTGATATGGACTACATACGGAGCAAAATGAGTGAATCTACACTCTAAATACGTCTATATACATCAGTGTTTGGAGTATGTACTAGTAGTTCATATTGAAATCTACTAAAGGACATATATATTCCAAACAATATGATAATCTCTATAACCAAGGTAGTAGGGACAAGGAGTAAACAGAGGGAGTAGTAAATTTTTCTCATCGTCCTGCGAGCCACCGCGCGCGTGGGCGAGGGAGCGGGCGTAAGGCATACATTACTAAGCAAGCTTCACCTCATCCTACGTGCCACCGCGCCCGTGGGCGAGGGAGACGGTGTACTAAGCAAGCTTCTCCTCGTTCTGCGAGTTGACGGGACGCATCAAAAGTACTCTAGTGTATAGAGCCTTGCCTCTAAGGTAGGCCCCACATGGTTTGCCTCTTTTTTAACATAACATGTCAAGTCGCAATTTGTTTGTTCACCCGTGGTAGACTATCCTCCCTCCACCAACTGGTCAACCAGTACACTTGGCAAATTACAACGTGGGCTACCTTTTCATACAGAAATGAGCTCCACCGTGTACCCGCGCGGGTGTGCTTGGCAAAGAGACAGGAGTACGTGCGCCGTGCATGCACCTCTTTTCTTCGTGCACGTCCCCCACCTGCGTGGGTGTGTGTGAGAGATACAAACCGTGTTCGTGAGTGTTTTATTCTTTTTTGGGGTGGGGGGGTTGATTTTGTGAATGTATTTGTGGGAATATGTGTCGATGACATCTCAAACAAAATTTTGCATGAAATGTGTGTGAAATGGAGGCCTATCCATATCATATATAGAGGGTCGGGTGATCCACGAGAAGAGAGGGAGGGGTCATAGATATTGATAGAGTCGAAGAGAGGATCAAGTGGGTGGGTGGGAGATCGATGAAGAGAGCCATCGAAATTGTGTGTGTGTGCAAGTCAAAGATACAGGGCGACTGACCTACGGGAACATCAGAGGGCACAGGTCAAGTTTGTGTGTGGCAGGGAGACATGAGTAGAGCGCTCGATGTATCAATGTGTGGGTGGGGGAGGGGGTGGGGGGAGGGGTAGGCAGAGGCCTAACTATAGAGGTAGAATGACTCGTATATGTGTTGAGAAGGAGAGACCCAGCTATGTCTTGAGGGAGATCGGTCGACATCCATACATAACTGAAGGATGGGAAATAGGATGAGACAGAGAGAGAGAGGAGAGAGAGGGAGGGAGAGGGGTAGAGTGTTGGATGGGTGATGGAGTTGCTTCTCGAAGATGGTGGGAGAGGCCTACTAGACAAACTGAGGGTGGAACTGCAATATTATCAATAAGAGTGGGGATGTGTTTCTGTGTGTGCCTATGCGTGATAGATCTGTCGGGATGCATCCATGGATGATGAAGGGGAACCATGTGTTTGGTAAGCAAACCTAACTAGATTGGTAGATCAATTGTTGTTTGTCGGAGGAAGGGAGAGACATAACTAATGAGGTAGATCGATTGACGCGTGGGGAAAAACGAGTTATAAGGACCTAGCTAGCTATATGTATAGCAGGAGATCGGTCGGTGTACGTCCATTTGTTAGAGGCAAATAAGGCCCAGCGAGACGGATAGACAGAGAGAATGGAGCTAGGAGGTGGTGCAAGAGGCCCAGCTACTAGCTAGATAGGGGGAGGAGTGTGCGGTTGTGTGATCGATGAAAGGAGGAGATTGATGGTGCGTGTGTATGTTGTAGGTAGACATCGCTGGAGAGGTTTATAGATGGATGTGTGTCGGAAAGGAGTTGTGGAGACTCTGGGAGAACGACCTAAAAAAAGAATGTGTGCGATGGATAGAATGCTGAGGGGGGGGGGGGGGGCGAGGAGGGTGTGTGCATGCACGAGAGAAAGTTAGTGGTAGCTAGAAAGGTTAGAGGAATGTGTGGGTGTAAGAGACTAACAAAGATCATAATTTGATATGAAAGTGGATTCATATATTTGAATAGGAGATCATAGTGTTTTAAACATATGCATGCGTGAATATAGCGGTGATACGCGTGCTGTGGTTTTGCACATGTTATACCATAATGTGATAATGCATGGCGTTTGCCACTCACAGCTAAATGTCGAACAATCTAAACCATAATATACATCAAACAATCTCACATTTTATTTGAATTTGTGATAATGTGTGGTGTTTGCAGCTTACAACTAAATATCGAACAATCTAAACAATACTATATATCGAACATTCTCACATTTTTTTGATTTTGTGGTAATGTGTGGTGTTTGCAACTCACATCTAAATACTTGTAGGCGTAGGGGGCGATCACCATACATGATGTGATAAACACATTATACATATGAGACATGGTTTAGATTATGAAGATCTAGCTAGAGCTATAAATGTAATATGATTTGAAATCAACATAAAGTGGATTCAAAAAATCGAGTTCGAGTTCATATAGTACACCTAGTTCATATGTAACTCGAGACTATTCATGTGGTGTGCTGTGAAGTTAATACACAAACGATGGTTTAACTTGACAATAATGATGATTGTAGATCTTATTAAAACAGAGAAATGAATACAAACTTTGACTTCACAACAATCATTACTGTAGATCTTATTCAAATAGAGAAACGAATTCAAATTTAGTTCATATTGAAGCGACATTATATACGTTTGGAATGCACTAAAACGTTCATTTGAGTAGTAGGTTGCATGTATTATACACGTAGCAAAATATTTTAATTTAACATAACATGAATTCAAAGTTTGGAATGACATATGTAGTGCGAATTGATTTGGTACAATACACGTTAGGCTTGTCGGGAAATTTCAACCCGCGCCTTGTTAGCCCAAAATATTTAAGATATATCTTTGTCTCCTTGTGCTCCGACAACACCCTCCACCTCAACCCGCGCCTTGCTATTCCAAAATTACAACGCGCGCGAAAACTCCCACCTCCTGTGAAATCCCGACACACAAAATGCCCGTTATACCCCTGAACCGAAAGAACCGCCTCAAATCAGTGGGGGTACCTTCCTAACTTACCCCACATTTCGGACAAGCGCGTCCCTAAGCCATGGTTCCCCACTCCCATCCCATCCGCCCACCCATTTGTACACCGAGGCCGGGAAAACCCGCGAAGCCCCACACCCTCCACCATCCGCCACTGATACGTCTCCAACGTATCTATAATTTTTGATTGTTCCATGCTATTATATTACTTGTTTTGGATGTTTATGGGCTTTACTTTACACATTTATACCATTTTTGGGACTAACCTACTAACCGGAGGCCCAGCCCGTATTGCTGTTTTTTTGCCTATTTCAGTATTTTGAAGAAAAGGAATATCAAACAGAGTCCAAATGCAATGAAACCTTCGGGAGCGTGATTTTTCGAACGAACGTGACCCAGAGGACTTGGAGTGCAAGTCAAGAAGCAGCCGAGGCGGCCACGAGGGTGGAGGGCGCGCCCACCCCTACAGGGTGCGCCCCCTATCTCATGGGCCCCTCGGGCGGCCACCGATCTACTTCTTCCTCCTATATATACCCACGTACCCCAAGAACATCAGAACAAGCCACGAAAACCTAATTCCACCACCGCAACCTTATGTATCCGCGAGATCCCATCTTGGAGCCTTCGCCGGCGCTCCACCGGAGGAGGAATCGACCACGGAGGGCTTCTACATCAACACCATAGCCCCTCCGATGAGTTGTGAGTAGTTTACCACAGACCTTCGGGTCCATAGTTATTAGCTAGATGGCTTCTTCTCTCTTTTTGGATCTCAATACCATGTTCTCCTTGATCTTCTTGGAGATCTATCCGATGTAACTCGTTTTGCAGTGTGTTTGTTGAGATCTGATGAATTGTGGGTTTATGATCAAGTTTATCTATGAGAAATATTTGAATCTCCTCTGAATTCTTTTATGTATGATTGAGTTATCTTTGCAAGTCTCTACGAATTATCAGTTTGGTTTGGCCTACTAGATTGATCTTTCTTGCAATGGGAGAAGTGCTTAGTTTTGGGTTCTATCTTGGCATTGTCCTTTCCCAGTGACAGCAGGGGCAGCAAGGCACATATTGTGTTGTTGCCATCGAGGATAAAAAGATGGGGTTTATATCATATTGCATGAGTTTATCCCTCTACATCATGTCATCTTTCTTAATGCGTTACTCTGTTCTTTATGAACTTATTACTCTAGATGCATGTTGGATAGCGGTCGATGTGTGGAATAATAGTAATAGATGCAGGCATGAGTTGGTCTACTTGTCACGGTCGTGATGCCTATATACATGATCATGCCTAGATAATCTCATAATTATTCGCTTTTCTTTGAATTGCTCTACAATAGTGTGTTCACCCACCGTAATATTTATGCTATATTGAGAGAAGCCACTAGTGAAACCTATGCCCCCCGGGTCTATGTTTTTTTTTCTTATAAGCTTTCAATCTACTTTTATTTGCATCTTTACTTTTCCAATCGGTATCATAAAATACCAAAAATATATTTATCTTATCATACTATCTCTATCAGATCTCACTTTCGCAAGTGGCCATGAAGGGATTGACAGCCCCTTTATTGTGTTGGTTGCGAGTTCTTTGTTTATTTGTGTAGGTGCGTGGGACTTTTGAGGAGCCTCCTAATGGATTGATACCTTGGTTCTCAAAAACTGAGGGAAATACTTATGCTACTATTGCTGCATCACCCTTTCCTCTTCAAGGAAAACCAACGCAAGCTCAAGACATAGCAGCCACCCAGCCGGAGCCTCTTCCCCGATGACGTAGTCCAAAGCAACACCTCGACGGCCCACATCCACCGTACCGGATGAGGATCCGTCGTCGATATGGTCATCCCACCGGTTCAGCCACCCCGTCCTCCACCTCCAACGATCTACCCCAATGTTCCCCTCATCTTTCGCGCCACCTCCATTCCCACACCATCGTCTTCACCTGCACCACCCGAAGAGCATCATCATCACCGTTTCCTCGGATGAAGCTATGATGTCTACTACACAACCTTCTTCTTGTAGACGTTGTTGGGCCTGCAAGTGCACAGGTTTGTAGGACAGTAGCAAATTTCCCTCAAGTGGATGACCTAAGGTTTATCAATCCTGTGGGAGGCGTAGGATGAAGATGGTCTCTCTCAAAAAACCCTGCAACCAAATAAAAAAAAGTCTCTTGTGTCCCCAACACACCCAATACAATGGTAAATTGTATAGGTGCACTAGTTTGGCGAAGAGATGGTGATACAAGTGCAATATGGATGGTAGATAAAGGTTTTTGTAATCTGAAATAATAAAAACAGCAAGGTAACTAATGATTAAAGTGAGCGTAAACGGTATTGCAATGGTAGGAAACAAGGCATAGGGTTCATACTTTCACTAGTGCAAGTTCTCTCAACAATAATAACATAGATAGATCATATAACAATCCCTCAACATGTAACAAAAAGTCACTCCAAAGCCATTAATAGCGGAGAACAAACATAGAGATAATGGTAGGGTACGAAACCACCTCAAAGTTATTCTTTCGGATCGATCTATTCAAGAGTTCGTACTCGAATAACACCTTAAGACACAAATCAACCAAAACCCTAATGTCACCTAGATACTCCATTGTCACCTCAAGTATCCGTGGGCATGATTATACGATATGCATCACACAATCTCAGATTCATCCAACCAACACAAGTACTTCAAAGAGTGCCCCAAAGCTTCTACCGGAGAGTCAAGAAAACGTGTGCCAACCCCTATGCATAGGTTCATGGGCGGAACCCGCAAGTTGGTCACCAAAACATACATCAAGTGGCACGTGATATCCCATTGTCACCACAGATAAACACGGCCAGACATACATCAAGTGTTCTCAAATCAAAGACTCAATCTGGTAAGATAACTTCAAGAGGGAAACTCAATTCATCACAAGAGAGTAGAGGGGGGGGGGGAGAAACATCATAAGATCCAACTATAATAGCAAAGCTCGCGATACATTAAGATCGTGTGAAGTCGAGAACACGAGAGAGAGAGAGAGATCAAACACATAACTACTGGTACATACCCTCAGCCCCGAGGGTGAACTACTTCCTCCTCGTCATGGAGAGCACCGGGATGATAAAGATGGCCACCGGTGATGGATGCCCCCTCCGGCAGGGTGCCGGAACGGACTCCCGAGAGGTTTTTGGTGGCTACAGAGGCTTGCGGCGGCGGAACTCCCGATCTATCTTGATATTCAATGGTTTTAGGGTACATAGGGTTATATAGGCGAAAGAAGTCGGTCGGGGGGGTGCTCGAGGGGTCCACGAGACAGGGGGCGCGCCCTACAGGGGGGTGCGCCCTCCTATCTCGTGGCTGCCTCAAGGATCTTCTGACGTGAACTCCAAGTCTCCAAGATCATATTCTTCCAAAAAAATCATGCTGCCAAAGGTTTCATTCCGTTTGGACTCCGTTTGATATTCCTTTTCTTCGAAATACTGAAACAGGCAATAAAATAGCAATATGGGCCGGGCCTCCGGTTAATAGGTTTGTCCCAAAAGTAATATAAAAGTGTATAATAAATCCCATAATCATTCAAAACAGATTATAAAATAGCATGAATGCTTCATAAATTATAGATACGTTGGAGACGTATCAGCATCCCCAAGCTTAACTCCTACTCGTCCTCGGGTAGGTAAATGATAAAGAAAGAATTTATGAAGTGTGAATGCTAGAAGGTGCACAAGTTTGATCAAAGATAATTTCAATCACCTTCTCTAGCATGATAATATGTCATAACAGTAGTTCATCTTATAAAACTTCTCACGATAAAGTAACAAGCAATTCACATGTCAAAGCATAGACCATAAACTTTCTTGAAAACTAGCAAACTTCATTCTCAGTCATCAAACAATTGCAATTTATCTTATTTTCAGGAATAACATACTCAACTATCATAGAGTCTTCTACAATTGCTAACACTCACACAATACTAATGGTTATGGAGTTTCAATCGAACACTGAGAAAGATAGGGGCTTATAGTGTTGCCTCCCAACGTATTCACCTTTGGGTGATGTCAACAATAATAGTTCGTGCTAACTTACATCCAATTGGATATATATATCAGGATCTCCCCAACACGAGGTGCTTGCCAAAGGATAAAATGAAAAAGGGAAAGGTGAAGATCACCTTGACTCTTCCATAAAAGTAAAAGACATAAAGTAAAACATAGGCCCTTCGCAGAGGGAAGCAGAGGTTGTCATGCGCTTTTAGGGGTGGATGCACAAAATCTTAATGCGAATGAACGTCACTTTATATTGCACTTGTATATGGACCTTTATTATGCAGTCCGTCGCTTTTATTGCTTCCATAACAAGATAGTATAAAGCTATTTTCTTCACACCAAAAGGTCATACATATTTAGAGAGCAATTTTTATTGCTTGCACCGATGACAACTTACTTGAAAGATCTTACTCAATCCATAGGTAGGTGTGGTGGACTCTCATGGCAAAACTGGGTTTAAGGATATTTGGAAGCACAAGTAGTATCTCTACTTGGTGCAAGGAATTTTAGCTAGCATGAGGGGGAAAGGAAAGCTCAACATGTTTGAATGATTCATGACAATATACTTTAACTGAGATGACGGAAAACATAACCCATTATGTTGTCTTCCTTGTCCAACATCAACTCTTTAGCATGTCATACTTAATGAGTGCTCCCAACTATAAAAGATGTCTAGGATAGTATATTTATATGTGAAATCTCTCTTCCTTCAATATTCTTTCATGAATTGTTCAAATGACCAATACAATGCTTGCTAACCTTCAATAAATTTACAACCTCTACTTCTTAGATGTGATGTCATTACTCCCCATGGGATAAGCGAATGAGACATATATAATTTCAGATTTATGACAATCAACTCATTCAACCATTTACTCATAGGATATAAGTGAAGCACACGAGTAAATGACAAACTACTCCAAAAAGATATAAGTGAAGATCAATGAGTAGCTAAATAATTATGTAACTATGTGAAGACTCTCTCTCATTAAAGAATTTCAGATCTTGGTATTGTATTCAAACAGCAAGCAAAGCAAAATAAAAAGACAATGCAAGGATAGCACAACTCATGTGAAGAAGCAAAAACTTAGGCTCAACCGATACTAACCGATAGTGGTTGAAGAAGAAAGGTGGGATTCCTACCGGGGCATCCCTAAGCTTAGATGCTTGAGACTTCTTGAAATATTATCTTGGGGTGCCTTGGGCATCCCCAAGCTTGAACTTTTGTGTCTCCTTAATTCCTCTCATATCATGGTTTCTCTTTTTATCAAAAGCTTCATCCACAACAAACTCAACAAGAACTCGTGAGATAGGTTAGTATAAACCAATGCAAAACCTTATCATTTTCTACTGTAACAAATCACTAAAATTATTATTCAACATTGCATACTAAATGCCTATGCATATTTAATACTCCTATCCTCAAATAGAATCATTAAACAAGCAAACATATGCAAACAATGCAAACATAACAGCAATCTGTCAAAACAGTATAGTCTGTAAAGAATGCAAGATTCATCATACTTACCTAACTGAAAAAATTATGAAATAAAATTCCCACTGTAGTAAATTTATCAGAGCTCAATATGCAAAATGTTTCAACATTATACCATACTCTGACTTTTCTAGGGAATTTTTTCAACAGCGGTAAACTTTCTGTTTTCAAACAGCAACATGTATACTAGTAAAATAAGCATGACAAAGGCTATCCTTGACCTTTTTATTGAAACTAAAGATGCAAAACATTAATATAAATAACAGCTAGAAAATACTAACAAAATAAAATGACGCTCCAAGCAAAACACATATCATGTGGTGAATAAAAATATAGCTCCAAGTAAAGTTACCGATGAATGAAGACGAAAGAGGGGATGCCGTCCGGGGCATCCCCAAGCTTAGGCTCTTGGTTGTCCTTGAATATTACCTTGGGGTGTCTTGGGAATCCCCAATCTTAGGATCTTTCCGCTCTTTATTCCATAGTTCATCGAATCTTTTCCCAAAACTTGAAAACTCCACAACACAAAACTCAACAGAAAACTCGTAAGCTCCGTTAGTATAAGAAAATAAAACCACCACTTAGGTACTGTAATGAACTCATTCTAAATTCATATTGGTGTAATATATACTGTATTCCAACTTCTCTATGGTTCATACACTCCGATACTACTCATAGATTCATGAAAATAAGAAAACAACACATAGAAAACATAATCTGTCAAAAACAGAACAGTCTGTAGTAATCTGTATCAAACGTATACTTATGGAACTCCAAAAATTCTACCAAATTAGGAAGACCTAAGAAATTTGTGTACCAATCCAGATCAGAAAGAATCAGATCAGAATCACGTTTCTGTGAATTAAAACAACTAATTTACTGGGTGCAAAAGTTTCAGATTTTCAGCAGGATCAACACAACTATCACCATAAGCTATCCTAAAGGTCTTACTTGGCACTTTATTGAAACAAAAAGCTATAAAAAATGATTACTACAGTAGGATAATCATGTGGACACACAAAAACAGTAAGGATAAATATTGGGTTGTCTCCCAACAAGCGCTTTTCTTTAATGCCTTTCTAGCTAGGCATGATGATGACAATGATGCTCACATAAAAGATATGGATTGAAACATAAATGGAGCATCATGAAGCATATGACTAGCACTTTTAAACCTAACCCACTTACTATGCATAGGGATTTTGTGAGCAAACAACTTATGGGAACAATAATCAACTAGCATAGGGGGGCAGAACAAGCATAACTTCAAGATTTTATGCACATAGGGAGGAAACTTGACATTATTGCAATTCCTACAAGCATATATTCCTCCCTCATAATAATTTTCAGTAGCATCATGAATGAATTCAACAATATAACCAGCACCTAAAGCATTCTTTTCATGATCTACAAGCATAGAAAATTTACTACCCTCCACATAAGTAAATTTCTTCTCATGAATAGTAGTGGGAGCAAACTCTACAGGCATAATCCAATTGAAAACTAAAATCATGATCACAAGTTTCATGGTTATCATTGTTCTTAATAGCATACAAGTCATCACAATAATCATCATAGATAGCAACTTTGTTCTCATAATCAATTGGAACCTCTTCCAAAATAGTGGAATCATCACTAAATAGAGTTGACACTCTTCCAAACCCACTTTAATCAATATAATCATCATAAATAGGAGGCATGCTATCATCATAATAAATTTGCTCGTCAAAACTTGGGGGACAAAAAATATCATATTCATCAAACATAGCTTCCCCAAGCTTGTGGCTTTGCATATCATTAGCATCACGAATATTCAAGGAATTAATACTAACAACATTGCAATCATGCTCATCATACAAAGATCTAGTACCAAACATTCTAATGCATTCTTCTTCTAGCACTTGAGCACAATTTTCCTTTCCATCATACTCACGAAAGATATTAAAAAGACGAAGTGTATGAGACAAACTTAACTCCATTTTTCTGCAGTTTTCTTTTATAAACTAAACTAGTGATAAAACAAGAAACAAAAAGATTCGATTGCAAGATCTAAAGATATACCTTCAAGCACTCACCTCCCCGGCAACGGCGCCAGAAAGAGCTTGATGTCTACTACACAACCTTCTTCTTGTAGACGTTGTTGGTCCTGCAAGTGCACAGTTTTGTAGGACAGTAGCAAATTTCCCTCAAGTGGATGACCTAAGGTTTATCAATCCGTGGGAGGCGTAGGATGAAGATGGTCTCTCTCAAACAACCTGGCAACCAAATAACAAAAAGTCTCTTGTGTCCCCAACACACCCAATACAATGGTAAATTGTATATGTGAACTAGTTCGGCGAAGAGATGGTGATACAAGTGCAATATGGATGGTGGATAAAGGTTTTTGTAATCTGAAATAATAAAAACAGCAAGGTAATTAATGATAAAAGTGAGCGTAAACGGTATTGCAATGGTAGGAAACAAGGCATAGGGTTCATACTTTCACTAGTGCAAGTTCTCTCAACAATAATAACATAGATAGATCATATAACAATCCCTCAACATGCAACAAAAAGTCACTCAAAAGCCACTAATAGCGGAGAACAAACGTAGATATTATGGTAGGGTACGAAACCACCTCAAAGTTATTCTTTCGGATCGATCTATTCAAGAGTTCGTACTAGAATAACACCTTAAGACACAAATCAACCAAAACCCTAATGTCAGATACTCCATTGTCACCTCAAGTATCCGTGGGCATGATTATACGATATGCATCACACAATCTCAGATTCATCCAACCAACACAAGTACTTCAAAGAGTGCCCCAAAGTTTCTACCGAAGAGTCAAGAAAACGTGTGCCAACGCCTATGCATAGGTTCATGGGCGGAACCCGCAAGTTGGTCACCAAAACATACATCAAGTGGCACGTGATATCCCATTGTCACCACAGATAGACACGACAAGACATACATCAAGTGTTCTCAAATCAAAGACTCAATACAGTAAGATAACTTCAAGAGGGAAACTCAATTCATCACAAGATAGTAGAGGGGGGGGGGGGAGAAACATCATAAGATCCAACTATAATAGCAAAGCTCGCGATACATCAAGATCGTGTGAAGTCGAGAACACGAGAGAGAGAGATAAAACACATAGCTACTGGTACATACCCTCAGCCCCGAGGGTGAACTACTCCCTCGTCGTCATGGAGAGCGCCGGGATGATGAAGATGGCCACCAGTGATGGATTCCCCCTCCGGCAGGGTGCCGGAACGGACTCCCGAGAGGTTTTTGGTGGCTACAGAGGCTTGCGGCGGCGGAACTCCCGATCTATCTTGATATTCGATGGTTTTAGGGTACGTAGCGTTATATAGGCGAAATAAGTCGGTCGGGGGGTGTCGGTGTCAAAACCGGCGGATCTCGGGTAGGGGGTCCCGAACTGTGCGTCTAGGCGGATGGTAACAGGAGACAAGGGACACGATATTTTTACCCAGGTTCGGGCCCTCTCGATGGAGGTAAAACCCTACTCCTGCTTGATTGATATTGATGATATGGGTAGTACAAGAGTGGATCTACCACGAGATCAAGGAGGCTAAACCCTAGAAGCTAGCCTATGCTATGATTGTTGTAATGGTTATTCGTCCTACGGACTAAAACCCTCCGGTTTATATAGACACCGGAGAGGGCAGGGTTACACAGAGTCGGTTACAATGATAGGCGATCTACATATCCGTATCGCCAAGCTTGCCTTCCACGCCAAGGAAAGTCCCATCCGGACACGGGACAAAGTCTTCAATCTTGTATCTTCATAGTCTTGGAGTGCGGCCGATGATGATAGTCCGGCTATCCGGACACCCCCTAGTCCAGGACTCCCCCAATAGCCCCCGAACCAGGCTTTAATGACGACAAGTCCAGCGCATATATTGTCCTCGGCGTTGCAAGGCGGGTTCTCCTTCAAATTCCATGTGCTTGCCGAATAGTGTCCGGCTCCCTTAAAAATGTTGCACTCCTTGGCTTCCACGCCCAATAATGGCCCTCTTCCACGCGTCGCACGAATGCGAAAAGCCAGGGTATCTTTTATGTTTTACCCCCTAGTTGCGCAAATAATCTGCCTATAAGAGAGGCAAGAACCCAGATCCAAATCACACCATCCTCCTTCCGCGAGTACTCAACAGAGCGCTTCTGACCAAAAATCCATTCCATCATGGACCGTCGATGCGGCTCCTCCTCTCGCGCTCCCAGCCCTCCGCCAGGAGTTTGGATGAGGTGTTCAGTTCCGCACAACGAGCTGGTGACGCTCCAAGCGGAGGGATATCTTCCTCCGGCCTTTATGGTCCCGGTTCGAGCCGGGCTAGCCACATACAAAGGTGGGAAGAAAGCAGAGGCTACCCCTAGTCCCTCTAAAGGGGAGAAGGTATGCTTCGTCCCCTATCTAATAAGGGGGCTTGGATTTCCCGTACATCCGTTCCTCTGCGGGCTTCTGGAGTTCTACGGACTCCAGCTCCATCACCTCACGCCCGCCTCTATTCTGCACATCGCGGGTTTCGTAGCTCTTTGCGAGCTATTCCTGGGCATCGAGCCCCATTTTGCGCTGTGGAAGAGGCTATTCTACCTCGTACCCCGTTCTTACGAGGGGTCAATATATCAAGTGGGCGGTGCCGAAATATGGCGCATCGCCGGGACCGGATACCCATCCGGAGCCCCAAAGAAGGCGTCCGAAGACTGGCCTTCAGAATGGTTTTATGTAGAAGATGCTCCACTGCCGGACCCAGTTCGGATCGGCCTCCGGGAGTTCAGCAAGGCTCCTCTGAAGAAACGCCTAAGTTGGCGCCCCCGGAGCCCTCAACTGGAGGAAGACAAGAGCGTCCATTATTTGATGGGCCGGATAAGGTTGCTGGCCCATTCCGTATTGACCATGATTGGAGTCATGGCCACGTGCATTATGCGAGGGGTGCAGCTGCTGCAATACAGGGGCCACCCCATGTGGGATTTCAACGGGGAGAATGATGCCACCCGTCATGGCTGCAAAGGGCCGGCATCGGCCGAAGATCTGGTGAAGATTCTGTCCGGCATGTACAAGGGGGAGAAGGAGGACTTCCTCCAGACAAGCCCATTGAATGGGTTCTCCATGAATAACCCTCGGCGCTGGGTAAGTGGTTGTTTTATTTGCCCGACCCATGCTTTCAAAGTTAAGTATCTTACTTTACGATTTCGACGCAGGAACTGCGTCGGGATGTGGAGGGCATACATAGTCCGGCTCCACAACCTGAGGATCCAGGAAGATCCCTTGATCCGGCCTCCAAAGAGGATCCGGACATAAAGGTGGAGCTAATCGATGGGGTGTTCCACCAACTCAGCATGGACAACGCTCTAGTCGCCATTACGGCTGACTACCCCGACTTGTCACCGGCTTCCCAGGTACTTATGACCGAAGTCCTGACACCATTATTTCATCCTTGCGCATTCCTGACCACCGTATACAATGGTATCTTGCAGGAGGTGCCTTTGAGGCGGGAAGCCGAACCCGCAGCGGCTGACCAACAAGGGTCAGTCCGACCCCGCAGACGGAAGAGGGGTGTGGTGCGAATCGAAACGTCACCGCAACGGTATAGCTCGCGACCGTTGTTTAGGAAAAGATTCCTATGGGGTGTATTAATGCTCATGACTTTTTCAGGAGAAAGAGCGCTCGCCGGACTGTGCCCGGCGAGGTTGCCACCCAAGCCTCCGCCAGCCAGGCTCCAACACCTGGTCCAGAGGGGGAGGCGAGCACAAGGCGCGAGCTGGATACTCCTCCAACGGAGGATGCCGACAGGCTGTCCGCCACCAGGTCTGGGGTGGAGAGCGCCATGAACCATAGGCGCCGCCGGACAGTTTTTCGTGACGCGTGTTTCTCCCCTGAGGCGTTGAGTGCCTTTAACACGGGAGACGCGCACCTCCGTGCTGCTCAAGATGGTTTGACCAGAGCCATGGAGCAGTATGTAAAAGACATACGGGTAAGGGATTGTAATAGTGGTATATGCCAGTAGCCCCTGAGACTTAAAGTAGTTAAAATAACTGATTTAAGGATCATTTAATGTGCAGGCTCTTACAGAGAAGAACACCCAATTGTCCCAGGAGCTACAAGAGTGCAAGGCCCAACTTGAGGCCGCACTCGCTGCCGCAGGAGGAGAAACAGAAACCCCCCCTGGTAACACATTATTTCAAAAAGATAAGCGGTGTGCGGCGTGCGTGTAAGTCTGACAATGATATAGTAGATGTTGCCGGACTGGATCCGGACAAGCAACACCTACTGCGCCAGCTGAAGGCCGGCGAGAGGGTGCTTATGAAGGTGCAGCAGGAGAGGAACAAACTCCAGGATGCCCACACCCAGCTTGGGGAAGAGCTGAAAGGCGTTCGGGCCGAGCTGTCTGGCTCCGTGAAGGAGAATCAGCGGCTTCATCGCGGCATCTATGGTAAGTGCTTGAGCGAATTCTTTTGAAAAGAAGAGTTCAGCGAGGAAGCCAATTGACAGAAATATGTCTGTAGGTGTGCTCACAGGTCGCCCTGCGGAGGAAATGCACGGTTCGACGGGTGACCAACTTCCCGAGCTGGTGCAACTACTCAAACATGTTCGGCAGGCGATGAGTGGCGTCGTCCAGGCCTTATGGCCATCCGTCTCCCTACCCGAGGGCCTTGGAGAGATTGCGGAGAAGCTTCAGGGAGTGCGGCAGCGCTTCCGTTTATGGAAGATATCGGCCTGCCGTCAAGGTGCCAGGGAGGCCTGGGCCATGGTGAAGCCGCGGTACAAGAAGGCGGATCCAAACCACATGGCCGAGGTCGGACCTGTGGGGCCCGATGGGAAGGATATCCCTGTGAGCTTAGTGTACGGCCAAGTAGAATTGGCCGCTAAGTATTCCCAACGGGACTATAAATTAGACAGCCTGTTAGACGGGATTGAGGAGGAGTACAGTTAGTCAATTTGACGATGTATTTAAAATGACATGTAAAATGCCTTCTAGCCGGATTGTAGATCGTTTGTCTTTGCCGACCTTTTCGCTTCGACCTTGGGACCCTAGAGTCCGGAGCGTGTCCGAATACCTTCTCAGTTATGAAAGAACCGCGACATGCATGGAGACCAGGCGTAGGGGTCATTAGTGCTTTATCAGACAAGTGCCCAACTAGTTATGTTATATTACATGGTTAGTAAGAAACATCTTCCAGGGAGAATAGTTCCGTTAAGGGTTCCTTTCCCTGGGAGGCATGCCCTAAAGTGCATGTCCGGACTGCGAAAAAAGCAGGAAAACATCTGGGGGCAGATAGATAAATGTGTAAAAAATCATCTTTCAAGTCACCGACCGAATATTCTCTTAAGAACGCTAGCTTTCGCCTTCACCCAGTCTGAGGTACACATCCGGCTGACCCGGCAGTAACAATCGCAGAGGTGCTCCCTTTACCTCCTAGCCGAACAATCTGGAACGTAGGGGTAAGCACAGGAGCCAGGCAACCCAGCTTGGCCAAAACATAAGTCATATCGATGCATATAATTGTGAATAAAAGGTACATGTGGAAGTTTGACACATGTGCTGGGCATGAGGCCCTTATAAGTAAGCTTCTGTTAAAGAAGCCCCCAGCTATAATGAGTGCGGGTAGCACATCAGGTGTGTGTGAACAATGCGCAAATAGGCCCTCAAGGTCTTTTATGAAAAATGTAGGAGAAGAGAGAGAAACAAAAGACAGCTGAAGTGTGAAAATGTGGAGGAAGGAGACGAACTCTTAGTCCAGCGCTAGGCGTAGAATCTTCGGAGGTGGGCTGCGTTCCATGGGTTCGGCTTGAGTCGGTTGTCCGATGCATTCCGCAGACGGTATGCTCCACCGGTCAGGACTTGGTCGATGATGAAGGGACCTTCCCATTTGGGCTTGAGTTTGTCCTTTTTCTTGTCCGGTAGGCGTAGAACTAGTTTGCCAACATTGTAAGTTTTAGCCCGTACTTCTCTGCTTTGATATCTTCGAGCCTGCTGCTGATAGAATGCGGAACGGGCCTTTGCCACATCGCATTCCTCCTCCAATGCGTCCAAGCTGTCCTGCCGATCTAGCTCGGCTTCTCTTTCTTCGTACATGGGCACTCGAGGTGAGTCATGAATTATGTCGCAGGGCAAAACTGCCTCTGCGTCGTATACCATAAAGAATGGTGTGAATCCGGTAGTACGGTTTGGCGTGGTCCGCAACCCCCAGAGTACGGAGTCGAGATCCTCTACCCAGTGCGTGTTAGATTCCGTAAGGGACCGCACTAGTTTGGGCTTGATGCTGCTCATTATTAGACCATTTTCTCGCTCAAGTTGGCCGTTGGTTTGAGGATGATAGACTGAAGCATAGTCGAGCTTAATGCCCATATTTTTGCACCAGAGTTTAACCTCGTCGGCCGTGAAGTTTGTGCCGTTATCGGTGATGATGCTGTGGGGGACGCCATAACGGTGTACTACCCCGGATATAAAGTCTATCACTGGTCCGGATTCGGCCGTTTTAACTGGCATGGCCTCTATCCATTTGGTGAATTTGTCCACCATGACCAATAGGTACTTTTGCTTGTGGGTTCCCCCTTTAAGGGGTCCAACCATGTCAAGCCCCCAGACCGCGAACGGCCAGGTAATGGGTATAGTTTTGAGGGCGGTGGGTGGCATATGGCTTTGATTAGCAAAGAGCTGACAACAGACGCATCTTTGGACTAAGTCCTGAGCATCTGCCCAGGCCGTCTGCCAATAAAATCATGTACGGAAGGCCTTACCTACAAGGGCTCGGGCTGCAGCGTGGTGTCCGCCTAGTCCGGCGTGAATTTCAGCCAGAAGATTTCGCCCTTCCTCTTCGGAGATGCACCTTTGAAGGACTCCGGTTGTGCTTTTCTTATAAAGTTCTCCCTCGTGGACCTTGTAGGCTTTAGATCGCCGAACTATGCAGCGGGCCTCATTTTGGTCTTCGGGGAGTTCCTGCCTAATTAAGTAGTCTAGGAATGGTTCTGTCCACGGGGCAATTACCGCCATTATTTCGTGGGCTGAAGATGTTATTTCATCGGCTGAATCGATGATTATGTCAGATTGTTCTTTGTTGGGTGGCGCGGTTGTTTCCGGGTTCTTATTTCCGGACTCCTCTTCCCATAGTACGGATGGCTTAAAGAGCCGTTCTAGGAAGATGTTTGGAGGGACAGCGTCGTGTTTCGCGCCGATGCGTGCCAACACGTCAGCTGCTTGGTTATTATCCCGGGCTACGTGGTGGAATTCGAGTCCTTCGAACCGAGCTGACAATTTTAGGACAGTGTTGCGATAAGCTGCCATTTTCGGATCCTTGGCGTCAAAGTCTCCATTTACTTGGGATATTACAAGGTTTGAATCCCCGCGCACCTCTAGGCGTTGGATACCCATGGAGATTGCCATCCGGAGACCATGTAGGAGGGCCTCGTATTCGGCTGCATTGTTGGAGTCCGTGTACATTATTTGAAGTACGTATTGGACTGTGTCTCCGGTTGGGGACGTCAGTACGACGCCAGCCCCCAAGCCGGCCAACATTTTGGAGCCGTCGAAATGCATAATCCAATTGGAGTATGCGCCGTACTCTTTAGGGAGTTCGGCTTCGGTCCATTCAGCGACGAAGTCAGCCAAAGCTTGCGACTTTATAGCTCGCCGAGGTTTATAAGTTATATCGAATGGTAAGAGCTCAATGGCCCATTTTGCAATTCTGCCCGTCGTGTCGCGGTTGTTTATAATGTCGTTGAGGGGCACTTCGGAGGCCACTATTATCGAACACTCTTGAAAGTAGTGTCGAAGCTTCCGGGATGCCATGAACATCGCGTACGCTATCTTTTGATAATGCGGGTACCGGGACTTGCAGGGAGTTAAGACAGTGGATACGTAGTACACTGGTTTTTGAAGAGGGAATTTATGCCCTTCTGTTTCTCGTTCGACGATGAGCACCGCGCTTATAACTTGATGTGTTGCCACGATATATAACAACATTGGTTCGCCCAGGTTAGGCGCAGCCAGGACCGGATTTGTTGCCAATATGGTTTTTATTTCTTCTAGTCCGGCAGTGGTAGCATCTGTCCACTCGAAGTGTTCGGTGCGCCTGAGGAGGCGATAGAGGGGCAATGCCTTTTCTCCCAAACGGGAGATGAAGCGGGTTAGAGCCGCCACGCATCCAGTCAATTTTTGTATTTGTTTGAGGTCTTTTGGAATATCCAGCTGTGACATATGCTCGGATCTTGTCTGAGTTTGCATTTTTCCGGATTTAGCTTAATGTCATATGCTCGGAGGTTGTCGAATGTGAGCCTCAAATCGTCTACTAGAGTTTTGACGTGTTTGGTTTTGACAACTACGTCGTCTACGTATGCCTCTACTGTTTTGCCGATCTGGGTAGCCACACATGTCTGAATCATGCGCTGATATGTTGCACCGGCGTTTTTTAGTCCGAAGGGCATCTTGCTGAAGCAGAATGGTCCATATGGGGTAATGAATGTCGTTGCGGCTTGGTCCGCCTCCGCCATCTTGATTTGATGGTAGCCGGAGTATGCGCCAAGGAAGCACAATGAATCATGCCCTGCAGTAGCACCGATTATTTGGTCGATGCGGGGAAGGGGGAAGGGATCCTTTGGGCAGGCCTTGTTGAGGTCTTTAAAATCGACACATAGGCGCCAGGGTTTGTCCTTCTTTGGTACCATTACCAAGTTTGCTAGCCAGTCCGGATGTTTGATGTCTTTGATGAATCCGGCCTCCAGTAGTTTGGCTAGCTCTTCTCCCATTGCCTGTCTTTTGGGTTCGGAAAATTGCCGAAGAGCCTGTTTGACTAGCTTGAATCCTTTTAGGATGTTTAGGCTGTGTTCTACCAATCTGCGTGGGATTCTTGGCATATCTGAAGGGTGCCAAGCAAAGATGTCCCGATTTTCCTGATGGGCTATAGATGGGATTGACACTAATGGCGCACCAGACAAGTGGTGCGCCATTAGTATATACTAATGGCGCACCACCTTCTGATACGCCATTAGTGTTGAAACTACTAATGGCGCACCTGGCCCAAGGTGCGCCATTAGTATCAATTTTTTTTGAACTAGTGCGCCTGTCCAAACATACTAGTGGCGCATCCAGACGAAGTGCGCCATTACTAGTTGTAACTAGTAATGGCGCACCTGTCAGAAAGTGCGCCACTAATGTTGTTTTTCTATTATATTTTTATTCCTTTTTTTGCAAAACTACTAATGGCGCACTGTCCCACAGTGCGCCATTACTAGTTTAAACTAGTAATGGCGCACCGTGGGACAGTGCGCCATTAGTATGTTTTTTTTGCAAAACTACTAATGGCGCACCACCAGAGGGTGCGCCATTAGTAACCTGGATTACTAATGGCACATTTATGGTTGGTGCACCATTAGTAAGTGGGCAGCAACAAGATATTTTGGACAGCCTCTCCTCCCACACTCACTTTCTCCGCACTTCATTCCCTCCACTGCCTCCTCCTTGTCTCGGGTGCCTCCTCTTTTTCACCTCATTTCCACCATAGATTCATTCAAATTAAGTGGTTAAATTACCTTGTTTTGATAGGTAAGTAAGGGGGGAAGCTATATTTATGTTGTTATTCACATGCACTTTTTATGGCCTAGCTAGATCTATGTATGTTCGTGGTGTTGCATATGTTTGTGGTGTTGCATATGTGTTTGTGTTTGGAGGTGTACCGGTATTTGAAATGCGATAGTTGCCAATATTTTGCCGGAATGTTGATTCATTTCCGTTTCGGCGAGAATTTTGGCATTAAGCATTCTTTTTGGTCCTATTTTTACGGAAAGTCATGCCAAACTTTTTCTTGGTTCTAAAATATTGTTTTGCTCTACCCCGCAGGCGACCTTGGTCCGCACGATGACCAAAGGCATCGTGAATAGGTTTTTGAGGTCCGCAAAGGACGAGATACTTCAAAAGAACGAGACGGAGATAAGATGTCCGTGTCGAAGATGCAAGCTGAAGAGCCTTATTGCGGACCCGGATTCCGGGCAGGTGCGGGACCACCTGCTCTTGCGTGGTTTCATGAATGGCTATCTGTGGCAAGGTGATGAAGATGACTACGAAGTCGTCCATGGGGGCCGGGCAAGAAATGAGGAAGGGAAGAAAGACAACCACCGCAGCTCGGGCGGGCGAGAAGACAAAGAATCCCCAGGAGATGATCACGACGGTGATGCTGTACACAGTCATCATGTAGAAGATGCAGGACATGATAATGAGGAAGATGCCGAAGCAGACGACGGGCATGATCATGAAGATGATGATGCCGGCGGAGCAGACGATGCTGGACCATCGATGGGCTGGGTGCAGGACCCTCATATTCAAGAGCTGCTTCTCAAGCAGACGGATAACGCAAGAGCTGTCGCCCGAAAGAAAGCCAAGATGGATCAACTTGAGTTAGACGCGGTTACTCCATTGTATGAAGGATGCAGGCCCGAGGATACCCGCCTGAAAGTAACGCTCATGGCTTTGGAGATGAAGGTAAAACACAAAATGACCGACGCATGCTTCGACGAGAACATGCCATACTGGCACGAACGTCTTCCCAAGGGGAACAAGTGCCCGACCAGTTTGGAGGAGGCGAAGAAAATCGTGTGTCCTCTGGATTTACCGCACATGAAATACCATGTGTGCATGAACAATTGCATCATTTATCAGGACGATCACGCGGAGTCTACCATATGTCCGGTGTGCGGCGTCACTTGATACAAGAAGAGGAAGAAAGCTCCTCGAAAAGTGGTGTGGTACTTTCTGATCACTCCTCGTCTGCAACGGTATTTCGTGGACCCTAAGGTAGCAAAGCTCCTGCGTTGGCACGCGGATAGGGAGGAGAAGAAGCGAGAAGATGACGCAAATGATCCGGAGTTAGATAAAAAAGACAAGATGCTGAGTCACCCTAAGGATGCGAGCCAGTGGCAAGCGTTGAACTTCGGATACCCAGAATTTGGGAACGATCCAAGGAACATCGTGCTGGGCGCGAGCACTGATGGAGTCAATCCGTTTGGCAGCCAGAGAAGCACACATAGCACCTGGCCTGTGTTTGTGTGGATGTACAACCTTCCCCCCTGGTTGTGCATGAAGAGGAAGTACATTCACATGAGTATGCTAATTGAAGGGCCGAAACAACCAGGGAACGACATCAATCTGTATCTGGGGCTGCTGAAAGAGGAGCTTGAGACGCTGTGGAAAACGCCAGCCAATACGTGGGACGCCGCGGAGAAAGAATATTTCCCTATGAGAGCCGCACTGCTCACGACGGTGCACGACTATCTCAGTTACGGATATCTCGCCGGGCAGGTAGTCCACGGATTTTCTGGATGCGCAAGGTGCATGGATGACACAATGTATCGCCAGCTAGATAGAGATCCCGGGTCTTCGAAAACCGTGTTCATGGGACATCGAAGGTGGCTTCGCGACGATGACCCGTGGAGGAAACGCAAGGATCTGTTCGATGGTGAAACCGAACCCCGAAAATGCCCGTGTACGAGGAGCGGCGAGGAAATAGACAAGCTGTTGAAAAATTGGAAAGACTGCCCACTGCCGGGAAAGAAGCAAAAGGCGCCAGAGCCGGGAAAGAAGTGAAAGGCGCCAGAGCCGCTACTGAAGGTATGGAAAACGAGGTCTGTTTTCTGGGACTTGCCGTACTGGAAGTTCCACCGTGTGCCTCACAGCCTTGATGTCATGCATATCACGAAGAACGTGTGCGAGAGTCTGCTTGGTACCCTGCTCAACATGCCAGAGAGGACCAAAGATGGGCCGAAAGCAAGGGCAGACTTGAAATCAATGGGCATCAGGCAGGAGCTTCACGCTAATGATGATGATGATGATGATGATGACGATGATGATGATGATGATGAGGCGAAGCAGGACACACAAAGTCGTCGCAAAGGCAAAAAGGCCAAGAAGACCGCAAATGACTACCCTCCCGCGTGCTTCACTCTAAGTCAGGAGGAGATCGAGCAGTTTTTCACCTGCCTCCTAGTAGTAAAACTTCCTTACGGTTACGCGGGGAAGATAAGCAGATGCCTAGACCCAGCGAAGCAGAAGTTCAGTGGGATGAAGTCTCACGACTATCACGTGCTGATGACGCAGATACTTCCAGTTGCAATCCGTGGGATCATGGACGCGCACGTCCGTGAAACGCTATTTGGCCTATGCAACTTTTTCGACGTCATCTCTCGGAAGTCGATTGGCGTGAGGCAACTCAGAAGGCTATAGGAAGAGACCGTGGTGATACTAAGCGAGCTTGAGATGTACTTCCCGCCTGCATTCTTCGACATTATGCTGCATCTGCTGGTCCATATAGTGGAGGATATCATCCAACTCGGGCCGACGTTCCTGCACAGCATGATGCCGTTCAAAAGGATGAATGGTGTCATCAAAGGATACGTTCGCAACATGTCACGTCCAGAGGGAAGTATAGCCAGGGGCTTTCTGACCGAAGAGTGCATCTCCTACTACACGAATTATCTAGGCATCGAGAACCCCGTCAAATTGCCCGTCAACAGGCACCTCGACAGGCTCGCTGGATGGGGTCACCGTGAGGGTCGCCGCGAAATGCATGTCGACTTAGAGGGTCGACTCGCCGACTTTGAAAGAGCAAACCTAGTCGTGCTACAACACATAGACGTGGTCGATCCTTGGGTGGTAGAGCACAAAACCTTTATTAAGAAGACGTACAATGACCGGGGCCAACAGAGGACGGACGGAGATATAATCAAAGAGCACAACTCATGTTTCACGCGTTGGTTCAAGCAGAAGCTTCTGTCATACCCTTTACATGAGGATTCTTCCGCGGAAGAACAACTCATATTCGCCTTGTCACAGGGAGCCGAGCACAACCTGATGACCTATGGGGCGTACGATATCAACGGCTACACATTCTACACCGAGGCCAAGGACATGAAGAGTGATGGTTATCAGAACTCCGGGGTAACGATGGAATCCTACACCGGTAACGACAAGGACAGATACTACGGAAGGATCGAGGAGATCTGGGAGCTGAGCTACGCTGGAGAGAAGGTCCCGATGTTCCGTGTCAGATGGGCGAAGAGCGTCCTAAAAGAAAACAGGTATTTCACCACCATGGTTATACCCGAAGCCAAATCCAAGACCGCGGGCGCAAACGTCACCGCGAAAAATGAGCCATGGGTACTGGCTTCCCAAGTTGACCAATGCTTCTTCATTACCGACCCGTCAAAGCCCAGTCGTGTTGTCGTGAGGAGAGACAAAAGGAAGATCATCGGAATGGATGGAGTAGCCAATGAGCAAGACTTCGACAAGTACGGCGACCCGAGGATCGAACATGACGACGATGATGAAGTAGCAGCATACACCACAAGAAGAAGCAGGACCACCCTACCTAAAGGACGTCCGTTCCACAGAAGAACTCCATTTGCGAAAAAGAAGGGCAAGAAGATTGTGAACAGATAGCTAGCTAAGATCGATTGTATTTAAATTGTAGCCTTCATTTCTCGATTGTATTTCATGGGCACTTTTTGAACTATCATGAATATTTTTAAATTTCATGGACACTCAATCTCGATCCCCCTCCATCTCGATCGCTATCCCACCTCGCCAGATCCGGTCCCCCTCGCCGCCGAGCACCCCCCGGTCCACCGGCCGCCGCCGCCGACCCCCGCACCCCTCCCCTACTCAACCGCCACCGCCGACCCCCCGCACCCCTCCCCTACTCAACCGCCGCCGCCGACCCCCCGCACCCCTCCCCTACTCAACCGCCGCCGCCGACCCCCCGCACCCCTCCCCTACTCAACCGCCGCCGCCGACCCCCCGCACCCCTCCCCTACTCAACTGCCGCCGCCAACCCCCCGCACCCTCCCCCGCTCCACCGGCATTACTGTTTGATGATATTTTTAAAAAAATTATTACTGTCTTATAAAAATATATTAATGTTATGATTTAAACAAGTTTGAACATATTTAAATACAAATAAGTATCAAACAGCATTTTAAATGAAAAAAAATTGTGGAGCCTGGGAATCGAACCCAGGACCTCCTAGTGTGAGAACTGGCTGCTGACCAGTCGAGCTAGTAGAGGCAGCTTGATGTGGATTAGGTCAGGTGGAATATAACCTGTTGGCTCGAGCAGAAAAAAAAACTTACTAATGGCGCACCAGGGTGAGGTGCGCCATTATTGTGGATGTACTTATGGCACACCGAGGGGTGGTGCGCCATTAGTATTGTGCCGCCCCCATCCATAGTCGTTCCTCCCCGGCGGCCCACCTCTCTCCCTCGCCCTCGATCCCCTCTCTCTCCCTCGCCCTCGCCCTCGATCCCCTTCCCCGACGCTGCTGCCCCGCCGCCTCGACGCCGCCCCGACGCCGCTGCCCCGCCGCCTCGACGCCGCCCCGCCGCCGCTGCCCCGCCGCCTCGACGCCGCCCCGATGCCGTTGCCCCGCCGCCTCGACGCCGCCCCGACGCCGCGACACTGCCCCGTCGTCCTCGTCCTCGTCCCGTCGTCCTCGTCCCGCCACCGTCCTCCTCGTCACGGCCCTCAACCCGCCGCCGGCGACAGAGGATCGATCTCGCCGGAAACCTTCCTGCCCCGATCAGCGCATTTCCTTCCATCGGTTTCCTCGTGCGGTTTCGCCTCCGGCTTCCGTCGCACGCACGTACCACCTCGCGGCGCCGGCGAGCTTCCCGCCGACTACAGGTACGGAGTAGCTGCATACATGTTTCTGCTCCTGGTCATCTGATCCTCATGTTCGCCATGTGCGGCCGCAGTAGTTCCACGCCGTGTTGCCTGCCACTCAATGACGCCCAACTAGTATAACTGCTAGCCCAGAGCAAGACAATTCCTGCTACGCTCTAGTACTACTACTGCTCTGTTTTTTGCTTGTGCCCAAGCTTGAAGATATTATATTCAGAGTTACAGTAGTTGCTTACTGTGGTGGTTAAAATACTCATGTCAGTCTTGGGTTGTGCTCCGCTCACAATTAACTTCTCCCCTGCAACATGATGAAAGGTGTATGATTCAGCCAGCGGATGTTTGCTAAAATCTACTGCTCTTTAGCTCAGATATTCGTTTCATTTTGTTTTCAGCACCAGATCATGCCGATCTACCAGTAGCACAAACTCATTCTTGACATGCATGATTACTGTGGCTGAGCCTGTGAGAAACTGAAATGCTACCCCTTTTCCTTGTTTGTGTTTAAAACTTCAGATGTTGTTCCTTTTCTTGTTAGCGGGTGGTATTTGACGCAAGAAATCTGATTGAAAAGAGTAGTCAACCAACAACTAGTAAATCAGAGAGCCCAAACCTCCATTAATTTGAACCAAGGTGACATATCAAGCAAAGTTATTTATGAAAAATGATGATGATATACAAAAAAATTGGAAGTTCTCATACTATTCTGCAAGTAGATTACTCTGTGTTTTGAACGATGTTAGGTAGAAAGTGTACTTAAAAAGTCCAACCAAACCTCGTGAAACTATTACAAGTTCATCTTCTAATTTTATTATCTAGTTCATCTCTTCGAAACTGATGTTTTCAGTCTCATATATACAATGTAGTAACCCGTGAACTTGCCGAATGTCGATGTTCCTTATAATCTCCATTTGCAAAACGTCATATATTTGCCTTGTTGTGATGGAGGCTTTTTTTGCCTTGTCCACCCGAGAGGCCCTTGAGTTTGCTGGAATGTCGATTAATTTCCGTTCCAGCAAATTCGGGTACTCCATATGTCCTATTTTTAGCAAAGGTCATGCTGAAATTTTCCGTGAATTTTAGCATGACTTTGCTAAAAATAGGACATATGGGGTACTTGTGACTAATGGTGAAAGCTTAGGCTTTTAGGGTGCCTCGGCGTCGAAATACCCTCAATGATAAAAGCTTAGCTTTTAGAATGCCTCGGTGTCGACAAACCCTAAACAATAACCAACTTTTTGACCAAACTTTATTCCTATTTAGAGAGAAACATGGCCAACAACGATGAGGCCGGGGGTTCGGGCGGCAAGGCATTCTGGGAGCTGTCCCAGGAGATGGAGGACCAACCTCAGTTGTATGAGGACGCCGCCTTCCCCACCGATCCTGAGAACACTGATGGTACCGCCGAGGATGACCCCACTGATGCCACCACTGATGGTGCCGCCAAGGATGCCACCACTGATGATGGCGGCGCACGCACAGATGGCAGCCAACCGAAGAGGCAACGGATGGACCGGCGCCTGATCGTGCTCCTCACCCTCAAGGAGGAAGTTACTGAAGTGGACTCCAACGGGAATCCAACGGCGCCCGAACGAATAGTCAAGGGGTACTCGCTTCAGCTCGGGTGCATTCTCCGGAGCACCGTCTCAATCAACACCGAGAACCTGAGGCATCCTGACCGAGGGAATTTGCGCAACCTCCTCTTCACGAAGCTGCACGAATGATACAAGTTCCCCGCTGAATTTGCAAACACAAGCCTCAAAGGGAATAAAGTGAACAATGCTGCCCTCACGAAGATGAGAAAGGCCCTGTCTACTTGGAAAAGCAATGTGAAGAGAATGATCGAGAAAGGTGAGAGTTATCAGAAGATCAAGGAGAAAAATCCTTCGATCACCAAAGATGACTACAACGACTTCAAGATCAATTGCTCGAGCACCGCAAACTCCCAATCAAGTGAGTGGGGGAAACAAATGCGGGAGCTGAACATAGGGGAACACACACTCGGTCCCGGCAGTTACAGAGTGGCGGAGCCTATATGGGACAAGGAGGAGGTGGACCATGCCGAGCAAGGCCTACCGCCCCTCTTCGATAAATACGGTGACAAGCAGACCAGGAACTTTGTCAGGGCCCGGTACAAGGACCCGAAAACAAAGGAGCTTACCACGGATCCGAAGAGCAGGAAGCTTGAGCTTGTTCTGGTAAGGAATACACCCCCGCGTAATTAGCTCCATATGGTTGCATTCTAATTAATGAAGCGAAATTTCTAAATGGTTCACATTCCTTCCGCAGGCGACTGAAAGCAGTAGTGCGGGGTCGACTAAGAGCAACCCTTGGGACACCACTCTAAATAGGGTGTTGAATGTAATGAAGAACAAGGATAAGCTCAGTAAGCCGACGTCAGCTGGTCGTGTGGCCGGCAAAGGCTTGTCGACAAAATGGGGGTCATACTATACCGCTGGTGTGCGGAAGGAGAAAAAGACCAGCTCGGAAAGCCAGGCGCGCGAGGTTCAAGAACTCAAGGCACAGGTGGCGCGGATTCCGGAGATTGTCCAAGAGCAAGTGGAACAACGACTCGGAGCGACGATCACCGCCATTGTGCCTACCTTGATCTCGGGGTTGAGTGCGTGGATTGCGGGCGGCCAACAGGGGCCGCCCCTGATTCCTAGCTTCACGGCCAGCAACTCGCATAATGCGATGGCGGGGCCGTTGGTGCCTCCGGCGGAGGCGGCATTGGTGTCTCCGCCGCCGGCACGGGAGCTTAATGCACCCGGGTGTACACCGGCCGGCACCTCTGCAGCAAGCGTCCCCTCCGTCAACTACACGCCCGCCGTTGGCGGTGCCTCGACATTAGCCGAGCTCGACGCCATCATCACGGTAACTAATTAAGCCTCTCTCGGCCGAGGACTTCATCTCCTTGCCTTTGACTGGGCATCCCTGACGCCCTACATGTTTTCGCAGGGCGCTGCCGACGTTCCGTGCACTCTCCTCCACTTCGTGAACAACGAGTTGGTCGATGTTTCCAAGGGCAAAATCGTTCAACCGGGCAACCCCTTGTTCCACGGTACCCAGATGCCACCCAACTTGTTTAGGGTTCAACTGGTTCGGGTGCTGCCAGGCTGCGACGAGTTGTTACCTCCGATTCGACCCGTCGGGGCCGACGATGATGACGTGATGACCCTCAGCGCCTGCCTGAGCTGGCCCCTGCTTTGGCCGAAGAGCCAGATTCGTTTGGGGGCGGGGGACACCACCCCAAAGACAACACCGCCAGTCGTGCCGGCGCCAAGTCGGCCCCATGGCAAGACCGCCGCAACGGTGCCGGACATCCCTATGCCACTGGATCCAAACATGCATATGGCACATGATCAGAATGGCGACGACGACGATGATACATTTGGCAATGTCGATCAGTACTTTGCCGATCATGGGTACGATGGCGACTTCATGGGGCCTCCTTCTCAAGAACCCAACCCAACAAAAGACGTGTGCGATCTAGCTGGTACCACGGAGAAGCCAAGTTGCAACAGGCGCCATCTGGCATTCAGCTCTCAGGAGACGCCTCCAGCTGCCGACTTCACCGAGCCTCAGATAGGCGAGGTGCCAAATATTATCAGCCCCAACGCACTCAAGAAGGCGGTCTGTGAGCAGAACTCGGTGCCATTACAGGAGAAGAAGAAGGCACGCAAAAGAAAGACTAAGAAGGGTGCGAGCCAGCCGGCACCGAGTACGATCCGTGCTCAGGACGGGCCACCTTCACCTAAGGATATCTCGAGGAGGGTGCATGTGGCGGGTAGGGCGATGCTACCGACAAATATGCTCAATGCTGCAACCGGTGCTATGCGGAGTCTGCATGACAGTGTTCTTTCTTTGGAGAAGCGGCGTCTCAGAGAGAAGGATGTGGCATACCCGGTTTTCGCGGCCAAGGTGCCAGAGGGCAAGGGCTTTGTGGATAACTACATCAGGCGTACGATCGTCCTGCGGTTTGATGACATCCACGCTATGTTGAACCTTCATCCGCTGCACTACACCTTCGTTCGGCTATTTTCGCTGAGTATGGAGATGCAGATCATTCGCGACAAGACCCCGGACATCGTGATAGTCGACCCCTTCTACATGCGTGCCAAGATCTTGGGCAGCGCTGGGAACCGGCAAGTCGCGAGTTCTTACCTCGAAGGCGTCATTCTGGCAAACCAAGATAAGGATAACTTCCTCGTGGCTTACTTTTCCGAGTAAGTCCTCCCCTCAACCGGCCCGTAACATATGAATTCTTAGATTTTGATCGTTTTTCTTTTAACATTCCGTGTTTTCTGCAATGACACACATTGCACGCTCATCCTCCTAAGCCCCAAATATTCCATGGCCACGTATTTCGACCCGGACCATCAGTCGAACGTAGACTACACAAATGTCAAGAAGGTTCTTGATGATGTTCTCCCTGGCTACGCCAAATCTGGAGGCACCTTCACCAAGCCTATTCGTAAGTACGGCAAGCACGTGTTCTCCCACAATACGACGTTCTGCTGCGTCAAGCAGCCACCTGGCGGTCAGAAGGGTGCCTACTACGCCATCCATCACATGCGGGCGATCGTACGGGACCATCATCAACTTCTGCTACCGAGTAAACTCAAAGATTGGGCAAAGAGCGTGTCGGCAATCCAGGACGCGGACCTTCGACAAGAATTCTTTCGCATCCAGTCGGAGTTTGCGGAAATCATCCATCAAGATGTCCTTCGTACCTCGAGGCAGTTCTACCTCAACAATCAACCGTCCAACTGTGACATCGACACAATGCTACAAATGCAGGCAGACAACAACCGTTATTTCATGACTCCCACGATAGACGGCGGCTTCATCCACGCTCCAGTCCCTTGAGTCGAGTCAAAAGCAGTGATGCTGTGTCTAGTTCTGAAACATCGATTGGCTCATGTTGTAATTAAACTTTAATGAACTTGTAGTATGTCTCTTTGGTTTCGAGAGTCGTTCAACTTAGATGTAATCGATGCTATTAATGTCTTGCTTTTCTCTTCCGATCGTTCTGTTGCATACTTATATATTGCTTATGTATTGTCTGTGAATTGGTACTAACGTTTCGTTTGGCTAGTGCATAGCGATGCCGATGTATGTCGTGTACAAGGGTAAGGTTCCCGGAGTCTACGACGACTGGGAGGAGTGTCGGAGACAGGTTCACCGATTCAGCGGTAACATTTACAAAGGGTACACCACTAGGGCCAAGGCCGAATCTAGATACGCCCGCTATCTAGCGGGAGAGGGGAGGGAGAGTTGGAGGAACCGGCTGAAGACGAGTTTCATCATGATGATGCTCATCGTGATGACTGCAGCTCTCTTCTATGTGATGGTAGTTTAGATGATCGATATCGACTTGTAATGTGAAGACAAACTCGCTAGTCGCGGTCTCGAGACTTGTAATATAATGTTCTATCTTTGTTCGGTCTTTTCAATTCGGAGACTAATATGATGAATTGTATTCGGAGAATAATATGATGAATTGTATTCAAAGACTAATCTTCTATTGTATTCGATGAATCTGTTGTTGATGTGTGATGTCTATATTTTGTCCAATTATACATTTTGTAACCTGTGCAAAAAATAGAAAATAAAAAAAGACCTAATATTCCTCCTAATGGCGCATCACATCACAGTGCGCCATTAGTATGACAAAGTATACTAATGGCGCATCACTAAACAGTGCGCCATTAGTATGCCGAGGATACTAATGGCACATCTAGTTGCTGTGCGCCATTAGTATGCCAGAGCACCTGGGTATACATGGCCCCTGGGAGGCATACTAATGGCGCACTTCTGTATACAATAGTGGCGCATCAGAGGTGCGCCATTAGTATACCAGATACTAATGGCGCACCTGTGGTGCGCCATTAGTAAAATATACTAATGGCGTGGCACTAATGGCGCACCACTAATGCGCCATTAATGGCCAAATTAGGTGCGCCATTAGTAGGCCTTTTCCTAGTAAAGAATGGAGTGAATCCGGTAGTACGGTTTGGCGTGGTCCGCAGCCCCCAGAGTACGGAGTCGAGCTCCTCTACCCAGTGCGTGTTAGATTCCGTAAGGGACCGCACTAGTCTGGGCTTGATGCCGCTCATTATTAGACCATTTGCTCGCTCAAGTTGTCCATTGGTTTGAGGATGATAGACTGAAGCGTAGTCGAGCTTAATGCCCATATTTTTGCACCAGAGTTTAACCTCGTCGGCCGTGAAGTTTATGCCGTTATCGGTGATAATGCTGTGGGGGACGCCATAATGGTGTACTACCCCGGATATAAAGTCTATCACTGGTCCGGATTCGGCCGTTTTAACTGGCTTGGCCTCTATCCGTTTGGTGAATTTGTCCACCATGACCAATATGTACTTTTGCTTGTGGGTTCCCCCTTTAAGGGGTCCAACCATGTCAAACCCCCAGAGCGCGAACGGCTAGGTAATGGGTATAGTTTTGAGGGCGGTGGGTGGCATATGGCTCTGATTAGCAAAGAGCTGACAACCGACGCATCTTTGGACTAAGTTCTGAGCATCTGCCCGGGCCGTCGGCCAATAAAATCCTGTACGGAAGGCCTAACCTACAAGGGCTCGGGCTGCAGCGTGGTGTCCGCCTAGTCTGGCTTGAATTTTAGCCAGAAGATTTCGCCCTTCCTCTTTGGAGATGCACCTTTGAAGGACTCCGGTTGTGCTTTTCTTATAAAATTCTCCCTCGTGGACCTTGTAGGCTTTAGATCGCCAAACTATGCAGCGGGCCTCATTTTGGTCTTCGGGGAGTTCCTGCGTAATTAAGTAGGCTAGGAATGGTTCTGTCCACGGGGCAATTACCGCCATTATTTCGTGGGCTGAAGATGTTATTTCATCGCCTGAACCGCCGATTATGTCAGATTGTTCTTTGTTGGGTGGCGCGGTTGTTTCTGGGTTCTTATTTCCGGACTCCTCTTCCCATAGTACGGATGGCTTAAAGAGCCGTTCCAGGAAGATGTTTGGAGGGACAGCGTCGCGTTACGCACCGATGCGTGCCAACACGTCGGCTGCTTGGTTATTATCCTGGGCTACGTGGTGGAATTCGAGTCCTTCGAACCGAGCTGACAATTTTAGGATAGCATTGCGATAAGCTGCCATTTTCGGATCCTTGGCGTCAAAGTCTCCATTTACTTGGGATATTGCAAGGTTTGAATCCCCGCGCACCTCTAGGCCTTGGATACCCATGGAGATTGCCATCCGGAGACCATGTAGGAGGGCCTCGTATTCGGCTGCATGGTTGGAGTCCGTGTACATTATTTGAAGTACATATTGGACTGTGTCTCCGGTTGGGGACGTCAGTACGACGCCAGCCCCCAAGCCGGCCAACATTTTGGAGCCGTCGAAATGCATAATCCAATTGGAGTATGCGCCATACTCTTTAGGGAGTTCGACTTCGGTCCATTCAGCGACGAAGTCAGCCAAAGCTTGCGACTTTATATCTCGCCGAGGTTATAAGTTATATCGAATGGTAAGAGCTCAATGGCCCATTTTGCAATTCTGCCCGTCGCGTCGCGCTTGTTTATAATGTCGTTGAGGGGCACTTCGGAGGCCACTGTTATCGAACACTCTTGAAAGTAGTGTTGAAGCTTCCGGGATGCCATGAACACCGCGTACGCTATCTTTTGATAATGCGGGTACCAGGACTTGCAGGGAGGTAAGACAGTGGATACATAGTACACTGGTTTCTGAAGAGGGAATTTATGCCCTTCTGTTTCTCGTTCGACGACGAGCACCGTGCTTACAACTTGATGTGTTGCCACGATATATAACAACATTGGTTCGCCCAGGTTAGGCGCAGCCAGGACCAGATTTGTTGCCAATATGGTTTTTATTTCTTCTAGTCCGGCAGTGGCAGCATCCGTCCACTCGAAGTGTTCGGTGCGCCTGAGGAGGCGATAGAGGGGCAATGCCTTTTCTCCCAAACGGGAGATGAAGCGGTTAGAGCCGCCACGCATCCAGTCAATTTTTGTATTTGTTTGAGGTCTTTTGGAATATCCAGCTGTGACAGAGCTCCGATCTTGGCTGGGTTTGCTTCAATTCCTCTACCGGATACAATGAAGCCCAGGAGCTTTCCGGCTGGTACGCCGAAAACGCATTTTTCCGGATTCAGCTTAATGTCATATGCTCGGAAGTTGTCGAATGTGAGCCTCAAATCGTCTACTAGAGTTTTGACGTGTTTGGTTTTGACGACTACGTCGTCTACGTATGCCTCTACTGTTTTGCCGGTCGGGGTAGCCAGACATGTTTGAATCATGCGCTGATATGTTGCGCCGGCGTTTTTGAGTCCGAAGGGCATCGTGTTGAAGCAGAATGGTCCATATGGGGTAATGAATGTCGTTGCGGCTTGGTCCGCCTTCGCCATCTTGATTTGATGGTAGCCGGAGTATGCGTCAAGGAAGCACAATGAATCGTGCCCTGCAGTAGCATCGATTATTTGGTCGATGCGGGGAAGGGGGAAGGGATCCTTTGGGCAGGCCTTGTTGAGGTCTTTAAAATCGACACATAGGCGCCAGGATTTGTCCTTCTTTGGTACCATTACCAGGTTTGCTAGCCAGTCCGGATGTTTGATGTCTCTGATGAATCCGGCCTCCAGTAGTTTGGCTAGCTCTTCTCCCATTGCCTGTCTTTTGGGTTCGGAAAATCGCCGAAGAGCCTGTTTGACTGGCTTGAATCCTTTTAGGATGTTTAGGCTGTGTTCTTCCAATCTGCGTGGGATTCCTGGCATATCTGAAGGGTGCCAGGCAAAGATGTCCCAATTTTCCCGAAGGAATTCTCGTAGTGCGGCGTCTACATCAGGGTTCAACTGTGCTCCGATGGAGGCCATCTTTGTTGGGTCCGTTGGATGGACCTAGAATTTGACTATTTCATCCGCTGGTTTAAAGGAGGTGGATTTGGATCTCTTATCGAGTATCACATCATCCCTATTCACCGTGGATCACAGCGCAGTGAGTTCCTCCGCCGCTAGGGCTTCGGATAGTGCCTCCAGGGCTAATTCGTCTGTCTTGTTTTCGGCGCGGAGTGCTGTGTCCGGATCACTAACGAGAGTGATTATTCCGCCGGGCCCGGGCATCTTAAGCTTCATGTACCCGTAATGGGGTATGGCTTGAAAAATTGTGAATGCCTCTCGTCCTAATATAGCATGATATCCGCTGCTGAACGGGGCCACTTGGAACGTGACCTCTTCGGAAATGTTGTGCTGCCTCGCTCAATGCGGCTCCAGTCTATTTCCATTTTTTGAAGAGTTTCCTCGTGGATGAGGTTTAATCCGCTGCCACCATCCATGAGTACCTTGGTAAGACGAAAGCCGTCCACTATTGGACTGAGGACCAATGCGGCTGGTGCTCGGGCTGTTCGGAATTTAGGTTCGTCGCTGGCGTTGAAGGTGATGGCCGTGTTGCTCCATGGATTTGTTGTTGCTACTTGGTAGACTTCGGCGAGGCTGCGGGTTGTTCGTTTCCGCATATTATTTGATCTGAAAGTCTCGAAGACTGTTGACACCGTACTGGTACTGTTGGAGTGGTTCTCCGGGGCTAGAAACTCTTCGCCACTTTTGGCCACCTGCCGCAGTATCCAACATGCTCGAAGGCTATGTGTTGGAGTGGCGCCTTCTGTACTGTGAATTTTACAGGGTCCACTGAGCCATCCCTCCAGTACGGTTCCGTGCCCTTTATGGGGTTTTTGCTTTTTGGTTTTTGTACCTGGTGCCTGAGTGTGATGCATCCTTTTGTTTCGGACTAGGGTTGTATTCGGGGCCGGATTGTCCCAAAACTTAGTTTCGGTTTTCCGGAAACTCTCCATCGCACAGTACTTTCGTACTATGGACGCCAGATCGGCGAAGCGTGTAATTTCACGACGACTGACGGCGTTCAAGATTCCCTCGTCCGTGCAATTATTGCAGAAAATTGAAATTGCGTTTTCCTCACGGCAGTCCTTTATCCTGTCCATAACCAGGAGGAATCTGGCCCAGTAATGATGTACTGTTTCAGCGGGTTCTTGCCGGATTTGAGATAGATCGCATATGTCTGGGTGGGTGGGTGGAATTGAGTCTGGAACCCTACCCATCTCGAGGCTCAAGGGCCGAAAATTTTCCAAATTTGGAAGCTTGGATTGCTCGACGTTGTCCCACGAGTCTGGTTCGATGCCTGACTTTAGGTTCAGTGCTTGATCGACGTTCGTCCCTCCGCGGGAATCCGGCATGGAGGGTTCGGGAGTCCGTACATGACTAGTTTTCAATACAGAAGAAGAGTCGCCACGTTGTTCCTCTACCACCGCAACATGGTGGGTAACCTGGGGAGAGTTAATCTCTCTCAGATCGGTTTTAAGCCCAATCTGATTGTAGTCTGTAGCGACTCCCAGGGCGGCGATGCGATCCAAGAGCTCGTTTACGGACGAGATCTCTATTGGATCCAGCTGCTCGGCGAATTCCGAGTTGACGTGAAGATTGCTTTTGATGACCCGAGAGGTCATCGTCGGAGCGGTGGCCGAACAGGCGGTCATGAGAAAACCACCTAGCCGGATAGTTTGGCCGGCGGCCTAGGCTCCTTTGGCGAAGACGCCGTCTTTAAAGACGGGAAGAGGCATCCCTCCTGACCGTGACGGCACAGAGGAACTCTCAATGAAAACACCAATGTCGTTGTCAAAACCGGCGGATCTCGGGTAGGGGGTCCCGAACTGCGCGTCTAGGTGGATGGTAACAGGAGACAAGGGACACGATATTTTTACCCAGGTTCGGGCCCTCTCGATGGAGGTAAAACCCTACTCCTGCTTGATTGATATTGATGATATGGGTAGTACAAGAGTGGATCTACCAGGAGATCAAGGAGGCTAAACCCTAGAAGCTAGCCTATGGTATGATTGTTGTAATGGTTGTTCGTCCTACGGACTAAAACCCTCCGGTTTATATAGACACCGGAGAGGGCTAGGGTTACACAGAGTCGGTTACAATGGTTTGAGATCTACATATCCGTATCGCCAAGCTTGCCTTCCACGCCACGGAAAGTCCCATCCGGACACGGGACAAAGTCTTCAATCTTGTATCTTCATAGTCTTGGAGTCCGGCCGATGATGATAGTCCGGCTATCCGGACACCCCCTAGTCCAGGACTCCCTCAGGGGGTGCTCGAGGGGTCCACGAGACAGGGGCGCGCCCTATAGGGGGGGCGCCCTCCTATCTCGTGGCTGCCTCGAGGATCTTCTGACATGAACTCCAAGTCTCCAGGATCATATTCTTCCAAAAAATCACGCTGCAGAAGGTTTCATTCCGTTTGGACTCCGTTTGATATTCCTTTTCTTCGAAATACTGAAACGGGCAATAAAACAACAATATGGGCTGGGCCTCTGGTTAATAGGTTAGTCCCAAAAGTAATATAAAAGTGTATAATAAAGCCCATAATCATTCAACACAGATAATAAAATAGCATGAATGCTTCATAAATTATAGATACGTTGGAGACGTATCAAGGTACGGCCTAATCGGCACCACCAAAGAGGTTGTACACTAATCTCCGCATTTTCTTCTTGATTTCGATCTCACGGTGCTACCGACGCTCGGTCCCGAGCCGACACGGCATGACTCCATTCACGGCGGCGTCGCCGGCCACATCCTCCACGTCGTCGCTCCCTCGGAGGTGACGTCCACATTAGTAGGAGTTGCTGCTGCTTTAGCTCTCGCTCGCGCTGCTGCTCTGCTCTTGCTCTCGGTCCCCTGCCTGGTCGACAGTAAAATTCAGTTTCGACGGCAAAATTCAGTTTCAACAGTTAAGTTCAGTTTCGATAGTTAAATTCAGTTTTGACTGTTAAGTTCAGAGATGAGCGGCTGATGTATTTTACATCTAGCACTTTGTGGTTATGGATTTTACGTCATCTATTGGAGATGTTATTAGAATTCCACTCAGGTTAACGTTATCTCTCTTGTCCTGTTCCAGCCTCGGCGTCGTACAAGCACTACTAGGAAAAGGCCTACTAGTGGCGCACCAGTTTTGCCTACTAATGGCGCACTACTGATGGGTCACTAGTACCACGCCACTAGTATTTTTTACTAATGGCACACATTAGTATACCAGATACTAATGGCGCACCTGTAGTGCACGATTAGTATGCCTAGAGGTGCGCCATTACTATCTGACTTAGTAATGGCGCACCACATAGAAGTGCGCCATTAGTAATAGCTAGTCATCAACCCGTGTTCCTACACGGGCTAGAAATTATTGGAAGTTTATAATATTGTATATGGAAAGTTTACATAAGTATTATTTTCATTAAATCTTATAGAAGATAGTTGTGCAAAATATTTATCAATATTTGTTATTGCCTATTTTCATAGCCTATCAATATTATATTCCCTACTTTAGCAATGATTAAATACATACCCAGATTTTCAGGGATATTCCATGCTTTCCAATGCAATCATATGATTAAAGTTCTAAAACAAAAGCATGGGCGACCAATAACCATTCTCCGAGCAGTTCAACATGCAAGTGAGCCGCATGCCTTGCTTTGTGATGCAACTCAGTTAAGTTTTCTTTTGCGGGCAAGGTCAGTTTAAACTTATCATTGTACTCTTAAATGTTTCGAAAACTGTTAGAAAAATTAAGTTTGTTTTTAAACTCGTGGAAGTCTTCTTTGTCCTTTCAATAATTCTCTATATTTCTGAAATTCTCAGTGAATCATTATTTTACTTGGACTGTATTGTTCTAGGAGTCATAATATTTTAGAAATTATAAAATTAACATTCGGAAATTTGCGTGAATATTTTTAAGCTGGCCTGTAATTTCCTAAAATCTCACCCTATTGATGTCTGGAAGTGCCCCAAAATTAATGGATCCCCTTCTGTAAAAAATTTAAAGTTAGTTTGCACACTTTTGAAAATTGATCCTTCTGACATCCATACTGAGCCATCGGGAAAAGCAACGACATTGTGTTTCCTTGAGCGATGAATGCTAGCATGTATCCTAGCACATAATATATAGCATTAACGGCCGACACCTATACCGTTACATTACAATTATTTGGACTCGCATCTCCCATTTTGGCTACTATTAATTTATAATTTTGTTAATTAAGGGTTGTTGTATTCTGCTCTTATTCCTTAAATATCACACATATTTTTAAATGACGTTGAAATTTAAGCCTTTTCCCAAAAGATAAATGTACTTCATTCCCTGACTTTTGAATTAGTGTGGGTTTCCGATGCATTTGCACGGTTTAGCAAAAATGTATGTTTAAATATATTCAAGGATTTATTTATTAATTATATTTTTTATATACATTTATAACCTTTTTTGATACTACTTTCTTTATATTTTCATAAAAGTATATGCATTATCACATGCAAATTAGAGAGTATATATTTAATTAAGTGTGGTTTATAGACATGATTGGTATAGTACATGAAGACATGCATTGTGGTTGTGTGCGTGTACAGATTTCTGGATGAATTTTTATAGTCCATGTACCTACACCTAGATGTACGCAACACATTGAAGCATAAAATGCTGATTTTTAGCTAGCTAGGGCACCAACGTGATCTGTGACTTTTTATTCGTGAAAAAGGTGAGCAACGTTGTCTTTGCTTGTTTTTTTAATCAAGCCCGTACGGATAACTTCATAGGTATATGTTTTCGGGAAAAAAATAGTTTGTAGATGTTTTTTTTTTGCACGCTTCCTTCCTATCCTTTTTTTTAGATTGGTTCCTTCCTATCTTACCACGTATGGACTCTTGGGATGGGATCTCCCTTCAAACGTACCTAGTGCTAAACATGAGAATTAGATATTATTTTTTTCTTGATCTCGGGTCACTATGGCTTAATCTCGGATCAATATGCTTAATATCAGGTCAAATCGCACTCCGTGGTCAAACTTCCCAAAAGGTCACCCATCCTCACACTACTCCAACCCAAGCATGCTTAACTTTAGAGTTCTATCCAATCCCAGCACCAGCTCACTTCACAAGCACTTGTTGATATATCTAGCATATCAATCCTATTAAACCTTGTTGATGTTTAGGACTTTGTTCATGTTCATGAGTGCGATGAATTTTTTTCTGTTACTAGTGGCGCCACTAGTAAGTTTGAAATTTTGAAAAAAAAATTGTCTCCGGATCTTAAAAGCCCCGTAATTTTTTTCTGTTAGGTTTTTGAGGATTTTGGAAATGTTTAATTTGGATGTAACTTTTCGAGTAGACGATTTTTCATATAGAAAACTTTTTAATCCGAGTTTGTATGCAAAAGTTATGCCCATTTTACAAATTTCAGAGAGATTTTGCAAATAAAGTCGAAATTCATATTTGTAAATTTTCCCAACAACTAGACCACATATCACATGGGAAACTTATTTTCTTTTATTTTTTCGACATTTTCATCACTTTCTTTTTTTTAAACTGAAAAAGGCGGTCAGGAGGGTGCATTCGGGGAACTTTTGGGCCAAGTTAGTAATGGTGCACCGTGACTAGTAATAGCGCACCACTCCCACGGTGCGCCATTACTAGTTTTGAAAAAAATAAAAAATAATAATAATAATTGAAATTTTTTTACTAGTGGCGCACCGTGGATGTGGTGCGCCATTACTAGTTTAACTAGTAATGGCGCACTATCCCCTGGTGCGCCATTACTAGTTTTGAATAAAAAATAAAAAAAAATTGTTACTAATAGCGCACCGTGGATGTGGTGCGCCATTAGTATTTGGACACTAAAGGCGCACCAACACATGGTGCGCCATTAGTATATAGTAGTGGCGCACCACATGTCTGGTGCGCCATTAGTGTCCATTTCATCTATAGCCATTTTCCTAATAGTGAAGTCATCGAAGCTGCTCCAACGACGAAACCCTCCATCACAGTGGAGCAGTACCTCGGGCTCCATCTCCAGACGCCTAAGATCTTCTTCCCCTCCTCCAATAGCCAAGTCAGCCGGAGCATCCTCACCGGCCAACCCAATCACGCTGAGATCGACATGGCTTCGCCAAAGAGGTTGTACACTTGTTGCATCTCTTTTTACTCTACATGTTATATATATTGTCCACTGAGCACACGTAGTAACGACAAATACGATTATTTTATCCTACTATATGATAAGCAGTGAGGTACCAGGCAACTTAGCTATCCGTGATGGATTGTCTCGAACGCCATCATTATTTATCTCTGCGCGTTTGAGCTGTGCATTTCTTGATGGCCCTTGGAGTTGAGCTAGTAGGGCAGTGGCCTGGGTCCAAAGTAATAGAAGTAGCACAAACACATTCTTTTAGTGTAGGCTTTTCCTTGCTCAAGCCTGCCTACTAGAATCGCCAGTGCTTGAAAGGAAAAGTGAATGAAAAACATAGGAATTGGAAAGTTTCCTATGGTACTACTATTCATGAATTTGGTTCAAAGGAATGGAGCAAAGGAAAACTGTAGGATTTGTTCCTTTAGTGTCTCCTTGAAAGAAAAAACGTAGGAATTTTAATTTTCACTTGTCCTCCTTTTCAAATTCCTATTCATGAAGCACAAGACTAAGAGATAGTAGCATAATAACATTATAACCGTATATTTTCTTGTGGTTTGACTTAATCTCACCATGCTTCTTTGCATCATGTGATCTTCCAATTCTTGTGAATCAAACACCCAGATTGACAGAAATCCTGTGTTTTTAAATTCTCTGTTTCGCACGTGCATTCCTATCCTATTCCTGTCTATTTCCTAACCCTGCATTGTTGGAATCCTCCAATTCAAACGGGCCCTAGCTTGACAGAATTAATTCTCTTATAGATAGTTGTCAAAGAAAACCTTGCATGGTTTGTCCCGCTCCTGCTGCGCTGTCGTCCACCCCAGCTCAGCTGCTCCAACGACAGAAGGGTCCAACACAACAGGGATCCGGCCTCCAAACTGTCTTTCGCCGCCTCATATCTTCTTCCCTTCCATCGGCAGCCATGAAAATTGCATTACCATCATCAACCAAGCAGATGATCTCGAGGACTACACGGGTCCGCAAGAGAGGTCGCACTCTTTCGTGTCTGCTTTCGTTATGCATCGCTTAATATTACATGCTACTTTATTGTCCTGTTTACCGATTAGACTCAAAGTCAGCTCCAAACTAATGGTCAAACTTGAGTTTTTAAATGGTTGTGGGGTACATATCGGGGCCACAATCAATAGTATCTATCTACTATCTGGTTAATCTCCGGTGTCTACTATGAGTTTCATGTTGGGTGGGAAACAAACAGTAAAGAAGCCATTATCTGTATTTTTTAACTGAAGCCATTATCTGCCTGCTATTATTGGTTTTAGGTCTATCCACAGGTTGCTACCATCACTCTAGATTTCTGCATGCACTCCTTACATAATCTCACTATGTTTTATTCCTATGCATGACAGTTATTGTAAACAATGGAACTGGACATGTAGAGCAAAAGAGACGAGCCTTGCATGGCAATAAAATTTCATGCAGACGTCACTCCATGGTAGGTGCAAAGGCAGCCCCCCTCCACCCATTTTGGATTGTAATCGAGAGGAAGATATTTGTTATGAGGGGGATTCAGAAGGAGAAGAGCACTCCTATTTACCCCCTGAGGCCTTCGCTCTAACTTGGCATGCTGATGTTGGTTATATCATGCATATGGTGCCTTGCATTGCTTACTTTATACATCAAATACGTCATCTGCTTAGTTTAGACATCCTTTGTGCGAATGCCATCTATTTAGTTTATTCATTGTTTATGTGAATTATGCAACACCATCTTGTTTAGCTAGGCATCATATATGTGAATTTTGCAATGACATCCTGCTTAGCCAGCCATCTTATATGTAAATTATATCAGGCCATCCTTTTTTTCGTTACATATTACATTTGTCAACAATGTTAGTACATTCAACTGCTCTTCGTGTGCATCAGCCATTTGACACGGTGATGGAAAATTCTGGAGTGAAAACAAGGTCTTCAGAGCAGACTATGCTATCTGACAAAGCGCATATCTCGCTGGTTACGGATAGCTACTCAGAGGAGGATTCAGAGACAGATGACCAGTCCTATTCCCCCCCCCCCCCGAGGTGTATGCTCTAACTTGGCAAGGTTATGTTACTCATATCGTGCGTATGGTGTCTTGCATTGCTATGTCATTTGATAAGTTTAGACATGCTTTGTGTGAATGCCACCTATTCAGTGTCTAATTACCATATATGTGAATTATGCATTGCCATCTTATTGCAAGACATTATATATGTGAATTATGCAATGCTATCTTCTTGCAAAGGCATTATATATGTGAATTATGCAATGCCATGCTGTTTAGACAATCAACATGTATGTGAATTATATCATGCTATCATTTTTTTGTATTACGTGTTCCATTTGTCGACAACGTTTGTATATTCAACTACTCTTCCTGTGCATCAGCCATTTGAAGTGGTGATGGAAGTATCTGGAGTGGAAACAAGGTATTCAGAGCAGACAATGCTACCTGCTGAAGGAGACATCTTGTTGGTTACAGAGAGCTCCTCAGAGGAGGATTCAGAGACTGATGACCAGTCCTATTCTCCCCCGAGGTCTATGCTCAAACTTGGCAGGGTTATATTACCCATGTCATGCATGTTGTCTTGCATTGCTTAGTTTTTACATCATATATGGATTGCCATCTGCTTACTTGCTTACTATATAAATCATATATTTGAATTATATCATGCCATCATGTTTACATAGTACATACACATCATCTATCTGAATTATGGCATGTCAACCCATTTAATAAAGACATCATATAGTTATATAATCGCATCCTGTTTAGTGTTTACAATCATCATATTTTGAATTATGGCATTCTATCTGTGAATGTATGTGAATTATGGCATTCTATCTGTGAATGTATGTGAATTATGGCATGCCAACCTATTTAACAAACACATTATATAGTTATATCATGTCATCTTGTTTACATAGTCATCATATTTTGAACTATGTCTTTCTATCTTTTTAGTTAGCCATCATAATGTGAAATTACGTCATGCTATCCTGTTTAGTTAGTCATCATATATGTGAAATTGTGTCATGCTATCCTGCTTGGTTACACGACATAAATGTGAATTATTTCATGCCCTCTTTTATTCCCCACTATCCATTGCACCTTTCTATCATACAATGTCTATACTTTCAATTACTTTTCTTGTTTATCAGCCATTTGAATTGGAGAGGGTGATGGCAGTATTTAAGGGAGTAACAACACGTTCTTTAAAAAGGATAGTGCTACCAGTTGATGCAGATAGAACCACAGTTGTACTTGCCCAAGGACCAGATCCACCACACATAACCGAGACTCTCGCAGATTGTACCCCTACCCAGTTGGATAGAGAACCAGCTACACCCCTTCTAACCCCAACCCCGGCAGATAGTAACCCAGTTCCAGTTGACACATCACCGTCTCCAGCACAGAGCACCCAAACACGAGCAGTTAGTAAGGGAACTTCAGTGCCCAAAGCACGAGGACCACCACTCCGAATCCCAACTCAACGCTTAAAGGAGAAGAAGATTAGTTCTCAGGTCAGGTTCTGTAGCTATGGTTCATACTCCTTTGCTCTTGCATTACTGTATTACTCATACCAACTATTTTCAAATTTGAAGGATGGAATTGAAACTCCAATGGCGCAACAGGTATGTTTTAAACCTGTTTCTTTAACTGGTTTGCTGTTGTAACCTGCTCTATGTTGATTTAAGTTTCAATTGAATAAACAGTTATGTTCTCATGTCATGCACATTACAAGTGTTGTTATTGCTCTATAGTTTCCCACACTTATATTCTGTCTATTCTGCTTTGTCTTGAAAAAATATTATTTGAACTGTGTCTCTATCTTGACTTGGCAACAAAAACTAGAATGATATAGACCATAAAGTGACCATGGTATGTAGATATATGTTTGTTTCATGCTGTTATCCTGTCCACTTTACTACTGAACTCATTTACCAAAATGAGTTTCATATACAACATGGTAAACCTGTGATGTGTTTGTTTGTTTCTTTTTTAGAATGCGGACAAAATATTGGAGAACAGTACCCCGTTATGCAATGGTAAAGGAAGTAATGCAGATAAGGTTCAAAGAAAGCTGATAAAAACTATCTTGATGACAGTGAGAGAACACAAAAGTCTTGTCTTGATGTAGTGTTCGAGTTACTGGCCATTACTGCTGCCACAAGCTCTTCGAACTTGCTGCCTGAATCAGTTCATCTTCTTGAGTCTCAACTTCAAGTTGAAAGACATCGATCAGATGTGCTGCGACAGGAAGCTGATGGACTGAGGAAGTCCCTGCAGAATTCAGATGCATACTTCCTGGTGCAACAGCAAGCGCTGGAAGATTTAAGCGCCAAACTAGAGAAAGTTAATAAGCTTGCTAGGGCATTTTAGGTTAGTTACATTTTTAGAAAAGTTTTATCTAGGAAGAAGGAAGAAGGAAGAAGAAGAAAAAGTTTTTTATATGCAAAAGTTACATTTTTATAAAAGTTTTATCTAGGAAGAAGGAAGAAGGAAGAAGAAGAAAAGGAAGGAGAGGAAAAAGGAAAATAAGAATAGGAAGAAGGAGAAGAAGAAGGACAAGAAGAGGAGAGGAAGAAGAGGAGAAAAAATAACAGTATGGTGTACAATATGGTGCACGGGGTTTCATCGGCCTGCAAAGAAAAGTCTGTGACGTGAGACATCCGAAAGGCAACGAAAACGGGAGATTATACATTTATATTGAAGGGGGCCGGTGTGACAGATACCGTGAGGGCGTCGAGCTCAGCCAAAGACGAAGCACCACCGAGCACGTCCGGTGCGGGAGCCGGTGCGGGAGCAAGTGCGGGAGCCGGTGCGGGAGCAGGTGCTGGTGCAACGCTAGTCGAGCTACTCCCCAAGAAGTCAGCAAGGGGAAAGTCCTCTGCATTTTTTTCTGGATTTTGCCTTGTCCAAGTGAAAATGCCCGTCACCAAGGAAGTAGACAAATCTGCAACCACCAGTTTTGCGGCAGCTACCGCTGTTGCGACTGTCTGAGATGATTTCTTCTCAACCGCAATCTCAACCTTCTTGTCGATGTTTTCTTCAGTTAACTTCCGTCTTTCCTTTCTCTCGTCCATGGTCTCACGGTAGTACTTCTTCCACGTGGCGCCGTCTCCGACACCGTGCACGCATCCATACGACGGTCGAGTATCCACCGGTTGTCGTTTCAATATGTTCAACGCCCGGTTGAATGGAGTGTCCCACTTGGGCCTCGCCAATGCCTCAGACGGCGAGTCGCTTTCGGTCGCAATCCGGTGTTGCTCTCTCTGCAAAAGGCACAAGGATCATTTACAAATATGACTAACGTGTGCAGTCGAATTGATTAGAAATTAAATTACCAGTAGTCTCATGAACTCCGTAATGACCGGTTTTGTCTCGTAAACCTTCTTCACTGGGTCCCAATGGTGCCGGGCCCTGAGGACATCACGCTCCTGCAGGATGGTGAACTCCGCCAAGGGGTCTGGGATGCCCAGACTCGCGGCTTCCGCGTCCTCCTTGGCCCATTTGGACCTCTTTCCACTGTAAGCACGGCTTCTGAGGTGGTGGCTCCCAATGTTCCTCTCTTGAAGCCCATTCATGTACTTAGACTTTTTTTGGCAGCTTCGGCCACGCAAGCCTCCTTGAATATTTGAAACTGCTCTTCCGTGATTGTCGGATTATCCTTTACAATCTCAGAGTAGGGTTCCTTGTCGATGATCTTTGCTTTCACTCGATTTTTCTAGGCGGCCAACGCATCGCTAAACTTGGTCATGGCATGTTTGTTTATCTTCTTCATTGTCGGGTCCTCATCTGGATCTTCATAATCCTTCTCATTCCGGACCGGGAACAAGAATATCTGGTGAAACTTCTTTAGGAGGGAGATCCTCATATTTTCTATCTTCTGTAGTTTCTAATCGTTGATGGTGGCGGTTGTCCGTACGATGCAGCCTATTTTATTGCCGTAGCACGCACGTGCTTCATCGGGCGCCTTTGGCTCAAAATTGCCGTCTTTCACCTCCGTGACCACCAGTCTAGTAGTCCTTAGTTTGTTAGGAAGCCGTTGCCTCTTTACTTTCGGTTCTACACTGGCTCCGCTCCCCAAGGCAGCGCTGGTCTCAGTCTCAGCGCTGGTCTCGAGCTGGTCTGAGTCTCAGCACCGGTCTCAGTCTCAACATCGGTCTTCATGTCGGTCTCAGTCCCTGATGCCACCGGTGGGCCTAGCAACAACATTGGTTGATCGTTGGCAAGGCTAAAAAATTCGTCTGCCGCCCGGTAGACGTCGTCGCAATCACCAGAACCCTGTCCTTCATTGTTGTTAGCCATGTTTCCTATGATTAAATCTAGTCAATTAATTCTAGACCTAATAAAATGAATAATGACATAAAAAAGGCCTATTGTTTTGCAGGAATGTTGACTCCTTCCTGGTGCGGCAAATCCCGGGCACTCGATATGTCCTAGTTTGTAGCACAAGTCATGCCAAAATTCACGAAAATTTCGGCATGACCTTTGCTAAAAAGTGGACAAATCGAGAACCTGAAATTTGCCAGAACGGAAATGAATCAACATTCCGGCAAAACATAGGCCACTCAGCATCATTCCCTGGAAACAACAAAGCCACTTTGGCACAATCGAACAACTTCAATGAAAAGATATAACATGACCACTTCAATGAAAAGATATAATCAACAATAAAAGTCTAGGAAGGGATCATCTTTAAAATAAAATTTGCCTAAATTCTTTTCCTTGAAAAATAGTGGTCATTTCAAAAATCAAAAACCTTTGCAAAATGACCTCACTAAACACTTCTCTGCCTAGGACAGAACCCAAATTATGTTGATCTAGCTATTCCTCTCCCTCACACAAATACACATTATTATCTCTAACCCTTCTTTGCCTAGGACAGAACCCAATTAAATTGCAAAGGAAGTCCATTTCTCTAACCCTTCTGACCTAATGCTCTAAAATAAAATTTTCCTCTAACCTAGCCAACCTACTTAACCTAGCTTGTTAATCCAACGAACCTAATTAACCTACCTATTTATCCTAGTTAGTTAATCTAGTTTACCTAGATAATTAACCTAATTAAACTAGTTAATGCAGCTAGTTCTCTGTCAAAGCCCTAAATAATTTTTTTCACTAATTAACCTAGATAATTAACCTAATTAAACTAGTTAACCTGACTAGTTCCCTATCAAATCCCTAACTAAATTATTGCACTAACCTAGATAATTAAACTAATTAAACTAGTTAACCTAACTACTTCTCTGTCAAAGCCCTAACTAAATTTTTGCCCTAACCTACATAATTAACCTAATTAAACTAGCTAACCTATGCATGAGAGAGAGAGGAGGGGTGGGGGCTTACAGAGGATGGCTCCGGTGGTGGCGAGGGAGGCAGTGGTGGCGAGGAAGGCAGGGGCGTCTCCGGTGATGGCGAGGGAGGCAGTTGTGGCGAGGGAGGATCCAGTGGCGTCGACGGCGGCTCCGGTGGCGTTGATGAGGCCGCGCGGCTCCGTGGCGTTGGGGGCGGCTCCGGTGGCGTCGACGGCGCATGGCTCTGGTGGCGTCGATGTCGGCAGGAGACGGCGGCGAAGTGGGGCGACCGCAAATCAGGGAGACGGCAGCGGGGTGGGTCGAGGGATTTGGGGGAGAAGTGGTGGCCGTGGGGAAACGTTTTTTGGGTTAAGTCAAACTTAGCGGTAGCGCGTTTAGTAAAACGCGCTATAGCTAAGATAGCTATAGCGGTTTTTACAAAACGCGCTGTTGCTATAGCTATGTAATTTTCTTCCATTTTTTATTTTCCTTTTCTTTTTCTATAGCGTGGGTCTAGGACACGCGCTGCAGCCACGTTAGCTATAGCGCCTCTTACGAACACACGCTCCTGCTATGCCTTCCTCCGTTTTTCCGGTTTTTCATTTATTTTTCTTTACATTTTATTTTTTCCTTTCTCCTTTTTCTATTTCTTTCATTTTAATTTAGTTTTCTATTTGTTTTTCATCTTATTTTATTTCAATTAGTAGTAGCACTCTTCGTAGGAAACATGCTACTACTTATGCCCTAGTGGTAGCGCGCTTCTTCTAAGCCCGCTACTGCTATGCGTAGCCTATCATTCTAGCAATGGGAATATTAGTAGTAGCACTTTTGTCGCTACACGCGCTACTGCTAAGGTTGTATCTGTAGCACGGTTTTTTCTGAATCGCTACTGCTATCTAGCACTAGCGCCCTTTTCTGACCCGCGATGTTGCTAAATTTCTGCGCATAAGGTTTTCCCTAGTAGTGATACTAGGGATAAAACCCTAACAAAACTAACTTTATTACATGGTAAATCTCATCCAACCCATCACCGTCCAGCAAGCTTACGATGGAATTACTCATGCACGGCAGTGAGCATCATGAAATTGGTGATGGAGGATGGTTGATGATGACAACGGCGACAAATCCCCCTCTCCGGAGCCCCGAACGGACTCCAGACCAGCCCTCCCGAGAGAGATTAGGGCTTGGCGGTGGCTCCATATCGTAAAACGCAATGAAACTTTCTCTCTGATTTTGTCCTCAGCGAGTTGGAGTTGGAGTTGAGGTCGATGGAGCATCAGGGGGCCCACGAGACAAGGTGGCGCGCCCAGGGGGGAGGGTGCGCCCCCACCCTCGTGGACAGGGTGTGGGCCCCCTGGCCTTGATTCTTTCGCCAGTATTTTTTATATTTTCCAAAAGTTATCTCCGTGGATTTTCAGGTCATTCCGAGAACTTTTGGTTTCTGCACAATAAACAACACCATGGCAGTTTTCCTAAAAACAACATCAGTCCGGGTTAGTTTCATTCAAATCATGCAAGTTAGAGTCCAAAACAAGGGCAAAAGTGTTTGGAAAAGTAGATACGTTGGAGACGTATCAACTCCCCCAAGCTTAAACCTTTGCTTGTCCTCAAGCAATTCAGTTGATAAACTGAAAGTGATAAAGAAAAACTTTTACAAACTCTATTTGCTCTTGTTGGTTTAAATATGTAAAGCCAGCATTCAAGTTTTCATCAAAGATTATGAACTAACTATATTCACAATAACACTTAGGTTTCATATTTACCCATATCAATGGCATAATCAGCTAGCGAGCAATAATAATAAAACTCGATGACAACACTTTCTCAAAACAATCATAATATGATATAACAAGATGGTATCTCGCTAGCCCTTTTTGAGACCGCAAAACATAAATGCCGAGCACCTTTAAAGACCAAGGACTGACTAAACATTGTAATTCATGGTAAAAGAGATCCAGTCAAGTCATACCCAATATAAACTAATAGTAATGAATGCAAATGATAGTGTGCTCTCCAGCGGGTGCTTTTTAATAAGAGGATGATGACTCAATATAAAAGTAAATAGATAGGCCCTTCGCAGAGGGAAGCAGGGATTTGTAGAGGTGCCAGAGCTCAATTTTAAAATAGAGATGAATAACATTTTGAGCGGCATACTTTCACCGTCAACGCAACAACTATGAGATCGTGATATCTTCCATGCTACATACATTATAGGCGGTTCCCAAACAGAATGGTAAAGGTTTCTACTCCCCCACCACCAACAAGCATCAATCCATGGCTTGCTCGAAACAACAAGTGCCTCCAACTAGCAACAGTCCTGGGGGAGTTTCGTTTAATTATTTTGATTTGCTTTGATCTTTTTGATCATGGGACAGGGCATCCCGGTTACCAGCCATTTTCTCGTGAATGAGGAGCGGAGTCCACTCCTCTTGAGAATAACCCACCTAGCATGGAAGCTACAGACAACCCTAGTTAAAACATGAGCTGCTCGAGCATACAAAACAGAATTTCATTTGAAGGTTTGGATTTTGGCACATACAAATTTACTTGGAACGGCAGGTAGATACCACATATAGGAAGGTATGGTGGACTCATATGGAACAACTTTGGGGTTTATGGAGTTTGGATGCATAAGTAGTATTCCCGCTTAGTACAGGTGAAGGCTAGCAAAAGATTGGGAAGCGACCAACTGAGAGAGCGACAACAGTCACGAACATGCATTAAACTTAATTTACACCGAGTACAAGCATGAGTAGGATATAATCCACCATGAACATAAATATCGTGAAGGCTATGTTGATTTGTTTCAACTACATGCGCGAACATGTGACAAGTTAAGGATGGCAATTTTACCCATGGGTATGGGTAACCGCAGATACCGTACCCGCATGGGCAGGGTATGGGCACAATTTTATACCCATGGGTAGTACCCATGCCCTATCCATTAAGTAATGGGTAGGGCACGGGTATAGCCTTTTCCCCATGGGTATACCCATACCCTACCCGTTTATACTGACATGTGAAACTTACCCATAATTCACAAGAGTACCTGTGTTAAATTTGGTTTGTGAGCTTGTGAACCTATGTTAAAGTTGTCATCAATTGTCAATTTTAGTTGAGCAGGTACTCGTCTGTCTGTTATTGAGTTGAGATCATTGTTTTCTGTGAAATGTGCTATAGATTAATGTAAAATTGCGAATAACTTGTGTACTGCTTGATCTACCCAATGGGTATGGAACCCCATCGGGTATGGGTACGGGTAAAGTTTCATACCCGTGGGTACGGGTATGGGTATAATTTTGTACCCATTGACTACACGGGTATGGGTATGGTAATGCTCTACCCGCCCCATACCCTACCCATTGCCATCCTTATGCCAAATCGAGTCACTCAATTCATTCAAAGGAGGATACCATCCCATCATACCACATCATAATCATTTTAGTAGCATGTTGGCATGCAAGGTAAACCATTATAACTCATAGCTAATCAAGCATGGCACGAGAAACTATAATCTCTAAATGTCACTGCAAATATGTTTACTTCATAATAGGCTGAATCAGGAACGATGAACTCATCATATTTACAAACACAAAAGAGCTCGAGTTCATACCAGCTTTTCTCATCTCAATCAGTCCATCATATATCGTCATTATTGCCTTTCACTTGCACGATCGAACGATGTGTATAATAATAATAGTGCATGTGCATTGGACTAAGCTGGAATCTGCAAGCATTCAATTCAAGAGAGAAGACAAAGTAATATGGGCTCTAGGTTAAATCAACAATCATGCACATGAGAGCCACTAAGCATTTTCAATATGGTCTTCTACTCTTGACCCCCAAAGAAAAGAAAAGAAAAGAAAACTATTTACACGGGAAAGCTCCCAGCAAGCAAGAAGAAGAACGAGAAATCTTTTTGGGTTTTCTTTTTAATTACTACTACAAGCATGGAAAGTAAACTAACTATTTTTTTGTTTTTCTTAAGGTTTATCAAACACACAAGAAGAAAGATAGAAAAAGAAATTAAACTAGCATGGATAATAAAATGAAAGAGTATGAGCACCAACAACTAGAATAGTGTGTGAACATGAATGTAAAGTCGGTGAGAAATACGTACTCCCTCAAGCTTAGGCTTTTGTCCTAAGTTGGTCTAATGCCAAGGATAGCCTGGCTGATATCCGAAGTTATAACCGGGGTCATACTGAGATGCAGCAGCAAATGCATCCTGGGCGAGCCGCCTCTGCTCTCTCCTCGTGTTCAGTTGCCTCCTCCCTGGTAACAACATATCTTCGTTTTGCCTAGTAATCAAAAAGTAAAGGAGCAGGGCGAGTAACATGGACAAAGCTACATCTGTCAAAGATTAGTCGATACTGGAGGAATTGTTCATTCCTCAAAAGAAAATGATGTTTGACCATCGCGTCATAATCTAAATAAGAAGGAAGCAACTCCATATCCTCCTCTCGTGGGGCTATACCAAGATAATTGGTCGCATAAATCCCTCCAAATAAATCTCCAAATATACCATTATTATGCAACCTACATGCAACTGTTGCCCCCAAGTTGTAATCTTTATTTCCTAACACAACACTCTTGAGGACACAAAGATCAGGGACACACATGTGACATGCTTCATCTTTACCGTTAATGCATCTACCAATGAAGAGAGCAAAATAATGTATAGCCGGAAAATGAATGCTCCATATGGTAGCTTGTGCTATATCCCTAGATTCTCCCATAGTAATACTAGCAAGAAAGTCTTTATATTCAGATCTGTGGGGTTCATGAACATTGCCCCACTGCGGGAGTTTACAAGCAGTTGTAAAATCTTCTAAGTCCATGGTATAAGATTTATCATAAATATCAAACAGGACACTCTGAGAATTACGCGAAGATGTATATTTAAACCTTCTCACAAATGAATCAGTCAATTGGTAGTACTGAGGACACTTATCTTGTAAGAAGTCCTCAAGATCGGCATTACACACATATGCGTCAAATTCATCCTTGATGCCTGCATTGACCATAAACTCTTCTTGAAAGGGCTAGTTATCGACTAGAGGGGGGGTGAATAGGCGATTTTTATGAAAGTCTTCAAAACATGGGAGTTTCGAAGACAAACAATAGAAATGACACTATTCGTATGCAGCGGAAGGAAGACTACACTAGACAAGCCATAGTCAAGTATTCAACAAAGTGAAAGCATGAAGACTATCAGCAACTAGGTAGTATGGATCAAGATGGAAGATAGTATGAAGCCAATCAGAACAGGTAGTCACACAGTGAAGTCAAACAGATAATGCAAGCAGGCAATGACTTCACGAAGACAAACTGTAAGTCAAGAGAAGTGAGAGATAGAACCAGTAGCTTCAGGAGGACAGAGATTTGTTCGACCAGTTCCAGTTGCCGTGACAACTGTACGTCTGGTTAGGGAGGCTGAGATTCAACTCAGAAGACCGCGTCTTCACCTTATTCCCCTTGAGCTAAGGACACCTAGTCCCCACCCAATCACTCTGGTAAGTCTTCAAGGTAGACTTCCAAACCTTCATAGACTTTGTTCACCGGCAATCCACAATGACTCTTGGATGCTCAGAACGCGATGCCTAACCAGCTGGAGGATTCATAGTCCTCAGGTGTAACAAGTCTTCAGATCACGCGGACAGAAAGACTTCAGTGATGCCAAATGCTCTTTGGGATCTGGGTGGTTTGGGATTTGTCCTCGCAAGGATTCTCTCTCCAATGCTTCGGAGGTGGGTTGCTCTCAAACGACAAAATCCGTGCAGTAACACTGAGCAGCCACCAATTTATGGTGTAGGGGATGGGCTATTTATAGCCACAGGGCAACCTGGCCTGATTTGTCCGAAATGACCCTAGGTCACTAAGGAACTGACACGTGTCTCAACGGTCAGATTTCAAACACACGCAGCAGCTTGACTTGGGCTACAAGTAAAGCTGACTCATCCGACTCTGGATAAGATTTGCTCTCACTGTCTTCGTTCAAAGACATAGGATTTGGTTGAGCATCACTTCAGTCACTCTGAATTTGTTCACTTGGACCCCACTTAACAGTACGGTGGTTCCTATGACTCAACAAAGAAGAAAAGGAAACAATGAAACAACTAAGTCTTCGCGCTCCATAGTCTTCACGCGATGTCTTCTCATGTCATAGTCTTCAACGTGAATAGCTTCATAGACCACCATTGTCTTCAATGTCTTCACACAGTTTTAGGGGTCATCTCCGGTAGGTAAACCAAATCAATGAGGGACTACTACCTATGTTATCCTGCAATTCTCACAAACACATTAGTCCCTCAACCAGGTTTGTCGTCAATACTCCAAAACTGTCGTGGATTTGTCACGGCAGATGTCCTAGTGAAAGGACTTAGTCGTGGAGCCATCGCTACGGGTTTACTTGGAGGGGTTAAAGCGGACACAAAGACACGAGGGTTTATACTAGTTCGGCCCCTTCGATGAAGGTAAAAAGCGCGGTCTGGAGAAGCTCCTTAACCCGGCACGTCTCTATCGCTTGCGGAGAGTCCCCTTCGACTGGGATAGCCTCTAATCGCGCGGCAGCTGCAACAAAGTTGTCCATAGGATTAGAATAATGACCCGGGGGCGTCTGGACCGGCGGAGGAACCACAATGTTCTGTTGAGGAGGTTCCATCAGGCGAGGTTGGACCGTCGCCCCTGGTCCTGGTGCCTCAGTCCGGTTTGTCTCCAGGTACTGCGACGGATTACTGGGTCCAGCTCCTGGAGTGTGAAAGAGATTTCGGGGGTCGAACCCTAACGGCAGGCGTGATCTGTGCTTCCGCTTCAAGATCTCCTGTGATGCGTTCTGGTCAAGCATGAGCTTATAGGCCTGGGCGTCCAAAGTGGCCCGCTCTGCAGCCATCCTGTCTTTTTCTGCTGCCAGATCCGCTTTGGCTTGCACGATCTGCTCCCTCACCTTTGCAATCTCTGCATCATGGGCCTCCTGATCCGCCGGATTGGCCTCTGCCATGAGCACGGCTAGTGCATCAAACAGATCAGATAGAACTTGAACCGGCAGGCGCACAAGGCCTCCTGCACCTGCTGCCGCTGCCGCTGCTGATCCGGAGAGCATGGCTGCGGCGGTCAAAGAGTGGTTCGCTGCCTGGGTGCCGGCCATGAATATTCCAACCCGGTTGACCTGGCCCGGGGGGTCCGGAATACTGTCGCCATCGGAACAGCCCCTAACCTGGTCGTCTTGCAACTGGTATAGTGACTCGGTCTCTCCGGTCGAGGACTCGTCGCCGGAATAGACGACGGTCTCGCTACCGTGTTCTGACTCGTCCTCACGCTCTCCTCCGTGGATGACTCCAACGAAGGCACGCTTCACGGCCGGTTTAGCCTGGGTAGATCTCGCACGCTGAGCTGTCTCGACGAGGTCGGTGCAGATGTCCGGCTCAGGCCCAGGTTCACCGATCTTGCCGATGAAAACGTGTATGCCACCAAAGGGGACCCGATACCTGTACTCGATCGAATCGGCCTCGGGACCCCATCATGCGTCGTCGATGTAGATCTTGCCACGACGACTCTTGGTCATCTGGCCCACAGCATAGCCTTCGAGTCCTTTGAGCTTGCCCTCCAAGATCGTCAAACCATCGTGCGATAGCCCCACGGTGGGCGCCAACTGTCGTGGATTTGTCACGGCAGATGTCCTAGTGAAAGGACTTAGTCGTGGACCCATCGCTACGGGTTTACTTGAAGGGGTTAAAGCGGACACAAAGACACGAGGGTTTATACTAGTTCGGCCCCTTCGATGAAGGTAAAAGCCTACGTCTAGTTGTGATGAAATTGATGTGATCTCGATGGCTAGGGAGCAAACAAGCTTCGCCTAGGCTCGAGTTGTGGTTGTCTGTCTTGAACCGCCGCCGGGTCGTCCCCTTATATACACGGGTGACGCCCGTCGGTCCATAGAGTCCCAACCGGTTCATACTCGTATCCTGGTTGGTTCCTCTCTATTCCTAACTTACAACACAAGTTATACATTAGGCCGGTTTATGGCTACAGGTTCTAAATCAACTACAGGCCTTGGGCCTTCATCTGTTTATACCACTAATGAAGCTAACCCGGCCAAAGTAAGCCGGTTTACGCCTAGTGGTAATATCCCCAACATTAGGCCCCAGATTGATTTGAACTGGTTCATGTCAATCCTTCACAAAATCTTGTGTCTTGGACATCTTCTGGTAATTGGTAAACCGCCATGTCGTCATCATTTCTGGTTGCTGTAAACCGACATGACGTCATCATGAAAATTTTCATTTATAACGCCCTCCTTTAACAATAGCTCCTGGATCCCCGCGCTTGACCTAACTCTGTTGCCTTATAAATAAGACCGAAGGGTCATTTCTTTTCCTTTCCCTTTGTCCCTTCTTCTTCGTCTTCCTCGCATCGCCAGCCTTGGAGCTCTGCCACCGCCGTCGACCTCTGCTTCGTCTTGGGCCGCTGCATCAACCTAAATGCACCAGAGCATTGCGGTATCCTTCCGCATCTTCTCCGTTTCTAGTAAGCTTTCTCCTCTTCTTGACCTAGATCTGTTCTTAGGGTTTCATGTTCGCGCTGTGTTCGTCGCTTGCTCATACTTGTTCTTTGACTCTTGAATGAATCTGTGAATCCCTGCTGTGTTTAGTAGTAGTCTTTAAGCATCCGCCTGTAATTTCTCATCTAAGTCCATAGATCTCACGCACATACCCGCTCAACGGTTCACTTCCGTTCTGCCTTACTCTTCGGAATATTTTCTGTTTTTGCGAGCTTGCCGTAGATCCACGGCTGTAATAGGATCTTGTGAAACCTGTTTCTGCATACCTAGCTGTCCACAACTTCAATTGCTTCTGATGCTTAGGTCAGGCGGTTTAACTTACCATAGAAAAAAGTTACTAAACCGGTATATACCATTAGTCCCCTGGTTGAATCGCCAGAATCCATGTGATGCCGTATTGTAGAAGACCAGTTTATAGGTATTTCCTCCGGTTTATCGTTGTTTAGATCAACACCTTCTTTTGTCCAACATATTCTTGAACCGGATCGCCTATTTCTTGTAGATCTCACCATGGCCAAACAAGTATATGAGTGCAATTGGGTTCCCTCTCGCGTCACAGAATCTCAGTTGGATGATCTAGTCCTGATCGGTGCTTTAGACAATAAAGATACGGTCCACTGGAGGGTTCCTGGAAATGAATGTCCTCCCGCACCTCCGGAGGGAGAGGTTGTGGTCTTTGCAGATCACTTGGCCCGGGGCTTCAAACCGCCTGGTTCAAAATTTTACCGGGATGTGTTAGCCAACTTTCAGCTCCGTCCACAGGATATTGGCCCCAATTCTGTTACCAATCTATGTCACTTTCAAGTGCTCTCTGAGGTATACCTTCAAGAGGAGCCTTCAGTTGATTTGTTTAGAGATTGCTTCCATTTAAACCGCCGCACTGAATTTACCGACGGCCCCAATACTGAATTGGGCGGCATGGCCATTCAGAAGAGGAAGGAGATCACTTATCCCCACGTCAAACTCCATACTCACCCCAAGGAGTGGAATGCAACTTGGTTTTATTGCAAGGATACCTCCCCTGATAATAAAAATCCCTTGCCTGGCTTCCGTCCGGAACGGCTCAGCAACACTCACCCTTTTCCACAAAGACTAAATGCCAAAGATAGAATTAAATATGCTCCGCAACTGTCCAAGCTCCGAGCCTTTATGGCCAACGGTTTAACGGGAATAGACCTTGCACGCTGTTGGATATCATGGAGCATACTGCCTCTGAGCCGGCGCCCCAGTTTGATGTGCAAATATACTAATAGCGTCGATGACCCACTCCGACACACCAAAATCCAACTCTCCAATGATGAAGTCACAGATTCTGTAAAGAAGATGTTGAATGAACCGGAGCACCTCTGTGCTCAAACCGGTCTGCTTCCTTACTGCACCACCAACAAACCGCCAGCGGTAAGATTTTAATTGCTCTATTGTTGAACCTGTTACCGCTTTATTCGTCTGATATTTGATTACTGCTGATCCAGGGCGATAATCCGTTTTGGAGCAAGAAGCTTCCACAAGAAAAAACAGAGAAGGCAGGGCGGTCAACCCGGCCCAAGACCAAGGTTATCAAGAAGCCAGCTCACAAGAGAAAAACCACCGCTTCATCTGATCCAGCTATTGATGATGATGTGGGTAACCCGGACCTTGAGGTAGAACTTGATTCACTTGGCTTACTTTTTACACGCCTTATTGATGATGATGCTTGTCAGGACGACGCCGAAGCGAGCAATGCGGAATTTGCTGAGGTAATTATTCTCTCTTCCAATTCAGAAATCTTGCCTTTGCCAAAATTTCGCCAGGCAAACCGGAAAGTTAAATTTTCTCATCCTCTTGCTTATTTGGATCCCAAATTTCTTATGAAGACTCAGCGACATGAAGGTCGCCGCACAACCCGGCACAGTGGCCAGGTAGTTACCTCCGCCGGTTTACCAAACAGTCCGGTTCGAAAACGCCGCTCCGAGGTCTCCGACCTTTTTATTGATTTAAATCCTAAAGCGGGTTTCTTCTGTCAACCTCTTAATCCATCCGACTCCTATTATCAGGTTACTTCTCATTCATCTTTTGGTGAATCGTCGGCCACTCAGCTGCCACCATTGAAAATAGTTCTTGGGTAAGCTAAACTGAACATATGCTTCCAGTATACTGTGTAATGGCTTATGCTTTTCCTTGACTCTTTGTTTTTCTTTCAGGGCCAAACCGAAACCAAGCAAGAAGGCCCGCCTGGATAAAGCGGCTGAAGAAGATGTAGCCCCAAAACATGACAAAGCGCCAGATCTTGAAGAGTTTGCCCCTGAAGATATTCCCAATGATCCTCCTTTGCAAGATGATGCTATTCCTGAAGAGAGGCCTATTAACACTTCAGTCTCTGCTGACCCGCCTGCCAGCTCCGCCCAGATTGACAAATCCCACAGTCCTGCTGACAAACCGACCGCACCAACACAAACCGGCGAGTCCAAATATGATGACGTTGTGATTACCGGTGTAGGCCGCTTTGAACCCGGGAATCCTGTCACCTTAACCAAGAATACCATAAAAGAGGATTTTTCCGCTCTGAACAAAGGAAAATGGGATGTTGAACTGGAGACATATGCTGCTCTGAGTGCCCAAGATCTTCATTCCGGCTATTTAAACCGGCTTTATACTAGCCGTGACTGTGAAGCTGGTCTGGTAAAGATGATGAGGGATAAATTTGAGGTAACTTACTTCTTTACTTACTGCCATTGTATCAATCCTCCTAGCCCCCAAGGGTCGGTTTGTAACCTTCGTCAAACCAGTATAGCCCCCAAGGGCCGACTTAACTTAGCATGATTAAACCGGGGCTCCGATAGAAAACTTAGAACATAATTTGATCAAATAGCCATTAGCCCCCAAGTGCCAAGTTGAATACCTGTATTGAGCTTGGGACTTTGCAATCTAGTAATATATAAAAATTGAAGGTGCATTAGCCCCCAAGTATCAGGCGTATAACTTTGTTATGTGGTTGATACTTCAATTTCTTGGACCGCTTGTTTAAAGCTAAAAGCTATCTGTATGCAGGCTGAGGTGAGAATCAAGGAGGACCGGATTGCCGATTTGCAGGAGATCTTGAAAACCCAACAGGCTGAAACAGACAAGGCAAGGGAAGAATTAACCAGCGCCTTGAGCATCGCTGAACAGCTGAAGGAAGGCTTCAAGAAAGAGCGGGCCGATTGGGCCATTGAGAAAATCGCTTTAACCAAAAGGGCTAAAAACGCTGAAGCTGCCCTTAAACCGGTGGTGGATGAACTTACGGCCGTAAAGCGGCAAATACACTCCATGACCGCTGCGATCTTTGGTAAGCTCCTTTTAACTTCTGTGATAACTTGAACCTGCTGTAGCATAAATCCGGTTTGAGACCGTCCCTGTATTGTTGTAGGTACACACATCGGGCACTTAGGATCCGATGTGCGGAAGAAACTGAAGGCTGCCTACACCTTAGTGGAACAACTGTATACCGGAGCCCAGCGGATCATCACCACAGCCTCTCATAACAACCCGGCACCCTCTTTAATCCAGGACACTCTTAACAGGTTGTCAATGCTTCCATCCCGGATTGAGGAGCTGAAAAAATCTGCTGTTCGAACCGGAGCTATTAACGCCTTGATCCGGGCAAAGGCATGGGTGCCAGATTTCGACCCTGTGGAGGCAGCTCAAGGCTATCCCAGCCTGAAGGAAGATGGCTCTGAATTCAACGAAGATGATTTGAGGGTAATAAACCGTGCAGTGCGCCCTTTGGCTTGTCAATTAGCTGAAGAGGCAGACTTGACGCATTATCAGGCGCAATACAACGACCAAAACAAATGAGTGCCTGCCCCAACTCTTGAAGCAGAGAATCTGATTCCTCCAATCCGTAAGCATACTTACGCTCCTGATATTGAACCGTCTTCCCTGATCCATGAAGAAGCTGTTTTCCAAGCTTCAATGGGAATCGACTGGACCACTGTTGATTTCCAGCCAATGGATAGAGACGCGGAAGCTGAAGCGGCGGATGATGAGGAGCAGGCTTGAACCGGAAGCCGGTTTGGATAGCTGTCTTTGGCATCTTTCCAAAATAACAATGATCTTATTTGGGCACCGTGCTGCCTTGTAATAGGATAGTTAATACTTCTACCTTGAATATGCCTTCGTGCATAAGTACTGAAGCTTTTGTTCGAAAAACTTAAATTCATATTTCCTGCAATCAGAAAAATTTGAACTTCGGTGGCGGTTATACCGCCAGCCGGTTTATGATCTTGATATGTGTATCAGTAATGTAACAAATAGGTGATACAAAATACCTACCATGTCTGGGCATGAAGCTGGCTTAGCCAAGCTTGAAGCGGAGGTTTTATAAACCATTACCGTCAAATAGGGGGGAGAAAACAGCTCCCGTATAAACCGTACTGAGTCAATACGAACCCCTTGGTTACTCCATGATGTTAACAGGAAAAGGTAAACCAGGCATATATCTCCGGATTAAAGGGGAATCAAACCCATCAGCTGAACCGGAAAAAAGGTGTTGTTGACATAAAAGAAATACAACAAAAACCAAGAGAAAACAAGCCATGAAAATAACATGGAAGCAAAGGCAATGATAAAGACCGTTTGCAAAAATATGCTATACTGAGCTGATCAGATGGTGTTACCATGGTCAGACAGGAACAAACCCCCAATAGGAGTGACAATGATTCAAGTCAGCCAGGTCCCCAAATGAAACCGTGGCATATATGCCAATCAAGAGGCGTGGCAATGGTTCAGGTTCGACCAAGCCCCCAAGTGATTTTGTGGCCTTAGGCCGATCAAGAGGCATGACTGGTTCAGACTTGACCATGTCCCCAAGTGATCTGGTGGCTGTCGCCTATCAAAAGGTGTCGCGTTGGTTCAGACACGACCAAGGCCCCAAGTGATATATAAAAAGCAAATGTCAAGGGGTAAACCGGAGGCCGCTTTAAAAACAGAACCACTCCATGTAACCACGCATGATAAGAAAAGACAGAGACCCCGCTTTAGCTGAGGCTCTGGTTTTATTATATCGAAGATAATATATACACTATTGTGATATGTACATGGATAGAGCCGATGGCTCAAGTGTAGTAAGGCCGAAGATGAGCTATGTTCCACGGCCTGTTGGTCTCCTCCTCTGATGTGCGTGAGTCTTTATGCTCTCGAATATCAATCAGATAGTACGACCCGTTGTGCAGATTCTTGCTGACTACGAAAGGTCCCTCCCAAGGTGGGGATAACTTGTGCATATCTGTCTGGTCTTGGATGAGTCGAAGCACCAAATCTCCTTCTTGAAAAGTTCTGGTTCTAACCCGGCGACTGTGATAGCGACGAAGATCTTGTTGGTAAATCGCCGAACGGGCAGCCGCTATATCACGCTCCTCGTCCAATAGGTCCAAAGCGTCTGGCCGTGCTGTCTCATTGTCCGCTTCAACATAAGCTACCACACGAGGCGAATCGTGCCGGATATCACTAGGGAGGACGGCCTCTGCTCCGTAGACCATGAAAAATGGTGTGTATCATGTGGATCGGTTTGGCGTAGTATTGATACTCCATAACACAGATGGTAGTTCTTCAACCCAACATCCTGGTGTTCTTTGCAAGGGGACCATAAGCCGAGGTTTGATGCCGTGCAAGATCTCTTGATTAGCTTGTTCTGCCTGTCCATTGGACTGTGGGTGTGCTACTGATGACACGTCAAGTCGGATGTGCTCACGTTCACAGAACTCCTTCATAGCGCCCTTGGATAAATTGGTACCATTGTCAGTAATGATACTGTGTGGAAAGCCAAACCGGAAAATCACCTTTTTGATGAACTGCACCGCTGTTGCTGCATCACACTTGCTGATAGGCTCCGCTTCAACCCACTTGGTAAATTTGTCAACTGCCACCAAAAGGTGGGTTTTCTTATCCTTGGATCTTTTAAAAGGTCCGACCATATCCAGCCCCCAAGTTGCAAATGGCCACGTTATTGGGATCATCCTCAATTCTTGAGCCGGCACATGAGCATGCCTTGAAAATTTCTGACATCCATCACACCGTTTAACCAAGTCCTCCGCATCAGCATGCGCTGTCAACCAGTAAAACCCGTGATGAAACGCCTTTGCCACCAGAGACTTTGAGCCGGTGTGGTGTCCACAATCCCCTTCATGGATTTCTCTTAAGATTTCACAGCCTTCCTCAGGAGAAACACAACGTTGAAACGCCCCTGATACACTGCAATGATGCAATTCACCATTGACAATCGTCATAGACTTGGATCGCCGGACTATCTGCCTGGCTAGAATCTCATCCTCTGGTAACTCCCCCCGGTTCATGTACGCAAGATAAGGAACTGTCCAATCCGGAATAACATGCAGGGCTGCCACCAATTGAGCCTCCGGATCAGGAATAGCCAAATCCGCTTCACCTGGGAGCTGGACTGACGGGTTGTGCAACACGTCCAGAAAGACATTAGGCGGGACCGGTTTGCGCTGAGAACCCAACCGGCTTAAAGGGTCTGCCGCTTCATTCTTCCGACGGTCCACATGATCCACTTGATAACCTTTGAAGCAACCCGCAATATTATCCACTTCCCGACGATATGCAGCCATGAGCGGGTCCTTAGAATCCCAAGTGCCAGACACCTGTTGAGCCACGAGGTCCGAGTCACCGAAGCACTTAACCCGACTTAAGTTCATCTCTTTAGCCATCCAGAGACCATGGAGCAAGGCTTCGTACTCAGCTGCATTATTAGTACAAGGGAACATTAAGCGGAGAACATAACAAAACTTATCACCTCGTGGGGAAGTTAATACGACTCCAGCCCCCGAGCCTTCCAATTGCCTGGATCCATCAAAATGAATAGTCCAATATGTGTGATCCGGCTTCTCCTCTGGTGCTTGTAACTCCGTCCAGTCATTGATGAAATCAACAAGTGCTTGAGACTTCACCGCCGTCCGAGGTACATACTTCAGTCCGTGTGGCCCAAGCTCTATAGCCCACTTGGCAATCCGGCCAGTCGCCTCCCGGTTCTGTATGATATCACCCAAGGGAGCTGAACTGACCACTGTGATGGGGTGCCCTTGAAAATACTGCTTCAACTTTCGGCTGGCCATGAAGCACCATAGACTAGCTTCTGCCAATGCGGATACCTTTGCTTGGATTCAATAAGCACTTCGCTGATATAATAAACCGGCCGCTGAACCGGATATTCCTTTCCTGCCTCCTTGCGTTCCACCACAATAGCCACACTAACTGCCCGAGCATTGGCTGCTACGTATAATAATAGTGGCTCCTTGTCAACCGGAGCTGCAAGAACAGGCGGATTGGCTAATTGCCGCTTCAAGTCCTCAAATGCTTCATCAGCAGCCAGACTCTAGACGAAATTGTCTGTCTTCCTCAGCATTTGGTACAAAGGGATGGCCATTTCTCCGAGGCAGCTGATAAACCGGCTCAGTGCGGCGATTCGGCCCGCCAAACGCTGAACATCGTTGATACAATTCGGTTTAGCCAGGGAGGTAATAGCCGTAATCTTCTCCGGATTAGCCTCAATTCCTCTGTTAGACACCAGGAAACCCAGTAACTTGCCTGCCAGAACACCAAAGACACACTTGGCCGGATTAAGCATCATCTTGTAAACTCGCAAGTTGTCAAAGGTTTCCTTCAAATCATCCACCAGCGTCTCCTTCTGCCTTGACTTCACTACAATATCATCCACATAGGCGTGCACATTGCGGCCGATCTGTTTATGCAGGCAATTCTGTACACACCGTTGATAGGTGGCTTGGGCACTCTTGAGCCCGAAGGGCATATATACATAGCAGAAGGCTCCAAAGGGAGTAATAAACGCTGTTTTCTCCTGGTCCTTAACCGCCATTTTGATCTGATGATATCCAGAGTATGCATCCAAAAAACTCAAACACTCACAACCCGCCGTGGCATCAATGATCTGGTCAATGCGGGGGAGGGCAAAATGATCCACTGGACAAGCCCTGTAAAGATCTGTGTAATCCACACACATACGCCAAGTGCCGTTTTTCTTAAGAACCAGCACCGGATTAGCAAGCCACTCTGGATGGAACACCTCAATGATAAAGCCAGCTGCTAAAAGCCTGGCCACTTCCTCTCCAATGGCTTTGCGCCTTTCTTCGTTAAACCGGCGGAGGAATTGTTTCACCGGTTTATACTTAGGATCCACATTAAGAGTGTGCTCAGCGAGTTCCCTCGGTACACCTGGCATGTCGGACGGTTTCCATGCAAAAATGTCCCGATTCTCACGGATGAACTCGATGAGCGTGCTTTCCTATTTGGGATCCAGATTGGCACTGACAGTGAACTGCTTGGACGAATCGCCGGGCACGAAGTCAACAATCTTGGTCTCAGCTGCCGATTTGAACTTCAGATCTGAATCATGCTCTGTAGTTGGCTTCTTCAAAGGAGTCATATCCGCCGGATCAACATTGTCCTTATATTATTTCAACTCCTCTGTGGCATAGACCGACTCTGCATAACCCGCATCACCTTCCTCACATTCCAAAGCGACCTTACGGCTCCCATGAACCGTTATTGTCCCCTTGTAACCCGGCATCTTGAGCTGCAAGTAGATATAACAAGGCCACGCCATGAACTTGGCATAAGCCGTCCGCCCAAACAAGGCGTGATACGGGCTCCGGATCTTCACTACCTCAAAATTTAGTTTTTCAGACCGGGAATCGTGTTCATCCCCAAAAGCCACATCCAGGGCTATCTTACCAACAGGATATGCAGATTTGCCAGGCACCACACCATGGAACACCGTATTAGACGGTCTGAGATCCTTGTCCGTTAGACCCATGCGGCGGAATGTCTCATAGTATAGTATGTTAATACTGCTTCCTCCATCCATGAGTACCTTGGTGAATTTATAACCCCCCACCTGAGGGTCTACCACTAATGCTAGCTAGCCCGGATTATCAACCCGGGGCGGGTGATCCTCTCTGCTCTACACGATAGGTTGCTCTGACCAGCGTAAGTAACATGGTAAGGCCGGTTCAACAGAATTCACCGCTCGCTTGTGGAGTTTTCGGTCGCGTTTATCCAAGCTAGTTGTGAAAACATGATATTGCCCATTGTTCAACTGTTTTGGCTGGCTCTGATAACCCGACTGCTGCTGCTGCTGCTGCTGCTGGCCGTTCTGATTATTCTGGTTGTTGTGACCGCCCTGATTGAGACCTGAACCGGAAGCTCCATCGTGGCCCGGCCCGTGGAAACCGGATCCTGAACCGCCACCTGACCCGCGGTCATACCGGAAGGCATTAGAGTTTTTAAACTCCTGCATAATATAACAATCCTTCCAAAGGTGGTTAGCCGGCGCCTCCTTCGTCCCGTGCTCTGGGCAAGGCTGGTTCAACAAATAATTCAAACGATCTGCGTTAGGATTGGGAGCCCCATTACGATTTGCCACTTTACCTCTGCGCCGCTGCCCCCTGTCCTGTGCATTAGTGTTAGCCACAAAATCTATGCTTCTATCCGCCTTTCGCTTGCCTCCGTTTCCATAACCCGCCGGTTTGTACTGCTGCTGCTTGGAGTTGCTATTCTTCTTTCACTTCCCTGCTTCATCATCATCAGTCTCGGGATCCTTGGTACTGTCCGAATCAGCATACTTCACTAAAGCGGCCATGAGAGTTCCCATGTCATTACAGAACCGCTTCATGCGTCCCAACTTCAATTTTAAAGGCTTAAACCGGCAGTTGCCTTCCAGTGTTAAGATCGCAGAGTCAGCATTGATCCTGTCAGACGAGTGCAAAACTTCTGAAACGCGGCGCACCCAATGGGTCGTTGATTCTCCGTCCTCCTGGACACAAGCCTCCAGATCTACTATGGACTTGGGCTGCTTACATGTATCCTTGAAATTCTGGATAAACCGGGCCCGCAACTGGGCCCATGAGCTGATAGAATTGGGCGGCAGGCTCTTCAACCAAGTACGAGCCGTGCCTTCAAGCATCATGGTGAAGTATTTTGCACACGCGGTCTCATCCACATCTAGCATCTCCATGGCCATCTCATAACTCTCTACCCACGCTTCGGGAGATAAATCAGCGGTGTAATTCGGCACCTTGCGCGGACCCTTGAAATCTTTGGGCAGGCGTACATTGCGTAAAGCGGGGATTAAACATGGCACTCCCAAAGTGGATGCGACCCCTGGTCCGGCGGAGGTGGTAGGACGAACCGGTGTAAGTTGACCCGCATCATTCTGTGCTGCTAACTCGGCCTCCCTTCGTGCCCGGGCCAGGTCCACCACATCCTGAGCATCGCGAACTCCACCTGCGGGGTTATTGCCACGGGCCGCTTCACGGCCTCACGCATTGCTCGATATGGCCGGTTCATCCATGCACCTGCCATAGCTCCGTCTTGGACGGGGCGTGGAGTGAATCCGATCACGGCTGTACGAATATGCTTCCTGCTGAATCAGCGCGGTCCGGAGAAGCTCCTTAACCCGGCGCGTCTCTACCGCTTGCGGAGAGTCCCCTTTGACTGGGATAGCCTCTAATCGCGCGGCGGCTGCAACAAAGTTGTCCATAGGATTAGAATAATGACCCGGGGCGTCTGGACCGGCGGAGGAACCACAATGTTCTGTTGAGGAGGTTCCATCAGGCGAGGTTGGACCGTCGCCCCTGGTCCTGGTGCCTCAGTCCGGTTTGTCTCCAGGTACTGCGGCGGATTACTGGGTCCAGCTCCTGGAGTGTGAAAGAGATTTCGGGGGTTCAACCCTAACGGCAGGCGTGATCTATGCTTCCGCTTCAAGATCTCCTGTGATGCGTTCTGGTCAAGCATGAGCTTATAGGCCTGGGCGTCCAAAGCGGCCCGCTCTGCAGCCATCCTGTCTTTTTCTGCTGCCAGATCCGCTTTGGCTTGCACGATCTGCTCCCTCACCTTTGCAATCTCTGCATCATGGGCGTCCTGATCCGCCGGATTGGCCTCTGCCATGAGCACGGCTAGTGCATCAAACAGATCAGATAGAACTTGAACCGGCAGGCGCACAAGGCCTCCTGCACCTGCTGCCGCTGCCGCTGCTGATCCGGAGAGCATGGCTGCGGCGGTCGAAGAGTGGTTCGCTGCCTGGGTGCCGGCCATGAATATTCCAACCCGGTTGACCTGGCCCGAGGGGTCCGGAATACTGTCGCCATCGGAACAGCCCCTAACCTGGTCGTCTTGCAACTGGTATAGTGACTCGGTCTCTTCGGTCGAGGACTCGTCGCCGGAATAGACGACGGTCTCGCTACCGTGTTCTGACTCGTCCACACGCTCTCCTCCGTGGATGACTCCAACGAAGGCACGCTTCACGGCCGGTTTAGCCTGGGTAGATCTCGCACGCTGAGCTGTCTCGACGAGGTCGATGCAGATGTCCGGCTCAGGCCCAGGTTCACCGATCTTGCCGATGAAAACGTGTATGCCACCAAAGGGGACCCGGTACCAGTACTCGATCGAATCGGCCTCGGGACCCCATCATGCGTCGTCGATGTAGATCTTGCCACGACGACTCTTGGTCATCTGGCCCACAGCATAGCCTTCGAGTCCTTTGAGCTTGCCCTCCAAGATCGTCAAACCATCGTGCGATAGCCCCACGGTGGGCGCCAACTGTCGTGGATTTGTCACGGCAGATGTCCTAGTGAAAGGACTTAGTCGTGGACCCATCGCTACGGGTTTACTTGAAGGGGTTAAAGCGGACACAAAGACACGAGGGTTTATACTAGTTCAGCCCCTTCGATGAAGGTAAAAGCCTATGTCTAGTTGTGATGGAATTGATGTGATCTCGATGGCTAGGGAGCAAACAAGCTTCGCCTAGGCTCGAGTTGTGGTTGTCTGTCTTGAACCGCCGCCGGGTCGTCCCCTTATATACACGGGTGACGCCCGTCGGTCCATAGAGTCCCAACCGGTTCATACTCGTATCCCGGTTGGTTCCTCTCTATTCCTAACTTACAACACAAGTTATACATTAGGCCGGTTTACGACTACAGGTTCTAAATCAACTACAGGCCTTGGGTCTTCATCTGTTTATACCACTAATGAAGCTAACCCGGCCTAAGTAAGCCGGTTGACGCCTAGTGGTAATATCCCCAACAAAAACCAACTAGGGGTGGCACTAGATGCACTTACAATCTCCCCCCTTTTGGTGATTGATGACAAAGTGGTTGAAGTTTTCAACGGGGATAAACGTATGTGAAATTGTAAAGGATTAAGATATTGTCTTCATAGGTGGCAAAAAGGCTCCCCCCTGAAGATGTGCATATAAATGTTTTGCGTTGGAATGCAAATGCACATGGCAGGTTGTATTTGTGGAGATCCTTTTCACCATATGAAGAGAATACATCATGCATGAACAGATATACAGGAATAATGATATGCATAAAGAAAAATGGATGTCTGCGGAATGACTTCATGCAGGATTTATCATCGCATATGTGGAACTTATCACCGCATCACAGAATAGTAGAAAAAGTAGCAGACGACCATCAAGTTTAAGTGTTACAACTCAAAGAACCAATTGTATCAAAAGTGAGAGTTGTAAAGAAAAATGGACCCGTTTGAAGACTATCAACATATGCTTCTCCCCCTTTTGTCAGTAAGGACCAAGAAAGGTTTGAAGACATAGTTTCTACTCGTTCCCATGAGGAGTAGGTGAGGCAGCAGGGTCATCATTGAGGTTTGGTGGTGCAGACGAACTTGGTGCAGTATCGATATGCGCCGAAGTTGGAGGTGGTGAAGTAGCATCATCAGCGTCATCAAGGACTCTGTCATTAACAGTTGCCGCGGAGGAGTACTCTGAATCTTCAAGAGACGGGGTACAACACAAGACAGCATTCCTGGGAGGAGTGGTGTCGAACTTGAATCTCTCTGTGAAGCCATCGTCTTGAAGGTCAACTTCAGCACTGAGCAATGTCAAACTCTTCCAAGACCTCCGACAAGTTTCATGAGTGACAAAGGCATTCTTGGTGGCAAGGTTGCGAATGCGATTGATATCCACCAAGAGGCTTTACATTTGACATTTTAGCTAGTAATGATGCTTGTCGTGTTTCTGATGCAAGGCCATGAGAAGCTCTCGGTCATTGAGCACACGAGATCGCTTCCGAGGCCTTGGAGCAATAGTACTTTCTGTGGCTTCAGTACGTGCACGGCGAGTATTACCAGCCAGCGGATAAACACGAGAATTAGCCTGAACACCTTCAACATGCTGAGAGAAACTCTAACGATCGACATTGTGAAGATAAATTGCTTCCTTGGCAGGCTCTGGGTAAATGGCTTCTATGGACATATCAACCTCTGGTAGAAATATGAGATGGTTGCATGCAGAGGGCTGATAGTCAACAGCAGAGTGAAGCTTGATCAGTCGCATAACCCATGGAGCATAGAATTTCAGACCAAAGATGTTTGAGCTAGATGCAGCAAATTGGCGAATGAAGAAATCTTGAGCATTGAAGCTGATGCCATTGAGAATGTAGAATACCAATGTCATCATTGCACCTTCGAGCTTTGCTGAGGAATAATGTCCTTTGATGGGCCATAGAGTTCGCCTGATAATGTGATAGATGGTGGGGGGCAGATACTCTAGGTCTTCAACAAAGAATTCCTTGGGATATTCAGCATCCTGTGGCAGTGGCTTCATCATACTCAGCATTTGGCTCATATTGGGCTCTGGCTTCTGAAAGATGCTTTCCAATGCATTGCGGTGATGCTGACAACCAGGTTCATAGAGTTCACCTAGAGTGGACAGGCCAGTAAGCTCAATGAGATCAAGAGCTTTGGCTTCATGATGTACATTGCCTGTCATCCACTCAAGGACCCATGTCTTCGAATCCGTGTTGTACCTGCGAATGTGGAGAGTTGCATAGAATTGCAGTAGAAGCTCTTCATTCCAATTATCCTTATCTGTCACAAACTGGAGAAGGCCTGCATCTCTGAAATAGTCTAGGGCTTCTTCTAAGAAGGGCAGGGCCAACAATGGCTTCAGAATCCAAACGCATATGAGGAAATATGCGCCCTTGATTGTATAGAACACAGGAGTAATAGCTGCGCTGCTGATAACTCTAGAACCGATCAGATGATATTCTTGGTTTGGAATATGGGTTCTTGGATCTATCAAAGAAGGTGTTGTGTGCAATGAAGCCATTGACATTGAATGATCCTGGTGCAGATGCAGTACCTGGAAACCTTGGCAACCTTGGTTTTGGCCTCTGAACCTGAGGCCTGTGCTCCACATGATAATTAAACTGTGGTCCGAGAGCAGGCGGAGGAACCAGAATTGGCCATCTGACAGTGACAAGCTTGCCTTGGTAAAATGCTTTCTCAATAGTGTGTGGCCTTGGTGGCGGAACAGGAGCAGTGGCATTAGCAAGGGCGACAGGCTGCACATTTGTTGTAGGTGCATCATTGGCTTCATGCATAGTGTTCATTGCAGGTGCCACATTATCTTCAGCCATGTGTAGGATCGAAAGTATGTCTAGAGGGGGGTGATTAGACTACTTGACCAAATAAAAACTTATCCTTTTCCCAATTTTAGTCCTTGGCAGATTTTAGCTATCTTAGCACAAGTCAAGCAATCTTAACACAATTCAAGCAAGCATGCAAAGAGTATATGAGCAGTGGAAAGTAAAGCATGCAACTTGTAAGAATGTAAAGGGAAGGGTTTGAAGAATTCAAACGCAATTGGAGACACGGATGTTTTTGTCGTGGTTCCGATAGGTGGTGCTATCGTACATCCATGTTGATGGAGACTTCAACCCACGAAGGGTAACGGTTGCGCGAGTCCATGGAGGGCTCCACCCACGAAGAAGCAACCTTGTCTATCCCACCATGGCCGTCGCCCACGAAGGACTTGCCTCACAAGCGGTAGATCTTCACGAAGTAGACGATCCCCTTGCCCTTACAAACTCCTTGGTTCAACTCCACAATCTTGTCGGAGGCTCCCAAGTGACACCTAGCCAATCTAGGAGACACCACTCTCCAAGAAGTAACAAATGGTGTGTTGATGATGAACTCCTTGCTCTTATGCTTCAAATGATAGTCTCCCCAACACTTAACTTTCTCTCACAGGATTTGGATTTGGTGGAAAGAAGATTTGAGTGGAAAGCAACTTGGGGAAGGCTAGAGATCAAGATTCATATGGTAGGAATGGAATATCTTGGCCTCAACACAAGTGTATGTGGTTCTCTCTCAGAAAATGCAAGTTGGAAGTGTAGGTTCGTTCTGATGGCTCTCTCCACGAATGAAGAGGAGGTGGAGGGGTATATATAGCCTCCACACAAAATCTAACCATTATACACAACTTGGCAAACTCGGTGGGACCGAATTGATAAACTCGGTCAGACCGATTTAGCAAATCTAGTGACCGTTAGGATTTTCGGTGGGACCGACAAGCAACTCGGTAGGACCGATATGATTAGGGTTAGGGCATAACGTAATATCGGTGAGACCGATTACACAAACTCAGTGGGACCGATTTTGGTAATAAGCAAACCAGAGAGTTGGTCAGGTAAACTCGGTGGGACCGGTTCGCTCATTTCGGTGGGACCGAAATGTTACGAAAAGGAAACAGGGAGTTTACATTGGAATCTCGGTGGGACCAATCGCTCATCTCGGTGGTACCGAAACGTTACTAAGGGAAACAAAGAGATTACAATCCCATCTCGGTGAGACCGAGATCCCTATCGGCGAGACAGATTTGCCTAGGGTTTATGGCAGTGGCTATGACATCTGAACTCGGTGGTGCCGGATAGAAAGAATCAGTGGGGCCGAGTTTGACTTTTGGTTTAGGTCATATGTGGATGTGGGAAAGTAGTTGAGGGTTTTGGAGCATATCACTAAGCACTATGAAGCAAGAACCTCATTAAGCAACACCTCATCCCTCCTTGATAGTATTGACTTTTCCTATAGACTCAATGTGATCTTGGATCACTAAAATATAAAATGTAGAGTCTTGAGCTTTGAGATTGAGCCAATCCTTTTATCCTTAGTATTTTGAGGGGTCCACTTTTCTCATCCATGCCATGCCATTCATTGAGCTTTTCCTGAAATATTTATCTTGGAATAATGTTAGCTCAATGAGCTATATGTTGTTAGGAATTACCAAAACCACCTAGGGATAGTTGCACTTTCAATATCCCCCTTTTTTGGTTATTGATGACAACATATAGATCAAAGCTCTACAAATGATAATAAGAGTGAAAAACATTGTCGCTTTGAGAAGTATGTGATAAGCAAGAGCTCCCCCTAAATTTGTGCATAGTTTAAGATTTGCTTTGGACTACAAATGCACAAAGAGGTAGCCTCATGGGTTGCTCTTCCATGTCACATACATCTTGGTGGAGCGCTCAAAATGATAATGATTAAATACATGCACTCATCACCAAGCAAAGTGAATGATCATATAGGTATAAAAGGATAATGTCATCCAACAAGCATTAATGTAGCATATGATCAAACACATGATCATCCAAGTATCACACAGACATAAGGTATCTCAATCAAGCAAATAAATTTCAACCACCAAAGCAAGAGAGAATAAAAAGTAACGCTCTCTCTCCCCCTTTGGCAACAAGTTACCTATGATCTATACATGTTTCTCCCCCTTTGGCAACAAGTTACCAAAAAGTTCATAGAAAATGCATAGCACTAAATCGTCTCTCAGGCTTAATATTCAGGTGGTGGTGTAGAGATGGCTCCTTGGACGAAGACTTCATTAGATGTGGATGGAGTTGGTGGAGTAGGTGCTGGAGCTGGTTGCACTGGGGTTGTAGCTGCTGCAGATGAAGTGGCTCTGGTGTCTGTCACTAGCACTGCAGCTGACCTCTGAGCTCTAGGCACTCTGGCAAATGCCTCAGTGGTTGTCTTGCCCTTCCTCTCCTGCATATCATCCTGGAGTTGCTCAACAACAGACTGGATCTCAGTTACCTTCACATCCAAGTCATAGAACTTCTGCTCCATGATCCTCTCCAGGCTCTCCTGGTTTTGAGTTAGGGTGGCCAGCGCCTTCTCAATCCTCAGAGTGGATGCAATCAAGCAGCCAAGTTGATCCTGTTTGGTCTTCAAGATGTACTGAGATGCCTCTTCCATTGTTGGCATCTTGGCAGCCTTCTCAGTCCTTGCCTTCTCCTTCTTTGCTTGTGCTTGCACAGAAGATGGTTCATCTTCATCCATAACCACTTGGTTGTCCTCAAAATCTGGATAGATAGGCATGTGATCCTTGTCCAACAAGTATGTGCCTGTGCCCATCTTGGAGTTAATCAGCTCCTAGATCTGTGGGGCATACCCACAACTTCTCTTTTGGTTAGCAGCTGTCCTCTTGATAGTTTCAACTATAAGACTCATGACCTTGAACTTTTGTGGCACATCAAATAAGTGTAGCAGATTTATTGCATGGCCTCTGATCATGTTGTGATCACCTGACTTGGGCAAGAGAGTGTGCCTGGGGATCCAGTTGATGGTTGGCAGTCTTGACAGAAGGTAATGTACTGATCCAAACTTGTGTGTTTCAATAGCAGCATCTCGGATCTCCTTGTACATATGTGCCATAGTGTTGTGATCCATCTTCTTCTTGGCATAGACATCCAAGTCATCTTCTTTCTCCTTAGGTGCATTGATCAGATTAGCCCATTCTTCAATTGATGATTGGTACCTAGTACCTTCAGACATCCATACTATCCTGCCATATGGATAGAAGTGTGTTGTGGAGTAGAATTGCATTATTAGCTCATCATTCCACTTTGTGAGCTTCTGCCCAATAAAGTCTGCCACTCCACAAGCACTGAAGCTATCATACACACCAGGATAGTGTTCTTCATTCTCCTTGATGTACTTCCAGTCCACCCATCTCATGTCACACACTATTGGCTTCTTGTCCAGCAGCACTGTCTCATACAAATCCTGCTGTTCCTTTGTATGGAACCTGTAGTCTACAGCAGTTCTCCTCCTGACTGCATAAGGATCAGTCAACCTCCACTGTCTGAGTCCTGCATCCTTTCTCAGCTTCATGTTCTCAGCTACAGGATGTGCATCATTATGATCTGGAATTTTATGCTTCAATTTTCTCAAGACATGCTCTTCATCATCCTCCACTTCAGCAACAGCTTCAGGCACTGGGGCCTTGTTCTTCTCTGCAGCAGGAATGCTCCTAGTGTTCCTCTTGGGTGCAGATTTGGGCTTTGGAGTAGCTTCTTTGGGAGCTTCTTTGGGCTTTGATGAAGCAGCCCCTGACCTGATGGCATCACCCATAAGCTTCTGAGCTTTGGGTGCTGGTGCAGCATCCTCTTCTTCTTCTTCCTCTTCCATCATGGAAGGCTTTGCAACAACCCTGGACATGGTCTTCTTGACCCTTTCCTTCCTCTTCTTTTCAGTCACTTATGGCTCTTTGGGATCAGATTTCTCAGTTTCTTTAGTGGATCCTCTGACCTTCAGCATAGGAGTTCTTTTGGCTGGAATTTTCCTGTTTTGTCCAGGCTTAGTGGCTGCAGCTGAGCCATATTCTTTCTGGAGCACATTCTTCTTGGAAGTGGCCTCATCCTCAATAGCCACATAGTCTTCATCCTCATATTCAGAGGTTCTCGTCTTTCTGGCCCTAGTGGCAGCTTTGGGTAAGTTGCTTGGGTGCTCCTTCTGCCATCATCATAGCTGCTAGAGGGACTAGTGCCCTCACTCACTTGAACCTGCTCCTCTAACTTGTTCTGGCTGTCACTCTGATCAGACATATTGCAAACACTGACAGCAGACCCTATGAATAGATATAGATGAGATAGAGTGGATGAGCATCACAAAATACAGAGGTTTTTGCAAAAGAATGAGTCAAAAACTTAGTTTTAGTTTTCCACAGAAAGCATTTCGGATCTAGCAATTTGTCAACTCGGTGATACTGAAGCAGCTTTTGGAACCTAAACTAGTGAACTCGGACAGACCGAGTCACAGTTCGGTGGCACCGAGACTGCTAGGGTTTCACAAAGTCCTGAACTCGGTCACACCGATTTGCAATTCTCGGTCAGACCGAGAATTACATGTGCAATGGCCTTAGCCGAATCGGTGGTACCGAGTTTTACAGATCGGTTGGTCCGAGATGGTTTCGGCGGAAACCTAACCCCAAATTTTCAATCCAAACCTAATCTACAGAGTGTTTTGACTAGATAAGATAGTTTCAATCGTGGCAAGATTCATGGCGAACACAATGTGCTACGAATCAGATAGGGATAGCACAGTGATCGAGTCCATACCCTAGTTCAGCGATGAACTCGCTACGGCGGCAATGGCGGGGATGATTCCCGTTGACGGCGGCGGAGACCAGCGGCAGGAGGCAGCTAGCAACGAGGAGGATGATCCGGAGACCTTGGAGGCAGAGCGGGCTGAGCGCGGGCGAAAGGGTTCAGAGAAAATTTCCAAAGTTTTGCCCGTGGGTATATATAGCCCGATCCTGTCGGTGTGACCGAGTGGAACAACTCGGTGGCACTGAGATGCATAACTGCTAGCAGTTACAGCAACTCGGTGTGACCGAAAAGTTCAAATTGGTTGCACCGAGATTAAAAACCTAGATCGACTTAGTGATCTCGGTATGAGTGAAATGGGGAATCGGTCAGACCGAAACTCACAAAGAAGTTTTGGAAGTTTAAGTCTATGATGAATCGGGGACTCCGAGTGCTCCTCACATAGAGTGGTTCGAAACTGACTTGATAAAATTTTGTGATGCAGCATGAATAGAGTTTGAGACAAGAAAAGCATAGATAGCTAGAGAAGGTTCTTAGGCATTCTTGTCCATCCACTTGGCAGAAGAAAAAGAAACAAATCAATCAAAACAGCAAGTGGATGTCCTCGAATGAGTAAAATATGGAACCAACATGCTCACACAATAAAATGGCAAATGAAATATGTAGCAAAGCATGCACAACCGATTCTAGCATCTATCAAGCAATTGGCAATGACTAGGTCATCTATATATGAGTATATTGACTTAGGAGTCAAATGAGAACATTTGATCATAGGTCATACTCATCGTTTAAGCTCAAGTGGGGTTACCACTTTTACATAATGCATTGACGTGTTCACACCATTAGAGTTGCTTTGACTCAATTATTAGAGTAAATCTCCCCCTAGATGTGAGATCCCCCCTTAGAGGGATGAAGTAACCTTGGGTTTTGTTGATGATTACTTCATGTAGGTGTTGAAGATGTGGATGCTCAATGTTGATGTAGATCATTTGTAGCAATCCTTTGGAGTGAGTTGCACTTTGAATACCTACACGGGTTAGTCCCACAAGTAACAAACAAGGATATCCATAGACATAGAGTGATGCACACACAAGACGATGTCTATGAGAGCACTAGGTTACCTTGTCCCTTGTCTTACCAACAAGAGGGTTTGTGACTCCTTGAACTAGTGCAAGGTGTGGAAGTTGATTGCACTTGTTATTGCCAAAATGATATGAGTGAAATATGTTGGCGGAGTCACCCTCAAGAACTCTCTAGTTCTTCTTCTTCAGGACCCACATCATCTTGATGGGAATCCTTGGAGTTGTAGTTGTACTTGATGAAGTAGAGCTTGGCGTAGTCTTGGGAACCCACTTTACCAAGGCCTTAGGAGCTTCTTCAAATGCATCAATCCCCTCTTGAAGCTTGTCCTTGCCTTTTTGCTTGTGGTCTTGTGGCGGAAGATCATCTTGGGCTTGTGTCCCTTTGAAGGAAGTAGGATCATACTTCTTTTGTTAAGGAACAAACTTCGTCTTGGGGTATTGATCTTCTTCCCACTCAACTCCATTGGCATTCAACTTTCAAAACTAACACCTTTGTTCTTTCGTTGCCTTCCTTGCTTGCGTACAATTTCCTCAAATTGCTTACTCCCGGCAAGGCTCTTGTGAACACCTTTCTCTATAATTCCCTTCAACAAGCTATTTCTTGCTCTAGTGTAACTTGGCTAAGAGAATCATTAGTGGAATGAAGAGAACTACTAGAAGCAACAACATTGGATTTAGCATGATTATTGTTACTACTAGAGGAAGAATCATTCTTTTTCTTGTTACTAGACTTGACTTGAGGCATGTAAGTAGATAAGAGTAAACGCTTGGCAATGTAAGAAGAACTTTTCTTACGAAGATCATCATTGATTGCCTTTAAGAACTCATGCTCTTGCTCAAGGTTGAGCTTTTCAAAGCGTAACTTCTCATGAGTCCTTAAAAGTTCTCTATGATCTTCTAAGATAGTTTCATGAGCTAACTTAAGAGTGTTTAGTTCTTTAGTTAGAAGCTCAATCTTCTCCTTATCATTGTCATTCGTTTTATCTTGATTAGCATGATTAATTGACGTTTCATCATAGTATTCATCACTATAGTTGTCAACAAGTAAATCATCATCACCTAACAAGTCATCTTCATCACTATTGAAATCAACATACTCGGGGTGTGTTACCTTTGGGCCTTTAGCCATGAAGCATCTTCCAAGTCCTTCATTTGATGAATCAAATATGTTGTAGGAGTTTGTTGACACAAGTGCTACACCGGCAACACCTTCATCTTGAGTATATTCGGAGTCGGAGTGATAGCTTCTCTCGGAGTGATTGTCGGAGTCGGAGCTGGATACCCATTCACCAACATGAGCTTGATGTCTTCGTTTTGTGTAGCTCCTTGATGACTTGTCCTTCCTTTCCGAATCCTTGCTTCTCCGGGATGTTCTTCGTTCGTAACGATCATCTCTACTCCTTCTCTCTCTTGGTGGTGATTCTTCTCTTCTACTTCTCTTCTTAGGTGATTCTTCTCTTTTTTTGTAGGGTGTCGTACACTCATTGGAATAGTGTCCGGGTCTTCCACAATTGTAGCAATTACGCTCTCGACTAGAAGATCTTTTGTCATTGTAGGACCTTGACTTGGAGCTTTTCTCTTTGCTTCTACTCTTGTGGAACTTGTTGAAGTTCTTCACCATTAAGCTCAATTCTTCATTGAAGGTTTGTTTCTCACTTGATGATGTGGGGGCTTCACATGAGGCTTTGTAAGCACCACTTGACTTGTTGTGAAGTTCCTCCTTATCCTTGAGTGACATCTCATGAGCAACAATTCTTCCAATGACTTCTGTTGGCTTGAGATCTTTGTAATTGGGCATCATTTGGATCAATGTGCACACGGTATCATATTTTTCGTCCAAAGCTCTTAGGATCTTCTTGATGATGAATTTGTCGGTCATCTCTTCACTTCCTAAGCCGGCAATCTCATTTGTGATAAGAGCAAGCCTAGAGTACATTTCAGCGACACCTTCACCATCCTTCATTTTGAACTTGTCAAGTTGACTTTGAAGCACATCCAACTTGGATTCCTCGATGGAGTCGGTACCTTCATGCATACCAATCAAAGTATCCCAAATTTCCTTTGCATTCTCAAGACGGCTGATTTTGTTGAATTCTTCGGGGCACAATCCGTTGAAGAGCATATCACAAGCTTGAGCATTGTATTGCAGCATCTTCAACTCTTCAATGCTAGCTTCACGGTTCGGTTCTCTCCCATCAAAGAATTCACCTTGCAAGCCAATACACACAATAGCCCAAATGGCGGGGTTATGTCCATGAATATGCATTTTCATCTTATGCTTCCAACTAGCAAAATTAGTACCATCAAAGTAAGGACCTCTACGGTGATAATTTCCCTCTCTAGACGCCATACTCTCCTAGTTTGTGAAACCAAGGCTGTGACCACCAAAATCTATGGAAATCAAAGCAAATGGAAACCTGGCTCTCATACCACTTGTAGGATCGAAAGTATGTCTAGAGGGGGGTGATTAGACTACTTGACCAAATAAAAACTTATCCTTTTCCCAATTTTAGTCTTTCGCAGATTTTAGCTATCTTAGCACAAGTCAAGCAATCTTAACACAATTCAAGCAAGCATGCAAAGAGTATATGAGCAACGGAAAGTAAAGCATGCAACTTGCAAGAATGTAAAGGGAAGGGTTTGGAGAATTCAAACGCAATTGGAGACACGGATGTTTTTGTCGTGGTTCCGATAGGTGGTGCTATCATACATCCTCGTTGATGGAGACTTCAACCCACGAAAGGTAATGGTTGCGCGAGTCCACGGAGGGCTCCACCCACGAAGGGTCCATGAAGAAGCAACCTTGTCTATCCCACCATGGCCGTCGCCCATGAAGGACTTGCCTCACTAGCGGTAGATCTTCACAAAGTAGGCGATCTCCTTGCCCTTATAAACTCACTGGTTCAACTCCACAATCTTGTCGGAGGCTCCCAAGTGACACCTAGCCAATCTAGGAGAGACCACTCTCCAAGAAGTAACAAATGGTGTGTTGATGATGAACTCCTTGCTCTTGTGCTTCAAATTATAGTCTCCCCAACAGTCAACTCTCTCTCACAGGATTTGGATTTGGTGGAAAGAAGATTTGAGTGGAAAGCAACTTGGGGAAGGCTAGACATCAAGATTCATATGGTAGGAATGGAATATCTTGGCCTCAATACAAGTGTAGGTGGTTCTCTCTCAGAAAATGCAAGTTGGAAGTGTAGGTTCGTTCTGATGGCTCTCTCCACGAATGAAGAGGAGGTGGAGGGGTATATATAGCCTCCACACAAAATCTAACTGTTACACACAACTTGCCAAACTCGGTGGGACCGAATTTTTGGTGGGACCGACATGCAACTCGGTAGGACCGATATGATTAGGGTTAGGGCATAACATAATCTCGATGAGACCGATTACACAAACTCGGTGGGACCGATTTTGGTAATAAGCTAACTAGAGAGATGGTCAGGTAAACTCGATGGGACCGGTTCGCTCATTTTGGTGGGACCGAAATGTTACGAAAAGGAAACAGGGAGTTTACATTGCAATCTCGATGGGACCGATCGTTTATCTCGGTGGTACCGAAACGTTACGAAGGGAAACAGAGAAATTACAATCCCATCTCGGTGAGACCGAGATCCCTATCAGTGAGACCGATTTGCCTAGGGTTTGTGGCAGTGCCTATGACATCTGAACTCGGTGGCGCCAGATAGAAAGAATCAGTGGGGCCGAGTTTGACTTTTGGTTTAGGTCATATGTGGATGTGGGAAAGTAGTTGAGGGTTTTGGAGCATATCACTAAGCACTATGAAGTAAGAACCTCATTAAGCAACACCTCATCCCTCCTTGATAGTATTGGCTTTTCCTATAGACTCAACTAGCTGGGTGAGCCGCGCATTTGCGCGGCTAGACTTCCTTTACAACTTTCTCTATTTTGCTGGATTTGCTCTATGCATGTTTGTTCATTCAATCTATTCCTATATATGTATTTATATAAACAAATATAACTAAAATGTATAGTACTATAAAGTTGTTGCTAATGATATGTTGTCCCATAATAAAATATCAAAAGAACCAATACATGTATCTCTAGATTTGACGGTTTCACCTTTTTATCCATGTTCATTTATCTTTGCACCATATATTCATTTAGAATTTTTACCGAGAAAATGAAAACACTAATGACTTGCAGCCATACATTGGCATATGTTCCACCACTACCAATTACCACACTGTCATATATCCTCATATCCATGTGTATGCCTCCACATCTTCTAAACGTGCCATTCACTAATTGTTATATTTAGTAAAAAAGCATCTCCACCAATATTTGTACTGGCAGTTAAGTGAGAATAAAAAGGCCAAAATATGCATATCCCAAAAAAATAGATAATATTTTGGAATTATATTTTTAACTACATTATTTTTTAATTGGTGTGTGAAAAAAATCGGCACTCTGCCATGCAATGACATACAATTCCATACAAATCTTCGGATTTCTCTCTTCCACCATTGTTTGTCAGTCCCCCTTGATAGATCATTTAAAATACAAAATATATTTTACTTGGAATGTGTGCATGTGTCCAAAGAAAACATTATCAAACTACATGTGAGAGATCTTTGGTAAATATATTATTGTCGTTAAAGTCATCGACACCCGCATGACAAAAAGTGAATAATGGCACAAATGTTAGCTTCTACCACGCCAAGCCATTTCATCAACTATTAAAAGCGTAAAAATGAAAAAAAAAACTAATGAGTAAATTCATTTTTTAGATCTTTATTATAGCCATTAGACGATGTTCTAAATTCTATCTGGAGACTACATAAGCATTCATTCCTAATCAAATGGATCTTATAACAAAAAGTCCAACGCATTTGACGTCTATGTAAGAAATGCGCAGTTACTTCAGAGCCAAGTGATCGTACACACATGCATGATATATATTCCATCTAGAAAGTTAATAATTTGCATATACCCCACAAAAAAGCATATATCTCTGAAACGCATGCATGCACGTATGTGTAGCCTAGGAGAAGTTGCTAATGAAGCTTGATCTCCATAGAACTTGAAATTTGAAAAAAAAAAGTTTAGGTTTCATTTTTTAAATAATACAAACATACCTATGGATGTATAATACTTGTTTGTACCGTTTGATGGCGAAAACATTATTATATGTGATCTACAGGAAAGTAACAAAATCATGTAAGCACATGTACTATTCACTTATTTAAAAGTACATGCTTTTGTTTTTTATATAGACCACATGCAAGCTATTTAATAATGAAATTTTTACACGCGTCTGCTATGCATGTATAAGTACTTATGTATTTTTTTGTTTTTTGGAAACTTAAAAAATTGATTCGTGATTTTTCAAAAAATTCGAGTTCCATCGAGCTGTAAAGCCAAAACGCCTCACCCGTAGGCTAGCTAAAAGTAACAAAATCATGTACATGATTTTGTTTTTCTATATAGACCACATACAACCTATTGAATAATGAAATTTTTACACGCGTCTACTATGAATGTACAAGTACTTATGTATTTTTTTTGTTTTTTGGAAACTTAAAAGATTGATTCTTGATTTTTCAAAAAATTCGAGTTCCATCGAGCTGTAAAGCCAAAACGCCTCACCCGTAGGCTAGCTATTAGGATTCTAGGTAGTAGCTGGTACAATGAAGAATCAATTAATATGACCAAAACTAATTCAAAATTCACGATGACGCCTTGAGCTGGTCCATACATACATATGATTTTTTGAAGTCCTCGGGTAAGCATCTTTTATTCTATAGTGCGTTTTCTTAAGATTAAAAAAAGCAACAAATAGAACTTAAAATCATTACTTATTTCATCGGCCATTGTAGCGTCCACTGAATGACAATTTCTTTTTTTTTTGTCACACCAGTAAGAAGGGGTATATTGTTTGCATAGTTTGAACTTTGGGTAGAAATTTTGAAGGACTAAGTATACACGAATGCACTAGCTTCTCGGCTAATGATGGCATTAATTACATGCATGGCATGCCCAGACCGGATTGCTTCAGGTTTTAACGTCACATGGCCGGCCGTATAAATTTTTTTTAGTTGGGTTGGCTGGCCGCATCTAATACGAATCCCTAATGCTTCCCGTCCTTTGCTTTGGTTTTGAGAGTCCTATGCACATACGGTAATGCAAGCTATTTTATCTCCAGTTGACTCTTTCTAAATTACTTTCTTTTCTTGTGAAATCTGAACACTCCTTCCAAGTTAGTTTTTTTATCTTGTCAAATCTGAACCACTCCAATTACGTGCCCGGAGTATTTGTACGTGACAGTCCAATTGTTAGTTTACATCAATATTTGTATGTAACGTTACAATTTTAAATCTGAGCCGTTAATATAAGAAAATAGTGGCTAGGATAATTTAATCTATGTGGATGAACGTGATTGCTTCTTTTACTTCTATTTTAATTATATAATAGATAGATAGATAGATAGATGTGATCTTGGATCACTAAAATATAAAATGTAGAGTCTTGAGCTTTGAGCTTGAGTCAATCCTTTTATCCTTAGTATTTTGAAGGGTCCACTTTTCTCATCCATGCCATGCCATTCATTGAGCTTTTCCTGAAATATTTATCTTGGAATAATGTTAGCTCAATGAGCTATATGTTGTTAGGAATTACAAAAACCACCTAGGGATAGTTGCACTTTCACCATGACAACGTCATTGGCTTCGGTTGTGTTGTTGGTGGCCGCCTCAGGATTTTCAACCTCCACTTGAGTAGCTGGAGGGTCGGGAACATACACGTTCTCCTCGAGAACAACTTCTTGGTTGGTACGGGGTGTAGCAACACGTTCTTCTTCTTGTCTTTCATCGGCTGATGCAGCCGGATTGTCTTCAGCTGCATTGGCTTCGGACGTGGGAACCATCACAGAGGGATTTTCTTCAGGGAACACTTGACGTGCCACTGAGCTGGATTGGTTTGAATCTTCTTCTGTGATGGTTGTCATGGAGACTGATGGCCTTAGGCCTTTGCGAAGCCGTTGGAACACGGGCAACGCTTTTGGTGATGGTGTAGTCTCCATGTAATTGTCGCCATTCACCATTGGGCTGGTGACTTGCGCTGGTGCAGGACGGGGTGTACTTGGTGAGTCTTGACTTGGAGTTGCTGGTTGGGGGCGATCAGCCCATGAGGCATCCTGAGATATTGGTGTCAAGGGATGACCAATACTGATGAGTTCGCTGTTCATGAGAACATGCGATGATACCGTTGGGCGCTCGATCTGAGGAAGGACTTCATCATCTACTACATTGTCTTGGGGACTGTCGGTGTCAAAACCGGCGGAACTCGGGTAGGGGGTCCCGAATTGTGCGTCTAGGCGGATGGTAACAGGAGACAAGGGACACGATGTTTTTACCCAGGTTCGGGCCCTCTCGATGGAGGTAAAACCCTACTCCGCTTGATTGATATTGATGATATGGGTAGTACAAGAGTGGATCTACCACGTGATCAAGGAGGCTAAACCCTAGAAGCTAGCCTATGGTATGATTGTTGTACTGGTTGTTCGTCCTACGGACTAAAACCCTCCGGTTTATATAGACACCGGAGAGGGCTAGGGTTACACAGAGTCGGTTATAATGGTAGGAGATCTACATATCCGTATCGCCAAGCTTGCCTTCCACGCCAAGGAAAGTCCCATCGGGACATGGGACGAAGTCTTCAATCTTGTATCTTCATAGTCTTGGAGTCCGGCTGATGATGATACTATGGCTATCCGGACACCCCCTAGTCCAGGACTCCCTCAGTAGCCCCTGAACCAGGCTTCAATGACGATGAGTCCGGCGCGCATATTGTTCGGCATTGCAAGGTGGGTTCCTCCTCCAAATAATTCATAGAAGATTGTGAACACCAGGATAGTGTCCGGCTCTGCAAAATAAATTCCACATACCACCATAGAGAGAATAATATGTACACAAGTTCAATCCGCTGACGTATTTCGTGGCATGACGTCACACCACCACCATGCCTTTACTTGAATCATTTTTATTATACCACCTCAGCGCGTTTAGCGAAGCGATTTCCTTGGCACGTCTTGTCGAAGCAGAGATCGTGTTCCCCTTATTCCGGGATTCCCATCAATACGGACATGGGTAACCCAACCGCGCCATTGATTGTGGCGCTTGGGAGATAAGTGAGTTTTACCAGGCTGGTGGGGATGCATAGTCTTCGTCCGTCCATATATAAGGGGATAAGGATCCACCTTTTTTACCTACGCCTTCTTCCTCCTTTGCTTATCCATCTCCGTGCACTCGAGCTCCAGCACCCAAGTCCGCACATCTCGTCTCAACCTTCTCTAGCCATGTCCGGAGCGGGAGGCAAGTGGATGGCCTCCTCCGTTACGGATGGGCACATTGAGAAGCTGCGCGGCGCCGGATACCTATCCAGCGACATCGTGCACCGGCTGCCCGACGAGGGGCAGCTCATCCCCACCCCCAGGCCTCATGAGAGGGTCGTATTTCTTCCCCACTTCCTCCGCGGACTGGGCTTCCCACTTCATCCCTTCGTCCGGGGGCTCATGTACTACTACGGCCTGGACTTCCACGATCTAGCGCCAAACTTCATCCTCAACATCTCGGCGTTTATCGTCGTGTGCGAGGCCTTCCTCTGCATCTAGCCCCACTTCGGCTTGTGGCTAAAAACCTTCAATGTCAAGCCGAAGGTGGTGAAGGGCGTCCAAGCGGAGTGCGGAGGCTCCATGGTGGGCAAAATGCCCAACGTCATCTGGCTCGAGGGTGCCTTCGTGGAGTCCGTCAAAGGGTGGCAATCGGGGTGGTTCTACATCACTGAGCCGCTGACACTAAATGGGCGGCGGCCCCCGAGTTTAGATCTGGTACCCCTATGCAGCTCACCTCCAGGAAAGAGAAGGGCTTGCTATGGGGTAGTTCGGAGGAGCTGACCGGACTCCAGTCCTGTCTCCAGACCCTGGTGAACAAGAAGCTTAAGCTTGTCAACGTGATCCAGGTCATGCTCCTCCGCCAGATTCTCCCCTGCCAGCAACGGGCCTTCAATTTGTGGGAGTTTGATCCGGCACAGCACCGGACCCTGAGCGGGCTCTTCGACACGACGTACGAAGCTGCCTAGAAGGTGATGTTCAAGGGCGGAGAAGCCCCCGCATCGGCAACTGAAGATCGCGGATTCAGCATGAAGCGCCCGGCCGGCGAGGTAAGCTTTGCTATCCTTTATGGGACACTTATTTCTTTCATAGTTTGACTCTATGTGGGATCTAAAACTCCCAATGCCTTTAACAGGACTGGCAAAAGACGTCCGGACAGGTTAACTGTCCGGCTCCCCTTCCCGAAGACCCAGCGGACACCTGTTTGACGGGGCTACTGGTTCCGGCCCTTTATGTGGTGTCGGAGAAGAAGGCCAAGAAGAAGGCCACGGGAACCCGAAGGAGTTCCCGACGCCAGGTGGTATCGGACTCATCGTCTGATGGCTCCGAGGCGGACTCCTCCCCCGAAGACGAGGAGGAGAAAGAGGACTCTCCCCAGGAGGGGGAGAGAAGAAGAGGAAGGCTTCCCCAATGAGGGAGGCCGAAGGGTCCAAGAGGGGAAGGACCCTTCCTCCGGACTGCTCCGCCAACGCCGACGATGGCGACGAGGGGTGGCCCTCAAGGGCCAAGCCCAAGGCAAGATCGTAAGTATCCGGGTTCCTGAATGATTTATAATTTCTCTTTTTTGCCACATGGTGTCCTTCTAATGCCGCATACAACCTGTAGTCCGGCCGAGGACGATCTTCCCGCTTCTTCGAGCGGGTCCTTGGCTCCGTCGGATGTGGATTCCATTCCGACCGCCTCCACCCCTCGTGACGCTGAGGACACCAAGGTAGGATCCCAGGAGGGGACCTGCCAGGAGGGGGAGGCTCCGGAGGTGCCACAGGGCAACCTCCCGGACTTCGTACCGGACTCCGCCCTGGAACCCGCAGTGGTTCCGGAGTCCGGCAGGCGGCCCCTTCGTAAGAAGGGCAAGACCGTGACACCGGCGGCCTCCATCCAACCAGAGGCGCCGGACAGCTTGTTGGAGGCGCTCAGTGGCGCTTCCATCGAGGAAGAACACCGCACTGTCAAGAGTGCGGTGATTCAGAAGGTTCAGCTCGCCAAGAGAGGTCTGACCGAAGCCTGTAGCAGCCTTCTAACAGGCTTTGAGGTAAGAAATTCAAAATATGTAATGTAATACCGCATAGACAGTAGCCCCTGATGCTCGGTTCGCTGTTCGGAAAGAAAAGCCAGACTGAGGATCTAAAAAGATATACGCAGGAGTTCTAAAAATTATGTCAATATGGGATTGCAGGCTGCGCTGCTGACCTCTGCCGCACTGACTGCGGAGGTCGATGCTTTGAGGCAGAACCTTGAGCGGTCCGAGAACAAGCTCGTCCTTGCCAAGAAGCAGCTCGAGGACAAAGAAGGTGAGTAACACCGTATTAAATTTGTACCTTACAGAAAAGGATTTTGGTTGCAAGAGAAATAACAAGGATAACATGGGCACTGCAGGGGCCACGAACGAGGTGGCGACCCTGAAGGAGGCCGTGTCCGCGGCCGAGCATAATACGACCGCGGAACAAGCTGAGCAAGAGAAGCAGGAGGCGCGGGTGGTGGAGGTGCAGCAAGAGCTCCAGGCTCTCGTGGAAAAGCATGACAGTTTGGAACGCTACTCGAAGACTCGAGAGTCCGAGCTTGCCTTGGCTCTTGAGAGTGCCAAAGCCGCTAAGGCCGAGGCCCATAAGGCCCTTCAGGAGATTGAGGCGGTAAAGAAAATAGCGGCGGGTAAGGCATTTTTCATGCAAAGCAAGCATGTGAATGTGAATTACCTGTTACTTACCCGAATTCGGAGCTCTCCAGGAGCGTTTGCAGATCTGCCTCGCAGCGTGTCCCATGTTGCCGCATTCTACCGGGCCGAGGAGGGGAGCTCGACGGAGAAGGTCTTCTGGTCTCAGTATACTGAGGCCGGACATCCGGTGCCCCTTAGCAACTAGCTGAAGTAGCTGGTCGAGCTCCACAAGGTAGCCGAGCAGGCCATGAAGGGCCTCATAGTTCGGCTGTGGCCCGAAGAGGCCATGCCTGGGAGCTACTTCGGCCTGGTGCAGCGGCTGGTGGACAGGTGTCCCTGGGTGGACGTCATCAAGCGCTCCGCCTGCATTGAAGGTGCCCGTCGAGCCCTTGCCCGTGCAAAAGTGCACTGGGGCAGGCCGGATGCTGAGAAGCTTCTGACGGACGCGCCACCGGTGGGCAAGGAGTACCGCACGCCCGAAATGTATTATAAGAGTGTCCTGAAGGGTGCCCGCAAGATTGCGGATGAGTGCTCCAAAGATGTAATATTTGAGTAGACTCGCAATGTGTTATCCTATGCGCTGAAAACTTTGTTCATATGCGCTAAGCAACACTTATTAATTTAAAATATTACCTTCTGTGCGGCCGTTTATCAAATCTGAGAGATGGCAAGTCGTCGGCTTCAGCCCCCATGCCACGAGTGCTGGGGTGTTCGGGATAAACTTGAGCGCTCTTGTTCCCATTTTTGGGTCCATCTAGGGAGGCCCTCAACACGACTGTCGATGTCAAAATCGGCGGATCTCATGTAGGGGGTCCCGAACTGTGCGTCTAGGCGGATGGTAACAGGAGACAAGGGACACGATGTTTTTACCCAGGTTCGGGCCCTCTCGATGGAGGTAAAACCCTACTCCTGCTTGATTGATATTGATGATATGGGTAGTACAAGAGTGGATCTACCACGAGATCAAGGAGGCTAAACCCTAGAAGCTAGCCTATGGTATGATTGTTGTAATGGTTGTGCGTCCTATGGACTAAAACCCTTCGGTTTATATAGACACCGGAGAGGGCTTGGGTTACACAGAGTCGGTTACAATGGTAGGAGATCTACATATCCGTATCGCCAAGCTTGCCTTCCATGCCAAGGAAAGTCCCATCCGGACACGGGACGAAGTCTCCAATCTTGTATCTTCATAGTCTTGGAGTCCGGCCGACGATGATAGTCCGGCTATCCGGACACCCCCTAGTCCAGGACTCCCTCAACGACGAACAAGGCAACCGGACTTATAATGCTTGAACACTCTCACTTAGCCATAGAATTCTATAATTTTAAATTTTGGCGAAGCCCCTAGTGTTCGGAAGACCGAGTTCGGGGCGCTATCCACGCCTGGGCCGGACAAAGCCGGTTCCTCGCTCTAAGCAGCATAAGTCTTTAGGGACTCGAAAAGACCTCTCGAACAGTGACCAGCTCTCGCCTTATCATGACGGTCAGTTTTAGCTTTCTCCACTGAGGCGCTCGCCCAGCTCAACCGGGGCGCAATCGCAGTGGTTCTCCCAGTGCTACCTTAGCTGATAGAACGGAACGTAAGGTACAAAAACATGGGAGCCGGGCAAACCCAACTATTGACCCAAGACATGATTCGGAGCCGATGCATATAGTGCTATAAGTTCTGGGTGCCGCACTTGTGAAAGTGTTCGGACTTATCACACCATAATGCGGGGAACATAAGCCCCTGGTGTATTCGGCCGTACCAAAGTGTACGGATGCAAAATGTCATAAATGAACATATATGTAAGAAAGGAATGCAATTATAAGCGAAAAGTGACGCATTGTTTATTCGAGGAATTCTGCCATGAGTGCAGAACGATACAAATAGTGCGGTAAGCAAGGGATTGGACTATTAGACATGTCCCCCTTCAGGGGTAGGCTGCGGAATGGTGTATTAAATAGATTTACTGCTCATAATGGAGACCACCTGAGTGTTCGTCGTAGCCGTTGTCCTTCCCTGGCTGTTGCATCGTGAGTTCGGCAGGTCCACTGCCGGACAGGGCCTCTGGTGAATGGAGTCCCATGGATAAAAAAGAAAAACAAAAAGAGCGACACACTTGGGAGCCCCCGGTGTGGTTGAGCCGCACTCTGGGCCTGTCGTGGTCGTGCCCCTCCCCCTATGCCCATGCTATCTCCAGAGCATAATGATGTATGCGAAGGGCTAGTCTTGCAATCATGCAGGCGCTGGGGTTGGGGCTGCATTGCTATGCGTGCTCGGGACGTGCCAGGTGGTCTTGATGTATGTTACTCCGGGCGCGTTTGGCAATGTCCGGTCGTTTAACGGCCGGACTCGAAAATTGCCTTAAGAGGCTGCCCTGTACTTCTGCCGCGAGAGCTGCTGTGTGTTCCTCCGTTCGGAGGGAGCGTTCAGTGTTTCCGTTGACCGTGATGACTCCACGAGGGCCTGGCATCTTGAGCTTAAGGTATGCATAATGCGGCACCGCGTTGAACTTTGCAAACGCGGTTCGTCCGAGCAGAGCGTGATAACCACTGCGGAACAGGACTATGTCGAAGATTAACTCCTCGCTTCGGAAGTTATCCGGGGATCCGAAGACCACTTCCAGTGTGACTGAGCCTATACAATTGGCCTCTACACCTGGTATGACGCCTTTGAAGGTCGTCTTTGTAGGTTTAATCCTTGAGGGGTCTATGCCCATCTTGCGCACTGTATCGTGATAAAGCAGGTTCAGGCTGCTGCCACCGTCCATCAGGACTCTAGTGAGGTGAAATCCATCGACGATTGGGTCTAAAACCAATGCGGCGAATCCTCCATGGCGGATACTGGTGGGGTGGTCCCTTCGATTGAAAGTGATCGGGCAAGAGGACCATGGATTGAACTTGGGGGCGACTGGCTCCATCGCATATACGTCCCTAAGTGCACGCTTCCGCTCCCTCTTGGGTATGTTGGTTGCGTATATCATGTTTACCATCCGCACTTGTGGGGGAAAACCCTTCTATCCTCTACTGTTCGGTGGCCGGGTCTCTTCCTCGTCATCGCTATGCAGCCCCTTGTCCTTGTTTTCGGCAATTAACTTGCCTGCCTGCTTGAACACCCAACAATCCCTGTTGGTGTGATTAGCTGGCTTTTCGGGGGTGCCATGTATCTGGCAAGAGCAGTCGAGTATTCGGACCAAATTGGACGGACCCGAAGTAGTTCTTTTAAATGGCTTTTTCCGCTGACCGGGTTTAGAGCCTCTGAATCCGGCGTTGACTGCCGTATCCTCTGTGTTATCGCCGTTAATGCGGCGTTTGTTTTTGTTACGACGCAACCTGCCATTGTTGTCCTTGTTGTCCGGACTGCCAGAATTTTCGCTGAGGTTGTTACTGTGGGCTAGCCAGCTGTCCTCCCCCGCACAGAAGCGGGTCATGAGTGATGTGAGGGCTACCATGGATTTCGGCTTTTCCTGTCCTAGGTGCCGGGCCAGCCACTCGTCGCGGATGTTATGTTTGAAGGCTGCGAGGGCCTCTACATCCGGACAGTCGACGATTTGATTTTTCTTTGTTAAGAACCGTGTCCAGAACTGTCTGGCCGATTCATCTGGCTGCTGAATTATGTGGCTTAGGTCATCGGCGTCTGGTGGTCGCACATATGTGCCCTGGAAGTTGTTGAGAAATGCGGCTTCCAGGTCCTCCCAACACCCAATTGACTCTGCTGGCAGGCTGTTAAGCCAATGCCGAGCTGGTCCTTTAAGCTTGAGTGGGAGATACTTGATGGCGTGGAGATCGTCACCGCGGGCCATATGGATATGAAGGAGATAATCTTCGATCCAAACCGCGGGGTCTGTTGTGCCATGGTAGGATTCAATGTTCACGGGTTTAAACCCTTCAGGGATTTGATGATCCATTACTTCATCTGTGAAGCATAGTGGGTGTGCAGCGCCTCTATACTGGGAAATGTCACGACACAGCTCAAGAGAGCTTTGTCTGCTGTGTTTGGCCCGGTCGGAGTTGCTGTATCCAGCGCGACGGTAGTCGTCGTGGATCGTGGGGCGCCCACGTGATCCGTAGATAGATCTTGATTGTTTTGCCTTGTCCTCCAATATGTCTCACAAGTCCGGCGCATTCCCCCGTGGCTTCGCGCTTTTCGAGCGGTGCCAGGGTACGGTTCTGGTGGAGGGCCTAGATGCCTCTCTATCGCGGCCACGAGGTGGTCGGTCTGCCGTATTGTGCGCTGGTGATGAAGGTTTATATGCCTCCTCCTCTAATCGGGGGAGCAACTTGCATTTTGGGTAGCTTTTGGAGGGGCGTTCGAGTTCATGCTCTTCGGCCGCGAGGACCTCGGTCCATCTGTCGGCTAGCAGGTCTTGATCAGCTCGAAGCTGTTGTTGCTTTTTCTTTAGGCTGTTCGCTGTGGCCATTAGCCTGCGTTTAAAACGCTCTTGTTCCACGGGATCCTCAGGCACGACGAATTCATCGTCGTTGAGGCTTGCCTCGTCTCCGGAGGGAGGCATGTAATTGTCATCCTCTATCTCCTCGTCTGCCGCTCTCTCTTGAGGGCTGGTTTCTCCGTCCTCCTGTGCTGAATCTTGTTGGAGGGGGTTGTCTTCGGCACTCTCTGGGGTATTATTATCTCCGGTGCCGGAATCTCCATTCTTGCTGTGGCGGGATTCAGAGCAGCGCCACTGACGTCGGCGCTTGGGGTGTTTCTTAGAGGAATCTGCCTCCGCTGCTTCTTCGCCGTTCCCATCCTTTGGGATGTCCACCATGTATATGTCGTATGACGAGGTGGTCTTCCAGTGCCCCGTAGGCGCTGGTTCTTGGTCGTCTCCGGCATCGTCGTCCATACCGTCGATGTCTTCGGAGTCGTAGTCGAGCATGTTGGTTAGATCGTCGACAGTGGCTACAAAGTGGGTGGTGGGTGGGCTTTGAATTTCTTCGTCGTCCGCATCTCAACCATCATGACCGCAGTTCGGCCAGGGCTCTCCTGATAACGAGAGATACTTTAGCGAATTCAGGATGTCACCAAAGGGTGAGTGCTGAAAGATGTCCGCAGCAGTGAACTCCATGATCGGCGCCCAATCGGATTTGATTGGCAGGGGCGCAGGAGGTTCGGAGTCCGGTGAGGAGTCCGACACCTCGGAGTCACGAGCTTTGCAAAGGACAAGGTCAGTATTCGGATCCATCGCCATAGAAGTTGCAGCCCTCGAGGCGGTTTCCAGCCACCTGTCCTCGATGTGCGCGGTCGGCTCCGAACTATGGGTCAGAGCAGACTCATGTGCGGCCTCCAGGGTACTGTTCGGTGGCAGAGCTAAATCATGCCCATCATGACAGTGTGGCGCGCTCGGCTATGGCTCGAATCCATCGAAGATCAAGTCTCCGCGGATGTCAGCCGTGAAGTTTAGGCTTCCAAACCTGACCTGATGGCCAGGGGCATAGCTTTCGATCTGCTCCAGATGGCCAAGCAAATTGGCCCGCAGTGCAAAGCCGCCGAACACGAAGATCTTTCCGGGGAGAAAAGTCTCACCCTGGACTGCGTTGTTGTTGATTGAAGAAGCCATCAAGCCTATCGGTGACGACACAGAGGAACTCTCGATGAAAGCACCAATGTCGGTGTCAAAACCGGCGGATCTCGGGTAGGGGGTCCCGAACCGTGCATCTAGGCGGATGGTAACAGGAGACAAGGGACACGATGTTTTTACCCAGGTTCGGGCCCTCTCGATGGAGGTAAAACCCTACTCCTGCTTGATTGATATTGATGATATGGGTAGTACAAGAGTGGATCTACCACGAGATCAAGGAGGCTAAACCCTAGAATCTAGCCTATGGTATGATTGTTGTAATGGTTGTTCGTCCTACGGACTAAAACCCTCCAGTTTATATAGACACTTGAGAGGGCTAGGGTTACACAAAGTCGGTTACAATGGTAGGAGATCTACTTATCCGTATCGCCAAGCTTGCCTTCCACGCCAAGGAAAGTCCCATCCGGACACGGGACGAAGTCTTCAATCTTGTATCTTCATAGTCTTGGAGTCCGGCTGATGATGATAGTCCGGCTATCCGGACACCCCCTAGTCCAAGACTCCCTCAGGGACCAATGTCTTCAGCCTTGATGGGGTCAACGGCTGGAACTTCTTCAGCTTCAGGAGCCTCTGTGGTAGCAGGCTCATGAACTATCAACTGACGCTCTTGGTGTTCAGATGCAGGACGAGCAAAAGCAATGGGCTCGACAACGAGGGGCTCTGTGGGAGCAGCCCGATCTTTCTTCTTGGTCTTTCTTTTCTTGGTGGGTGGTGCATCATTAGTGGTGTTCTTGAGTTTGCGCTTTCTGGCCTCGGCTTCAGCTGCCCTGGTTTTCTTCTGTTCTGAAGCCACTGTGGGGACCTTAGGCTTCGAGCCTGTCATACTGGCAGGGAAGACAATGCGAGGTTCTTCCCGCCTTGGTGCTTCAGTTTGGGCCACAGTAGGCTTCTTCTTCTTGGCAGCCAACTTGGGGTCAATGCCAGGACGCCCAAGTGCCTTGCGCTTCTCAGCTTCATTGTGAGCTTGAAAAGCTTCTTCGCGCTTCTTGCGAAATGCCTCCTTGAGGTCATGCAGCATCAGCTTGAAGTTTTGAACATCAGCCACGCTGAGCTTGGCCACATGCTTCTTGAACTGTTCTTTCTCAAAATCAATTTTGTTCTTCAGTTCAACAATTCGCTGAGCCAGAGCCAGCTCAGGAGCAATGGCGCCTTGGAAAGAGACGCTGATGTCAATTGGGAGCTGAAGATCATCAAAGCTGAGATTGGGGTTGTCAAACCACTCATCAATGAAGTTATCCAAAATGTTTACGTCGAAGAGGGGCAGATCATTGAAGATCCCCGCCTCTTGCTTGCTCTTTATCAGCTGCTCAAAAGCATCATCTCCACACTCATCATCTGATGACAGATCAATGGCTTCAGTTTCGTTCCTCAGAACAGCAGCAGGTGTTAGGGCTTGACCAGAACTTTGAACATTTTTCTTCTGTGTATTCTCTTTCTTCTTGGAGATGCGAGAGAGATCTTCAGAATTGTTACTTGGAGCAGGAAGGACAGTTGCCAATGGCTTCGCTCGAGAAGCTTTTGGTTCAGCAGTAGGTCTGAAGCCTTAGATTTCTTTTGCTTCTGCGGCTAAGGAGGAGGAGCTGGTGCATCATCAGAGTCAGCATCATCACCAGAGTGATCCACATTTGCTCCTTGGACGGCAATGTGAGTGATGAGGCCTTCGAGGTTGTAGAAGGGGCTGATTCTATTTTCATTGGCTTCACGGGTGCCATCTTCCCGAGGAGCAGATGGACCTGGGTTGAAGTCAAGTCCAAATGCCTTCTTATTCTTCACAGCAGAGTCTTTTGCAAACTTGAAGTTGCGCTTGAACAGATTGTCTTCACAACACCACAACAGAGATGAAGGGTCAGTGTTCTCTGGCTGTGGTCCGTGAACCATGCACGTATAGAAGCCTTGCTCAATAGCTTCAGTCTTGGACTTGGGAGGAAGATTTTTGTATAGTATATCTCCCCAGGGTCGCTTGATGGCATTCTTCTCGGCATACTCTTCAGTGACAAATCTGTACTTGAACCATTCCTCTGCCCAATATCTTCGAATCCATTGGATTCGATTCTTGCAATCTCCATAGGTTTCCTCTGGGTCTGTCTTGTACAGTTCGTGCAGGTCTGGTGGAAAATCATTGGAAGTATTCCCACGGCACTGTCTGCCACCCTTTCTTGCTGACTTCTTAGTAGCCATGAAGCTTAACCTGAAAGGCTTTAGAACTTACAAAGGCTTCCGACGGCTGGTCAGACAAGAACTGGCTTCTGGAGAATTTATGTGACTTTGTAAGAATTCTGCAAACGAATGCAGACTATGAGAACCAAGGGATTCTACCACGGACATGTACCTGTGACAGCATTAGAGGTGCGAGGGAAGGGGAAGAGGTCATATGCATTCTCAGAAGATTTTGAAGATAAATCAGTTTGAAGACATTGACCTCATAATGCGAAGACATTCACTTATTTGTTGAGTGTTGGTTCCAGATTTGTACGAATACAAGACTAAGTACAAGTGAGGAACCAAACTTGTAGAGAAGCATAAGTGAACGTACTAGGCATAATATGATATGCAGAACTGAACAGATTCAATTTGGAAGTATAGAAACCACTTTTGGTAATGTAGGATGAATCTATCAGATCGAAAAGACGGTAAAAAGTGAGTTTTAATTACCACATGAAGAACTGCTAGACGGAGCGAAGTTGGAGGCCGAGCAGTTTGATATTCCGTGCCCTAACTTGGCGACGGAAGACACCTACGGCGACGGCCGAGAGGACGAGGTCCGCAGCCGGTGTGAGGACGACGTTGGAGAAGTTGCGGCAGCTAAGCGCTTCATTGCTGGCGTCGTCAAGAGCTAGCGGAGGTGCTAGGGTTTGCGAGAGGTGGTGAGGTGGAAGAAGGATTTTTGCCCGTGATGTGATGGGTATTTATAAGGAAAGGGACGGCACAGCGTAATTACGCAGGTGCCCCTGGCGATTCACATCTGAAGGGCACGTGGCAAGCATGCAACACCTTGGAAGTTGTTCCATGTTCCCACGCACGCCTGGATTGTCGGGGTGGTCGTTCCGAATTCTCTGGCTTTCAGGCACTAAGGATATAACATTAAAAGTAGATGTAAATGTTTGTCAGATTGACTTCAGCTGACAAGGTCTCAGTGAAGACAATCGAAAGTTTTCAATAGAATGCATATGATTTGGACAGATAGAGTTGAGGTAGAAGCATAGATAGGTTAGGGTCCAATCACATTCACTTAGATCAAAAGATTCAGCATGAAGCCATAGCTATAAGTGAATGCTGTAGAGGACAGAACACAAGTACGTGTATAACTAGTATACGACCAAATCAACAAGATGAAGACAAATATGAACTTAAGTCAAGGATGAAGATAAATCCAATACAAAGACTTTGCAAACATAACGCCAAGGGAAACACTTCAAACAAAAGTTTGGTGGTGGCGTTAGCCACCGTATAGGAAGTATTAGACCCAGACACGGCGCACAATTATTGTGGCGCTCCGAAGTCAAATTCCGCATTAATGTATTCACACTTAGAGTGTATGTCTTCATTGATTGAAGATATACATTACTTCATGTGTTGCACATCTAAGTCATCAAAATGCATAAGTGTTAGGATGTGTGCCTGATCACAGGACATTTGCGGATTCCAAGATATTTAGCTCACACCGCAACTTGCAAAACCTTTTCTCATCCAAGGGCTTTGTGAAGATATCAGCCAATTGCTCTTCAGTGTTGACGTGAATGATATCAATATCTTCCTTCATATAACATGATCTCTGAGAAAGTGATGACGAATTTCAATGTGCTTTGTCTTCGAGTGCTGAACTGGGTTGTTGGCGATCTTGATGGCACTCTCATTGTCACAGTAGAGTGGCACATTCCTTAGGTGAATACCATAGGCCTTGGGAGTTTGCTTCATCCAGAGAAGCTGAGCACAGCAAGATCCAGCAGCAATGTATTCGGATTCATCAGTGAAGAGAGATACACAGTTCTGCTTCTTTGAAGTCCAACAGACAAGAGATCGTCCCAGAAAGTGACATGTGCCAGATGTGGACTTGCGATCAACCTTGTCACCAGCATAATCAACATCTGAGAATCCAACTAGATCAAACTCTGAGCCCTTTGGATACCATAATCCTAGTGTTGGGGTGTAAGCCAAATATCGAGAAATTCGCTTCACAGCTAAGTGATGCGATTCCTTTGGTGCCGCTTGGAATCAGGCACACATGCAAACACTAAGCATTATATCTAGCCTAGATGCACATAAATAAAGCAAAGAACCAATCATGGAGCGGTATACCTTTCGATTGAACTCTTTACCATTGGCGTCGGGACCCAGATGACTTTTGGTTGGCATTGGCGTCACGTATCCTTTGTAGTATTGCATTCCAAACTTCTTCAGGCAATCTTTGAGGTACTTTTCTTAAGATATGAAGATGACGTTGCGTTGCTGACGAATTTGGAGACCAAGAAAGAACTTTAGCTCGCCCATCATGGACATCTGATATTGCTCTTGCATCATGTGACCAAACTCATCACTATATTTCTTGTTGGTGCAGCGGAAGATAATGTCATCCACATAGATTTAGCACACAAACAGTTCACCATCGTATGTCTTCATGAAGAATGTAGGATCTAGTGAACCAGGTTTGAAGCCTTTGCTCTTCAGGAAGTCTTTGAGCGTGTCATACCAAGCACGAGGGGCTTGTTTGAGGCCATACAGTACCTTGTTAGCTTGTATACCATATCAGGATGTTTTGGATCTTCAAAGCCAGGAGGTTGTGCGACATATACTTCTTCTTCTATCTTTCCATTGAGAAAAGCACTCTTCACATCCATTTGATACAGAAGGATGTTGTGATGATTTGCATAGGCTAGCAGTATGCGAATGGCTTCAAGCCTTGCCACCGGAGCAAATGTTTCATCGAAGTCAATTCCTTCCACTTGAGTGTAGCCTTGTGCAACGAGTTGAGCCTTGTTTCTGATGACTTGTCCATGCTCATCTTGCTTGTTGCGATATATCCATTTGGTGCAATGATATTGTGCTTCCGAGGATCAGGGCGGTTGACCAATTCCCACACATTATTCAGCTCGAACTGTTGAATCTCTTCTTGCATAGCATGAATCCATTCAGGTTCCATGAAGGCTTCATCGACTTTCTTGGGTTCTGAGATTGAGACGAATGCAAAATGCCCACAGAAATTGGTTAGCTGTGTTGCTCTTTGAGTAGCTCTTGAACGAGTGAGTGGACCAGGTGCATTGATGCTATCAATTATCTTCTCAATCTGTACTTCATTTGCAACTCGAGGATGAGCAGGACGAAGATTTTGCTCATGCTGATCAATGTCATTATATGGGGGATTGTCTTCGGGCTGAGCATTGTCTTCAGGTTAATTAGGTGCAGAAACGATCAGTTCTTCTTCAGTCTGATTCTCAGACGGTATGATCTCTCCAATTCCCATTTGCTTGATTGACTCACTAGGGGGTATTCATCTGGCACATTTGGCAGGTGCTCACTTTGCGAGCCATTAGTCTCATCGAACCGCACATCCACAGTTTCAACCACTTTATAGTGAAAGAGGTTGAAGGCTCTGTAGGAGTGTGAATCCTTTTCGTAACCAAGCATAAAACATTCATGTGCTTTCGGTGCAAATTTTGAAGTGTGATGTGGATCCCCGATCCAGCACCTAGCACCAAATACTCTGAGGTAACTTACATTTGGCTTCTTACCAGTTGGGAGCTCATAGGATGTTTTCTTCAGAAGCTTGTGAAGATAAACACGGTTCATGACGTGGCATGCAGTGTCAATGGCTTCAGGCCAGAACTTCCATGGAGTCTTGTACTCATCAAGCATCGTTCGGGCCATCTCAATAAGAGTTCTGTTCTTGCGCTCCGTGATGCCATTCTGCTGAGGTGTGTAAGGAGCAGAGAACTTATGAGTAATACCCAAAGTATCCAGATAAAGGTCGAGGCCGCTGTTCTTGAACTCGGTGCCATTGTCGCTTATGATGTGCTTGATCTTGACGCCATAGTTTGTCATGGCACGATTGGCAAAGCATCTGAAGACATCCTGCACTTCAGTCTTGTAGAGGATTATATGCACCCATGTATATATAGTATAATCATCAACAATGACAAAGCCATAGAGGCAAGCAGTAGCATTGAGAGTAGAGTAGTGAGTAGGGCCAAATAAGTCCATGTGTAGTAGATCGAAGGGTTGAGATGTAGTCATGAATATCTTCGAGGGATGCTTGGCCCTGGTCATCTTTCGAGCTTCGCAGCCGCCACACAGATGATCCTTCTTGAACTCGATGCCTTCGATGCCCACGACATGCTTCTTCTTCGCGAGAGTGTGCAAGTTCCTCATGCCAGCATGTCCTAGCCTTTGATGCCAAACCCAGCACTCTGAAGCTTTTGCTAGAAGACGTACGGCCATCTGTGGTCCTGCTGAGAAATCTACCATATACAGATCATCTTTCCGATACCCTTCAAAGACTAGAGACTTGTCAGATTCCATTAGCACAAGGCATCAATATTTTCCAAATAGCACAATCATGTTTAAGTCACAAAGCATTGAGACAGACATTAAGTTGAATCCAAGGGATTCAACAAGCATCACTTTATCCATGTGCTACCAGTGTCCGCAAATGTGATGTGACTCTTGTCTGATGGACGTAGGGTTGAATCCATCAGAAGACTTCGATCGCCAGTCATGTGGTCAGTGCATCCACTGTCCATAATCCATTCTGAAGTCCGAGGTCTCATAGCCTACAGTGCAGTTTGGGGGATAGGCTACACCAAGCGAGTTGTGAAGCATAAACATTTGATGAACAAGTCAAACATGGAAATTCAGATCTTGGTTAGGGTAGATAGGATGAGTGTCAAGGAATCACGGAATGAAATACAAAGTAAGACCATTTGGGCATTTTATCTTGCGCCCCACAAGATATTTAAGGTCCCCAGCATTAGCATTGGATGCCTTAGATTTCCGGCTGGAGACCTTTCCCTGCAAAAGAGAGTTAAGTTTTCTTAACCACCCACATTTTCAGGGGTGGCTTAGAAGCAATGAGTCGAAGTGCAGCATCTGAGAACTTCGGCTTTGAAACCCTAGTAAATAGCCTTGTAGGAGGTGAATAATACTCATAGAAATAAGCAGAAAAGTTCTTAGTTCTATGAACATAGCGGTTTGAGGAAACACGCTCATATTCATGGGTCTGAGTATGATTTCCCTACAAAACATTGACGTTAGGGTGACTCAGATGAGTCCTCGGTCTGTATGAAGCTTTAGGACCATATGAAGCCTTTGGTATGGAGTTTGTCTTCTTCACAGGTGGTGTCAAGATGACATTCACCGGAAGATTCTCAAGAAAACTTTTGGGTACCCATATCTTCTTCATAGGTGGACCATTCCTGCAGTTAGTTCCAATATACCTGGAAAACACTTCGACATTCTGATTCTTAAACAATTTATAGTTTGCATCAAAGGATTCATCAATGATAATAGGGTTAGCACAAGTGAAACCAGATAGGGTGGATGGATCTACTGAAGGTTCCTTTGCGGCAACCCATGTGCTTTTGGGGTACTGGTCAGGCTTCCATTATGACCTATCAACATTCATTTTCCTCTCGAACCCAACTCCCTCTTTCCTAGGGTTTTTGTTCAGAATCTGCTTTTTGAGGACATCACATAATGTCTGATGCCCTTTGAGACATTTGTACATCCCTGTCTCAAGTAGTGTCTTCAACTTGGCATTCTCATCAGCAATAGTAGTGGTATCCTCAGCAGAGGGGTTAGTTACCACATCAGCAGTTGAAGATATTGCAACAGTAGTAGCAGTAGAACATTCAGCAACAGAGGCAGCGTTATCACGCTCAATGCATTTTAGACATGGTGGTTCAAATTCTTCCTGAGCGGAACTGATCTGTTGAGCGCGAAGTGACTCATTCCCCTTTTGAAGATCTTCATGAGCCGATCTCAATTTCTCAAGTTCCTACTTCCTTTGAAGATAATCGTAGGAAAGTTTTTCATGAGAAGTTGAGAGCGATTCATGTCGACCTTCAAGTTCCTGGTACTTAACATGAAGATTTTTGATGTACTCAATTAAGGACTGAGATTTGGTCATTTCCGCGTCCAACAGGTCATCGCTTTTGTCTAACAGTTTTTGAGTATGTTCCATAGCTTTCTGTTGTTCAGTTGCAATTTTAGCAAGTGTTTTGTAACTAGGTTTGGATTCACCATCAGAGTCATCTTCACTTGATGTCTGAAAGTAAGCATCACGTGAGTTTACCTTGGCACCACGTGCCATGAAGTAGTAGGTGGGAGCCGAGCTGTCCTTGTCATTATCATCAGTGTTGGTGACGGAGCCATTGTCTTTAGTGTTGAAGATGGACTTGGCGACGTAGGCTGTAGCTACAGCCAGACTCGCAACACCAGAGTCGGACTCCTCCTCAGACTCCACCTCTGCCTCCTCAGAAGCAGACTCGTCCTCTAAATCCATCTCCTTGCCAACAAATGCATGAGCCTTGCCAGATGAGCTCTTCTTGTCTGATGAAGACTTGGACGAAGACTTGGAAGAAGACTTTGAGGATTTCTTCTTCTTCTTGTCATCAGAATCATATTCTTTGCTCTTCTTCTTCTTCTTCTCATTGTCACACTGTGGACACTCAGAGATGTAGTGACTAGGTTTCTTGCACTTGTGGCAGGTTCTCTTCTTGTGGTCATGAGTGGACGCTTCATCATTCCTTGAGCTGGATCGTGAAGACTTTCTGAAGCTTTTCTTCTTGGTGAATTTCTAGAACTTCTTCACAAGCATAGAAACCTCCTTTCCAATGTCTTCAGGATCACCAGAACTGCAGTAAGATTCTTCTTCAGATGAGGAAGCAACATCCTTTGCCTTCAAAGCGCGAGTTCGGCCATAGTTGGGGCCATAGATATCTCGTTTCTGAGATAGTTGGTACTCGTGTGTGTTGAGCCTCTCAAGTATGTCAGACGGATCGAGAGTCTTGAAGTCAGGGCATTCTTGTATCATCAGGGCTAAGGTGTCAAATGAGCTGTCAAGAGATCTCAGTAGTGTCTTCACTATTTCATGCTTCATAATCTTAGTGGTGCCGAGTGCTTGGAGCTCATTTGTGATATCAGTGAGGCGATCAAATGTGAGCTGGAAGTTCTCATTGTCGTGTCTCTTGAAACGGTTGAAGAGGTTGCGGAGAGTACTGATCCGTTGATCTCACTGAGTTGAGACGCCTTCATTGACCTTGGAGAGCCAGTCCCAGACTAGCTTCGATGTTTCTAGAGAACTCACACGGCCATACTGTCCTTTGGTCAGATGACCACAGATGATGTTCTTGGTGGTAGAGTCCAGTTGAACAAACTTCTTGACATCAGCAGGGGTGACACCTTCACCAGTCTTGGGAACGCCGTTCTTGACGACATACCATAGATCGACATAATTGGGTTCAAGATGCATGTGCATTCTATTCTTCCAGTAGGGATATTTAGTGCCATCGAAGATGGGCACGCAGCGGAGACTTTGATTATCCTTGCAGTCGACATAGCTAAAACTCCAGGTGGTTAAACCGAATTACACAGAACAAGGGAGTACCTTGCTCTGATACCAATTGAAAGCGCTCGTTATCGACTAGAGGGGGGTGAATAGGCGATTTTTATGGAAGTATTCAAAACATGGGAGTTTCGAAGACAAACAATAGAAATGACACTATTCGTATGCAGCGGAAGGTAGACTACACTAGACAAGCCATAGTCAAGTATTCAATGAAGTGAAAGCATGAAGACTATCAGCAGCTAGGTAGTATGGATCAAGATGGAAGATAGTATGAAGCCACTCAGAGTAGGTAGTCACACAGTGAAGTCAAACAGATAATGCAAGCAGGCAATGACTTCACGAAGACAAACTGTAAGTAAAGAGAAGTGAGAGATAGAACCAGTAGCTTCAGGAGGACAGAGATTTGTTCGACCAGTTCCAGTTGCTGTGACAACTGTACGACTGGTTAGGGAGGCTGAGATTCAACTCAGAAGACCGCGTCTTCACCTTATTCCCCTTGATCTAAGGACACCTAGTCCCTACCCAATCACTCTGGTAAGTCTTCAAGGTAGACTTCCAAACGTTCACAGACTTCGTTCACTGGCAATACACAATGACTCTTGGATGCTCAGAACGCGACGCCTAACCGGCTGGAGGATTCACAGTCCTCAAGTGTAACGAGTCTTCAGATCACGCGGACAGAAAGACTTCAGTGATGCCAAATGCTCTTTGGGCTCTGGGTTGTTTGGGCTTTGTCCTCACAAGGATTCTCTCTCAAATGCTTCAGAGGTGGGTTGCTCTCAAACGACAAAAGCCGTGTACTAACTCTTAGCAGCCACCAATTTATTGTGTAGGGGATGGGCTATTTATAGCCACGGGGCAACCCGACCTGATTTGTCCGAAATGACCCTGGGTCACTAAGAAACTGACACGTGTCTCAACGGTCAAATTTCAAACACACGCGGCAGCTTGACTTGGGCTACAAGTAAAGCTGACTCATCCGACTCTGGATAAGATTTGCTCTAATTGTCTTTGTTCGAAGACATAGGATTTGGTTGAGCATCACTTCAGTCACTCTGACTTTGTTCACTTGGACCCCACTTAACAGTACGGTGGTTCCTATGACTCAACAAAGAAGAAATGGTCACAACGAAACAACTAAGTCTTCGCGCTCCATAGTGTTCACGCGATATCTTCTCATGTCATAGTCTTCAACGTGAATAGCTTCACAGATCACCATTGTCTTCAATGTCTTCACACATTTTTAGGGGTCATCTCCAGTAGGTAAACCGAATCAATGAGGGACTACTACCTATGTTATCCTGCAATTCTCAAAAACACATTAGTCCCTCAACCAGGTTTGTCGTCAATACTCCAAAACCAACTAGGGGTGGCACTAGATGCACTTACACTTCTGATGGCCACTCACAAGCTCGCACTTCGGCATCCCTTGGTGGTTCATTGTCTTCTTCACGCATAGCACGCCTAGGTCCTCTCTTTGTTGAGGAACCACCTTGGTACATTCTCCTAGACATATTTCTTTCTCTAAAAAAATTCTGAAATTTTTAGTAACTTAAAAATAGAAGTGAATAAAAATACACAAGATTGGTAGCAACTACTCCCACAAGTGCCTAGAGCCTATATCATGCATTAGAATTACTTGGGACCTCATAAATCTGACATGCCAGCTCAAAATCAGGGTCACCTATGCAGCAAAAATTTTCAAAGAATAAAGCACTAGAACAAAAACTAATTGGATCAATGGAGGAGTCACATATCAAGCAACAATCTCCCAAAGCAATTTTGTGAATGGAGCTTTGAGCAAGGAGATCGAAAATCACAGCAAAATGAGCTAGAACTCGTGCTTGAGCTAGATGGGGATTTTTTTGGGAGGAAGATGGAGTGTGTGGGTGCACGAATAAGTGGAGGGGGGCCACCATGGGCCCACGAGATAGGGTGCGCGCCCAGGGGGTGTGGGCGCGCCCTCCACCCTCGTGGCCTGGTGCTTGCCCCCCTGCACTGTTTTCAGTGCCTAAAATCTTCAAATATTCCATAAAAAAACATACTAAATTTGCAGGGCATTTGGAGCACTTTTATTTTCAGGATATTTTTGCTTTATTTATTCTAAGTAACAAAAAGTAAAAAGAGGGTACAGAAGGTTGTGCCTTCTAGTTTAATCCATCTTATGATCATCAAAATGAATCCATTAACAAGGTTGATCAAGTCTTGTTAACAAACTCATTCCGAATAACACGGAACCGGAGAAATTTCGAATAACACTAGGTTACCTCAATGGGAATATGAACATCCCCAACAATAAGAATATCATATTTTTTCTTGACAGTAGGAAGAGGAAATTCAAAACCTCCAATAATGATAGTTGGAATTTTTCCAATAGAATTGATGCTATGAACATGAGGTTTTTTCCTTGGAAAGTGTATCGTATGCTCATTACCATTAACATGAAAAGTGACATTGCCATTGTTGCAATCAATAACAGCCCTTGTAGTATTCAAAAATGGTCTACCAAGGATAATCGACATACTATCATCCTCGGGAATATCAACAGTAACAAAGTCCGTTAAGATAGTGACATTTGCAACCATAACAGGCACATCCTCACAAATACCGACAGGTATAGCAGTTGATTTATCAGCCATTTGCAAAGATATTTCAGTAGGTGTCAACTTATTCAATTCAAGTCTACGATATAAAGAGAGAGGCATAACACTAACACCGGCCCCAAGATCACAAAGCAGTTTTAACATAATTTCTTTTAATGGAGCATGGTATAGTTGGTACTCCTGGATCTCCAAGTTTCTTTGGTATTCCACCCTTAAACGTATAATTAGCAAGCATGGTGGAAATTTCAGCTTCCGGTATCTTTCTTTTATTTGTGATGATATCCTTCATATACTTAGCATAAGGATTTAATTTAAGCATATCAGTTAAGCGCATACGTAAGAACATAGGTCTAATCATTTCAGCAAAGCGCTCAAAATCATCATCATCCTTTGTCTTGGATGGTTTAGGAGGAAAAGGCATGGGTTTCTGAACACATGGTTCTCTTTCTCTACCGTGCTTCCTGGCAACAAAATCTCTCTTATCATAACGTTGATTCTTTGATTGTGGGTTATCAAGATCAACAACAGGTTCATTCTCTACATCATTATTTTTGCTAGGTTGAGCATCAACATGAACATTATCATTAACATTATCACTAGGTTCATGTTCATCACCTGATTGTGTTTCAACATTATAATTAACATTCTCAGGTGTGTCTACAACAGGTTCACTAGAAGCATGAAAAGTCCTATCATTTTTCTTTTTCTTCTTTTTAGAAGAACTAGATGCCTCTAAATTATTTCTCTGAGAATCCTGCTCCATTCTCTTAGGGCGGCCTTCAGGATACAAAGGTTCCTAATTCATTCTACCAGTTCTAGTAGCCACTCTAACAGCAAAGTCATGTTTATTATTTAATTCATCGAGCAAATCACTTTGAGCTTTAAGTACTTGCTCAGCTTGAGTGGTAACCATAGAAGCATATCTGCTAATGAGTTTAAGTTCACCTTTAACTCTAGCCATATAATCACTCAAGCGTCTTATCTTGAAAGCATTATTCTTCAATTCTCTACCAACATAAGCATTAAAACTTTCTTGTCTAGCCATAAAGTCATCAAATTCATCTAAGCATGGGCTATGAAATTTAGTAGAAGGAATTTCAACTTTATCATAGCTATAGAGAGAATTTACCTTTACTACCTGTGTCGGGTTATCAAGACAATGTGTTCTTCGACAGGCGGTATATTAAGACCATGTGTTTCTTCAATAGGAGGTAAATTCTTAACATGTTAAGCTTTTATACCTTTTTCTTTCATTGATTTCTTTGCCTCTTGCATATCTTCAGGACTGAGAAATAGAACACCCCTCTTCTTCGGAGTTGGTTTAGGTATAGGCTCAGGAGTTGGCTCAATTGGTTCAGGAATTGCCTCAAGAATTGGCTCAGGAAGAGTCCAATTATTTTCATTAGTCAACATATTATTCAATAGTAATTCAGCTTGGTCGACTGCTCTTTCCCTGAAAACACAACCAGCACAACTATCCAAGTAGTCCTTGGAAGCATCGGTTAGTCCATTGTAAAAGATATCAAGTATTTCATTTTTCTTAAGAGGATGATCAGGCAAAGCATTAAGTAATCAGAGAAGCCTCCCCCAAGCTTGTGGCAGACTCTCTCTTCGATTTACACAAAATTATATATTTCCCACAAGGCAGCTTGTTTCTTATGAGCAAGGAAATACTATTTAGCACAGAAGTAATAAATCATATCCTGGAGAATACGCACACAACCAGGATCAAGAGAATTAAACCAAGTTTTAGCATCGCCCTTTAATGAGAACGGAAATATCTTAAGGATATAATAATAGCGAGACTTCTCATCATTAGTAAACAGGGTGGCTATATCATTTAACTTGGTAAGATGTGCCACAACAGTTTTAGATTCATAGCCATAAAAAGGATCAGATTCAACCAAATTAATTATTTCAGGATCAATAGAGAATTCATAATCCTTATCCGTAACACAGATAGGTGAAGTAGCAAAAGCAGGGTCAGGTTTCATTCTAGCATTAAGGGATTGCTGCTTCCATTTAGCTAATAGCTTCTTAAGATCATATCTATCTTCGCAAGCAAAAATAGCTCTAGCAGCTTCCTCATCCATAACATAACCCTCAGGAACAACAGGCAATTCATAATCAGGGGGAGAACTTTCATCATCGTATCATCAATAATATCATCATTAATAATTTCATTCTCTCTAACCCTAGCAAGTTGTTCATTAATAAATTCAACTAATGTCAAGTAGTATCACGCACAGAAGTAGTTTCATCATAAGTATCATGCATAGCAGAAGTGGCATCCTCAATAACATGTGACATATCAGAATTCATAGCAGTAGCAGGTTTAGGTGTCGCAAGCTTACTCAAAACAGAAGGAGAATCTAGTGCAGAGCTAGATGGCAGTTCCTTACCTCCCCTCGTAGTTGAGGGAAAAATCTTGGTTCTTTCGTCTTTTACATTCCTCATAGTGATCAACAGATATAAATCCCAAGTGACTTAAAGAATAGAACTATGCTCCCCGGCAATGGTGCCAGAAATTAGTCTTGATAACCCACAAGTGTAGGGGATCGCAACAGCTTTCGAGGGTAGAGTATTCAACCCAAATTTATTGATTCGACACAAGGGGAGCCAAAGAATATACTTAAGTATTAGGAGTTGAGTTGTCAATTCAACCACACCTGGCTAACTTACTATCTGCAGCAAAGTATTTAGTAGCAAAGTAGTTTGATAATAAAGGTAATAGTGGCAAAAGTAACGATAGTAGTTTTGTAGTGATTGTAATAGTAGCAACGGAAAAGTAAATAAGCGAAGCACAATATGTGAAAAGCTCGTAGGCATTGGATCAGTGATGGATAATTATGCCGGATGCGATTCCTCATGCAATAGTTATAACATAGGGTAATATAGAACTAGCTCCAATTCATCAATGTAATGTAGGCATGTATTCCGTAAATAGTCATATGTGCTTATGGAAAAGAACTTGCATGACATCTTTTGTCCTACCCTCCCGTGTTCAGCCACGGGGTCCTTACGTAAACCAAGGGATATTAAGGCCTCCTTTTAATAGAGAACCGGAACAAAGCATTAGCACATAGTGAATATATGAACTCCTCAAACTACTGTCATCACCGAGAAGTATCCTGATTATTGTCACTTCGGGGTTGTCGGATCATAACACATAATAGGTGACTATAGACTTGCAAGGTAGGATCAAGAACACACATATATTCATGAAAACATAATAGGTTCAGATCTAAAATCATGGAACTCGGGCCCTAGTGAGAAGCATTAAGCATAGCAAAGTCATAGCAACATCCATCTCAGAACATAGTGGATACTAGGGATCAAACCCTAACAAAACTAACTTGATTAGATGGTAAATCTCATCCAACCCATCACCGTCCAGCAAGCCTACAATGGATTTACTCACGCACGGCGGTGAGCATCATGAAATTGGTGATGGAGGATGGTTGATGATGACGATGGCGACGAATCCCCCTCTCCGGAGCCCCGAACGGACTCCAGATCAGCCCTCTCGAGAGAGATTAGGGCTTGGCGGAGGCTCCGTATTGTAAAACGCGATGAAACTTTCTCTCTGATTTTTTCCTCCGCGAAATGGAATATATGAAGTTGGAGTTGAGGTCGGTGGAGCATCAGGGGGCCCCCCTGGCCTTGATTCTTTCGTCAGTATTTTTTATATTTTCCAAAAGTTATCTCTGTGGATTTTCAAGTCATTCCAAGAACTTTTGTTTTCTGCACAATAAACAACACCATGGCAGTTCTGCTAAAAACGGCGTTAGTCCGGGTTAGTTTCATTCAAATCATGCAAGTTAGAGTCCAAAACAAGGGCAAAAGTGTTTGGAAAAGTATATACGTTGGAGATTTATCACACACACCAGCCAACGAATAGCGCATACGCCGGCAAGTCATGCGTCGAGTACATGTACTAGGCACGCATTATGAAGTTCTCTTTGCTAAAGGCGTCGTATGTCTTGAACCCATTATCCCAAGCTTCTTCCAATTCGTCCTTAAGTGGCTGCATGTACACATTCATATTCTTCCCCGGATAGTTGGGCCCTGAGTTATCAACGTTGGGAAAATGTTATTTCTTTGCATAATCTGCTCGGGGGGGGGGGGGGGGGGAGATTGAGTGGAATGACAAACACAGGCCAACAGCTGTATGGGGCTTCCATCTGACCAAACACAGTGAACCCATCTGTGCTGACGACGACTCGAGAATGCCTTGGATCTGCCGTTTTTTCCTTATGTAATGCATCGAAGCGCTTCCACGCTTCACCATCCGATGTGTGCACCATCATCACATTCCCATCTGCATCTAGTTTGGTTCTTTTGCCCATTTTGTGCCATGTCATCTATCTGGCCGTCTCTTCAACCATGAAAAGACATTGAAGTCTTGGTACGATTGGCATATACCGAAGAACATTAACGGGTATTTTGGTCTGTGTCTTCTCACCCATACCGTTGTCTACCACAACATACCTGGAAGAATTGCAAATGGGACAATAGTTCAAGTCCTCATACTGAAGCCTAAATAAGACACATCCTTTCTCACAGGCATGTACCTTCTCATAGGGCATCTTAAGAGCACGGAGGATTTTGTCTGACTGGTACATGTTTCGAGGTAGCACATGGCCTTTGGGTAGAAATCGTCCGAAAACTGTCATCATCGCGTCGTAGCATTCTCTGTCCAAGTTGAATTGAGCCTTCAAAGCCATTATTTGTGAGATGGCATCCAGCTGACAAAGCTCAATGTGCTCGTGGAGAGGACGTTTTGAGGACTCCAACATTTCATTGAAGGCCTTTGCAGATTCCTCCATCTCCTTGTTCGAGTCCTTAGCATCGTCAAAGCCTTGCAGCATGTCTGCGGTCCCGGTACCATGCTCGTCGATGCGACGACGAACCACCTCGGCTCTGGCATGTTGGGCAGACTCACCATGTAATGTCCAGACCGTGTAACCAGGCGTAAAACCAAACTTCTGCAGGTGTTTACTCATTTCAAGCTCCTCCCTCTGATTATAGTTGTCGCACCGGACAGAGGGGCACCAGCTAAGTTTTTGGCCATTTGCAAATGCGGCTCTAACAAACCCCTTAGTTTTTGTTAACCATTCCTCGGTCCAAACATACCGACTAGTGTAACCGGTGTACATCCACGCACGATCACTCATATTGACTTCCTACTAGACACACAAGAAATATATACATAATTAAGCAAACCATATCCATCAGTTAATGGAGTTTTTAGTTTTATTACGTCCATGCAACCTACATGCTAATAGGTAAGGATAGGTCCTAATCCCACCTAAGTATCTGTAGATCGGATTCATTTTCCCATGCTCTGCTCCGGATCCGACGTAAAATTTCGGCAGCACCTCCCCGCTGTTCTCCTGATACACATCTCGGCAATAAGCAGAGAGGATGTGTACCCGGAGAACAACAGGGAGGCACTGACGAAATTCTGCATCGGATCAGGAGCTGAGCATATGGGAAAACGAACCAAATCTACACATACTCGGGCTGTCCATGGATAACGTTGGACAATTCGAAAGAATCACGATTATAAATATGCAAATGCATGCATATTTATAGATGTAACCCTTTCAAACGGGAGACGCACAGTGGTTACGCATACTAATGATTGACACCTATAGCTAGCAAGTTTCATTGGCATGAAGACCGGAACAGAGCAAATGAAGGGGGGAGGAGGAGATGTCATTTGTGCTCACCAACGAACGCAGGGGCGGAGCTCGTCGAACACTAGACCCTCGAAACGATGAAATAACTGCATATTTAAATCGAAAGATGAGTAACATAGAAAGTATTCGACACCGACCGCCACATGTACCTCGCACTGACGATCCTTCCTATTCATGGTACCATCTACACTGAGGAACCCTCTAACCCGCTCGTCCCCGGGTAAACTAAATAGCAACTACCATTGGTGCAAGGTACATGAGGAGGTCGGCATTGAACACTAGATCCACATCCCACAAGTAAAGCTGGCGCCCGGCGTCCCACAACAATAGTTCTGGTGGCCGATGACAGTCGAACACCTTGGCGAATTTGTTTGGCAGCCTCTGCGATGAGGATTAAAGCCAAGTTTTGAAATTTCGAACAACCAAACCGACTTGAGTTAGTTTGGGTGTTTCAAGTTTCAACACTTTCAATCATCATCTCTGAGGCTGCCAGACAAATTTGCAATGGTGTTCGACGGCCATCGGCGCCGAGAACTGTTGCTGCTGGACGTAGGACCCCTGTGTCACTTGTGGGACGTGGATGTAGTCTTCGACCCCGATGGCCACATGTACCTCGCACTGACGATCCTTGCTATTTAGGGACGCTGAGAACAGTTGCTTTGGGACGCCGGACGTCAGCGTCACTTGTGGGACGTGGATGTAGTGTCGGGGTGTGGGTCGGGGTGTGGGTCGGGGTGTCTTTTTCTTCTTCTTCCTCTTCTTCTTCCTCAGGTATGGCGATGCACGGTTGACGGGTCATCACTCGGACCGGGGGTTCTCGGCATGGGCGTCGGGATAGGCGGGACCCACTGGCTCCACCATCTATCCCCTCGGCAAGCCTCTTCCTTTTTCCCTTTTTCCTCTTCTTCGACTTATTTTTCTTTTTTCAATTATTTTCTTCTTCTAATTATCTAAACCTAAATCTGGCAGTAACCTAATCCTACCACTAAAACCTAAACCTAAACACAAAAAATAGTAAAAAAATCACCTTGGGTGGCTGGGCGGGGCGCCGTCGGGACGGCAAGCCTTGGGCGGCTCGTCGGTGGTGGAGGAGGCGGCGGGCGCCAGGGCGGCGGGGGCGGGGCGCCGCCAGGCGGCAAGCCGTGCCGGCAGGGACGGGGTGCCGCCGCGGCCTAGGGGATGGTGCGGGGCGGGGCGGCGAGCCGGGGCGGGCCGGGTGCCACTGCGGGGGTGGTGCGGGACGGGGCAGCGAGGCCAGCCAGGCCGGGGCGATGGAGCGGGGCGCCGGGCCAGGGCGGCGTGGTGGTGGGGCGATGGGACGGGGTGGTGGGGCGGAGCGGCGGTCGAGGGTGGCGGCATGAGTGGTGAATAGGAGATCGAGAGAGAGAGAGAGAGAGGGGAGGGCTCTATAGTAGGTCAGTTCTTTGTCCTCTGCTAGCAGACGGCAAAGAACGTACCTAGTGGGATGGGCCGGGGGAAACGGATGACGTAACGGCCGTTCTCTTTGTCGTCTGCTGGCTGACGGCAATGAAGTTTTGCCACCAGCCAGCGCACGACAAAGAAAACGGCCGTTAGGTCGTCCCCGTACGCCCTCCACCCACGCTCTTTGTCGTCCGCTAGCGGACGGCAAAGCTTCTTTGCCGTCAGCTGGCGGACGACAAAGATTTGCTGATGGTAAAGCCCTCCGTTGCCGTCCGCTGCCTCTTTGCCGTCCGGTTTTTGGTGGCTGATGGCAAAGCCTCTCTTTGTCGTCCGCCAGCTGACGGCAACGAGTTGGCAGACAACAAATTAGCAAATTCCATTAGTGCCAAACCCTAGAAGCGTTGCCGAGGCCACCCAAAACCCTAGAAGCGTCGAGGCCACCCAAATTTACAGAGTTAAAAGAGCATTGTCGTTGAGGCCACCCCAAACCCTAGAAGCATTGTCGAGGCCACTAATTAATATTCCTTGTTGTGATTAGCTAGCTAGGACTATGTTTGCCACTAATATATCCATCTCTCATGTTTGTATATTAATTGCCATGTTGTAATATTTGCAGAAACTAAGGATCAACAAAGAGACTTGGAAAAAGAACAGTTGTTGGGGGATATAATCTTTGATGGAGGTGATATCTTGTCGTTTCTCAATGACACTGATGATATGGAAGGAGATGATGAAGCAGGCTCCGGTGATCGAACAATGGAGGAGGAAAGTAATGATCATGATGGCTCCGGCGACCGATGTCGATGGAAGAAGTAGACCGTGATGACGGCTCCGGTGATCGAACGGAGTCAGGATCAGCTGTTGCAAAGTCCGGCAAGGTATATATATTAATTAAGCCTTTGCTGACTAGCTAATTGATGCATTAATTGTTTTGATATGTACATATATTGAATCTTCCTTCTTCTTTTATAGCCCTCCGGATCAAGCCAAACTTCGGTAACGAGACGAGGCCCGAAGAAAAGGTTGTGCCCAGATGAAAGCTTCATGATCACAAAAATCGCGGATGATGGCCAACTGATTGAACCACGCGGACCAAGGATTCATTTTCTGCTCAGTGCAGAGCTGTTGTTAGGGACAGCATCCTGATCAGCCTCCAGCTGTGGAATAAGCCTAAGAAAGAAGACCCTCAAGTTTCTTATGTCACCGATAGAGAGAAAGATGATCTTTGGACCTCGCTGAAGGAAAATTTCACCCTACCGCCAAAGGAGGTTCCGAATAAGCTAGTTATAGAGCCACTGGTCAAGTCGTATGCTCTTAAGAAGATGGCAAAGCTATTCAGGAGGTGGAAGAAAGTGTTGAAATCAAAGTTTGTCGACAAAGGGAAGACTACAGAATTCATCGGCCGATTTGAGAAGATAAGAGATCACTGGCCCGCATTTGTGGCCTACAAGACATCGGACAAGAGTAAGAAAATGTCAAAGATAAACAAGATAAATGCTGGAAAGAAGTAGTGGCTCCATCACATGGGGTCAGATGGCTACCTCAAAGCCCGGCCGTTGTGGGACAAAGCAGAGAAGGACCTGACTGCTAAAGGGGTCGAACCAGAGACATTGAACTGGCCAGACCATTCAAGTACTTGGTTCTTCATGGTTGGGGGAACTTGGGACCCTGAAACAGGGAAGTGCCGTTGGACGGACGAGCAACTTGCAACTTGCAACACCCATCACGAAGCTTCAGGCAGCAAGCAAGGCAGCATAGGAAGGGACATTCATTCCCGGCAGAGAGAATGAAGAGCTCACTGAGGCCCTCGGGAATCCTGAGCACCCTGGACAAACACGAGGCACGCTAGGCTCTGTTGCGTGGAAGATTGGGTTTCCCGACGCAGGTGGTTACAAAACCCGGGAGAGGAAGAGGAAACAGGAGCTGAGCGATATACAGAAGCTCAATGCAAGAGTACTAAAGCTAGAGGAACAATTTGAGAGCCTGCGAGCTGCCGACCAACCATCTCAGCAGCACGAACTTACCCCAGAAGCTACCCCACCATCTCAGCGGAGAAGCAGTGTGGCTTCCACGAAGCTCGTTCAGCAGCCTGACTTCAGGCTCCTAGCTACCCCGTGGATGCTATCACGGAGGCTCAACATTGCTAGCTTATGACGAAATGGCAAAACATCACCTTGAAGGTAGCTGTCGGCACTGTTCCACCTCCTCAACCCGACGGAACTTTTCACCACCGTCCGATTCCACAGGGCTATGCTGTTGTGATGGCAGATGAAGTAATGGAGGGATTTGAGGAGCTTGAGCTTGACCACCCTACAGGTGAAGGGGAGATTCAGCTGGGTCTTGCTCTGAAGACTCCATGTCTATGGCGGAAGGAGTACATCAACCTTCCAAACTGGACACCTCCGCCTCCTCCTCCTTCAGCGAGTCAGGGCACTCTGCCTCCTCCTCCGGCGAGTGATCAGGGCTCTCCGCCTCCTCCGGCGCGTGACGCCACTCCAACTCCTTCTTCGCCTCCTCCGACAAGCACTCCGCCTCTTCTGGCGCGTGAAGGCACTACGGCTCCTCCTTCAGCTCCTCCAACGCGTCGAAGCACTCCGCCTCCTCCGGTGCGTCAGCGGACTCTGCCGAGTCAGCAACGGCAAAAGAAAGAGGCCACCGCTCCGGTGGCTAGCAGTAGTAAAATCAGAGGAGGGAAGCAGTTCAAATACGGTCCGTCTCTCAAGGCTCCGGAAAAGTTACCTTATCAGAGGACCAACAAGGAAAACGAGGACATCAGTCGTGCCCAACTGAGGGACTTTTTTGCACGGAAACCTCTATCTCCGAAGGAAATGGTAGATCTGGTGAAAGCAAAGCGGACTATCGATGCCCTGAAGTGACCACCACCACCTCCACCGAATTCCAACTATGTGTGCACTATTAAAAAGGCATATAAGGAGGCGGAGAGGTTGGGAAGTACTTGCAGTGATCCAAGGTTAGCAGAACAAAGTGGGAAAAAATTCCCCAGCTCAGCGAACAATCGAAGCAAACATGCCCCCGCTCAAGGTGTCTAGCGATATCGTCGCTAATCATCCGGGGATAGTGCCCGATACCAATCTTCCTGATTACCTGCCCGATGATGTACCCATTGAAATAATGAAGGTGAACGTATTCAGATTCCAGTACGGACAGCTGATAACCCACAAGTATAGGGGATCGCAATAGCTTTCGAGGGTAGAGTATTCAACCCAAATTTATTTATTCGACACAAGGGGAGCCAAAGATTATTCTTGAGTATTAGCAGTTGAGTTGTCAATTCAACCACTCCTGGATAACTTAGTATCTGCAGCAAAGTGTTTAGTAGCAAAAGTGGTATGATAATAATAGTAGTGGTAGCAAACGTAAAGATAAATGTTTTTGGTTTTTGTAGTAGTTATAACAGTAGCAACGAAAAAGTAAATAAGCGAAGAACAATATGTGAAAAGCTCATAGGCAATGGATCAATGATGGATAATTATGCCAGATGCGATTCCTCATGCAATAGTTATAACATAGGGTGATATAGAACTAGCTCCAATTCATCAATGTAATGTAGGCATGTATTCCGTAAATAGTCATATGTGCTTGTGGAAAAGAACTTGCATGACATCTTTTGTCCTACCCTCCCGTGTTCAGCGGGGTCCTTACGGAAACCAAGGGATATTAAGGCCTCCTTTTAGTAGAGAACCGGAACAAAGCATTAGCACATAGTGAATACATGAACTTCTCAAACTACGGTCATCACCGAGAAGTATCCCGATTATTGTCACTTCAGGGTTGTCGGATCATAACATATAATAGGTGACTATAGACTTGCAAGATAGGATCAAGAACAAACATATATTCATGAAAACATAATAGGTTCATATCTGAAATGATGGCACTCGGGCCCTAGTGACAAGCATTAAGCATAGCAAAGTCATAGCAACATCAATCTCAGAACATAGTGGATACTAGGGATCAAACCCTAACAAAACTAACTTGATTACATGGTAAATCTCATCCAACCCATCACCATCCAGCAAGCCTATGATGGAATTACTCACACACGGCAGTGAGCATCATGAAATTGGTGATGGAGGATGGTTGATGATGACGACGATGACGAATCCCCCTCTCCGGAGCCCTGAACGGACTCCAGATCAGCCCCCCCGAGAGAGATTAGGGCTTGGCGGCGGCTCCGTGTCGTGAAACGCAATGAAACTTTCTCTCTGATTTTTTTCTCCCCGAGACGGTATATATGGAGTTGGAGTTGAGGTCGGGAGGTGTCCAGGGGGTCCACGAGATAGGAGGGCGCGCCCTCCTGTCTCATGGACAGCCCGTGGGCCCCCTGGCCTTGATTCTTTCGCCAAAATTCTTATTAATTCTGAAAAGTGCCTCCGTGGATTTCCAGGACATTCTGAGAACCTTTCTTTTCTACACATAAAACAACATCATGGCAGTTCTGCTGAAAACAACATCAGTCCGGGTTAGTTTCATTCAAATCATGCAAGTTAGAGTCCAAAGCAAGGGCAAAAGTGTTTGGAAAAGTAGATACGTTGGAGACGTATCAACTCCCCCAAGCTTAAACCTTTGCTTGTCCTCAAGCAATTCAGTTGATAAACTGAAAGTGATAAAGAAAAACTTTTACAAACTCTGTTGCTCTTGTTGCTGTAACATGAAAAGCCAGCATTCAAGTTTCAGCAAATATTATGAACTAACCATACTAAAAATAACACATAGGTCTCATAATTACTCATATCAATAACATAATCAGCTAGCGAGCCATAATAATAAAACTCGGATGACAACACTTTCTCAAAATAATCATAACATGATATAACAAAATGGTATCTCGCTAGCCCTTTCTGAGACCGCAAAACATAAATGCAGAGCACCTTTAAAGATCAAGGACTGACTAAACATTGTAATTCATGGTAAAAGAGATCCAGTCAAGTCATACCCAATATAAACCAATAATAATGAATGCAAATGACAGTGTGCTCTCCAGCGGGTGCTTTTTAATAAGAAGGATGATGAATCAACATAAAAGTAAATAGATAGGCCCTTCGCAGAGGGAAGCAGGGATTTGTAGAGGTGCCAGAGCTCGATTTTAAAATAGAGATTGAATAACATTTTGAGCGGTATACTTTTGTTGTCAACGCAACTACTATGAGATGGTTGTATCTTCCATACTACATGCATTATAGGCAGTTCCCAAATAGAATGGTAAAGGTTTATACTCCCCCAACCACCAACAAGCATCAATCCATGGCTTGGTCGAAACAACGAGTGCCTCCAACATACAACAGCCCTGGGGGAGTTTTGTTTAATTAATTTGATTTTCTTTGATCTTTTTGGATCATGGGACTGGGCATCCCGGTTACCGGCCCTTTCTCGTGAATGAGGAGCGGACTCCACTCCTCTTGAGAATAACCCACCTAGCATGGAAGATATAGGCAGCCCTAGTTGAAACATGAGCTGCTCGAGCATACAAAATAGAACTTCATTTGAAGGTTTGGAGTTTGGCATATACAAATTTACTTGGAACGGCAGGTAAATACCGCATATAGGAAGGTATAGTGGACTCATATGGAACAACTTTGGCGTTTAAGGAGTTTGGATGCACAAACAATATTCCCGCTTAGTACAGGTGAAGGCTAGCAAAAGACTGGGAAGCGACCAACTAAGAGAGCGACAACAGTCGTAAACATGCATTAAAATTAAGTCACACCGAGTACAAGCATGAGTAGGATATAATCTACCATGAACATAAATATCATGAAGGCTATGTTGATTTGATTCAACTACATGCGTGAACAAGTGCCAAGTCGAGTCACTCAATTCATTTAAAGGAGGATAACATCCCATCATACCACACCATAATCATTTTAATAGCATGTTGGCACGCAAGGTAAACCATTATAACTCAAAGCTAATCAAGCATGGCACAGGCAACTATAATCTCTAAATGTCATTGCAAATATGTTTACTTCACAATAGCTGACTCAGGAATGATGAATCATCATATTTACAAAAATAAAAGAGGTCGAGTTCATACCAGCTTTTCTCATCCCAATAAGTCCATCATATATCGTCATTATTGTCTTTCACTTGCATGACTGAACGATGTGTATAGTAATAAGAGTGCACGTGCATTGGACTAACCTGGAATTTGCAAGCATTTAACTCAAAAGAGAAGACAATTAATATGGTCTTTAAGTTAAATAAACAATCATGCATAATAAGAGCCACTAAGCATTTTCAATATGGTCTTCTCGACCCCCAAAAGAAAGAAAATAAAATAAAACTATTTACACGGGAAATCTCCCAACAAGTAAAAGAAGAACGAGAAATCTTTTTGGGTTTTCATTTTAATTAAAGCATAGAATTTAAACTAACTAATTTTTTGGGTTTTCTTAAGTTTATCAAACACACAAGAAGAAAACTAGAAAAAGAAACTTAAACTAGCATGGATAATACAATGAAAGAGTGTGAGCACCGACGACTAGTGTGTGAACATGAATGTAGAGTCGGTGAGAAACACATACTCCCCTAAGCTTAGGCTTTTGGCCTAAGTTGGTTTAATACTAACTAGCAGGGTCACCCGCGCATTAGCGTGGCTAGATTTGTTTTGTATTTTTATAGTTGCCATTTTGGATTGAGATACATTCCCTACTGCATAACTTTGGTCATTATTGTTGTATAAATATTAGAATAGTGTAAGTTCATAAATAACAGCATTACTATGCTACCCGAAATTTTACTTATTTATGTGTATGTAGATAACTTTCTATAGTTTAGTTACATGTATTGTATTACGAAGTCATAATATTTTTGGTACAGTAGTCTGAACATTGTTTTCAACCTGAATGTTTTTATAAAACCGTAAATGATGATATATAGAACTACAGAAATAATCCATGATTTTTTTGCTTCACTGATCTAAATTGTTTTCATATTCTAATTGCTAATGTAGTGAAACTTGAGTGTACTCATTCTTCTCAATCCATACTAAATTGGACACCAAAGGGTTAAAACCTAATTACTATGCTTCCTAATTATCTTTAAAGGGAATTTAGAACAAATAACATAATCTAAACACTAAGTTTTCTTCCTCAGCAGCTTCATCACCGCTGGGATATTGCATTTACAGTATAATGCCGTACATATGAATTTCACACATGCTCATATTGCACAAATATGTGTCATGGTCTACACATCTAACATAGTGTTTTTATATGCGCGCGTGCAGCAAAAATTGCCAAAAAACTGTAGGTCCATCGACACAACTTGTATATTTTCTGATTCTGTGTTTACATGGTGTTTGTGTCAATTTGTTTGCTCTGGCACAGTAAATAAATTATCACATCTTGGAATGATTTGTTCTTCAATTTCATGTTATTCTTTTCACTACACCATATTCCTTCCTTTGCCTAGTACTCTAGCTGGTATATATGTTATACTTGTCCTCTGTATCATGTGTTAGTCCTTGTCAACATGACACATCTCACTCGCTTCTGGTCACCATGGACTCGATCCACCTTTGATGGAAAATTGTTGAGTGAGTACGATTATCTCTATTGCATTCACGTTGAACTAATTTTATACTACAATAACCCTTTCATATTGATATGCTCATGAAGGACGTCCTTTTGGTGCTAGGGAGATGAACACTAAAATAAGAAGAATAGCAAAAAAATAATAATAAAAAGAAATATACTCGCACAAAGATGCATATGTTTTCTAGGGTTGCGCAAATTCCATCGAGTTTTGGCATCAGAGGAGCTCTGAACAAAAATCAAATCGGCGTTTTTAGAATTGTTCAAAAATTAAAATTTTGGAGCAATGATTTTGTATTTTCTGTCCCGAGCTCCTCCAATGTCAAATCGCATTGAATCTTTGATGTTATTTTTTTTATTTTTTTCCTATTTTGTTTTATCTTAATGTTCAGCCGGGAGCATCTATCCTCGTGATCAACTATAGATTAATGTATCTCATGCACATTTCTTATTTTGCCAATGGAAGAAGCAATACATGTATATCGCTATCTTCATATTATCTTCTTATGTAGTGTGTGCAAAGTAAGAAGTAAAACATTGCTACCTACTTTTTTTTCTTACTTTGAATTTTTTTCATAGAAAATGTATCTAGCTATGGTAATGTGGTAAGATTTCTTATCTCGTTGGACCTGATAGCTACAATCATAATAATAAAATATTGCTATCTCTTTTTTATTTCATGTGATTTTTTATAGAGAAAATTGTTATAGTTTTTCACACAACAATAGTTTCTGATGGACAATATATCTAAAACAATGGTAGTCCATACAAAATTTCATTATGTAAGACAATTTTTACCACTTTTTATTTATTATATTAAAATAATTTCTAGGTTTTATCCGGCCATTAAGAATTGTTCGATGTAGCCATGATCATCATTCTAAAGTTAATGCTAATTGAGAAATCATCAGCATGTCTATTAGTTTGAGCTGGTTAAGACCTAACATCCTCTCGGTCCCTATCATGATAGCTTGTGAATTCATGGTGATACAGCCGGAGGCATGTACCATGACTTACTACAATATATTTGTATCTTCAGCCACTTAATGATAGAAAAAACGTATTTCCCATGCATTTTAGTTGATTTCTATCTTACACATTTTAATATGTTCTTATAAACAGATTATATAATATATTGGCTTTGGCAAAACAGTTATTGACTGACGACATCATCAATGACGTCAATAATTGTGCAAATTGGTATACATCTACAATTGCTCCCAGCTAACTATTTGTGCGTGCATCTAAAAACAACTATTTGTATGTGACTGTTAAACTTTTTGTACATACATTATTTTTCGTAGCGTTTACATATTTAAATCTCAGCCACTAATATCGTAAATCTATCGGTGGGATAATTTACACGGACAAATGTGGTGTGTTTTTTGCCTTTGTTTTTGCCAAATATAATTGAATTTATGTTCCATGTTCACCTTCGTGGGCCAATTAGATAAATACATTACCTAAGCATCGTCTGATGAACTTGCCGGACACGCGCGCACCCGAATATGATGTGAGGGTGCCTGTAGTTCGCCGCATGCTATGTTCATCACGTTGTAGTCAGCATTATGACCTCAGGGTGATTGTAGTTGCCCGCATGCTATGTTCATCATGTTGTATTCACCGTGGATGGGGAAGCTACGTGCAGAATGTTAATTTGGGAACAAATCATCTATCTGTAAATGCATGTGTTCACATGATACTATATAATTAAGTTTTGACATCACCTGCTTCAATTGCTAGGGCCGCCACTGGGCTCAATAGTATGAATATGACTCCAATGCGATGGCCGACGGCTGTATGGTTACCTCATCCTTGTTGCTGCCTCTGCCGCCACGGCTTCCTTGGTGCCTGCATCCATGTCCGCCACGCCGGCTGGCTGCTTGGGAGCTCCATGTCATACTCGTGCCAGTGATGCAGGTCGTCCCTTCTCCGGCGGCAAGCCTAGGTTGCTTTGCTGCTGCTGGTTTCATGCAAAAAGACTTCGACTCTGATCGGGTCATATTCCTAGGAATCAACGGGAGGTGTCTATCCTAATTGGGAGACAACTGGTTTTTGTGGTAGAAGCCAATTGGTTTTGGTTTATGTTGTAGTAGTAATACTACTTTTGAGTTTTGAGTCCAGGAGCTGTGCACGTCCGCCTACATGTAATTTTTTTTAGTTGGCTCCTGCACGTAATGTGATCGATGGATTAGTATAGGTTAAGGAAGTGTTTCCTTCTACAACGTGTCCTAGTTCTGTACATGTGTCTTCTTTTTTTTTAGTATCTACGTGTGCCTTTTTAATTTGGAAAGGTTATGTACGTGCCTATCATAGATTCTTTTGAACATGCCAAAGGCCTATGTACGTGTCAGGATTGTAACGATAGATGTTTTATGTAACTTTTTTCATCTTTAAATCTTGGCCGTTCGCACACCTTGTACGTATCAGTTCAATATACATAACTCATAACTTTTTTCATGTAACGTAATATCTTTAAATCTCAGCCGTAAGTATTATTGATCAACGATGTATATTATTTTGGATTATGTGGAAGAACGTGGTGTCTTGTTTTACTTATGTTTTAATTATATAATAGATGACCGCCTGGCTGATATCCATAATTGAAACTGGGGTAGTACTGAGATGCAGAGGCGACCGCCTCCTGAGCAGTAGCGTGTTGGCGAGCTACCTCCATTCCCCTCTCATATTCAGTTGCTTCTTCCCTGGTGATAACATATCTTCCTTTTGCCTGATAATCAAAAAGGTAGGGAGCGGGAAGAGTAACAGGCACGATGTTGCGTCTGTTATAGGTTAGTCGATAATGGAGGAATTGTTCATTCCTCTCAAGAAAATGATGATCAAACATAGCTTCTTTATCCAAATAAACAGGAGGTACAATCACATCCCCCTCTCGTGGAGCTATATTAAGAAAATTAGCCACACGGGTCGCATAAATTCCTCCAAAGAAATCTCCCTTTTTATTATTATTATGCAACCTACGTGCAACTATTGCCCCCAAGTTATAACCTTTATAACCTGACACGGCACTCTTGAGGACACAAAGATCAAGAGCACACATGTGACAAACTTCGTTCTTACCGTTAATGCTTCTACCAATAAAGAGAGCAAAGTAATGTATAGCAGGAAAATGGATGCTCCCTATGGTAGCTTGTGTTACGTCCCTAGATTCTCCCACAGTAATACTAGCAAGAAAATCTCTAACTTCAGATTTGGGAGGATTATTAATATTACCCCACTGCGGGAGTTTGCAAGCAGTTGTGAAATCTTCTAAGTCCATGATATAAGATGTATCATAAATATAAAACATAACACTAGGAGAATTACGCGAAGAACTATATTCGAACCTCCACACAAAGAAATCAGTCAATTGATAATATTGAGGAAACTTATCTTGTAAGAAGTCCTCCAGCTCGGCATTATGCACATACGCGTCAAATTCATCCTTGAAGCTTGCTTCGACCATAAAATCATCGGATGGCCACTCACAAGCCCGAACATTTGCGTCCCTCGACAAATTAACATCTTGTTCACGTATAGCAATCCTTGGCCCTTTCTTTGCCGAGGAACCACCTTGGTACATTCTTCTAAGCATATTTCTTTTTCTGAAAATTTCTGAAATTTTAGTAACTTCAAAATAAAAGTGAATAAAACCAAACAAGATTGATAGCAACTACTCCTACAAGTGCCTAGAACCTATATCATGCATTGGAGTTGCTTGGGACCTCAAAAATTTAACATGCAAGCTCAAGAACATGGTCACCTATGCAGCAAAATTTTGCAATGAATAAAGCACTAGAACAAAAACTAATTGGACCAATGGAGGAGTCACATACCAAGCAACAATCTCCCAAAGCAGTTTTGCGAATGGAGCTTTGAGCTCAGAGATCGAAAATCGCAGCAAAACGAGCTAGAACTCGGGCATGAGCTGGATGGGGATTTTTTTGGGTAGAAGATGAAGTGTGTGGGTGCTGGCATAAGTGGAGGGGAGCCACCAAGGGCCCACGAGACAGGGGGCGCCCTCCTCTCTCGTGGCTTGGTGCTTGCCCCTCCTGCATTGTTTTCAGTGCCTAAAATCCTCAAATATTGCAGAAAAAATCATACTAAATTTGCAGCGCATTTGGAGCACTTTTATTTTTGGACTATTTTTTAATGCACAGATAATTCAGAAAACAGACAGATAGTAATATTTTTTGCTTTATTTATTCTAAATAACAGAAAGTAAAAAGAGGGTACAGAAGGTTGTGCCTTCTAGTTTCATCCATCTCGTGATCATCAAAATGAACCCACTAACAAGGTTGATCAAGTCTTATTATCAAACTCATTCCGAATAACACGGAACCGGAGAAATTTCGAATAACACTAAGTTACCTCAACGGGGATATGAAAATCCCCAACAATAATAATATCATACTTTTTCTTGACAGTCGGGAGAGGAAATTCAGAACCTCCAAAAATGATAGTTGGAACTTTTTCAATAGAATTGATGCTATGAACTTGAGATTGTTTCCTCAGAAAGGGTACCGTATGCTCATTACCATTCACATGAAAAATGGCATTGCTTTTGTTGCAATCAATAACAGCCCCTGCAGTATTAAGAAAAGGTCTACCAAGAATAATAGACATGCTATCGTCCTCGGGAATATCAAGAATAACAAAGTCCGTTAAGGTAGTGACATTTGCAACCACAACAGGCACATCCTCACAAATACCGACGGGTATAGCAGTTGATTTATCAGCCATTTACAAAGATATTTCAGTAGGTGTCAACTTATTCAATTCAAGTCTACGATATAAAGAGAGAGGAATAACACTAACACTGGCTCCAAGATCGCATAAAGCAGTTCTAACATAATTTGTTTTAATAGAGCATGGTATAGTTGGTACACCCGGATCTCCAAGTTTCTTTGGTATTCCACCTTTAAAAGTGTAATTAGCAAGCATGGTGGAAATTTCAGCTTCTGGTATCTTTCTTTTATCTGTGATGATATCCTTCATATATTTAGCATAAGGATTTACTTTAAGCATATCAGTTAAGCGCATACGTAAGAAAATAGGTCTAATCATTTCAGCAAAGCGCTCAAAATCCTCATCATCCTTTGACTTGGATGGTTTAGGAGGAAAGGGCATGGGTTTCTGAACCCATGGTTCTCTTTGTTTACCGTGATTCCTAGCAACAAAATCTCTCTTATCATAACGTTGATTCTTTGATTGTGGGTTATCAGGATCAATAGCAGGTTCAATTTCTATATCATTGTCTTTGCTAGGTTGAGCATCAACATGAACATTATCATTAACATTATCACCAGGTTCGTGTTCATCACCTGATTGAGTTTCAGCATCAGAAATAGAAATATCATTGGGATTCTCAGGTGTGTCTAGAGTAGGTTCACTAGAAGCATGCAAAGTTCTATCGTTTTTCTTCTTCTTCTTTTTAGAAGAACTAGGTGTCTCTAAATTATTTCTCTGAGAATCTTGCTCGATTCTCTTAGGGTGGCCTTCAGGATACAAAGGTTCCTGAGTCATTCTACCAGTTCTAGTAGCCACTCTAACAGCAAAGTCATTTTTATTATTTAATTCCTCAAGCAAATCATTTTGAGCTTTAAGTACTTGCTCAGCTTGAGTAGCAACCATAGAAGCATATTTGCTAACGCGTTGAAGTTCATCTTTAACTCTAGCCAGATTATCACCTACATGTCCTATCTCGAAGGCATTGTTCTTTAACTCTCTACCAACATAAGTGAGGGAGTCTTGGACTAGGGGGTGTCCGGATGGCCGAACTATCATCATTGGCCGGACTCCAAGACCATGTAGATACAAGATTGAAGACTTCGTCCCGTGTCCGAATGGGACTTTCCTTGGCGTGGAAGGCAAGCTTGGAATACGGATATATAGATCTCCTACCATTGTAACCGACTCTGTGTAACCCTAGCCCTCCCCGGTGTCTATATAAACCGGAGGGCTTTAGTCCATAGGACGAACAACAATCATACCATAGGCTAGCTTCTAGGGTTTAGCCTCCTTGATCTCGTGGTAGATCCACTCTTGTACTACCCATATCATCAATTCCAATCAAGCAGGAGTAGGGTTTTGCCTCCATAGAGAGGGCCCGAACCTGGGTAAAAACATCGTGTCCCTTGTCTCCTGTTACCATCCGCCTAGACGCACAGTTCGGGACCCCCTACCCGAGATCCGCCGGTTTTGACACCGACATTGGTGCTTTCATTGAGAGTTCCTCTGTGCCGTCGCAATCAGGAAGGATGCCTTTTCCCGTCTTTAAAGACGGCGACGTTGCCAAGGGAGCTTTGGCCACCGGTCAAACTATCCGGCTAGGTGGTTTTCTTATGACCGCTTGTTCGGCCACCGCTCCGACGATGACCTCTCGGGTCATCAAAAGCGATCTTCATGTTAACTCGGAATTCGCCGAGCAGCTAGATCCGATGGAGCTATCCTCCGTAAACAAGCTCTTGGATCGCATCGCCGCCCTGGGAGTCGCTACAGACTACGATCATATTGGGCTTAAAACCGATCTGAGAGAAATTAACTCTCCCCAGGCTACCCACCACGTTGCTGTGGTAGAGGAACAATGCGGCGACTCTTCTTCTATGTTAAAGACCAGTTATGTCCGGATTCCCGATCCCTCCATGCCGGATTCCCGTGGAGGGACGGACGTCAATCAAGTACTGAACCTAAAGTCAGGCAGCGGACCAGATTCGTTGGACAACATCCAGCAATCCAAGCTTCCGAATTCGGAAACTTTTCGGCGCTTGAGCCTCAGATTGGGCGGGGTTCCAAACTTAATTCCACCCGCCCACCCAAACACAAGCGATCTATCTCAAATCCGGCAAGAGCCCGCTGAAACAGTACATCATTACTGGGCCAGAATCCTCCTGGTTATGGACAGGATAAAGGACTGCCGTGAGGAAAGCGCAATCTCAATTTTCTGCAACAATTTCACGGACAAGGGAATCTTGAACGCCATAAGTCGTCACGAAATTACACGCTTCGCCGACCTGGCGTCCATAGTACAAAAGTACTGTGCGATGGAGAGTGCCTGGAAAACCGAAACTAAATTTTGGGACAATCCGGCTCCGAACACAACCCTAGTCCGAAATAAAAGGGTGCATCATGCTCAGGCACCTGGGACAAAAACCAAAAAGCAAAAACCCGCTAAAGGGCACGGAACCGTACTGGAGGGATGGCTCAGCGGACCCTGTAAAATCCATAGTACAGAGGGCGCCACTCCAACACATAGCCTTCGAGCCTGTTGGATACTACGGCAGGTGGCCAAAAGTGGAGAAGAGCTTCTAGCCCCGGTGAACCAGCCCAACAGTACCAGTACGGTTTTAACAGTCTTCAAGACTTTCGCATCAAATAATATGCGGAAACGAACAATCCGCAGCCTCGCCGAAGTCTACCAAGTAGCAACAACAAATCCATGGAGCGACACGGCTATCACCTTCAATGCCAGCGACGAACCTAAATTCCGAACAGCCCAAGCACCAGCCACATTGGTCCTCAGTCCAATAGCGGACGACTTTCGTCTTACCAAGGTACGCATGGATGGCGGCAGCGGATTAAACCTCATTTACGAGGAAACCCTTCGAAAAATGGAAATAGACTGGAGCCGCATTGAGCGAAGCAGCACAACCTTTAGAGGAATAATCCCTAGTCTGGAAGCACGCTGCACAGGAAAAATTACACTAGATGTGGTGTTCGGCTCGCCGAACAATTACAGGTCCGAGGAGGTCACGTTCCAAGTGGCCCCGTTCAGCAGCAGATATCACGCTTTATTAGGGCGAGAGGCATTCACAATTTTTCAAGCTATACCCCATTACGGGTACATGAAGCTTAAAATGCCCGGGCCCAATGGAATCATCACTCTTGTCAGTGATCCGGACATAGCGCTCCGTGCTGAAAACAAGACAGCCGCACTAGCCCTAGAGGCACTATCCGAAACCCTAGCGGCAGAGGAACTCACTGCGCTGCGCTCCACGGTGAACAGGGGTGATGTGATACTCGATAAGAGATCCAAGTCCACCTCTTTTAAACCAGCGGACGAAATAGTCAAATTCCAAGTCCATCCAACGGATCCGACAAAGATGGCCTCCATTGGGGCACAATTAAACCCTGATGTAGATGCCGCACTACGAGAATTCCTTTAGGAAAATCGGGACATCTTTGCCTGGCACCCTTCAGATATGCCAGGAATCCCACGCAGGCTGGCAGAGCACAGCCTAAACGTCCTAAACGGATTCAAGCCAGTCAAACAGGCTCTTCGGCGATTTTACGAATCCAAAAGACAGGCAATGGGAGAGGAGCTTGCCAAACTATTAGAAGCCGGATTCATCAGAGACATAAAACATCTGGACTGGCTAGCAAACCTGGTAATGGTACCAAAAAAGGACAAATCCTGGCGCCTATGTGTCGATTTTCAAGACCTTAACAAGGCTTGCCCAAAGGATCCTTTCCCCCTTCCCCGCATCGATCAAATCATTGATGCTACCGCAGGGCACGATTCATTGTGCTTCCTCGACGCATACTCCGGATACCATCAAATCAAGATGGCGGAGATAGACCAAGCCGCAACGGCATTCATTACTCCATATGGACCATTCTGCTTCAACACAATGTCCTTCGGGCTCAAGAACGCCGGCGCAACATATCAGCGCATGATTCAGACATGTCTGGCAACCCAGATCGGCAAAACAGTGGAGGCATACGTAGACGATGTGGTCGTCAAGACCAAACACGTCGAAAATCTAGTAGACGATTTGAGGCTCACATTCGACAACCTCCGAGCATATGACATTAAGCTCAACCTGGAAAATGCGTTTTCGCCGTACCAGCCGGAAAGCTCTTGGGCTTCATTGTATCCGGTAGAGGAATTGAAGCAAACCCAGCCAAGATCCGAGCTCTGTCACAGTTGGATATCCCAAAAGACCTCAAACAAATACAAAAATTGACTGGATGCATGGCGGCTCTAAGCCGCTTCATCTCCCGCTTGGGAGAAAAGGCATTGCCCCTTTATCACCTCCTCCGGCGCACTGAATACTTCGAATGGACGGATGCTGCTACGGCCGGACTCGAAGAAATAAAGGCCATATTGGCAACAAATCCGGTCCTAGCCGCGCCCAACTTGGGCGAACCAATGTTATTATATATCGCGGCAACACTTCAAGTTGTAAGCGCAGTGCTCGTCGTCGAATGAGAAACAGAAGGACACAAATTCCCTCTTCAAAAACCAGTGTACTACGTATCCACTGTCTTAACTCCATGCAAGTCCCGGTATCCACATTATCAAAAGATAGCGTACACGGTGTTCAAGGCATCCCGGAAGCTGCGACACTACTTTCAAGAGTGTTCAATAACAGTGGCCTCCGAAGTACCTCTCGACGACATTATAAACAACCGCGACGCGATGGGCAGGATTGCAAAATGGGCCATTGAGCTCTTACCATTCGACATAACCTACAAACCACGGCGAGCTATAAAGTCGCAAGTTTTGGCTGACTTCATCGCTGAATGGACTGAAGCCGAACTCCCTAAAGAGTACAGCGCATACTCCAATTGGATCATGCACTTCGACGGCTCTAAAATGTTAGCAGGCTTGGGGGCTGGCGTCGTCTTGACGTCCCCAACCGGAGACACAGTCCAATACGTACTTCAAATAATGTACACGGACTCCAACAACGCAGCCGAATACGAGGCCCTTCTACTTGGTCTCCGGATGGCAATCTCCATGGGCATTCAACGCCTAGAGGTCCCCGGGGATTCAAACCTCGCAATATCCCAAGTAAATGGAGACTTTGATGCCAAGGATCCGAAAATGGCAGCCTATCGTAACGTCGTCTTAAAAATGTCAGCTCGGTTCGAAGGACTCGAATTCCACCATGTAGCCCGGGATAATAACCAGGCGGCCGACGTGTTGGCACGCATCGGCGCAAAGCGCGACACCGTCCCTCCAAACATCTTCCTGGAGTGGCTCTTTAAGCCATCCGTAGTATGGGAAGAGGAGTCCGGAAACAACAATCCGGAACCAACCGCACCGCCCAACACCAAACATTCTGACACAATTGGTGGCTCAGCCAATGAAATAACACCTTCAGCCCACGAAATAATGGCAGTCATTGCCCCGTGGACGGAACCATTCCTAGCCTACTTAATTAGGCAGGAACTCCCCGAAGACCAAAATGAGGCCCGCTGCATAGTACGGCGATCTAAAGCCTACAAGGTCCATGAGGGAGAGCTTTATAAGAAAAGCATAACCGGAGTCCTTCAAAGGTGCATCTCCGAAGAGGAAGGGCGAAATCTTCTGGCTGAAATTCATGCCGGACTCGGCGGGCACCACGCCGCACCACGGGCCATTGTAGGCAAGGCCTTCCGTACAGGATTTTATTGGCCGACGGCCCGGGCAGATGCTCAGGACTTAGTCCAACGATGCGTCAGTTGCCAGCTCTTTGCTAATCAGAGCCACATGCCACCCATCGCCCTCAAAACTATACCCATCACCTGGCCGTTCGTGGTCTGGGGGCTTGACATGGTTGGACCCCTTAAAGGGGGAACCCACAAGCAAAAGTACCTGTTGGTCATGGTGGACAGATTCACCAAATGGATAGAGGCCAAGCTAGTTAAAACGGCCAAATCCAGACCTGTGATAGACTTCATATCTGGGGTAGTACATCGTTATGGCGTCCCCACAGCATCATCACTGATAACGGCACGAACTTCACGGCCGACGAGGTTAAACTCTGGTGCAAAAATATGGGCATCAAGCTCGTCTACGCTTCAGTCTATCACCCCCAAACTAACGGTCAAGTCGAACGAGCAAATGGTCTAATCATGAGCGGCATCAAACCCAGATTAGTGCGGTCCCTCACGGAATCTAACACGCACTGGGTAGAGGATCTCGACTCCGTACTCTGGGGGCTGCAGACCACGCTAAACCGTACTACTGGATTCACACCATTTTTTATGGTATACGGCGCAGAGGCAGTTTTGCCCTGCGATATAATTCATGACTCACCTCGCGTGCGCATGTACGAGGAAAGAGAGGCCGAGTTGGATCGGCAAGACAGTTTGGACGCCTTAGAAGAGGTGCGTGATGTGGCGAAAGCTCGTTCCGCATTCTATCAGCAGCAGGCTTGAAGATATCAAAGCAGAGAAGTACGGGCCAAAACTTACAATGTTGGCGAATTAGTTCTACGCCTGCCGGACAAGAAAAAGGACAAACTCAAGCCCAAATGGGAAGGTCCCTTCATCATCGACCAAGTCCTGATCGGCGGAGCATACTGTCTGCGAAACGCATCGGACAACCGACTCGAGCCGAACCCATGGAACGCAGCCCGCCTCCGAAGATTCTACGCCTAGCGCCGGACTCAGAGTTCGTCTCCTTCCTCCGTCCACATTTTATACTTTAGCTGCCTTCTGTTTCTCTCTTTTTTCCTCCCTTTTTTGTAGAGCCTTTGAGGGCTGATCTGCGCATTGTTCGCACAACCTTGACGTGCTAGTCGCACTCATTATACCTGGGGGCTTCTTTAACAGAAGCTTATTTATACGGGCTTCATGCCCAACACATGTGTCAAACTTCCGCATGTACCTTTTATTCACCATTATATGCATCGATATGACTTAAGTTTTGGCCAAGCTGGGTTGCCTGGCTCCTGTGCTTACCCCTACGTTCCCGATTGTTCGGCTAGGAGGTAAAGGGAGCACCTCTGCGATTGTTACTGCCGGGTCAGCCGGATGTGTACCTCAGACTGGGTGAAGCTGAAAGCTAGCGTTCTTAAGGGAATATTCGGTCGGTGACTTGAAAGATGATTTCTTACTTATTTATTTATCTGCCCCCAGATGCTTTTCTGCTCTTTTCGCAGTCCAGACATGCACTTTAGGGCATGCTTCCCAGGGAAAGGAACCCCTAACGGAACTATTCTCCCTGGAAGATGTTTCTTACTAACCATGTAATATAACATAACTAGTTGGGAATGTGTCTGATAAAGTGCTAATGACCCCTAAGCCTGATCTCCATGCATGCCCTGGTTTTTATATAACCGTGAGGGTATTCGGACACACTCCGGACTGTTGGGTCCCAAGGTTGTAGCAAAAAGGTCCGCAAAGACAAACGATCTACAATCCGGCTAGAAGGCATTTTACATGTCATTTTAAATTAGATCGTCATATTCTCTGATTGTACTCCTCCTCAATCCCATCTAATAGGCTGTCTAGTTTACAGTCCCGTTGGGAATATTTTGCGGCCAACTCTACTTGGTCGTACATTAGGATCACAGGGATCTCCTTCCCATCAGGCCCCACAGGTCCGACCTAGGCCATGTGGTTGGGATCAGCCTTCGTGTACCGCGTCTTCACCATGGCCCAGGCCTCCCTGGCGCCTTGACAGCAGGCCGATATCTTCCACAGATGGAAGCGCTGCCGTACTCCCTGAAGCTTCTCAGCAAGCCCTCCAAGACCCTCGGGTAGGGAGACGGATGGCCATAAGGCCTGAACGACGCCGCTCATCGCCTGCCAAACATGTTCGTGCAGTTGCAGCAGCTCGGGAAGAAGGTCACCCGTGGAACCAGGCATTTCCTATGCCGGACGACCCGTGAGCACACCTACAGACACATTTCTGTCAATCGACTTCCTCGCCGAACTCTTCTTTTCAAAAGATTTTGCTCAAGCACTTACTGTAAATGCCGCGACGAAGCCGCCGATTCTCCTTTACGGAGTCAGACAGCTGGACCCGAACATCTTTTAGTTCTTTGCCCGGCTGGGTGTTGGCATCTTGGAGTTTGTTCCTCTCCTACTGCACCCTCATAAGCACCTTCTCGCCGGCCTTCTGCTGGCGCAGCAGATGTTGCTTGTTCGGATCTAGTCCGGCACCCTCTGTAATATTATTGTCAGACTTACGCACACGCCGCACTTCATAAACTACTTATCTTTTCGAAGTATGTATTACCAGAGGGGGTCTCTGTGGCTCCCCCTGCGGCGGCTAGTGTGGCCTCAAGTTGGGCCTTGCACTCTTGAAGCTCCTGGGACAGGTGGGCATTCTTCTCCGTAAGATCCTGCATAAACAAATGATCCTTAAATCAGTTATTCTAACTATTTTAAGTCTCGGGGGCTACTGGCATATATAACTATTAAAATTCCTCACCCGTATGTCTTTCACATACTGCTCCGTGGCCCTGGTTAAACCATCTCGAGCGGCACGGAGGTGCGCATCTCCCGCATTAAAGGCATTCAACGCCTCCGGGGAGAAACAGCGTCACGAAGAACTGTCCGGCAGCGCCTGTGCTTCATGGCGCTCTCCGCCTCAGACCTGGTGGCGGACAGCCTGTCGGCATCCTCCGTTGGAGGAGCATCCGGCTCATGCCTTGCGTTCGCCTCCCCCTTCGGACCAGGCGTTGGAGCCCGGCTGGCGGAGGCTTGATTGGCAACCTCTCCGGGCATAGTCCGGCGAGCGCTCTTTCTCCTGGAAAAATCATGAGCATTAATATACCTCCCAGGAACCTCTCCCTTAAAAACGGTGGTGCGCCATACTGTTGTGGCGACGTTTCGATTCGCGCCGCACTCATCTTCCGCCTGCTGGGCCGCACTGACCCTTGTTGGTCAGCCGCCGCGGGTTCGGCTTCCCGCCTCAAAGGCACCTCCTGCGAGGCACCGTTGGTATACGGTGCTCAGAAATAAGCATGGATGAAGTAATGATGTCGGGACTCCGGTCACAGTCACCTAGGAAGCCGGAGATAAACCGGGGTAGTCGACCGTAATGGCGACTAAAGCATTGTCCACGCTAAGTTGGTGGAACACCCCATCGATCAGCTCCACCTCTATGTCCGGATCCTCTTCAAAGGACGTATCAAGGGATCGTCCCGGATCCTCGGGTTGTGGAGTCGGGCTGTGTATGCCCTCTACGTCCCGGCGCAGCTCCTGCGTCGAAATCACGAAGTGAGACACTTAACTTTGGGGATATGGATCGGATAAATAAACGTCCGCTTACCCAACTTCGAGGGTTATTCATGGAGAATCCATTCAATGGACTCGCGCGGAGGAAGTCCTCTTTCTCCCCCTTGTACAAGCCGGACAGGATCTTCACCAGATCGGCAACCGATCCCGACCCCTGGCGGCCATGGCGGGTGGCGTCATTATCCCCGTTGAAATCCCACATGGGGTGGCCCCTATATTGGAGCGGCTGCACCCCTCGCATGATGCACGTGGCCATGACTCCAATCATGGCCAATCCGGAATGAGCCAGTAACCTTATCCGGCCCATCAGATATTGGACGCTCCTATCACTCTCCCGTTGAGGGCTCCGCGAGCGCCAACTCAGGCGTTTCTTCAAAAGAGCGTTGCTGAACTCCGGGAGGCCGATCCGAACTGGGTCCGGCAGTGGGGCGTCTTCCATATAAAACCATTCCGAAGGCTAGTCTTCGGACGCCTTCTTCGGGCTTCCGGATAGATATCCGGTCCTGGCGATGCTCCATATTTTGGCTCCGCCCACTTGATATATCGACCCCTCGTGAGAACGGGGCACGAGGCAAAACAATCTCTTCCACAGCGCGAAATGGGCCTCGATGCCCAAGAACAGCTCACAAAGGGCTACAAAGCCCGCGATGTGCAAGATGGAGGCAGGTGTAAGGTGGTGAAGCTGGAGTCCATAGAGCTCCAAGAGCCCCCAGAGAAACAGATGTATGGGAAATCCGAGTCCCCTTATTAGATAAGGGACGAAGCATACCCGCTCTACTTTGGAGGGATTGGGGACGCTCTCCGCCTGCTTCCCACCCTTGTAGATGGCCAGTCCGGCTCGAGCTGGAACCATGAAGGCTGGGGGAAGGTATCCCTCGGCTTGGAACGTCACTAGCTCGTTATGCGGGACCTAACATCTCATCCAATCTCCGGGCTGAGGGCTGGGAGCACGAGAGGAGGAGCCGCGTCGACTGTCCATGATGGAATGGATTTTTGTCAGAGGCGCTTCGATGAGTAATCGCGGAAGGGGGATGGTGTGATTTGGATCTAGATCCTTGCTCCTCTTATAGGCAGCTTATTCGCGCAGCTAGGGGGTAAAACGTAAAAATACCCTGGCTTTTCGCGTTCATACGACACATGGAAGAGGGCCATTATTGGACGTGGAAGCCAAGGAGCGCAACATTTATAAGGAAGCCGGACACTATTCGGTGAGCACATGGAATTCGGAAGAGAACCCGCCTTGCAAAGCCGAAGACAATATATGCGCCGGACTTATCGTCATTGAAGCCTGGTTCCGGGGCTACTGAGGGAGTCCTGGACTAGGGGGTGTCCGGATGGCCGAACTATCATCATTGGCTGGACTCCAAGACTATGAAGATACAAGATTGAAGATTTCGTCCCGTGTCCGGATGGGACTTTCCTTGGCGTGGAAGGCAAGCTTGGCAATACGGATATATAGATCTCCTACCATTGTAACCGACTCTGTGTAACCCTAGCCCTCCCCGGTGTCTATATAAACTGGACGGCTTTAGTCCATAGGACGAACAACAATCATACCATAGGCTAGCTTCTAGGGTTTAGCCTCCTTGATCTCGTGGTAGATCCACTCTTGTACTACCCATATCTTCAATATCAATCAAGCAGGAGTAGGGTTTTACCTCCATCGAGAGGGCCCGAACCTGGGTAAAAACATCGTGTCCCTTGTCTCCTGTTACCATCCGCCTAGACGCACAGTTCGGGACCCCCTACCCGAGATCCGCCGGTTTTGACACCGACAATAAGCATTAAAATTTATTGTCTAGCCATAAAGTCATCAAACTCATCTAAGCACGGGCTATGAAATTTAGTAGAGGGTACTTCAACTTTATCATATCTATAGAGAGAATTTACCTTTACTACCTGTGACGGGTTATCAAGACAATGTGGTTCTTCAGGCGGTAAATTAAGACCATGTATTTCTTCAATAGGAGGTAAATTCTTAACATCTTCATCTTTAATACCTTTTTCTTTCATTGATTTCTTTGCCTCTTGCATATCTTCAGGACTGAGAAATAAAACACCTCTCTTCCTCGGAGTGGGTTTAGGAATAGGCTCAGGAGTTGGCTCAATTTCAGGAATTACTTCAGGAACTGGCTTAGGAAGAGTCCAATTATTTTCATTAGTCAACATATTATTCAATAGTATTTCAGCTTCGTCCACTGTTCTTTCCCTGAAAACACAACCAACAACTATCCAAGTAGTCCTTGGAAGCATCGGTTAGTCCATTATAAAAGATATCAAGTATTTCATTTTTCTTAAGAGGGTGATCAGGCAAAGCATTAAGTAACCGGAGAAGCCTCCCCCAAGCTTGTGGGAGACTCTCTTCTTTGATTTGCACAAAATTATATATTTCCCGCAAGGCAGCTTGTTTCTTATGAGCAGGGAAATATTTAGCAGAGAAGTAATAAATCATATCCTGGGGACTACGCACACAACCAGGAGCAAGAGAATTATACCAAGTCTTAGCATCACCCTTTAATGAGAACGGAAATATCTTAAGGATATATAAATACCGAGACTTCTCATCATTAGTAAACAGGGTGGCTATATCATTCAACTTGGTGAGATGTGCCACAACAGTTTCAGATTCAAGGCCATAAAAAGGATCAGATTCAACTAAAGTAATAATATCAGGATCAACAGAGAATTCATAATCCGTATCAGCAACAAATATAGGTGAAGTAGCAAAAGCAGGATCGGGTTTCATTCTAGCATTAAGAGACTGTTTCTTCCATTTAGCTAATAATTTCTTAAGATCATTTCTATCATTGCAAGCAAGAATTTCCATAGCAGTTGTTTCATGCATAACATAACCCTTAGGAACAACAGGTAAAACATAATCATTGGGGGGACCTTCATCATCACTATCATCAATAATAGGTTCTTCAATATTTTCATTCCCCCTAAATCTAGCAAGTTGTTCATCTATAAATTCACCTAATGGCATAGTAGTACCACACACAGAAGTAGTTTCATCATGCATAGCGGAAGTGGCATCATCAATAACATGCGACATATCAGAATTCATAGCAGTAGCAGGTTTAGGTGTCGCAAGCTTACTTATAACAGAAGGGGAATCTAGTGCAGAGCTAGATGGCAGTTGTCGGTGTCAAAACCGGCGGATCTCGGGTAGGGGGTCCCGAACTGTGCGTTTAGGCGGATGGTAACAGGAGACAAGGGACACGATGTTTGTACCCAGGTTCGGGCCCTCTCGATGGAGGTAAAACCCTACTCCTGCTTGATTGATATTGATGATATGGGTAGTACGAGAGTGGATCTACCACGAGATCAAGGAGGCTAAACCCTAGAAGCTAGCCTATGGTATGATTGTTGTAATGGTTGTTCGTCCTATGGACTAAAACCCTCCGGTTTATATAGACACCGGAGAAGGCTAGGGTTACACAGAGTCGGTTACAATGGTAGGAGATCTACATATCCGTATCGCCAAGCTTGCCTTCCAAGCCAAGGAAAGTCCCATCCGGACACAGGACGAAGTCTTCAATCTTGTATCTTCATAGTCTTGGAGTCCGGCCGATGATGATAGTCCGGCTATCCGGACACCCCCTAATCCAGGACTCCCTTAGTAGCCCCTGAACCAGGCTTCAATGACGATGAGTCCGGCGCGCATATTGTTCGGCATTGCAAGGCGGGTTCCTCCTTCGAATAATTCATAGAAGATTGTGAACACCATGATAGTGTCCGGCTCTGCAAAATAAATTCCACATTCCACCGTAGAGAGAATAATATGTACACAAGTTCAATCTGTTGACGTATTTTGTGGCATGACGTCACACCACTACCAAGCCTTTACTTGAATCATTTTTTATTATTCCACCTCAGCGCGTTTAGCGAAGCGGTTTCCTTGGCACGTCTTGTCGAAGCAGAGATCGTGTTGCCCTTATTCCGGGATTCCCATCAATACGGACGTGGGTAACCCAACCGTGCCCGTTGCCACGCCCCCTCTATCGGAGGCCAGTCCCGAACTGTCTCGGGGACGGCTCTCGGTATTCCCCTTCTTTATAACGGGACCAAGGCTCGTTTCTTTTCTTCAATCCTCAATCGAATCCACTCCCTGCCCCGAGTTCCAACACCCAGAGCCCCAGATTCGAGCGCTTCGGACCTTCAACAATGTCCGGCTCCGACCTGCAGGGCCGGTGGATGCCTTCCTCCGTCACGGAAGAAGACGTGCTAAAGCTGCGAGAGGCCAAGTACCTGTCTTACGAGATTTCGCATAGGTTGCCCGCCAAAGGGCAAGTCATCCCCACCCCCGAGACCGGCGAGTATGTCGTGTTTGTTTCCCACCTCCGTCGGGGTTTAGGCTTCCCGATGGATCCTTTTGTGAGAGGGATCATGTTTTACTATGGGTTGGAATTCCATGACTTGGCTCCGGAGTCCATCCTCCATCTCTTCATTCATTGTCGTTTGCGAAGCCTTCCTCTGCGTTACCCCTCACTTCGGCTTGTGGCTTAAGACCTTCGACGTGGAGCCGAAGATGATCGAGGGGCGTCAAGCAGAGTGCGGTGGGGCGGTTGTAAGCAGAAGGGCCGACGCTCCATGGCCCGAGGGCTCTTTTCAGGAGGAGCTCGGCTTGTGGCAGTAGGAGTGGTTCTACATAACCACTCCCAGGGCCAGTAGGCAGAAGCCGCCGCCCATCTTCCGCTCGGGCCCTCCGCAGCGGCTGATGTCATGGGTCAGCCAAGGGCTCAACTGGGGGCCGTCAAAGGACGTGCCCCTATTGTAGTGCCGGATTCAAGACCTCTAGGCGAGGGAGATCGATCTGGTCGTGGTGATGCAGCTCATGCTGATTAGGCTTCTCCTGCCCTGCAAACGCCGTCCTCTTCGGCTGTGGGAGTTTAATTCGGAGGGACCACAAATTCTCCAACACTTCATGGGCTCGACACCCATGGAGATGTACAAACTGTTCTTCGGATCACGAGAGGCGTGTCCGGAATTGACCGAGGACGCCGGCCCAAGCTGCAATCGCCCGGATACACAAGTAAGTAGCTCCGTGTCGGACATACCATTTGTTTGCCTTTCCATGATTTGCTTTTTGAACAATTGCCCTCTAAACAGGAGTGGATAGCGCAAGTAAAACTCATACGGTGTCCGGCCCCCCTCCCAGAGACCGCACCGGATCCCGTGCTGGTCAGGATGCTGGAAGTTGCGCCTTCAGAGGAAGGCGAAGGGGAGAACAGAGGAACTACCGCCTCAACCAAGGAGGCTTTTGAGGAGGGGGGGATCGAGAATCCCTCCTTCCAGGGGGAGAAGAGGACCGCCTCCGAAAATCCGGAGGCCAAAGCCTCGAAGCGGGGGAAGAGATCTTCACCAGAGGGTCCTGCGTCCAAAGAGGCTCCGGCCGCACAGTCTCCCCTAAAGGATCAGCCCTCCAGCGAGCCGTGAGTAGATAAAAAGGGAGTTTTGTAATAAGGGACATCCCTGTTTGTGCTTCTAAGGATAACTTAAGGTTTTACCTTGTAGTTCGGATCTCCGCCCTTCTCAGATGAGCTCGTCTTCTGGGGAACTCCATCCGGAGATGATGGAGAGCGAGACGCCTCCATTTGCCGCCCCATCGGATAGGGCGGACGAGCCTGAAGTGTCATCACGGAGGGTATCCCCGAGTCCGGCAGGGCCGAATAATTCGGCACCAACTGGTGTGCGGCCGGGGGAGCTGAAGGATCTGCTTGAGAGGGCGTCCATCTCAGAAGGTCACCATACGCTGATGAGTACGGTGATTGAAAGGATTTAATCCGCCGAAGGCGGATTGCATGATGCCGTCAGAAGTTTGCTGGCGGGGTTTGAGGTACGTAATAATGACGTACCCTTTGACAGTTTTACACATAAAGTGCGCCCTGTATAGATAGTAGCCCCTGAGACTCGGTAGGGTGTCGAGAACGACAGCGTGCCGAGGATCAAAATCCCAGGTATTGATTTACGCCTTTCCTAAGTAGGTGGCGAATAGTTCGGTGGCTAGCTGGACAGATGGTGTTGCCAAACTACAGCGGCAGCTCGACGTTGCGGATGCGGACATCGCTCTGGTAAATAAACGACTTGACGAGTCACAAGGTAGGTTTTTTCTTCGTGGTCACCTAGTAAGGGAGCCGAAGCCCACTCCTTACAACATGTGTGTTCAATGCAGATGGTGCCGCTGCTGTGGAGAGCCTTCGAGCGGAACTTGCTCAAGCCAAGGAGCAAGCCAGAAGGAGTGATGTGGCTGCCTCGAGGGTGGCCGAAGAGCTAGAAGCCGAAAGGGCTGCACACTGCCGAAGCAGGGAGGAGATGGCCGAAATGGACATGAAGTTGAAAGATGCTACCGACCGCAATGATGTTCTATAAAGGGAACGCCTAGCGGAGCAAGAATACCTGGGGAAGGCCACTGCTGAAGCCAAGGATGCCCGTTCTGCAATGCGGGCTATAAAGGAGGAGCTGCGCCAGGCCGGAGACATCGTGGCTGGCAAGCCCTTTCTGCTGCGCCGAAGGTTTACAGATCCAAAGTATGCTCAGCTTGGCCAGCTGTGGGGTCCGGAGGATCCTTATATGGACTTAGTGGCGAGTGCGGCAGATGCCGTTGTGCACTTCCGAAGTCAGAAGGATCACAAGACGGAAGAGCTGTTTTGGTCTCAATTCCATAGTCCGGAGCGTTCACTTCCACTGACCGATCGGCTGGCCGAGTGGGCTGAACTGAATAGATTGTCCGGACTTGCCATGACGGATATCGTGGCTCATGTCTGGCCGGATAGGCCCAAGCTGAAGAGTTATTTTGGCTTATTGCAGCAATTCCTTGGGGCGGTGCCGCATATCAAGGCGATGAAGCGGTCGGCTTGCATAGAAGGTGCACGGATGGCCCTCGCCCGTGTGAAGACACATTGGACAGAGATGGATGCCACCGCTGTTGCGGCCCAGGGTTCGGACGAGAGCTGGTTACCCGCCGAGCACTATTTTGGGGAAGTTCTGCGTGGTGCTCGTGTAATAGAGTCGCAGTGCTCAAAAAATGTCATGTTCAAGTGAACATTTTGGTTTGTAAAACGATGTTTATGATTTCAGCGCTTTTTGGTACTTGTGCGTTCAAGTATTGAAATATCTCCTGTGCGGACATTTATTTATACGTGTGTATAACCTGAAAGATGGCAGTCATCGGCTTCAGCCCCCACGCACAAGGTGTGGGGGTGTTTGCAAAAATAGCGCATTTTCACACTTAATCCGACGTCTCGGTCCTGTGAAGGAGGTGGTAGCGTAGCAAACGAGGCAACCGGACTATAATGCTTTATCACTTTCACTTAGCCATAGGAGTTCGAGGGTGGGGCTACGATATAGCCCCTAGGGGCACCGCGCTCTCCGAATTCGAGGCGCATATGTGCCTGGACGGGAAACGGTCCTTCGTCAAAGCGGAGGAATTCTAAACATTCCGGTAGTCGATCGAGTGGTTGACCAGTCTCTCGCTGTATCATGACAGTCAGTTTTCGGCTTTCTCTACTGAGGTGCTCGCCCGGCCGAACCGGGGCACAATCGCAGTAGTTCTCCTGGTGCCGCGTTAGCCGATGATATGGAACGTAAGGCAGCAAAACACAGGAGCCGGGCAAACCCAACATTTGACCAAAGACATGATTCGGAGCTGATGCATATAAGGCCTAACTCGAGACGTCGAACACTCCCTAAGGTATTCGGTCTTTATGATAGCGGGCAGAACAATGCCCTAAGCCCCTAGTGTCCAGGTACACGCAAGGTCCTCTGACGCGGCCGATGCCAAAAGGTCAGTCTCCTCTCCGGTTTATAATGAAAAACCAGGGGATATATAGCAACAAGAGACAGTAAAAAAGGTTTACGCAGGGTCTTAATCTGAAATGAATCCTTGCAACGGGTCCCTACTGCACGTCTGCGCCTATGTCTCCGTTGTGCTGTATCCTGGACGGGTGTAACACGCTGTTCATCTGTAAAAGAGAGGAACTTAGTTTGAAAAGTAATTGTGCAAAAAATGAATTAAAAATTGAAATATCAATGAATGAATGAAGCTGAGCCTATACTAGCTCATACGCACAGCCCCTAGTAAAGGGGTGTGCGGCTAGGGAGCCCCTAGCTTATTTTATGCCGGACTCGTCTAGCCGTGTCCGGGATCTTGAACGACCTTTTAATGAGATGATGTCGCGTGGACCGGGCATTTTAAGTGTAAGAGACGCGTAGTGTGGTATTGCATTAAAGCGGACAAAAGCTTCACGTCCCAATAGTGCTTGATGGCTACTTTTGAATGGGGCGACATGAAAGATTAGCTTTTCGCGTCGGAAGTTGTCGGGTGACCCGAACACAACTTCTAGTAGTAAGGAGCCCGTGCACTTGGCGTAGGGGCCTGGCGTCACTCCTTTGAAGGAAGTGCGGCTATGTCGAATTTTAGTAAGGTCTATCCCCAACTTGCGGATTGTGTTCGGATATAGCAGGTTTAAATCGCTGCCACCGTCCATCAGGACTTTTGTAAATTGTAGTCCGTCGATCATAGGATCCAATATCAAAGCAGTCCATCCTGCGTTTCGAATGCTTCTGGAATAGTCCAAGTGGTCGAAAGTAATTGGTTTTGACATCCAATCTCGGGGTTCCGCTGCGGTGGACCGTGCGACACCTACTTTGGCGAGTGCCGCATTGTTGTTTCGTGTTATCACATGAAGTGAGTTTACTGTTTTGACTTCCTGTGGGAAAGTCTTCTGTTTTCCGGCGCTCTGCTAGTGGGGTTCATCATCATCCTCGCTTGGCGCGTCGAGCCCCTTGTGTTCGGCGTTGAGTCGGTCGGACTGTTTGAAGACCCAACAATCTCGGTGGGTGTGGTTTGCAGGCCTTCCGGAGGTGCTGTGGATTTGACATATCCGATCCAAAATTTTGTTTAAATTGGACAGCTCTTCACTGTTGTCCTTAAGAGGCAGTGCTTTGTTGTTCGGCCGCGAGCTTTTGAATCCGGCGTTGACCGCCGTATTCTTTGGGATTTTTTCTTTATTTCGGCGTTGGTCCTTTCTGCGCCGTGATTTTCCGTTTCCATCTCTGATCTCGGATGTACTCGGGTCGCTGGTGCTGCATCTTGCTAGCCAGCTATCCTCCCATGCGCAAAAGCGGGTCATGAGGCTTGTTAGCGCGGCCATAGTTCTCGGCTTCTCTTGGCCGAGGTGTCTGGCGAGCCATTCGTCTTGGACATTATGTTTAAAAGCTGCTAAGGCTTCGGCGTCCGGACAGTCGACTATTTGGTTCTTTTTGCTAAGAAACCTGTTCCAGAATTTGCGCGCTGACTCTCCGAGTTGTTGAGTTATGTGACTTAAATCGTCTGCATCCGGAGGTCGGACATAGGTCCCTTGAAAATTTGCTCTAAACGCATCCTCGAGCTCTTCCCAACTTCCAACAGTATTTTCTGGGAGGCTTTTGAGCCAATGCCGACCTGGCCCTTTGAGCTTGAGGGGTAGGTATTTTATGGCATGGAGATCATCTCCTCTAGCCATGTGTATGTGCAGTATGTAATCCTCAATCCAGACTCCGGGGTCTGTTGTTCCGTCGTATGCCTCTATGTTTACGGGTTTGAATCCCGCTGGAAATTCATGATCCAGCACCTCATCGATGAAACATAGTGGGTGTGCGGCGCCCCTGTATTTAGGCGTGCCGTTATCTTCAAGCATGCGGCATGTTGTGTTGCTTCCTGGGGCCCTCTTTTTTGGCCCATAAATGGACCTGACCGGGCCATCTGTTTTGTGAGGATCGTGTGTCGTCTTGTGTGCGGTGCCGCTTGTCGCTTTTGGCCTGTCATCTGGTCGTCTATCCGGCCAGGCGGCCTCTTTGCTTTTTGACTGTGGGGGCTCTATGGCCTCCTCGTCGAATTCTGGTAGCAGCTTGCGCTTCGGGTAGCTCCTTTTTTGGTGGCTATTGCCATATTTGTCCGCGGTCTTGAGTACTTTGCTCCACCTCATTCTGAGTACGTCTTCCGCTGTTTTGAGCTTTCGTTTTTCCTTTTTCAGACTTCTTGCAGTGGCGACCAGTCTTTTGTGAAGGTTCTTATGCTCCGGTGGTGTGTCCGGCGTGAGTTCGTCTGGACTGTTGTTTTCGCCGGGCATGGATTGATTATCTGATTCGTCCTGCTCGGGTGGTTGCTTGGTTGCGTGCTCGTCGTCCACTGGTTTGCCCTGCTCTATTGCTGAGTCATTAGGAGTGCTGTTTTTGTCGAGGCGGGACTTAGGGCGGCGTCTGCGTCGCCGTTTTGGTTGTTTATCGGCGGAATTATCCTTTGCCGCGTCCGTTGTTCCTCGTTATTGCTTCCTTTTGGGGTGTCCATCATATATACATCATGGGTTGGTGTGGCCTTCTAGTGCTCGGTAGGCGCTGGTTCTTGGTAGTCTCCGGCGTCGTCGTCCATACCGTTGATGTCTTCGTAGTCGTAGTCTAGCATGTCAGTTAGATCATCGACAGTGGCTACAAAGTGGGTGGTGGGTGGGCTTTGAATTTCTTCGTCATCCGCATCCCAACCATCCTGACCGTAGTCCGGTCAGGGTTCTCCTGATAACGAAAGATGCTTCAGTGAGTTCAGGATGTCGCCAAAGGGCGAGTGCTAAAAGATGTCCGCAGCGGTGAATTCCATGATCGGCGCCCAATCGGATTCGATTGGTAGGGGCGCAGGAGGTTCGGAGTCCGGCACCTCGGAGTCACAAGCTTTGTAAGGGACAAGGTCGGTATTCGGCTCTATCGCCGTAGAAGTTGCAGCCCTCGAGGCGGTGTCCAACCACCTGTCCTCGATCTGCGCGGTCGGCTCTGAACTATGGGTCAGAGAGGACTTGTGTGCGGCCTCCAGGGTACTGTCCGGCGGCAGAGCTAGATCATGCCCATCGTGACAGTGCGGCATGCTCGGCTGCGGCTCGAATCCATCGAAGATCAAGTCCCCGCGGATGTCAGCCGTGAAGTTTAGGGTTCCAAACCTGACCTGATGGCCAGGGGCGTAGCTTTCAATCTGCTCCAAACGGCCAAGTGAATTGGCCCGTAGCACAAAGCCGCCGAACACGAAGATCTGTCCGGGGAGAAAAGTCTCGCCCTGGACGGTGTTGTTGTTGATTGAAGAAGCCATCAAGCCTATCGGTGATGACACAGAGGAACTCTCAATGAAAGCACCAATGTCGGTGTCAAAACCGGCGGATCTCGGGTAGGGGGTCCCGAACTGTGCGTCTAGGCAGATGGTAACAGGAGACAAGGGACACGATGTTTTTACCCAGGTTCGGGCCCTCTCGATGGAGGTAAAACCCTACTCCTGCTTGATTGATATTGATGATATGGGTAGTACAAGAGTGGATCTACCACGAGATCAAGGAGGCTAAACCCTAGAAGCTAGCCTATGGTATGATTGTTGTAATGGTTGTTCGTCCTATGGACTAAAACCCTCCGGTTTATATAGACACCGGAGAGGGCTAGGGTTACACAGAGTCGGTTAAAATGGTAGGAGATCTACATATCCGTATCGCCAAGCTTGCCTTCCACGCCAAGGAAAGTCCCATACGGACACGGGACGAAGTCTTCAATCTTGTATCTTCATAGTCTTGGAGTCCGGCCGATGATGATAGTCCGGCTATCCGGACACCCCCTAATCCAGGACTCCCTCAGCAGTTCCTTACCTCCCCTCGTAGTTGAGGGCAAAATAGTAGTTCGATCGTCTTTCAAGTTCTTCATAGGGATCAACAGATATAAATCCCAAGTGACTCAGAGAATAGAGCTATGCTCCCCGCTAACGGCGCCAGACATTAGTCTTGATAACCCACAAGTATAGAGGATCGCAACAGCTTTCGAGGGTAGAGTATTCAACCCATATTTATTGATTCGACACAAGGGAAGCCAAAGAATATTCTTGAGTATTAGCAGTTGAGTTGTCAATTCAACCACTCCTGGATAACTTAGTATCTGCAGCAAAGTGTTTAGTAGCAAAAGTGGTATGATAATAATAGTAGCGGTAGCAAACATAAAGATAAATGTTTTTGGGTTTTTGTAGTAGTTGTAACAGTAGCAATGAAAAAGTAAATAAGCGAAGAACAATATGTGAAAACCTCGTAGGCAATGGATCAATGATGGATAATTATGCCGTATGCGATTCCTCATGCAATAGTTATAACATAGGGTAATATAGAACTAGCTCCAATTCATCAATGTAATGTAGGCATGTATTCCGTAAATAGTCATACGTGCTTATGGAAAAGAACTTGCATGACATCTTTTGTCCTACCCTCCCGTGTTCAGCGGGGTCCTTACGGAAACTAAGGGATATTAAGGCCTCCTTTTAATAGAGACCGGAACAAAGCATTAGCACATAGTGAATACATGAACTCCTCAAACTACGGTCATCACCGAGAAGTATCCCGATTATTGTCACTTCGGGGTTGTCGGATCATAACACATAATAGGTGACTATAGACTTGCAAGATAGGATTAAGAACACACATATATTCATGAAAACATAATAGGTTCAGATTTGAAATCATGGCACTCGGGCCCTAGTGAGAAGCATTAAGCATAGCAAAGTCATAGAAACATCAATCTAAGAACATAGTGGATACTAGGGATCAAACCCTAACAAAACTAACTTGATTACATGGTAAATCTCATCCAACCCATCACCGTCCAACAAGCCTACGATGGAATTACTCATGCACGGCGGTGAGCATCATGAAATTGGTGATGGAGGATGGTTGATGATGACGACGGCGACGAATCCCCCTCTCCGGAGCCCCAAACGGACTCAAGATCAGCCCTCCCGAGAGAGATTAGGGCTTGGCGGCGGCTCCGTGTCATGAAACGCGATGAAACTTTCTCTCTGATTTTTTTCTCCCCGAGACGGTATATATGGAGTTGGAGTTGAGGTCGGGAGGTGTCCAGGAGGCCCACTAGATAGGAGGGCGCGCCCTAGGGGGGGGCGCCCCCTGTCTCGTGGACAGCCCGTGGGCCCCCTGGCCTTGATTCTTTCGCCAAAAATTCTTATTAATTCTGAACAGTACCTCTGTGGATTTCCAGGACATTCCGAGAACCTTTCTTTTCTACACATAAAACAACATCATGGCAGTTCTGCTGAAAACAGCGTCAGTCCGGGTTAGTTTCATTCAAATCATGCAAAGAGTCCAAAACAAGGGCAAAATTGTTTGGAAAAGTAGATATGTTGGAGAAGTATCAGCAGCCTCTCGTCAAACTTGATCATCCTCGTCTAACAACGATGATGCGAAGACTCCATGAATAGTACATGCAAAGATGCAGGCAGTCTGGGAGGCATAATTTGATGATGAGAATTAAAGAGGAGCACGACCTCATTGGAATGGATATTTTGAATATTGAATTTGACAAGTTGTTCAAGTTATGCAATCAAAAGGCCCTCGGCAAAATACTCGTGACTTGCTACTGTCTGTAAGTACTACTTCTGTAAAATCTCTATATATAGCTCAGCTCTTTCATTGCAAGTATATATAATTATCATCACTATATTATGCATGCAGGTTGAAGATCGTCGAATGCAGAAAAGCAGATATCTATGACATTGGGTTGATTAACCCAAATATCATACATGAATGGACCGTCAAACACGATGTCAAAGAGATCGAGGACAACTTGCTACAATCGTTACTTAAAAATCAAAACAAAGATTAAATACTCTTTCCTTACAACTTCCAGTGAGTGTTACTATCTTGTGCATATTCGGTTTCCCTTACCCGAGGTTAATTATAGTAATGTAATTGATGAGTTATGCATGCGTGTGCAGCTTTCACTTTATTTTGCTAGAGATTAAGCTTGAAACTGTAATAGTAACTGTCTTAGACTCGAGATGAAAAAGTCCCCAGGAGTATGCGAACATGACTAATATGCTCCAGAAGTAAGTTCAATCGATCATTATCGCACCATATTGGCAACTTTGTTCATTTCCTGATATCAAGTAATTATTCTCTTTGTCTAGCAGGGTTTGGAAACAGTTCACAGCCATTGTTCCGGCACTGTCGAAGGAGCTGCGATTTACACACCCCAAAGCAAGTACTACTAGCTAGTTTCGCGCATCTCCCATTGATTCTAGCTAGTTTCATCAAAACCATTAAGCATGCTTGATTATCAGTTTGAAATCTATTTGCCGTAAAGTGCTTGTGGCAGGAAGCCGGGAATGATTTTTGTGGATACTACGTTTGCGAGTTCATATACAACCCGACGAAATCTAAGCGGGGCTACTCTAATGAAGATTTTGATGTACATAAACAAAAAAATTCACAATTTTATTTTCTTACCATCGTTTGTGTTGAGTTTCATTCATATACATGTATTGACCCACTTCTTTAAGTTAGATGTGGGAGATGCGGGATGAACTCCTACCACATGATCGCATACGAGCAATTCAAGAGGAATTGGTCGGATTCTATCTTGACCACATCATAAATAAAGACGGAGAATACCATGTGGAAGTTCAAATAGACCTTAGATGTTAGGGTTTGTAAAAGATCTTATATTGTATATATGTAGCTAGTAGCGTCGGATAGATATACAGAAACTTGTTGTTCGACCAATCTCACGGAGAAAGAGAGGTCGATCACTTCTCTCTGTATATGTTCATGATGATCTTGTGTACTTAATGGTTCCTTCATTTGCTTACTAGCTAGCGTGTCGAGTTCTCTCTATACGTATGGTAGCTAGCGTCGACCAAGCACGGAGATAAGAGAGATCACTTCTCTCAATTAGCTAGCTAACACAATATATGAAACCCCTAAATTAACCTTCCAAAACCCCCTAACCCCCCCCCCCCCCCTTCAAAAAAAACAAAAATCCCAGCTGCTGACGTGTGGATGCCATTTGGTGCCGGTTGGTGTTACCAACCGAGACTAAATGCCCTCTTGCCAGGGCTCGCCACAGCGGCCACGTGGAGCACCATCTGTCCCGGTTCGTAAGCGAACCGGGAATAAAGGTGTTTGGCTTTAATCCCGACCCTTTAGTCCCAGTTTCAGAATCGGGGCTAATGGGCCTCTGGAACCAGGACAAATGGCCCATTTTCTACTAGTGTGAAGCTTTGCACTCTAAGGATAAGATGAAACTAATGGTGCCTCATGATGGTTCAAGTTCATCCCAAGCCGAGGGATTATCTGTTCATGGCAGGACAAAGGAGAAGAACTCCAATAATGGAAATAGAGGCAAAAGTAAAAATGGTTACAGGGGCCAGTCACAATCCAGAGACAAGAAATATTGCAGATATTGCAAGAGAAAGGGGCATGACATCTCAGAGTGCTTCAAGTTGCAGAATAAAGAAAAGAGGAAAGGTAACAAGAAAGATGAAAATTTTGCTAACGTTGCTCGTGATGATAGTTCCGATGATGCTCTTGTCGTTATTGCTGGATGTGTTGAGACCAATGATGAGTGGGTACTTGACACTGTATGCACTTTTCATATGTGTCCACATAGAGATTGGTTTAATACTTTTGATTCCACTACTTCTGTCGGTTCCGTTTTGGGTTTTGATAATTCACCATGCAAGATTGAAGGCATAGGTTCCGTTCGAATTAAGATGTTTGATGAAACAATCAGAACTTTGATAGATGTTCGGTATATTCCGAAGATGAAGAGAAATCTTATTTCTATGAGTGCCCTTGATGCAAAGGGGTACAAGTATTCAGGTGGAGATAGTGCTTTAAAAGTCACCAAAGGTTCCCTTGTTGTGATGAAAGGTGATTTAAGTTCGACCAATGGTCTTTATTACCTTCGAGGTTCTACCTTTTAGGTAACGCTACTCCAATTATTTCAAAGAATTCTGATTGTGATGCTGCTAACCTTTGGCATATGTGTCTTGGACATATGATTGAACTTGGTTTAGCAGAGTTAAATAAGAGAGGTCTTCTTGATGGGTATGAACCTGGTAAACTGAAATTTTGTGAGCATTGTATCTTCGGCAAGCAGAAGAGGGTGAAGTTCAACACTTCGACTCATACAACTGAAGGTATTCTTGATTATGTTAATTCTGATTTATGGGGACCATCTCGTAAGAAGTCACTAGGTGGTGCTAGTTACATGCTGACTATTATTGATGATTACTCGAGAAAAGTTTGGCCTTATTTCTTGAAGCATCAATATGAAGCATTCTCAGCATTTAAGGAGTGGAAGATTATGATTGAGAGACAAACTGAAAAGAAGGTAAAGATACTTCGCACTAATAATGGTATGGAATTCTGTTCTAAGCAACTTAAGAATTATTGCAAGTATGAAGGCATTGTTAGACATTACACCGTTCCTTATACTCCTCAACAAAATGGTGTTCCTGAGTGTATGAACATGACAATTATTTCCAGAGCCCATTTCATGTTGTCCAATGCAGGTTTGCATAGGATTTTTTGGCCTGAGGCCGCTTCCACTGCTTGTTATCTCATTAACCATTCACCATCTATTGCTCTTACTAAGAAACTCTAATTGAGGTATGGTCTGGTTCACCTACTGATTATTCACAGATGAGAGTATTTGTTGCACTGCTTATGCTCATGTTGATAATGGAAATTTGGAGCCTAGGGTTGTTAAGTGCATCTTTCTCGGTCATCAGTCTGGTGCTAAAGGTTATAAATTGTGGAATCCTGAAACCCAGAAGGTTGTTATTAGAAGAAATGTTATCTTTAATGAATCTCCTATGTTTCATGATGTTCCATCTACTAATGTTCCTGTTGAGAGTGAAAAGCAGCCTATTGTTCAGGAGCCTGCTGTTCAGGTGGAGCATGTTATTGATTCACGTGATACATCCAGTAATAAAAATATTGATGCACATGATGAAACCGTCGTTGATGATGAACATGTCACTCCAAATCAGCCTATTGTTCCGCCCAGTTGGAATCTTGCACATGACAGAGTTGGGTGGGGTATTAATAAACCTGACAGGTTAATTGAAGAGTGCAATATTGTTTCTTTTGCTTTCTCTGTTGCATAAGAAATTGAAGGTAATGCCGAGCCTTCTTCAAATTCTGAGGTTATTATTTCTGGTGATAGTAATAAGTGGATCACCGCTATGCATGATGAGATGGAATCACTTGAAAAGAATGGCACTTGGGATTTAGTAAAATTGCCTAGAGAGAAGAAACCTATTCGTTGCAAGTGGGTTTTCAAAGGAAAGAAGGTATTTCTCCTAATGACGAGACAAGATAAAAAGCAAGGTTAGTTGCTAAAGGTTATAGCCAGATTCCAGTTATTGACTATAATGAAGTCTTTTCTCCTATTGTGAAGCATAGCTCTATTCGTAGTTTACTCAGTATTGTTGCCATGCATGATTTTGAGGTTGAACAATTGGATGTTAAAACTATATTCTTACATAGAGAATTAGAAGAGGATATTTATATGGAACAACCTGAAGGTTTTGTTATTCCTGGAAAAGAAAAGCTTGTTTGCAAGTTAAAGAAATCTCTGTATGGACCGAAGCAATCTGCGAGACAGTGGTATAATACGTCTCCAACGTATCTATAATATTTTATTGTTCCATGCTATTATATTACCCATTTTGGATGTTTATGGGCTTTACTTTACACTTTTATATCATTTTTGGGACTAACCTACTAACCGGAGGCCCAGCCCGAATTGCTGTTTTTTTTGCCTATTTCAGTGTTTCAAAGAGAAGGAATATCAAACGGAGTCCAAGCGGAATGAAACCTTCGGAAGCGATCCTTTTGGAACAAACGCAATCCAGGAGACTTGGAGTGGATGTGAAGTCTTTTAGCTAGATGGCTTATTCTCTCTCTTTGAATCTCAATACAAAGTTCTCCTTGATCTTCTTGGAGATCTATTCGATGTAACTCTTTTTGCGGTGTGTTTGTCGAGATCCGATGAATTGTGGGTTTATGATCAAGTTTATCTATGAGAAATATTTGAATCTCCTCTAAATTCTTTTATGTATGATTGGTTATCTTTGCAAGTCTCTTTGAATTATCAGTTTGGTTCGACCTACTAGATTGATCTTTCTTGCAATGGGAGAAGTGCTTAGCTTTGGGTTCAATCTTGTGGTGTCCTTTCCCAGTGATAGCAGGGGCAGCAAGGCATGTATTGTATCGTTGCCATCGAGGATAAAAAGATGGGGTTTATATCATATTGCTTGAGTTTATCCCTCTACATCATGTCATCTTGCCTAATGTGTTACTCTGTTCTTATGAACTTAATACTCTAGATGCATGCTGGATAGCGGTCGATGTCTGGAGTAATAGTAGTAGATGCAGAATTGTTTCGGTCTACTTGTCACGGACGTGATGCCTATATACATGACCATGCCTAGATATTCGCATAACTTTGCACTTTTCTATCAATTGCTCGACAGTAATTTGTTCACCCACCGTAATACTTATGCTATCTTGAGAGAAGTCACTAGTGAAACCTATGGCCTAAATCAGATGCAGATATTGAGTACATTCTAGATTTCCCTATTCAAGTGCATTTGGTTCACTTATGTATGCCATGGTTTGTTCTCGTCCTGATTTATCATATGCATTGAGTGTTTCAGTAGATACATGGCTAATCCTAGAAAAGAGCATTGGAAAGCAGTTCAGTGGATTTTCATATACTCGCGAGGTACTTCTAATGCTTATTTACAGTCTGGGAAAACTGGAGATGGACTTATTGGTTTTGTGAATTCTGATTTTGCTGGTGATTTGGATAAGAGCAGATCACTCACAAGTTATGTTTTCACCATTGGTGGTTGTGCTGTGAGTTGGAGAGCAACTTTGCAGCCTATTGTGGCTTTTTCCACTACTGATGCCGAGTATATGGCTATTTCTGAGACATGCAAAGAATCTATCTGGTTGAAAGGTTTATATACTGACCTTTGTGGAGATTGATCTTGCCCTACCGTATTTTCTGATAGTCAAAGTGCCATATATCTTACAAAGAACCTAATGTATCATGAGTGGATAAAGCACATTGATGTCAGATTTCATTATATTCGAGATGTTGTTGCTGAAGACAATTTGAAGGTATGCAAGATAAGTACTCATGATAATCCTACTGATATGATGACAAAGCTAGTTCCTACCATTAAGTTTGAGCTTTGCTCAGGCTTAGTTGGTATTTCTCACTAGTCCTATGGACTTTGACGCACAAGATGTTTATGCTGATTTGGATGGAGCTATTCACTTTCTTCGACTACTGGAGGGAATTTGGCTCAATGTGGAGATTGTTAGATTATGATCCAAATTCTAGTACCGTATTGGACTATACGTACAAACGGTGTGGGCCTTTGCATTGGTACCGACGCATACGAGTATAATTTGTTTACTTGTCCTACAAGGACTCCTATGTGTTGCCCCTCATATATACTTCATGTAGTCTCACCTAAGATGGTATGTCGTCTCGTGCTTGTAATACTCCTCCATCATAGTGATTGCAGCTTCGTGCGTCCATTGTTTTCATCCGCAAGTGTTTCCACGTTAAAATCCGTGTCTCTTGTGTCTCGTTTATTCTCGTTATTATCTAACACAATATTTGGCTGTGCAGGAGGGAGGCGGCGGGGGGAATCGCGCACACTGTCGGGTGGCAGGACTGACAACATGATCCGAATCCGCCAGCAGGAGAAGACCATTGCAATAATCCATAATCGGCTAATGGAGATCAACTCTTGCAAGCGGGCAGTCCAAGTAGTCTAGCCTAGAGGTCACCTTGCGTCCCGTGGAGCGGCGGGACAAGATCCTCGAGGTGCTAAACATGGAGGTCGCCAAGAAGATGCCGTCCAGCGTGAGCGGGAGCAGATCCGCGTGTAGCAGGCGGTTGGCGTCGACGGTGGCATGCCATGCCCTGTGATACGTCTCCAATGTATCGATAATTTTTGATTGTTCCATGCTATTATATTACCCCTTTTGGATGTTTATGGGCTTTATTTTACACATTTATATCATTTTTGGGACTAACCTACTAATCGGAGGCCTAGCCCGTATTGCTGTTTTTTTTTGCATACTTCACTATTTCGAAGAAAAGGAATATCAAACGGAGTCCAAACGGAATGAAACCTTCGGGAGCGTGATTTTTGGAACGAACGTGATCCGGAGAACTTGGAGTGCAAGTCAAGAAGCTTGCGAGGCATCCAGGAGACAGGAGGGCACGCCCGCCCCCTCTAGGCACGCCCCCTATCTCCTGGGCCCCACAGGCGGCCACCGACGTACTTTTTTCTCCTATATATACCTACGTACCCCGAAAACATCCAGGGAGCCAACGAAACACAATTTCCACCACTGTAACCTTTTGTATCCATGAGATCCAATCTTGGAGCCTTCGCCGGCGCTCTACCGGAGGGGGGGATCGACCATGGAGGGCTTCTACATCAACACCATAGCCCCTCCGATGAGTTGTGGGTAGTTTACCACAGACCTTCGTGTCCATAGTTATTAGCTAGATGGCTTCTTCTCTCTTTTTGGATCTCAATACAATTTTCTCCCCCTCTCTTGTGGAGATCTATTCGATGTAAACTCTTTCTGCGGTGTGTTTGTTGAGACCCGATGAATTGTGGGTTTATGATCAAGTTTATCTATGAGAAATATTTGAATCTCCTCTGAATTCTTTTATGTATGATTGAGTTATCTTTGCAAGTCTCTTCGAATTATAAGTTTGGTTTGGCCTACTAGATTGATCTTTCTTGCCATGGGAGAAGTGCTTAGCTTTGGGTTCAATCTTGCGGTGTCCTTTCCCAGTGACAGCAGGGGCAGCAAGGCACGTATTGTATTGTTGCCATCGAGGATAAAAAGATGGGGTTTATATCATATTGCATGAGTTTATCCATCTACATCATGTCATCTTTCTTAATGCGTTACTCTGTTCTTTATGAACTTAATACTCTAGATGCAGGCAGGAGTCGGTCGATGTGTGGAGTAATAGTAGTAGATGCAGGCAGGAGTCAGTCTACTTGTCGCGGACGTGATGCCTATATACATGATCATGCCTAGATAATCTCATAATTATTCGCCTTTCTATCAATTGCTCGACAGTAATTTGTTCACCCACTGTAATACTTATGCTATCTTGAGAGAAGCCACTAGTGAAACCTATGGCCCCCGGGTCTATCTTTTATCATATAAGCTTTCAATCTAATTTTATTTGCATCTTTTCTTTTTGAATCTATATTATAAGATACCAAAAATATATTTATCTTATCATACTATCTCTATCAGATCTCACTTTTTCAAGTGGTCGTGAAGGGATTGATAACCCCTTTATTGCGTTGGTTGCGAGTTCTTTGTTTTTTATGTAGGTGCGTGGGACTTTTGAGGAGCCTCGTACTGGATTGATACCTTGGTTCTCAAAAACTGAGGGAAATACTTACGCTACTATTGCTACATCACCCTTTCCTCTTCAAGGAAAACCAACGCAAGCTCAAGACGTAGCAAGAAGGATTTCTGGCACCGTTGCCGGGGAGGTCTTCGCTCAAGTCAAGACATACCAAGTACCCATCACAAACTCATCTCCCTTGCATTTATATTATTTGCCATTTGCCTCTCGTTTTCCTCTCCCCCACTTCACCCTTGCCGTTTTATTCGCCCCCTCTTTCCCAATCTCCTCCTCTATTTTCACTTGCCTTTTTATGTTTGCTTGTGTGTTGGATTACTTGTTGCCATGGCGCAAGATAATACCAAATTGTGTGATTTCTCCAATACCAATAATAATGATTTCCTTAGTACTCCGATTGCTCCTCTTAATGATGTTGAGTCTTGTGAAATCAATACTGCTTTGCTGAATCTTGTCATGAAAGATCAATTCGCCGGCCTTCCTAGTGAAGATGCCGCTACTCATCTAAACAACTTTGTTGATTTGTGTGATATGCAAAAGAAGAAAGATACGGATAATGATATTGTTAAATTGAAGTTATTTCCGTTTTCACTTAGATATCGTGCTAAAGTTTGGTTTTCGTCTTTGCCTAAAAATAGTATTGATTCTTGGATAAGTGCAAAGATGCTTTTATCTCTAAGTATTTTCCTCCCGCTAAGATCATAACTCTTAGGAACGATATTATGAATTTTAAACAACTTGATCATGAGCATGTTGGCCAATCTTGGGAAAGAATGAAATTGATGATTCGCAATTGCCCTACTCATGGTTTGAATTTATGGATGATCATACAAAAATTTTATGCCGGTTTGAACTTTGCTTCTAGAAATCTTTTTGATTCGGCCGCGGGAGGCACGTTTATGGAAATAACGTTAGGAGATGCTACAAAACTTCTTGATAATATTATGGCAAATTATTCTCAATGGCACACCGAAAGATCTTCTAGTAAAAAAGTGCATGCTATAGAAGAAATCAATGTTTTGAGTGGAAAGATGGATGAACTTATGAAGTTGTTTGCTATTAGAAATACTCCTCTTGATCCCCAATGATATGCCTTTGTCTACTTTGATTGAGAATAATAATGAATCTATGGATGTGAATTTTGTTGGTAGGAATAGTTTTGGAAACAAAGCTCATAGAGGAAACTTTAATTCTAGACTGTTCCCTAGTAATTTCTCTAATCATTATGAAAATTCCTACAATAATTCTTATGGTAATTTTAATAAGATGCCCTCTGATTTTGAGAATAGTGTGAAAGAATTTATGATTTCTCAAAAGAATTTTAATGCCTTGCTTGAATAAAAATTGCTCAAGTTGATGATTTGGCTAGGAACGTTGATAGTCTTTCGCTTGATGTTGATTCTCTTAAACTTAGATCTTATCCTCCTAAGAATGATGTCAATGAGTCTCTCAAGCAATGAGAATTTCCATTGATGAGTGCAAGGAAAGAACCGCTAGATTGCATGCTAAGAAAGATTGCTTTATAAAAGCGTGTTCTTCTAGTTTCCATGAAAGTAATGATGAAGATCTTAAAGTTATTGATGTGTCTCCTATTAGATCTTTGTTTTGCAATATGAATCTTGATAATAATGGGACTGAATATGAGTCAACTTTAGTTAGAAGGCGTCCCAAGAATTCGGAGTCTTTAGATCTTGATGCTAAATTTGGTAAAAGTGAGATTGGAGAGGTCATGACTTTAAATAGCATTGAACCCACTATCTCGGATTTCAAGGAATTTTATTATGATAATTACTCTTTAGAAGGTTGTATTTCCTTTTTGCAATCCGTTGTTAATTCTCCTCATGCTTATAGTCAAAATAAAGCTTTTACCAAACATATCGTTGATGCCTTGATGCAATCTTATGATGAAAAACTTAATTTGGAAGTTTCTCTACCTAGAATACTTATTGATGAGTCGGAACCTACTATAAAGATTAGAATTAAAAATCATGAGTGTTTTGCTTTGTGTGATTTGGGTGCTAGTGTTTCCACGATTCCGAAAACTTTATGTGATATTCTAGGTTTCCATGATCTTGATGATTGCTCTTTAAATTTGCAGCTTGCGGATTCCACCATTAAAAAGCCAATGGGAAGGATCAATGATGTTCTCATTGTTGCAAATAGAAATTTGGTGCCTGTAGATTTTATCGTTCTTGATATAGATTGCAATCTTTCTTGCCCTATTATTCTTGGTAGACCTTTCCTTAGAACGATTGGTGCGATTATTGATATGAAGGAAGGGAACATTAGATTCCAATTTCCATTAAGGAAAGGCATGGAGCACTTTCCAAGAAAGAAAGTCAAATTACCTTATGAATCTATCATGCGAGCTACTTATGAATTTAGTGCCAAAGATGGCACTACTTAGATCTATCTTCACTTTTATGCCTAGCTAGGGGCGTTAAACGATAGCGCTAGTTGGGAGGCAACCCAAATTTATTTCTGTTTTTTGTTTTTGTTCCTGTTTAGTAATCAATTTTGCATCTACCTTCTGTTTAGATGTGTTTTTATGTTTTAATTAGTGTTTGTGCCAAGTAAAACCTATAGGATAACCTATGATGATAGTTGATTTGATTCTGCTGAAAAACAGAAACTTTGCGCGCACGAATTTAGTTTTGTTAAATCACAGAAATGTGATTTTACATTGATTATTTTTTTTCTGTTCAATAGACAAATTGTCCAGAACTTCCTATTTTTGTAGGATTTTTAGAGTACCAGAAGTTTGCGTTAGTTACAGATTGCTACATACTGTTCTGTTTTTGACACATTCTGTTTTTCGTGTGTTGTTTGCTTATTTTAATGCATCTATGGCTAGTAAAATAGTTTATAAACCATAGAGAAGTTGGAATACAGTAGGTTTAACACCAAAATAAATAAATAATGAGTTAATTACTGTACCTTATGTGGTGGTTTTGTTTTCTTTCACTAACGGAGCTTATAAGATTTCCTGCTGAGTTTTGTGTTGTGAAGTTTTCAAGTTTTGGGTAAAGCTTTGATGGACTATGGAATAAGGAGTGGCAAGAGCCTAAGCTCGGGCATGCCCAAGGCACCCCAAGATATCCAAGAATAGCCAAAACCCTGAGCTTGGGATGCCCCGGGAAGGCATCCCCTCTTTCGTCTTCGTTCATTGGTAACTTTACTTGGAGCTATATTTTTATTCGCCACATGATATGTGTTTTGCTTGGAGCATCGTGTATTATATTAGTCTTTGGTTTTTATTTACCAAAATCATCCTTGCTGTACACACCTTTTGTGAGAAGCCCACTTGATTAGAATTTGCTAGAATACTCTATGTGCTTCACTTATATCTTTTAGAGCACGGCGGTGGCTTAATTTTGAAGAAATTACTAGTCTCTCATGCTTCACTTATATTATTTTGAGAGTATTTTAGAACAGCATGTTATTTGCTATGGTTACAAATTTGGTCCTAGAATGATGAGCATCCAAGTTGGGTATAATAAAAACTATCATAGGAAGTGAATTGGATGCTATGATCAATTTGATGCTTGATAATTGTTTTGAGATATAAAGGTAGTAATGTTAGGGTCATGCTACTGGGTAATTATGAAATTGAGAAATACTTGTGTTGAAGTTGGCAAGTCCTGTAGCATGCACGTATGGTAAAAGTTGTGTGACACATTTTTTGCATGAGGTGCTCTTTTGATTGTCTTCCTTATGAGTGGAGGTCGGGATCGCACAATGGTTAACTCCTACCAACCCTTCCCCTAGGAGCATGCGTAGTAGTACTTTGCTTCGAGGGCAAGTAGACTTTTGCAATAAGTATATGAGTTCTTTATGACTAATGTGAGTCCATGGATATACGCACACTCATCCTTCCACTTTGCTAGCCTATATTATACCGCGCAATTTTCGCCGGTGTCATGGACCCATTATTTACCTTCCTCAAAACAGCCACCATACCTACCTATTATGGCATTTCCATAGCCATTCCGAGATATATTGTCATGCAACTTTCCACCGTTCCGTTTATTATGACATGTTCCATCATTGTCATATTGCTCTTTGCATGATCATGTAGTTGACATCGTATTTGTGGAAAGGCCACATTCATAATTTTCATACATGTCGCTCTTGATTCATTTCATATCCCCGTACACCGCCGGAGGCATTCATATAGAGTCATATCTTGTTCTAGCTTTGAGTTGTAATTCTTGAGTTGTAAATCAATAAAAGTGTGATGATCTTCATTATTAGAGCATTGTCTCAGTGAGGAAAGGATGATGAAGACTATGATTCCCCCACAAGTCGGGATGAGACTTCGGACTTTACAAAAAGAAAAATAAAAAAAAGAGAAAGGCCAAAAAGAAAGAAAAAGAAGAAGGCCAAAGAAAAAAAGAGAAAAGAAAGAAAAAAAAGAAAAGAAAAAAATAAAATGAGAGAAAAAGAGAGAAGGGACAATGCTACTATCTCTTTTTCCACACTTGTGCTTCAAAGTAGCACCACGATCTTCATGATAGAGAGTCTCCTATGTTGTCACTTTCATATACTAAGTGGGAATTTTTCATTATAGAACTTGGCTTGTATATTCCAATGATGGGCTTCCTCAAAATGCCCTAGGTCTTCGTGAGCAAGCAAGTTGGATCCACACCCACTTAGTTTATTTTGTTGAGCTTTCATATATTTATAGCTCTGGTGCATCCGTTGCATGGCAATCCCTACTCACTCACACTGATATCTATTGATGGGCATCTCCATAGCCCGTTGATACGCCTAGTTGATGTGAGACTATCTTCTCCCTCTTTTTGTCCTCACAACCACCACCTTATACCACCATAGTGTTATGTCCATGGCTTGCGCTCATGTATTGCGTAAGAGTTGAAAAAGCTGAAGCGCGTTAAAAAGTATGAATCAATTGCTTGGATGAAACCGGGGTTGTGCATGATGGGAGTATTTTGTGTAATGAAAATGAAGCATGGCCTAACTATATGATTTTGTAGGGATAAGCTTTCTTTGGCTATGCTATTTTCATAAGACATGATTATTTGTTAGTATGCTTCGAAGCATTATTATTTTTATGTTTTATAAGCTTTTATTTTGAATCATTTGGATCTGAACATTCATGCCACAATAAAGAAAATTACATTGAGAATTATGCTAGGTAGCGTTCCACATCAAAAATTCAGTTTTTTTCATTACCTACTCGAGGACGAGCAGGAATTAAGCTTGGGGATGCTTGATACATCTACAACGTATCTATAATTTTTGATTGTTCCATGCAATTGTATTACCCCTTTTGGATGTTTATGGGCTTTATTTTACACATTTATATCATTTTTGGGACTAACCTACTAACCGAAGGCCCAGCCCGTATTGCTGTTTTTTTTGCCTATTTCAGTATTTCGAAGAAAAGGAATATCAAATGGAGTCCAAACAGAATGAAACCTTCGGGAGCGTGATTTTTGGAACGAACGTGATCCAGAGAACTTGGAGTGCAAGACAAGAAGCTTGCGAGGTGTCCAGGAGACAGGAGGGCGCGCCCACCCCCTCTGGGCGTGCCCCCTATCTCTTGGGCCCCACAAGCAGCCACCGACGTACTTCTTTCTCCTATATATACCTACGTACCCCGAAAACATCCAGGGAGCCAACGAAACACAATTTCCACCACCGTAACCTTTTGTATCCGCGAGATCCCATCTTGGAGCCTTCGTCGGTGCTCTGTCGGAGGGTGGATCGACCACGGAGGGCTTCTACATCAACACCATAGCCCCTCCGATGAGTTGTGAGTAGTTTGCCACAGACCTTCGGGTCCATAGTTATTAGCTAGATGGCTTCTTCTCTCTTTTTGGATCTCAATACAATGTTCTCCCCTTCTCTTGTGTAGATCTATTCGATGTAAACTCTTTTTGCGGTGTGTTTGCCGAGATCCGATGAATTGTGGGTTTATGATCAAGTTTATCTATGAGAAATATTTGAATCTCCTCTGAATTCTTTTATGTATGATTGAGTTATCTTTGCAAGTCTCTTCGAATTATTAGTTTGGTTTGTCCTACTAGATTGATCTTTCTTGCCATGGGAGAAGTGCTTGGCTTTGGGTTCAATCTTGCGGTGTCCTTTGCCAGTGACAGCAGGGGCAGCAAGGCACGTATTGTATTGTTGCCATCGAGGATAAAAAGATGGGGTTTATATCATATTGCATGAGTTTATCCCTCTACATCATGTCATCTTTCTTAATGCGTTACTCTGTTCTTTATGAACTTAATACTCTAGATGCAGGCAGGAGTCGGTCGATGTGTGGAGTAATAGTAGTAGATGCAGGCAGGAGTCAGTCTACTTGTCGCGGACGTGATGCCTATATAAATGATCATTCCTAGATAATCTCACAATTATTCGCTTTCCTATCAATTGCTCGACAGTAATTTGTTCACCCACCGTAATACTTATGCTATCTTGAGAGAAGCCACTAGTGAAACCTATGGCCCCCAAGTCTATCTTTTATCATATAAGCTTTCAATCCACTTTTATTTGCATCTTTACTTTTTGCATCTATATTATAAAATACCAAAAATATATTTATCTTATCATACTATCTCTATCAGATCTCACTTTCGCAAGTGGCTGTGAAGGGATTGACAACCCCTTTATTGCGTTGGTTGCGAGTTCTTTGTTTGTTTGTGTAGGTGCGTGCGACATTTGAGGAGCCTCCTACTGGATTGATACCTTGGTTCTTAAAAACTGAGGGGAATACTTACGCTACTATTGCTGCATCACCATTTCCTCTTCAAAGAAAACCAACGCAAGCTCAAGACGTAGCACCCTGCACACACAACGACATGAAGCGCGGTTGCGCGGTGCGAGGCGGCGGAAGACTTCCATGAGCATGTCCTGAAGCGCTGAGTCCATGTTCGCCATCGGTTCCTTGTGGTATGCGGTCCCGGCGACCAGATCGGCTCCAAGGAGGATGAAGGGCGCCAATGGCAGAGGTACGGATCTGAGGAGTGAGGAAGTTTTTTTTGAAACGGAGGAGTGAGGATTTGGGAGTACTCCCTCCATAAAGAAATATTAGAGCATTTAGATCACCATTTTAGTGATCTAAACACTCTAATATTTCTTCTAGAGGGAGTACGTGTTTCAGCCTAGGAGCCTCCGATAGGCATGAAAAAATGTTGTCGAGCAAATAGACTATAATTTAGGGCACCCTGAGCGTGGTGGGACTATATCTGGCCATGGGAAGCCCGGCCCGATCGGCCCAACCTTGTCCATGGGCCGGGCTTGGGCCTAGATTTCGAGCCCGAAGGCCAGGCTGGGCCAGGCCCGGACCCACCATATTAGCGCTTTAACGACGAGGCCTAACGGGCTTTTACACTGGCGGGACGGGCTTGGGCCTGATTTTTAGGCCCGATGCGCAGGCCGGGCCGGGCTCGGGACTATGTTTTTTGCATCGGGCTTGGTTAGGCTCGGCCCAAAGCCCGACCCAGCCCGAGGGATGGCCAAGTATAGTTGGGACCAAGCCGAAGCAGCCGCTTCGCAGCGCAGATCTTGCGTCGCCACGAACCGTCGCAACAGACGGTGGGGATGCGTCCGGCCATGCCTTCGCCACCAATCAACCAACGCTCCTCCAAATCCACACACCTTGGTAGTGTAGCCACCGGGAAGAGGCCGTTGCGAGATCTGTCGGCCGTGGCTGCTGCCCCACGCAAACAGGAAGAAGGTTGCTCTGCTATGAACCCTTCAATAGCAAAAGTAGCAACTCTGGCAGCTCTGGAAACAACCAAGGGTTTCTTGCCCTACCCTCCCATCGCTGCATGTGGAGGAGCCGTCATGACCGGTCGCCTCAACCCCGTACGTCCCCAACATGTTCGACGAAATGACCCAAAGGTAAAAAAGTCTCCAACTTTTTCATTACTTGTCATGGATTCTACATTATACAATTGTGATGTGATGTGCGTGTATGTTCTTCAGATTTGGTGTATTTAGTGTGGATGCTCAAACTTTTTTCGTATTCACAAATGTTGCATCTCAGAATTTTGCCTCTCAAGAATGAAACCCAAGATGAGACCCTTCTTGACATGGATGATGAGAGTTTTCTTGGTGCTACTCCAAAGGGAATAAGCAGAAACTACGCTACCAAAGAGGACAAATTGTTATGTGAAACATGGAAGAAAATGAGTCTTCATGAGGTCATCGGTGTTGAGCAACCAATTTCAAAATATTAGCAGTGTATCCATGAGTACTTCAATGCACACAACACTAGTGGCATCCATCGAACGCAAGCTCCGCTCTGACATCGATGGTCAACTATATCATCGGATTATCATAAGTGGGCGGCTAGCTTGGCACACCTTCAATGTATGACCAAAGTGGTGCAAATGACCAAGATAAGGTGATTGTTTATTCAAATTAATCAATTATTTCTTCATCTCTTGTAGTCCTAATGTCTTCTCTCACTTGTGGTATGTAGGTGAAGATTGCTCGAGAATTGTAGAAAGGGCGAGGAAAAAAGGGCACAAACAAGAAAGGCAAACTATTCGCTTTGCACAATTGCTATTCATAGCTTGAAAATGAGGATAAGTAGAAGAAACACGAGTACAACAAAGTTACTCACAAGAGGAAAAACTCGGTTGAAGATGCAACACAAGTTGGTCACGATGATGCATGAAGTGGCGGAGAATAGAAAAGAATCCCCACTCCCAACTCGGTTGCTCCGAAGAAGAGGCCGGATGGAAGAAAGAACAACAAGGAGAAGTTGAAGAAGGGAGGATACAATGACTTGAAGGAATCATTGTACGCCATCATGGCTATAATAAAGGAGATGTCAGAAGAAAGGAAAACATTGAAGGCCAAAGAAATGGATGAGAGGAGGGCAATGGGCATGGTGGAGAAGAGAAAGGTGACCATGGTGGAGAAGAGGAAGGTGGCCATGGAAGAAAGAACCAGGAGTATTGAGCACGAGTAGTCTTGATGAGAAGGCAATTCGATCTTTGTTGAAATCAATTGTTGGCAATGAGGACTATAGGAGGCTTCATGATGAGAGGATTAATGGAAGGAGACATGGGTGCCGTGGGTGGCGGCATGGGAGGATTCATGGGTTCCATGGGAGGCAATGGAGGTGCCATGGGAGGAGGCATGAGTGGTGCAGTGGGTGGCAATGAAAACAATGATGGCAACCGAGAGGAAGCAAGCCATGGAGACAGTAGGACATTTGAGACGCTATGCATTCATATTATATTCACTTTTATTTGTGGTTGTGATGCACAATGCTTGTGGTTTAAATTTGAATTTGATTAATGGATTAGAATTTGAATTTTATATGTTCTTGATTATTGTGTTGTGCTTGCAAAGTTTTAACTGCATATTATGGCTTGTTTTAATATCTATGCAATTGTTGATTACTCCCTCCGTTCCTAAATGCACGCGAGAGGAACACTCCTATATTTGGGCTCAATAAACCTAGTAGAAGAAAACAACTTGGATGGTTGCTCTAATGTTGTCTGTCCAGTGGTAGGAAGCGAACGCCCATGGAAACACATTCTTCTATCGGCCCAGTGGCTCGATGCGGCTCAATCCATCACCGGAGGGGACGTGTTGCTCTGGCTATGTTTCTCAATCTTTTCTTTTGATGAAAGTATAGTTTTCACCCTTAAGTCAATCAAGATGGATCCCTACCCCCTGAATTCTAAGACCACATAATTTTAACCGTGAAAACTATCAAAACCAGGTTAATGTCACTTTAAGTGGTTTTGTTCAGAATTTTGGTTGTTTTGGTCCTATTCGGCTGAGTTGGCAAAAATGGGATGGGTGATGGGGCAGCTGACTTGTCCTCCCATGTGGTTGCTACAAAGGGTGGTCTACTTATCACTCAAACGGCTATATTTAGCACTGAAATACGTTTAGATACACCTATTTTGTTGTCGACTATAATGTAGATTTATGAATTTGTAGGTTTCAACTATAATGTAGATTTATGAATTTGTAGGTTTCAACTATAATGTAGATTTATGAATTTGTTGAGGCATTTTATGGCTGGGGCTATTTTCCGGGCGTTAACGGGGATGCATGTATGAGCCGACTACCTGTTGTTGTTTCTCCATCTGTCAATCATGGGAATCAAGAGTAGAAGACTGATGATGAGAGGCAATGGTGTAGAAACTAATATTTCGGTTTTAGTTCTCATATTATTACTCTAAAATATTCATGCTCCATACAATCAAATTATATGAAAATATATTGTAAAACATTCCGTCGGTGACGTGAGGGTGCCTAGTTAAAAATAGTAATCACAACCTTGTTTATCCAGAAGTCCATGTCAATGAATGTCATGGCTTACATACACTGATATAACTTTTTCAGTAGCAAAGCAACCAGCTAGCATGTAGCATTGATGCATCCGTCGCCGGAACAGCTGCATTACCCTCACAAACGAGTACTAAGCGCGCATTGTAGTGTCCTCCTCTACGTCTTTCTTTTGTTGATTTCTTTCTTAATTTGATCTAATTTCCCTTCTTAATTAGTAAGAGTATAAATAAAAGACTCGTCTGCCAATGCACCAGCACCAATACACAAGCCTGCCGCTCACCGAATTTCGATGTCCTGACAATTGACAAGCTAGAAGAAACACCCTCTGGCCAGCCAGGCAGCCATGGCTCCTTGCCGCCTCCTGCTCCTAGCCGTGGCCGCCTCGCTCGGCGCAGCTAGTGCTGCTGCCATTGATGACTACACACCGGATGTTTCCGCTTCCGTTTGCTCGACGGAAAGCAACTACACTGACGGCAGCACGTACGAGATCAACCTCGACACTCTTCTCCACGACCTCCGCGACGGGGCAATTGGGAATGGCGGCTTCTTCCAGATGGTCGAGGGCGACTCGCCCAACAAGATATACGGCCAGGCCATGTGCTACGTCGACTGCGAGTGGCCAACGTGCAAACTCTGCCTGCAGGTGGCACCGTCCTACGTGATGACCAAAGGATGCCCGAACAACAAAAGGGGCGCCATCATGTACGATTGCTGCTACCAACGCTACTCAAACTGGGAATTCCTCCGCCACGCCGACTTGCTCGGGGTTGGGTCCAACTTAGACAGTGGGAGCTACGTCGACGGCGTAGTCCCGTTGAACCAGACGAGGTGGGAGCTGGTGACCGGCCTGGCAGAAGCCGCCGGGTCGCCGCGGCGGTTCGCCAACGGGAGCCAGACATATAAGGACTCGAGAGGTAATTCGCAGGTGATGTACGGCCTGGTGCAGTGCGCCCAAAGCCTGCCGCCGAGCGAGTGCACCAACTGTCTTGCCACCACACTTGCGAGCATGCGCGGAAATACCACCACTGCTAGATACAGGAGCTACGGCTGCTCCATCACCCACAAGCCCGATCCCATCGACATCGCCACGCCTCTGCAATCTGCAGGTGAGGTCCTTGTTCACGGTGATCTTCTTCGTAGCCGTTGTAACAGCACTTTCGTTTGTGCATTGATCAGGAGGTCCGCGCCGCCCAAACCGACGGCTCATTGTGGCGGTGTGTGCCGCTTCAGGTTCCGTCTTCCTGTTGATCTGCATCAGCATCTCGGTACGGCTGCTGTGCCGCCTAGAGAGAAGAATTCACTCTCCCAGGGTGTCTAACAAAGACGACGCGGCCATGGAAGACAAGTTCAGGCAAGGGACTGGACCCAGGCGATTCCGCTACGGCGAGCTGGCAGCTGCCACGGACAACTTCTCGGAGGCCAAGAAGCTCGGGGAAGGCGGGTTTGGCCCAGTGTACAGAGGGTTCTTGAAGGGCATGAGAATCGAGGTGGCTATCAAGAGAGTGTCAAAGAGCTCTAAGCAGGGGAGGAAGGAGTACGCCTCTGAGGTGAGTGTTATAAGCCGGCTCCGGCACCGCAACCTCGTGCAGATCATTGGCTGGTGCCACACCGGCGGCGAGCTCCTACTGGTCTATGAGCTGATGCCCAACGGCAGCCTCGATCTTCACCTTTACAGTGCGGACAATGTACTATGGTGGCCAGTCAGGTTCCTGATTGATAGTTTGTTCGGAGTCTCATGCATGATTGCTTCATATTTATTCGAGTACTTAATACTCCCTCCGTTCCTAAATAATTGTCTTTCTAGAGATTTCAACAAGTGACTACATACGGAGCAAAATGAGTGAATCTACGCTCTAAAACATGTTTACATACATCCGTATGTTGTAGTCCATTTGAGATGGCTAGAAAGACAATTATTTAGGAACGGAGGAAGTAGTTGTCATGGTTCAGGCATAGGATCGTGCTGGGTATCGGCTCTGCGGTTCTCTACCTGCACCAAGACTGGGAGCAGTGCGTCCTGCACGGGACATCAAGACGAGCAATGTGATGCTGGACGTGTCGTTCAACGCCAAGCTCGGCGACTTCGGGCTCGCCAGGCTCGTGGACCACGACAGAGGGTCGCACACGACGGAGCTCGCCGGCACGCTGGGGTACATGGACCCCGAGTGCACCGTCACCGGCAGAGCCAGCACCAAGTCGGATGTCTACAGCTTCGGCGTTGTGTTACTCGAGATCGCGTGCGGACGGAGGCCTACCACGGCTCGACCCAATGGCACGCTCATCCACCTGGCACAACGGGTGTCAGAGCTGCATGTGCAAGGGAGGATCCTCGACGCAGCCGACCCACGGCTGGATGGCAACTTCAATCTCCAAGAGATGGAGCGTGTGCTGGTCGTCGGCCTCTGGTGCGCGTGCCACGACCAGAGCCTAAGGCCGTCCATAAGGCAGGCTATCAACGTTCTCCGGTTGGAGGCGCCGCTCCCCGACACGATGCCGCCTGTTGGCCAAGCGGCCGGCCCTCTTCTCATGCCGGACAACGATAGTACGGGTCACTGCTCCAGCTCCAGCTCCACTCAGCACCTAATATGATCGATGTTACTGTGAGCTCGGTTGCATTTGCAGTCACACTCCGGCTTCAGTTTGGACAGTTTGGATGCTGTACAAAAGAAAGGACAGAGCCACGGAGACGGTAGACTTGTGTTAACCCGCACAAACATCTGTCTTTCCGTTTTTTAGTACAAACATCTTTGAGTCATCGTTCCCCCGAGCACCCTCCAGAGTACAAACAAGCTTGAGCGTGCTTTCCTTTGGTCTGGATCAGGCAAGACAACAGGGCCAAGTGCAAGATCAATTGGGATTTGATTTGTCGTCCTTTTGAGAGGGGAGGACCCAGCGTGCTCAACACTACTAAATTCGCAAGAGCGCTCCGCCTAAGATGGCTTTGGTTCGAGTGGACGAAACCCTCAAAATTGTGGGTTAGCTTGGGCAACCCATCCGACGAACAAGATCTTAACCTCTTCTATGCTTCGACAACTATCACCATTAGGAATGGCGCTGACACGCCATTTTGGGATGCACCATGGATCAATAACCGGAAGCCCCAAGAACATTGCTCCCCTCTACATCGAGGAAAAATTGAAAGATAAAGGAGGCTCTTTCCGATGAGGCTTGGGTGTCCAAGGCCAAGCTGTCAGCAAACTTCACCTTCGAGTACAGCCACCAATTTGTGACCCTCTGGACAACCATCCATGGCTTTCAGCTTGACGCTCATGCCGAGGACGAGATTGTGTGGAAGCACACAAATGATGGGCATTAGTCCACGCCTTCCGCTTACATGGCCCAATTCATGGGCACCTTCTACTCCCTCATGGAACAAGCGGTGTGAAAATCTTGCCCCCCCCCCCCCCCCCCCGCCCCCGAAAGTCAAATTCTTCACTTGGTTGGGCATTCAAGATAGGCTTTGGACCGCAGATAGGTTGGCCAAGTGTGGTTGGCCAAATTGTGGGCTTTGCCCTCTGTGCGAGCGAGAGCAGGAATCCGATGCGCATCTTTTCTTCAAGTGTCGCTTCACTAAGTGGCTTTGGAGCTTGGTTTCACTTTCATTTAGTGAGCATGGACACCGACAATTGGCATCTTGAGATGTCTGTCAAGGACTGGTGGGTCAAGTGGTCGGACTCCTCCAACCCCGATAGGAAGGCAATGGCTTCCATCACCATGCTTGTGTGTTGGACTATTTTGAACGAAAGAAATGCACGGATTTTCCGTAACAAGAGTGTGCAGTCGCCGATTTTGCTACGTGCCTTAAAAGATGAAGCTCAGTGTGGATGACCGCGGGCGCAAAGAAATTAGGTGTCATCTTATCAGGAGAGTAATCACATTGTGTGTTGGTTCTTGTAACTTTCAAGAGTTATCTCTGGCTTACAACATATACAAACGAAGCCCACATATCATCCTCAAACGTCCGGGCAGCCTGCCCAGTCACTACCCATTCAGAAAATACCACCCAATCGAACCTGTCATACTTAACCCACATGTCCGGGTTGACCGGCACCCCCATACCCAACCCATATGTGGGGCGGATATAGGGATGCCCTGACGCTCTGCCATATTGGACCCAATAGGCCGGGACCATCCCTAATCGACTTCAGATTGACCAGGTCCACCAAATCTACTGCACTCCTCCCGCGTCTGTCCTCCATTTCCCGCGTTTGCGCCGCCTCCCTCCTCTGCCCTTGCTTCAGCTTCGCATTGCCGCTCCTGTCTGCCATCGTATATGTCACTGCCAAGCAACTTCTCCGCAACCGTCGACATGTATGATGCCTTGGCGGAATTCGTGGGGCTCCCAACCGTAACTACTAGTTGCAAGATAGAGAACATTAATAGAAGGGAGTGTCACTGGAAGCAGCAAGTGGGAAGCTACAGGGAAGGTAGTAGTGGAGAGAGGTAGTGCGGAGATGGTCGTTGAAGAGATGGACCTGGGTGCATCAGTTCTGGAGACTCAATCAATCTGTCTATCATGTCCATGGGAAGGAAGAACTCGTCGGTAGAGCCCGACTCTATTCTAGCCTCCCAGTGACCATGCATCTCAGATATCTTTCCGAAAGACACTTACGATGTAGTAGACCGGGGGTGGCCTCTCCAAGGGGAGCCTGACAACACGCCTACCACGGGGCCCAGAAGGCCCACCAAGGAGCTAGCGACAAGAAGTAGGAGCCCACAGGATCGTATAGATTTCTGGAGGCGATCTTGGCCACCAGGTCAAGATGATGGCGTCCAAGATTGGATCTAACTCTTTTAAAAATTCTAGCCCTAGAGGCTATGATGCTCTAAATACCATCTACTCTTGTGCAACAATAAAACACATCTCCCCATTGTAATCCCTCGCACAAGATATCCCACCGTGAATACAAACACAAAGCTGGATGTAGGGTGTCACTCCTCACCAGAGGCCCAAACCTGGGTAAATTGTGCGGGCAGTCTCCATTCTGCTACTTTCAGTCGTGTTCGCCACCCTACTGCGGGTACTGACAAGTTTCCTCTCCTTCAGTTGGCGCGCCAGGCACAGGCTACGCTGGTCGGAGAATGTATCCATATTGGAGAATTATACATGCCCGACAACTTCGTGCTAGGCCAGACCTTCGCCCCCTCCCTACATCAACTACAGCCGCTTCGGGAACGTTGAGTTCCTGTTATTTGACGAGCACAATGACACGCCGACCATCCATGTCTGTCCATCTCTAGTGGCACAAAGTAGCGTCAATCTGGAACGATTCGGGGTGGCTGGACCTTTATCAACCTGCCGGCCCGCATGAACGGGAAGAAGGTTGGTCTTCTATTGAACCCTTCAATGGAAAAAGTAGCAACTCTGGCAGCTCTGGAAACAGCCGAGGGCCTCTTCCTCTACCCTCCCAATGTCGCTTGGAGGAGACACCATGACTGGTCGCATCAATCCCCTCTGTCCCTAACATGTTTGATGAAATGACCCAAAGGTAAAAATAACTTTCTTCGACCTTTCATTCTTTGTCATGCAATTCTACATTACGCAATTATGATGTGATGTGCATGTATGTTCTTAAAACTTGGTATATGCAGTGTGGATGATCAGTCTTTTTTGGAGTTCACAAATGTTGCATCTCAAAAATTTGCCTCTCAAGAATATGAAACACAAGATGAGCCCCTTCTTGACATGGATGATGAGAGTTTTCTTGATGCAACTCCAAAGGAAGAAGTGGAAACTATGCTACCAAAGAGGATAAATTGTTATGTGAAGCATGGAAGAAAATGAATCCTGATTCGGTCATCGGTGTCGAGCAACCAATGTCAACATATTGGCACTGTATCCATGAGTACTTTATTGCACACAACACTAGTGCCATCCATCGAAAGCAAGCTTCGATCCGACATCAATGATCAACTACATCATCAGGTTGTCAAAAGTTGGAGACTAGCTTGGCACACATTCAACATAGGAACCAAAGTGGTACAAATGTCCAAGATAATGTGATTGCTTGTTCAAAGTAAATAATTATTTCTTCATCTCTTGTATTCCTAACTTTTGCTCTCACTTGTGTTATGCAGGTGAAGATGCTCAAGAATTGTAGAAGGGGCGAGGGAAAAGGGAAATGAGGAGAAGTGGAAGAACTATGAGTAAAACAAAGTTCCTTACAAGAAGGAAAAATCGATTGGAGATGCAACACAAGTTGGTCATGATGATGCATCAAGTGGCAAGTATGGAAAAAGAAGCCCCACTCCCAACTCAGTTGCTCATAAGAAGAGGCATTAGCACGAGATCTATGTGCAACTGATGAGAAAAATTGGGACCAATAATATTGAAAAATAATATTTGTGAAAGAGAACAAGCAACCACATATAGTGTAAGATGACTACCAATCAAATACTTGCTACATCAAATTGGCGACTGACTACTCACTAGTGGTATTGAGGATAAAGAAAAAAGACCATGTAATATCTTCCTAAAATTCTAAGAACTCATGACAAAGAGTAGCAATACTTGGTATCAAAACAATTAAATACTAGTGAGTTGTATGTGTTTGCACGTGAGGTATTAGTGCACTACAACAAGCCACAGTATTTACATATGCATAATGAAAAATGCAGAGTTGTTCCTGATGATAGTTAAATTAATTTTAAGAAAGTAATTAGTACCCACATAGTGCACTGTACATGATATATTAAATGTATGGACCTTAAGAACAACATTTTCATGAGCATGCATAGTTAGTCTAGGATGCCCCATAAAAATAGTTAGTGTTGTGATAATTGGTAGAAACTATCTGAATGCTACATAGACTTCAAGAAGTGGTTGATAACAAGACTTTCACCTTGAAAAAAAATCACAAGGTAATCTCATAAATGACAACACTTGTATGTAAGAGGAAGAAAAACTATTGGAGCAAGAGCATGCATGAAGAGTCTAGGATAGAGGGGTGTCCGAAGATAGTAGAAGGGGCAACTACTACACCGCATATTATAATGTGTTTACATCAGATTTTCTATTCATTCATTGGAAACTTCTAGATACTAGTACACATGTCACAATCTAATGAATGTTGGGGAACGTAGTAATTTAAAAAATTTCCTACGCACACGCAAGATCATGATGATGCATAGCAACGAGAGGGGAGAGTGTTGTCCACGTACCCTCGTAGACCGAAAGCGGAAGCGTTAGAGCAACGTGGTTGATGTAGTCGTACGTCTTCACAGCCCGACCGATCAAGCACCAAAACTACGGCACCTCTGAGTTCTAGCACACGTTCAGCTCGAAGACGTCCCTCGAACTCCGATCTAGATGAGTGTCAAGGGAGAGTTCCGTCAGCACGACGGCGTGGGGACGATCTTGATGTTATACCGTCGCAGGGCTTCCCTAAGCACCGCTACAATATTATCGAGGAGGACTATGGTGGAGGAGGGCACCGCACACGGCTAAGAGATCAAGAGATCAATTGTTGTGTCTATGGGTTGCCCCCCTGCCCCCGTATATAAAGGAGCAAGGGGGGATGCGGCCGGCCAAGGAGGAAGGTGCGCCAAGGGGGGAGCCCTACCCCCGGTGGGAGTAGGACTCCTCCTTTCCTTGTTGGAGTAGGAGAGAAGGAAAGAGGGGGAGAGGGAGAAGGAAAAGGGGGCTGCACCCCTTGTCCAATTCGGACCAGAGGGGGGGCGCAGGCGTCCTTCCTTTTGGCCTCTCTCCTCTATTCTCGTATGGCCCAATAAGGCCCATATACTCCCCGGCGAATTCCTGTAACTCTCCGGTACTCCAATAAATACCCGAATCACTCGGAACCTTTCCGAAGTCCGAATATAGTCGTCCAATATATCAATCTCTATGTCTCGGCCATTTTGGGACTCCTCGTCATGTCCCCGATCTCATCCGGGACTCCGAAATTCTTCGGTACATCAAAACTCATAAACTCATAATATAACTGTCATCGAAAGCTTAAGCGTGCGGACCCTACGGGTTCGAGAACTATGTAGACATGACCGAGACACTTTTCCGGTCAATAACCAATAGCGGAACCTGGATGCTCATATTGGCTCCTACATATTCTACAAAGATCTTTATCGGTCAAACCGCATAACAACATACGTTGTTCCTTTTGTCATCGGTATGTTACTTGCCCGAGATTCGATCGTCGGTATCTCAATACCTAGTTCAATCTCGTTACCGGCAAGTCTCTTTACTCGTTACGTAATGCATCATCCCGCAACTAACTCATTAGTCACATTGCTTGCAAGGCTTATAGTGATGTGCATTACCGAGAGGGCCCAGAGATACCTCTCCGACAATCGGAGTGACAAATTGTTCCTCCGGTAAACAGGAGTTGCATAATCTCATAGTTTTAGGAACATGTATAAGTAATGAAGAAAGCAATAGCAACATACTAAACAATCAAGTGCTAAGCTAACAGAATGGTTCAACTCAATCACATCATTCTCCTAATGATGTGATCCCGTTAATCAAATGTCAACGCATGTCTATGGTAAGGAAACTTAACCATTTTTGATTAACGAGCTAGTCAAGTAGAGGCATACTAGTGACACTATGTTTGTCTATGTATTCACACATGTATTATGTTTCTGGTTAATACAATTCTAGCATGAATAATAAACATTTATGATGAAATAAGAAAATAAATAATAACTTTATTATTGCCTCTAGGGCATATTTCCTTCAGTCTCCCACTTGCACTAGAGTCAATAATCTAGTTCACATCGCCATGTGATTTAACACCAATATTCATATCTGTATATGATTAACACCCATAGTTCACATCGTCATGTGACCAACACCCAAAGGATTTACTAGAGTCAATAATCTAGTTCACATTGCTATGTAATTAACACCCAAATAGTACTTAGGTGTGATCATGTTTTGCTCGTGAAAGAAGCTTAGTCAAGGGGTCTGTCACATTAAGAGCCGTATGTATTTTGCAAATATTATATGTCTACAAAGCTCTACACGGAGCTACTCTAGCTAATTGTTCCCACTTTCAATATGTATCCAGATTGAGACTTAGAGTCATCTGGATCGGTGTGATAGCTTGCACCGATGTAACTCTTTACGACGGGCTCTTTTATCACCTCCATAATCGAGAAATATTTCCTTAGTCCTCACTAAGGATATTCTTGACCAATGTCCAGTGATCTACTCCTAGATCACTATTGTACTCCCTTGCCAAATTCAGAGCAAGGTATACAATAGGTCTGGTACATAGCATAGCATACTTTATAGAACCTATGACTGAGGCATAGGGAATGACTTTAATTCCATTTTCTATTTTCTGCCGGGGTCGGGATTTGAGTCTTACTCAATTTCACACCGTTGCAACGCAGGCAAGAACTCTTTCTTTGACTGTTCCATTTTGAACTATTTCAAAATCTTGACAAGGTAGGTACTTATTGAAAAACTTATCAAGCATCTTGATCTATCTCAATAGATCTTGATGCTCTTTATGTAAGTAGCTTTACTGAGGTCTTTATTTTAAAGAACTCCTGTCAAATACTCCTTTATGCTTTCCAGAAAAATTCTACATCATTTCTGATCAACAATATGTTACTCACATATATTTATCAGAAAGGCGGTAGTGCTCCCACTCACTTTATTGTAAATACAGGCTTCACCGCAAGTCTGTATAAAACTATTTGCTTTGATTAACTTATCAAAGCATACATTCCAACTCTGAGATGCTTGCACCGGTCCATAGATGGATCGCTGGAGCTTTTGTTAGCACGTTTAGAATTGACAAAACCTTCTGGTTGCATCATATACAACTCTTCTTTAATAAAACCATTAAGGAATGCAGTTTTGACATCCATTTGCCAGATTTCATAAAATGTGGCAATTGCTACCATGATTTGGATAGACTTAAGCATCGCTACAGTTGAGAAAATCTCATTGTAGTCAACACCTTGAACTTGTCAAAAACCTTTTTGCGACAAGTCAAGCTTTGTAGATAGTAACACTACTATCAGCATCTGTCTTCCTCTTGAAGATCCATTTATGCAATATGGCTTGCCGATCATCGGGCAACTCCACAAAAGTCCATACTTAGTTCTCATACATGGATCCCATCTCAGATTTCATGGTCTCAAGCCATTTCGTGAAATCTGGGCTCATCATCGCTTCCTCATAGTTCGTAGGTTCATCATGGTCTAGTAACATGATTTCCAAAACAGGATTACCGTACCACTCTGGTGCGGACTGTACTTTGGAAGACCTACGAGGTTTTGTAGTAACTTGATCTGAAGTTTCATGATCATAATCATTAGCTTCCTGACTAATTGGTGTAGGAATCACTGGAACTGATTTCTGTGATGAACTACTTTCCAATTCGTGAGAAGGTACAAATTACCTTATCAAGCTCTACTTTCCTCCCACTCACTTCTTTCGAGAGAAACTCCTTCTCTAGAAAGGATCCATTCTTAGCAATGAATGTTTTGCCTTTGGATCTGTGATAGAAGGTGTACCCAACAGTTTCCTTTGGGTATTCTATGAAGACGCACTTCTCCCATTTGGGTTCGAGCTTATCAGCTTGAAAACCTTTTTATATAAGCATCACAACTCCAAACTTTAAGAAACGACAACTTAGGTTTACTGCTAAACCATAGTTCATACGGTGTCGTCTCAATGGATTTAGATGGTGCCCTATTAAACGTGAATGCAGCTGTCTCTAATGCATAACCCCAACACGATAGTGGTAAACCGATAAGAGACATCATAGATCGCACCATATCTAGTAAAGTATGATTACGACGTTCGGACACACCACTACATTGTGGTGTTCCAGGTGGCGTGAGTTGCGAAACTATTTCACATTGTTTCAAATGAAGACCAAACTCGTAACTCAAATATTCGTCTCCACGATCAGATCGTAGAAACTTTATTTTTCCTGTTACGATGATTTTCCACTTCACTCTGAAGTTCTTTGAACTTTTCAAATGTTTCAGACTTATGTTTCATCAAGTAGATATGCCCATATCTGCTCAAATCATCTGTGAAGGTCAGAAAATAACGATACACGCCGCGAGCCTTAACACTCATAGGATCGCATACATCGGTATGTATTATTTCCAATAAGTCAATAGCTCATTCCATTGTTCCGGAGAACGGAGTTTTAGTCATCTTGCCCAAAAGGCACGGTTCGCAAGCATCAAATGATTCATAACCAAGTGATTCCGAAAATCCATCTTTATGGAGTTTCTTCATGCGCTTTACACCGATATGACCCAAACGGCAGTGCCACAAATAAGTTGCACTATCATTATTAACTTTGCATTTGGCATCAATATTATGAATATGTGTATCACTACGATCGAGATCCAACAAACTATTTTCATTGGGTGTATGACCATTTGAAGGTTTTATTCATGTAAATAGAACAACAATTATTCTCTGACTTTAAATGAATAACCGTATTGCAATAAACATGATCAAATCATATTCATGCTCAACGCAAACGCCAAATAACATTTATTTAGGTTTAACACTAATCCCGAAAGTATAGGGAGTGTGCGATGATGATCATATCAATCTTGGAACTACTTCCAACACTCATCGTCACTTCCCCTTCAACTAGTCTCTGTTTATTCTGTAACTCCTGTTTCGAGTTACTAATCTTAGCAACCGAACAAGTATCAAATACTCAGGGGCTACTATAAACACTAGTAAGGCACACATCAATAACCTGTATATCAAATATACCCTTGTTCACTTTGCCATCCTTCTTATCCATCAAATATTCAGGGCATTTCCGCTTCCAGTGATCATTTCCTTTGCAGTGTAAGCATTCAGTTTCAGGCTTTGGTCCAGCTTTGGGCTTCTTCACGGGAGTGACAACTTGTTTGCCATTCTACTTGAAGTTTCCCTTTCTTTCCCTTTGCCCTTTTCTTGAAACTAGTGGTCTTGTCAATCATCAACACTTGATGCTCTTTCTTGATTTCTACCTTCGTCGATTTCAACATCATGAAGAGCTCGGGAATCGTTTTTGTCATCCCTTGCATACTATAGTTCATCACGAAGTTCTAGTAACTTGGTGATGGTGACTAGAGAACTCTGTCAATCACTATCTTATCTAAAAGATTAACTCCCACTTGATTCAAGCGATTGTAGTACCCAGACAATCTGAGCACATGCTCACTGCTTGAGCTATTCTCCTCCATCTTTTAGTTATAGAACTTGTTGGAGACTTTATATCTCTCAACTCGGGCATTTGCTGGAAATATTAACTTCAACTCCTGGAACATATCATATATTCCATGACGTTCAAAACGTCTTTGAAGTCCCGATTCTAAGCCGTTTAAGCATGGTGCACTAAACTGTCAAGTAGTCATCATTTTGAGCTAGCCAAACATTCATAACGTCTGCATCTGCTCCTGCAATAGGTTTGTCACCTAGCGGTGCATCAAGGACATAATTCTTCTATGCAGCAATGAGGATAAACCTCAGATCACAGATCCAATCCGCATCATTGCTACTAACTTCTTTCAACACAGTTTTCTCTAGGAACATATCAAAATAAACATATGAAAGCAACAACGCGAGCTATTGATCTACAACATAATTTGCAAACTACTACCAGGACTAAGTTCATGATAAATTTAAGTTCAATTAATCATATTACTTAAGAACTCCCACTTAGACAGACATCTCTCTAGTCATCTAAGTGATCACGTGATCCAAATCAACTAAACCATGTCCGATCATCACGTGAGATGGAGTAGTTTTCAATGGTGAACATCACTATGTTGATCATATCTACTATATGATTCACGTTCGACCTTTCGGTCTCTGTGTTCTGAGGCCATATCTGTATATGCTTGGCTCGTCAAGTTTTAACCTGAGTATTCCGCGTGTGCAACTGTTTTGCACCCGTTGTATTTGAACATAGAGCCTATCACACCCGATCATCACGTGGTGTCTCAGCATGAAAAACTTTCGCAACGGTGCATACTCAGGGAGAACACTTCTTGATAATTAGTAAGAGATCATCTTAAAATGCTACCGTCAATCAAAGCAAGATAAGATGCATAAAGGATAAACATCACATGCAATCAATATAAGTGATATGATATGGCCATCATCATCTTGTGCTTGTGATCTCCATCTCCGAAGCACCGTCGTGATCACCATCATCACCGGCGCGACACCTTGATCTTCATCATAGCATCATTGTCGTTACACCATCTATTGCTTCTACGACTATAGCTACCGCTTACTGATAAAGTAAAGCAATTACAGGGCGTTTGCATTTCATACAATAAAGTGACAACCATATGGCTCCTGCCAGTTGCCGATAACTCGGTTACAAAACATGATCATCTCATACAATAAAATAGAGCATCACGTCTTGACCATATCACATCACAACATGCCCTGCAAAAACAAGTTAGACGTCCTCTACTTTGTTGTTGCAAATTTTACGTGGCTGCTACGGGCTTAGCAAGAACTGTTCTTACCTACGCATCAAAACCACAATGATAGTTTGTCAAGTTGGTACTGTTTTAACCTTCGCAAGGACCGGGCGTAGCCACACTCGGTTCAACTAAAGTGAGAGAGACAGACACCCGCCGGTCACCTTTAAGCAACGAGTGCTCGTAGCGGTGAAACCAGTCTTGCGTAAGCATACGCGTAATGTCGGTCGGGGCCGCTTCATCTTACAATGCCGCTGAACCAAAGTATGACATGCTGGTAAGCAGTATGACTTATATCGCCCACAACTCACTTGTGTTCTACTCGTGCATATGACATCTACGCATAAAACCAGGCTCAGATGCCAATGTTGGGGAACGTAGTAATTTCAAAACTTCCTACACACACGCAAGATCATGGTGATGCATACAAACGAGAGGGGAGAGTGTTGTCCACGTACCCTCGTAGACTGAAAGCGGAAGCGTTAGAACAACACGGTTGATGTAGTCGTACGTCTTCACGGCCCGACCGATCAAGCACCGAAACTACGGCACCTCCGAGTTCTAGCACACGTTCAGCTCGATAACGTCCCTCCAACTCTGATCCAGCCGAGTGTCGAGGGAGAGTTCCGTCAGCACGACGGCATGGTGACGATCTTGATGTTATACCGTCGCAGGGCTTCGCCTAAGCACCGCTACAATATTATCGAGGAGGACTATGGTGGAGGGGGCACCGCACACGGCTAAGAGATCAAGAGATCAATTGTTGTGTCTATGGAGTGCCCCCCTGCCCCCGTATATAAAGGAGCAAGGGGGAGGCGGCCGGCCAAGGAGGAGGGCGCGCCAAGGGGGAGTCCTACTCCCACCGGGAGTAGGACTCTTCCATTCCTTGTTGGAGTAGGAGAGAAGGAAAGAGAGGGAGAGGGAGAAGGAAAAAGGGGACTGCACCCCTTGTCCAATTCGGACCAGAGGGGGGGCGCAGGCCTCCTTCCTTTTGGCCTCTCTCCTCTATTCCCGTATGGCCCAATAAGGCCCATATACTCCCTGGCGAATTCCCGTAACTCTCCAGTACTCCGATAAATACCCGAATCACTCGGAACCTTTCCGAAGTCCGAATATAGTCGTCCAATTTATCAATCTTTACGTCTCGACCATTTCGAGACTCCTCGTCATGTCCCCGATCTCATCCGGGACTCCGAACTCCTTCGGTACATCAAAACTCATAAACTCATAATATAACTGTCATCGAAACCTTAAGCGTGCAGACCCTACGGGTTCGAGAACTATGTAGACATGACCGAGACACGTTTCCGGTCAATAACCAATAGCGGAACCTGGATGCTCATATTGGCTCCTACATATTCTATGAAGATCTTTATCGGTCAAACCGCATAACAACATACGTTGTTCTTTTTGTCAACGGTATGTTACTTGCCCGAGATTCGATCATCGGTATCTCAATACCTAGTTCAATCTCGTTACCGGCAAGTCTCTTTACTCGTTACGTAATGCATCATCCCGCAACTAACTCATTAATCACATTGCTTGCAAGGCTTATAGTGATGTGCATTACCGAGAGGGCCCAGAGATACCTCTCCGACAATCGGAGTGACAAATCCTAATCTCGAAATACGCCAACCCAACATGTACCTTCGAAGACACCTGTAGAGCTCCTTTATAATCACCCAGTTATGTTGTGACATTTGGTAGCACACAAAGTGTTCCTCCGGTAAACAGGAGTTGCATAATCTCATAGTTTTAGGAACATGTATAAGTCATGAAGAAAGCAATAGCAACATACTAAACAATCAAGTGCTAAGCTAACAGAATGGGTCAAGTCAATCACATCATTCTCCTAATGATGTGATCCCGTTAATCAAATGTCAACTCATGTCTATGGTAAGGAAACTTAACCATCTTTGATTAACGAGCTAGTCAAGTAGAGGCATACTAGTGACACTATGTTTGTCTATGTATTCACACATGTATTATGTTTCCGGTTAATACAATTCTAGCATGAATAATAAACATTCATCATGAAATAAGGAAATAAATAATAACTTTATTATTGCCTCTAGGGCATATTTCCTTCAATGAATGAATAGGTAATCGAACGGTCATCAACGTTGGGATTTGCCACCTCTCTGCCATTGGATCTAGTTCATCCAATGATCCATATTCAAAGTTATTCCTACACTATATAGGAGTATAGAAGTATAGATATTTGAAGTCACACTGAGAATAAAAAGTGGGGTTCATAACTTAGATATTATAATCATGATGGGATAAGACAAACACATTTTTATAGGTTTCCTTGAGGAGTTTGGGGCATTTTGTTTAATCAAGCCCTCTGCAAACAAACTCCTTCAAAAATTGATTGAAGGCTGGGGGCAGTGCCCCCCCCCTCAGGTTTCAACACAGGTCTGTTGTTAGTGCAGTTTGATACCACCATTGTGTATTTCCGAGACGACATCCTACACTTGTGAGCAACCTAGCAAATATAAGTTGTCGTGACGGGAATAAAACGAGGCCGTGTCGTGGTCAGCGCCTACGAGGTCAAGTTGAAGCCACCTTTTCGGTTTCACCTTTCGGTGTTTGGGCGTGCGTGGGAGTATCCCATGCTTGCCGATGATCTTTGACCCTTCACCAGCTTTGTGGAGCAAGCTGTGCTGGCTGGACCTCGAGTCCTTGTAGCACGTTGCAGCGATCATGTCGAATAGCACTGCCACGCTCGCAGGGACGGGGACAGGCGCAGGGGAGGGACCGAGTGGACGACATAGGTGCTCGTGAGGAACACCACCAGGGTGAAAAGAACGCCGACACTCGGCCAGTGCTCTATCAGCTCCCTAATGTTCGTCCTGCAAGCACACAACAACGACACACGCAAGCAGAAAGTAGAGCAAGGTGAACATCCACCCAACGAATTATCGCCACTTTGCTTAAAAACATTCATACAACAACTCAGGGGAAATTAAAGCTGGTGAAAGCTGGTCTTACCTCCTGCGTCGGCTGCTCCAGGCATGGTGATGGACGGAGCTCCTAAACTGCACCCTCGCCTAGCTTGGCCTTGATTTGGGCCATGTTTGTTTGGGCTTTTGCTTCTACTTTTGCAGCTTTTTCACTTTGACCAAAAAGCCATAAAAACTCATAAATAGGTGTTTTGGAGCTTTTATGGCTTTTGGATCCAAATATTGTTATATTGATTCATCAAAAGCCATAAAAGCTCCAAAAACACCTATTGAGGAGTTTTTATTGCTTTTTGGTCAAAGTAGAAAACCTGTAAAAGCATAAGCAAAAGTCCAAACAAATAGGGCCTTGAGCACCTCTCGGATTCTCGCACAATTTTCTTCGAATTTTTATCTGCCCAGACCTGGGCATGCTCGTATATATATACTCCCTCCGTTTCAAAATAGAAATAGATGACTCAACTTTGTACTAACTTTAATACAAAGTTATTATAAAGTTGGGCTTATCTATTTTGAAATGAAGGGAGTACATGAGAGCATGTTCTACTTTGCGCCCGATGGGGGGTTGGCGCACGAGATGCTAGTGCCCCACTACTAACCGCCCTAGCATGTGTCCAAACAAGTTTGTCTCCATCTCTAAATGTGGAAGATGTGTACCATAAGAGCATCCCGACTTGGCAAATCTGACCCCTCAAACGCCCATGGACGCGCCTGGGAGCGTCCGCGGACAGTGATCGGACACGCCTCAAAAAATGCATTTCACATACGGATACCTCATATCTATATTATTACATGCAACACAACGATCTTTGAGCGGAGCTTCGTCCGGCCAGTTCCGCTCCCCGCTCGCCCGGCTCCGCCCTGGCCATGTCTGGCGGCCGGCTGCGCTCCTTAGAGTGTTGATCCGGTCGCCAGTCGTGGAGATGGACACGAGCCGGCTCACGGGACTCAAGGCGCTGCCGCCTCCCATGCCCTGCTCTTCCTCGTCGGAGCCCGGAACCCTAACGGTGCCTGTGGACGTCATATCGATGACGGATCCGTCCTAGGACGAGCGGTGGACGTCCACCATGATGTGGTTGCAGCGCCAAGACTGATGCAACATACGGGGCGCCAGAGAATGTGACTCCACCTCGCGACGTCCACCGCCGCGAGGGATGCTGCCACTTCCCACGCCCTGCGCCATGCACGGCGGGCATGCCGTGCCATGGCGCATGGTGCGTCCCGATGCTCGACGCACCAACGGAGGGGTTGCGCATCCGCAAGCACGTTCGGACGCCAGACGGACCGCGCGGCCTCTAGCGAGGCAGCTATGGCTGGCCCGGCGCCAGATCCATGCGCCATTTGGGCGGACGCAGTGGATTCCCGGCAGAAGGAGTCTGAGAACAACCATGCACAAGACTCCTCCTGGGCACGGCAAAGTGCAAGCCAGACGGCCATCTCCTCCTGAGGGCCGTGTGGGATGAGCTCGGGGTAGACGGATCTGGAGGTGAAGGACTTGGATCCGCTGCTCGCCATGCCGGAGATGGTCGGAAGTCGCCGGAGACGAGTTTGGGTGGCGGAGGGAAGTGGAGTGAAGTGGCTAGGGTTTGGTCCAACGAACGGACGAGAAGGAATTCATGTGGGGTCGGGTGGGCCAGCGTGGGCTAGGTCCGTTTTGGCGGGCATGCCCGGGCGCCCCCATATCCGCCCTATATTTGGGCTGGATATGTAGAGTGTCGATCAGTCCGGACGTTTGAGGGATGTTTGAGGAGGTCGTTTGGGTCAAAAATCATTAAATGAAGAGTACAAACAACTCAGACAAGTTTTACCACCAAAACAGAATTAAATGCATAGAAGTAACAAGACTGTCCCCTGTGTTAGTTGAAGTCTGATCTTCTTCTTCAGCTTCCAAAATACGTGCATATCCAAGGAGCATTGGGAAGTAAGGTGGGATAGTAGGGCGTTTTGGAGGCCGAGCTTCATGGAGATAGAAATTTTAAAAATTCAAACTTTTTAGTTTCAAAAAATTCTAGAAACAATATATGCGTATACGACAATGTGGTGCATATGTGTGTCAAATTTCGTGATAATACCTTGAATTGCGAGCTGCACCAAAAACAAAATCATGAACTTTAAGAATGAGCAGTGCATGTGCTGAAATTCTAGACTTGTTCTTTTTTTTTGTGTGTGTAGCTCTCATTTAGTCATTTTAACTTATCTCATCATGAAAATTTACACACTTGTACATCATGTCTCTAGGTATGCATGTATTTGTTTTCAAAAACTGTTAAACCTAAAATTATGAATTTGAAATTTTCAAAAATCGTCCTCCGTTGAGCTTGTCCTCCATTTGTCATCTTCAGGGATATTGGTTCAAATATCAGAAAGAGCCAACTGCAAAGCAGCTTCTGGTACTGAATGCTCCTTTCTCATGCTCAACGAAACGTGTGGCACAGTCCAACGAATCGATTCCCACCGGTTTCCTAATTTTCTCGCTGAGTGTTTTTTCAGTCTTAATCCGGACAGTGGCGATGTGAACACCATGCTTGGTGTCAAATGAAGGATATCCACCTTGCACCACAAAAAATATAATGGTACCAGAGTCGTCTTTGCCAGTATAATCCAGGCACATCCTTTCCCCCTCCCAATCCATATAACATGAAAATGTCAGAAAGATCGGGTGGCTGAGGAACAGAGAGTTACCTTCCTCAAGTAGCTCATAAGCAACAAGCCCTCCATCTTCACATGTGTAGATAAAACCATCAGCAAACACACATCTGCCATTTAAAAGGGGCCTTCCGGGCAAAGTACATGCCATGTGTAGTCCACAAACCTATATGCATTGCAAGGCATGACAACACACCATTGTTTGACACTAAGGTCAAACATAAGACACGAACTTGTGACGGTATCATTAACTATGAATGAATCATCACCCAAGACTACATATCAGACAACTTAACCTTCTTGTTCACTAGAGGAGACAGATCTACGCTATAAGGTAACCACATGGTTTGCATACTACACATGTGGAAAACTTGGAGAGCATCTGTGTCACACCCTGATTTTTGGCCCTTTTTTCTTTTGATTTTCTGTAGATTTTTTTAATTTGGATTGCTTTTCTGTGGCTATGTGGTCTTGAAACCTGGAGAGATCACCCTTGACTCCTCTCCCAAGTGGCTTGTCATCCTTAAACCATCCCTAGATCATGCCCTTTCCCATCTTGGACCAACTCCAATATTCTTTTTCTTGGGAATATCCATTTTCTATTAAAGGAATAACCCTATTTGCTCTAGGTTGTGAAGCAACCTATATTTCCGTCTTCCACAAAATTCCCAAATAATTCTCATAAATTGTTTGTGTCATATCTTCCATAGCTATGCCAAAACCCTTCATTGGCATGATAAAAAATAATTCACAAATATTCCTTTTCCTTCTGTCATAAGTGCCTTTTTGAAAAGAAAGTGTTATTTATATTTGCTAATTTGTCCCCAAACTTTTTGGGAATTCTTTCCTATCCATATCATTGCCACATGAAAAAATTCAACTCAATTTGCCTAGCCAATCTTCCTCAACAGTTTTCTAAAGTTTTTGTCAGAGGGAAGCCTTTGTGAAGGAATTACTAGCTAGAAGTTTTTGTCAGAGTTGAAATTTTGCAAGCTCCTTCATGTGCTTATATCATTCCTCTGCACAAATTTTCAGCTCTATCTAATAATATATGTGAGCACACCTTTAAATCTTGGTTTCTGGTCAGATTTTTAGGTTGTGAAGCAACTATATTTTATATTCCTTCATTATTTCTAAAAATTTACCAGGACATTATCTTACCCATATAAAACCTCTCCAGAAAATTTGGACTCATTACATTCATCCAATATTTCTCTATAATTTTTCTTAGATTCTTTCTAGAGAGGACCACTATGAAGCAAGTACCATTTTGGTATCCCCAAATGGTATGAAACTTTTACAGTATCTTAATATTCCCAAATAACTCATCTACACCAAATTTCAGCTTAATCCAATCATCCATGTGAGTGCTAATCCATGATCTTTATTCTGGACCAGATTATGCAGCTGTTAAGCAACTGTATTAAAACTTGGTCCAAATCCCTCCAAACTTCACAGGATTCTTGTCCTTCCTACCCTAAACATCTGAGACATATTGTTCTGTCACTTACCCATCCCTGTTGATCATAGTTTCAAGCAATAGTTGAATAGAGTAAACTTCAAAGGATCATTCACATCTAACCACAATGCTTTTCTTTGAGCAATCACCAGAGTTGTAATCTATCTTAGAGGGACTACACACTGGACATGGTCAGCCGGCCAGGGTGCAACCTGATGTCTACTACACAACCTTCTTCTTGTAGACGTTGTTGGGCCTCCAAGTGCAGAGGTTTGTAGGACAGTAGCAAATTTCCCTCAAGTGGATGACCTAAGGTTTTATCAATCCGTAGGAGGCGTAGGATGAAGATGGTCTCTCTCAAGCAAACCTGCAACCAAATAACAAAGAGTCTCTTGTGTCCCCAACACACCCAATACAATGGTAAATTTTATAGGTGCACTAGTTCGGCGAAGAGATGGTGATATAAGTGCAATATGGATGGTAGATATGGGTTTTTGTAATCTGAAATTATAAAAACAGCAAGGTAACTAATGATAAAAGTGAGCATAAACGGTATTGCAATGGTATGAAACAAGGCCTAGGGTTCATACTTTCACTAGTGCAAGTTCTCTAAACAACCATAACATAGATAGATCATATAACAATCCCTCAACATGCAACAAACAGTCACTCCAAAGCCACTTATAGTGGAGAACAAACGAAGAGATTATGGTAGGGTACGAAACCACCTCAAAGTAATCCTTTCTGCTCGATCTATTAAAGAGTCCGTAGTAAAATAACATGAAGCTATTCTTTCCGTTCAATCTATCAAGAGTTCATACTAGAATAACACCTTAAGACACAAATCAACCAAAACCCTAATGTCACCTAGATACTCCATTGTCACCTCAAGTATCCGTGGGCATGATTATACGATATGCATCCCATAATCTCAGATTCATCTACTCAACCAACACAAAGTACTTCAAAGAGTTCCCCAAAGTTTCTACCAGAGAGTCAAGACGAAAACGTGTGCCAACCCCTATGCATAGGTTCATGGGCGGAACCCGCAAGTTGATCACCAAAACATACATCAAGTGGATCACATGATATTCCATTGTCACCACAGATAAGCACGGCAAGATATACATCAAGTGTTCTCAAATCCTTAAAGACTCAATCCGACAATAAAACTTCAAAGGGAAAACTCAATCCATCACAAGAGAGTAGAGGAGGAGAAACATCGTAAGATCCAACTATAATAGCAAAGCTCGCGATACATCAAGATCATACCATAGAGAGAACACGAGAGAGAGAGAGAGAGATCAAACACATAGCTACTGGTACATACCCTCAGCCCTGAGGGTGAACTACTCCCTCCTCGTCATGGAGAGCGCCGGGATGATGAAGATGGCCACCGGTGAGGGATCCCCCCCTCCGGCAGGGTGCCGGAACGGGCTCCCGAGAGGTTTTTGCTGGCTACAGAGGCTTGCGGTGGTGGAACTCCCGATCTATTGTCGTCTTCGATGGTTTTAGGGTATATGGGAATATATAGGCGAAAGAAGTCGGTCGGGGGAGCCTCGAGGGGCCCACAAGGGTGGAGGGCACGCCCCCTATCTCGTGGCTTCCTCGACGCTTGCCTGGCTTGCACTCCAAGTTCCCGGGATTGCTTCTCTTCCAAAAATAACTTTTCCGAAGGTTTCATTCCGTTTGGACTCCGTTTGATATTCCTTTTCTTCGAAACACTGAAATAGGCAATAAAACAACAATATGGGTTGGGCCTCCGGTTAGTAGGTTAGTCCCAAAAGTAATATAAAAGTGTATAATAAAGCCCATAATCATTCAAAATAGATAGGATAATAGCATGAATGCTTCATAAATTATAGATACGTTGGAGATGTATCACAACCGCGTGCGCCAGTTCATGCGGTGACTGCATGGTTGGCATGCACGTCGGCGCGCGCTGGCAAGTGGAGCCCCCTGACCTCGTCCGTTCCTCCTCTTCGCGAGCATTCGCTGTGTCCTGGAGCTCCCCCATGATCCCCTGTGTTGCTCTGTGCCACTGCCCCGACCTGTCTCGCCGTAGTTGTGTCGCTTTCGAGCTCGCCAGTGCCGCATAGCTCTGTGCTCCTCCTTGTCCGGTCGGCCGGAGCTTCTCGAGCACTCCCGAGCTCTCCCTTAGCAATAGATAGCCTCCCAGAGGTCCTCCGCACCTCACCGCCGTCTCCCTGGCCCTCCTAGTCCACCGGAGCCCCTTGACCTCGCCTTTGTCTTCCGCCGTCCACCATGGCAACTGCGGAGCTCTGCTCAAATTTGACCTATGGAGAGCCCCTCCCCTCCTTCTTTCCACACCAGAAGATCCCCCACTCTCTGGCGCTCCTCCCCATTGCCTCCACTCCTTGACGGAGCCCTTGTGGCCATGTCCCCCAAGATCAATCGCCGCCGCCGAGATCTATGACTCCCTAGCCGCCGCGGCTGGAGACCTCCCCGGCACCTGCTCTCCCTCTGAACGGAGTCGGCATTGCACCCTGACCCCGCCAGCAGCCTCGCCATCGCTGGAGATGGCCGGAGCTGCGAGCCCTGATGCGGCCTGAACTACGTCGGTATTTCCCCAAAGAGGGAGGGATGATGCAGCATAGGTACAGTACGTATTTCCCTCAGTGATGAGACGAAGGTTATCAAACCAGTGGGAGAACCATGCAACACTACGTGAACGACACCTGCACACAAAGAACAAATAATTGCAACCCTGCGTAAAAGAGGGGTTGTCAATCCCTCCCGGGTAAAAAGATAGATAAATTTGTAGTAGATCGGATAAATAGATCTCGCAGGAACGAGAGATAAAATAAATAACAATAAATTGCAGCAAGATTTTTTTGGGTTTTTGGATTAATAGATCTGAAAATAAAAGCAAATAAAAATAGATCTCGAAGGAAAATATGATAAAGAAGAGACCCGGGGGCCGTAGATTTCACTAGTGGCTTCTCTCGAGAAAAATAGCATACGGTGGGTAAGTAAATTACTGTTGGGCAATTGATAGAACTTCAAATAATTATGATGATATCCATGCAATGATCACTATATAGGAATCACGTCGAAGATTAGTAGACAGACTCCTGCCTGCATCTACTACTATTACTCCACACATCGACCACCATCCAGCATGCATCTAGTGTATTAAGTTCATGGAGAAACGGAGTAATGCAATAAGAATGATGACATGATGTAGACAAGATCTATTCATGTAGGAATATACCCCATCTTGTTATCCTTAATAGCAACGATACATGATACGTCTCCAACGTATCTACTTTTCCTAACGCTTTTCCTCTTGTTTTGCACTCTAATTTGCATGATTTAAATGAAACTAACCCCGGACTGACGCTGTTTTCAGCAGAACTACCATGGTGTTGTTTTCATGCAGAAATAAAAGTTCTCAGAATGGAGCGAAACTTTGCGAGGATTTTTTATATCAATAAAGAGAATTTCTGGATCCAAGAGATACCTGAGGGGGGCACTTGGGTGGGCAACACCCACCAGGGCGCGCCCAGGTGGGTGCTCCCCACCTGGTGGCCCCGCTGACCATGAAACCGACGCTATAAAATGTTGGGGAATGTAGCTTGCAATTTCAAAAAAAATCCTATGATCACGCAATATCTATCGAGGAGATGCATAGCAACGAGAGGGGGAGAGTGTGTCCATGTACCCTCGTAGACCAAAAGCAGAAGCGTTATGTTAACATGGTCACTACTAGGGAAAAGCCTAGCAGCAGCGAGGGTTTTAGGCCTATCAGTAGCGCGGGTAGCAGCGCTACTGGTACGGCGCTACATCTAAAGCATAGCAGTAGAGTGCCTCGACCCACGCTACTGCTAAATCGACTTAGTAGTAGCGATTTCCCAGAGGAGCACTACTGGTAATTAGTAGTAGCGCTTCTCCCTGCTCACACTACTACTATTATTTTGTATTTTATTTCTTTTTTATTTCATGTTGTATTCATACACCTTTACACAAGTTTTCATACAACAGGAATTTAGAGATTGTTTTTACATCATAATGAGTTATTACATCACGGGGTGAAAGAACCGTGGACTAGTTTCAAGTGGATGTCCATTCACTTGAAACTAATCCGCGGTTCTTTCATCCAATGATATAATAAATATTATTATCATCATCATATCATTAACAAATTATCATCATAATACATCATTGTCATATAACACCTCCTCAAGATCATCTTTTCATCAATGACATCACATAGCAAATTGGTCACTAGTCGTAATCACAAGTACTCCTCATCATCAATTCTAACACATTGTACCATATAATAAACATATTGTACCTCATAGGACCTACTACATTATCTTAGGACCTACTACATTCTCTAAGGTAAAATTGCAAAAAACAAGATAGCCTCTGACTCTCCATTATGGAGAATGGAGATTATCCTGTCTCCAATTATTTCCTTTTGCTTAATGTTACTTCCAAGAAGCTCCTTGCGAATGTCCAAACATTTTTTCCATTCTTTGATGAGCATGTGTTCACCGGTTTTAGAAATCCGATATGCACAGGTGAGCTCCCTAGATTGACCTGGTAGTATGTTCAGAACTCTAAGGCGACCATTCAGATACATCAGATGAGGCACACGAACCATAGGGATTTCCTGTTGAAAAACATAGTAATAACTTCGTAGTTAGCAATGATGTACTAGTTTTAGAAGTATGCAAAAGATGCACGGATGTCGTAATAGTAAAAAATCTTACCAGGGTATCTCCATAGAAGCTACCGTGGTTCAACACGTGCACTAGTGGCACGTATTCACCATAATTTGGAGGAGTTCGATAATAGGTATTGTAATTCTCAAGATAAGTACAATAAGCGATCAGATGACTTTTCTCCTTATAAGTTAATTCGTATCCATCAGTGTAGTGGGTTTTGTCTACCATCTTCCGCACATTCTTTGAAGAATCAAAATAAGCTGTCAATGGAAATAAGTTGTCAACTATTTTGAAATAAACAATATAAATTAGTTAATAACTATGTTTGAGAAACTCACATTGCGGTAGAATCGGAAGCGTATCAACAAGGACCCAAATGCCCATATTGTCTTGCTCAATGTCAGGATCACCAAGATCCATGGTGACAATCATACCCTCATAAAAACCATACATTTTGCAAAGTGCTTCCCAATTTTGGCAACCAAAATGGGTTATGCTCTGAGCATTGCACAAATTTACTTCAAAATCCATATCATGATGGGTCCTTAGGTGTATTTTCTTTGTTTCAAAATTTTCATGGTCTTCAAAACCCATCCTCTCCAAGACATAGCGTCTTGCATGGCATGGGATAAGCTAGTCGAATTGTAAAAGATGAAAATTAGACGTTGAAATAGTTGAAGTCATGCTTAATTATGAAAAAAACACTTGTTGTTGTTGCGTACCGTTTCAACATCGAATGTCTCCTCGAGCTTAATGCTGAAGCGCCGATCTTCGTCCAGCTCAACGAACCTGTCGCAGATACCTCGATCATCGTGGCACCAGCTGCACTCCCCCGGGAGACTGTCGTCGTCCGAGTATGACATTTCCTACGTTCATACTTCAAAGATTAAACTTGTACATATTCTAGCACAAGTCATGCCAGAATTCACGGAAAAATCCGGCATGACCTTTGCTAAAACAGGACATAGCGCCTGAAATTTGCCGGAACGGAAATTAATCAACACTCCGGCAAAACATAGGTCACTCAGAGGTGTAACCTGAACATGACCGACCACTTGGGCAACCACATATGCTATATGAGCAACACAAGATATACATGGAGATTTGGCAGGTCTCACCTCGAGGTCGGAGGGGGTCGGTGACGGTGACGACGGTGGGGATGATGGAGGGGCTCCTTGATTTCTGCAAAAGCAAAAACCCAATAAGTTATCACTAATACATCCCGAATAATTACTTAAACTAAAAAAATAACAACAAATATGACATGTTCAACTAGTTCTATTAATTCAACTAGTTCTTACTAAATATAAACTTACTATAAAGAGAAAAAAACTAGTTCTTTCTAAAAATGAAGTAGTTCAACTAGTTATATTAATTTACTTACTAAACTAGTTCAACTAAAACTAAAATAGTTCAACTAGTTTATTAATTTACTTACTAAAAATACATTAGTTCTATTAATTCAACTAGTTTATTAATTTACTTACTAAACTAGTTCAACTAAAACTAAACTTGTTCAACTAAAACTAAACTAGTTCAACTACTAAAAATCATTATCTATGAACCCTAAATTAACATCTACTACTACTAAAAAACATCTAGTACTAACTAATTAAGCAGATCGAGAGAAAGGGGGTGGGGAGGGGTGGGGGGCTTACAGAGAGGGAAGAGACGATGGTGGAGAGGTGCTCGGAGACGAAGAGTTAGGGGCGGCAAGGGCGGGCTCGGGATCGAGAGGCGGCGGTGCTGGGCAGGCTCAGGCAGCGGCGGTGAGGTCGACGGTGGCAGTGGTGAGGTCGAGAGCAGCGACGGTGAGGTCGAGAGCGGCGGCGGGCGGCGATGCTGTTGTTGAGGGCGGGCGGCGGCGGTGAGGGCAGGCTCGGGCGGCGGCGACAGAGGAGTAGGGGAAAGGGGGGGATGGAGGACTTAGCAAAATTTTGAGCCGGCGGGTGGTTAATTCAGAAGTAGCAGTAGCGCGTTCCAGAAAGCGTGCTACTGCTACGTTAGCTACATCGCGTTCTTGTATACACGCTACTGCTACTCCTTTCTCTTTTTCCCTTTTTCATTTATTTTTCTTCACATTTTATTTTTTTTCCTTTCACCTTATTCTATTTATTTCATTTTCAATTACCTTTCTATTTGCTTTCCATTTAATTTTATATCCTTTAGCAGTAGCAAGTTTAGAAGAAAACGCGCTGCTACAAAGGAAGTAGCGGTAGCGCGGTTCAATATGGATCGCTACTACTATGTGTAGCCTGTCAGGCTAAGCCGTGGGAATTATAGTGGTAGCGCTTGTTTCTAAACATGCGCTACTGCTAAAGTTTGAGCTATAGCGCACTTTGCATGAACGCGGTACTACGAATTAGCAGTAGTGCCCTATTTTAACCAGCTCTACTGCTATACCTCTGTCTATAGGCTTTTCCCTAGTAGTGGGTTGATGTAGTCGAACGTCTTCACGATCCAACCGATCTAGCACCGAACGTACGACACCTCCGAGTTTAGAACACATTCAACTCGATGACGACCCTCGAACTCTTGATCCAGCAGAGGGTCGAGGGAGAGTTCTGTCAGCACAACTACGTGATGACGGTGTTGATGATGTGATCTGCGCAGGGCTTCAGCTAAGCACTAAGATGATACTACCGGAGGAGTAAACGGTGGAGGGGGGCACCGCACATGGCTAAGACAATGTTGTGACTTTGGGGTGCCCCCTGCCCCCGTATATAAAGGAGGGAGGAGGAGGCCGGCCACCAGGGGTGCGCCTAGGGAGGGGGAAGTCCTACTAGGACTCCACTCCTAGTAGGATTTGCCCCCCTCTTTTTTTTCCTTCTTACGGAGGTGGAAAGGGGGAAGGAGAGGGAGTAAGAGAAGGAAAGGGGGGTGGCACCCCCTTTCCCTAGTCCAATTCGGCCTCCTTCCTTGTGGGGGGTGCACCAGCCCCTTGTGGGCTGGTTAGCCTCCCTCCCATGGCCCATATGACCCTTATCTTCCACCAGGGGGTTCCGGTAACCCTTCCGGTACTCTGGTTTGTACCCGATACACTTCGGAACACTTCCGGTGTCCGAATACCACCTTCCAACATATAAATCTTTACCTCTTGACCATTTCGAGACTCCTTGCATGTCCGTGATCTCATCGGGGACTACGAACAAACTTCGGTCACGAAAACACATAACTCATAATACAAATCATCATTGAACGTTAAGTCTACGGACCCAAAGGGTTCGAGAACTATGTAGACATGATCGAGACACATCTCCTATCAATAACCAATAGCAGAACCTGGATGCTCATATTGGCTCCTACATATTCTACAAAGATCTTTATCGGCAAACCGCACAACAACATACGTTGTCCCCTTTGTCATCGCTATGTTACTTGCCCAAGATTTGATTGCCCGTATCTTCATACCTAGTTCAATCTCATTACCGGCAAGTCTCTTTACTCTTTCCGTAATGCTTGATCCCGCAACTAACTCATTATTCACATTTCTTGCAAGGCTTATAGTGATGAGCATTACCGAAAGGGCCCAGAGATACCTCTCCGATACATAGAGTGACAAATCCTAATATCGATCTATGCAAACCCAACAAACACCTTCGGAGACACCTGTAGAGCATCTTTATAATCACCCAGTTACGTTGTGATGTTTGATAGCACACAAGGTGTTCCTCCGGTATTCGGGAGTTGCATAATCTCATAGTCAGAGGAACATGTATAAGTCATGAAGAAAGCAATAGCAAAAAAACTGTAACAATCATTATGCTAAGCTAACGGATGGGTATTGTCCATCACATCATTCTCTAATGATGTGATCCCATTCATCAAATGACAACACATGTCTATGGTAAGGATACATAACCATCTTTGATTAACGAGCTAGTCAAGTAGAGGCATACTAGGGACACTTTGTTTTGTCTATGTGTTCACACATGTACTAAGTTTCCGGTTAATACAATTCTAGCATGAATAATAACCATTTATCAAGATATAAGGAAATATAAACAACAACCTTATTATTGCCTCTAGGGCATATTTCCTTCAGTCTCCCACTTGCACTAGAGTCAATAATCTAGTTCACATCGCCATGTGATTTAACACCAATAGTTCACATCGGTTATGTGATTAACACCTATTGTTCACATCGCCATGTGACCAACAACCAAAGGGTTACTAGAGTCAATAGTCTAGTTCACATCACTATGTGATTAACACCCAAAGAGTACTAAGGTGTGATCATGTTTTGCTTGTGAGAGAAGTTTAGTCAACGGGTCTGCTAAATTCAGAGCCGTATGTATTTTGCAAATTTTGTTTGTCTACAATGCTCTGCATGGAGCTACTCTAGCTAATTACTCCCACTTTCAATATGTATCCAGATTGAGACTCAGAGTCATTTCGATTGGTGTAAAGCTTACATCGACGTAACTCTTTACGACGAACTCTTTATCACCTCCATAACCGAGAAATACTTCCTTAGTCCTCTTAGGTAACTAAGGATAACTTTGATCGATGTACAGTGATCCACTCCTAGATCACTATCATACCCCCTTGCCAAACTCATAGCAAGGCACACAACTGGTGTGGTACATAGCATGGCATACTTTATAGAACCTATGACTGAGGCATAGGGAATGACTTTCATTCTCTTTCTATCTTCTGCCGTGGTCGGGCTTTGAGTCTTACTCAACTTTACACCTTGTAGTACAGGCAAGAACTCCTTCTTTGACTGATCCATTTTGAACTCTTCCAAAATCTTGTCAAGGTATGTACTCATTGAAAAATCTTATCAAGTCTCTTGATCTATCTCTATAGATCTTGATGCCAATATGTCCTTTCAAACTCTCCTTTATGCTTTCCAAAAAATTCTACATCATTTCTTTCTTTGAAAATCTCCTTTCAAACTCTTTCTTTGAAAATCTCCTTTATGCTTTCCAGAAAACTCTACATCATTTCCGATCAACAATACGTCATTCACATATACTTATCAGAAAAGCTGTAGTGCTCCCACTCACTTTCTTGTAAATACAGGCTTCACCGCAAGTTTGTATAAAACTATATGCTTTGATAAACTCATAAAAGCGTATATTCCAACTCCAAGATGCTTGCACCAGTCCATAGATGGATCGCTGGAGCTTGCACACCTTGTTAGTACCTTTAGGATTGAAAAAACCTTCTGGTTGCATCATATACAACTCTTCTTTCAAGAAATATCCATTTAAGGAATGCAATTTTGACATCCATTAGCCAGATTTCATAAAATATGGCAATTGCTAACATGATTCAGACGGATTTAAGCATCACTACAGTTGAGAAAATCTCATTGTAGTCAACACCTTGAACTTGTCGAAAACCTTTTGCGACAAGTCGAGCTTTGTAGATAGTAATACTATTATCAGCGTCCGTCTTCCTCTTGAAGATTCATTTATTTTCTATGGCTTGTCGATCATCGGGCAAGTCCACCAAAGTCCACACTTTGTTCTCATACATGGACCCCATCTCAGATTTCATGGCCTCAAGCCATTTTGCAGAATCTGGGCTCATCATCGCTTCCGCATAGTTCGTAGGTTCATCATGGTCTAGTAACATGACTTCCAGAATAGGATTACCGTACCACTCTGGTGCGGACCGTACTCTGGTTGACCTATGAGGTTTGGTAGTAACTTGATCTGAAGTTTTATGATCATCATCATTAGCTTCTTCACTAATTGGTGTAGGAATCAATGGAACTGATTTCTGTGATGAACTACTTTCCAATTCGAGAGAAGGTACAATTACCTCATCAAGTTCTACTTTCCTCCCACTCACTTCTTTCGGGAGAAACTCCTTCTCTAGAAAGGATCCATTCTTAGCAACGAATATCTTGCCTTCGGATCTGTGATAGAAGTTGTACCCAAAAGTTTGGGTATTCTATGAAGACACATTTCTCCGATTTGGGCTCGAGCTTAACAGGTTGAAGCTTTTTCACATAAGCATCGCAACCCCAAACATTAAGAAACAACAGCTTAGGTTTGTTGCCAAACCACAGTTCATACGGTGTCATCTCAACGTATTTTGACAGTGCCCTGTTTAATGTGAATGCAACTGTCTCTAATGCATAATCCCAAAATGATAGTGGTAAATCAGTAAGAGACATCATATATCGCACCATAGCTAATAAAGTACGGTTACAACGTTCGGACACACCATTATGCTGTGGTGTTCCAGGTGGCGTGAGGTGTGAAACTATTCCACATTGTTTTAAATGAAGGCCAAACTCGTAACTCAAATATTCACCTCCTTGATCAGATCATAGAAACTTTATTTTCTTGTTATAACGCTTTTCCACTTCACTCTAAAATTGTTTGAACTTTTCAAATGTTTCAGACTTGTGTTTCATTAAGTAGATATACCCATATCTGCTCAAATCATCTGTGAAGGTCAGAAAATAATGATACCTGGCACGAGCCTCAACACTCATCGAACCGCATACATCGGTATGTATTATTTCCAATAAGTCATTAGCTTGTTCCATTGTTCCGGAGAATGAAGGTTTAGTAATCTTGCCCATAAGGCACAGTTCGCAAGTATCAAATGATTCATAATAAAGTGATTCCAAAAGCCCATCATCATGGAGTTTCTTCATGCGCTTTACACCAATATGACATAAATGGCAGTGCCACAAGTATGTTGCACTATTATTATCAACTTTTCATCTTTTGGCATCAATATTATGAATATCTGTATCACTACGATCAAGTTTCAATAAACCATCAACATTGGGTGTATGATCATAGAAAGTTTTATTCATGTAAATAGAATAACAATTATCCTCTGTCTTAAATGAATAACCGTATTGCAATAAACATGATCTAATCATATTCATGCTTTAACGCAAACACCAAATAACATTTATTTAGGTTCAACTCTAATCCCGAAAGTATAGGGGGTGTGCGATGATGATCATATCAATCTTGGAACCACTTCCAACATCCATTGTCACTTCACCCTTAACTAGTCTCTATTTATTCTGCAACTCCTGTTTTGAGTTACTAATTTTAGCAACTAAACAAGTATCAAATACCCAGGGGTTACTATGAGCACTAGTAAGGTACACATCAATAACATGTATATCAAATATACCTTTGTTCACTTTGCCATCCTTCTTATCCACCAAATATTTGGGGTAACTCTGCTTCTAGTGACCATTTCCTTTGAAGTAGAAGCACTTAGTTTCAAGCTTAGGTCCAGCTTTGGGCTTCTTCACGGGAGTGACAACTTGCTTGAAATTCTTTTTGAAGTTACATTTCTTTCCCTTTGCCCTTTTCTTGAAACTAGTGATCTTGTTTAATCATCAACAGTTGATGCTTTTTATTGATTTCTACCTTCGTTGATTTCAGCATCACGAAGAGCTTGGGCATCGCTTTTGTCATCCCTTGCATATTATAGTTCATTATTAAGTTCCAGTAACTTGGTGATGGTGACTAGAGAACTCTGTCAATCACTATCTTATCTGGAAGATTAACTCCCACTTGATTCAAGCGATTGTAGTACCCAGAAATTCTGAGCACATGCTCACTAGCTGGGCTATTCTCCTCCATCCTTTTAGGCAAAGTACTTTTCAGAGGTCTCATACCTCTCGACACGGGCATGAGTCTGAAATACCAATTTCAGCTCTTGGAACATCTCATATGCTCAGTGGCGTTTCAAAACGTTTTTGAAGTCCCGGTTCTAAGCCATAAAGCATGGTTCACTAAACTATCAGGTAGTCATCATACTGAGCTAGCCAAACGTTCATAACTTCTACATCTGCTCCTGCAATAGGTCTCTCACCTAGCGGTGCATCAAGGACATAATTCTTTTGTGCAGCAATGAGGATAAACCTCAGATCACAGACCCAGTCCGCATCATTGCTACTATCATCTTTCAACTTAGTTTTCTCTAGGAACATATCAAAAACATAGGGAAGCTACAGTGTGAGCTATTGATCTACAACATAATTTGCAAATACTATCAAGACTAAGTTCATGATAAATTAATGTTCAATTAATCATATTACTAAAGAACTCCCACTTAGATAGACATCCCTCTAGTCACCTAAATGATCACATGATCCATATCAACTAAACCATGTCCGATCATCACGTGAGATGGAGTAGTTTTCAATGGTGAACATCTCTATGTTGATCATATCTACTATATGATTCACGTTCAACCTTTCGGTCTCAGAGTTCCGAGGCCATGTCTGCATATGCTAGGCTCGTCAATTTAACCCGAGTATTCCGCACGTGCAAAACTGGCTTGCACCCATTGTATGTGAACGTAGAGCTTATCACACCCGATCATCATGTGGTGTCTCGGCACGACGAACTGTAGCAACGGTGCATACTCAGGGAGAACACTTATATCTTGAAATTTAGTGAGGGATCATATTATAATTCTACCATTGTACTAAGCAAAATAAGATGCATACAAGATAAACATCCCATGCACTCAAAATATGTGACATGATATGGCCATCATCATGTTGTGCCTTTCATCTCCATCTCCAAAGCACCATCATGATCTCCATCGTCACCGGCTTGATACGTTGATCTCCATCATAGCATCATTGTCGTCTCACCACCTATTGCTACTACGACTATCGCTACCGTTTAGTGATAAAGTAAAGCAATTACATGGCGATTGCATTTCATACAATAAAGCGACAACCATATGGCTCCTGCCAGTTGCCGATAACTCTGTTACAAAACATGGTAATCTCATACAACAATTTATATCACATCATGTCTTGACCATATCACATCACAACAAGCCCTGCAAAAACAAGTTAGACGTCCTCTACTTTGTTGTTGCAAGTTTTACGTGGCTGCTATGGGCTTCTAGCAAGAACCATTCTTACCTATGCATCAAAACCACAACGATTTTTCCTCAAGTGTGTTGTTTTAACCTTCAACAAGGACCGGCCGTAGTCAAACTCAATTCAACTAAAGTTGGAGAAACAGACACACGCCAGCCACCTGTGTGCAAAGAACGTCGGTAGAACCAGTCTCATGAACACGGTCATGTAATGTCGGTCCGGGCCGCTTCATCCAACAATACCGTTGAATCAAAGTAAGACGTTGGTGGTAAGCAGTATGACTATTATCGCCCACAACTCTTTGTGTTCTACTCGTGCATATCATCTACGCATAGACCTAGCTCAGATGCCACTGTTGGGGAACGTAGCATGCTATTTCCAAAAATTTCCTACGATCACGCAAGATCTATCTAGGAGATGCATAGCAACGAGAGGGGGAGAGTGTGTCCACGTACCTTCGTAGACCAAAAGTGGAAGCAATATGTTAACGCAGTTGATGTAGTTGAACGTCTTCACGATCCAACCAATCTAGCACCAAACGGACGGCACCTCCGAGTTCAGCACACGTTCAGCTCGATGAAGTCCCTCGAACTCTTGATCCAGCAGAGGGTCGAGGGAGAGTTTCGTCAGCACGACAGCGTGATGATGATGTTGATGATGTGATCCACGCAGGGCTTCGCCTAAGCACTACGATGATACTATCGGAGTAAGCGGTGGAGGGGGCACCGCACATGGCTAAGACAATGTTGTGCCTTCGGGGTGCCCCCTGCCCCCGTATATAAAGGAGGAAGGAGGAGGCCGGCCACCAGGGGCGCGCCAAGGGAGGGGGAGTCCTACTAGTACTCCACTCCTAGTAGGATTTGGCCCCCCTCTTTTTCTCCTTCTTACAGAGGTGGAAAGGGGAAGGAGAGGGAATAGGAGAAGGAAGGGGGGTTGCGCCCCCTTTCCCTAGTCCAATTCGGCCTCCTCCCTTGTGGGGGGCGCACCAGCCCCTTGTGGGCTGGTGATGACCCAAAAGTATACGGCATCTATCGTAGTACTTTGATAAGTAAGAGTGTCGAACCCAACGAGGAGCAGAAGGAAATGACAAGCGGTTTTTAGTAAGGTATTCTTTGCAAGCATTGAAATTGTAGGTAACAGATAGTTTTGTGATAAGATAATTTGTAACGGGTAACAAGCAATGAAAGTAAATAAGGTGCAGCAAGGTGGCCCAATCCTTTTTGTAGCAAAGGACAAGCCTGGAAAAATTCTTATAATGAGAAAAGAGCTCCCGAGGACACATGGGAATTATCGTCAAGCTAGTTTTTATCACGCTCATTTGATTCACGTTCGTCACTTTGATAATTTGATATGTGGGTGGACCGGTGCTTGGGTACTGCCCTTTCCTAGACAAGCATCCCACTTATGATTAACCCCTATTGCAAGCATCCGCAACTACAAAAGAAGTATTAAGGTAAACCTAACCATAGCATGAAACTAGTGGATCTAAATCAGCCCCTTACGAAGCAACACATAAACTAGGGTTTAAGCTTCTGTCACTCTAGCAACCCATCATCTACTTATTACTTCCCAATGCCTTCCTCTAGGCCCAAATAATGGTTAAGTGTCATGTAGTCGACGTTCACATAACACCACTAGAGGAGAGACAACATACATCTCATCAAAATATCGAACGAATACCAAATTCACATGACTACTAATAGCAAGACTTCACCAATGTCCTCAGGAACAAACGTAACTACTCACAAAGCATATTAATGTTCATAATCAGAGTGGTATTAATATGCATTAAGGATCTGAACACACTAGTGCAGAACCGGGCAATAGCACCGGTTCGTAAGGCCCTGTAGTGCCGGTTCCATAACCGGCACTAAATTGTGGTCACTAAAGGCCCCCCCCTTTAGTACTGATTCAGCACGAACCGGTGCTAAAGGGCAACCACGTGGCACGAGCCAGCTCCGGGGGCCTAGAGCCCTTTAGTACCGGTTGGTAAGACCAACCGGTACTATAAGGTTTGGGGGGTTTTTAGTTTTATGATTTCTTTTTCATTTAATTTTGTGTTTCCATTTTAATTCTTTTTCGTTTGCTGGCATTTTACGATACTACACATTGTACACGTTATATATATCATCAATGTCTCACAAACCACCATATTAATTAGTTGTGTGACTAGATATCGATAATGGTGTAAAAATTGTGAATAGTGTTCTGACAAGCGTACCCATTCCTGTCTTTGAGATCTGCTCCTTTCGGACGCCATCATGCGAATGTTCTCGCAAACGCAGAATGCACACAGGTCAGTCCCCTGCGCCTGCTTCAGGGCCTTTACAAGAATGGAATTTGATAAGATAATAATTAATCAAGCATGATAATTAAAGAGATGGCAGCTAGCTAGCTAGCTAGTACTACTTAATTACTTACCTTGGGTCGAAACCATTTAAGCTTTTTTCTCCATTCGCCGGGCGTGACGCTGATGAACCTTGCCCAAGCCCTGCCCGCCGACAAATAAAATGAATAAAGGGGTTATTAAATAGTTCATATCATGAAATGATGAACTAAATATAGGCCGAGATATATAGTTAATAATGATTGAAATTACCTGTTGACTATCCCAAACAAGATGTTATAGTTAGTTTTTTCTGAGAGTAGTGAGTCCAGTACTTCAATTGTTCCGGCGTCAACTTTAATGATACAAAAGACCCAGTGAAATTTGCATGCACACACGTTTGCATGTCTTAATTAAGCGGGCATATGTAAGCAAAAACATGTAGTTAGCTAGTGGAAAAAACAGAGAATTTGTAGTACAAGACAGTGTGACTCACTGGAAGTTGTAAGGAAGTAGTATATCTTCATTGTATTTGAGGCGCTTCAAGAACTCTAGCATGTTGTCCTCTACGTTCTTTTGCTGACGTTGATTTATCTTCCATGTGTATTCATTAACGGTGTTTGGGTCAATGAACCCAATGCCAAAGCGTCCACATTTTCTCATTTCATACATCTTCATCCTGCATAATACCATAGAAAAGAATATAGTGAGGATAATTACAGGTAATGATTGATCAAAAGGATCACTACAGCTAGCTTGAGACTTAAATTACAGAAAGAAATCACTTACAGACAATAGCAACTGACGATAGATTTGTCGAGTGCGTCTTGATTGTATAACTGAAACAGTTCTAAATACTCAACGGACACGACTTTCTCATGGAAGTAATGCTCCTCCTTGACATTCACCATGAGGGACAATCGATCTGAAATCTTGGTAATGTTCATGTACCATTGATGCAATTCATACATTCTCGTTGGGAGGTTCTTGACCTTGTCTGGCTCGACTAAAGGTTGGGCCCGGACATATTTCCGTTTTATTTCATCCTCTCTAAGCAAAGGCATGGGCTCGATCTCGAGGAGTTGTCCAACAGTGATGTTGAGAAGGTTGGGCCCGGACATATTTCCGTTTTATTTCAGCCTGCATTATATGCTCCTCCGTTATTACCACATTGCCCACCTCGGGAATGTGCACTGTTTACCCACAATAATATTGGGCGCGCATACTGTCACGTGTTGTTGGCACAACAAGCGAGGGGATCGATTGCGCTGCCTGTTCTCCCAGCTGGGGAATGGTTTTCCCGCATTTTTTGGCAGCTACTTCATGTTTGCTCGATCCCGATGTAGACGTGCTCGCCTCCCTTTGTAGACGTGCTCGATTTAACTTCCTGATGTGGCGCTCATAGTCTGTGTCAACAGGCTTGGGAGCTGGTGGTTGAGCCATACGAATGAAGTGGTCAATCGTTTCCTCAGGCACTTTCTCCCTTGGCGGTGGTGGCGGTTTCGGTGCAAAATGGGCTTCCACCTCGGCCTTCGATATGGCTGCGATTTCCTCCTCGGACCTGTCATAAGACCTCTGCGGAAGAGGCGTGAAGCTTGGACCATATTTATATCGCTTGCCTCCGCCTGTACTTCCTGTACTACCTCGACTCGTACCGCTACGCACCATAGCTGCAGGGTGTCTCTTCTGCGATTGCTGAGGCGGCGGAGATGGCTGACGGGGCTGAGTTGGATGAGGAGGAGTGGCCTGAGGTTGTGCCGAACTTGGAGGAGGAGTGGACGTCTGACGTTGTGGTGGACTTGGAGGAGGAGGAGTGGCCTGACACTTTGCCGGACTTGGAGGAGGAGGAGTGGCCTGACACTTTGCCGGACTTGGTGGACTTGCAGGAGCGGGAGTCTGCTGACTCGGTGGCGGACTTCGACAAGGAGTCAGCTGACACAGTGTCGGTGGCCTTCGAAAGATGATGCAATCCTTTTTCCATAGGATGATACGATGTTTGGCCTCTCCGAGAAAGTGCTGGCCGTCACCTCCAGCAATGTCAAGCTGTAGCTCCGAATATGGTGGGTCCACCACCTCATCAACCAAGACACGAGCATAGCCCGCTGGAATCGGGTTGCAATGGAAGGTTGCCTCGGGGGGATTTGTAAAAGCAAAGTTGTCCGCCACCTTCATGGATATGTTCTTCATTTTGACGTGTAGCTCGCAGTTAGTGTTCTCTGTGATGTCATCCACGGGGTATCTACCCAGCATTGCGTCGTCTGGGACGGAACCCACGCTGCTTCTCGGCATGGATGGACCGGTGCTATCCAATGCTGGATCATCCGCTAGCTGCTACAGCTGCTGAGACCCCCTTTGCTGGGTAAGTGAGTCGATCTGCTCCTGCTGCCGCTGGAATTTGACTGCCGATTCTGCTTGACTTGCTTCTAGGTCTTGAAGGCATTCATAGTCCCGCTTCCTCTGCTCCTCCTCCATCTTCCTCTTCTTCTCCTCCGCAATCTTGTTTCTCGCATGGGTTCTGTAGTCGGTGTTCCATTCTGAAAACCCCTCATACCATGGAATAGCGCCCTTGCCTCGTGTTCTTCCCGGGTGTTCAGGATTTCCCAGGGCACACATAAGCTCGTCGTTCTCTCTGTTGGGCTGGAACACCCTCGATCGTGCCTCTTCTATTGCAACAAGTATCGCATCGTCGGCTCCCTTCAGACTTGCCCTCGTCGAAACATTGCCTGTCTCCGGGTCCAACTCCATCCCATGCGCATAGAACCAAGTCCTGACCCTGGGGGGCCAGCTCTTAGTAACTGGAGTGACACCTGCATCCTCCATCTCTTTCTCAAACTTATCCCACTTAGGCATTGCCACCGCATAGCCACCTGGCCCCAGCTTATGGAACTTATCCTTTTTTTCGGCATTCTTCTTTTTTATTCTCGACCGTTCGTTAGCTAATTCCGAATCCTTGAATTTCACGAAATTGTCCCAATGAGCACGTTGGTTCTCTAGTGTTCCCTTGAATACTAGAGACTTCCTTCCTCCCTTGACGTACTTGTTCCATTCACGATTCTTGTGGTTCTTGAATGCAATCGCCATCTTCCTAAGAGCAGCCTCCTTGACTTTCTGCACATCTGCTTCTGTGAAATGATCTGGTAGGGTGAAATGTTCCATGAGAGTATTCCAAAGCAGATCTTTTTGATTCTTGTCGACAAAAGTAACATCTGGACGTGGCTTTGCTGGCTCTCTCCATTCTTGAAGTTTGATGAGGAGTTGGTCCTTCACAAGAACTCCGCACTGACGAACGAACTTGTCCGCAATCTTCTTAGGCGCTAATGGTTCGCCAGTAGGGCTGCATGCCTCGATATTGTACTTTACGCCCTGCTTCAACTTTTTGTTCGGGCCTCGTTTCGTCATTTTGCCTGAAGATTTGCTCGATCCGGATGGCTGAAAGAACAAAGATCGATTCGTTAATATATCTTCAAGTCATTTAAAACATGTGATGATCACCAGATGCCTGCTTATATAAATATATATACCTCGCCGGTCTTTGTTGTTTCAGGATCAACATGTTCTTCGTCATCGTCATAATCGTAGTTCATGACTTCATCAATTCGGTCGTCGTGATCGAATATCATATCACCCTCTCCGGTGTTGTTTAGATATATAAAAGAAATATAAAACAATTTAGTATTCAAATTACATCGTCTCGAATAATAGATATAATCTCGAATACATCGTCTAGAATAATAGATATAATCTCTAATACATCGTCTCGAATAATACATAATATTGAATAGTACATCACTGGCTATTAGCTAATAAAGATCGAATACTACAGAAGAATCTAGGACACTCGCGGTTCCTCCGGCGCGGGCGGTGGACACCCAAAGAGAAGGAACCCTCACAGGATCATAGCTGAAGTGAGATCCCCGAAGAAACTGCCAGGTATTGGAGAACCTGCCGCCCTCTAACGCAACCATGTAGCGATGGACGTGCTCGTCCTCCTCCCTGACACGGCGACGTACCACCTCCGGCGGGGCCGGGTCCCTCCGCACCAAAACTGGCCCACACGAACGCCACCAAACGAGATCAGGGTCGACGACGGGACCCGGAGTCGGGTTCCTCATCAAGCGGCGCGCCCCTCCAGGCAGCACCTCCCAGTGCCAGCCCGGCGGAGCCCAGTCCCGGACATGGGTCGGCTGGACGTCGTCGCGGACGGGTCGACGGCGAGGATGCGGGTCGGGCATCGTCGATAACAATACCAGCTATATGCCCGCAAAAAGTAACATTTTTTAATGATTGGATTTTGATAACTAAAATTTCTAACATTTCTATATAACACTAATTATGCTAATCTAAATAATCTAAATAACACAAAATTTTCTAACATTTCTAACATTTTTATATAACACTAATTTCTAACATTTCTATATAACACTAATTTCTAACATTTCTAACATTTTGATAACTAAAATTTCTAACATTTCTATATAACACTAAAATTTCTAACATTTCTAACATTTCTATATAACACTAATCTGAATAATCTAAACTAATTAAACATGTGTACGTGTGTGTGTGTGTGTTCATCATGCATGCTTGTGTGTGTGTGTATGGGCTCGGGGAGGGGCGGCGCCCATGGTGGCCGCCGGGGGCGAGGGAGAGGGGTTAGAGGGGGAGAGCTCACAGCGGGGCGACGGCGACGGTGAGGCGACGGCCGGGGCGGCGACGGCGGGGACGGCGCGACGGGGACGGGCCCGGGGCGGCGACGGAGACGAGGGTGGCGACGAGGACGGGGGCGGCGACGGAGACGATCGAGGGCGGCGGCGACGGCGACGGAGATGGAAACAGAGGAACGAACAGAGAGGGAAAACGAAATTTTTGCACTCTAGCATATATAGAGGGCACCTTTAGTACCGGTTGGAGCCACCAACCGGTACTAAAGGCCTGTTTTGGCCAGGCCAAGCGGCGGGAAGCGACCCCCTTTAGTACCGGGTGGTGGCACAAACCGGTACTAAAGGCCCCCCTTTAGTACCGGTTTGTGCCACGACCCGGTACTAAAGGGGGTGCGCTGGCGCAGGTGTGGTGCGGCAAGTTTAGTCCCACCTCGCTAATCGAGGGGCTACCGCACTGGTTTATAAACCCCAGTGCGGTAGCTCTCTCGAGCTCCTCTCCTAACCAGGCCTACTGGGCCTACCCGTCCTCTTCGCCTAGTGGGCCTACTGGGCCTTTGCGGGCCTGCATCCTGGCCCAACGAAAGGTTGTGTCGCTAGTCGTATGCAGGCCGCTTTGGCCCAGTAGGCTGGCTATTTTTTCTTAATTTTTTTCGCTTTATTTATTTTTGTTTTATTTATTTTTGAGTTGTTTTTTTGCTGTATTTAGAGTTTCTTTGTGAATATTTTTTCTTTAGGTACAAAATATTACAAACTTTCTGTTAGTCATGGTAGATTTCAAATTTGAATAGTTTAAATTTTGAATTATTTGAAATTTATGTGAATCACTAGTTTGTGAATAACTTAACTTTGAAAAAAGTTTTTTCAGTGATTCTTTTTTCTTATGTTTAATATTAGTGTGTTTTATCATTATATTCAATTTAGTAATGCTTAGGTTATTTAAAAAATGAAATGCCTTTGTAACAGTTCAGTTTTCGTCGGAAACCCTGATACTTCGAAAGAGATTGTCCATTTTGTACACGAAGTGCATCCAATTTTTTCCGTAACCCTCTCTACTTTCTTGCACATGCTATTTGTATGAAATTATGATACCATGCCAACTTTCAACCTTTTCTGAGTTCATTTGAATTGCTTTTCAATTTCAGGGTCATTTAGCTGGAAAAAAAATCAGTAAATGCATGAAAAGAATTTGTTTGCACATAAAATTTCTTCGCGTTTCAAATGCCAAAACACATAACTACACTAACTATTACAAACATTCCCTCCTGGGTGTGAAACACAGAAGAAAGTGATGATAGTGAAGCCGATCACATCCCAGATCTTTGGGTGTGAAACTTTTTCTTCGCGTGTGTCCCTTTGCGCCGTAACCATGGAAAATCTTCATCATTTAACGGGATGCTCGGGTCAATATTCACTGTGAATGGAGCAATTTCATCAAACTTTTCCTAATCTTCTGACTTGTCTGTCTTGTCATCCACTCCCACGATGTTAATATTACCAGAAAGAACTATGTGCCGCTTTGGCTCATCGTACGATGCATTCGCTTCTTTATCTTTTCTTTTTCTTGGCTTGGTAGACATGTCCTTCACATAGAAAACCTGTGCCACATCATTGGCTAGGACGAATGGTTCGTCTGCATACGCAAGATTGTTGAGATCAACTATTGTCATTCCGTACTGCAGGTCTTCCGTTACCCCGCCTCGTGCCATATTGACCCATTTGCACCGAAACAAAGGGACCTTTAAACCACGTCGATAGTCAAGTTCCCATATGTCCTGTATATAACCATAATATGTTTCCTTTCCCGTCTTGGTTTCTGCATCAAAGCGGACACCACTGTTTTTGTTGGTGCTCCTCTTATCTTGGGCGATCGTGTAAAATGTATTACCATTTATCTCGTACCCTTTGAAAGTCATTATATTCGAAGATGGTAACTGGGACAGCAAGTACATGTCATCTTCAATAGAGGTGTCATGCATGGTACATGTCTGCAACCAGCTGGCGAAACTCCTGGTTTGTTCACGTGTAATCCAGTCATCAGACCACTCCGGGTGTTTGGAGCGTAGCAAATTCTTGTGTTCATCCATATACGGAGCCACCAAGGTGGAATTCTGTAGAACTGTATAGTGTGCTTCAGTGAGAGAATGTCCGTCCATACATATTATTTGTTCCCCTCCTAGCGTGCCTTTTCCATCCAGTCTGCCCTTATGCCGCGATTCAGGAACACCAATCGGCTTAAGGTCAGGAATAAAGTCAATACAAAACTCAATGACCTCCTCATTTTGATGGCCCTTGGAGATGCTTCCTTCTGGCCTAGCACGGTTATGAACATATTTCTTTAAGACACCCATGAACCTCTCAAAGGGGAACATATTGTGTAAAATACAGGACCCAAAACGTTAATCTCTTCGCATAGGTGAACTAGAACGTGCGTCATGATGTTGAAGAAGGATGGTGGGAACACCAACTCGAAACTGACAAGACATTGCACCAAATCATTCTGTAACCTTTGTATGATTTCTGGATCGATTACCTTCTGAGAGATTGCATTGAGAAATGCACATAGCTTCACAATGGCTAATCGAACATTTTCCGGTAGAAGCCCCCTCAATGCAACCGGAAGCAGTTGCGTCATAATCACGTGGCAGTCATGAGACTTTAGGTTCTGGAACTTTTTCTCTGCCATGTTTATTATTCCCTTTATATTCGACGAGAAGCCAGACGGTACCTTAATACTGAGCAGGCTTTCAAAGATGATTTCCTTCTCTTCTTTGGTAAGAGCGTAGCTTGCATGACCCTGATGTATGCCGTCTTCTCCGTGCATACGTTGCTGGTCCTCCCGTGCCTCAGGTGTATCTTTTGTCTTCCCATACACGCCCAAGAAGCCAAGCAGGGTCACGCACAGATTCTTCGTCACGTGCATCACGTTGATTGCGGAGCGGACCTCTAGGTCTTTCCAATATGGCAGGTCCCAAAATATAGATTTCTTCTTCCACATGGGTGCGCGTCCGTCAGCGTCCTTCGGAACAGGTTGTCCGCTAGGACCCTTTCCAAATATCACCTTCAAATCCTTGACCATATCATGTACATCAGCACCAGTACGGTAGCGAGGCTCCGTCCGGTGATCCGCCTCACCTTTGAAATGCTTTCCTTTCTTTCTTACGGGATGCCTGCTCGGAAGAAATCGACGATGTCCCAGGTACACATTCTTCTTACAACTATTCAAATATATACTATCGGTATCATCCAAACAGTGCATGCATCCGCGGTATCCCTTGTTTGTCTGTCCTGAAAGGTTACTGAGAGCAGGCCAATCATTGATGGTCACGAACAGCAACGCCTTTAGGTCAAATTCTTCCCCCATGTGCTCATCCCACGCACGTACAACTGTTCCATTCCACAATTGTAAGAGTTCTTCAACTAATGGCCTTAGGTACACATCAATGTCGTTGCCAGGTTGCTTAGGGCCTTGGATGAGCACTGGCATCATAATGAACTTCCGCTTCATGCACAACCAAGGAGGAAGGTTATACAAACATAGAGTCATAGGCCAGGTGCTATGGTTGCTGCTTTGCTCCCCAAAAAGGATTAATGCCATCTGCGCTTAGACCAAACCATACGCTCCTTGCGTCATCTGCAAACTCCTTCCCATACTTTCTTTCGATTTTTCTCCACTGCGACCCGTCAGCGGGTACTCTCAACTTTCCGTCTTTCTTACGGTCTTCTCTGTGCCATCGCATCGCCTTGGCATGCTCTTTGTTTTGGAACAAACGTTTCAACCGTGGTATTATAGGAGAATACCACATCACCTTGGCAGGAATCTTCTTCCTGGGGCGCTCGCCCTCGACATCACCAGGCTCATCGTGGCTGATCTTATAGCGCAATGCACCACATACCGGGCAAGCGTTCAAATCCTTGTACTCACCGCGGTAGAGGATGCAATCATTAGGGCATGCATGTATCTGCTGCACCTCTAACCCTAGAGGGCAGACAGCCTTCTTTGCTTCGTACGTACTCTCGGGCAATTTGTTGTCCTTTGGAAGCATATCCTTTATTATTACCAGCAAATTTTCAAATCCCTTGTCAGATACACCATTCTCTGCCTTCCATTGCAGCAATACCAGTGTGGTGCCCAGCTTTTTCTTGTCACCTATGCAATTCGGGTACAACAATTTTTTGTGGTCCTCTAACATGCGCTGCAACTTCATCTTCTCCAAATCACTTGCGCAGTTTCTCTTTGCATCGGCAATGGCCCGACCTAGGCTCATCTGATGCCTCTTCTTCAGCTTCTTCCCGCATTGCCGGCTCAGGTTCTTCCCGCATTACCGGCTCAGCTTCTTCCCCCATTGTTGTATCATCATATTCAGGGAACCCATGTCCAGGATAGCTGTCATCGTCCTCTTCTTCTTCATTGTCTTCCATCATAACCCCTCTTTCTCCGTGCTTGGTCCAAACATTCTAGTGGGGCATGAAACCGGACTCAAACAGGTGGACGTGAATGGTTCTTGACGTAGAGTAATTGCGACCATTCTTACAGCCAGCACATGGACAAGGCATAAAACCATCCGCCCGCTTTTTTGCCTCAGCCGCAAGCAGAAAAGTATGCACGCCCTTAACGAACTGGGGAGAGCATCGGTCATCGTACATCCATTGCCGGCTCATCTTCATTACACAACACCGAATAGACCAAATTAATACAAGTTCAAACATAAAGTTCATACAACACTTAAATGCAACAAACAAATAACTCTCTAGCTAAAGCATCTAAATTCAACAAGAAATGCGATCAAGATCGCAACTAAGGTAACAATTGATCCAACAGCATAATGATACCAAGCCTCACTATCGATGGCATATTTTCTAATCTTTCTAATCTTCAAGCGCATTTTCTCCATCTTGATCTTGTGATCATCGACGACATCGGCAACATGCAACTCCAATTCCATCTTCTCCCCCTCTATTCTTTTCAATTTTTCTTTCAAGTACTCGTTTTCTCTTTCAACTAAATTTAATCTCTCGACAATAGGGTCGGTTGGAATTTCCGGTTCACATACCTCCTAGATAAAAATATCTATGTCAACTTGATGGGCATAATTTTTCATAAACACGAAATGCAACAAATAGTTTTAAAAGAGAATATACCACATCCGAATCATAACAAGGACGAGGGCCGACCGGGACGGATATCAAAACCATGGCACTATGTATAACAAACAACGTACGGGTAAGATAATTATTACACGATTAACTATATATCCAAATCACACAAACATCAATTTTTTATATAAAATTTCATGAACAAGAGGCTCACCACAAGGTGGTGCCGGCGACGGGACGGTGCGGGCGATCGACGGTGGTTACGACGGAGATTTAGAAGGCACTAAGTAAACCACACCTACATATGCAAACTAAGTGTTATTTTTGACCTCAAATTGCATATAAATCAAATACTAGCACATATATATATTTCCTCCAAAATTACTAAACTCACAAATTAATAACTATATAAAGCATTGCAAGAGCTAATCTAGCAATGAGAGATGAAAGGACAAAGTTGCTAACCTTTGTGATCACTTGAATGGATGGGGGCCTTCAAATCTTGACAAATTTTGGGCAAAATGTGTGATGAGCTTGAGGGGAGAAGAGGAAGAATAGGGAGGAGAGGAGAGGGGAAAGGGGGAAGAACAGAGCGAGCTGGACGAAGGGTTTATATGCAGGAGGACCTATAGTACCGGTTCGTTGCACGAACCGGTACTAAAGGTGCTAGAGGGGGCCCAGACTGACAACATCCTGCCACCACCCTCATTAGTACCGGTTCGTGGCACGAACCGGTCCTAAAGGTTAGCCACGAACAGGTACTAATGAGAGCGGCCCGGCTAGCCATTGGAACGGGCACTAATGTATACATTTGTGCCGGCTCTAATACAAACCGGCACTAATGTTCTTCACGTTTGACCCTTTTTCTACTAGTGACTTATGATCTTCCACCAAATAAACCAATTAGCATCAACTACAAGGAGTAATCAACACTACACTACAAAAAATACACTTCCGTGATGATACGTGTTTGTCACAGTAGGTCGCGTTTTTTGTCATGCATGTACATCCATGACGATTTTATGACAGAATCAAGATAGTCATACCTGTGCTGTCGTAGAAGTGTTCCATGAATTACCAAAATTATCATCATGGAAGTGTCCACTTCCATGACGATAAATCGTGCGTCACAGAAGTGCTTTTGTCAAGGGTGACCGACACGTGGCATCCACCGTAACGGAATGCCGTTAAGCTATTGGGTCGGGTTTTGGATCCGATAACCCGTTAACAGCCCCGACCAATGGGAATTTTCCACGTGTAAAATCATCATTGGCTGGAGGAGACACGTGTTAGGTCCACGTTGGCACAGGTTTCACTCATCCAATGGGCGAGACGCGCCTATGATATGTTGACACATGGACCGGCCCATCAAGTTTAAATGGGCTGGCCCAACTAAAGGCCCACAAGATTTTACTGACCATAATGGACCGGCCCAGCTAAAGGCCCACGAGATTTTGCGGACCATAATGGGCTGGCCCAGCTAAAGGCCCACAAGATTTTGGGGCCATAATGGGCTGACCCAGGTAAAGGCCCACAAGATTTTTGTGTGCCATAATGGGCCGGCCTAGGTAAAGGCCCACAAAATTCTTGCGGATCATAATGGGCTGGCCCAGCTAAAGGCCCACGAGATTTCACCGACATTAATGGGCCGGCCCAGCTGTAGGCCCACAAGATTTTGAGGACCCTAGTAGGCCGGCCCATTAACTGGCTGCCATGTTTTGGGCCAAATGCCAGCCCATATTTGATATGGTCCATTAATGGTGTAGCACGTTCCAGGCCTAATAATGTCCCATATGAGATCCGGCCCGTTAAAAGCCTACCATGTTCTGGGCCAAATCACGGCCCAGATCAGGTCCGGCCCTTTAAGAAGCTTTGGGCTCAGTTATGGCCCATATCAGATTCGACCCGTCAACTAGACGCTATGCTTTTGGGCCCACTTGTTAAAGGCCCATTTAGTAATTCGGCCTGATATTAGTTTCGGCCTGCTAAGGCCGTTTAACATTTTGGCCCTATATTAATTTCGGCCTGTTAAAAGCCCGTCATATAGTTGGGCCTAACTACGGCCCAGTTTGCATCCGGCCTGCTCGCAGCCGATATCTGATTGGGACAAACAAGGGCCGAGACAATTTTGGCATGTTAAAAGCTTGTGATTTGATTCGCACAATCATGGGACGGGGTCCATTTCGGGCTGCTGCCGGCCCGTGAGCTGTTCGGCACGTTTCAGGCCCAACCTACTTCTCAGCCTCCTAAAATCCCATTGAGTTTTCTTGCGAAAAGAGGGACGAGGGTTACTCAGCCTATTAAAGGCCCGAATCTACTAGTGGGCTAGTTTACTTTTGGCCTTTTAACGGACCAAGATGACGGGGCCCATGATGCGGATCATACATCGTGATTGCATGACGGTCCGATTATGTACCATAATTTTACGGTTTGGCCGGTTTACTGCGAAGACAGGATATATATACAGTAAAATAACTGTAGCATCGTGAATAAGAAAAAACCTAGACTATACAATAAAGAAATTACGACATATTACATCCACTGGGCATCAAAGTTCGCCACTATGATAATAAAGCACAAGCAGACAGCAGATTACATACACTGGGCATTAAAGATCGCCACTAGTGCAAATAAACACGGCGACAAAATAATATACAAAACTAACAACACTTCAATAGAGTTCAAGAAAGGTTAGCCCTGCTGGCTAGCTGCAGCGCAAGCAGCTGAGCAAGATGATGAGACTGCGCTTGTTCAACACTTATATCTTCCTCACTTTGAAAGATAAACAAGTAGACAGATGATAGGTTTTGCACATAAAAGTATCAATGCTGACAATTCATCACATTTCTTACTGACAAATAAAGTGACACAGTTTAAAATTGCATTAACATAACATGGTATTGTTCAGGTCAAGACATGGCAGGAAATGACATTGTGAAGGAGTTGGCAGCTTCACGACACCACTGGGTTACAGATCAAGAACTCATAAGTATCAATGGTTAGTGTGCTGTCAATTTATCCCATTTCAGATTGGCAAATAAAGAGACGGTTTAAATAATAGTAGAATGATATGACATTGTTCATAGTTAAGACATTGCAGAATATGACATTGTGTTGTAGTGGGTAGGTTCACCACACCACTGGATTATGGATGAAGAATAGAAGCATACATGCAGTGCAAAAGAAGATCACTTGCTTTGTATAGTTTAATTTACATGGTATGAAGAAGGAACTTGGTTGTACAACTGAAAACTTAAATTGAGAAGGACAAACTTTTGTTTATGAACTACATAATAAACTTTAAACATGCAATTTGATGCAAACAGCAAAAATAAACAGCTATTGCAGTCATGCCTAACCAAATATACACAACAAAGTTTGAAGGCTTGAGAAGGAGAAACTTACATTACTGGTGAAGACAGGCTCTATAAAGCCCTTGTCCATGCTAATGGGGGGGGGGCAATCCAAGAAGTTTGCCACAAAATCTTCTTCATAAGCATTACCTTTATTCTACATTTTGTTAAGCGTAAATATAGATGTGATAATATACGAAAAAATGGAGAATATTCAAGATAAGATGAAGAGTGATGCTACATAACCAAGTAGCTATAAATGTATGTGCAGCGATACAGGCAAAAGGCACAGCCAAGAGCAATGCACAGCTAAACTTCTTCAGTACCAACCTTATGGTAAGAGTAAATATAGATCTGATGTGTAGAAAATGGAGGGCAAAGGAAAATAAGCTGCAGAGTGATGGTACATGAACAACTACCTGTCAATATAAGTACACTGATAAAGGACACCATGTACTTACAAGAACAATGCAGAGCTAAAAAAATTCATTGGCATTGGATATATTCTACACTAATGTAACCATTCATACAGATCAGATAATTTGGAGCGAACAATTGATAAGCAAGCTATCATGCATACGGCTGTCACATAATGAACCAGGTATGTATGCAAAGTCATACATGACAACATGTACTAACAAGAGCAAAGCAGAGGGTGGCATATTTGCGATATCCTGTCGTTCTTTTCAAACTGGAATTCTTCTTCGAGCAGATTTCCTGCAAAAAAGATCCGTAAGGCACATGCGGAAAAGTAGAAGTTCAAATTGTCATGTGATTTCATAGACAGTACCTCATCCTGGGAATGAGACCAGTGCATAACAAGGTTTTTCCATTCAATGTCTTCTAAATTTAGCACATGAGACTTCACCGGAAATTCGTTTATAGACTTGCCATCAAAGTGTGATTTCCTCAGGTAACACCGATACTGCTGCAATGCTTCCTTGAAAATCACAAGCAAGCTTTGCTCGTCATGACTATCCAGATTGACCCTCGCCTAGTTACAACAATGTAATGTAAGTCATTGATGTGTTCAATCAGCAGAGAACAGGAAAATAGTAACCATGAATAATAGCGCTTACACGTAAGTTGGACAGGAAGATGTGAAAATGGTGTTTGTCTTCACTATAATCTTCCCATGATGGGAATATATGCACGTAGTCCCTAACAACATTGAAAGCATTGTGTTTTAAACTGGGAATAAATGGAATGGGGTTCCAATCTGCAGGAATTGGCCGTCTCTGCAGTTGGGATAGGTCTTCGGCCGGTGGACTTGCTGTACTTTTTGCTGGAGTGGGATTTTTCTGTGGTACGGCTGGTGCTATGGCAAATGAAATCGGTATACCTTTTGCTGGATTACAGATCCTGTGTGGTGGGGCTAGTGGTGTGGCCAGTGAAGTATGGGTACAGACTGCTGGAGTCGGTCCTACGTTTTGTGTCACTGGTTCTACAGCCAATATAAGTGGGGCGCTGTCTGATTTCTCCGACACCACCACGTTTTTCAAGGACTTTGCTGGTGCTCCTTCAGGTTCGGAAATCACCCTCTTCCTTTTTGATATCTGATGCACAAGAACATCATTTGAGTGGAAAAAACATGGTATGATGACAGATGGAATATGTATTGATAATGGATGGGCATGGCATCTCGAGTTATATGATGAGTAAACTAAGCAGATGGTAGTGCAACAAAGTAGAAGTAATGCAAGACAACATATGCAAGATACACGCAATTAATAAAACCTTGCCAAATTAGAATAGGCACCTTGATGAGTGAACAGGACAGGCCATCTGCCTTTGACTCCTCGAGGTTAGAATAGTGTCCCTGCGCCCCTTCCTGACAAGGAACATGCTGTACGTACTAAATACAGAACAAACAAAGAGGAACATGTTAAAGAACAGACGAGGAAGCATATTCTTGAGGTTTCGCTTCATTGCATACAATTTTGGTTGCCTACTCATGGTGAATCACAGCGCCCAAAGAAATGCAATTCCATGTCGTCTCTCTATATGTGGCAATTTTGAACAAGAGTCATTAAGATCATATTCTGAACAAGAGTCAACAGGTGGGGAGCGTATGAGTTTCATTGCATCCAGAATGGCACTCAATGCCTTGGTGCCAATTTTGTAAGTCATTGAAGTGTTTAGCTTCAAGAGTGGACTGTTGCTAGTGGGACACAAAGCAGCTACACAGATCATAGTGTAGATATAACGGGAAAACCTTAAGCATCAGAGTAAAATCAGCAAAGTGGAACTTGCTGGAATATATGTGCTAGTATTGCCGGTACGGCTAGAAAGGCTTCGGATACTAGCTCTCTTCAAGTGAAGGTGTGGTACTATTAATATTAGTGTAACTCTCAAAGGCGACATAGCTCCCCGCATTTCCTTGCTATTCTTATAGGATTCAAGTGGCTGGTCACTACAAATCCTATTCATATGTTTACAAAATCCTACGAATCAAAGAGGCTCAAAGTGTCCATCACAACCGACCGTATAGACCTCTACACTGCAAATGTCCCTGCTCATCTTCAGTACAAGGAACATATAGTACTACTATCATACTCCCTTTGTTCCAAAATATAAGTCTCGGTAGAGATTTCCACTATGGATCACATACAGATGTATCCAGATACATTTTAGAGTGTAGATTCACTTATTTTGCTCCATATGTAGTCCATGGTGGAATCTATACAAAGACTTGTATTTAGGAACGGAGAGAGTACATATTAAAGAAGAACGGAAGAGGAACATGGTAAAGAAGAGCAAGCAGATTTTGGATAATAAAATGTTGGTTGCGCAGTGCCCACACATGATGAACCAGAGCGCATTAAGAATGCAACTTCCAGCTGTCTCTCGACCATTTCAGGCGGTTGGATGAAGATCCTATGTCTCCTAACACTTCTTCTTCCTCGTCTCTGATTCTTCCCATACAGAACACCGCACGGGCCGCCGGCCGGACCACCGGCCCCCACCGCCTGTGTTCCTCCCCCACCCCCACCCCCACCCCCGCCCCAACCCCCACCCGCGTCGAGTTTTCTTTGTTCGGTGAGGCCCCACAACCGCCCGAGCCCCTTCGTTCGCATCGGGAAACTCCGGCGAGGTCTGAAAAATCGACTGACCCAATTTTGAAATTTAGTCTACTGTGATTTAACTGGTGTGGAATATAAAAGGGGAAAACCATAAGCATTGGGAGTATAGTGTTGAGCGTGCCATGGCGGATCTGAAGTTGCAAACCAGACAAAGGCAACTTCGCAACCAAGACAAGAAATCAGAGTATAGCAGAGACGATCTATTTTCTTGCTGCGATAAATAAGTTGAGCAGATACGAAAGAGTACCGCCTCTGGTGCGGCGCCGTGTACGCATCTGCTGAGAATTTGATGGTGGTGCGGTAGCGATGGCTGTCGGCGGCATGGAAGCAGATCTAGGAGGGTTGACGGTGGTAGCGGGGCGCGGTGGACAAGACGGTCGTAGGAGCGGCGCCGGCAAGGTGGACGATGGCGGGGATGAAGTGAGAGGACGGGATGCAAGGATCTCGGTCCGAAGCCGTGGATGAGAGAGGTCGATCTCTTGTAATGGACGGCGGCGTCGGGGTATCAGCTTCGACATGGTGGAGGAGGACGGCGGTGGATGGGGTGGCGGACGGCGGCGGACAGAGGAGGGTGGGGTGGAGAGGGTGTTTTGGCGCCCACGGAGTACGAATGGGGAAAAGGGAGGTAGAGAGGAAGGAGGGAACCATGTATTCAGGGCACGCTTGTCTCAAATGCGAGGAAATTTACAAACTTAGCCCCCGTTTCAAATTTCTACTACATCACAGCAATATTAGTCGGTTGGGGATAGGAGGGTAATCTCGCATACACCGAATATTTGCCGATGAGAGTTTGTTTTTGGTGCCCACCGTGTATGAATATGAATCGGGGAGGGAGTCGATTTCGGCCGAGGACACACTGTGTTTTGGCGCCCACTGTGTATGAATCCGGGTGAGAGGCGGTTACGTCACGTTTGGGTGAAATTACAAACCTACCCCTATCGAAACCTATAGAAATCTAGCAGATAGGCTTTGCGTGGCAGGGATAGGCAATAGTAATTTCCATCTCGCAGATTTTGGTTTCGGGCGGTTACTGCGACTTTCCCTGCTTCGTTCAAATTTTGCAGAGTGCATGTTTACCGTGCCAACTCAATTCAAATCCCGTTTGTATTCTATTTTTTTCAGGCGGGATCCATTTTCAATTGGAATTACATTCTATATACATGTTTTTTTATATATACTTTCAAAAGCACAACACCATTTATACATAAATATGGTTTACAAATGGCATGATCTCAGATTCTTAAGGTTGTATCCATGAATTTGGATTTTCAAATATTTGAAACCACTTTATGTTGAAATCCAATGTATGCATTCCTCGCTAACTGTCTCCAATTAATGTGTGTTTCATGCGGGTTTTTTTACTTCTCAAACATGTATAATGTGTTTCACACACGCAACATATAGTGTAATCCTGTTTAGACAGTAATTGCATATAAACCATGCATTGTTTGTAATTAAAGAATCTATGGATCACCAATATTGATAAACTATATAACATTACACGTGTGCCCAAATTCAAATGAATATGCATGTTTGATACACCAATTTGCGTTATGATATTATCGATGTCGTGGTCTCCAGTTTAAATATTTGAATCCCCTTTAATCCAGATATTCCTCTCATATAGCTATCACTCATGCTTATATAGGACTATCTCTCTGGACCTATACGCGTTCATCATCTCTCAGGTATCTCTCGTGCTACATGTATGTCGACAATGATCTTTTATCTTCGTAACACACTGACGGTACTCTCTCCCTCGACCTTCATCACTCTATCTCTCTCTAAGTATATCTCGCTCCATGCTATGTGTCTCTAACTATGATTCTCCATGTGGAATCTCTTTCTCTCACACAAACACAAAACTTTGTCTCCCGGGGTCTCATTTCTCTCTACTATTCCCATGTGTGCCACTCGCACACCCCTCATACAGAGATGTCTTTCGCTCCTTAGATATGAGAACCTACGACTCTTCGTCTTAAATATCTCTTTATCACACACAAACATAAACTCTGTCTCCTAGGGTCTCATATTTCTCCATTGTTCTCTTGTATGTCGCTCACACACTCTCTCTCTCTCTCCCTAGAGATATCTTGCGTTCCCTCATATGTCTCTCTAGCTATCACTCTCATTGTGAAATATCTTTCTCTCTTGAAGACACAAAACTCCGTCTCTCGGGATCTCATTTCTCTCTGATATCTGTTTGTATGTGACTCACATGCACCCTCTCTCTATCTCTCTCACACCCACACACATAACTCAGCCTTCTGATCCACTCGACTCCTATCTCTAATGCACACTAGCTAGCATCTTTATCTTTCTATTTATCTGTTTCTCCATCAACCTTCTTTCTCGCCCTCACTCTTGATTCCTATCACGCACACTACATATGTTTCTCTCGACATGCAGTCAAGTGCCCTCTCACACACATATATAACTTCACCCTCTGAACCACCCGGCGGTCATCTCCAACACCCAAACTAGAGGATGTCCCTCTAGCTAGCATCTCCATCTTTGTATCTATCTATAGTTTCTCCATCAACAATTCTTTCTCGCATGGAGTCTTGCTTCCTATCACCCACACTATATATGTCTCTCCATACATATGCATTTATAGGTTGATCTCTTTTGCACAATCGTTGTGCCTCACTCCCTCTGCTCGCCATAGATGCATGCTCCAGCCCACGCCACTATCTCTTAAAGACAAAAACACATGCTCAACTGTCGGGCCTTCTTCCCTGCATTCTCACATGCATGCACATTGTCATACCGATCCGTCTCTCCCATGTCATTGATCTTATGGCTTATGTCTTCTTTCTTTTTATCTCGATCATGCGCGCGCACACACACACATCCCACGTATACATGTATACCTCTCACACATGCGCGTTCAAGGTCTCTATGTCTCCATACGTAGTTAAATACCCTCAATCCTAACGCCACATCGAATCGTTCTCCTCTTTTGTGCACATAACTTCCGCCTAGATGGGTAAAACACACACTCACACTTAACAATCTCCTTCTAGCTAACCCCCCCCCCCCCCCCCCCCCGCCTCTCACTCTTCCCCTATATCCCCGGAACCAATAAGATCATCCCTTTGTTTAATTCCCGCCTACATGCACCATCGATATATAGTAGTCTTCCTCGGTGTCTCTCGAACAAACACGTTCTCTCGATGTTGACTCCTCTAACGCGCACACACCTTCTCTTCCCTCTCTACAGGCATTTTCTCTCTCGCACCCCATCGTTGGTGGCCTCTTCCATACACATCACCTCTCTATGATGAAGCCATGCACACTTAAATTACATCCGCCATAGAGGACCCCGCGACACACACACACACACACACACACACACACGCACGGACGCACGCACCCCCCTCCCCACACACACTAAGACTCCATCTCTCTCTCTCTCACACACACACACATAAACACACACACACGCACGCACGCACACCCACCCACCTCCCCCACACACACACTAAGACTCCATCTCTCCCTCTCTCTCACACACACACAAACTAAGACTCCATCTCTCTCTCTCTCTCACACACACACACCCCACACACACACACTAAGACTCCATCTCACACACACATGCTCTAGGTGGAGCATTTGTTCCTACCACCCTTCATCCAACCTTACCCGTATGATAAACAATCACCTTTATTTACTGGCATAACATGGAAAAATTCCACTTTACTTTAGTAGTCAGCAAACTTATCATCTGTACCCTTATAAAAAACGAGTTGGCGATGATGGTGTGCCTGCCATCTTGTAATACAGACCGTATGATCTATATATGACGGATAGAAAGCAAACTATGATAATTTTACAAAAGATACCCGCACCTCTCTCCACATCATTATCTCCCACAACCTCATTCCTCTACTATTAAAAAAGGAATAAGTCTCTGGAACAATCTAGCATGCATGGTGGCCGCTGCCGCCTGCCAGTGCCATCCATCCCCATGCCTCCGCCCATTCTGACCACCAGGCACCACCACGCTCCACTCCTCCTCGCCTTATCTCTCATCTTTCATTTTTTCGATGACATCCTCGAGATACCAGTTTTCTGATAAAATTCTCGAGATACCATTAGTTTTTACACATGGGATTACTCCTGCATGGGTCAATCACAACAGGTGTTTTGTAAAAAAATGCATATTGATGTTCCGTGCAATGCACGAGAATCTTGCTTGTAATTATATAACACAAATCACGAGCAGGAAGTGAAATTTTTTTGACACAACCACGTTAACATGGCCACGTAAATCACTAGCTAAAGTAAATACCATTATACTTATATCCCGATGCAAAAGGTTGAGTACATGTCCGAAGAGTAGAGTCGCACACACGCACTCTGTCTCTCAGAATCTCACACACACACACACACACACCAGTTACGTGACGCCCACTTAAGTAGACACGTATGTTACAATTTGTGCACCCGTGGGTACACGTGATGCTGCACATTTATTTAAGACGGAAGGCGAACCCCAACAGTAGCTGCATTCATTCCCCTCCCGCCGCCTCTTCTCTGGTCGCCGTCGCCCGGTAGCCATGGCCCGGCCGAAGGTAACAACATACGCCCTACTCCCGCCGGAGCGGCGCTTCAATATGGAAATTTTAGTGGTCATGCATGCATCTTTTTGTGCTAGCACTCCTATATAAGGGTTGATCGATCGCTTCCCGCGGACGTGCGTGGGCGGTGGAAGAGGAAGGAGAAGGGAAGCGGGCTGTGGAGTAACGTTTTTTACCACAATTTCTTAGGAAACTGAGTGCAATAATTGAGTAGTTTTGCAAACTACCAGTACTACACCTGAAACGGTTCAAAACCTATACTCCCTTGCCAGCGCGTGCTTCCCGCATGAAACGGTCAGCGTCGCCCTGGAGCATCAGTGCCACATTAATGCCCGGCTAGAGCGGAGGCGACCTCTCACTGGCGCCGGCTTTGAAGTGGCGCGACGACCGAGAGAGCGCCGCTTCCCGGTGCACGCGACTGGCCATAGGCCCTGTTTGGATCCATGGGTTAGAGTTAGTTTGAGCTAGTTGGGGCTCAAATAGCCTTGAAGTATCCAAGCATGAGGGTTTAAATTGGAGCAAGTTGCACCGAACCCACCAAAAAAAACTATCCCACCCAAGAGGTGCTAACTGGAGATAGTTCTCATTGGGACCACTGAAAAATCACTTTTCTCTCTCCATCAAGTGCATTTATTGTCAATCTAACCCTGTCACCCAAACACCTCTTTGGCTACAGTTAGTTCAGGGTTAGTCATGAGTAAGTCTAACCTCTAGCTAAGTTAGAGTATCAAACAGGAGCAGTATAGGACATGCAAGTTGCTCAAAGCATACAGTCAAATTCATACGTGAAAGGATTTTTTTTCTTTTTGAAAACGGAACGTGAAAGGAATTTTTTTTAGAATTATCTTGGCATGTCGCTAACATGTGATGAGTTAACCGACCTCAATAGACGGCAAAAACGCCAGCCTGCCGCACTTTGATAGAGACGAGGAGGGAGAAGCGATACAGGCTGCTGGATTACTAGAGAGAGGTGTCGCACGGAAGCCAAGAAATATGGTGATAGCGTGGGTTAGCCATGTACTAGTATGATGTAACTACACTGGGCTGCCGTGTTTCGTACTCTTCCAGTCCAATGTGGAGATGATTGGTTTATTTTATATCGCTGAATAATATTAAATATTATGAGTGCAGACGCTCCACCACGAGGTTCCTTGCTCCTTCTCGGTCGTTGGGAATCTATGTTCTTCCACTCTATTTTTTTACGTGAGCTTTGTTCATCCTTTTGCCAACACACGAGACATCTAGCATCAAGGTGCATGTGTTATGCAAGGATCGTTCCATCTATATGAAGAACACGTGGGACTGGAACTACGAGACGGACATGTACCCAGGAGTGGACGTACGAACCTGAGTAATGTAGCGTAGTAAGTGAAGTAGAAAGGCACAGATGGTATGAACATGCATGGCATATAGGGTGTGTTTGGTTGCATTCTCGTCTCAGCATAGTTGTTCCCTCTTCATGCATGCTCAACTCAACACCCCTCTTCATGCATGCTCTCTTCATGCATGCTTCTAGTGTATTTGTGCTAAACTAGTGTGGACTCATGCACCATCCATATACTCTACCAAACACCCAAAAGTAGGTCGAGAAGGGAACTCTTGGGCGGCATTTGTCTCTTAGTACGTACTACCACTAAATGTTGTACGTGCAATGCACCGTGATGTTATGGAGTACATGCCTAAGTACTCTACTACTACTATATTAGTTGGAGGCATGTATTAACTTTTATATTTGTTTACGTGTATGCCCCGAGACCTTCCAACTAGACGTGTCTTTCTCTCCAGGTCACACTTTGTATCGTTCATACCACTAAGTACTACTACGTGTGGTCTCCGACCCAGAAGTGGAAGAAGTGGAGACGCTCTACCACGCTATTTTTTTACGCTGGGCTCTACCACGCTGTTCATGTCCAACTCCTTTCATTGATGTGTGGGACATCTAGCACGTGCCGTGTTTGGCACCCTTCGTTGTAAGAGTTGAAATGCTAGCATTCATCAGAAATGAAAAATAATTATAAATCAGCAGTGATACTATTTTTTGAGAACCAATCAGCAGTGATACTATACCACGCGGTTTCCTTGCTCCTTGATATCGGAAAGAATACTTCTGTTTGCCAACATGTGGGACGTCGACCATCCTAGTCCACTTGCCATGCACGCAGAACTCCAAAGGAGAGTCACCCAGGTCGTCACGCCGCAGTAACAATCACTAATGAGCCATCAAATCACAGGCCCATTTCCCAGTTTGAAGTTGCTCGGACGAAGGAACCATCATGACTTCGTTGAATTCCGCTTCTTGAAGAAAACTACTATACCAGTAGTACTGCTAGCTACAGTAGTTACTCCAACAGATGCCTCCTTTCTGTCACGACCGGTTTTCCAATAAAAATATTTATTGAGAAACCAATCTATTGAGTCCAGTATGAGAGAAATCCTCCTCATTGGTAGACAAAATCTTGATACAATAAGCCAGTAGCATAAAATATATTACAGGGTCGAACTACGGTTGCTCAACCAAATTATTACAAGCACGCCAATAATTATACATAATGGCGGACATGACACAGTGGTGTGGAGGCATACTACTGCCTCGAGGATAGGGTGCTGGTGGATAAACACAGCGGGGAGAGGGATACAAGACTCTAAAACTGTCATCTCATCGAGCGTCGAGGTGAGGCTCGATGAATTTATTTGGTAGCGGAAGCGGATATAATACAGTGACCAAATCCAGGGTCGCACGAAACTGACTGGGACTCCTCTAGGCGTCGGACTCACTATCAAATTCTTCATCCATGAGATCGCCTTCGTCAGCATCTGGCCAAATCAACAAGCCAGTGAGTACTTTGAAAGTACTCGCAAGACAGTTCGAACGTAAGATATAACAAATGCATGCATGGATGCGTCATGATTAATTCACCAATGTACATTAAAATAAATTAGCATAACGAGGTAAGTAAAAGGGAAACGGCGGTAGTCGGCCTGAAATCCCAACAAAACGCAAATGAAGACCGATCGGGTGTCTGAAGCGACGCCTCGAAAGGTGAACAAATAAATATAGGAAAATGATGCCACAGTCGGGCGTCTTAGCGACACCACATAAAGGGCTTTAAAAGAAATGCCACAGTCGGACATCTGAGCGACATCGCAAAAAGGGCTTTAAAAGAAATGCCACAGTCGGACGTCGGCGCAACATCACAGAAAGGGCTTTAAAAGAAATGCCACAGTCGGACGTCTGAGCGACATCGCAGAAAGGGCTTTAAAAGAAATGCCACAGTCGGGCGTCTTAGTGACACCACATAAAGGGCTTTAAAAGAAATGCCACAGTCGGGCGTCTTAGCGACACCACAAAAAGGGCTTTAAAAGAAATGCCACAGTCGGACGTCTGAGCGACATCGCAGAAAGGGCTTTAAAAGAAATGCCACAGTCGGACGTCTGAGCGACATCGCAGAAAGGGCTTTAATTCACAAGTAAATAATACTCATAATAAACATTCAATTCATGAAAATAAACGGGTTAGTCCATCCACAGGAGTAATCATTTAACCGGACTTAGCACTCATGCGATTCACCGGAGTCTCTGTCATCAAAACTGACATTTGGTCAGGATAAGTTAATATCGAATTTGGACATGGAATAGATGATTTGAAGGAATATATGACTCTGCAGAGTTTGTACAAAATTTTTCCCACAGCCAACGGATTTCCGTAGTCACGAAGGACTAGTTCCGTTTACGGTTTTTCGGTAGAAAACACAGCTAACCAGTACACACCCATTCTACCCCTCGATGCTAGGAATCACCCTAGACATCGTCCAAGAAAAACTTTTGAGACGGGGAGATCACAATCTCGAATAGCATGGGATCAAATTTATATACGCGCGCTCTAAGGGGTGCCCCCCTCTCGGTCCCAACCGGAAACACCCATGCCCCCTGACCGGATGACTGGCTTTAATCCAGGGCCATGGAACCATCATCACGGCCTCTCCTTTTTGGTGTGTACCAGGAAAGCGGTTTACAACTTACTAAGCCATATTCCTTGCGGAAAACATGTGGTAGTACAAGGAAGGAAGAATGGAAGGAACTGGAATGTTACGAGTTGACATTGAAGTCACATAGTCTGGCATAAGCCTGGCATGCTACAACACTGCCATCTTACCCATCCTCATGCCAACACATGGCCATGCATACTCATATCCATCCACTCATGGATTTTTGAAACTCACTTGTCTCATCATCTCAGGTAACATGGCATTCGTCGGTATGTTCATCAACATGCCATAAACCACTTAATGCAAACATGTCAAAACAATCATCATATCAAAAGTTCAAACATGCTTGCCTGGTTCGGAGTAGTCGGAGCCTAGCTCGGTGAAGTTCGCGGCTCCGTCACCTCCTTCGGTATCTACGGTATAAAGAAAATATATGCGCTATCATAAATACCAAGAGGTGCACAAAAAGTATACCAAATATTTTTCAAATAAATCTGATAAAAAACTAGACAAAATTTTAAAGAGGACAGAAAAAGAATCAATCAAAAATACTTTTCTGATTAAAAGTTATAAAGGTTTTTGTCCCGGGACTCATCTGTAATGAAACAGAAAGTTTCCAGGGGCTAGCTTATAAAATCAGAAAACGCTTCGGTAGCAACTACGCCAGCCCAGAGGAAAGCGTATTTGGCAGAAGGCGTTTTTAGAAAGCGATTCGTTTAGACAGGACAGAGAGGCTGACAGGCGGGTCCCGCCCGTCAGGTTTAAATATTTGAATGGGGCGGCAGAGTTCGCCGGTGCCCGAGAGCCGCGGTTGTCGCCGGCGGCGATCCACGACGAGGCAGGGGGATCAGAGGGTACCTCCGTGTTCAGGGCACCATTCCGCGTCGGTTGGTGGTGGTGATGGTCGCCGGCGAGTACCACATCGGCGGCGAGCCTTGCTCCGGCGGACGGCGGTTCGGGTGGTCGTGGGACTCGTCGGAGAGAGCTGCGAAGGACAAATTGATGCTGGCGTTAGCTTACTGGGTCCTAGAGGGAGTAACTGACGGGGTTTGGGCGCCGAAGACGGCCTCACCGGAGCGAATCATGGTGGAGGCCACGGCGGATTGGGGCGGCCGGAGATGGGGGAGGAGACCTCCTCGAGGTCCTCCGGGTGGCTTGGCAGGGTCTAGGAGAGGTGTAGTGAGTGCGTGGGGGTCGTGCGTGCTCGAGGGCGAGCTCGGGGGCCCTTTTTATAGGCGGCCCGAGGCGGTGGCCGTGAACGGGGATCTCCGGTGAAGATTACGGCGGCGCAGGGCTTGGTCGGGGGTAATTAGGACGTTGGGCGTCATCGTGGAGGTCCACGGTTCCGTTTAGGTGCTAATCGAGTTGGGGTTTGGTGCTTTGAGGTGAGTTCGACAGAACGGGGCGGCGCGGGCCTGTCGGCGGCAGAGAGCACGTTCCGTGCTTGCCGGGCCACGGCGACGGTGCCACGGGCGTGAGCTGGCATGCATGAGGCCACACGGAGGGCGGAGAAGCGTTGGGCGGCGCCGAACGGCGTTGAGCCGCCGTTCTTGTTCCCTGTCAGCTGTAACGGGGTTTCGGCCGCCGCAATACACGCCGGCGCGGGCGGCCAGGGGCGCCACCGACGCCGGGAAGACGCCAAGCGCACATGCGGGGGTGCTGGCCAGGGAGAAGAAGCCGCGTGCAACGCGCCAAGCGCACTGTCTACGCGTGAGTGAAGCTGACGGACGAAAGACGACACTGAAGTCTGAATTTTCTGAATTTGCAAAGGAACAGTGCAGCTCAGGTGTTCGACAGAATGTTTTTGGCCTCTGGAGATTTTTCCTTGAGCTGATTTTTGGTGGAGTGGCTACTCATTGCTCCAGTAGGCTGCCTGAATTTTTGGGGAATTTTTGGAGAAGTGTAGATATGAATTTCACCAAATTTGGCAAATCTGGTCCAAACTTGCAGAGACTGAAATTTGAAAAATTTGAAAAGAGGAGGAGTGGATCAAGATGGTTCTAGGTTGTGGGGACAAAGGACTATCCAGGGGAGTTGGTTTGAGGTCAAAACTCAAATGCAAAAGGGTACTTGCTTTGAAAATCTCTCAGGCTCCAAATAATTTTCAGAAATGATTTGAGGGGAAAAATAATTAGAATAAAATCCAAAACTTGCTTGGATTAGATGGAATAGAGAGCTTAGGTTGATTACAAGGAGGAGGGGAGGTTTTGGAGGGGTTTTACCACATGGGCAAAAATACAAAGTCATGGGTGGCTTCAAAGATATGAAAATCCCAAATTTTCATAGAGTTTCTTTTTAAAAGAAAAAGATTAAACTCCCAAAATAATTTGAGAGGGAACCAACAAAGAAGAAGTTTCAAAAGATCAAACACCATAGTCTGAATAAAAAAAATCCTTGCCAAAGAAAAGAAAGTTTTTAAGAGGAAGGTTTTCTGGAAAATTTTAAATGGCCTCTTTTCAAAAACCACAAAGATTTTGCTGAAAACCAAGGTAAAATTTTTGGAGTGTCACAACACCTACCCCCTTAGGAAAAATCTCGTCCCCGAGATTTCAACTGTTCCTCAAATAAGTGTGGATGCTCTGTCCGAAGAAAATCCTCTCTTTCCCAAGTTGCTTCGCTTTCGGTGTGGTTGCTCCACTGAACTCTGAAAAACTTGATGGTCTTCTGTCGGGTTCTCCTTTCAGACTCCTCTAATATTTTTACTGGGCGTTCCCGATAAGTGAGGTCTAGCTGCACGTCAATGTTCTCATGGAATACTTGTTTCTCTGGTTTGCTTACGCACTTCCTTAATTGAGAGACGTGGAACACGTCGTGAATGTCGGACAAGTCTTCGGGTAAGTCTAGCTGGTAGGCTACAGTGCCTCTTCGTGCCACTATGCAGAATGGTCCAATGAATCTTGGTGCTAACTTTCCTTTAATCTTAAACCGTTGCAGTCCCTTCATAGGTGATACTCGTAGGTACACAAATTCACCGGGTTCAAAATTGACCCTACGATGTTTCTGATCGTAATAACTCTTCTGTTGGCTTTGAGCGGTCTTGAGTCGGTCCCTGATTAGCTTGACTTTTTCCTCGGCTTCTTTGAGCACGCCTGGGCCGAAGATACGGCTGTCTCCGGTCTCTGACCAATTTAGCGGGGTACGACATCTCCGTCCGTATAGGGCTTCAAAAGGTGCCATTTGCAGGCTGGCCTGGTAACTGTTGTTGTATGCGAACTCGGCATATGGCAGGCTTCTGTCCATTCAAACTTCTTGTCTTTCTTGAGCAACTGCGTCATTGGCTTGGCTAGAGTGGAGAATCCTTCAATAAATCTGCGGTAATATCCTGCCATTCCCAAGAAGCTTCGTATGTCCGTTACGCTGGCTGGTGCCTTCCAGTCAAGTATGGCCCTAACTTTCTTCGGGTCCACTGCGATATCGTCTTGGGTCAGCACGTGACCTAGAAAGCCTACTTGCCTTAGCCAAAATTCGCACTTGCTGAACTTGGCATACAATTGATGCTTCCTGAGTTCTGCTAGCACAATCCTGAGATGTTCCGCGTGCTCTTCTGGTGTTTTGGAGTATATCAGGATATCATCGATAAATACCACAACGAACTTGTCCATAAACTTCATAAATACTTTGTTCATGAGGTGAACAAAATATGCGGGGGCGTTTGTTAATCCAAAAGGCATAACTGTGAACTCATATAGTCCATATCTGGAGGTGAAGGCTGTTTTGGGAATATCTTCTCTTCGCACTTTTAATTGATGGTATCCTGACCTTAAGTCAATCTTTGAGAATACCTTGGCCTGAGCGAGCTGATCAAATAAATCATTTATCCTCGGCATCGGGTATTTGTTCTTGACTGTGACCATGTTAAGTGCTCGGTAGTCTATGCACAATCTCAATGTTCCATCCTTCTTTTTGGCAAATAAAATTGGTGATCCCCAAGGTGAGGAGCTGGCTCGAATATATCCCTTGTCCAGTAATTCCTTTATTTGTTTCTTCAACTCAATCAACTCGGATGGTGCCATTCTATATGGTTTCTTGTATATGGGGGTGGTTCCTGGTGCTAGCTCAATGCTGAATTCTATTTCTCGGTCTGGTGGCATGCCTGGTAGTTCTTCGGGAAATACGTCTGGAAATTCACATACTACTGGAACCTTGCTTAACTCAGAAATGTCCACCTTATTCAATCTCGGTTGCCGGGGTATTTTTCTTTCCTTGGCTGATACTTTTATTGTCTTCCGGTGGTGGTGCGTGAGAATTACGGTCCGGTTGAAATAGTCAACAAAACCTTTGTTGGTGGTTAACCAGTCCATCCCTAGGATGACATCCAGTCCTTTATTTTCCAACACAATAAGATTGGCGAAAAAATTTCAATCCTTCAAACTCAATGACCACATCCTGACAGTAACTCTGAGTAACTTGCTGAATCCCAGGGGACTTGATGATCATGGATTTTTCCAAGGGAAGCATCGAAAAATTATTTTGCAAAGCAAAACTTTTCGAAATGAATGAGTGAGAAGCTCCAGAATCAAACAAAACCGTTGCAGGTATTGTGTTGACAGGAAACGTACCGAGTACGATATCCGGAGCATTTTGTGCTTCTTCTTTGGTCACGTGGTTTAGATGACCCTTCCTGTGGTTGTTGTTGGGGTTGAAATTGTTGCGCTTGGGCGCTAAATTATTGCCACCGTTGCTTGGCTTCGGGGTCGAGTTCCTTGGCTTGGGGCACTGTTTGGCGTAGTGCCCTTCTTCTCCACAAGCGTAGCAAGTAACGCCTGGGCGATATGTGAACTCTTTGTCCCTTGCATGGAAATTCTTGGTTGGACGAGAGATGTTTGTTGTAGGTTTGTGTGTCCCACCTTTCTGAAAATCTGTCCTGCTTCGGTGGTTGCGTGCAAGAGTAGTCTGGTCTCTTTTTCGCTTGCGTAAATCCTCCAAGCTACGTCTCTCATTTTCCAGAGTAATGGCTTTGTCCACTAGTGTTTTAAAATCTGGAAATGTGTGGACGACCAGTTGGCATTTAAGCGCGGGTGCCAGACCGTCAAGGAATTTCTCCATCTTCTTGCTTTCAGTCATACGTTCTTCATTGGCGTAGCGAGACAATAGAGTAAATTGACCGTTGTATTCTGACACTGTCATGTTCCTTTGTTTGAGGTCATCGAATTCTCTCTTCTTAATTTTCATAATACTCTTGGGAATGTGTGCACCACGGAAACCTTCCTTGAAATCATCCCAGGTTATATCACTTTCATTGGGGTGCATGTGCAGAAAATTCTCCCACCATGATGCAGCTGCTCCTGTGAGATAGTGCGGAGCATATAGTACTTTCTCGAGATCTGAACATTTTGCAATAATTAATTTTCTCTCCATATCTCGAAGACAATCCTCGGCCTCAAGAGGCTTGTTAGTATGAGAAAATGTTTGGGGACGTGTCTTCTGTAGCTTAGATAACTTGGAATGCTGCTGATACTGTCCATGGTGATTTCCCATGTTGATGACTTGGTTCATCATTTCCCGATGTTGTTGCTGACTCTGCTCATAAAGGCGGCACATTTGTGAAAGTGCCGATTCACTGCCCTGTTGGCTTGACTGTCCCTGAGTGAACTCGTTGCTGGGTTGTGTATCATAATTTTCCTCTGGTGGAGTTGGCATGGAGCAAGTCCAAGGACGAGACATTTTTCACTCTGGGGATATATTTTGTAAAACCCATAAGAAAAGCGGAAAGAGTCGCAAAAACAATTCCATAAATGCATAAAGCTGGCAAATAAAATTAAATAACCAAGCTTACTTAAGAAAAACAAATCGACTTGCGCACGGAGAAGGACTGCTCATTACATATCTTACACGGGGGCGGTAATTATACAATACATCACTCAGGATATGCGTACATAATCCTGACATGTTATTTAGGCTAGTGCACTTCTCCAGATCCTACATGATGCGCAAACAGGCTACTTCTCACAACCTATGTACATATAAACATATCATACCAAGCGGTACATTACATGGCGGCTAAGCGTACTCAGGCGGAGATGTTACGACATCCTTTGCCCTGCCGAGGGTGAGGCATAGCGAGGCTGGGGACTCGACTTCCTCCTCGCTAATAGGCTCCATACGAGTAGTGTTGCGCAGAGTGGACGGAGCGGGTGCCAGGGGCGGAACAACACGAATAGGAGTGGGCGCGAAGGGTGGTGCAGTGCGCGCTGGAGTGGGCGCAATAACTTGGTTGAATTCTTCGGTAGAAGGTAGGCGACGAGTAGGTGCATAAGATGCTGAGGACGATACCAAAGTCAGTGGCGGTGCGGTGGGTAGGAGCTCCCTCTTGTTGGCAGCACAGCCATGAACTGAGTCCATGCGGGTAGCCACGAAGTCGTCCACCAGGTTGTCGAAGGCTGCCTCCAGGGCCCGGAGATACTCAATGAGCATCTCAAAAGCCTCATCTCGTTCTCCTCTGGGGCAGGAGAATGCGTAGTGACAGGTGTAAGGCACATGGCATGGAAGATAACGGTAACGACGAGTCTTCATCACGGGGAGGACATCCCTGAGACGAGCTATCGCCTCGCGGGCTGCCATCTGCATAGCATGCCTCTCCGTAGGCATGGCTCTTCCCAAGAACCGGAAGTGGCGTAACTCACCACGCCCTCCCTTGAACTGCACCGCGGCCTGGTGCATGGTCAGACTGTCGTTGACTCGGTGCTGGCAGAGTGTGAAGACTGGGCGCACAGATGGCCCCATCGCGACCTGAACGATGAAGGAAAGAAGCTTAACGAACCCATCGGGCACGTTGGCAAAGGTCTGAGACTCGCAGCTGTTGTCGGCCATCTACAAAAGTAGGCAAAAATTCTGCATGGTCAGATCATAAATTTATGCTGACTGTCAGAAATGTCTACAATTGCAGAAAAATATAAAATGGCTCTATTATGCTAATAACCAATTAGCGATCGCACCTAGTGGCTTCCTACAGTCAGCCTGGCTCTGGTACCAAGCTTGTCACGACCGGTTTTCCAATAAAAATATTTATTGAGAAACCAATCTATTGAGTCCAGTATGAGAGAAATCCTCCTCACTGGTAGACAAAATCTTGATACAATAAGCCAGTAGCATAAAATATATTACAGGGTCGAACTACGGTTGCTCAACCAAATTATTACAAGTACGCCAATAATTATACATAATGGCGGACATGACACAGTGGTGTGGAGGCATACTACTGACTCAAGGATAGGGTGGTGGTGGATAAGCACAGCGGGGAGAGGGATACAAGACTCTAAACCTGTCATCTCATCGAGCGTCGAGGTGAGGCTCGATGAATTTATTTGGTAGCGGAAGCGGATATAATACAGTGACCAAATCCAGGGTCGCACGAGACTAACTGGGACTCCTCTAGGCGTCGGACTTGCTATCAAATTCTTCATCCATGAGATCGCCTTCGTCAGCATCTGGCCAAATCAACAAGCCAGTGAGTACTTTGAAAGTACTCGCAAGACAGTTTGGACGTAAGATATAACAAATGCATGCATGGATGCGTCATGATTAATTTACCAATGTACATTAAAATAAATTAGCATGACGAGGTAAGTAAAAGGGAAACGGCGGTAGTCCGCCTGAAATCCCAACAAAACGCAAATGAAGACCGATCGGGTGTCTGAAGCGACGCCTCGAAAGGTGAACAAATAAATATAGGAAAATGATGCCACAGTCGGGCGTCTTAGCGACACCACATAAAGGGCTTTAAAAGAAATGCCACAGTCGGACGTCTGAGCGACATCACAGAAAGGGCTTTAAAAGAAATGCCACAGTCCGACGTCGGGGTGACATCACAGAAAGGGCTTTAAAAGAAATGCCACAGTCGGACGTCTGAGCGACATCGCAAAAAGGGCTTTAAAAGAAATGCCACAGTCGGGCATCTTAGCGACACCACATAAAGGGCTTTAAAAGAAATGCCACAGTCGGGCGTCTTAGCGACACCACAAAAAGGGCTTTAAAAGAAATGCCACAGTCGGACGTCTGAGCGACATCGCAGAAAGGGCTTTAAAAGAAATGCCACAGTAGGACGTCTGAGCGACATCGCAGAAAGGGCTTTAATTCACAAGTAAATAATACTCATAATAAACATTCAATTCATGAAAATAAATGGGTTAGCCATCCACAGGAGTAATCATTTAACCGGACTTAGCACTCATGCCATTCACAGGAGTCTCTGTCATCAAAACTGACATTTGGTCAGGATAAGTTAATATCGAATTTGGACATGGAATAGATGATTTGAAGGAATATATGACTCTGCAGAGTTTGTACAAAAATTTTCCCACAGCCAACGGATTTCCGTAGTCATGAAGGACTAGTTCCGTTTACGGTTTTTCGGTAGAAAACACAGCTAACTAGTACACACCCATTCTACCCCTCGATGCTAGGAATCACCCTAGACATCGTCCAAGAAAAACTTTTGAGATGGGGAGATCACAATCTCGAATAGCATGGGATCAAATTTATATACGCGCGCTCTAAGGGGTTCCCCCCTCTCGGTCCCAACTGGAAACACCCATGCCCCCTGACCGGATGACTGGCTTTAATCCAGGGCCATGGAACCATCATCACGGCCTCTACTTTTTGGTGTGTACCAGGAAAGCGGTTTACAACTTACTAAGCCATATTCCTTGCGGAAAACATGTGGTAGTACAAGGAAGGAAGAATGGAAGGAACTGGAATGTTACGAGTTAACATTGAAGTCACATAGTCTGGCATAAGCCTGGCATGCTACAACACTGCCATCTTACCCATCCTCATGACAACACATGGCCATGCATACTCATATCCATCCACTCATGGATTTTCGAAACTCACTTGTCTCATCATCTCAGGTAACATGACATTCGTCGGTATGTTCATCAACATGCCATAAACCACTTAATGCAAACATGTCAAAACAATCATCATATCAAAATTTCAAACATGCTTGCCTGGTTCGGAGTAGTCGGAGCCTAGCTCGGTGAAGTTCGCCGCTCCGTCACCTCCTTCGGTATCTACGGTATAAAGAAAATATATGTGCTATCGTAAATACCAAGAGGTGCACAAAAAGTATACCAAATATTTTTCAAATAAATCTGATAAAAAACTAGACAAAATTTTAAAGAGGACAGAAAAAGAATCAATCAAAAATACTTTTCTGATTAAAAGTTATAAAGGTTTTTGTCCCAGGACTCATCTGTAATGAAACAGAAAGTTTCCAGGGGCTAGCTTATAAAATCAGAAAACGCTTCGGTAGCAACTACGCCAGCCCAGAGGGAAAGCGTGTTTGGCAGAAGGCGTTTTCAGAAAGCGATTCGTTTAGACAGGACAGAGAGGCTGACAGGCGGGTCCCGCCCGTCAGGTTTAAATATTTGAACGGGGCGGCAGAGTTCGCCGGTGCCCGAGAGCCGCGGTGGTCGCCGGCGGTGATCCACGGCGAGGCAGGGGGATCGGAGGGTACCTCCATGTTCAGGGCGCCATTCCGCGTCGGTTGGTGGTGGTGGTGGTCGCCGGCGAGTACCACGTCGGCGGCGAGCCTTGCTCCGGCGGACGGCGGTTCGGGTGGTCGTGGGACTCGTCGGAGAGAGCTGCGAAGGACAAATTGATGCTGGCGTTAGCTTACCTGGTGCTAGAGGGAGTAACTGACGGGGTCTGGGCGCCGGAGACGGCCTCACCGGAGTGAACCGTGGTGGAGGCCGCGGCGGATCGGGGCGGCCGGAGTTGGGGGAGGAGACCTCCTCGAGGTCCTCCGGGTGGCTGGGCAGGGTCTAGGAGAGGTGTAGTGAGTGTGTGGGGGTCGTGCATGCTCGAGGGCGAGCTCGGGGGCCCTTTTTATAGGCGGCCCGAGGCGGTGGCCGTGAATGGGGATCTCCGGTGAAGATTATGGCGGCGCAGGGCTTGGTCGGGGGTAGTTAGGACGTTGGGCGTCATCGTGGAGGTCCACGGTTCCATTTAGGTGCTAATCGAGCTGGGGTTTGGTGCTTTGAGGTGAGTTCGACAGAACGGGGCGGCGCGGGCCCGTCGGCGGCAGAGATCACGTTCAGTGCTTGACGGGCCACGGCGACGGTGCCACGGGCGTGCGCTGGCATGCATGAGGCCACGCGGAGGGCGGAGAAGCGTTGGGCGGCGCCGAACGGCGTTGAGCCGCCGTTCTTGTTCCTTGTCGGCTGTAACGGGGTTTCGGCTGCCGCAATACACGCCGGCGCGGGCGGCCAGGGGCGCCACCGACGCCGGGAAGACGCCAAGCGCGCGTGCGGGGGTGCTGGCCAGGGAGAAGAAGCCGCGTGCAACGCGCCAAGCGCACTGTCTACGTGTGAGTGAAGCTGATGGACGAAAGACGACACTGAAGTCTGAATTTTCTGAATTTGCAAAGGAACAGTGCAGCTCAGGTGTTCGACAGAATGTTTTTGGCCTCTAGAGATTTTTCCTTGAGCTGATTTTTGGTGGAGTGGCTACTCATTGCTCCAGTAGGCTGCCTGAATTTTTGGGGAATTTTTGGAGAAGTGTAGATATGAATTTCACCAAATTTGGCAAATCTGGTCCAAACTTGTAGAGACTGAAATTTGAAAATTTTGAAAAGAGGAGGAGTGGATCAAGATGGTTCTGGGTTGTGGGGACAAAGGACTATCCAGGGGAGTTGGTTTGAGGTCAAAACTCAAATGCAAAAGGGTACTTGCTTTGAAAATCTCTCAGGCTCCAAATAATTTTCAGAAATGATTTGAGGGGAAAAATAATTAGAATAAAATCCAAAACTTGCTTGGATTAGATGGAATAGAGAGCTTAGGTTGATTACAAGGAGGAGGGGAGGTTTTGGAGGGGTTTTACCACATGGGCAAAAATACAAAGTCATGGGTGGCTTCAAAGATATGACAATCCCAAATTTTCATAGAGTTTCTTTTTAAAAGAAAAAGATTGAACTCCCAAAATAATTTGAGAGGGAACCAACAGAGAAGAAGTTTCAAAAGATCAAACACCATAGTCTGAATAAAATAAAATAAAATCCTTGCCAAAGAAAAGAAAGTTTTTAAGAGGAAGGTTTTCTGGAAAATTTTAAATGGCCTCTTTTCAAAAACCACAAAGTTTTTGCTGAAAACCAAGGTAAAAATTTTGGAGGGTCACACTTTCATTCATAGGATAGGAATTTTATCGGAATATGAAAATCATAGGAAGTGAGATGACATGCATCTCAATTCCTATAGAGAAAGAGATGCCATTTGATGCATAGGATAGGAATTTTCCATTTAGTCTAGGCTAATGTACTGGTAATTTGCTCTAAAAACTACAATAGTAACTAGTAGTACTGGTACATGCTCGTACACAGACACAGACACACACACACTAACTACTAGTACTACTACTTCTCACATGCTGGCCAGACGCCGTCGTTCTCCTTCCCGACTTTGTCGGCAACACCCCACCGTGCTTGGATCTCCGCCGACCTCTCCGCAGCAGCGCATGTGTCGTTTTCTTTCTTGCGGCGGCAGGCCTCTCTTTTCTTGAGTGCTTTCTGACTTTTCTGCTCCTTTTGTGCGGCTTTGGCCGCCTCTTGCTCTACCGCCCATTCGGCCTTGGCATCTTCAAATTCCTCCCACATACTTGTGAGGTCGCGAGCGGTGATGAACTCGGCACGGCGGGATGCCATCGCTTCCCTACCATTTTGTGTGCGGTCATGGGCAGAGAGGAACTCGGCGCGGCGGGATGCCATCGCTGCCTTACCGGTTAGTGTGCGGCACGGTGGCATGAACGACGCTTGGTAAGAGCTCTGGGGTGGAGTGGCCGGACAACCGCATAGTGCATTGGTTTGTCAAGAGCTCAAGGACAGAAGATGAAGGAAATTTGGATTCCCCTTCAATCCTGGTCATTTATTACCGATTAAAATGCATTGGCGGTCATCGAACTTGTCTTGATAGCTCACTTTGATCATTGTATACGAGATATGGTGATTATACGGTCACTGGCTTAGGGTATAGCTCCGTATTTGTCTGGTTGACCAGTCAAACAGTCCGCATGCGCCTCATCAACTCGTGTTCTTTATCTATCTACGCAGGCCTACCTATCAATGGAGAAAGAAATATTGTAAAAACAAAAATTATGCGTATGTGGGGAATCAAACCACGGCCTCGTCGCTGCAACGCACCCTCGTCAGCCAAATGAAAATGAAATACTTCGCGTCAGACACTCACGCTCACACTATCAAAGCATGCTAATGCATGCACGTCGCCCTCTAAATCAAAGTCCTGCTCATGGCGCAACGCAAACGGCGAGCCCATCACCTGCGCGCCCCGGCGGTGCCTGACATTACTGTTTAGACGTTTGATGGAGGCCTACGCGAACGCCGAGCATGTATTCACCTGGTTCAACACCAACGGTCATACTCGGAGTGCCTTGCTCATGTATATCGCCCATCACAATGACAATCTATAAAACAGCCTGGCTAGAGAGGGTACTATGGTAGTATGGTACGGAGTATGTACTATCGTGAGCGACCGATCTTAGTGCCACTGCACACCGAAACCCCTTCCATCGCTAGCGCGCGCTTCCCGCCTGAAACGGTTACCGTCTCTCCAGAATGTCAACACCGCATTCACCGGACTTAACTGCAGGTGCAATTGGTGTGTCACTGACATGCGGGCCAGATGCCCGTTGGGCCCACATGTCAGTAACCCAACGCATCTGCAGTTAAGTCACTGAAGCAGCATTCGCATTCACACCTGACGAACCTACTCCGGTGCCAGTTGTCCATCCGTCTGCCGCGGATCATTGCCATTCGCCCGCTATATTAACTTGAGCCCCAGCTCCCAGCCATAACCAAAGACCCACACTTATTCTCCTCCGGTCCCTTCCTTCTGTCGGCACCACTCCAACCATGGCCTCTTGGTGCTCTGAAGCTCTCTTGGACGTACTGTCGCAGGAGCAGATGAGGGACATCGGCGGCTCCGCTCCGGGCGCGCTCCAAAGCTCTCTTCGACGTACTGTCGCAGGAGCAAACGAAGGAGACCGCCAGCACCCCCCGGCCACCCTCCGCAGCCACGACCAAGAAGTCGGCGCACGTGCGCGGGCGCAGCCGGCAGCGAGGAAGAGTAGTACATGGTAGGTCACCGCCGCTCTGGTCCCAGGAAGGCCACCGCTACTCCACTCAGTCGACGCCAAGCTTGGTGGGGTAAACATCGGCGGTCGATTAGCCGCTTGACGGCGATGTGGAGGCAGAAATCTTAAGAACCTTGTGCTCTGGAGGAGGAGGTTATCGAGGCAGATGAGGAGGAGGCAAAGGCAACGCCGGCTTTCTCGGGTTCATGGCCGTACATGGTGGTCAGGCGCCGACGATCATTTAGATTAGGTTTACAGTAGGTTTTAGTACGGTTTGTGCAAAATATGTAATGAATTTTGTCTAGTTTGTAGCAAAAGTTTTCAAAATGTAATGAATTTCATCCGATTAATTTGAAATTTTCTTTGTTTGCACGAATTTCGTCCGGTTAGTTCATATAGTTGTCAAATGGTATGCGGGCAGCATCGGATGGCATCCATCAGTGTCCTCGGACAGATGCCGGTGTAAATTTGTGGGCCAGCGCTGGAGATGCCCTAACTATCATGCTATAATCGCTACCAGTCCTCCATTATTTGGCAGGGAACAGTTATCCCTCGATCAAAATCAGATCCGTGGTGTTTCGCACTCCTCCCGCGTAAGAGTGTAAACTCTTGCTTACATAAAAATGGAGCAAGTGGACGGCACTGTAGCACGTCATATCACTCGAACTAGCCCGCCTAATGAGCGGGAAAGCACCACCCTCGTCATTTTGTTCTGGATTTCTATCGATCTATCACGCGAAAATGTTACGCTTCACAAGTTCTAAAGGAAAAGGCAGCACACTTACGACTCGTACAGGTCGCACCCCCGACAGTCCGGCTCGCACGCCGCTTACTAGAGGGGACACGCGTTGTCTTACAATTTCACTGACATGTGGGACCATAATTGAATAAACCATTGATAGCCGAAATCTAATCGCTCGGTGTTGCGTGGGCTGAGAAGAGAGAAACGGGGGAGGGAGAAGAGATCGCCCGCCCGCCGCGCATGGACTCCAAGAAATATATGGTGATAATGTGAGGTGGGCCATGCTTGAGTCCGGACCGCTTCCGGAGCCCGCTCTCACCGCCCTGGCCCCTCAAGATGCCAGCTGCCCGCCGCATGCATGCGTTGCAAGTACTAGTACTCCCTCTATTTTTATTTACTCTGCATATTAGAGTTGACTGAAGTCAAACTTCGTAAAGTGGAGACAGTAGCTTTCATCAAAAATAAACAATGAATACTTGTTGCTCATCCTCTATATCGGAAAGAATACTTTCATTCGCCGACATGTGGGACGTCGACCATCCTGGTCCACCAGCCATGCACAAAATTATCATGGTCTACCCCGGTCATATCGCAGGCCCAACCTTTCCCACTGTAAGTTGTTCGGACAAAGGAACCATCATGACTTTGTTGAATTCCGTTTCTTCATGAAAACTTACTGTACCCACAATACTGCTACCACACGCAAAGACTAGACGGCACTGTACCACGTCATATCACTGAAACCCACTAGGCCAAACTAGCCCACCTAGGTCATCTATTTTGGAATGGAGGGAGTACGTATCTGCACTGCTATGATTTTGTGTTGCACGTTCTCTGTACTTTTGCTACGATTTTCCTACCCTATGAACCAAATGAGGCCTGAATGTATTCGTGTCGACTATTGTCTGATCGATCGCTAAGCCTACAATTTAAGGAGCTAGGGCTATTGGTTGATCGACGAGGGATAAGTATAAGCATACCACGAGCTCATCAGCCCTAAAGTTTCTCTTCGTTGACTGTTTTGCAAGTACTATAGCTCGCACAGTAGCTAGCCTACTAACACCAAGAATCATCAAACAAGCCCTGCTGATATGATAAACAGTTCAAACTTACATCTAAGCATGCCATATATTACATCAAAAGCTGCTGAGGATACATCTGTTTCCATAACTCGGAGAGGGTTCGCATGATTCATCGCATGATTCACTATCAAACAAAAGTAGCAAGTACCGCCCACACAAGACAGTGCACTAGCCCTAAGATGGTTTGATAACACGCATCGTTCTGGTAATTAAACACAGGGCAATGCAAACTACCCTGAAGGATTAGCGCGACCAACTATTTCTTGTCATCGATCTCTCGGGCAATGACCACAGCACGGACAACGGCATGGGAATCGATTTCTGGGGCAATGTCAACAGGACTGACTGCGACATCGGAATCGATCTCTGGGGCGATGTCCACAGGATGGACAATGGCATCAGAATCGATCTCCTGGGCAATGCCAACAGGACGGGTCGCGACATCGAAATCATCAAGGACGTCCACCGACACCTGCACAACCCTATCATATTAGCAAGCACATTGCAAATAATCAAAAACCACAACTATGGTAATAAGCCATTATTTTTTACCTTGTGCAGCTCACCGGGGGATCTCATCCCTCCGGGGGCCATCTCCTTGTCCTCGATGGGGGGCATCACCTTGCCAGGGGAATACTGCTTCTCAACGGCGACTATATCCTCAAACTCAGCCTTGAGCCTCGCATAGGTGGCCATCAGAGTTCTTGGGGTAGGCACGGTGGGGCCCTTGCTGTTCTTCCAACTTTCTTTGAGGAGTTCATCCGCCAACGTCGTCAACTCTTTGGCCAGTGCTTGTTTCTTGGAGTTCTTCGTCTCCATGGGTTGGCCCGCCAACATGGTCAACTCGTTGGTCAGTGCTTGCTTCCCGGAGATCGCTGTCTCCAATGGGTTGTCCGCCGGCAACTCTTTGCCTAGTGCTCCAGGATCCATCAATGAACTGACAAACAAAAAGCAATCAAAAGGAAACCACAATCGCAATGAAAACGGGAAAAGAATAGGATGTGAGAATCGGTCGGTGCTTCGCAAAAAGAAGATTCTTGGAATGAAAATATAGAAGCATAACTGATTCGCCCACCTTTCCTTCGTCAGTACAAAACAAAAATGGCATAAGTGAGTAGCCTGGAGTGAGGTTTTCTTCAAGAAAGGGAAGAAAGGGCTTGAACGAGCGTTCTAGTGAAATGATGGTTCCTTCATCCAGTCCAACTTGGAGGCCACCTTACCACTGCTGGTAAAGGTGTGGGTTTTGTGATATGACGGGTCATGACGGCCACACCGGGGTGACAGGTGAGTCTCGACTGTAGCACCTCGCTGTGATTTGGTGCATGGCACATCGGCCCAGATGCTTTGAAATGTCCCGCATGTAGATAGAGCGGCTAGTCATATAGGAGTGCTCAATATTGTGCACTGCGACCAAGGCGGAGAGGAAAACGAGAGAACTACGTAATTAATGCATGAGTTTAATTAGGGTAGTTTTGTAAAGTACGAGATACATTCCTCCAATCGCAAAATGCCTTGGTTCATGAGATTTGAGATTTGAACCCTATAAACCGGAAGGGAGGGAGTACTGCACGCGGTCTAGTCTAGTCACTTGTTGAAATCTCTAGAAAGGCAAATACTCCTTTCTGGTTTACAGGGCTATACTACTCACTCCGTCTAGGTGTGTAAGTCATCTTACGAAAACCAAATAGTCCCAAAACACTTAGGCGCGGTGCATTAACTTCTACCTTGTTTCTTGTTTCTTGACATATCAACCAATAAGAGATGAGAGGTGTGCATGCTTTCAATGACTTGCAATGGCTAGTTCATTGCATGCAATGCTATTAATTACCAAATAAACATTGGTGACCCCAGGAGGAAACGGTGCTAAGCGCGTGGATCTATGCAGAATGAGTATCAACCAATGGATGATGGAGTTTAATTGTTAAACAATTGCAATTTTGTGTCATGCAAGAGCCTGGCTAGTATATGCGTGCTCCAAGGCACCGCACCACACGAGCATTCGCAACTGCCACGTTCAGGTTGCGCTTGGCTCTTCGCCTCTTCGAGAAGACGAACAATGATGTTACTCCTACTTCTACAGTATCGAATCCACTGCTGCATGTCTGTCCACCTCGTGCGGGAGGGATAGCGTGTAGCGAAAGCTTCTACTTACTGCTCCTGCCATTGCGTCTATGACAGGTGGGCCCAATAGGTGGTTGGCCCTCCTGTCATGTAGCCAAAGGCAGGTGCAGTTAAGGCACCGAAGCTCGGTCCACGAGGGAGAGGGTGTTGTAGTAATTTCTTGGTCTTGTACGAGTTGACGCAACACGTCAAAGCATTGCACTCGATATAAGTCTTTTTACACATTTCAAATGGACTACTTCGTATGTAGACATATTCTGCTTCGTATGTAGTCACTTGTTGCAATCTCTAAAAAGACTTATATTTGGAAACAAAGGGAGTACAACGCATGCATGCATGCCATGACTTTCCTTTTGATACTTGCATGTGTTGATTTGATGCACCTTGCCAAATTTTGACTATAAAGTTAACTAACCAAATTTTCATGCATGTCACAAAAAATTACGTGGCTGTTTGGATTGTGACTATGTTTATCTTATGTTGCCACATTATTTTCCCACACTTTCCACACTTGCCTAACCTGAGTTGCTCAAATTGTTAGACACACTTTGGCTTGCCTAAGGGAATCTTCCCACAATTTTTGTGTCTAGGACATGTGGGGTTCACTGATAATAAAAAAAATTCTTGTATTAGGTGTGGCTAATAAAAATACTTATATTTAGGAACAGAGGGAGTAGAAAATATAAATAATAATGCATGTTGGGGCAACCCACGTTTCCGCTAATTTTAGCCATGAGCTTGTTCACAATTTTTACGAGGGGGTGGTTGTTCATTTAATGGAGGGACTTGTAGTACCAGACATGAATGATACAAAGTGTGACCTGGCACACCGTAACACCACTTGGAACAAGCGGGTAGCTATCTCAGAAAACAACCAACAACTAAAAAAAACCGCGACCTGGCATGTAGTAGTACACAATTTTAAACGATTGTTTTGGTGGAGTGAAAAAGGAAAACTACCCCACTACGTATATATAGGCCGGAGCCTCCGCGCTTGCTTGCTAGGGTTGCTCTATTCACACACCCTCATCCTCTCTAGATCTAAACAAGATAGGGGTAGTAACACTGTCTTTCTCCCTTCAAAAACACTGGCTTTCTATCCTCACCGCTGGTTACAGATCCGGACGTATCCCCTCCGTCAATGAAGGGGAGGAGGGGCAGCATTTAAGCCGTCGTTGACAGTGAGGGAGGAGACCCACTGCCGGCCGCACCGTTATCTCTGGCCGAGCGCCGGTGCGGGAGGTCCTCCGATCCCTTCGTTGTTGCCTGTGGGCGGATCCGGCCTCCTGATACTTCTGCAACGTATCTATAATTTATGAAGTATTCATGCTATTATATTATCCATCTATGATGTTTTATATGCATTTATATGCCATTTTATATGAATTTTGGGACTAACATATTAACCTAGAGCCCAGTGCCAGTTTCTGTTTTCTCCTTGTTTTTGTGTTTTACACAAAAGGGATACCAAACGGAGTCCAATTGACGTGCCAATTTTTGAGGATTTTTTATGGACCAAAAGAAGACCATGGAGCATCGGAGTTGGGCCAGAAGAGCCCTGGGCTGCCCACGAGAGTGGGGGGTGCCCCCTAGGGCGTACCCCCTATCTCGTGGACAGCCCGGAGACCCCCCTGACGTGAATCCAACGCAAGAATTCCTATAAATACAGAAACCTTCAGGAATTAACCTAGATCGGAAGTTCTGCCCCCGCAAGCCTCTGTAGCCATGAGAAATCAATCTAGGCCCTCTCCGGCACCCTGCCAGAGAGGGCCATCATCACCGGAGGCCATGGAGGAGGATCTCGGAGGGGCCATCATCACCATGAAGGCCAAGGACCAGAGGGGGAAAGCCATGCAGGAGGAAGCACAAGGGGGAGAACCTCTCCTCCTCTCTCTTGGTGGCACCGGAGTGCCATCGGGAGGGGAATCATCGCCGCGGTGATCGTCTTCATCATCATCACCATCCTCATCTCTTTTACGCGGTCCACTCTCCCACACCCCGCTGTAATCCCTACTTGAACATGGTGCTTTATGCCACATATTATGATCCAATGATGTGTTGCCATCTTATGATGTTTTGAGTAGATATCTTTTGTCCTTGAGTTGATTGATGATCTAGATTGGTACGAGTTGTATGTTTTATTTTGATGCTGCCCTATGGTGCCCTTCGTGTCGTGCAAGCGTGAGGGATTCCCGTTGTAGGGTGTTGCAATACGTGCATGATTCACTTATAGTGGGTTGCGTGAGTGACTGAAACACAAACCCGAGTAAGGGGGTTGTTGCGTATGGGATAAAAGGGGACTTGATGCTTTAATGCTATGGTTGGGTTTTACCTTAATGATCTTTAGTAGTTGCGAACGCTTGCTAGAGTTCCAATCATAAGTGCATATGATCCCAGTAGAGAAGGTATGTTAGCTTATGCCTCTCCCTCATATGAAATTGCAATGACGACTATCGATCTTGTTAACAATTGCTTAGGACAATTCCGCACACCGACCCACCATTATTCCACACTCACTATTTATATTATTTAGTAATATATTCTAACTTTATGATAACAACACCTACTTTTATATTTTAGCTCTCCGATATCATACAAAGTTATCCTCTTTATACCCACAACACAGTTTTATTTCTTGTTTCTAGTTGGAAGCAAACGTTCGGTGCACGTAGAGTCGTATCAGTGGCAGATAGGGCTTGAGAGAATATTGATCTTACCTTTAGCTCCTTGTGGGTTCGACACTCCATACTTATCACTTCCACCTTTGGGAATTGCTACGATGATTCCCTGCACTTGGGGATTATCAAGCTCTTTTCTGGCGCCGTTGCCGGGGAGCAATAGCGTGGGGTTGATATTCTCGTGTGTGCTTGTTTGCTTTCTTCACTAAGTAGATTTTGTTTTTCCTTTTTGTTTCTGTTTAGTTGTGGGTGAAACATACAATTTTTTTTAAAGAATGAAAATACCAAAAAATATTTACTTGCCTCTCAAGCCTAAAAAAGTTTTTCAAAAAGAGAAGTGATTGGAAAGTTATGCATTGAAGAAGTGAGGGTCGACCTTGAGGACTTGTGTTCATGCTCACGGAAACAATGTACAATTTTTCATGGAAGTTTCTCTGTAAATTATTATCCCCTTGTATATATCCCTTGTATTATAAAAATAATGTGTCAAGCTTTGGCTTTAGTATGATAAGATTGCTTGCTTACTATGTGCAGAACAAAAACAGAAACTTTGGCTGTAGTGCATGAATTTACATTTTTTACTGGAAAGTCAAATGTGTCTGAAACTTTTTGCACATTACTTCTGTACAAGTTATTGAAATTTTAAAATTTATTTCTTATTTTTAGGAGTTACAGAAGTTTACTAAACTTCCAGATTACTACATACTGTCCTATTCTTGACAGATTCTATTTTTTCGTGTGTTGTTTGCTTATTTTGATGCATCTATGGCTAGTATGTAAGGGTATGAACCATAGAGAAGTTGGAATACAGTAGGTTTTTAACACCAATATAAACAAAGAATGAGTTAATTACAGTACCTTAAAGTGGTAGTTTGCTTTATTACACTAACGGATCTCACAAGTTTTTGTTTAAGTTTTTGTGAATGAAGTGTTTGAAGAACGAGGAGTTACCGATGTGAGAAGAATAAAGAGAGACAAGAGTTCAAGCTTGGGGATGCCCAAGGCACCCCAAGTAAATATTTCAAAGGATACTCAAACATTTAAGCTTGGGGATGCCCCGGTAGGCATCCCATCTTTCTTCTTCAACAAATATCGGTATACCTCGGTTTTTGTTTTGTTCACATGATTTGTGTCCTTTGTGTTTTTATTTTTCTTTAAGAATCATGCTAGTATGAGATAGATCTTCATTGATTTATAGAATACTTCATGTGCTTCACTTATATCTTTTAAGTATGATCTTATAGAATTGCTCTTTGTGCTTCACTTAAATCGTTTGAGTATGGTTTAATAGAATGCTTCGTGCGCTTCACTTATATATTTTGAGCTTGGATATTGGCTAGTCTATATTAATTGTAGAATGCTTCAGGAACTTCACTTATATATTTTGGAGTAGTTTGTCATTTACTCATGTGCTTTATATCCTATTAATAAATGGGGGAATGAATTGAATGTCATAAATCTGAATTTTTATATGTTTCACATGCTTATAACATGGTTAGTGATGACTTCACACATAGAAAGTATGAGGCATAAAAGTTGTTGAGAGTTGGCAAACGTAGTTTTGGTCATCGTTGCAATTAATAGGAAGTAATAAGGAAAGTGAGGTTCACATGCAAATATATTATCTTGGACATCTTTTATGATTGTGAAGCACTCATTAAGTATGACATGCTAAAAGAGTTGACGTTGGACAAGGAAGACAACGTAATGGTTTATGTTTTCCGACATCTCAGTTAAAGTATATTGTCGTTGACCTTCCAAACATGTTGAGCTTGCCTTTCTCCCTCATGCTAGCCAAATTCCTTGCACCAAGTAGAGATACTACTTGTGCTTCCAAATACCCGTAAACCCAGTTTTGCCACGAGAGTCCACCATACCTACCTATGGATTGAGTAAGATGCTTCAAGTAAGTTGTCATCGGTGCAAGCAATAAAAATTGCTCTCTAAATATGCATGACTTATTAGTGCAGAGAAAATAAGCTTTGTACGATCTTGTTGTGGAAGTAATAAAAGTGACGGACTGCATAATAAAGGTCCACATACAAGGGGCAATATAAAGTGACGTTCTTTTGCATTAAGATTGTGTGCATCAACCCTAAATGCGCATAACAACCTCTGCTTCCCTCTGCGAAGGGCCTATCTTTTACTTTGTGTTTTTACTTTATGCTTGATTCAAGGTGATCCTCGCCTTTCCCTTTTTCATTTTATCCTTTGGCAAGCCCCTCATGTTTGAAAGATCATGATATATATATCCAATTGGATGTAAGGTAGCATGGGCTATTATTGTTGACATCACCTAAAGGTGAATTCGTTGGGAGGCAACACAATAAGCCCCTATCTTTCTCAGTGTCCGGCTGAAACTCCATAACCACAAGTATTGCATGAGTGCTAGCAATTGTAGAAGACTATATTATAGTTGAGTATGTGGATTTGCTGAAAAGCTCTATTCTTGACTCTTTCTGATGATATAATAAATTGCAATTACTTCAATGACTGATATTATAGTTTGTTAGTTCTAAATGAAGTTTCTGAACCGTACTTGACATTGTGAATAGATTGTTGCTTAATCATGAAAAGTTTTATGAGATGAGCTACTATTATGACAATTATTGATGCTAGAAAAGGGTGATTCAAATTATCATTGACCAAACTTGTGCACCTTCTAGCATTCACACTTCATAAATTATTTCTTTTATCATTTACCTACTCGAGGACGAGCAGGGATTAAGCTTGGGGATGCTGATATGTCTCCAACGTATCTATAATTTATGAAGTATTCATGCTATTATATTATCCATCTATGATGTTTTATATGCATTTATATGTCATTTTATATGATTTTTGGGACTAACCAATTAACCTAGAGCCCAGTGCCAGTTTCTGTTTTCTCCTTGTTTTTGTGTTTTACAGAAAAGGGATACCAAACGGAGTCCAATTCACGTGCCAATTTTTGAGGATTTTTTATGGACCAAAAGAAGACCACGGAGCATTGAAGTTGGGCCAGAAGAGTCCTGGGCTACCCACGAGAGTGGGCCCCCCTAGGGCGCGCCCCCTATCTCGTGGTCAGCCCGAAGATCCCCCCTGATGTGAAACCAACGCCAAAAATTCCTATAAATACAGAAACATTCAGGAGTTAACCTAGATCGGAAGTTCCGCCGCCGCAAGCCTCTATAGCCACGAGAAATCAATCTAGGCCCTCTCTGGCACCCTGCCGGAGAGGGCCATCATCACCGGAGGCCATGGACAAGGATCTCGGAGAGGCCATCATCACCATGAAGGCCAAGGACCAGAGGGGGAAAGCCATGGAGGAGGAAGCACAAGGGGGAGAACCTCTCCTCCTCTCTCTTGGTGGCACCGGAGTGCCATCGGGAGGGGAATCATCGCCGCGATGATCGTCTTCATCATCATCACCATACTCATCTCTTTTACGCGGTCCACTCGCCCACACCCCGCTGTAATCCCTACTTGAACATGGTGCTTTATGCCACATATTATGATCCAATGATGTGTTGCCATCTTATGATGTTTTGAGTAGATATGTTTTGTCCTTGAGTTGATTGATGATCTAGATTGGTACGAGCTGTGTGTTTTATTTTGATGCTGCCCTATGGTGCCCTCCGTGTCGTGCAAGCGTGAGGGATTCCCGCTGTAGGGTGTTGCAATACGTGCATGATTCACTTATAGTGGGTTGCGTGAGTTACTGAAACACAAACCTGAGTAAGGGGGTTGTTGCGTATGGGATAAAAGGGGACTTGATGCTTTAATGCTATGGTTGGGGTTTTACCTTAATGATCTTTAGTAGTTGCGGATGCTTGCTAGAGTTCCAATCATAAGTGCATATGATCCCAGTAGAGAAGGTATGTTAGCTTATGCCTCTCCCTCATATGAAATTGAAATGACGACTATCAATCTTGTTAACAATTGCTTAGGACAATTCCGCACACCGACCCACCATTATTACACACTCGCTATTTATATTATTTAGTAATATATTCTAACTTTATGATAACAACACCTACTTTTATATTTTAGCTCTCCGATATCATACAAAGCTATCCTCTTTATACCCACAACACAGTTTTATTTCTTGTTTCTAGTTGGAAGCAAACGTTCGGTGCACGTAGAGTCGTATCAGTGGCAGATAGGGCTTGAGAGAATATTGATCTTACCTTTAGCTCCTTGTGGGTTCGACACTCCATACTTATCACTTCCACCTTTGTGAATTGCTACGATGATTCCCTGCACTTGGGGATTATCACCTCCAACCGCCCACCTATCCACATCCCGACGACCTTCAGGTATATCTTCGTTCGAAACCGCCTTAGCTCTACTTCCCCAGCTCGCTACGTCGCTGCATGTGCATCATTTTCTACCTCTCAACCCCTCTCCATTGGATGGTCCAACGTCACCTATTTTTTTTCTTCTATTGTTAGAGGTAAAGCTACTTCATGGAGTCGAATATTGTACTCCCTCCGTCCGAAAAATACTTATCATTGAAATGGATGTATCTAGATGTATTTTAGCTCTAGACACATCCATTTTGATGACAAGTAATTCCGGACGAAGGGAGTACTTGGTTCAAACAAGAAATAAAGTGGGGGTGGGGGAATTTAGTATGTACATCGGACTTGGTACAAACAGGAAGGAAATGGGGTGAAAGTAGTACAGACTGGTCATCCAACCGATCTCTTGGTCGAAAAGGGAAATATAGGGGTAATGCTGTACACAGTGGTATGACCAGGACTAGATTTTCTATCCACACATAGGAGTAGGTGGCTATAGTGAACAAAAATGGGACCAACCCAGATATGTTTCTTGGATGTTTGCTTCTCGGGGCAACAAACTATGAATCACCACTTTATGTCCCTGTTTATGTACATGGTGCTGGACTGCTGGTGCACCCACTGTCCCATGCCCTTATACCAAATAATTAGTTGTTCTTAATCTAATGTCCCTAGTAAAAACGAAGCCATGCCACTGTTATAAGCCATGACAAGTTTAGCCAAATGTTTTTGCCTGTAATTGTTTGAGACTCTGACAGTTTCCTCTGTACCTTTTTGTGCAAACAGGGATATCCAATTCACCTGGTTGCTGTTGTGACCTTTTGGTGCACTGCACAAAACTCTTCTTAAAAGAAGTGACTTTTGTGCTGTTTAACTGGAATGTCAGAATGGGACAGTTGGTTCATTTCGGTGGAACTGCACAAAGGGAGATCTGTGTTCCAATCCTCATCATCCATATTGGCGCCATAACCTTCCTTTAGGTAAGAATGATATTTAATGCATGTGTTCATCTCTATTTTCCGACTGCCATGAGAAAATAATGCTATTTTTTATTAGTACACTTGTACTCCCTCACTGAAAAAACCAATTCTGAATTAGAAGGCCAATCATGTACTTGGTTTCACCAACTGGTGAGGAGAAATGTAAACAGAGCATGAAGAGGAAGAAGAAGAAGAAGAAACAGTGCCAAGGCGATCTTGCTGAAGCCAGAGGCCTCAATCGAGGCCATTCAAGGGCTCCGGCAACGACTACCTTACATGTGAGACGATCCTCCAGGGAGCCCTTCCACTTTTGCTGTCTCACTTAATTAATTAGGAGTACTTAAGTACCACTAATTTATTACTGCCTAATTTTCCTGTTGGAGTTAAACAAATCTTTAGTAGAACCCTATGCTGAATCATGTACGTGTGTATGTTTGTCTATGGAGGTGAATCATCTGGTGGAGCAGGGAGGGAATATTATTAGTGTCATGACATAATAGTGCTATTGTTTTGCATGTCAATTTATTGCCATTGGTTCAATGAGGCAATGTTTTGCGTATTGTCCATCATGAATTTGATGCTACTGTTTGAGTAATATGCTAATGTCTTCCTATCCTTTCTCACTATGCTAATGAAGGTTTCACCTTGTTCCTACTTGTGCAAACAGGGATCATGTTGTGCCAATCATACATTTTAGTGGAACTACACAAGACAATACAATGAACTGTATCCCAGCTAGTGCTTTAACTCTGCTGGAAGTTCTTGATAATCTTTCAATATAATCTCAGCACAAGTAAACAAGAGTGATTTCAACCATACATTTGAAGTGCACAAAAATATATACTATTGTGTGATTCCAGTGAGTGCTTTATCATCTCTTATGGGACTACATGAATAAGCTTTTTTCTCAGGTTGGTACAGGCCTAAGGCCTTCATCCATATTAGTTTGCTATCATCTCTATTTGTATCGTGCTACTGTCATGAGAAACTCCTTTATCTTTGCACGTTAAAGTTTTGCAACCTATGATAAATCGCAATGCTTTGAGTGTTGAGCTAATTGGCACTGATTAAATAAACTAATACCTCTCTTTAAGCAAGAATACTATGTTGCTAACTTTACCCATTAAGATAATGACGGTGCTTCTATTTGTTAGTGTATGTTTCATCAACTAGTCCCACTATTACAATAATCTCACTCTCTCAATATATGTGCCAACAGGGATGCTCGATTTTGGTGGAACTGCACAAAAACTTTGGGTGCTTCATTGCCTCGATAGCTTCCGTCCTTTCCTGCCAGTCGCTATTCTCGACTTGCTTTCTTCCTTCGCTGTCAGTCGCTTCGCTTATCTCGGCTTCCAGTCAAAGGAAATAGTAATTGATATGCTACCTCACACAGGTTGGTACTGGTCTTTATCCTGATTATTGTGCTTGTCATATGTATTGGTAATTTGGTATTGTGCTACTGTTTTCCAATTTCATAAAGGAGTAATTTGGAGCGTGAACTCGCAGGCAAATCATTACATCGGGTGATTTCAGTAGAACTGCACAAAATGATCAGATGGACAGGTACTTATGCTGCTGCTATGTACTCCAAAGTTCACTCAGACAAGCATCGATGAAGAAGTGCCTATATTCATTCGAGTATCAACAGGCGTCAACCAATTGTCAAACTCCAAGTATTAGGAGAGTGAATGCCAAAAATATTGCTTGGTGCATAGCACAGAAAAACGCAGTCCAGTCTTTGGTCCCAACTTGTGTCTTTTGGTTATCGGCACATATGGTGGCGAACTATATGGCATGGAGTCTAAACATTCCAAACAAGTTGGTTGAAACGTATATTCATCTAGCACTTAATCAGTCTGAACGCCAAGGATGCTCCATTTCAGTTGAACTGCACAAAAAATTTGGGTGGTTCATTTTCTCAACCGCCTCCTTTCTCATCTGCAATGTAGAATTTTGGCAAGATACAGGACCAAGATGAGCCAGTAAACTAGTTGGATGAAAGTAGTGGCCAAGTTGCTCAAACCTCCCTCGGCACGAGGCCACTATTTGAGGATAAACCTACAAGCAAAGTTAGATTGTCTGTGCTGCCTCTTATGTACTTGAAAGTTTACTCGTACAAGAACTAATTTTAGCAAGAAGTACCTCCGATTGAACACCATTTACCAGTCTGTACCCTAGGTAATTAAAGTTCTTCCATGGATCATATTGGCTGTGATCTCAATCATTTGGATGCATAAACATACTGAACATGTGTATATATGAATCTTTTCGTGAATTATGTATGAATATTGTCGTGTGATCTATCAATCATTTGGATGCATAGATATGCTGAGCTTGTGTATATATGAATCTTTTGAGTTGTTGATAGTGAATGTTGGCTATGAATATGAACGTTTCCTGTGAACCTGAGTTTGATACGAATGTTTACCTTTTCTGTTGTATTTGTGTGTGAACTTGTTAGTATGCCTACTGTGGGGTATGTGACGTGTGGGTGTCAACGGCACACCTTCTTCCCGAGAAGAATTGCACCTGCTTTGTTAGGGTAGCAATGGTGCATCAGCTCTTTTTAATCTTTTTATTACTCTGTCTTCCCCTCTCCCCCGCTCAACCCCTGCCGTAATGTTTTCGGCCTCAAAACAAACATAGTATTGCGTTGTTTTTTAGGCTTCACGAAAAATCGAGTGCTGGTTTCTGTAGGTTGGCCCGCCCAGCAAATGGGCTGTTGGTCCACCACGACAGACTGGGAGGCTAAAAATACAAGTTGTATGGTGCAGGCAAGTAAAAAAACGCTATCGAGAGCCATCCACTGAAGAAAAAAATCGCTCCTGATGTGCTTCTTCAGTCGTGCCGCCGGCTCCCTCTTTAATCCAGTTCGCTCGAGGATCTGGTATCGTATTTTTCAGAGGGCGGACAAGTATCAGCTAGGCCTAGGTTTTGTATTTTAACATGCGTAGCCCATGACATACGGAGACAGTGGTTTGAACTTATTTTTTGAGGTCCATACCGGCCTATGGGCTTTTTCTAAAAGATCGGCAGCCCAATGTATTTTTTAATAAAACGCAGGTCTCTGTTCTATTTATCTATATATAAGAATAATAATACTATGTCCAATTTATGTTTTCCCTTCTAACCACATTATATATATTTATATTATTACTATTATCGTATATTTCATAGAGACTTATATATACATTATAAAAACATCCCACGTGTTATTAACTTATAAAAGTAAATGTTTAACGTAAGTTGGCAAGGAAAATCCTGGTTGTTTTTGACTCACAGGCAAGGAAAATCCTGGTGATTGCGTACAAAAGCTTGCAAAGATTTTAAGGACCAATTTAATAATAAAATGCTCATTTTTATTTTGAGCAATAACTCACTAATTTGTTAATTATTATATATAAAAAATGTGCCTCTTCGGTTTATTCTTTGATATTAATTGCTCCTTCTAACATAACATTATATATATAACAAGCCCACCTAGTACGTGTATTTCAAGGAAGTGCAAATGGGCTGGGAGTTCTTAGAAAATATAAATGGGCCTGATTGACTTGAAATTATTTGTTCACCCAGCCCGGCAAATGGACTGTACATTCTAGAAAACATGCGTTAAATATATGCCACATTTTTGCAGGCTGACATGTGGACCAATAGGTCGAAGCCTACACAGGGCATTGTCAACTTGGTCAACAAATGATTGTGTCATCCACATCCATTGGATTTATATCCAACGGCCGGCATGCACCTTCAATCTCTCGTATTCTTCCTCTAGTGTCGCCGGGACCGCCTGGTCCGGCCTCCGGCGGCTAGCGGCTCTGCTTAGCACGCATCGCTGCGAAGTGCTACCCCACCGCCGGCCAGGCTATACCTCCACCCCTCGACACCTCCTGTTATTCTCCATTGCAGCCCCACGCCGCAACAGAACCAGTTATAACCCTTCTCCTCCTCTCAATCTGCGACTCCACTGCCGTGTCTTCCCATCTCCGAGTCGTTCCCGTCCGGGGCCTCGCCATCGTCCACCGCCTCACTGCGCTCGGTGCGGTGTGGTCAACAAACGAAAGTCAACGGAAGAGGACTATACGTGGAGAGCCTGACAGCTGGGACCCACGAGGTCTATGGTCGCACGCAAGGAAAGTTACTCCTTATTAAGCTGAAAAAAATGTTTCCTCCACCTGACAGCTGGGACCCACCGGATGTATCTTCGCACGGAAGGAAGTGCCTCCTTGTTTTGCGAAAAAAATTATTCATCCCATTGACAGCTAGGACCCGTCAGATTTGGTGACTGACTTGTGGGCCTACTAAGCGGACGTGTACGCACGGCTTTGTCAACTTAATCAACAAATGATTCTAGCAGCTGGATCATTGGATGCTAATCCAACAGCCGTGCTCCTTCTTCAACCTCTGTTCTTGCTCCTGTCTCCCGTGGGCGGCACCGCGGCTGTGCTGCCGCGCACCCGAACCAGTGAAGTTTCCCACTCCTCTCCATCTGCGACTCCACTGCCCCGTCTTCCCCATCTCTGGGTCATTGCAGTCTGGGTGCGCTCTGCACAGTGTGGTTAACATGGTTAACAACCGAGAGTCATCAGAAGATGACTGCACGTGAGAGGATGACAGTGGGGACGCACCACGCCCATGGACGCATGCATGCAACGGAATGCGGTGTGGTCAACGTGGTCAAGGAACGACTTCCATCGGAAGTATACTATATGTGGAGAGTCTGACAGCTGGGTTCACGGCCGTAGCAAGTAAGTGCCTCCTTATTACGCGGAAAATAATGATTCCTCCAACTGACAGCAGGGACCCACTAGACGGGCCACCGTATTTTGCAAAAAAAAAACATTTGCGCCCTGACTGCTAGAACCCACCTGACGGGCCACCGTATTTCGCGAAAAAAACGTTCCCCCCGCTGTGGGTCCCATTGGGCCCACACATCAGTTTGACTAGTCAACACCTCTGTTGACTGATGATGTCATGCTAACGTCATGCTGATGTAGTAATACTATTTTCGAATTTAATTAATAATTAATAAATTAGAAAATGATTTAAAAACTTTAAAAATTAATATAAAATAAACCGTAGCTCGGATGGAGAAACTTTGTACATGAAATTTGCTCAGAACGACGAGACGATTCCGGATACGCAACCCGTTCGTCTGCCACACCCACCTAACCTATCGAACTCGGAACTTTTCCCCTCCGGCTCCTCTGCCCGAAAACGCGAAGCGCCGGGGATACTTTCCCGGATGTTTCCCCCTTCCACCGGTATCACCTCATACCGCGTAAGGGCACCCCTAGCACCGATACATGTCATGTCATGCATCACTTTGCATCTGTTTGCTTAAATATTTATTGTTTCCTCCCCTCTTCTCTCGATAGACACCGAGACCGACGCCGCTGCTGCCCAGTTCGACTATGGAGTTGACGACCCCTCCTTCTTGCCAGAGCAATCAGGCAAGCCCCCCCCCCCCCCTGATCACCAGATATCGCCTATTCTCCTCTATACTGCTTGCATTAGAGTAGTGTAGCATGTTACTGCTTTCCGTTGATCCTATTCTGATGCATAGCCTGACATTGTTGCTACATCTGTTGATACCTTACCTGCAATCCTAAATGCTTAGTATAGGATGCTAGTTTATCATTGGCCCTACATTCTTGTCAGTCTGCCTTGCTATACTATCGGGCCGTGATCACTTGGGAGGTGATCATGGGTATATACTATACGTACATACATACTATACAGATGGTGACTAAAGTCAGGTCCGCTCGAAGAGTACCCGCGAGTGATTCATGGATTGGGGGCTGAAAGGACCTTTGTTCCGACGGCCCTCTGTGTGGATCTTTGTGGCGGAGCGACAGGGCAGGTTGAGACCACCTAGGCGAGAGGTGGGCCTCGCCCTGTTCGGCGTTCGCGGATACTTAACACGCTTAACGAGATCTGGGTATTTGATCTGAGTCTGGCCATTTGGTCTATACGCACTAACCATCTACGCTGGAGTAGTTATGGGTATCCCGGCGTCGTGGTATCAGCCGAAGCCTTCGTGACGTCAACGACTGAGTGGCGCACGCCGGATTGGACTGGAATGCCACTAGGCTAGGTCTGCTTCCGGCCGCGTACGCAACGTGCAGGTGTGCTAAGGGCGATGGGCCCAGACCCCTGTGCGCTTAGGTTTAGACCGGCGTGCTGACCTCTCTATTGTGCCTAGGTGGGGCTGTGACGTGTTGATCTTCTGCGGCCGGGCATGACCCAGAAAAGTGTGTCTGGCCAAATGGGATCGAGCGTGTTGGGTTATGTGGTGCACCCCTGCAGGGAAGTTTATCTATTCGAATAGTTGTGTCCCTCGGTAAAAGGACGACCCGGAGTTGTACCTTGACCTTATGACAACTAGAACCAGATACTTAATAAAACACACCCAGACAAGTTCCACAGACAACCCGGTGATCACTTTTCCACAGGGCGATGAGGGGAGGATCGCCGGGTAGGATTATGCTATGCGATGCTACTTGGAGGACTTCAATCTACTCTCTTCTACATGCTGCAAGACGGAGGCTGCCAGGAGCGTAGTCTTCGATAGGACTAGCTATCCCCCTCTTATTCTAGCATTCTGCAGTTCAGTCCACTGATATGGCGTCCTTACACATATACCCATGCATATGTAGTGTAGTTCCTTGCTTGCGAGTACTTTGGATGAGTACTCATGGTTGCTTTCTCCCCCCCTTTTCCCCCTTTCCTTTATTTTTGGTTGTCGAAACCAGATGCTGGAGTCCAGGAGCCAGACGCCACCGTCGACGACGACTACTACACTGGAGGTGCCTACTACTACGTGCAGGCTGCTGACGACGACCAGGAGTAGTTTAGGAGGATCCCAGGCAGGAGGCATGCGCCTCTTTCGATCTGTATCCCAGTTTGTGCTAGCCTTCTTAAGGCAAACTTGTTTAACTTATGTCTGTACTCAGATATTGTTGCTTCCGCTGACTCGTCTATGATCGAGCACTTGTATTCGAGCCCTCGAGGCCCCAGGCTTGTATTATGATGCTTGTATGACTTATTTATGTTTTTAGAGTTGTGTTTGGATATCTTCCGTGAGTCCCTGATCTTGATCGTACACGTTTGCGTGCATGATTAGTGTACGATTGAATCGGGGGCGTCACAATCATACTACTTTGCTACTGATCACTTTGCTGCAGATAATTAATCTCTAGGTGTGGTTGAATTGACAACTCAGCTGCTAATACCTTCAAATATTATTTGGCTCCCCTTGTGTCGAATCTATAAATTTGGGTTGAATACTCTACCCTCGAAAACTGCTGCGATCCCCTATACTTGTGGGTTATCAAGACCTTTTTCTGGCGCAGTTGCCGGGGAGCATAGCTATATTTGTTGAGTCACTTGGGATTATTATCATATTATCATTATGAAGAATCTGAATGATGCAAAGACTAAGAATTTTCCCTCAAAGACGAGGGGAGATAAGGAACTGCCATCCAACTCCGCTTTAGATTCACCTTCTGTTATAAGTAAACTTGCAACACCACAACATGCTATTAATTTTGATATATTGCAAGTTATTGATGATGCTACTTCTGCTATGAATGTTACTCATGATGATGCTAGTACCTTGCTTGATGCTGATGTACCACTAGGTGAATTTCTTGATGAACAAATTGCTAGAGTAAGACAACATGATATTGTTGAATCTGAAGATGAACTTGAAACTGAAAATCTTGAAAACACCTACTAGAACTAGTCCTCCTAGATATGAATTTCCAAAGGTACCGAAAGGATACTATGAAACTAGAGATATTCTTGCTTGTAAGGATAGAGATGACCGAGAGAAATTATTATGCAAGTATAAAGAAAGATCTTTGAATGCTAAAATGAAATGTGATCCTAAGTTTGCTACTTCACCTATCTTTGTTGATGATAAGGATTATGAATTCTCTGTCGAACCAGAGTTAATTACTTTGGTAGACTCTGATCCTTTCCATGGTTATGAAACTGAAACTGTTGTGGCACATCTTACTAAGTTGAATGACATAGCCACCCTTTTTGCTCATGATGAGAAAAATCGCTACTATTATATTCGCAAGTTATTTCCGTTCTCATTAAAGGGTGATGCTAAAGCTTGGTACAATACTCTTGCTCCTGGTTGTGTGCGTAGTTCCCAGGATATGATCTATTACTTCTTCGAAAAATATTTCCATGTTCATAAGAAACAAGCTGCCTTGCAGGAAATATTTAACTTTGTGCAAATTGAAGAAGAGAGTCTCCCACAAGCTTGGGGGAGGCTTCTCCAACTACTTAATTCTTTGCGTGATCATCCTCTTAAGAAAAATGAAATACTTGACATCTTCTATAATGGAAAAACCGATGCTTCTAGGGATTTCGTAGATAGTTGTGCTAGTTGAGTTTTCAGGGAACGAACTATTGGGCAAGCTGAAGAATTATTGAATAACATACTGAAAAATTATGATGATTGGACTCCTCCTGAAACACCTATTAAACCCACTCCGAAGAAGAGGGTTATCTTATATCTCAGTCCTAAAGATATGCAAGAGGCAAAGAAATCTATGAAGGAAAAAGGTATTAAAGCCGAGGATGTTAAAAATTTACCACCTATCAAAGAAATACATGGGCTTGAACACCACCACCACCTAAGATGGTAGTGGTAAAATCTTTAATGAAATTCAATGACAGTTATGATCCTCGTAACAAACATCCTAGTCAATGCCTTTATGAGTTTGACAATTACATTAGAAAGCAAGATCACTTCAATGCAAATGTCATGAAACAATTGAAATACAACTCTGATATGATTGCTCGCTTAAGTGGCTTGTTATTTAGAATCTCAAATGATGTTAGAGGTGTAGAAACGCATGCCTCTATGGTTCAAACTCAATTAGAACAAGTTGCTAAATCTCAAAGAGAGTTACTGATGAAATGAACAATAATATAAGTGACTTTGCTATTAGAGTAGCAACTAGAGGAGGTAAAATGATTGAGGAACCACTTTATCCTGAGGGACACCCAAAGAGAATTGAACAAGACTCCCAAAGAATTAACACCGATGCACCTAGTTTTTCTAAAAAGAAAAAGAAGAAGAAAAATAATAGGACTTTGCATGCCTCTAGTGAACCTGAAGTGGAAAAACCTCCTGATAATGATAATGAAGTTTCTATCTCTGATGTTGAAACTCAATCTAGTAATGAACACTCGCCTTCTGATAATGAAAAAGATAATGATGAGGTTCATGAAGACACTCAACCAAATGATAAAGAACCACATAATGATGTTGAGATAGAACCAGCTGTTTATCTTGATAACTCACAACCTAAGCATAAAAGATATGATAAAAGATACTTTGTTGCTAGAAAGCATGGAAAGGAAAGAGAACCATGGGTTCAGAAGCCTATGCCCTTTCCACCTAAGTCAACTAAAAATAAAGATGATGAAGAATTTGAACGCTTTGCTAAAATGTTGAGGCCAGTTTTTCTGCGAACTCGCTTAACTGCTATCTTAAAAATGCCTCCTTATGCAAAGTATATGAAAGACATCATCACCAATAAGAGAAAAATATCGGAAGCTGAAATCTCCACTGTGATTGCTAATTATACTTTTAAAGATGGAGTACCTAACAAACTTGGAGATCCAGGAATACCAACTATACCTTTCTCCATTAAAAGGAATTATGTGAAAACTGCTTTATGTGACTTGGGAGCTCGTGTTAGTGTTATGCCTTTCTCTTTATATAAAAGACTTGATTTGAATAAACTCACACATACTGAAATATCTTTGCAAATGGCTGATAAATCAACTGCCATACCTATCGGAATTTGTGAGGATATGCTCGTTGTTGTTGCTAATGTTACTATCTTGACTTACTTTGTTATACTTGAGATGCCCTCGGATGAAAACATATCGATTATCCTTGGTAGACCCTTCTTGAATACTGCAGGGGCTGTTATTGATTACAATAAAAGCAATGTCACTTTTCATATCAATGGTAATGAGCATACGGTGCACTTTCCGAAGAAACAATTCCAAGCGAATGGTATTAATGTTATTGAAAAATCTCCGACAATCACTATTGGAAGTTTTCAACTACCTCTACCTACTGTTAAAAAGAAATATGAAATGCTTATTGTTGGGGAGATTCATATCCCCATTGAGGTAACTTAGTGATTTATAAAAGTTCTTCGATTTCATGCTAATCGAAAGTGGTTGTTAATAAGACTTGATCAACCTTATTAATGAATCATTTTTGAGACGTATGAAGTTGATGAATTTAGTAAGCACTACCTTCTGTCCCTATCTTTTGTTTTATTTTTTTATTAGTTAAATAAAATAAATGTCATGCTTTTTCTATTTTCTGAGTTTTCCGTGCAATAAAAAAAGACACAAAAATAAAAGTTCTTAGAATGCCTTGAAAATTTGATACGATTTTTTTCTAAATTTCTGGTGCAAATAATATCAGAGGAAGGTGCACCAGGTGGGCACAACCCACCTGGGCGCGCCAGGACCCCCAGGCGCGCCCTAGTGGGTTGTGGTCCCCACGTGGGCCCTCTCACTTACTTCTTCTTCCCACATCACTCCATTCACCCCGAAAAAAATTTACTACCACACTCTCTCTTGTGTTCTTGCTTCCGAAACCGCAGATTTCGATGTCTTTGCTCGAATCTCCGTTTCCGAAACTGTTTTGGGCATTTGTTGCTTGGTATGTGACTCCTTCATGTGTCCATTTAGTTTTTGTTTTAGTGGTTTATATTTAGGAACACTACTAGGGTGAAAAGAACGCCGACGCACGGCCCGTGCTCCATCAACTCCCTAATGTCCGTCCTACAAGCACACACCAATGACAGGCACAAGCACAAAGTAGAGCATGGCATGGCATGCAGCGGATCCGAGTCCTTCGTCAAATGATATGTGAACTGAGACCTTATCCTAGATGGGAACATGGAGGAGATGGCTGTTCGCATCGCACTCTACCGCGCCCCGCATGGAGAATGCCGGTGGGATTCCATCCATAGGGAATCCATCGCGCCTGCCCACATATGGTGTGTGGATCCGGCGTGAGGCACGTTGTCGCTGCCTCGCCAGAGGCGGTGCGCTCTGTTCGGCGTCCGAACGTCGTGACAGACACATAGCCCCTTCGTTGGTGCGCATGCCGCCGACGAGGCCATCCAAGGGCCATTCGCTAGGGTATGGCGCGGTGTACCCACCGTGCAAGGCAGAGGGCACGAGGCCGCGACAGCCCTCACTACAGACGTCGGCGAGGCGGAGATGCACTCTCTAGTGCCAAGACGGATGGCCTACAGCCCTGGGTGCCGCAGGTGCATCATGGTGTATGTGTCGGTCTCCGACCACGACGGATCCATCATCAACCTCACATCGCCCTGTGACGTGCAGGCGACGGCTCCGACGAGAAAGAGTAGGACATGGGAGACGCCGACGTCTCGAGTCTTGTGAGCCAGTGCATCTCCCATGTCGTACTCTACCTCGTCGGCGACCGCAGCAACACTCCGAAGAGTGCAACCAGTCGTCGGACATGCTCCGATTAATATTAGGTTTCGCATGCATGTAATTGAGGTGTCCGATTGTGGAAACGATTATTTAAGGTCTGACCAGTAACTATCCGTGAACTCTTTCGGGTGCGTCCGCGAGCGATTGAAGGGTCGGATTTGGTGTATCCTGATGTAGATGCTCTAACTTCACTGGCATAAAGATTTAGAGAAACACTAAAAGCGTGACATGACAAATCTGACGCTTTTCATGGCAATTCATATTGGGGCGATGATGGCAAATCTAGTTTGCAAGCACCGCGATTTTTTGATTAAAAAAATAAACCGATGCGGATTTGCCGTTCCGGCCAACTAAACTTGTCAACCCCAGAGAACATAGTTTTACATTGAAAACGTTTAATTTGTCATGGTTAAAAATCAGTCATCAGATTTGTAGTGCAGTCCAAGATTTAATATGAAATTATAATAGTACAACCTTATTCCTTACGAGAATAAAATGTAGAGTATTTTTAGGAACCCATTCTCCCGGGTGTTGCACGGTGTTCTCTGTTCTAAATTTCTATCTAGTATAGTGATCTGAATTGTGAGCCGGCTAGTGGTCGAGTCTGAAGTTGAGCCTCCTGAGCCAGACGGAGTGCAGGATCATGTGGAACATGTCGAGCCTCTCCGGCGGCTGCCGCAGCGTGAAGTGCCGCTTCACCAGCCGCACTCCGTCCCGGAGCCGCTCCACCTCCGCCGTCGGTATCCTCTCCAACACCTCCTTCAGCCTGGGGATGTCGGCGACGGGCACGGACACCGAGAACGACTCCCACCGCAGCACGTCGGCGAAGGGCAGCGCGTACCCGTCCGACACCAACACGGGCACACAACCGGCGTGGATAGCCTCCACAACGCGCGGGCTCGCCACCTCGTGCCCGCTCGGGCACAGGCAGAAGCGCGACCGGTGCATGTAGGCGAAGTAGTCACTCTGCCGGTCACGGCCTCGCCGGTTGTGACTGCTGCTGCTGTTGCTGCCGGTGGAAGAGGGGAGGTCGTACTCGTACACGGGGAAGGTGGCCGGGTCGCGGCCCTTCCAGTGGCGGAGCAGCAGGTCGCGGACGTGGCCGTGCCGCCCGCCGGCGAAGAAGGCCAGGTAGGGCCGCGCCGACAGCCCCGGCGAGGGGCCCAGGAGCTGCCGCGGCGTGTCGCCATCGTAGAGGTTGATCTCCGGGATGCTCACGTCCTTCCCTGGCCGGAACCCCTCCGACGTGTTGGCGTTGCAGAGCGCCCGGATGCCATTCGCGTACAGCTCCGGGTCCCCCTTGGACGCGTCAGGACCCTACACACATGAAGCTCTAATCATCAAGCTGGACACCTGAGGAACAGAGCAAGCAACAAGAGAGAGGTTGATTTTGGGCATGCGTTCGGCTTACCCAGTCGTGGCAGGAGAGCATGAAGTGGTCGGCGCCGGCGGAGCGGTTCCAGAAGGGGTGGCGGGAGGCGACGACTCGGACGTAATCGCCGACGAGGGAGAGCAGCGGGGCGCGGTCGTATGAGAGGTGGCGGTACGCAAAGTGCACCATCTGGACGACGCTGAAGGGGAGGAAGAAGGCGTGCGCGCGGTCGGGGTCCCACGTCCGGACGCCGGCCGCCGGCGGCGCCAGGAGCTCGAGCTGCTCGATGAAGCGGCCCTCGATGGTGTAGATGTTCTTGCAGGGCCCCGCATGCAGGATCGGCGGCTCCCCTTCCGCGTACACGTACACCTTGAACCGCCTCTCCATCTCCACGTAGCTCCTGCCATGGCATCCATGAGTACGCGTGAGCATGTAAGATCAGCCGGTGAAGGAGCAAGCCGGCGACGGATGCTGCTTGGTATCGACGACGCCGATATATCTTACCGGTGGAAGGCCGACGGGTTGCGATACACCCTCGCGAGGACAGCGTAGTCCACGTCGTCGCCGCGGAACCATCTGCCCGGCGCCTCGCTGGCGTTGCTGCCACGGTGCCACCGCGCCGCGCGCCGTATCGCGGCTCGCGCGGCGTCGAGCTCCCGCTCCACGCTCGGCCTCCTGCTGGTAAAAGCCGCCTGCTGCAGCAGAGGAGACGGCCACGAAGAGCTGTTTGCCCCGTCCGCTCCGGATACGGAGAAGACGCCGACCACGAGGACGAGGAAGGCGGCCGCGAGCGCAACGGCACGCAAGCGCGCAGCAGCAGCAGCCATGTGCATGGCCCGAGCTGCCGGCCGAGGCTAAAGTAATCTGTGCCTCAGGGCCGGATCGAGCACGTAGTCTCGGCGCATCTGCGCGCACGGAGATGGATGGATCTGATCATCACATGGAGTAAGTCAACGAGGAGGAGGTCATGTGTTGAGCGAGTGGGATTAAGTTAGCAGGATTGCAGGTCGCGAGGGGTTGGAAATTTGCTGCCGCCTGGCTGCCTGCACGCTCTCTCATGCGCCTTCTAGTACTTCCCTAGTAATAATGCGCAGTACAATTAAAATAGGAAATATGCTCGCTCTCTCACGCCGGCTTCGATTGAGTCCCATGCCATGAATGCTCGCTCGATCGGCGACTCGACGCCGACGACCACGGACGAAGTGCCCCGAGATCTCGATCGACGTCACACGGGGATGTCCATATGGTCAATTCGGTTCCGTTTATTGGCTTTCATAAAATAACAACCGGAATAATCACAATAAAAATTGCCATCGAACCTTATTATCCAAAATTTTACGAAAACACTAACGCTCACACATGTGACAATATTGCAACTCTATCTGGATCACCATCTAGTTAAATTTGCACGAATCTTAACATACCGAGGCAGTTTTCGTGTGCCACGTAGGACAAGGCCGGTGTGTGGAGGTTTCGCAGTTCGCCCACACGCCGGTTTCTCGCTCGGACGAGGCCAGTTGCCAGTCGGACGTGCGGTGGAACTGCCGTCCCGCCCGCACGCCGCGCGGGACTACTGTTCACCGTCTCCCACGTCTGCCCATTTTTCTACTCTCCCACACCCAAAGCTGTCAGTTGACATGTGTTTTGCAGGATACATGTCAATTGCCCTAGTATGCTTGTAAGCAGATGGCAACTCTCTCTTTATCCGAACATGTTATTTTTGCCATGTCTTTCTGTAGTGCTACATGGAAATTGCCTAGTGTTAGTAGGTGGCAACTCCTAATGGTACCACCGTCGCCCACACGCCTACATGGCAACTGCCTAGTGTTAGTAGGTGGCAACTCCTAAAGTTTTCAAATCATGGCAACTGTAGTAGACCAGACCATACATGGCAATAACTGCAGTTGTCCGAAAATGCCATCCGGCACTTGACCTGAGATGGCAACTGCAGTTGAGCAACCATGGCAACTGTAGTTGTCAGACATGTCAACTGTAGTTCAGCAACATGACAAATGCAGTTAAACGAACATGCAAAAGGGTCCGGACCATGGCAACTGCGGGGACGCGTGGTGACTGCCACACGGGGCGTATGGCTCATAGATGGGGAGGGGCAACGGCCGAGAGAGATCTTGCGGGCTGCGGGGTTGCTCGCCCGGACGCGTGGGCGATCGCGCTGCACACCGAACGTGCAGGCTGTGGCGGGGTGCGTCCGGACGTGCTCGTGCGGGCGGGCCTGTGTCGATTCCACATGGGACGTGCGGCACATACCCCCTAGATGCCACATGTGTGGCAGTTATCGTCGTCCTTGTTACGGTTCGATTTGGTGCTCAACCAGAAAACCGAAATATGTGTGCACCAGCGCATGAGTCGAAACAGCATGTCATATACTGATCTGTTATACTCTACACAGCCATAGTCGTCAATCATCTCAAATAAAAATACGAGAAAGCTATTCTCCTGCCGACTGGCAGTTAGCGACAGATACGTACGATCGCTCCCGTCAGTTTTTTTCCTTCGATCTTTCTTTACGATCGCTCCCGCGCCCGCTCGCTTTTTTTCCCTTTGATCTTTCTTTCTGATCATCCTGTCGCTCCTGCCCGCCTTTTTTTCCTTCAGCGCTAATTTTTTTTCCTTCAGCGCTAAAAAATATATATAAGTGCTACGTGTAGGATTTGAACCTAGCACACGTTGTGTTTATACACATCATCCTTACCATTACAACAACTAGTATTGGTTGTTCTCTATCAAAAGATAACAAGGTATTTGTACCTTTTTACTACTATATGAGAAAAGAAATGAAAAAAATTCTTGTTCTTTTTCTTTGGATTTCTCCAATAACTCACGTACAATCATCATAATATCTAGTTTCATGAGTCTCAAGTTGATAACACCCTATTAATTTTCGTGCGGGGGTGGGGGTGAGGGGGGAGTTGATGAAACATCCACTCAGTAACTTTTTGTGTGAACAACATGGTAACTCACACATCATAGACTTGATAACTCGCATATCACAGATCTGATAACTTATATAACTTTGTCCTGATAACATTGGCGTAGGGGTGGGTGTTGATGAAAGATCCCCCGGGAACTTTTGGTGTGAATAGCATGATAACTCATACATCGGAGACCTGATAACTTATGCAACCCAGTCTTGATAACTTTTGGCCAATAGAGGTGATGAAATATACTCCGATAACTTTTATGTGAATATATGTATGTCATTTACAACCCCCGCGTATTGAGGCCGCTTGAAGGCCCCGCTCACCCAAGTGATTTATAAAAATTCTTCTTTATATCATGGTGACTCACACATCGCTGACCTGATAACTTATGTGCATAGGTCTTGGTAAATTTGGCGACCGGGTGGAGGGAGGCACGTTGATGAAATACCCCTTGGTTATTTTTTGTGTGAATAGCTTAATAACTCACACATCGCAGGCCTGATAATTTTGGGAGAAAATAATGTTGGAAACAAATCTTGATGCTAGTAGTTTCCATATTGTAGTTTCGACCTTGTAGTTTTATAGCCTAAAAATCATGATAAAGCTGATAATTGAACTCAAGGCTTCAATATTGAGATCTTAACACACTAGCCAACTCACCCACTACTTGGCTCCTGACAAGTTCAAATAAAATACCACTTTTTTTACCATGTGAGGTGAACAAATTGTTAAAATATACCCCCGGTAGCTTTCTGTGTAAATAAGATGATAACTTACGTACAATTAACCTGATAACTTACATATAAACGCATTGATAACTTTTCACATTGGGCGAAAAGTTCTAGAAATATGCCCTGATAACCTAGTGCAAATAGCATGGTAATTACGCACCAGACAACTGGTAACTTACCTACAACACATTTGATAACTCTTTACCCATGTGAAAAACGTTACTGAAACATGTCCCAGTAACTTTTTGTTGTCGAAACATACCCCAATGTGAAGTTACCACTACCCAATGCTAAAGTTATCGTGCTTCTCATTGTATAGTCATTAACCTTCTCATATTATAGTTATCAGGCTTATCATAGTATAGTTATCATGTTGCTCAAGTCATAGTTATCACGCTGGTCATGCCAAAGTTACCAAGCAAAAACAATTATTATCGCTGATATGACAGAAAAAAGAAAGGTTAAAATAACATTGTTTATATTCGATAGACAACAACTAAGGGTGGCTTAGTTGGTTATTGGGCTCAAACTCTAATGAATAGACCTGGGTTCAAGTCCCCTTTCCAGCACTTTTATTTTCTTTTCATATTGTGTAGCCAAAAACCAGAAAAACCACTAGCGATTTACTATTGGCGTATACGGTTTTCGAGAGAAGAAGAAAAATCGGTGGAATCGAGCGTGCGATGAGGGTCGCGAGGGGGAAGCTGGGTTACGGTCGTGGTCATTAGCACAGTCCATAAAAATATAGGTGCAAATTAGTATTTGCATGTAATCGAGATCCTATAATCGATGCACTAGATGGACGCGCTTTGTGCTTGCATGAATCTATGTACAACTGTGAAAGCAACAAACTAGCTAGCAGTGGAGGAACGGGCCTGTCCACCAGTAGGGGTGGTAGTGGAAGGAACCCTAGTCGCCAGAAGGGGAGAGGAAAAAGGGTGACGAATGTGTGCTCTCGGTGGCTTCCTCTAAATAGGGGTGGATCGATCCATGCCCACTGACAAACATGGGTATTTTCCCATCAACTCTAGGGTATGTTCAATGGGCCATGCAGCAAAATCCAAGGAAGCACCTCGTGGGCCGCTTTCACTAGTCCATGCTATTTTCGCTGCGGGGCCACCGAATAGGACTCGCTCGTTTCACCCTTTGGTTAAGATTCGGGCAGCTGAATTTGGGTAAGAAAGCTGAACTAGGCCTCATTCGGTTTGAAGGATTTTCATAGAAAAAATATAGGAACAAGGATTCCAGAGGAAAATTTCATATAGATGCATTCGGTTTGTTGGAAATGCGACATGAATTTCGTACGGATACTATTCATTTTCTGTATTTTTGGAGGAAACTACACATCCACTCAAAGCTCATTTTGTGCGTAGGAACGAGGCAAGTCAAATCCTTCGGATATCAAGTGCCATCCTATCAAATTCCTATACTACTCCTAATTCCCACGTTTTGATTTCCTCCAAACCGAATGAGCCCTAAACGGGGCCTTAGACTAATCGGCTAGTCAGATGTGCTTGCACCATAGAGAAACGAGGGTGGGAGACTCACAATTCGGTTACTTCGGTGTATATGGTTTCTCTCAACCGAAAACCGATTTAACACTAAAAACTAAATAGTGTCTATTTTTTAAACCGAATAGAATAACCAAAATCCGATTTAGCCTATACTTCGGTTAAAACGGTTCGGTTCACTTTTCGATGTTCGGTTTTTGGTTTGAAAGTGCCCACCTCTACTCATACCACGGAGCACGTTCCTGGACCAGTTCGATGAGTGCCAGCAACACGTGTGAACAAAACATACTAGTGGTTAACGTGCTGATGCCTACTAAGCAATCTTCTTCTTGTAGATGTTGTTGGCCCTCCAAGTGCAGAGGTTTGTAGGACAGTAGAACATTTCCCTCAAGTGGATGACCACTAGTAGAAAAAGGGTAAAACGTGAAGCACATTAGTGCTGGTTTGTATTTGAGCCGGCACAAATGTATACTTTAGTGCCGGTTCCAACGGCTAGCCGGGCCACTCTCATTAGTACCGGTTCGTGGCTAACCTTTAGCACCGGTTCGTGCCACGAACCGGTACTAATGAGAGTGGTGGCAGGATGTTGTCAGTCTGGGCCCCTTCCAGCACCTTTAGTACCGGTTCTTGGTACAAACCGGTACTAAAGGTCGTCCTACATAAACCCTTCGTCCACCCGAGCTCGCTCTGTTCTTCCCCTTTCCCCTCTCTCTCTGTTCTTCCCCTCTTCCTCTCGAGCTCATCACACATTTTGCCCAAAATTTGTCAAGATTTGAAGGCCCCCATCCATTCAAATGATCACAAAGGTTAGCAACTTTGTCCTTTCATATCTCATTGCTAGATTAGCTCTTGCAATGCTTTATATAGTTATTAATTTGTGAGTTCAGTAATTTGGGAGGAAATATATATATGTGCTAGTATTTGATTTATATGCAATTTGAGGTCAAAAATAACACTTAGTTTGCATATGTAGGTGTGGTTTACTTAGTACCTTCTAAATCTCCGTCGTAACCACCGTCGATCGCCCGCACCGTCCCGTTGCCGGCACCACCTTGTGGTGAGCCTCTTGTTCATGAAATTTTATATAAAAAATTGATGTTTTGTGTGATTTGGATATATAGTTACTCGTATAATAATTATCTTACCCGTACGTTGTTTGTTATACATAGTGCCATGGTTTTGATATCCGGCCCCGTCGGCCCTCGTCCTTGTTATGATTCGGATGTGGTATATTCTCTTTTAAAACTATTTGTTGCATTTCGTGTCTATGACAAATTATGCCCATCAAGTTGACATAGATATTTTTATCTAGGAGGTATGTGAACCGGAAATTCCAACCGACCCTATTGTCGAGAGGTTAAATTTACTTGAAAGAGAAAACGAGTACTTGAAAGAAAAATTGAAAAGAATTGAGGGGGAGAAGATGGAATTGGAGTTGCATGTTGCCGATGTCGTCGATGATCACAAGATCAAGATGGAGAAAATGCGCTTGAAGATTAGAAAGATTAGAAAATATGCCATCGATAGTGAGGCTTGGTATCACTATGCTGTTGGATCAATTGTTACTTTAGTTGCGATCTTGATCGCATTTGTTGTTGCATTTAAATGCTTTAGCTAGAGAGTTATTTGTTTGTTGCATTTAAGTGTTGTATGAACTTTATGTATGAACTTGTATTAATTTGGTCTATTCGGTGTTGTGTAATGAAGATGAGCCGGCAATGGATGTACGATGACCGATGCTCTCCCCAGTTCGTTGAGGGCGTGCATACTTTTCTGCTTGCGGCTGAGGCAAACAAGCGGGCGGATAGTTTTATGCCTTGTCCATATGCTGGCTGTAAGAATGGTCGCAATTACTCTACGTCAAGAACCATTCACGTCCACCTGTTTGAGTCCGGTTTCATGCCCCACTATAATGTTTGGACCAAGCACGGAGAAAGAGGGGTTATGATGGAAGACAATGAAGAAGAAGAGGACGACGACAACTATCCTGGCCATGGGTTCCCTGAATACGACGATACAACAATGGGGGAAGAAGCTGAGCCGGTAATGCGGGAAGAAGCTGAGCCGGCAATGCGGGAAGAAGCTGAAGAAGAGGCATCAGATGAGCCTATTGATGATCTAGGTCGGGCCATTGCCGATGCAAAGAGAAACCGCGCAAGTGATTTGGAGAAGAAGAAGTTGCAGCGCATGTTAGAGGATCACAAAAAATTGTTGCACCCGAATTGCATAGGTGACAAGAAAAAGCTGGGCACCACACTGGAATTGCTGCAATGGAAGGGAGAGAATGGTGTATCTGACAAGGGATTTGGAAAGTTGTTGGTAATGATAAAGGATATGCTTCCAAAGGACAACGAATTGCCCGAGAGTACGTACGAAGCAAAGAAGGTTGTCTGCGCTCTAGGGTTAGAGGTGCAGAAGATACATGCATGCCCTAATGATTGCATCCTCTACCGCGGTGAGTACGAGGATTTGAACGCTTGCCCGGTATGTGGTGCATTGCGCTATAAGATCAGCCACGATGAGCATGGTGATGTCGAGGGCGAGCGCCCCAGGAAGAAGATTACTGCCAAGGTGATGTGGTATTCTCCTATAATACCACGGTTGGAATGTTTGTTCCAAAACAAAGAGCATGCCAAGGCGATGCGATGGAACAGAGAAGACCGTAAGAAAGATGGAAAGTTGAGAGTACCCGCTGACGGGTTGCAGTGGAGAAAAATCGAAAGAAAGTACGGGAAGGAGTTTGCAGATGACGCAAGGAGCGTATGGTTTGGTCTAAGCGCAGATGGCATTAATCCTTTTGGGGAGCAGAGCAGCAACCATAGCACCTGGCCTGTGACTCTATGTTTGTATAACCTTCCTCCTTGGTTGTGCATGAAGCGGAAGTTCATTATGATGCCAGTGCTCATCCAAAGCCCTAAGCAACCCGGCAACGACATTGATGTGTACCTAAGGCCATTAGTTGAAGAACTCTTACAACTGTGGAATGGAACAGGTGTACGTGCGTGGGATGAGCACATGGAGGAAGAATTTGACCTAAAGGCGTTGCTGTTCGTGACCATCAATGATTGGCCTGCTCTCAGTAACCTTTCAGGACAGACAAACAAGGGATACCGCGGATGCACGCACTGTTTGGATGATACCGACAGTATATATTTGAATAGTTGTAAGAAGAATGTGTACCTGGGACATCGTCGATTTCTTCCGAGCAGGCATCCCGTAAGAAAGAAAGGCAAGCATTTCAAAGGTGAGGCAGATCATCGGACGAAGCCTCGCCACCGTACTGGTGCTGATGTACATGATATGGTCAAGGATTTGAAGGTGATATTTGGAAAGGGTCCTGGCGGACAACCTGTTCCGAAGGACGCTGACGGACGCGCACCCATGTGGAAGAAGAAATCTATATTTTGGGACCTGCCATATTGGAAAGACCTAGAGGTCCGCTCCGCAATCGACGTGATGCACGTGACGAAGAATCTTTGCGTGACCCTGCTTGGCTTCTTGGGCGTGTATGGGAAGACAAAAGATACACCTGAGGCACGGTAGGACCAACAACGTATGAACGGAGAAGACGACATACATCAGGATCATGCAAGCTACGCTCTTACCAAAGAAGAGAAGGAAATCTTCTTTGAATGCCTGCTCAGTATTAAGGTACCGTCTGGCTTCTCGTCGAATATAAAGGGAATAATAAACATGGCAGAGAAAATGTTCCAGAACCTAAAGTCTCATGAATGCCACGTGATTATGATGCAACTGCTTCGGGTTGCATTGAGGGGGCTTCTACCGAAAAACATTCGATTAGCCATGGTGAAGCTATGTGCATTTCTCAATGCAATCTCTCAGAAGGTAATCGATCCAGAAATCATACCAAGGTTACAGAATGATTTGGTGCAATGTCTTGTCAGTTTCGAGTTGGTGTTCCGACCATCCTTCTTCAACATCATGACGCACGTCCTAGTTCACCTATGCGAAGAGATTAACGTTTTGGGTCCTGTATTTCTACACAATATGTTCCCCTTTGAGAGGTTCATGGGAGTCTTAAAGAAATATGTTCATAACCGTGCTAGGCCAGAAGGAAGCATCTCCAAGGGCCATCAAAATGAGGAGGTCATTGAGTTTTGTATTGACTTTATTCCTGACCTTAAGCCGATTGGTGTTCCTGAATCGCGGCATAAGGGCAGACTGGATGGAAAAGGCACGCTAGGAGGGGAACAAATAATATGTATGGACGGACATTCTCTCACTGAAGCACACTACACAGTTCTACAGAATTCCGACTTGGTGGCTCCGTATATGGATGAACACAAGAATTTGCTACGCTCCAAACACCCGGAGCGGTCTGATGACTGGATTACACGTGAACAAACCAGGAGTTTCGCCAGCTGGTTGCAGACACGTACCATGCATGGCACCTCTATTGAAGATGACATGTACTTGCTGTTCCAGTTACCATCTTCGAATATAATGACTTTCAAAGGGTACGAGATAAATGGTAATACATTTTACACAATCGCCCAAGATAAGAAGAGCACCAACCAAAACAGTGGTGTCCGCTTTGATGCAGAAACCAAGACGGGAAAGGAAACATATTATGGTTATATACAGGACATATGGGAACTTGACTATCGACGTGGTTTAAAGGTCCCTTGGTTTCGGTGCAAATGGGTCGATATGACACGAGGCGGGGTAACGGAAGACCCGCAGTACGGAATGACAACAGTGGATCTCAACAATCTTGCGTATGCAGACGAACCATTCGTCCTAGACAATGATGTGGCACAGGTTTTCTATGTGAAGGACATGTCTACCAAGCCAAGAAAAAGAAAAGATAAGGAAGCGAATGCATCGTACGATGAGCCAAAGCGGCACATAGTTCTTTCTGGGAAGAGAAACATCGTGGGAGTGGATGACAAGACAGACAAGTCAGAAGATTATGAAAAGTCTGATGAAATTGCTCCATTCACAGTGAATATTGACCCGAGCATCCCGTTAAATGATGAAGATTTTCCATGGTTACGGCGCAAAGGGACACACGCGAAGAAAAAGTTTCACACCCAAAGATCTGGCATGTGATCGGCTTCACTATCATCACTTTCTTCTGTGTTTCACACCAGGAGGGAATCTCTGTAATAGTTAGGGTAGTTATGTGTTTTGGCTTTTGAAACGCGAAGAAATTTTATGTGCAAACAAATTCTTTTCATGCATTTACTGATTTTTTCCAGCTAAATGACCCTGAAATTGAAAAGCATTTCAAATGAACTCAGAAAAGGTTGAAAGTTGGCATGGTATCATAATTTCATACAAATAGCATGTGCAAGAAAGTAGAGAGGGTTACGGCAAAAACTGGATGCACTTCGTGTACAAAATGGACAATCTCTTTCGAAGTATCAGGGTTTCCGACGAAAACTGAACTGTTACAAAGGCATTTCATTTTTAAATAACATAAGCATTACTAAATTGAATATAATGATAAAACGCACTAATATTAAACATAAAAAAAGAATCACTGAAAAAACTTTTTTCAAAGTTAAGTTATTCACAAACTAGTGATTCACACTAATTTCAAATAATTCAAAATTTAAACTATTCAAATTTGAAAACTACGGGCACTAACAGAAAGTTTGTAATTTTTTGTACCTAAAGCAAAAATATTCGCAAAGAAACTCTAAATACACAAAACAACACAAAAATAAATAAAGCAAAAAAATAAAAAAAATGCAGAAAAGAAAAAAATTATAAAAAAAATGTTGGGGCGCTGCCCGGTGGGCCTGCCAGACCTAGGGTGTGCAAATGCAGGCCCAGAAGGGCCAGCAGGCTCACAGGGCAGCGCGCCCTAGTTAGGCCTAGAAGCCTGCTATATAGAGGAGTTCGAAAGGGCAACCGCGGCTGGGTTTATAAACCTGTGCGGCTGCCCTTCGCTCGGCGAGATGGGACTAATTAAACAAAGCGCACCGCGGGTGGCATCGCACGGCCATTAGTACCGGTTGGTGGCTCCAACCGGTACTAAAGGGGGGCCTTTAGTACCGGTTGGTGCCACGACCCGGTACTAAAGGGGATGCGGTTCCCGCCGCTTGGCCTGGCCAAAACAGGCCTTTAGTATCGGTTGGTGGCTCCAACCGGTACTAAAGGTGCCTTCTATATATACAACAGGTACGAAAATTTCATTTTCCCTCTGTTTGTTCCTCTGTTTCCGTCGTCTCTGTCGCCGTTGCCGCCCCCGTCCCCGTCGCCGCCCTCGTCTCTGTCGCCGTCCCCGTCCCCGTCGCCGCCCCCGTCCCCGTCGCCGCCCCCGTCCCTGTCGCCGCCCTCGTCTCCGTCGCCGCCCCGGGCCCGTCCCCGTCGCGCCGTCCCCGCGTCGCCGCCCCCGCGTCACGCCCCGGCCCGTCACCGGCCCCGGCCGTCGCCTCGCCGTCGCCGTCGCCCCGCTGTGAGCTCTCCCCCTCTAACCCCTCTCCCTCGCCCCCGGCGGCCACCATGGGCGCCGCCCCTCCCCGAGCCCATACACACACACACACAAGCATGCATGATGAACACACACACACACACACACACACGTACATATGTATGAATTAATGCATGTATATATTAGTATATACGTATTTTGTATGTTTAATTAGTTTAGATTATTTAGATTATTATTTTTTCACTATTATATATGTATGAATGCATGTTAGATGGATATAATTAGTGTTTAATTAGTATGGAAATTTTTTATATAATGTTGTTTTTCAGTTTTTTAATGGATGTATAGAAGTTGTGTTTTCTGTTTTTAGTGTTAGATGCTTAATTAGTATGAAATAGTATATAGATTTTTGACATATGCAATGATAGCATAATTAGTGTTATATAGAAATGTTAGAAATTTTAGTTATCAAAATCCAATCATTAAAAAAATGTTACGTTTTGCGGGCATATAGCTAGTATTTGTTCTCGACGATGCCCGGCCCGCATCCTCGCCGTCGACCCGTCCGCGACGACGTCCAGCCGACCCATGTCCGGGACTGGGCTCCGCCGGGCTGGCACTGGGAGGTGCTGCCTGGAGGGGCGCGCCGCTTGATGAGTAACCCGGCCCCGGGTCCCGTCGTCGACCCTGATCTCGTTTGTTGGCGTTCGCGTGGGCCAGTTTCGGTGCGAAGGGACCCGGCCCCGCCGGAGGTGGTACGTCGCCGTGTCAGGGAGGAGGACGAGCACGTCCATCGCTACATGGTTGCATTAGAGGGCGGCAGGTTCTCCAATACCTGGCAGTTTCTTCGGGGATGTCACTTCAGCTATGATCCTGTGAGGGTTCCTTCTCTTTGGGTGTCCACCGCCCGCGCCGCAGGAACCGCGGGTGTCCTAGATTCTTCTGTAGTATTCGATCTTCATTAGCTACCTAGCCAGTGATGTACTATTCAATATTATATATTATTTGAGACGATGTATTCGAGATTATATCTATTATTCTAGACGATGTATTCGAGATTATATCTATTATTCGAGACGACGTAATTTGAATACTAAATTGTTTTATATTTCTTTTGGATTAGTTAAATAAAAGCTATGGCAGACAATACCGACAGAGAGGGAGAACAGACCATGTTTGATATGATACGCGGGCCAGATGATGATCAGAATGAAGAAGATTATGATGGCTCCGAATTTCTAAACAACACCGGAGAGGGTGATATGATATTCGATCGCGACGACCGAATTGATGAAGTCATGAACTACGATTATGACGATGATGAAGAACATGTTGATCCTGAAACAACAAAGACCGGTGAGGTATATATATTTATATAAGCAGGCATCTGGTGATCATCACATGTTTTAAATGACTTGAAGATATATTAACGAATCGATCTTTGTTCTTTCAGCCATCCGGATCGAGCAAATCTTCAGGCAAAAGGACGAAATGAGGCCCAAACAAAAAGTTGAAGCAGGGCGTAAAGTACAATATCGAGGCATGTAGACCTAATGACAAACCATTAGTGCCTAAGAAGATTGCGGACAAGTTCGTTCGTCAGTGCGGAGTTCTTGTGAAGGACCAACTCCCGATCAAACTTCAAGAATGGAGAGAGCCAGCAAAGCCACGTCCAGATGTTACTTTTGTCGACAAGAATCAAAAAGATCTGCTTTAGGATACTCTCATGGAACATTTCACCCTACCAGATCATTTCACAAAAGCAGATGTGCAGAAAGTCAAGGACGCTGCTCTTAGGAAGATTGCGGTTGCATTCAAGAACCACAAGAATCGTGAATGGAACAAGTACGTCAAGGGAGGAAGGAAGACTCCAGTATTCGAGGGAACACTAGAGAACCAACGTGCTCATTGGGACGATTTCGTGAAATTCAAGGATTCGGAATTAGCTAAGGAACGGTCGAGAATAAACAAGAAGAATGCCGAAAAAAAGGGTAAGTTCCATAAGCTGGGGCCAGGTGGCTATGCGGTGGCAATGCCTAAGTGGGATAAGTCTGAGAAAGAGATGGAGGATGCAGGTGTCACTCCGGTTACTAAGGGCATCTCCAGCCGTTGGCCCCCCAGGAGGGGCAAAAAATCGCCCCCTGGGGGCGCACCGTCGCTAAACTGCGCACTGGGGGCGTGATGCCCCCAGTCGTGGCGCCCACGGTTCGAGTAAAAAAGGCAAACACGGCGTAAAACGACTCAAATTTAACGCAAACACGGCGAGTTCGTTCAAACTTAAACATATTTTACAAAAAAAAACTGCCGCGGGCTACCCCCGCCGTCTCCCTCGCCGCCCGCCCACGCGGTTCTACATGCCGAGGAGGCTGTAGAACCGCGTGTAGTCGCTGCCGCCGTCGTCGTCGTCGCCGCCGCCACCCCCGCCTAAACCTCCGCCGTCCCTGCTGCACCCCTCCCCCGGTTGGCGCGGCTGCGGGTTGGAAGGTCCGGGGGCGTCGTCGTCATCGCTGTTGAGGATCACGACGCCGTGCTCGTCCTCACGCCCATGCTTGCGGGCGGCGATCTTCTCTAGGGCCCGGCACTGCCGGACCGTCTCGTTTCGGAGGTAGTCGTCCCGCGCCCACTGCATGGCGTCCTCGTCGGAGAAGCCGCGCCGGGCTATCTCCTCGTACTCCGCGGGGAGGCCAGGCTCCGGCTTGGGCTCGACGAGGACGAAACGGCCGGTGGGTGGCGAGGCGTTGGTGCAAATACAGACGCCGGAGCTGCGGGTGCGCACGGCCACCGGGTACTCGGCCTCGTAAAGGAGGCGAGCCTCGTCTTCATGAAGATGGCGGCGGCCGAAGCCGTTCGCCGCCGCGCCGTCACCTGGGAAGCGCTCGGCCATTGGTTTTGAACTAGAGACGGCGAAAGGGAGGAGAGGAGAGGAAGGAACGACGGCGGGCGAGGAAGTGTGAGACGCCGAGTGCGCCTGGGCGGCATATATAGGCCGAGGCGCCGCCCACACGCGTGGCACCTTGCGTACGCGTGGCGGGCGAGGCGAGGGCGAGGGACGCGCGTCGTCCGGCCTTCACTGCGCCGCCCGTGAGGCATCAATGGTGCAGGATGACCGGCGCGGCAGCGCGGCAGCTTTGGCATTGATTCGCCGCAGGAAACGAGGCGATGAGGACGACGAAGGGCCGAGAAGAAAGCCGTGTCGCTGACGCGTCGGGCCCGCGGTTTCTTCGCGCCAAAAAAGTTCACCCGGCGCCCTCGAGCGCCCCCCAGCGCACCGGGTTCGGGCTGGGTCCGCCGGCGCTGTTTTCGGCCCAAGCCGGCGAAAATTGGGCTCCTGGGGGCGCGACTGGGCCGTTTTTTCGGCCGACGCGAAAAAAAGCCTGGGGAGGCCTTCTTGGGGGCGCGGTTGGAGATGCCCTAAGAGCTGCCCCCCCCAGGGTCAGGACTTGGTTCTATGCGCATGGGGGGGAGTTGGACCCGGAGACAGGCAATGTTTCGACGAGGGCAAGTCTGAAGGGAGCCGACGATGCGATACTTGTTGCAATAGAAGAGGCACGATCGGGTGTGTTCCAGCCCAACAGAGAGAACGACGAGCTTACACGTTCCCTAGGAAATCCTGAACACCCGGGAAGAACACGAGGCAAGGGCGCTATTGTTGGGGAACGTGGCAGAAATTCAAAATTTTCCTGCGTGTCACCAAGATCTATCTATGGAGAAACCAGCAACGAGGGGAAGGAGAGTGCATCTACATACCCTTGTAGATCGCTAAGCGGAAGCGTTCAAGTGAACGGGGTTGATGGAGTCGTACTCGTCGTGATCCAAATCACCGATGACCAAGTGCCGAACGGACGGCACCTCCGCGTTCAACACACGTACAGCCCGGTGACGTCTCCCATGCCTTGATCCAGCAAGGAGAGAGGGAGAGGTTGAGGAAGACTCCATCCAGCAGCAGCACAACGGCGTGGTGGTGGTGGAGGAGCGTGGCTATCCTACAGGGCTTCGCCAAGCACCACAGAAGAGGAGGAAGAAGAGACGCAGGGCTACACCAACGAGAGATCGAATCGCGTGTCTTTTGTGGGCAGCCCTAGGCCTCATATATATAGGGAAAGGGGAGGGGGTGCGCCCCCTCTAGGGTTCCCACCCATAGGGGGGCGGCAGCCCTAGATGGCAAAGGGGGTGGCGGCCAAGAGGGGAGAGGGGAGGGAGGCGCAGCCAGATGGGCCCTAAGGCCCATCCCCTTTAGGGTTTGCCCCCTTCCCACCTCTTAGGCGCCATGGGCCCTTGTGGGAGGCGCACCAGCCCACTAAGGGGCTGGTCCCTCACCACTCTTGGCCCATGCAAGCCTCCGGGGTTGGTGGCCCCACTTGGTGGACCCCCCGGGACCCTCCCGGTGGTCCCGGTACATTACCGATAAACCCCGAAACTCTTCCGGTGACCAAAACAGGACTTCCCATATATAAATCTTTATCTCCAGACCATTCCGGAACTCCTCGTGATGTCCGGGATCTCATCTGGGACTCCGAAAAACATTCGGTAACCACATACAAACTTCCTTTATAACCCTAGCGTCATCGAACCTTAAGTGTGTAGACCCTACGGGTTCGGGAGACATGCAGACATGACCGAGACGTTCTCCGGTCAATAACCAACAGCGGGATCTGGATACCCATGTTGGCTCCCACATGTTCCACGATGATCTCATCGGATGAACCACGATGTCAAGGACTCAATCGATCCCGTATGCAATTCCCTTTGTCTAACGGTACGATACTTGCCCGAGATTCGATCGTCAGTATCTCAATACCTTGTTCAATCTCGTTACCGGCAAATCTCTTTACTCGTTCCGTAACACATCATCCCGTGATCAACCCCTTGGTCACATTGTGCACATTATGATGATGTCCTACCGAGTGGGCCCAGAGATACCTATCCGTTTACACGGAGTGACAAATCCCAGTCTCGATTCGTGCCAACCCAACAGATACTTTCGGAGATACCTGTAATGTACCTTTATAGCCACCCAGTTACGTTGTGACGTTTGGTACACCCAAAGCATTCCTACGGTATCCGGGAGTTGCACAATCTCATGGTCTAAGGAAAAGATACTTGACATAATAAAAGCTATAGCATACGAACTACACGATCTTTGTGCTAGGCTTAGGATTGGGTCTTGTCCATCACATCATTCTCCTAATGATGTGATCCCGTTATCAACGACATCCAATGTCCATAGCCAGGAAACCATGACTATCTGTTGATCACAACGAGCTAGTCAACTAGAGGCTCACTAGGGACATATTGTGGTCTATGTATTCACACGTGTATTACGATTTCCGGATAATACAGTTATAGCATGAATAAAAGACTATTATCATGAACAAAGAAATATAATAATAACACTTTTATTATTGCCTCTAGGGCATATTTCCAACTGTCTCCCACTTGCACTAGAATCAATAATCTAGTTCACATCACCATGTGATTAACACTGACGGGTCACATCACCATGTGACCAACATCCAAAGAGTTTACTAGTGTCACTAAACTAGTTCACATCTTCATGTGATTAAGACTCAATGAGATCTGGGGTTTGATCATGTTCTACTTGTGAGAGAGGTTTTAGTCAACGGGTCTGAACCTTTCAGATCCGTGTGTGCTTTACAAATCTCTATGTCATCTCCTAGATGTAGCTACCACGTTCTATTTGGAGCTATTCCAAATAACTGTTCTACTTGGAGCTATTCTAAATTGTTGCTCCATTATACGTATCCGGTATCTCTACTCAGAGCTATCCGGATAGGTGTTAAGCTTGCATCGACGTAACCCTTTACGACGAACTCTTTTACCACCTCCATAATCGAGAAAATTCCTTAGTCCACTAGTTACTAAGGATAACTTTGACCGCTGTCCTGTGATCCATTCTTGGATCACTCTTGTACCCCTTGACTGACTCATGGCAAGGCACACTTCAGGTGCGGTACACAGCATAGCATACTGTAGAGCCTACGTCTTAAGCATAGGGGACGACCTTCGTCCTTTCTCTCTATTCTGCCGTGGTCGAGCTTTTAAGTCTTAACTTCATACCTTACAACTCAGGCAAGAACTCCTTCTTTGACTGATCCATCTTGAACACCTTCAAGATCATGTCAAGGAATGTGCTCATTTGAAAGTACCATTAAGCGTTTTGATCTATCCTTATAGATCTTAATGCTCAATGCTCAAGTAGCTTAATCCAGGCTTTCCATTGAAAAACATTTTCCAAATAACCCTATATGCTTTCCAGAAATTCTACGTCATTTCTGATCAACAATATGTCAACAACATATACTCATCAGAAATTCTATAGTGCTCCCACTCACTTCTTTGGAAATACAAGTTTCTCATAAACTTTTGTACAAACCCAAAATCTTTGATCATCTCATCAAAGTGTACATTCCAACTCCGAGATGCTTACTCCAGTCCTTAGAAGGATTGCTGGAGCTAGCATACCTTTTAGCATCCTTAGGATCGACAAAACCTTTCTGATTGTATCACATGCAACCTTTCCTTATGAAAACTGGTAAGGAAACTCGTTTTGACATCCATCTGCCAGATTTCATAAATGCAGCTAATGCTAACATGAATTCGACGGACTTAAGCATCGCTACGGATGAGAAAATCTCATCGTAGTCAACTCCTTGAACTTGTGAAAAACTCTTCGCCACAAGTCGAGCTTCATAGATGGTGACATTACCATCCACGTTCGTCTTCTTCTTAAAAGATCCATTTATCTCAATGGCTTGCCGATCATTGGGCAAGTCCACCAAAGTCCATGCTTTGTTCTGATACATGGATCCTATCTCGGATTTCATGGTTTCTTAACCATTTGTCGGAATTTGGGCCCACCATCGCTTCTCCATAGCTCGTAGGTTCATTGTTGTCTAGCAACATGACCTTCAAGACAGGATTACTGTACCACTCTGAAGTAGTACGTATCCTTGTCACCCTACGAGGTACGGCAGTGACTTGATCCGAGACTTCATGATCACTATCATAAGCTTCTACTTCAATTGGTGTAGGTGCCACATGAACAACTTCCTGTGCCCTGATACACACTGGTTGAAGTGATGGTTCAATAACCATATCAAGTCTCCACCATCCTCCCACTCAACTCTTTTGAGAGAAACCTTTCCTCGAGACAGGACCCGATTCAAGAAACAATCCATATTGCTATCGGATCTGAATTAGGAGGTATACCCAACTGTTTTGGGTGTCCTATGAAGATGCATTTTATCCGCTTTGGGTTCGAGCTTATCAACCTGAAACTTTTTCACATAAGAGTCACAGCCCCAAACTTTTAAGAAACGACAACTTAGGTTTCTCTAAACCATAGTTCATACGGTGTCATCTCAACGGAATTACGTGGTGCCCTATTTAAAGTGAATGTGGTTGTCTCTAATGCCTAACCCATGAACAATAGTGGTAATTCGACAAGAGACATCATGGTATGCACCATATCCAATAGGGTGCAACTATTTCCAGGCAGTATTTATTGCGAAACAATTTCCACAATGTCTTAATTGTGTGCCAAAACTCGTAACTCAGATTATTCATCTCTATGATCATATCATAGACATTTTATCCTCCTGTCACAATGATCTTCTACTTCACTCTGAAATTACTTGAACCATTCAATAATTCAGACTTGTGTTTCATCAAGTGAATATTCTCAACATCTACTCGAATCATCTGTGAAGTAAGAACATAATGATATTCACTGCATGCCTCAGCACTCACTGGACTGCACACATCAAAAATGTGTTACTTCCAACAAGTTGCTATCTTGTTCCATTTTACTGAAACACGAGGCTTTTTAGTCATCCTGCCCATGTGGTATGATTCACATGTCTCAAGTGATTCAAAATCAAGTGAGTCCAAATGGTCCATCTGCATGGAGTTTCTTCATGCGTATACACCAATAGACATGGTTCGCATGTCTCAAACTTTTCAAAAATGAGTGAGTCCAAAGATCCATCAACATGGAGCTTCTTCATGCGTTTTACACCAATATGACTTACATGGAAGTGCCACGAGTAAGTGGTACTATCATTACTATCTTATACCTTTTGGCATGAAAAAGTGTATCACTACGATCGAGATTCAATAAACCATTCCTTTAGGTGCAAGACCATTGAAGGTATTATTCAAATAAATAGAGTAACCATTATTCTCCTTAAATGAATAACCGTATTGTGATAGACATAATCCAATCATGTCTATGCTCAACGCAAACACCAAATCTCGATGGCAGAGGGAGCGTGCGATGCTTGATCACATCAAGCTTGGAAAAACTTCCAACACATATCGTTAGCTCACCTTTAGCTAGTCTCCGTTTATTCCGTAGCTTTTATTTCGAGTTACTAACACTTAGCAACCGAACCGGTATCTAATACCCTGGTGCTACTAGGAGTACTAGTAAAGTACACATCAACACAATGTATATCCAATATACTTCTATCGACCTTGCCAGCCTTCTCATCTACCAAGTATCTAGGGTAATTCTGCTCCAGTGGTTGTTCCCCTTATTACAGAAGCACTTAGTCTCGGGTTTGGGTTCAACCTTGGGTTTCTTCACTAGAGCAGCAGCTGATTTGCCGTTTCATGAAGTATCCCTTCTTGCTCTTGCCCTTCTTGAAACTAGTGGTTTCACAACCATCAACAATTGATGCTCCTTCTTGATTTCTACTTTCGCGATGTCAAACAACGCGAATACCTCAAGGATCATCTCTATCCTTGATATGTTATAGTTCATCATGAAGCTCTAGCAGCTTGGTGGCAATGACTTTGGAGAAACATCACTATCTTATCTGGAAGATCAACTCCCACTCGATTCAAGTGATTGTTGTACTCAGACAATCTGAGCACAAGCTCAACGATTGAGCTTTTCTCCCTTAGTTTGCAGGTTAAGAAAATCGTCGGAGGTCTTATACCTCTCGATGTGGGCACGAGCCTGAAATCCCAATTTCAGCCCTCGAAACATCTCATGTGTTCCGCGACATTTCGAAAAACGTCTTTGGTGCCTCAACTCTAAACCGTTTCACTGAACTATCACGTAGTTATCAAAACGTGTATGTCTGATGTTCGCAACATCCACAAATGACGTTTGGGGTTCAGCACACTGAGCGGTGCATTAAGGACATAAGCTTTCTACTGTCCGCATAATCGCTACTGTCAACTTTCAACTATATTTTCTCTAGGAACATATCTAAACAGTAGAACTGAAGCGCGAGCTTACGACATAATTTGCAAAAATCTTTTGACTATGTTCAGGATAATTAAGTTCATCTTATGAACTCCCACTCAGATAGACATCCCTCTGGTCATCTAAGTGATTACATGATCCGAGTCAACTAGGCCGTGTCTCATCATCACGTGAGACGGACTAGTCATCATCGGTGAACATCTTCATGTTGATCGTATCTACTATACGACTCATGCTCGACCTTTCGGTCTCCGTGTTCCGAGGCCATGTCTGTACATGCTAGGCTCGTCAAGTTAACCCTAAGTGTTTTCGCGTGTGTAAATCTGTCTTACACCCGTTGTATGTGAACGTAAGAATCCATCACACCCGATCATCACGTGGTGCTTAGAAGCGACGAACTGTAGCAACGGTGCACAGTTAGGGGAGAACACTTCTTGAAATTGTTGTAAGGGATCATCTTATTTACTACCGTCGTCCTAAGTAAACAAGATGCATAAACATGATAAACATCACATGCAATCAAATAGTGACATGATATGGCCAATATCATTTTGCTCCTTTTGATCTCCATCTTCGGGGCTCCATGATCATCATCGTCACCGGCATGACACCATGATCTCCATCATCATGATCTCCATCATCGTGTCTCCATGAAGTCGTCTCGCCAACTTATTACTTCTACTACTATGGCTACCGGTTAGCAATAAAGTAAAGTAATTACATGGCGTTGTTTAATGACACGCAGGTCATACAATAAATAAAGACAACTCGTATGGCTCCTGCCGGTTGTCATACTCATCGACATGCAAGTCGTGATTCCTATTACAAGAACATGATCAATCTCATACATCACATATCATTCATCACATTCTTCTTGGCCATATCACATCACATAGCATACCCTGCAAAAACAAGTTAGACGTCCACTAATTGTTGTTTGCATGTTTTACGTGGCTGCTATGGGTTTCTAGCAAGAACGTTTCTTACCTACGCAAAACCACAACGTGATATGCCAATTGCTATTTACCCTTCATAAGGACCCTTTTCATCGAATCCGTTCCGACTAAAGTGGGAGAGACTGGCACCCGCTAGCCACCTTATGCACCAAGTGCATGTCAGTCGGTGGAACCTGTCTCACGTAAGAGTACGTGTAAGGTCGGTCCGGGCCGCTTCATCACACAATACCGTCGAAACAAGATTGGACTAGTAACGGTAAGCATATTGAACAAAATCAACGCCCACAACTACTTTGTGTTCTACTCGTGCAAAGAATCTACGCAATAGACCTAGCTCTGATACCACTGTTGGGGAACGTAGCAGAAATTCAAAATTTTCCTACGTGTCACCAAGATCTATCTATGGAGAAACCAGCAACGAGGGGAAGGAGAGTGCATCTACATACCCTTGTAGATCGCTAAGCGGAAGAGTTCAAGTGAACGGGGTTGATGGAGTCGTACTCGTCGTGATCCAAATCACCGATGACCAAGTGCCGAACGGACGGCACCTCCGCGTTCAACACACGTACAGCCCGGTGACGTCTCCCATGCCTTGATCCAGCAAGGAGAGAGGGAGAGGTTGAGGAAGACTCCATCCAGTAGCAGCACAACGGTGTGGTGGTGGTGGAGGAGCGTGGCTATCCTGCAGGGCTTCGCCAAGCACCACAGAAGAGGAGGAAGAAGAGACGCAGGGCTACACCAACGAGAGATCGAATCGCGTGTCTTTTGTGGGCAGCCCTAGGCCTCATATATATAGGGAAAGGGGAGGGGCTGTGCCCCCTCTAGGGTTCCCACCCCTAGGGGGGGCGGCAGCCCTAGATGGCAAAGGGGGTGGCGGCCAAGAGGGGAGAGGGGAGGGAGGCGCAGCCAGATGGGCCCTAAGGCCCATCCCCTTTAGGGTTTGCCCCCTTCCCACCTCTTAGGCGCCATGGGCCCTTGTGGGAGGCGCACCAGCCCACTAAGGGGCTGGTCCCTCACCACTCTTGGCCCATGCAAGCCTCCGGGGTTGGTGGCCCCACTTGGTGGACCCCCCGGGACCCTCCCGGTGGTCCCGGTACGTTACCGATAAACCCCGAAACTCTTCCGGTGACCAAAACATGACTTCCCATATATAAATCTTTATCTCCGGACCATTCCGGAACTCCTCGTGAAGTCCGGGATCTCATTCGGGACTCCGAACAGCATTTGGTAACCACATACAAACTTCCTTTATAACCCTAGCGTCATCGAACCTTAAGTGTGTAGACCCTACGGGTCCGGGAGACATGCAGACATGACCGAGACGTTCTCCGGTCAATAACCAACAGCGGGATCTGGATACCCATGTTGGCTCCCACATGTTCCACGATGATCTCATCGGATGAACCACGATGTCAAGGACTCAATCGATCCCGTATGCAATTCCCTTTGTCTAACGGTACGATACTTGCCCGAGATTCGATCGTCGGTATCTCAATACCTTGTTCAATCTCGTTACCGGCAAGTCTCTTTACTCGTTCCGTAACACATCATCCCGTGATCAACCCCTTGGTCACATTGTGCACATTATGATGATGTCCTACCGAGTGGGCCTAGAGATACCTCTCCGTTTACACGGAGTGACAAATCCCAGTCTCGATTCGTGCCAACCCAACAGATACTTTCGGAGATACCTGTAATGTACCTTTATAGCCACCCAGTTACGTTGTGACGTTTGGTACACCCAAAGCATTCCTACGGTATCCGGGAGTTGCACAATCTCATGGTCTAAGGAAAAGATACTTGACATAATAAAAGCTATAGCATACGAACTACACGATCTTTGTGCTAGGCTTAGGATTGGGTCTTGTCGATCACACCATTCTCCTAATGATGTGATCCCGTTATCAACGACATCCAATGTCCATAATCAGGAAACCATGACTATCTATTGATCACAATGAGCTAGTCAACTAGAGGCTCACTAGGGACATATTGTGGTCTATGTATTCACACGTGTATTACGATTTCCGGATAATACAGTTATAGCATGAATAAAAGACTATTATCATGAACAAAGAAATATAATAATAACACTTTTATTATTGCCTCTAGGGCATATTTCCAACAGCTATCCCGTGGTATGAGGGGTTTTCAGAATGGAACACCGACTACAGAACCCGTGCGAGAAAGAAGATTGCGGAGGACAAGAAGAGGAAGATGGAGGAGGAGCAGAGGAAGTGGGACTATGAACGCCTTCAAGGCCTAGAGGCAAGTCAAGCGGAATTGGCAGTCAAATTCTAGCGGCAGCAGGAGCAGATCGACTCACTTACCCAGCAAAGGGGGTCTCAGCAGCTGCAGCAGCTAGCGAATGATCCAGCATTGGATAGCACCGGCCCATCCATGCCGAGAAGCAGCGTGGGTTCCATCTCGGACGACGCAATGCTGGGTACATACCCCGTGGATGACATCACGGAGAACACTAACTGCGAGCTACACGTCAAAATGAAGAACATATCCATGAAGGTGGCGGACGGCGTTGCTTTTATAAATCCCCCTGAGGCAACCGTCCATTGCAACCCGATTCCAGCGGGCTATGCTCGTGTCTTGGTTGATGAGGTGGTGGACCCACCATATTCGGAGCTACAGCTTGACATTCCTGGAGGTGACGGCGAGCGCTTTCTCGGAGAGGCCAAACATAGTATTATCCTATGGAAAAAGGATTGCATCATCTTTCGAAGGCCACCGACACCGCGTCAGTCGACTCCTCGTCGAAGTCCGCCACCGAGTCAGCAGACTCCCGCTCCTGCAAGTCTACCAAGTCCGGGAAAGTGTCAGGCCACTCCTCCTCCAAGTCCGGCAAAGTGTCAGGCCACTCCTCCTCCTCTAAGTCCGCCACAGTGTCAGACGTCCACTCCTCCTCCGGCACAACCTCAGGACACTCCTCCACCAAGTCCGGCACAGCTTCAGGCCACTCCTCCTCGTCCAACTCAGCCCCGTCAGCCGTCTCCGCCGCCTCAGCAATCGTAGAAGAGACACCCCGCAGCTATGGTGTGTAGCGGTACGAGTCGAGGTAGTACAGGAAGTACAGGCGGAGGCAAGCAATATAAATATGGTCCAAGCCTCACACCTCTTCCGCAGAGGGCTTATGACAGGTCCGAGGAGGAAATCGCAGCCATATCGAACGCCGAGGTGGAAGCCCATTTTGCACCGAAACCGCTACTGCCGCCAAGGGAGAAAGTGCCTGAGGAAACGATTGACCACTTCATTCGTATGGCTCAACCACCAGCTCCCAAGCCTGTTGACACAGACTATGAGCGCCACATCAGGAAGTTAAATCGAGCACGTCTACGTAAGAAGGCGAGCACGTCTACATCGGGATCGAGCAAACAAGAAGCAACTGTCAAAAAATGCGGGAAAACCATTCCCCGGCTGGGAGAACAGGCGGCGCAATCGATCCCCTCGCTTGTTGTGCCAACAACACGTGATAGTACGCGCGCCCAATATTATTGTGGGCAAACAGTTTACGTTCCCGAGGTGGGCAATGTGGTAATAACGGAGGAGCATATAATGCAGGCTGAAGTTCTCAACATCACTGTTGGACAACTCCTCGAGATCGAAATAAAACAGAAATATGTCCGGGGCCAACCTTTGGTCGAGCCAGACAAGGTCAAGAACCTCCCAACGAGAATGTATGAATTGCATCAATGGTACATGAACATTACCAAGATTTCAGATCGATTGTCCCTCATGGTGAATGTCAAGGAGGAGCATTGCTTCCATGAGAAAGCTCTGTCCGTTGAGTATGCTGAACTGTTTCAGTTATACAATCAAGACGCACTCGACAAATCTATCGTCAGTTGCTATTGTCTGTAAGTGATTTCTTTCTATAATTTAAGTCTCAAGCTAGCTGTAGTGATCCTTTTGATCAATCATTACCTGTAATTATCCTCACTATATTCTTTTCTATGGTATTATGCAGGATGAAGATGTATGAAATGAGAAAAGGTGGACGCTTTGGCATTGGGTTCATTGACCCAAACACCGTTAATGAATACACATGGCTAATAAATCCACATCATCAAAAGAACATAGAGGACAACATGCTAGAGTTCTTGAAGCTCCTCAAATACAATGACGATATACTACTTCCTTACAACTTCCAGTGAGTCACACTGTCTTGTACTACAAATTCTCTATTTTTGCCTACTAGCTAGCTACATGTTTTTGCTTACATATGCCCTCTTAATTAAGACGTGCAAACGTGTATGCATGCAGATTTCACTGGGTCTTGTGTATCATTAAAGTTGACGCCGGAACAGTTGAAGTACTGGACTCACTACTCAAAGAAAAAACTGACTATAACATCTTGTTTGGGATAGTCAACAGGTAATTTCAATCATTATTAACTATATATCTCGGCCTATTTAGTTCGTCATTTCATGATATGAACTATTTAATAACCCCTTTATTCATTTTCTTTGTCGGCGGGCAGGGCTTGGGCAAGGTTCATCAGCGTCACGGAAGGCGAATGAAAAAAAACTTAAATGGTTTCGACCCAAGGTAAATAATTAAGTAGTACTAGCTAGCTAGCTAGCTGCCATCTCTTTAATTATAATGCTTGATTAATTATTATCTAATCAAATTCCATTCTCGTAAAGGCCCTGAAGCAGGCGCAGGGGACTGATCTGTGTGCATTCTGCATTTGCGAGAACATTCGCATGATGGCGTCCAAAAGGAGCAGATCTCAAAGACAGGAATGGGTACGCTTGTCAGAACACTATTCACAATTTTTACACCATTATCGATATCTAGTCACACAACTAATACACATGCATATTGATCTCCTTCTTAATAGTTCAAAGAGGTGCGGGAGAAGCTCCTAGAAATGGAGCGCGTAGAAGCACTTCAAGAGGAAATAGCGGGATTTTTGCTCGACCAGGTCATAAATCCGAAGGGAGAATACTATTACCCGCTACCGCCCCCATGAAAACCACTTCCAATTGTTATCGTGCTCCGAAGGCACCAATTAAGCTAATGCCACTGGCTCCGAAGGCAACATGCATATGTAGGAGAAATATATATAGCTATACATGTGTGTATGTGTGAATTAATTAATATGGTGGTTTGTGAGACATTGATGATATATATATGCATGATTGGTTCTACTAGAAATTCTATATATATATATATATATATATATATATATATATATATATATATATATGCATAATGTGTATAATGTGTAGTATCGTAAAATACCAGCAAACGAAAAAGAATTAAAATGGAAACACAAAATTAAATGAAAAAGAAATCATAAAACTAAAAAAAACCCAAACCTTATAGTACCGGTTGGTCTTACCAACCGGTACTAAAGGGCTCCAGGCCCCCGGAGCTGGCTCGTGCCACGTGGTTGCCCTTTAGCACCGGTTCGTGCTGAACCGGTACTAAAGGGGGGGGGCTTTAGTGACCACACTTTAGTGCCGGTTATGGAACCGGCACTAAAGGGCCTTACGAACCGGTGCTATTGCCCGGTTCTGCACTAGTGGGCCTAAGCTTTATCAATCCGTGGGAGGCATAGGATGAAGATGGTCTCTCTCAAACAACCCTGCAACCAAATAACAAAGAGTCTCTTGTGTCCCCAACACACCCAATACAATGGTAAATTGTATAGGTGCACTAGTTCGGCGAAGAGATGGTGATACAAGTGCAATATGGATGGTAGATATAGGTTTTTATAATCTGAAATTATAAAAACAGCAAGTAACAAGTGGTAAAAGTGAGCGAAAACGGTATTGCAATGCTTTGAAACAAGGCCTAGGGTTCATACTGTCACTAGTGCAAGTTCTCTCAACAATGATGACATAATTAGATCATATAACAATCCCTCAACGTGCAACAAAGAGTCACTCCAAAATCACTAATAGCGGAGAACAAATGAAGAGATTATTGTAGGGTACGAAACCACCTCAAAGTTATTCTTTCCGATCAATCCATCGGGCTATTCCTATAAGTTTCACAAACAGCCTAGAGTTCATAGTAAAATAACACCTTAAGATGCAAATCAACAAAAACCCTAATGTCAACTAGATACTCCAATGTCACCACAAGTATCCGCGGGTATGATTATACGATATGCATCACACAATCTCAGATTCATCTATTCAAACCAACAGAAAGAACTTCAAAGAGTGCCACAAAGTTTCTACCGGAGAGTCAAGATGAAAACGTGTGCCAACCCCTATGCATAAGTTCACAAGGTCATTGAACCCACAAGTTGATCACCAAAACATACATTAAGTAGATCACGTGAATATCCCATTGCGACCACACATAAGCACATGCAAGACATACATCAAATGTTCTCAAATCCTTAAAGACTCAATCCGATAAGATAACTTCAAAGGAAAAACTCAATCCATTACAAGAGAGTAGAGGGGGAGAAACATCATAAGATCCAACTATAATAGCAAAGATTGCGTACATCAAGATCGTGCCAGATCAAGAACACGAGAGAGAGAGGGAGATCAAACACATAACTACTGATACATACCCTCAGCCCCGAGGATGAACTACTCCCTCCTCGTCATGGAGAGCGTCGGGATGATGAAGATGGCCACTGGTGATGGATCCCCCCTTCGGCAGGGTGCCGGAACAAGGCCCCGATTGGTTTTTCGTGGCTACAGAGGCTTGCGGCGGCAGAACTCCCGATCTAGATTTATTTCTGGGGGTTTCTGTACTTATAGGAATTTTTGGCGTCGGTCTCACGTCAGCTGGGGTCTCCGAGTCAGCCACGGGGGCGCGCCCAGGTGGTAGGGCGCGCCCTCCACCCTTCTGGATGACTCGGGACTCTTCTGGCCCAACTCTTTTGCTTCAGGGGCTTCTTCTGGTCCAAAAGCCATAAAAGCTCCGAAATACCCATTTAGGAGTTTTTATAGCTTTCTGGTCAAAGTGAAAAAGCTGCAAAAGGAGAAGCAAAAGCCCAAACAAACAAGGCCAAGTCAAGGCCAAGCTAGGCGAGGGTGCAGGAGCTCCGTCCATCTCCGTGCCTTGAGCGGCCGACGCAGGAGGTAATACCAGCTTTCACCAGCTTTAATTTCCCCTTGAGTTGTTGTACGAATGTTTTTAAGCAAAGTGACGATAATTCGTTGGATGGATGTTCACCTTGCTCCACTTTGTGCTTGCACGTGTCGTTGTTGTGTGCTTGCAGGACGTACATTAGGGAGCTGATGGACCACGGGCCGAGCGTCGGCGTTCTTTTCACCCTGGCGGTGTTCCTCACGAGCACCTGTGTCGCCCCCTCAGTCCCTCCCCTGCACCTGTCCCCATCCCTGCAAGCGTGGTGGTGATATTCGACACGACCGCTGCAACGGGCTACAAGGACTCGAGGTCCAGCCAGCATAGCATGCTCCACAAAACCGGTGAAGGGTCGAAGATCACCGGCAAGCATGGGATACTCCCACGCGCGCCCAAAGACCGAAAGGTGAAACCGAAAAGGTGGCTTCAACTTGATCTCGTAGGCGCTAACCACGACACGACCTTGTTGTATTTCCGACACGGCAACTTATATTTGCTAGGTTTCTCACAAGTGTAGGATGTCGTCTCGGAAATACATAGCGGTGGTATCAAACTGCACTAACAATAGACCTGTGTTGAAACCTGAGGGAGGGGGGCACTGTCCCCCAGGCTTCAATCACTTTGTGAAGGAGTTTGTTTGAAGAGGGCTTGATTACAAAAATACCCCAGACTCCTCAAGAAAACCTATAAAAATGTTTTTGTCTTATCCCATCATGATTATAATATCTAAGTAATGCAACCCAACTTTTTTATTCTCCGTGTGACATCAAATATCTATACTTCTATACTCATATATAGTGTAGGAATAACTTCGAATATGGGTCGTTGGATGAACTAGATCCGATGGCAGAGAGGTGGCAAATCCCAACATTGATGACCGTTCGATTACCTATTCATTCATTAGAGTGTGACATGTGTACTAGTATAGAAGTTTCCAATGAATGAATAGAAAATCTGATGTAAACACATTATAATATGCGGTGTAGTAGTTGCCCCTTCTACTATCTCCGGACACTCCTCTATCCTAGACTCTTCATGCATGCTCTTGCTCCAATAGTTTTTCTTCCTCTTACATACAAGTGTTGTCATTTATGAGATTACCTTGTGAATTTTTTTCAAGGTGAAAGTCTTGTTATCGACCACTTCTTGAAGTCTATGTAGCATTCAAATAGTTTCTACCAAAACAACACTAACTATTTTTATGGGGCATCCTAGACTAACTATGCATGCTCATGAAAATTTTGTTCTTAAGGTCCATACATTTAATATATCATGTACAGTGCACTTTGTGGGTACTAGTTACTTTCTTAAATTAATTCAACTATCATCAGGAACAACTCTGCATTTTTCATTATGCATATGTAAATGTTGTGGCTTGTTGTAGTGCACTAATACCTCACGTGCAAAGCACATACAACTCACTAGTATTTAATTGTTTTGATACCAAGTATTGCTACTCTTTGTCATGAGTTCTTAAAATTTTAGTAAGATATTTCATGATCTTTTTTCTTTATCCTCAATACCACTACTGAGTAGTCAGTCACCAATTTGATGTAGCTAATATTTGATTGGTAGTCATTTTACACAATATGTGGTTGCTTGTTCTCTTTCACAAATATTATTTTTCAATATTATTGGTCCCAATTTTTCTCATCAGCTGCACATAGATCTCGTGCTAATGCCTCTTCTTATGAGCAACCGAGTTGGGAGTGGGGCTTCTTTTTCCATCCTTGCCACTTGATGCATCATCATGAACAACTTGTGTTGCATCTCCAATCGATTTTTCCTTCTTGTAAGGAACTTTGTTTTACTCATAGTTCTTCCACTTCCCCTCATTTTCAAGCTACAAATGTGCAAAGTGAATGGTTAGCCTATCTTCTTTGTCCTTTTTTCCTCGCCCCTTCTACAGTTCTTGAGCATCTTCACGTACATACCACAAGTGAGAGCAAAAGTTAGGAATACAAGAGATGAAGAAATAATTGTTTAATTTGAACAAGCAATCACATTATCTTGGACATTTGTACCACTTTGGTTCCTATGTTGAATGTGTGCCAAGCTAGTCTCCAACTTTTGACAATCTGATGATGTAGTTGATCATTGATGTCGGATCGAAGCTTGCTTTCGATGGATGGCACTAGTGTTGTGTGCAATGAAGTACTCATGGATACAGTGCCAATATGTTGACATTGGTTGCTCGACACCGATGACCGAATCAAGATTCATTTTCTTCCATGCTTCACATAACAATTTATCCTCTTTGGTAGCATAGTTTCCACTTCTTCCTTTGGAGTTGCATCAAGAAAACACTCATCACCCATGTCAAGAAGGGGCTCATCTTGTGTTTCATATGCTTGAGAGGCAAAATTTTGAGATGCAACATTTGTGAACTCCAAAAAAGACCGATCATCCTTGATCATCCACACTACATATACCAAATTTGAAGAACATACATGCACATCACATCATAATTGCATAATGTAGAATCGCATGACAAATAATGAAAGGTCGATGAAAGTTATTTTTACCTTCGGGTCATTTCATCAAACATGTTAGGGACGGAGGGGGTTGATGCGACCAGTCACGGTGTCTCCTCCATGTGGCATTGGGAGGATAGAGGAAGAGGCCCCCGACTGTTTCCAGAGCTGCCGGAGTTCCTACTTTTGCCATTGAACGGTTCAATAGAAGAGCAACCTTCTTCCTGTTTACGCGGGCCGGCAGGTTGATGAAGGTCCATCCACCCCGAATCGGTCCAGATTGACGCTACTTTTTGCGCCACTTGAGATGGACAGACATGGATGGTCGTCGTGTCAGCGTTCTCGTCGAATAACAGGAACTCAATGTTCCCGAAGCGGATATAGAGTATGGAGGGAGGGGCGAAGGTCTGGCCTGACACGAAGTCATTGGGCATGTATAATTCTCCAATATGGATTCATTCTCCGACCAGCGTAGGCCGTGCCTGGCGCGCCAACTGAAGGAGAGGAAACTTGTCAGTACCCGTAGTAGGGTGGCGAACACGACCGAAAGTACCAAAACGGAGACTGCCCGCACAATTTACCCAGGTTTGGGCCTCTGCTGAGGAGTGACACCCTACGTCCAGCTTTGTGTTTGTATTCACGGTGGGATTATATTGTGCGAGGGATTACAACGGGTAGGTGTGTTTTATTGCTGCACAAGAGTAGATGGTATTGAGAGCACCATAGCCCTTTGGGACTAGAATTTTTAAAAGAGCTAGATCCAATCTTGGACGCCATCATCTTGACCTGGTGGCCAAGATGGTTTCCGGAAATCCATACGATCCTCTGGGCTCCTACTTCCTGTCGCTAGCTCCTTGGTGGGCCTTCTGGGCCCCGTGGTAGGCGTGTTGTCGGGCTCTCCTTGGAGAGGCCACCCCCGGTGTACTACACCCTAAGTGTCTTTTGGAAAGCTATCCGAGATGCCAGGTCACTAGGAGGCCAGAATTGGGTCGGGCTCTACCGACGATTGATTGAGTCGCCAAACCTGATGCGCCCAGGTCCATCTCTTCAGCGACCATCTCCGCACCAGCTCTCTCCACTACTACCTTCCCCGCAGCTTGCCGCTCGCTACTACCGGTGATGCTCCCTCCGGGTAACGTTCTCTGTCTTGCAACTGGTAGCTACAGTCGGGAGCCCCACGAATTCCGCCAAGGCATCATACATGCCGATGGGTGCGGACAAGTTGCTCGGCGGTGACATATACGATGGCAGACAGGAGCGGCGATGTGAGGCTGGAGCAAGGGCGGAGGAGGGAGGCGGCGCAGACGCGGGAAATAGAGGATGGATGCGGGAGGAGTGCACTCGATTTGCTGGACTTGGTCAATCTGAAGTCAATTAGGGATGGTCCCGGCCTGTCGGGTCCAATATGGCGGAGCGTCAGGACGTCCCTATATCCGCCCCACATATGAGTTGGGTATGGGGGTGCCGGTCAGCCCGGACATTTGGGCTGAGTATGACAGGTCCGATTGGGTGGTTTTTTCTATCTGGGTAGTGAGATTGGGCAGGCTGCCCAGAAGTTTGAGGATGATATGTGGGCTCTGTTTGTAGATGTTGTAAGCCAGAGATAACTCTTGAAAGTTACAAGAACCAACACACAATGTGATTACTCTTCTGATAAGATGACACCTAATTTCTTTGCGCCCGCGGTCACCCACAGCTGAGCTTCATCTTTTAAGGTGCATAGCAAAATGGGCGACGGCACACTCTTGTTACGGAAAATCCGTGCATTTCTTTCGTTCAAAATAGTCCAACACACAAGCATGGTGATGGAAGCCATTGCCTTCCTATCGGGGTTGGAGGAGTCCGACAACACTCAAGATGCCAATTGTCGGTGTCCATGCTCACTAAATGAAAGTGAAACCAAGCTTCAAAGCCGCTTAGTGAAGCGACACTTGAAGAAAAGAAGCGCATCGGAGTACAAAAGAAAAGACTCGTGGCTCTGTCCTTTCATTTGTACAGCATCCAAACTGTCCAAACTGAAGCCAGCGTGCGATTGCAAATGCAACCGAGCACACAGTAAAATCCATCATATTAGCTGGTGAGTGGAGCTGGAGCTGTGACCCGTACTATTGGAGTCCGGTATGAGAAGAGGGCCGGCCGCTTGGCCAACCGGCGGCAACCTCTCGGGGAGGGGCGCCTCCAGCCGTAGCACGTTGATAGCCTGCCTTATGGACGGCCTTAGGCTCTGGTCGTGGCACGCGCACCAGAGGCCGACGACCAGCACGCGCTCCATCTCTTGGAGATCGAAGTTGCCATCCAGCCGTGGGTCGGCCGCGTCAAGTATCCTCCCTTGCCCGTGCAGCTCTGACACCCGCTGTGCCAGGTGGATGAGCGTGCCGTCGGGTCTAGCCGTGGTAGGCCTCCGTCCGCACGCGATCTCGAGCAAGACGACGCCGAAGCTGTAGACATCCGACTCGGTGCTGGCTCTACCCGTGACGGTGCACTCGGGGTCCATGTACCCCAGGGTGCCAGCGAGCTCCGTCGTGTGCGACCCTCTGTCGTGGTCGACAAGCCTGGCGAGCCCGAAGTCGCCGAGCTTGGCGTTGAACGACCCGTCCAGCATCACATTGCTCGTCTTGATGTCCCTGTGCAGGACGCACTGCTCCCAGTCTTGATGCAGGTAGAGAAGCGCAGAGCCGATCCCCAGCACGATCCTGTGCCTGAACCATAACCAACCATTAGATGTGAAGCAATCATGAGAATCTGAACAATTAAACAGCTGGAAGGTCGCCTGACCTGACTGGCCACCATAGTACATTGTCTGCATTGTAAAGGTGAAGATCGAGGCTGCCGTTGGGCATGAGCTCGTAGACCAGGAGGAGCTCGCGGCCGGCGTGGCACCAGCCAATGATCTGCACGAGGTTGCGGTGCCGAAGCCGGCTTATTACCCTCACCTCGGAGGCGTACTCCTTCCTCCCTTGCCTAGAGCCCTTGGACACTCTCTTGATAGCCACCTCCATCCTCAGGTCCTTCAGGAACCCTCTGTACACTGGGCCGAACCCGCCTTCCCCGAGCTTCTTGGCGTCCGAGAAGTTGTCCGTGGCAGCTGCCAGCTCGCTGTAGCGGAATCGCCTGGGCCCAGTCCCTTGCCTGAACTCGTGTTCCATGGCCTCATCGTCTTCGTTAGACGCTACCCTGGGACTGGGAGAATGAGTTCTTCTCTCTAGGCGGCGCAAAAGGAGCCGTACCGAGATGCTGATGCAGATCAACAGGAAGACGGAACCCGAAGCGGCGCACACCGCCACGACGAGCCGTCGGTTTGGGCGGCGCGGACCTCCTGATCAATGCACAAACGAAAAGAGCTCAACGAAAATGCATGAAGGCGTCTATGAAGATTACCGTACAACGTACATTTTGAACAAGGACCTCACCTGCAGATTGCGGACGAGGCGTGGAGACGTCGATGGGATCGGGCGCGTGGGTGATGTAGCAGCCGTACCTCCTGAACTTAGCGGTGGTGGCGTTCCCGGGCATGCTCGCCAGTGTGGTATTAAGACAGTTGGTGCACTCGCTCGGCGAAAAGCCTAGGGCGCACTGCACCAGGCCGTACATCACCTGGGAGTTACCTCTCGAGTCCATGTAGGTCTGGCTCCCGTTGGCGATCCGCCGCGGCGACCCCGCGGCCTCCGCTATGAGCCCGGTCACCAGCTCCCACATTGTCTTGTTCATGGGGACCGCGTCGTCGCCGTTGCTCCCACCTTGTGCGTTCATCCCATGTTCGAAGAAGTCGGCGTGGCCGAAGAATTGCTCGTCTGAGTAGCGTTGGTAGCAGCAGTCATACATGACGGCGCCCCTTTTGTTGTTCGGGCATCCTTTGGTCATCACGTAGGACGGCGCCACCTGCAGGCAGAACTCACACATTGACCAGTCGCAGTCGACGTAGCACATGGCCTGGCCGTATACCTGGGTGGGCCAGTGGCCCTTGTCGGTCTGGAAGAAGCCGCCATTCCCAATTGCGCCGTCCCGGAGGTCGTGGAGAAGGTTGTCGAGCTGGACCTCGTACGGGCTGCCGTCGGTGTAGTTGCTGTCCGAGCAGACGGAAGCCCGGACATACGGTGTGTAGTCAACAGAGGCGGCAGCACTAGCTGCGCCGAGCGAGGCGGCCACGGCCAGGAGCAGGAGGCGGCGCGGAGCCATGGCTGGCTGGCCAGAGTGTGTTTCTTCTAGCTTGTCGATTGCCATGACATCGAAATTCAGCGAGCGCCAGGCTTTGGAATTGGTGCTGGCATTGACAGGCGAGTCTTTTATTTATACTACTTGCTACTAAGAAGAGAAGACCAAATTAAGAAAGAAATCAACAAGCAAGCCGTCGGAGGACACTACAACGCGCGTTTAGTATTCGTTCTGTGAGGAATGCATGCATGCAGCTATTCCGGTGACGGATGCACCAATGCTGACAGTGTAAGCCATGACATCTATTGACATGGACGTCTGGTTGCCGAAGGTGGTGATTACTACTCCCCCCGTCCCATAATATAAGAGCGTTTTTTACACTAGTGTAGTGTAAAAAACGCACTTATATTAGAGCATCTCCAACAGCCGCGCTATAGCGCCGCGCGCAAAAAACCTGTTAGCGCGCGCGCTGCGGCTGGTTTTGCGCGCCCGCCTGCGCTGGCTCCAGCAGCCGTGCTGAAATGCAGCGCGCGCGCGCCGCTCCAGCAGCGCGCTAAAATGCAGCGCGCGCGCCGGGGGCAGTAGTCATCCGCGGCGGCAAGAAGAGGCTGCGCGCGAGGCCGACGCTCGGCGGAGCTCCGGCGGCGGCGACGCCCGCGCTCGCCGTGCTAGGGTTTCCGGCGGCGGCGGCGGGGGGGTCGCGGATGTACAGCGGGGTGAGCGGGGCGCCGGTGTGCGCGTCCATGGCGGGGGGCAGGGCGCCGGCGCCGGCGCGTGCGGGGCGTAGGACGAGGAGAGGGCGAGAGTGCGGGCGCGAGCGCTCGAGTGTGCCGCGCGCTGTAGCTGGCGCTCCAAATACACCGCGCGCATAAGCGGTTTTGACCGCGCGCCCAACCCGGTGTCGCGCGCGCACGGTTTTTGCGCGCCCGCTGGAGCGAGCAGCCGCGTAGCGCGCACGCTAAAATGGCATTTTTTGCAGCGCGGCGCTCGTTTAGCGCGGCTGTTGGAGATGCTCTTATGGGACGGAGAAAGTATTTTTTTACTAGATACCCTCACGTCATTGACGGAATGTTTTACAATATATTTCAGAAAAATTAGGTTGTATAGAACATGAATGTTTTGGAGTAATAATATGAGAACTAAAACCGAAATATCAGTTTCTACTTCATTGCCTCTCATCATCAGTCTTCTACTCTTGATTCACATGATTGACAGACGGAGAAACAACAACAGGTAGGTTGCATTTTATGGTTGGGGCTATTTTCCTGTTTCTACTTCATTGCCTCTCATCATCAGCCCCAACTATAAATGCATCAACAAAGACCCTTGGGCCATCAGATTATAAATCTAGATCATAGTTGAAACCTACAAATACATACTCCCTCTGTAGGAATTAGTTGTCGATGAAATTGATGTATCTAAACGTATTTTAGTGCTAGATACAGCCGTTTGAGTGACAAGTAATTACCGAAAAAGGCTTTCGTCCCGCTTTATATATATAAAGCAACACAGCCGAACCGATACAAAGTGATCAGTGTACAGAGCTGATCAAAGATAAAACAAGATTACAAGAGTGCCCACACTCCATCAATACACACCCGAGGCTACTAACTAGAAGAGAGACCGTGCCTCCATGAGAAACCACCGGACATCGATGCAACACATACACCAAGTTGTCGCTGGAAAGGGCACCCCTGCCCTCTCGCTCCGGACCGTGGAGCACCGATCCTGCCTGCAGAGAACAAGGACCGAGTGCGATGCCCTCGACGTCGCGTGTAAAGGATAGGAAACTGTCGGGACCGTCCCAAGCCCAAAGCTGAAGGAGCTTCGAGATAGGATCCGAGCTCGCCGCCGATGTCGAAGGAACAAAACCGGAGGGCACCTACACTCCACAACGAGGCCCCCAAGAGGGTGACGGCGCAACAAGCTGCCGCCGTCGAGACCGAAGACACGGTCAAGGGTTTTCACTCGGAGCCTTGACGTGAGGTGAGTTACCACAAGGACGCCCCCAAGAGGGACATGCACCCACAGGCATCGCCACCGTCGGCGCCAAATGCTGAGCTTTCACCCGAAGACAATCTCACGCCACCAAAACAGGCCTCCACAACACAATCTGGACGATTCCACTGCCGAAGCAACGCCATCGCCAGGATCCCCGTTGTCTCTCTCCTTGCTGCCCGCACAGCCAAGGAGGAACGCCACGACCACCACAACGCTGCTCGTAGAAGAGCTTACCGCGCAGGCCGCCGGCCTGGCATCCCAGATCTCGCCGCCTCTAAGCCCCGCCGAGCCATCTTCACCGCCCATCAAAGAAACGAGATAAAAGGGACAACCTTTACGCCTCTGGATGACCCCGCACTGCTCCTCCCTTGCTCCCGTCGACCAGGGTCTACAGCCATGGACCCGAGCCCTCAGATCGACAGCAACAAATTGGTTATTGACCATAGGCATGTGTTGTCATTTGATGAATGGGATCACATCATTAGGAAAACTATGTGATGGACATGACCCATCCGTTAGCTTAGCATTATAATCGTGTCAGCTTCATTGCTACTGCTTTCTTCATGACTTATACAAGTTCCTCGGACTATGAGATTATGCAACTTCCGAATACCGGAGGAACACTTTGTGTGCTACCAAACGTCACAATGTAAAAGGGTGACTATAAAGGTGCTCTACAGGTGTCTCCGAAGGTGTTTGTTGGGTTGGCATATATCGAGATTAGGATTTGTCACTCCGTGTTTCGGAGAGGTATCTCTGGGTCCTCTCCGTAATACTCATCACTATAAGCCTTGCAAGCATTGTAAGTAATGAGATAGTTACAGGATGAAGTATTACGGAGCGAGTAAAGAGACTTGTCGGTAACGATATTGAACTAGGTATGATGATACCGACGATCGAATCTCGGGAAAGTAACATACCAATGACAAAGGGAACAACGTATGTTGTTTTGCGATTTGACCGATAAAGATCTTCGTAGAATATGTAGGAACCAATATGAGCATCCAGATTTCGCTATTGGTTATTGACCGTAGACGTGTCTCGATCATGTCTACATAGTTCTCGAACCCGTAGGGTCCGCACGCTTAACATTCGATGACAATTGGTATTATGAGTTTATGTGATTTGATGTACCGAAGATTGTTCGGAGTCCCAGATGTGATCACAGACATGACGAGGAGTCTCGAAATGGTCGAGACATAAAGATTGATATATTGGACGACTATATTCGGACACCAGAAGTGTTCCGGAGAAGTTTCGGATAAAACCGGAGTGCTGGAGGGTTACCGGAATCCCTCGGGGGAAATAGTGGGCCTAGATGGGCCTTAGTGGGAGAAGAGGAAGGGCCAGGAGGGGCTGCCCCCCCCCCCCTGAGTCCGAATAGGACAAGGGAAGGGGGCGGCGCCCCCCCCCCCCCCCTTTCCTTCCCTTCCCCCTCTTCCTTCCTACTTCCCCCTCTCTTCCCTTATTGGAAACCTACTAGGAATAGGATTCCTAGTAGGAATCCTACTTGGGGCGCGCCCCATGAGGGCCGGCCGGCCTCCCCCCTTGATCCTTTATATACGGGGGCAGGGGGCACCCTAGGACACACAAGTTGGCAATTGTTTTAGCCATGTGCGGTGCCCCCCTCCATAGATTTCCACCTCGGCCATATCGTCGTAGTGCTTAGGCGAAGCCCTGCGCCGGTAACTTGATCATCACCGTCAACACACCGTCGTGCTGACGAAACTCACCCTCGACCTCAGCTGGATCTAGAGTTCGTGGGACGTCACTGAGCTGAACGTGTGCAGATCGCGGAGGTGCCGTACCTTCAGTGCTAGGATTGGTCGGATCGTGAAGACGTATGACTGCATCAACCGCATTGTCATAACGCTTCCGCTTTCGTTCTACGAGGGTACGTAGACAACACTCTCCCCTCTCGTTGCTATGCATCACCTAGATAGATCTTGCGTGATCGTTGGAAATTTTTTGAAATTACCGCGTTCCCCAACACCTCCCTCCTTTATATACGTGGGGAGGGGGCGCCTAGAACACCACCAACGTTTGTTAGCCTTGTGCGGCGCCCCCCTCCACAGTTTAAGTCTCCGGTCATATTCACGTAGTGCTTAGGCCAAGCCCTGCGCGGATAACTTCACCATCACCGTCACCACGCCGTCGTGCTGACGACACTCTTCTACTTCCTTGACACTCTGCTAGATGAAGAGTTCGAGGGACGTCATCAAGTTGAACGTGTGCAGAACTCGGAGGTGTCGTACGTTCGGTACTTGATCGGTCAGAACGAGAAGAAGTTCGACTACATCAACCGCGTTGGCAAACGCTTCTGCTTTCAGTCTATAAGGGTACGTGGACACACTCTCCCCCTCTCGTTGCTATGCATTGATAATCCCCAAGTGCAGGGAATCATCATAGCAATTTCCAAAGATGGAGGTGATAAGTATGGAGTGTCAAACCCACAAGGAGCTAAAGGTAAGATCAATATTCTCTCAAGTCCTATCTGCCACTGATACGACTCTACGTACACTGGACGTTTGCTTCCAACTAGAAATGAGAAATAAAACTATGTTGTGGATATGAAGAGGATAACTTTGCATGGTATCGGAGAGCTAAAATATAAAAGTAGGTGTTGTTATCATAAAGTTAGATCATCAATAAACCCAAAGACAAAGGAAATCTACTCAAAACATCATAGGATGGCAACACATCAATGGATCATAATATGTGGCATAAAGCTCCATGTTCAAGTATGTGATTACAGTGGGGTGCGGGAGAGTGGACCGCGTAAAGAGATGGGGATGGTGATGATGATGGTGATGTTGATGAAGACAATCACCGCGGCGATGATTCCCCTCCCGATGGCACTCCGCCGCCACCGAGAGAGAGGAGGAGAGGTTCTCCCCATTGTGCTTCCTCTTCCTTGGCCTCCCCTGGATGGGGAGAGGTTCTCCCTCTGGTCCTTGGCCTTCATGGCGATGATGATGGCCCCTTCGAGATCCTCCCCCATGGCCTCCGGTGATGATGGGCCCCTCCGGCAGGGTGCCAGAGAGGGCCTAGATTGATTTCTCGTGGTTCTGGAGGCTTGCGGCGGTGGAACTACCGATCTCTCTTCTGCTTTGGTTTTTAGGATTTATAGGAGGGGTTGGCGTCGGTTTCACGTCAAGGGGGCCCACGGGGAGTCCATGAGGTAGGGGGCACGCCCTAGGGGGGCGCCCTCCACCCTCGTGGTGGCCTCGGGACTCCCCTCCGGTAGCTTTTCGTTCCATTATTTTTTATATTTTCCAAAAATATTCTACGTTGATTTTCAGAGCATTCCGAGAACTTTTATTTCTGCATAAAAACACCACCGCGATAGTTCTGCTGAAAACAGCGTCAGTCCGGGTCAGTTCTAATAAAATCATACCAAAATATTGTAAAAAATATTATAAACATGGCATGAATACTTCATAAATTATAGATACGTTTGAGACGTATCATGCATCTCTTAGATAGATCTTGCGTGAGCGTAGGATTTTTTTTTGAAATTGCATGCTATGTTCCCCAACAATATATATAAATGAAACTCAACACAATTGATGGTAATAAAATAAAATTGTGAATATTGTTTACGTACTTCAAGTTGTTCTGAAGATCTGCCCTGCTCAGAGGTCGAGTGGCGAATGAACTCGCAAACATACTATCCACACAAATTATTCCGAGTGTCTGCCACAAGCACTTTACGAGAATAGAGTTCAATCAAAATGATAATCAAGCATGATAATGGTATTGAAACTAGAATCAATGAGATATGTGCGAACTAGTTAGTACTACTTAGAGCATCTCTAGCAGACCCCGTATATGGCCGTGACCCGCAAAATAACCGTCAAAATACGGGTCGGTGCTGAAAATCCTGCCTGACCAGACATCGCAAACGCGTCCGACCTGTAAATTGTTTTGCGGGGCGCAGCAAAAGATCTCCCTCAACCTTTAGATTCACGGGATGGGGGCCGACCCGAGCTCGTCCCCTATCCGCAGTGAGATTTGGCGAGAACAAAATTTCCGCGTGGCCGTTCCCGCTCCCCACACCCCCTCCCCCCCTCCCCGCCACCGCCCACTCCGGTGCGTCTTCCTCGGCAGTTCTTCGCCACCATGGATGACTCCCTGCCGTCCCCCGTCACCGTCGAGGTCGCACGCGCTCAATCCACTCCGGCGGATTTCATCGCCGGCCATGTTGGCTCCGCCGTCGCCCAAGGCACCATTGCGCCTTCCCGCAAGCGGCAGGGCAACATGGTCGTGTAGGGTGGGAATCCGGCTGGCCCCGCCGGGAAGGCCCGTGCTCCGGGCGCCTACGCCGCTGCGCGATCCCGGCCAGCGGCAGAGAAGGTCGGCAAGGTCTCGGGCGTAAAGCGGAAGAAGATTCCTACAAAGAGGCCGGCTCCTTCATCAACTCCCTCCACCCCGGCAAGAGGTTCCCCGGCGATGCCGTTCAACGGCGCTACTTCCACCGCTAGCGAGGTGTTTGACGAAATGGCCAGAAGATATGCCTCTTCGGTCTCTTCAATTTTCTTTGCTTTCCGCCACTACGGTAGCTCGTGACTTGTTGTCGCTCACATAGCGGTGGTTCAAACAATGCCACTGCCGAGTTTGTGAACTTGTTGGACACCAACACCGTTCACATTGATAAGGCCCCGTTCGCTGCATTCAATTACCCTGAAACGGAGGGCGGCATGGATGATCATGGTGGTGAAGAAGAATTGGAGATAGATGAGGGGGCGTATGAGCAAGCACAAGCAAAAAAAGCCAGAGATCGAAGAACTACACGATCTTAGAAGATCAAATCTTGATCAGGCTTGGAGTGCAGTGTCTCTTGATGCTTGCACGGGTACGTCTCAAACCGCCAAGAGGTATTGGCAAAGGAATCGATGTTAAATTCGATTATTGGGTGTCTTCAGTTTGCGGGTCGACGCGGCGGCGCCTGAGCAGACCCCGCGCAGCCGACCCATAAAAGAGCATATTCACCGAATATCCTTTTTTTACGGGTTCGTTTTGCAGGGTCTGAGTCTGACCTCGCCCGCGCCGGCCCGAATATACCATTTTCCGTGAACTGCAAAAGCCTTATGCGGGTTGGCGTTTTATAGGGTCTGCTAGAGATGCTCTTACTTTGGGGTGTGAAAATTGCAGCTCCTTTTTCCATTCACCCATAGCCTCTTTGGTGAACTTTTTCCAAACCATGTCCGACAAAGAAAATGATTACTTGATATCAGGAAATGAACGAAAGTTGCCGATATGATGCGATAATGATTGAACTTACTTCTGGAGCATTTGACTCATGTCCGCCCACTCCTTAGGCTCTTTACATCTCGAGTCCAAGACAATTACTACTCCCGCGTCAAGCTGAATGGCTAGCAGAATAAAGTGGAACCTGTGCACGCATAACTCATCAATTACACTTAACCTCGAGTAAGCGAAACAGAATGTGCATACGACAGTAACACTCATTGGAAGTTGTAAGGAAATATTATTTCATTTCTGTTTTGTTGTCGAGTTAACGCATTTAGCAAGTTTTTTTTCTGTATCCTCGGTGTTGTGTTGTAACGATAAATTCATTTACGGTATTTGGGTTAATGAACCAAATGTCATAGATTTTGTCCTCTTTTGCATTCGAGGATCTTCAATCTGCATAATATAGTGTGAGGATAATTATACATGGAATGAACAAGCTGGGCTAGAGACTTAATTAAAAAAATTACTTACAGACAATAGCAACTAACGTTTGTCGAGGGTGTCTTGATTGTATAACTGAAATAATTCTTCAAATACAATGTACAACGCCTCGACTACATTGAAGTAGTGCTCATGTTTAATTCCCATGTAGATACTGTCATTTCCTTCCTTGCAGGCTTTCAAGTACCAGTCATGCAATCTTCTCATCGTCGTTCATAGATGCGGGACTTGCTCAGGTCTGACGAGAGGCTTTCCGTGTAAGTCGGCCATTTCGAACTGTACCTCATCGCCTAAGTAATCACCAAGAGTCAAACCAGGACCAGCGGCTGCTACCCTCGGATCATTAGCGATATCAGGAAACACCTTTAGCGGGGGGCATGATTGTTTTTCCTCTTCGTTGAGCTGGGGAATTGTTTTCCCACTTCTTGCACCACTTCTACTTCCCGACAGCTTCACCTCATCAAATGTCTTAACAATACAACGGTCATAGTGTTATAGCGACGGAGGCGGTGGTGGTCGCGTAAGGGCATCCAGACAACGGTTCGCTTTTACGGATCTATTTTATCCTTTGGATCTGGACATTTCCGTCCAAACTGGCGTTTCACATCGGCAGCCACAATCTCGTTGTTTTACTCCTCGGTCATGTCGGATGGTAACTTGGCAGGAGCCTTCTTGACGCTAACTGCTCTGGATTTCTTTGTTGTTGCACTACTAGCCGCCAGAGCGGCGGCGGGTCTCTTTCGCTGGTGCCGAGGCGGGGGAGGAGGCGGAGTTAGCTGACGCGGTGGATTCTGCGGAGTCCGCTGATGCGACGGAGACAGCTGAGGTAGTGGAGGATTCTCTAGATTTCTAATTTTTCTAATCTTCAAGCGCATTGCATCCATCTGGATGTTGCGTAGATCAACGACATCGACAACATGCAACTCCAATTTCATCTTCTCTTCTTCACTTGTTTTCAAATTTTATTTCAAATAATTTTTTTCTTTTTCAACTAAATTTAACCTCTCGGCAAGAGGGGCGGTTTGAAGTTCCGGTTCACATACCCCCTAGATAAATACATCTATGTCAAGTTGGTCGATATAATTGTCATAAACACTAAAAACAAATAGTTATAAAAGATAATATACCACATCCGAATCATAGACCGGACGAGAGCCGATGGGGCGGATATCAAAACCACGGCACTATATAATGACAAACAATAATACAAGTAAGAAAATTAAACAAGTAGCTATCTAAATCATACAAGCAAGAATTAAAAAAGAAGATAAGAACAAGAGGCTCACCACGGTGGTGTCGACGACGAGATCGGCGCGGCCGATCGACGGCAGTGAGGACGGGGACGGGGACGAGACGACACCCTACACATGTGCAAACTAAGAAGTTAATTTGAGCTCAAATTGTGCATCTATATCAAATAAACTCCCACATACACACCTCCACTAAAACCCACAAACCACTCTACTTCTAGATTATTTGAAATGAGCTAAACTAGCAGTGAGAGATGAAAGGATGAAGTTGATAACCTTTTCGAACACTTGGATAGTTTGTGCACCGCCAAACCTAGACAAATCTTGGGAAAATGGAGTTTGAAGGTCGAGCTTGGAGGAAGAACAGAGGAGAAAGCTTAAATGTGGCTCGGGCATTTCATCGAACACCTCATATGCATAGGAAGTGCGAACAGAACAACACACACCCCTCCCATCACCTACGGCGAAAAAACAAAGGAGAGGGGCGCGAACAGGGCGTATATATATGAATCTTTTTAGTCCCGGTTGGTGTCTAGAACCGAATGACCTTTAGTCCCCGTTCCAGACACCAACCAGGACTAAAGGGCCACCAACCGGGACTAAAGGGGTTGCGCCAAGAGCGAGACCCTTTAGTTGCGGTTGGTGTCTGGAACCGGGACTAAAGGTCCCAGCAGATCCGGGATTGATGCCTGCCGAGGCCCGGCCGGCGTCCTGATCGCTCGAACCGGGAATGATGCTCTCATTAGTCCTGGTTTGTAACACGACCGGGACTGTTGCTTTGATTTGGCCAAAACCAAAGCCCTGTTCTCTACTAGTGCGTTCTTGTACAACACAAGAAAAAATGGCAGCGAGAGTATTATTTATTTAGAAACTTTAGTCGGATGCACATCGAAAAGCTTGGTACACACTTGTACAGATGATACTCTTATGTTCGGGATGAGATGGTAAAATATGTGTAGAAGGAATTAACAGACTACTTTACGGGATATGATAATACACTATTGTTGCCACCAATGTTAGGTAACTCGTACCATATCGGTCGGGTGCCCAATATGGATAAATAGACGAAATTTTCAATTAATAAGCCACTAAATCAGTTAATCAGCTATTCAATGACCCACCGAATGCGACAACTGACCGTCAATTAATCAGCCGCTAAATCAGTTAATCAGCTATTCGGTGTAGCGACAACTGACAGAGCATACTTGCACATCTATTTCTTTGCTGTTGAACACAATACAACGCAAATGCCCACATAAACTCACATACTCGCCCCTAAGATTGCATGTCCTCCTACCCCTATAAGCACCTCTGAGACTCTTAAGCCAGCACAACATCTTGAGATTAACAAAGCCATCATAGGCGTCTTTGTTGTTGATGAGAACAAGCATGTACTTCTAACTTTTCACAAGAACATTTCCTGATCCACTCATCCGCTCGTTTTGACTGCCAGTCTGAAAGCAAACACGAGGGTAATTATAGGATGAAACAGTCTCAGATACTTGCTTAAATACTACCCCCGCAAAGTGTAGCAAGAGAGTAATACAGGACGGAGATAGTATAACAACAAAACATTTGTCATGCCACAAAATGTAGCTTCCGTTTGGACCACCAAAGCATTTGTTGGTTCATACTTCATCTGAAACATGATCACAATTCACAAATAAAGCACTGAAGTGCTAGTGCCTAGTCGCAAGCTTTCAGTTTATGGCCAAACAGCCCAACAGTAATCGTCTAAAAGATGTGAAAAAGTTCACCTAGTTACCACAAGAATATGCAAAATCAAGAGAAATGCCGGAGGGCAAACCAGCAACACAATTGACAAGCATTCAGCAACCAAGTAAAATGACTGGTTAATTTGCTTTATTGCACAAAATCACTCCAGTGATGGACAACTCAACATTTGAGGCCTCAAAATAGGTTTGCAAGTCACACTTACTGCATTGCATATGCAACGGAAAGAGCAAATGGGTACAGCTAGAAGTGATTCCGAAAATGTTATATCACTCTTGGTGGATTATAGAACATGGAAATTCCAACTGCTGCGATATTGGAGAAAGATCCGCCTTTAGTATCTGTGGGACAGCTTCTCCTGCTCCTTGTACCACATTGCATACCTACATGGCATCAAGATAAATCATGAATGTCAAATGGTTGGCAAAGCACGAGCCGTTTCGCTACTCAACTAACAGTAAAGGGACTTCAATTGTTTAAAGAATGCAAGCCCCTTGGTGAAAAAACAAAGTATAATGCTTACAATAAAACCTTGTCAATTATCGTGATAGGCTATCCAATGTGCTTCTAGTATTAATCAAGAGTCCAAACTAATGAAGGCATGTGCTGTCACAAGTCACAATCGCTTGTGAGGATTTCCTGGTGCTATGAGAAGAAGGATGTACACATCAAAAGGACGATGAGGACACTTGTCACTGTGAGTTCTGACCAAAGCATTGAACCCAAACTCAATGCACTATAGGAGGCAACCTTCAAACCGAGAGCATTTTAATACTCAGTTTCATGTGTTAACTTGAAATTAATGCAAATGTAATGGTTCCATAAAAGTTTAGGATCCACTCACGCAGAGGTTAAGCATACCTTGCCCTTAGATAAACTGTATACAATTTACAAAAAAATAAAAAAATTCAAGCCACTGAAAGGCTTGCAAAAACATTAGGCTGATGTGATTTTATTCATACAAGATGCTACAGTATCACGTAAACTTAAAGCTACAGCTACAAGGTTGCAGGATTCCCCAGGAACTCTCCAAGGGGGGCCCAATAGTGAGTTCCACGACATCAATCAGGTTAACCAAATCCCATATAACCTCCCATTTTCTGAACGTATGGATCATATGAACATTAACCAACAAAACAAGTATTGTGTGCAGACCCACGAGTTTGATAAACTGTATCGTGGTGAAGGGTACGCCACGTCAGATGTTTCTCTCCGGTGCACAAACCAATCGCAGAGTCAACCAAGTCCAACTTCCCATGTCAATTCAATCCCCACCAAATTGCATTGAACTAACTAGGCACGAATTTCCGCTATCATTTCAAACCCTATTCCTCAAAGAAGAAACAAACCTACCTGCACAAACCAATTGCATTGAACTGACTAGGTCTAAATCGCCCCTGCCATTTCAATCCCCATTTCCCGCAATCCATGCCTAGCGCATCAGGTCAACGTCACGCACACAAGGTGGTTCCTGATAAAGGAAAACATACCTAGAACACATCGAATCTGCGAGGCGGCTCTAACGAAATCGGACAATCAATCGAGCCCAAAATCGGATCTCGCAGCCAACCGAGAGCCACAGGCGAGCTACGCAACCCTAGATCCGCCCTACCAGACGCATCAGCAGGGATCGTTCGCGGGAGAGGAGGGGGAGGGGGAAGGGAGAGGGAGGGACGTACTGGTAGGTGCCGACGACGGGGGTGATGAGGAGCGTGGCGGAGATCCAGTTCTCGGAGACCTTGTGGTGGATCTTGGTGGTGATGTCCTTCCACAGGCCCGGCATCACCTGCTGCTGGAACGGCGACAGCGCGTACACCACCGCCTTCATCCGCACCGGCATCTTCCCCATCTTTCTCCTCGCCTCGCCGCTTCTCCTTCTTCCTCGGTGTGGATGCTCTCCTCCGGCTCCGATCAACCTCAGGACGATGGGCTGGGGCGCCCTATTCCTCGTCTTCAGCAGGTCTAACTTCCAGACTAGCTGAAGGGGCCGAGAAAGGTGGGCCGGCCCACGCGCCCGGGAAGCCATACCCTGCTTTTTGTTTTTTATATTGTCTATATTTTTTATAATTTAAAATATTTTAATGTACATATTTCAAAAAACAATCTATAAAATATTTGAAAAATGTTGAACAAGTATTCAAAAAATTTGAATGAGTATTTCAAAAATGTTGAACAAGTATTTGAAAATGGTAAATGAGTATTGGAAAAATGCTGAAGAAGTATTTGAAAATGTTGAACAAGTGTTTGAATAAATGTTTAACAAGTATTTAATAAATTTTGAACAATTATTTGAAAATTATTGATCATGTATATAAAAAAAGTTGAACAAGTATTTGAAAATGTTGAACAAATATTTGAAAAATGTTGAACAACTATTTGAAGAAATGTTGATCATGTATATATAAAATGTGGAACAAGTACTTGAAAAATGTTGAACAAGTATAAATGTTCATCATGTATATAAAAAATATTAAACAAATATTTGAAAAAAATTGAACAAGTATTTGAAAAAAAGTAACAATTATTTGAAAAAATGTTGATCATGTATATAAAAATATTGAACAAGTTTCTGAAAAATGTTGACAAGTATTTAAAAAAATGATGAACACGTATTTGAAACAATGTTGATCATGTATATAAGAATGTAGAATGAAAAAACAAAAATAAACAAAGATGAAACAACTCGGAGAAGAAAAAAGAAAAGAATGAGAAAATCGGAGAAGAAAACGAAATAAGAAAGAAAGAAATGAAGAAAAACAACGAAAAAAGGAAGAAAATAAAAAAATAAAATGGAAATAGAGAGAAAAATAATGAAAAAACAATGAAAAACGGTGTCGTTCACCTCAAGTATATTACACGCCTAGTCCTAAACACGTGCGAGACATGGGCGCAGTTGAAAAATGAAAACCGGAAAAGAAACAAAATAAGCCAAAAAGAAAAAAGAAAATCAAAGAAACAATTATAGAAAGAATAAATAAAGAATGAAATCAAAACAAAAAAAACGGAGAAGGAAAAAATAAAAGAAACAAAAGAAAACCAAAAAAATTGAAAATCGAAGAAGCAAATGGAAAAACAAAAAAAATGGAGAAGAAAAAAAAGAAACAAGAAATTTATAAATAAAAAGGAAAAAAGGTGAAGAAAACCAAATAAAAGGAAGAAAATGGAGAAAATAAAATAAAAAACAGAAAGAAAAAAAAACCTACAATAGGTTGCGCCCAGGGTGTTTAACACAAACTGGATATTGTCCTAGTGGCTAGTAGGGCAACTATAGGACAACCTAGATGTCCCAGGTTCGAATCCCACGCGCTCCTCTTTATTACTCACTTTTTCGAAACAAAGTCGCCAATGGGCTGGCTGATCGAGAAATAGCCGTCACGGATGGGCTCGCAGTAAGCGAGCCCGTGCGTGAACTCTCGCCGAAGGGTATTAAGTAACCGGGCCAACCGGAAAAGAATATGGGAGAAGCAGGGTTCGATCCCTGGTCTCCTTGGAGATAGCTAGCACTGCGCCTAAGTCTAGCACGTGATAAGTATGAGGCGCGTTTTGTAGTTGAGACGAACGAAACCGGGTTTCCCATAGTTTTCACGGCTTTCTTTTTCTGTTTTTTTCTTTTTCGTTTTTCTTCTCCACTTTTTGTTTAGTTTTCTTTTTTCCTTCTCCATTTTTTCGTTTTCTTTAGTCCTTTTCCTTCTCCTGGTTTTTTCATTTCTTTCTTTAGTTTTTTTTATTTTTTTCCTTTGATTTTTTTTTTTATTTTTTATTTCATTTCGTTGATTTTTATTTTTTATTCTACATTCTTATATACAGATAAATATTTTTTTAATACTTGTTCAAAAGTTTTTAAATACATTGTAACAAAAAATTCAATTACTTGTTTAACATTTTCCGGATACTTGATCAACATTTTTTATATACTTGATCCACATTTTTTAAAATACTTGTTCAATATATTTATATACATGATCAATCTTTCTTCAAATATTCAACATTTTTTCATATACTTATTCAACATTTTTCAAATACTTGTTCAATATTTTTTCAACTGTTTTTTGAATAGTGTTTTTTGTAAAGTATAAACAAAAGTACAAAAAGAAAGGTAAAAATGATAACAGAAATCATAAAAAAAATATAGGAAAAAGAGGTTGTGGCCTGGGCTGGCCCAACTCGCCACGCCCCTTCAGCGAGTCTGAAGCCAAGCTAGACTCGTTGAAGGCGAGAAATAGGTGTGCCCCATCATGTCGGTGTCAGAGCATCTACAGCCACATAGAGCTAAGGGCAGCATTAGGTACCAGCTGACCGGCCCAAATTTTGGTCGGTCAGCGTGCGGTCGTGCGATACACCTAGTGACATCCGTTGGATTCAGCCCCTGTCGTTCGTCATCGATCTCACATGGAGACAAAAAAATCTCCCCGCATTGCACATCTCGCACCTCTTCAACTTGTCGCCTCGTCGCTCGCAGAGACACCAGCTGGCTTGTTCCCGCGATCTCGCGGCACCACTGGTGAGCCACTGGCCGCAGCTTCGCCGTTGCCGGCTCCAGCTCCACCGCCGTTTTGAGTGCATCTCCGCCAATTACGGTCGTAGCATGCTCGCGGTCAGTTGCAGCTTCTCCTGTCGATGGATGCAGCAAAATGTGGCCCGGTGCGGCGCTCGTACTAGTCTGTGTTGCCCGGTTGTAGCAGCTGCGACCAATGATGGCAGTAGTGGATATCGATTGCAGCCACCGTAGACAATGGTAGTAGAAGCCGTGGCAAACGATGACAGCAGTGGATGCCGGTTGTAGCCGCTGCAGACAACTGTTGTAGGACTGTGCGCTGCGGTTCCAGCAAAAACTAGGCCTCCATTGTCTCCAGCAAAAAAAATGGTCGAAGAATGTTGGAACCAGCGCGAAGATTTGCTGGAACCGCACACGCATTTTGCGGAAACCGGCCTTCATCGTCTCCAGTAAAAAAGCGCTTCACTGGATCCATCCCAAGAACATCCAACCGACAATCTGTGCATATGCAGAACCACCTTCAAAGCCTCGGAGCTAGCCGCCTAGATCCGGCGATCATCCACGGCCGCACTGCCACCGCAGTGTATCCTGATGCTCCTGTCACTGCCGGAGGGCGTCACCACTGGAGCATGGAGAGAGGGCTGCCACCCCACCACGCCATGCAGGAAGAGCCGTTAGGATGAATCCCAAGAATGCTCTTCATCGTTTATGTACCGAATGGGATTCGAGGTCGAATTTGCCGTATCGTCGGAGCAACTCTGCCTTGGACATTGGTACGTCCACGGTAGGCAGCCAAGGATGATCTGGGCCTCACCGGCGCCATCGCCTGCACCGCCCGACAAGCTAGACCTGCCTTAGGTGCCGCAGCCCCACAAGCTGCTGTTTGCACCCGGTCGAGCACACACCTCCAGAGGCCTGCCCGCAGCCATCCGCGCTTCTGCACCAGCCACCACCGTCGCCGGAGTTCTAGCCGGAGCCACACCATGGTGCCCTAGGCAACGGTACGCCTCCGCGTGCTGTTGCCGCCCCGCGTGAGCAGCTCCACGAGGAAGGGAGAGAGTGGCCCCAACGCCGCCTACGTCGGCCGGGCTTTGCCCATCGGCATGATGAGGAGAAGGAGGAGGCAGGGCTGGCGGCGGCAGCGCTAGGCTTGCCCTCCCGCCGCTGTGCTAAAATACAAAACCCCATGAAGTTGTCAATGGATGGTAGCATGATTATGCTGCGTACTTTTTTTGAAAGTCCATGAGGAATTTTTGAATATCTTTCAGTTCTATTTTAAAGTTCATTAAAAGTGTGTATCAATTTTTTGAAAGTTCATAAATTTCATTACAAGTTCATAATATAGGGCTTTCTGAATGTTTTCTTGATTTTTGAAAGTTCATAAACATTTTGGACGGTTCATCGGAAAGGGAAAGTATAGGATCTGGGCCGTCCCAACAGTGCTGTTTTTTTTGTGGTCGGGGGGGGGGGGGGGTAACCCTATGCTACCCAATAAGTGTGTTATTGTGATTAAAAGATGTTGATATCACTCAATAAAAAAAATTGTCAGCAAAGATGGTAAAGTTTTTAATTTTCATATTTTACTTCCTTACAATCAAAACAATTTTGTATAACTAGCAAAAGAGCCCGTGCGTTGCAACGGGAGAAAAAACATAACACACACTCTCAACCCAACAACCATCACTCAATAGGTCCATCTCCTTTATATTTGTGAGGCATCATATTTTTGTTGCCGCTTATTCTCCTTCTCACCCTCGCCGGCGATGGCCTTGGTGTTCACACAAAACAACAAAAAAACATGTTTGAATATGGTTAATCCTAAGGCGTCTCTCTCTCCCTCTCTCCTCCCTCGCCCCCCTCCCCCCCTCTCTCTTTCTCATTCTCGCGATGAGGTATGCATGTGTAGTTATTGATGTTTTCTTTTGCCTATATGGTTATACTGGGGTGTTTATTTGCAATCCGGATCGCCGCCGGTACGAAAGAAAAACGGATCTTACGCTAGAAATTATAAGTTTGCTTTCAAAACAATATTTTAAAAATATTTAACAGGTAAAATTAACATCATATTTAGATTCCACACATTTTTCTAATAAAATTTCATATATAATATGTTAAAATCAAATTTACGGTTTAAAAGATATGGATAATTTAGAAAATCATTTGTTTGATTTAAATATATTCCAAAATAATATTAAAAATACTTAATAGGTAAAAATAATCTCATATTTATATTCTACATATTTTTCTAATCAAATTTCATATATAACATGTTCAAATCAAAGTTACGGTTTAAAAGATATGGATGATTTAAAAAAGTATTTGTTTGACTTACATATGATCCGCGGATGAATTACCTAAAATGTCAGGGTTTTTTTGAAAAACATAAAATAACGGTTCGGGTGTGACTTAAATCCAGACGGCGGGTTAATTTCAATAAAACACAGGGACTTTTGTGTTAAAGATGATTCTATTGCTATATGAGCACATAGATCATGGTTGGTCAATGTATAGTCTGCATAAAATAAAATATTTTTAGAATATATAAAATACGAAAGTATGCATAATAAATAAATAAATACCTTGTGGGAGATAATCATATGTCTCATCAACTTTGATCCCTTTAATTGGATCTGGTCCCTTGACATCATGTAATATTAAAACAGGAGCTAATGTCGAGCTAGACGGTGATGGAGGTGATTGCAATGGTTCATGATCTATCTGATTATCTGATTCAGGCACAATCGATTCAAAACATTCAGAAACTGGATTAGATGCTGACATAGTTGGTGAAATTGGTGATGTCTCCAAAACACCTGATTCAGAAATTTTTGCTTTTTTTGAAGGTCGATTATCGAAATCCTCTCGAATGTTCATTTCAGTGATGTCATTTGTTTTCTGCAGTTACAACATAAAAAAACTGCTTTAGAAAACCCACCTAGGGTATATATAAAGGTAGATGCAGTTGTTGAGTGTTGAACTAAATTGACTTGCTCTATTTAACAACAACAAATGTTCACAGCAGCAACATATATCAAAATATGCTATTTGAATGGGGAAACTTACAGTGTGCATGTTGCTATCATCAAGTGTTACTCGTGGCATGTCCGAGAGCCGAATCTCCTTCGCCTCCACCTGAGTTCTATCAGTCTTTGGGATCTGCAAGTGCACACACATAAGTAAATAAACTTTTAATACATGCACTCTCAAGGATTAAATCATGCATTTGAATGGCAGAGATGTTCTATTCAACAAGGCTTCAGGAGAGTTTGATTTTTCAAAAAAAAAAACATTGTAAAGATGATATTTTAGGTGCCTACTGTATCTACCGTCTTTAACATAAGGAAGGGGAAGATCACAAAGACTGGTTTGTGGCGAGTTTGGCACTATGATCAGCCTAGGGTGGTCTGCTCATGGTGGTTTTCGATCTCGAGTAGAATCATTTACTCTAGCTTCAGCAGATATTTACTTTACCTTCAGCAATCATTATCCACAGACGCATCTAATATTTTCAAAGAGGACTGAATAAACAGGACTCAAGGGTGGTTGAATAGTAAGATGACTCAATCACTGAAAAGTAGAATATTGAAGACTGAGATGAAACGTTTTCACTAAAGGCTGAAGAAAGATGACTTAAAAGAAAATGAATGGAGAAGAAAAGAGTCAAGAACGACACCCAGGAATAAAATACCACTGAGTGAGATCAATAGTGTGCAACTATTGCCCAAAACTAAGCTGGCAACTACCACTGAAACAACTGACATGACTGAAGAAACTGAGGATTGTCGTCGACGCCTCACAAGCACCATAAAACAACTACTGTAAGAAGGAACACAGGCACCACAAGTTCAGTAAACTTTCCAGCCTCGACATGATTTCTATTGTATTGTCTCAGCCCATGATCTCTACTGTACACCACAAGTTCAGCAATTTCTGAACACACAAAAACTTGAGGGAAGTGGCAACAACAGGGTTGTTTTTGAGGCAGGTAGAGGCATCACATACCTCTGTAGTAGCCACCGTTGGACTCCCAGCGCTTCTCTGGGCCAAGAATTCCGGCGAACATGGTGCCGGTTCGTCCGGCGTACTCAAAGGCGAACTCGGTGCCTGTTCCTCCGGCGCACTCAAAGGCGACATGATGCTGAGCATGGTGTTACGACTGACAAATCTTTACCTATCATTATCAAGCAAAAAATCATCCAAAGCACAATCAAATTGTTGTCATAAAATAGTGCAGGATAATAAGTTCACAAATGCATCAGCTCAGTCCCAAATAAGCATTGCAGTTTTGCTCAAATTAGGGTTCAGAGGTAGTAACACAACAACACAAATTTAAAAACCGGCCAATGATGTGATCCTGGCAATAAAGCTAGCACCACTTCTCCTGATACAGATTCAGGGAATTACAGATCCCGCAAAAAGACCTAACTTGGACACGTAGGGCGTGATTTTATCAGATTGAACAACATAGGCGGGTAAGCAACAACGCAACACCCAAATTCCAAGAAATTTACAAGATTAACTACGACAATTGCAAGATCACATAATAGCAGTTGAATTGCAACATTATACCACAGGAAACAGGAGAAGCAAGGGAAGAATTATATATGTATCATACCCCAAGCAACGGTGCAATGCTCGCTGGTGGCGCTGGCCTGATTCACGATTCCGGCAGAGAACAATTCAACGGTGCACTGCTCGCTGGTGGCGCTGGCCTGGTTCTGGATTCCGCCAGAGAACAATTCAATATATAGCATCGAACTACAAATCCGGGTCGGTACGGTTTCTTTGTTTGAGAAGGACACGGGAGCAGGAGTTTGACAAGGACACGGAGGCGGAACGGGCATCCCACTCGCTCGTTCTCGACGAACAGACGACAGCAAGGGCGAGGAGTTTAGCAGAGGTTGGGCACGGGCGGAGGTGCGAGCGGTGGAGTCCAGGCACGCAGCGGCTGTAGACGAAGCAGACGACGACGGCGATGAGGAGGCCTCGGGCATGGGATCAGCGGCCATGGCGCTCTTGTAGAGAAGAAACCAGGGAGGGAGATGAGAAGGGGGAACCGGAGGGAGAGGTGAGAAAGGAGTGGGGCGGCACTCATCTGCGGTGGCGACGGTGGCCTCTGGCGGCGGGGTTGGCTGGCCTCGGTCGGGCGCGAGCTCGGGCAGGGCTGAGGAAGAAGGGGCGCGGGTGACACGGGACCTGCTGGTGGTGCTGCTGCTGGCCACCGGCGGAAGCGAGCTCCGGCTCGACGAGTCGAGGAGGCGGCGAGGCAGAGCACAGGCAGCAACGGCACGCAGTTGCGGGCGCGACGCGGACGGTGGGAGGCGGGGTCCGGAGGTGGGTAGCGGGCAGCGTGCGGCGGCGCAGGCAACCGCGGCGGCGCGGCTTGCGGGCGGTGGGGCGGCTCGAGGAGCTCGCGGGCGCGGGCGCCGTCGCCGTCGCCATAGCCATCGCCAGAGAAATGGATAAGACCACGAGGCTAGCGGCTGCAATTCAAATAAATACAGGGTTTTTTTTTGCAAAATGTAATGTTATATACAGACTCACTAAAACAAGGACTGCGGGTGAATTTCATATAAACCAAAGGGGTTTTTTGCAAAATCACGCTCGACGACGTACGGCCGAAACCCAATTTTCTTTATTATTAGGTAAAGATTAGTTGGGAAGAAAGAATTGCATGAGCATTTTTTTAACATAAGTTCACAGTAGTATGTAGTTGTGAAACACAAGAAAAATACACAAAGGAATACAAATAAAATGAATTCAAATTGGTTAGAAATACGATGCATAATTATTAATTAACAAGAAAAATTGGTTAAAAAAGAAGTCGGAATTTCCCGCAAAAAAGAAACAAAAACAAAGAAGTCGGAAGTCTCCCGCCGTCAGTTGTTGACACGGAGAAGGAAGGCCGACTAATGCAGGCACTCGGACACTCCCATAAGACGAGAGGCACCAAACGAACCAGGGCATCAATCACAAACACCAATCGATCATCAGAAACAAGCCATCGAAACACAGGATCGTCGAACATCGTCGCCAACGAAGGCAAATCAAGATGGCGAGCGGCAGGAGGGATCTCGCCGCGGCGACGATCACGCTAGCCGTGCTGCTCGTGCTCTTCTTGCCTATCACCGCCGCCGCCGCCGCCGTCCCCAGCATCGACGCCACTCGGACGCGCCACCTGCCGCTGCGACACGGACTGCTGCGCGGCCCTGAGAGCGTCGCCTTCGACGCCAAAGGCCACGGCCCGTACAGTGGCGTGTCCGACGGCCGCGTCCTGAAGTGGAAAGGCGACGCGCTCGGCTGGACGACATACAGCTACAACCCCGACTACAGCAGCGAGGCGTGCACGGCGTCTCTCCTTCGCCCGGAGACTGCCACCGAGGGTCACTGCGGCCGGCCGCTCGGTCTGCGGTTCCACCTCAAGTCCGGGTACCTCTACGTGGCCGACGCCTACAAGGGACTCATGCGGGTCGCGCCGGGCGGCGGGGAGGCGACTGTGCTTGTCACGGAGGTTGATGGCGTACCTCTACGCTTCACCAACGGGGTTGACATCGACCAGGTAACCGGCGAGGTCTACTTCACCGATAGCTCCAGAAACTATAATAGGTCGCAGCATGAGATGGTCATGAGAACCGGAGACTCGACGGGCCGTCTTATTAGGTACGACCCGCGGACAGGAAAGGCCGCCGTGCTCCAGTCCGATTTCACTTACCCCAATGGTCTTGCCATCAGCGCTGATCGAACACATCTCATCATCTCATCCACGGGGCCATGTAAGCTATTAAGGTACTGGATCAAGGGCTCAAAGGCCGGAACGATGGAGCTATTCGCATAACTTCCGGGCTATCCCGATAATGTGAGGCCCGACAAGAAAGGAGGATATTGGGTGGCGCTACACCGTGAGAAGGCTGAGCTCCCCTTTGGCGTCGATACCCACCTACTCGCCTTGAGGATCGATGCCGAGGGAAAAATAATCGAGGAGATGAGAGGACCCAAGAGCGTGAGGCCAACAGAGGCCGTGGAGAGGAAAGGTGGCAGATTGTTCATGGGATCCGTCGAGCTTACTTATGTGGCAGTCGTCACGCGCAAATAGATATAGATCAATTCAATTAAGGATATGTAAATTAAGGCTTTTCGTAGGACATGCTCTCTCTTTTGTTTTCATTATGTTATTGTTTGTATACTCGTATTTTAGTAGTAAAGTCTTTTTTTAAGTGGAGCTTTCTATTGGACAATGATCATGTATTTTTTTCATTATAATGTATCAAACTATCTTTTATTAAGCATTGTATGAAAGTACAGTTGTGAGTTGCAAAGAGACAAAGACACACAAAGGCACTAGCATTGTTGTGAAATAAATTGTTCACAAAAACTAAGACAGTCTAGAGAGGGGTACAAGTTTACAGGGCGTGCGCGTACCCATATGTCACAAAAAATATACCAATATAAACTTCAGATATTCTATTTTCAAAAGGTATAATTTTTGTTTTATATAGTTTATATTAGGGTGATAAAATTGGCAACCTAGGTATACGCGTAGGACTCGTAAACCGAAACGGAGGTAGTACACACAAAAACGAAAGCAATCAAATCTTACAAAAGGAAAAAACGATCTATTAAGAGAAAATCAACTGCGGCTGGCTGCCAACAAAATTCTACAAATGCATCAATATATTCGTTCGTGATTTCATCCAGAACAAGAAAAGTCAGTCGGTTCACAGAGAACGCGAGGCAAAACTGTTCTTCCGATGCACAAGAACAACACGGTTCTTTCATCCATTGTTGCACTACAAAGAATTGTCACATCATGGCACCAAATATCCGTTGAACAATCCAATCTTTACCCTGATGCACATACAAAAAAACGCCATATACAAAATGCACAAGCGCCTACACGACGAACAAGCTACACTCCTTTGCTCCCAATCAATAGCCGTGTCACTTCCCCTCCTGCCTGTGCTTGAAGCCGTCATAATCACAGCCAAAGCAATGGGCAGAACCAACTTCCGATGCTGTGAAGTTTAGACTAGCCACAGTGGGAGTAACTTCAGCAGTAGCATCGAGTCCAACTCAGGAAATTTGCTTATGTGACAATGAGTTAATGAGGAGAGTGGTAGTTTCAGTAACTTAGCTACCGTAACATCACATGTCCCAAGGCAATATGAATCTATAACCTAATAAATGAAGCTTTGCATGGCACCATACTTAGGTAGTAACATAGTCTAGGAATATGTGTATGTTACTAGTGTATGTTACTCTCCATTGTGGCTAGTCTTATGCATGTTGGTATTTGTTAATTGGCTCAGGATTTTTCTTGATGCCTGTGACGAATAACAAGTACAAACGCATGCTCATCATTCCAGAAAATACACTTCAAGAAGTTTATTGTATTGCTTTTGTTGTAGTGAACAAATGAATCGCCAATACATATCGCATCTACAACTTGATAAACCGGAACCCCGAGCACCATAGACCAGATGTTGTGTGCTCTACTCTGTACCGGACTGATCGTGTAATCGAGGTCGGCTATCTCCTCGATGCCAACCGATATTCGGACTACATCATCAGTTAATTCATGCTCCTCCCTCACCGAGGAAGGGATGCTTACACGAAGTAGGGCAAGCTTGTGAGCGACTTCATGCTTCCTACATCGTCACATAGAGTCGGTGAGCATGAGTGGGCAAAGTTTCACAGAAAAAGTATTCGACTAAGAAACTGGTACAGGAATGATTGGTACCATTATTTTTAAGGGACCGACTAGGTGACAGTCCACTGGAAAATATATTTAGGCCAGTCACTTTCTTTTTGTGTAATATCTCTCTCTCTCTCTCTCTCTCTCTCTCTCTCTCTCTCATGGGCCTTCTAGGCCTTTTCCCTTGGTCCATGAAGTGAAATGGTAAGTTAAGTATTTTATTTAACAGTCTGGGCCAAATGGCAAGCACAACTAGTACTAGGCTGCTAGAGATTATGCACAATGCCAAGCTACAAAAGTTCTTATACCACTAAAAAAAAGCTACTCCATCCGATCCATATCACTTGTTGCTCAAACAGACGTATCTATCACTTAAATACGTCTAGATACTCCAGTTTGAACGACAAGTAATATGGACCGGAGTGAGTATAAAAGTTCTTTGGCAAAAAACGTACTAAAATCCTCTCAGTGATTGGCTTGCTTTAATTCGCTAGGAACCCAAAGGTAGTCTACTAGCTTTACTAATATAGTAAAATGACAACCTACTTGATTTCATCATAGGATATTTTTTTATATGGGTTGCAGTTATTGATTTTTATTTACATGCATGCAATACCCATTATACAAAAAACAAAATTATTACAAAAGTAACCCTTAGGAAGAAAGAAATTCAAAAATAAATTAAAATAAAAAACTGCACACCATTTAAAAATACACTTTTTATAATGTGCAGGAATAAGCATATAATAGCGGAATTAATTAAACTAAAATTTTCTAAGACAAAAATGAATTAGTAATGTTAGTATTACCCTCAAAGAAAAAAAAATAAAATGAACTAAAAATAAAAATACTTAAGTTTTCTAACAAAGAATGAATTATCGGCATTGATATTACACTTTAAGATGAAAGAAAATGAAAACTAATAAAACTAGTAATGAAAAAATTGCAGATAATTTACATAGAAATTGCTCTATTTTATAATATGAAAGAATAATCATATAATAGTGGATGTTTCAGAAAAAGAAAAGTCTCGTAAGAAGGAATAAATTAGTTGCATTGGTATTACCATTAAAGAAGAAAGGAAATGAAATAAAACTCAATACAGAATCAAAATAATGAAATTTTCTAAGAAATAATGAATTAGTGGCTTCGGTATTTTAATACCTCCGTAAGTAAATATAACAGTGTTTAAATCACTAAAGTAGTGATCTAAATGCTATTATATTTATTTACGGAGGGAGTACCCTTTCAGAACAAATAAATGAAAAAAAACTAAAACAAATCAAAATAATGTAGTTTTCTATGGAAAATGAATTTGCGACATTTGTATTACCCTTTAAAAAGAAATAATATGAAAAAAGAAAAATTATTAGTTCTTCTTCTGGTTTTGCTGCTAGGTTTCTTCTGTTTCTTTTTCCTTATTGGGTTTTCTCTTCCAAGTTTTTTTCTCCTGTTTATTTTGTTTGCACTTTCATATTTTATAGTTGTCTGTAATATAAAAAAAATAATATACGGTGAACTTATTTAAAATACAAACTGAACAATTTTTCATATGTCGAACCTTTTTCAAATAGAAAATGAAACATTTTTTTCCTATACGATGAATTTTTTTGTAATATATGCTGAAAATTATTTATTTACATGCTGAAATTTTTTGTAATATACGTTGAAAACTTTCTTAACATATGATGAACAGTTTTATAATACATGCTTGAACTTTTCGTATTATACAGTGAAAATTTTCAATATAGACTAAAGTTTTTAGACACATACTGAACCCTTTATTTATAAACGATGAACTTTTTTGAAGTAGTTTTTTATTTATTTTACTAGGTTCTCATATATTTAAAGTCCTAAAAAAGATCAAAACAGTTGGCTTTTTGGAAGAAAACAGACTGAAAAAACAAACAAACAAAAGAAAACTGGTCGATAGAGCGTGCCAGCGTATTGCCAGAGTGAGCTGGGGGCCTATTACGCATATACTTGCGTGGTGGTTCATCTACTTGACACTCACGAGCGTCAAGTAGGAGGTCTACCTTTTGAAGGGATCCTTCGCGTTGGTTTAAGAATGCAATGACAAACCTCAAATGTGTTCCCCAAAAGAACATCAAAAGGCGGTAAAAAGTAACACGCTTCCCTCGACAAAATATTGGAATATTCTAACAATGGATTGATTAAGATAATGCAGATTGTAGCTAAAAGTCCAAATTTCTGTTGACGCGATGTGCCATGTTAAACATACTTGTAAGTAAACAAGGATTTTCGTGGCCGACCACGGTGCTAAAATACAAAGCCTCAGAAAGTTGTCAATGGATGACAACACGATTATGCTACATAAATTTGTTTGGGGGTTTCTGAGAATTTTTTTAATGGTAATTTATATTATTTTACCTTATTAGGTACGACCCGCGGACAGGAAAGGCCGTCGTGCTCCAGTCCGACATCACTTACCCCAATGGTCTTGCCATCAGCGCTGATCGAACACATCTCATCATCTCACCCACTGGCCCATGTAAGCTATTAAGGTACTGGATCAAGGCTCAAAGGCCGGAAGGATGGAGCTATTGACAGACCTTCCAGGCTATCCAGATAATGTGAGGCTCGACAAGAAAGGAGGATATTGGGTGGCACTACACCGTGAGAAGGCTGAGCTCCCCTTTGGCGTTGATAGCCACCTACTCGCCCTGAGGATCGGTGCCGAGGGAAAAATAATCGAGGAGATGAGATGACCCAAGAGCGTGAGGCCGACAGAGGTCGTGGAGAGGAAAGGTGGTAGATTGTCATGGGATCCGTCGAGCTTACTTATATGGCAGTCGTCACGCGCAAATAGATATAGATCAATTCAATTAAGGATATGTAAACTAAGGCTTTTCATAAGACTTGCTCTCTCTTTTGCTTTCATTATGTTATTGTTCTGTCGTATTTTAGTTGTAAAGCCTTTTTTTAAGTGGGGCTTTCTATTGGACAATGATCATGTATTTTCACTATAAATGTATCAAACTATCTTTTATTAAGCATTATATAAAAGTACAATCGTGAGTTGTAAACAGCCAAGACACAAAAGGGGAACTAGCATTGTTGTAAAATAAATTGTTCGCAAAAACTAAGACGGTCCAGAGAGGAGTACAAGTAAATACTCACAAAAACGAAAGCAATCCAATCTTACAAAAGGAAAAAAAAACGATCTATTAAGAGAAAATCAACTGCGGCAAACCAAAAGTCAGCTAATTGCCTGTGACATAAAATCTACAAATGCGTCAACATATTCGTGCGTGATTTCATCCAGAACAAGAACGTCACAGTTCTTCCATTCTTCATCTCGCCGCACCAATGGCCATGAATAATCCAATCTCCAGATGTATACATATCCCCAGACTCACCTGCACATACCAAAAATGCCATATACAAAATACACAAGCACCTACATGGATCGATCCGAAACCGACGAACCAGCTACACTTCTTTGCTCCCGATCAAGGTTCAGGCACCTACAAGTGTCCTGGACGCTGGGACGGTGCCGATGATGGGCGTAGTGAGGTAGTTCAGGGCGTATCATGTATTCTTGTTATGGGTGCCAGCGTGGATGTCGCGTTTCTTAAGGCCACCGTAGTTGTGGGAAACCCCGGTGTTGAGCTTACTGGGAGGCCCATGCCGACCTGCTGCTAGGGTGTTGTGATGGGGTCGGTGGGTGGTTGCGTTGTGACGGCCACCGGCCCCGACGTGAGTAGGCGCGAGGCGGTGGGCCCCGTCGTCACTGTCGCCAGTGGTACGCTCATGGTTGGTTCCGTCATCATGAACTGATGGAGGAAGATTGCCAGTGGAGCTTCTGAATGAGATGTCTCCTGGTCCATGGTGTTGTTGGCCTCGGAGTTGGGGGGATTTGGGTTCTACCCAGAGGTCGGAGCAGGTGATTTCGTTGATAGGTTGAAGGCCGGCGTTTTCGTCCTCGTTTGTGAGGCAGAGTGGCCCCTCATTGCAGCTTTCGCTGTCCGAGGCTGAGACGATGTCAACCAAATTGGTGTCGTCGCTAGTGTTGCGGTCGGCAGTGAGGCAGTCTTCTGGTGTGTGATGCGGCAATTGCTACAGACCATCATGACAATTTAAATGGTTGGTGTGGGCTCGCCCTGGTGTACATGGTCGAGGTGACCTGTGGATCCCGCTGATCCTGAGGCTGGTGCAGACCCTCCGGATCGGGTGCAGTCGCGGCGGGGTCCTGCTGAGGATCCTGGAGTGACAGGGTGGGCCGGTGAGTTGATGTTGACCTGGACTGTCTCGTTGACAACGAAGGTAAGGGAGCCGAAGACTAGGCTCGTTCCCGGCAAGTGGTCGTCGAGGTATGAAACACTTCCGATCCAAGATTTGTCTCCAGTTAGTGCCGTCGTGCTTGTCACGCCAATTGGCGGTGCAAAATACCGTCAGATCCCTCGGTAGGGGTCTGAGCGCAGCTGGAAGTCTTAGATCGGAGGTCGCACAAGGGGTTTATCCAGGTTCGGGCCTTCGGAGAGTAATGCCCTACGTCATGCTTATTTTCGTTATTCATGGTGGATGGATACCTCGAGAGAGGGGTTACAATGGTGTATTAGAATGCTACCGAGAGTTTTTCTATATGAGAATAGATGGGAATGCGAACTCTAGACCTCCCTTTATATAGGCAGTGGAGGTCTAGGGTTCACATGGCGGTAGATGCGATCTGGGGCGTCGCCGCCCTCAGCCTTGGAGGGGCACGAAGGTCTCCGACGCTTCCCTACGGCTTCCTCCTTGTATTGGGCCAAGTGGGCCCCTCGTAGACGTCAAGGCCGGGCTCCCTTGAGTGAGTTCAAGTTGCCACACACACGTGACCAATTATTTTTAGTTCATCCGGAAGTCCCATACATAGTCCATGAAACAAATTCCGGTAGAGCAAGCCTAGCAGAATATCTACATGGCCTAGTAAGGGAAGCAAACCATTTTTTTCTTCAAATTTCCTCAGAAACAAACTACGGGTTGATTCTACGATTCTCATGGGTTTTGTTTTTTGCAAATTTTTTGATGAACGGGCACATTCGGTTTTGTCTTAATTAGTAGGTAACAGATAAGATTATACAGATAAGATACCACTCAAAAAAGTAGATAGAGATAAGATATAAGATATATTTCAATGGATAAAAATGTTTTGCATGGAATTAGTGTGTTCCAACATCTATGAAAAAAGAGTTCATGAATGTTTAATAAAATATACATGTGTGCGAAATAAAATGTTGACGCAATTTCTTACATTTATAGGAGAGACATTGTTAGTGTGTAACAAAATACCTCAAAAATATATTCTGCTATGCATGTAATATGTTAATGTATTTAAAAAATGTTCATGTCACTTGCTAAAATGTTTTGAATTTATATCATTATGAATGATTTTTGAGATATGTTTTGTGCAAATGAATATCTTTGAAGTATGACGGCATCGGTTATGAAAATTGTTCATGTATGTGAAGTAAAATGTTCATGTGTGTTCAACAGTTGTTCACGTAAATTAAAAACTCGTTTCGGTAGATAAAGTGTTTCGCATGAGATAAATCTGTTCTGCCAACTTTGAAATAAGTGTTCATGTATTAAGTTGAATAAACTATAAATGTGTGCCAAGCACAACGTTCACACAAGTTTTAAAATATTATTCACACACGAAAAATGTTTTGTAGAAAACAAGAACTTAATATGTAGAACTATACTACTACGCAGTCCATGAAACATTTTAATGTGTTTAAGTGATTGTTCACGACACTAGTTAAAATATTTTGAAAACAAAAATGATAAACCTTGTGTTAAATTTTAACATTTTTCTTCAACATGAAAGATGATAAACTTTGTGTTAGATTTTGTTTCCATCAATATGTTAGTCCCAAAAATAGTATAAAAAGTTGCCAAAAGTATATAAAAGTTGAATAATATTGGCATGAAACAATCAAAAATTATAGATACGACGGAGACGTATCAGCCGACAGCTGGGATTCTGGGCTGGAAAAGGAGCAAATATTGGAAACATATTCTGCTCAGCTCCAAAAGTCCTGAAACTCCACAAAAGTCATTTTTGGAATTAATGATAATTATTGAGCGAAAGAAGTACCAGAGGGGGCCAACACCCTGGCCACGAGGGTGGGGGGTGCGCCCACCCTTACAGGGCGCGCCCCCCTGCCTCGTGGGCCCCCTGGTGGCCCTCCGGTGCCCATCTTCTGCTATATGAAGTATTTTACCCTGAAAAAAAAAATCAAAAGCAAGCTTACAGGACAAAACTCCGCCGCCACGAGGCGGAACCTTGGTGGAACCAATCTAGGGCTCCAGTGGAGCTGTTCTGCTGGGGAAACTTCCCTCCGGGAGGGGGAAATCATCACCATCATCATCACCAACGATCCTATCATCGGGAGGGGGTCAATCTCAACATCTTCACCGGCACCATCTCCTCTCAAACCCTAGTTCATCTCTTGTATCCAATCTTTGTACCAAAACCTCAGATTGGTACCTGTGGGTTGCTAGTAGTGTTGATTACTCCTTGTAGTTGATGCTAGTTGGTTTATTTGGTGGAAGATTATTTGTTCAGATCCTTAATGCATACTAATACTCCTCTGATCATGAACATGAATATGCTTTGTGAGTAGTTACGTTTTTTCCTGAGGACATGGGTGAAGTCTTGCTATTAGTAGTCATGTGAATTTGGTATTCGTTCGATATTTTGATGAGATGTATGGTGTCTCTCCTCTAGTGGTGTTATGTGAACGTCGACTACATAACACTTCACCATTATTTGGGCCTAGAGGAAGGCATTGGGAAGTAATAAGTAGATGAAGGGTTGCTAGAGTGACAAAAGCTTAAACCCTAGTTTATGCGTTGCTTCGTAAGGGACTGATTTGGATCCACTTGTTTCATGCTATGGTTAGGTTTACCTTAATACTTCTTTTGTAGTTGCGGATGCTTGCAATAGGGGTTAATCATAAGTGGGATGCTTGTCCAAGAAAGGGCAGCACCCAAGCACCAGTCCACCCACATATCAAATTATCAAAGTAACGAACGGGAATCATATGAGCGTGATGAGAACTAGGTTGACGATAATTCCCATGTGTCCTCGGGAGCGTTTTTCTCATTATAAGAAATTGTCCAGGCTTGTCCTTTGCTACAAAAAGGATTGGGCCACCTTGCTGCACCTTATTTACTTTCATTGCTTGTTACCCGTTACAAATTATCCTATCACAAAACTATCTGTTACCTGCAATTTCAGTGCTTGCAGAGAATACCTTACTGAAAAGCGCTTGTCATTTTCTTCTGCTCCTTGTTGGGTTCGACACTCTTACTTATCAAAAGGACTACGATAGATCCCCTATACTTATGGGTCATCAGTTGTATGCAACCAAACGCCGTGTTCATGTGCCGCTTGGGCCAATGCAGGCAATCAAACAAAGTGCACTTGCGTATTACCTAATGCAGGGACACTAGATGCAGGCAACCAAACAACTTGCAAATGGCGTATTAAGGCCTGTTTTTGTTCAACCAGACTGGGTTGAGAAGTGTATGGGATGCAGGAACTGTTCACAACGGCAACCAAACACGCCATATGAGGTCGTCCACGTCCTCAATGCCCACCGATATCCGCACTAGATCATCAGTCAACCCACGCTCCTCTCGCACCGAGGAAGGGATGCTCGCATGCGACATGAAGCAGGGCAAGCTTATGAGCGACTTCACGCTTCTGCATCGTCACGTAGATTCAGTGAGCAAGAGAGCAAGGTTTCACAGAAGTATTCAGCTAAGAAATTGGTACACAAATGATCAGTGAGTGTTATTTTTAATGGATAGGAGGGAGTACAAAAATTCTTTGGCTACAGCAGGTACAAAAATCCTCTCAGTGATTGGCTTGCTTTTATCTCGCGCTAGAAACCCAAACGTAGTCTACTATTCCCTCTGTTTCTAAATATTTGTCTTTTTAGAGATTTCAATGGACTATCACATACAGATGTATATAGACATATTTTAGAGTGTAGATTCACTTATTTTGCTCCGTATTTAGTCACTTGTTGAAATCTCTAGAAAGACAAATATTCAGGAACGGAGGGAGTGGTACTATAATATAGTAAAAAGACAATTTACTTGCTTTCATCTTAGGATGTTTTTATATGGGTTGCAGTTATTTATTTTTATATGCATGCATGTAATATCCATTATACAAAAAATAATATTAATTACAAAACTAACCCTTAAGAAGAAACAAATTTAAAAAAATTAAAAAAATTCACACCATTTAAACAAAAATGATCTTTTTATAATGTGTATGAATAAGCATATAATAGCGGAATTAATTAAAATAAATTTTTTAAGAAGAAATGAAGTAGTGACATTGGTATTACCCTCAAAGAAGAAAGAAAATGAAAATAAAATAAAAATAATTAAGTTTTCCAACAAAGAATGAATTATCGGCATTGATATTCCCCTTTAAGAAGAAAGAAAATAAAAACTTGGGGTGTCACAGCATAACTCTCTGCTTCACCAATGGGGTTGACATCGACCATGTGACCGGTGATGTCTACTTCACGGACAGCTATAGGAACTACAATAGGTTGCAACATGAGATGGTCACAAGAACCGGAGACTCTAGGGGCCACCTTAATTACTAGGTATGACCCACGGACAGGAAAGGCCGTTGTGCTACAGGTCGGCATCACTTACCCCAATGAGAAGGCTGAGCTCCCCTTTGGCGTCGATAGCCACCTACTCGCCCTGAGGATCGATGGCGACGTAAAAATAATCGAGGAGATGAGAGGACCCAAGAGTGTGAGGCCGACCTAGGTCGTGGAGAGAAAAGGTGGCAGATTGTTCATGGGATCCGTCGAGCTTACTTATGTGGCAGTGGTCGCACGCAAATAGATAGACCAATTATGGATATGTAAACTAAGGCTTTTCGTAGGACTTGCTCTCTTTTTAACCTTCATTATATTATTGTTTTGTCGTATAAAGTCAGGTTTTTTTAAGTGGAGCTTTCTAAAGGACAATGATCATGTATTTTTCACTATAAATGTATCAAATTATATTTTATTAAGCATTATATGAAAGTACAGTTGTGAGTTGCAAAGAGCAAAAGACACAAAAAGGCACTAGCATTGTTCTGAACAAAATTGTTCACAAAAACTAAGATGGTCCAGACACTACTGGAATTAGCTTCTTTGCCGTCCGCCATGGCGAACGGCAAAGGCATACAAGGCGGATGGCAAAGACCTCTGCCGTCCGTCAGCTGACGGCAACAGGTCCGACTGAATGGGCTACGGCAACGGCTTCTTTGTCGTCAGCTGGCGAATGACAAGGATGAAACGATCTTTGCCGTCAGCCGGCTGACGGCAACGGTCCTGGACGGCACATGTGACAACGTCCGGACGTTAGGGGGCTAACGGTGAGCTTTGCCGTCAGCTGGCGGACGGCAAAGTAACCAAATAGGACAGCCCTAGGTTGGACAGGGAGCTGCCATGTGGCATCTTTGCCGTCCGCTAGCTGATGGTAAAATGCTTTGCCGTCTGCCAGCGGGTGGCAAAGATCCTGTATAGCCCCAGTTTTTTCTGTTTTTTCTTAAATTCATTCAATTTGAACACACAATGCAAGTTTCAACACACAAATTTCACAAAAGAAATATTCAACACACAAGTTTCATCATATATACATACATAACGAACACGTACATAGTTCCATCCATACATATTACAAAAGTTTCACATTGTTCATCCAACACCGTTATCCATCCGTCCATATAACAAGTTCCATCCATGCAAGTTCATCGATACAAAATAAAAGAAGAAAGGGAAAAGAAGCACTCCATCCATGCAAGCTTCCGTGAATTGAATGAGACCTACAAAATGGGAAACAAGAAAGTTAGAAGAAGAAGAAGAAGAAGAACATGAAGAATAAGAAAATGAAGAAGAAGAAGAAGACTGGAATAATAAGTAAGCATATACTTAGGTAAAATGGAGCTAACCTAGCTAATTATGCCATCTTTGAGTGAACTAAGCATATTATGCCATCTTGGTCATTTTGGAGCTAACCTAGGTAAAGTAGGTCATTTTGGAGCTAACCTAGCTAAAATGGATCAAATTGGAGCTAACCTAGGTAAACTTGGTCATTTTGGAGCTAACCTAGCTCAAATGGATCATATTGGAGCTAACCTAGGTAGGCTTGATCATTTTGGAGCTAACCTAGCTAAAATGGATCATATTGGAGCTAACCTAGATAAACTTGGTCATTCTGGAGCTAACCTAGGTAAAGTAGGTCATTTTGGAGCTAACCTAGCTAAAATGGATCAAATTGGAGCTAACCTAGGTAAACTTGGTCATTTTGGAGCTAACATAGGTAAAATGGATCATATTGGAGCTAAACTAGGTTAAATGGGTTATTTTGGAGCTAACTTAACTAATTATGCCATTTTTTAGTTAACTAAGCATAATTATGTCATTTTTTTACACAAGTAAACCAAGTGTATATGTCATTATTGAGCAAACCTAGGAAACTAAGCATATTAGAGATAACTTAGCATATTAGAGCTAACTTATGTCATTTCGGAGGAAACAAAGCTAAGTATATATAGATCATTCTGGAGATCTGACATACCTGACATAGTTCACTCCTCATTCTACTTCTCCTTCTCCTTCCTCATCCTGATGAGCCAAGAGCAGCGAGGCGGTGGAGGCAGTGGGATGTAGTCTTCTACCACAATTGGCATGGTCATGTCGCCCGGCTGTGGGTCATCGGCACCACCACCATCACGAGGTCATTGTCAGGCACCACCACCATCGCGAGGGCATCTTCAGGCAGCACCATCGCTAGGTCATCCTCAGCCACCACCATCTCTTGCCCATCGTTAGCCACCACCACCGCTACGCCATCCTTAGCCACCACCATCTGTTACCCATCGTCAGCCTGCACATCCTCATCCCCACTCTGCTCCTCTTCCTCCCCACTCCATTCTGGATCATCCTCACTGCCGCTTTTGCTGCAGCCAGAGTCGCTGGTGCTTTGGCTGTAGCCAGAGTCGCTGCTGCTGCTCCCATTGCCTAACCAAATGCAACAATGACCATTAACAATGGATGTGAGACAAAGCAAAATATAGAGGAAGAAGAGGCGGAACATACTGGCATCATCGTCGTCCTGGTAGCGCATGCGACACATAGTCGTGTTGAACACCTTCACGGTGAGCATGGCGTCGCCGTCGTACCTGAAGAGAAGGAAGTACCCGTGCCGCAGGTCGTAGGCACGGTAGAACTGCTCCCAGCCACGACACAGGTACATGTGGGCGTACCTGATCACCAACTCCACGTCTCAAAGCCTGCGAAGCCCGCTGCCGGCCTGTTGCAACTTCACATTCTTTGGCCGATGGTCGTCCAGCATCATTATAAAAGTGTCAGGCAGCCTCTGCAGTTTGGGACAAGGAGTGATGTAGCAAACAGCAGAGTTATCATAATGAGATGGGCGAAGGGGAGATCTCACCTTTTATATACCTGCCTCTTGGAGGAAGTCTCAAGTATGATACTGAAGAACTCAGAAGCATCCAACTCGTACTCCGGTGTGGCAGAGTAGAGCCTGCGGTGACGGCCTCTCCCTATCTCTAATAAGCAGCAGAAGAGACCAATTAGTATCTAGAAGCATATCTATAAACATAGAGCCAAGTTTCTAGACATGACAGAAAACTGAGAAAAAAAAGCAACGCATTTGTGCCCAACAACATCAACAACACTTAATTAATTTGGTAGGTTAGTTGGCAATGGCAATTGGCAACCTTCAAAACTAGGGATTATCTTCTTCTTCTTCTTCTTGATTGGTAATTCCTAAGGTGGAAGCAACTCTGGTTGGCAATATATAGTTGAAGTTACCAAGAGCTTGTTATCACTTTCCGCGGCAAATTGGTGTCAATGATACCAAAAACATACTTATTTGTAATTATGAATTTACATCACATAAATCCAATATTGTCCCGGTTGATATTGGTTCAAGTTTTGTCTTAACTACACAAATATGTACTACATTTCCAGGCATATAAGGCAAATAAGCAGGGGAGGAGGTGTGGGGAGTGAGTCCTTCCTTTCTTGGTGGTAGAGCAACAGCCAGCCAGCCAGCCAGCCAGACCACCAGTACCCAAGCTAACCACACACACACACATACAAACATATTCTTTGATTCCCCTTGCACAACACAAAGATAGATAGATACTCCTAGATTATTTCCATGGTGCTGATGCCGATGCTGATGATGCATGGCGAGGCAGAGACAGAGAAGAATATGAAGAGGAAGAGGAAGATCACAGCTCCATTTACGTGAGCACAATGCCTATTGGAGAGGAGAGGAGCAGTACCCCACACCTTTTCCAGCTCCCTCCCCTGTTTGCTTGCTTGCTTGCCACTTTACACTCGTTTGCATTGCACTACACACTCACCCTCAGCTCATCACCACTGATGAATTGCAATCTAGCTCATCATGATCATGACACTCTCACACATTGTACTACTATTCAACAATTCAAATTAATCAGTTGTTGACAACCTAAGAAGAGGGGAACACTGCTTGCTTGATCAGCCAATCTTAGTGAGTGAATCAATCAATCGATATAATGAATTTAATCACGTAACAATGTCAAATTTCAGACAAACATTTGTTTGTACCCCTGACAAATTTTACACTGATCACCAGTTCCCAATCATCAATAATCAATCAATTTTGAAAAGAGCAAATGGTAAACCTAAATTAAACCAAACCTAAAGTAAACCTAAACCAAACCTAAAGTAAACCTAAACTAAAGTGAACCTAAACTAAAGTAAACCTAAACTAAACCAAACCTAAAGTAAACCTAAACTAAACTAAAAATACAGAAACAAAAATAGAAAAAAATACAAGAGGTCTCACCACTGGGTGGAGGAGGGGGCGCCGGAGGGGTGGGGCGGCCGCAGTGGTGGATGAGAGGGGCGCCGGGGCAGCTAGGTGGAGGAGGGGCGCCGGAGCGGCGGGGCGCCATGGTGGTGGAGCAGAGGGGTGCCGGGGCCGCCGGGTGGAGGAGGGGGCGCCAGAGCGGCGGGGCGGCCGTGGTGAAGGAGGGGGCGCCGGAGCAGCGGGGCGCCGCGGTGGTGGAGCAGAGGGGCGCCGGGGTTGCCGGGTGGAGGAGGGGGTGTCAGAGCGGCGGGGCGGCCGCGATGGTGGAGCAGAGGGGCACTGGAGCCGCCGGGGTGGAGGAGGGGTGCCGCGGTGACGTGGGTGGCGTGGGGCGGCGGTGGCTCGGGCACGGGGCGGGTCGGGGCGGCACAGCGCTACGACACGGATGGCGCGGGGCGGGAAGAGGGTCACCGGGGCTGCTGGGGCGGCGCGACGACGGGGTGGCGCGGGGCGGCGGCGGCACGGGGGCGGGGTGGCGCGGGGCGGCGGCGGCTCGGGCGTGGGCGGAGAGAGAGAGGGGACAGATAGAGATGTGCACGGGCGGGCGTTGATGGATTTTAGTTAGGGCACGGTTCTTTGCCGTCTGCTAGCAGACGGCAAAGATCCTAGCTAACGGACGTTAGTTTGGCCACATTCTTTACCGCCAGTTAGCGGACGGCAAAGAAAGTGTACGTTAGGTGTTACTCGTTAGTGGGTCACCCTCATTATTTGCCGTCCTCTAGCGGACGGCAAATTTTCTATGTCGTCCGCTAGCGGACGGCAAAGGGTTGGATGACGGCAAACATGATCTTTGCCCTCAGCAACATCTTTGCCGTCAGCTTTTATTAAGCTGAGGGCAAAGACCTTCTTTGCCGTCAGCTAGCAGATAGCAAAGATGTAGCTAACAACAAAGATCCTGATTACAGTAGTGAGAGGGGAGTACAAGTTAATACTCACAAAAAGGAAAGCAATCCAATCTTACAAAGGAAAAATGATCTATTAAGAGAAAATCAACTACGGCAAACCGAAAATTAGCTAATTGCCTGCCAGATAAAATCTACGAATGCATCAACATTTTCGTGCGCGATTTCATCCAGAACAAGAGCGTCACGGTTCTTCCATTACACTACAAAGAGTCGTCACATTATTCTTCATCGCCGCACCAATGACCATGAATAATCCAATCTCAAGATGTATACATATCCCCCAGACTCACTTGGACATACCAAAAATGCCATATACAAAATACACAAGCACCTACATGGATCGATGTGAATCCGAAGAACCAGCTACACTCCTTTGCTCCCAATCAACGTCCAGGCACCTACAACTGTCCTGGACGCCGGGACGGTCCCATTGATGGGCGTCGTGAGGTAGTTCAGGGTGTATCCTGTTATGCGTGCCAATGTGGATGGCATGTTTCTTAAGGGCACCGTAGTTGTGGGAAACCCCGGGCAGTGAGCTTACTGGGAGGCCCGTGCCGACCTGCTGCTAGGGTGTTGGGATGGGGTCGGTGGGTGGTTGCATTGTGTAGGCCACCGGCCTCGACTTGGGCAGGCGTGAGGCGGCGGGCCACGTCATCACTGCCGCCGGTGGTACGCTCGTGGTTGGTTCCGTCATCATCAATTGATGGAGGAAGATCGCCAGCGGACCTTCTGATTGAGATGTCTCTTGGTCCATAATGACGTCGGCCTCGGAGCTGGGGGGGGGGGGGGAGGTTCTACCCAGAGGTCGGAATAGGTGACTTCGTTGATAGGTTGAAGGCCCACGTTTTCATCCTCATTTGTGAGGCAGAGTGGCCCCTCATTGCAGCTTTCGTTGTCCGAGGCCGAGACGATGTCAACCAGATTGGTGCCGTCGCTAGAATTGAGGTCGGCGATGAGGTAGTCTTCTGGTGTGTGAGTGAGGTGGCAATTGCCGTAGACCATTGTGATGAGTTGAATGGTCGGTGTGGGCTCACTCGGGTGTATGTGGTCGAGGTGACCCGTGGATCCCGCTAATCCTAATGATGGCGTGGACCCTTTAGATCAAGTGCAGCCGCCGCGGGGTCCTGCTAAGGATCCTGGAGTGACTGGGTGGGCCGGTGAGTTGATGTTAACCCGGACCGTCTCGTTGACGACGAAGGTGAGGGAGCCGAAGACTAGGCTCGTTGCCAGCGAGAGGTCGCCGGGGGATGAAACACATACGATCCAAGATCGGTCTCCAGCTAGCGCCGCCCGTGCCTAGCGTGCCCAATGACGGTGCAAAATACCGTCTGATGATCCCTCAGTAGGGCTCCGAGCACAACTGGAAGTCTTAGATTGGAGGTCGCATAGGGGTTTATCCAGGTTCAGGCCTCCGGAGAGTAATACCCTACGTCATGCTTGTTTTCGTTATTCATGATGGACAGATACCTCGTGTGAGGGGTTGCAATGGTGTATGAGATTGCTATTGAGAGTCTTTCTATCTGAGAACAGATGGCCATGGGAACTCTAGACCTCCCTTTATATAGGCAGTGGAGGTCGAGGGTTTACATGGCGGTAGATGCCATCTGGAACGCCGCCGCCCTTCGCCTTGGAGGGCACGAAGGTCTCCGGCGCTTCCCTAGTGCTTCCTCCTTGTATTGGGCCAAGTGGGCCTCTTGTAGATGTCGAGGTCAGGCACCCTTGAGTCAACCACCCCCGGTGCAGGGCACCGTCACTGGTGGTACGATATGTCCGGATGGTAGGTGAAGGTCGTGAGTTCAAGTCGCCACACACACGTGACCAATTACTTTTAGTTGATCCGGAAGTCCCATACATAGTCCATAAAACAAATTTCAGTAGAGCAAGCCTAGCAGAATATCTACGTGGCCCAGTAAGGGAAGCAGACCGGTTTTTTTCTTCAATTTTCCTCAGAAAAAACTGCAGGTTGATTCTACAAATTTTCATGTGTTTTTTAGCAAAATTTCTGGTCGAGGGGCACAATCAGTTTTTTTTTACGTGTAAAAGTGATAGGGGCACAATCAGTTTTATCTTTATTAGTAGATACAAATAAGATACCACTCCAAAAAAAATTAGATATAGATAAGATATAAGATATATTCCCATGGATAAAAATGTTTTGCATGGAATTAGTGTGTTCCAACATCTATGAAAAAAGAGTTTATGAATGTTTAATAAAGTATACATGCATGCCAAATAAAATGTTGACGCAATTTTCCTCAAAACAATTTATACGAGAAAAAGTGTTAGTGTGTAACAAAATACCTCAAAATATTTTCTGCTATGCATGGAATATGTTAATGTATCTAAAAAATGTTCATGACGCTTGTTAAAATATTTTGAATTTTACATCATTATGAATGATTTTGAGATATGTTTTGTGCAAATGAATGTCTGTGAAGTATCACGGGATCAGTTATGAAAGTTGTTCATGCGTGTGAAGTAAAATGTTCATGTGTGTTCAACAGTTGTTCATGTAAATTCAAAAAATCGTTTCAGTAGATAAAGTGTTTTGCATGAGATAAATGTGTTCTACCATCTTTGAAAAAAAGTGTTCATGCAAGTTTGAACAAAATATAAATGTGTGCCAAGCAAGACGTTCACACAAGTTTTAAAATATTATTCATATACGAAAAATATTTAGTAGATAACAAGAACTTAATATATACTCCCTCCGTCCAGAAATACTTGTCATCAAAATGAATAACAAGGGATGTATCTAGATGTATTTTAGTTCTAGATACATCATTTTTGTCCATTTTAATGACAAGTATTTTCGGACGGAGGGGTAGTACTATTCAGTATTCTACTATGCAGCCCATGAAACATTTTAACATTTTGTAAACAAAAATAATAGACTTTGTGTTAAATTTTAACATTTTTCTTCAACATGAAAGATGATAAACTTTGTGTTAAAAAAAATTCAGACAACGAAAAAAAAGGAAAAAAACACGGACAAAAAGCAGCACCGAGGCAGCCAGATCGCCGGTGCTCGCAAGGACCAGGTCGAATCGGAATTACTGGAGGACACGGATAGGGACTTGTACTCTCGCCGTCGCCGAGGGGGACGGCCGACTCTTGCCGGGACTTGGACCCCTCCGTCGTTATATAAGAACAGAGGCACCCCCTGTTCTCTCCACCAAACGAACCAAACAACAATCCATCGAGCCAACACCACACAGCACGTCCAGAAGAAACACAAGCTCTCGAAACAGCTAGAGAAGCAAATCGACATGGCGAGCGGCACGAGGGGTGTCGCCGCGGCGACTATCTCGCTCGCCGTGCTGCTCCTAATCTTTTGCTTCTCGCCAACCACCGTTGCGGCCGCCGGCGTCCCCAGCATCGACGCCACGCGGACGCGCCACCTGCCGCTGCCACGCGGACTGCTGCGCGGCCCGGAGAGTGTCGCCTTCGACGCCAAAGGCCAGGGTCCATACAGCGGCGTGTCCGACGGCCGCGTGCTTAAGTGGAATGGCGACAAGCTTGGCTGGTCGACGTACACCTACAACCCCGACTACAGCAGTGAGGCATGCACGGCGTCTCCCCTTCGCCCGGAGACCGTCACCGAGGGCCACTGCGGCCGGCCGCTCGGTCTGCGGTTCCACCTCAAGTCCGGGTACCTGTACATTGCCGACGCCTACAAGGGGCTCATGAGGGTAGCGCCAGGCGGCGGGGAGGCGACTGTGCTTGTCACGGAGGTTGATGGCGCACCTCTCCGCTTCACCAACGGGGTGGACATCGACCAGGTAACCGGCGAGGTCTACTTCACGGACAGCTCCAGTAACTACAATAGGTCGCAACATGAGATGGTGACAAGAACTGGAGACTCGACGGGTCGGCTATTGAGGTATGACCCACGGACAGGAAAGGCCGTCGTGCTCCAGGCCGATATCACTTACCCCAACGGCCTCGCCATCAGCGCTGATTGGACACATCTCGTCATCTCATCGACCGGGCCGTGTAAGCTGCTACGATACTGGATCAAGGGCTCCAAGGCGGGCACCATGGAGCTATTCGCCGACCTCCCTGGCTATCCAGACAATGTGAGGCCCGACAAGAAAGGAGGATACTGGGTGGCACTACACCGTGAGAAGGCTGAGCTCCCCTTCGGCGTTGATAGCCACCTGCTAGCATTGAGGATCGATGCGGACGGAAAAATAATCGAGGAGATGCGGGGACCCAAGGGCGTGAGGCCGACCGAGGTGGTGGAGAGGAAAGGTGGCAGGTTGTTCATGGGATCCGTCGAGCTTCACTATGTGTCCGTCATCACACGCAAATAGAGAAATCGATTAGTAGATATATGTGAATTAGGGATTTTTGTAGAACTTACTCTCTTTATTAATGTTATTATTTTATTGTTTTTCTCGTGTTTTAGTTGTAAAATCTATTTTGTTAAGTCAGAGCTTTCTGTTGTTAAGTGGAGATTTCTGTTGGACAATGATGATGTATTTTTTAGTATAATGTATCAAATTATCTTTGTTTAAGCACTGTATAGGAAAGTACAGTTGCAAGTTGCAAAGAACCGAAGACACAAAAGGCACTAGCATTGTTGTGAAATAAATTGCTCGCACAAACAAGACGGTCTAAGAGGTTACAAGCTAATGCTCACAAAAATGAAAAACAATCCAATTTTATACAAAAGGAAAAGGATTTGGTAAGAGAAATCAACTGCGGCGAACTGAAAATCGTATTCGTACGCATTTCATTCAGATCAAGAAAAGTCAGTCAAGTCAGTTCACAGAGAATACGAGGCAAAACATGTTGCACAAGAACATCACAGATAAACATACTAGATCATCAGTCAACCCACGCTCCTCTCGCACCGAGGAAGTGATGCTCGCATGCGACATGAAGCAGGGAAGCTTATGAGCGACTTCACGATTCCTGCATCAGTCACGTAGATTCAGTGAGCAAGAGGGCAAGGTTTCACAAAAGTAGTATAGAAACTGGTACAGAAATGATCAGTGAGCGTTATTTTTAATGGATAGGAGGGAGTACAAAAGTTCTTGGGCTACAAAACGTATAAAATCCTCTCAGTGATTGGCTTGCTTTCATCTGGCGCTAGAAACCCAAACGTAGTCTACTAGTACTAATATACTAGTAAATAGACAATTTACTTGCTTTCGTCTTAGGATGTTTTTATATGGGTTGCAGTTATTTATTTTTATTTACATGCATGTTAATACCCATTATACAAAAAACAAAATTAATTACAAAACTAACCCTTAGAAGAAAGAAACTTAAAAATAAATCAAAATTAAAATATTGCACACCATTTAAACAGAAATGATCTTTTTATAATGTGCATGAATAAGCATATAATTGTTCGACCAGTTTTTGTGCCCTATGACATTATTTTTTTTATGAGTTTTAGGTGCATATGATATGCAGGTACTCCTACATAAGTGCTAATCCATGCAAGGATTGGTTTGTGCGTGCACGCATGCATGAAAAGGTGGCTTATATACTTACTAAGCACTAGTGCATGTATTTTGGAGGCCGAAGTATGAATACACATACAATACATTGCTGGAAATCCTCATGTGTATGCACAAGTGGCCGAATACCCGCGTTTGTGTACATATATGTATTGGAGTATTCATGTACCGGCAAGGAGCAACGTATTTATACCCGAATATGCGGTACAAGTCACACGTAAACATGTACATGAGATCATACAATTTGCACGTGACGACCGGATGTGTGCGTGTAGTTGTGAGTTGCCTGTTAGAATAAATTCGAGGCATACCGTCGATCCTCCGAGGACCAAGCAATCACACGAGGCACGACACCGAGATTTGTTAACGAGGTTCACCGATATGGCTACATCCCCGGGGCTTGACTACGGGCGCTCCTCCCCGTGACACCGTCACAATACCGCACACCGGCCACCCGGGCGCCGGCACATGCCGCCGGCTCCCCCTTGCGCGCCTGTGCTATTATGCTGGCATAGGTTACATCGTGTGTCTACCCCCGCTATATAAGAGAGGCCTAGGATACAAGTGTCCTATTAGGACACGACTCCATATCTTATGTAAACACGATACAACTACAAGTCCAACTGTAACCTACCTTGTACACAATATTCGACACAACTCCAACATTGCCAAATTTTGGAAACAAAAGGAACCGTCGTTGATCATCTTGGAAAGGCATGCGTCACCTAAGTAAAAAGGTATGTATAATGTTTATTTTCCTTTTTTTTATTCAGGCGTGCATATCAAGAAGGTCATCATAGAAGGAAATTTAAAGGGACCTGCTGGACGAAGCGTACCCAACGGGTGAAGCAAGTTCGATTTGCTTCTTTTCCTTCTCACGTTTCCTTTCTTCAAGCACCAGCCAGCAGCCTATATATATGGAGATCAAGACATCTCAGCCGGGGGGAACAGAGACGAGGGGAGACCAGGAGGAGAAGCAGACGCGCCCGGGGTGGCTGCGTCGAGGAACAACGAAGTCTCATAGGAGAGGACAGGAGACAGAAGCCAGCCGAGAGAGGCGCGCCCATGGTGGCAGCGTGTACGGCAGCGTTGCTTGCTACAGAGCACGTACACATGTGAGAAGACCGGCGTACGCGGCGGCGTCAACTACACCCTGTTAAAACATGAAGATGCGCAGGCCGGCGACGACAATGCTCACGGTCGTTGTGTGGCTCTTCAGCTGCCCATGCATCTTCAAGGATGTACGACGGATTTCCTTGTTTCTTTTTCTTCTTCTTCTCCGTTCTTACCAGGGCCCAGAGACACAAACACGGAGAGGAGCACAAAACCAACACAACCGGCAGATAAGACATCTCACGAAGGAGACGCGCCCATGGTGCAGTGTCGAGGAGATCCGGCGAGCGCAGCGCTGACTACGTCCCAAGCTTTGTGATGGCCCGGCGGCAGTGGCGGTGCTTCCGCAAGCGGCTCGCAGCGGCGCTGGACGAAAGCATCGTGTCAGCAGAGAAGAACCTGTCCGCGGCAGCGGGAACGCATTACCAATGGCGAGCATGCGCCCGGCGGGATGAAAGACCAGCAGCAACGCATGCCGGCGCTGACTGACTTTTTTTTATGTACTCCCTCCGTTCGGAATTACTTGTCGTAGAAATGGATGTATCTAGATGTATTTTAGTTCTAGATACATCCATTTCCGAGACAAGTAAATCCGAACGGAGGGAGTATGTGTTTTCATCAATCAGGTTTCACGGGAGAGCATGCATAGAAGGACAGGCAGCCGGCGAGGCAACAACACCTCCCGTAGGCTCCCGCACGCATAGAGAAGACGAGGAGACATGCCCCTGGTGACAGCGTCGAGGAGATCGGAGAGCGCGCCCATGCGGCGGCGCGTGCGCCAAGGGGATGCAGCGACAACACCCTCACACGGAAGCAGAGCAGTGGCGAGCAGATGAACACGCCCACGGGAGGATTTTCGGCGGTGCAATACTCTTGTTCTTTTTCTATGTGTGTAGATCATCACGCACCCAGATGCGGCAGACGCAGCGGCGGCTGATGTGGCACACTCACACATGGGCGCACACTCACCCATGGACAAACATACCAAGGAGGCGGCGTCAAGCCTACTGGGAGGCCGACCGCCATCTACTTCGTCAAGACGGTGCCATTGAGGACGGAGGCGTGGAGCTCGCCCAAACGACGCCCTCGACTTAGCCGGCGCCATGCAGTGGCGTAGCTAGGGGGTGGCCAGGGTGGTCCATGGACCACCCTGGAATTTTCCCATAGCTTGTATATAGTGTAGTAAAAAAATATTTTTTTAAAAATAAATAAACTTATGTAAATATTTCTATTGATGGACCATCCTGATTTATTGGGCTGGCTACGCCACTGGCGCCATGGAGGACGGAGGCGTGGAGCTCGTCCGAACAACGCCCTCGACTTCGTCATCAAGCCGGCGCCATGGAGGACGGAGGCGTGGAGCTCGCCCGAACGACGCCCTCGACTTCGTCATCAAGCCGGTGCCATGGAGGACGGAGGCGTGGAGCTCGCCCGAACGACGCCCTCGACTTCGTCATCAAGCCGGCGCCATGGAGGACGGAGGCGTGGAGCTCGCCCAAACGACGCCCTCGACTTAGCCGGCGCCATGGAGGACGGAGGCGTGGAGCTCGTCCGAACGACACCCTTGACTTCGTCATCAAGCCGGCGCCATGGAGGACGGAGGCGTGGAGCTCGCCCGAACGGCGCCTCTCGACTTCGTCATCAAGCTGGCGCCATGGAGGACGGAGGCGTGGAGCTCGCCCGAACGACGCCCTCGACTTCGTCATCAAGCTGGCGCCATGGAGGATGGTGGCGTGGAGCTTGCCAACACAAGGCCCCTCGCCAACATCAACCTGGTGCCGCGGAGGATCGTGGCGTGGAGCCCGGAGACGTGAAGCTCGCGGGGATGCCGCTGCGTGCCATGGAGGATGGCGACTCAGAGCTTGCTAGGCCAACATCCGTCGTGTTCTTCATCAAACTAGAGCTATGGAGGATGGAGGCCTGGTGCCGTGGAGGATCGTGGCGTTGAGCTCGCTAGGACGACGTCCATCGTCAACATCACCAAGCTGGTGCCGCGGTGGACGGAGGTGTGGAGCTCGCGGGACGACACCACCGATGTCTACCTCATCAAGACGGAGCTCGCGACCTGGAGCCCATGAAGCTGACACACGCCCCCGGTGCTGCCTGCAACACGGAGCTCGCGAGATGAAGAAGATGGTGTTACGCGATGACACGTCTTCACCGACCCTTACCATGATCCCCGCGATGTGTTTCCTTTGTCTTGGTGGACCACCGAATACGGCGTCCAGCCGAGACGAGGTGCACTCTCCATGGCGTACAGGTCTCGACGTACAGGCAGCATGCTCCTTCTCTTAGCAGACCACCGAATACAGCGTCTCGCTAGGACGAGGCATCAACCACGCCCTTCCATGATGTCACTTTTCTTCGGCACCGCGATGCTTTACCCTTGTCTTGGTGGACCATCGAATACGGCGTCCAGACGAGACGAGGTGCACCCTACATGTTACCTTTCTTCGGCCCCGCGGCGTGATCCTTGTTTTGGCAGACCACCGAATACGGCGTCTGGCCAAGACGAGGCATCCACCACGCCCCTCTAAGATGTTACCTTCCACGGTCTCGTGAAGCGGAGTCTTTGTCTTCACAGACCATCGTAACCTCGGCGTCTAGTCGAGACGAGGCGCCAACCACACCGGCATTGCCGATACGACTGAGTGTTGGTCTTGCACTGACGCTAGTCTCCACAAAAGAATACTCCCGCGAGGCAACCCCTTGCATACCTGATGAAGCCGCTACATCGTCAAGAAGTCCGAGCATAGCAGGACCCACGCAACTTCAACACTGACTACATCAACGCTGTCAAGACCGACGAGGCGCGACGGCGAGGGTGAACGTGGCCAACAAAAAGTATGTTTTGAGCGGCACGTGTACCGACAAGGACACGGGCTTTGCTGCCGCCCACAAAACACATACACCATCATCATTATGCATGGAGAATGCGAAGCGAAGACGACGAAAACGATCACACGGCTTAATCGGAGGTATCTCGCGGAGCAACTCGCGGGAGTAATTAACCGGGAGCTTTTCGGGGCCCCGGGAACCAGGAGACCGCAGATCGCTATAGTCAGGCAGGCCGCGCTAGTAGGCCACGGAGCGCAACCATTTTTTATGGGATCTTGTAATTTTGTTCATCCAAAGAGATAAATGAAATACTTGTTTCCCGTATCACTTTTCTTTGTGTACTACGGTACACTAGCACGCCCGCATTTTTTTCTTTTTCCCCGGCGCATGAGAGAAATCCATACTCCTTCCCTTCCCTTCTACCGAAGTGCACGCAATAAGATTTTTCTCGTGTCAAACAATAATAGCGGTATTAATTAAAATAAAGTTTTTAAGAAGAAATGAATTAGCGACATTGGTATTACCCTCAAAGAAGAAGGAAAATAAAATAAAAATAAAAATAATGAAGTTTTCCAACAAAGATTGAATTGTCGGCATTGATATTACCCTTTAAGAAGAAAGAAAATGAAAACTTGGGGTGTCACAGCGTACCTCTCCGCTTCACCAATGGGGTTGACATCGACCAGGTGACCGGCGATGTCTACTTCACGAACAGCTCCAGGAACTACAATAGGTCGCAACAGGAGATGGTCACAAGAACCGGAGACTCTAGGGGCCACCTTAATTACTAGGTATGACCCACGGACAGGAAAGGCCGTCGTGCTCCAGGCCGGCATCACTTACCCCAATGAGAAGGCTGAGCTCCCCTTTGGCGTCGATAGCCACCTACTCGCCCTGAGGATCGATGGCGACGGAAAAATAATCGAGGAGATGAGAGGACCCAAGAGCGTGAGGCCGACCGAGGTCGTGGAGAGAAAAGGTGACAGATTGTTCATGGGATCTGTCGAGCTTACTTATGTGGCAGTGGTCACACGCAAATAGACAGACCAATGCTGGATATGTAAACTAAGGCTTTTCGTAGGACTTGCTCTCTTTTTAACTTTCATTATATTATGGTTTTGTTATATAAAGTCAGGTTTTTTTTAAGTGGAGCTTTCTATTGGACAATGATCATGTATTTTTCACTACAAATGTATCAAATTATCTTTTATTGAGCATTATATGAAAGTACAGTTGTGAGTTGCAAAGAGCCAAAGACACAAAAAGGCACTAGCATTCTTCTAAAATAAATTGTTCACAAAAACTAAAATGGCCCAGAGAGGAGTACAAGTTAATATCACAAAAAGGAAAGCACTCCAGTCTTGCAAAAGGGAAAAACAATCTATTAAGAGAAAATCAACTGCGGCAAACCAAAAATTAGCTAATTGCCTGCCAAATAAAATCTACGAATGCATCAACATATTCGTGCCTGATTTCATCCAGAACAAGAACTTCACGGTTCTTCCATTACACTACAAAGAATCGTCACATTATTCTTCATCCCGCATCAATGACCGTGAGTAATCCTATCTCCAAATGTATACATATCCCCTAGACTCACCTCGACATATCAAAAATGCCATATACAAAAGGACACGACTAACTTCCACCCAGATGTTAAGCAACAGGTGCGGACAATCAAAATGCATGCGAGCTTACTAGCTAGCTAATCCCGTGTGTGGTGGCGCAGAAAACGCATGCAGCCCAGCCTTATTAATGATTCTATGCATGCATGCAAACTAAAAGACAAAACAGATGATGCCAGCAAAGATTCTTCATATTTCAAAACTTTAAAATGTTTTGTAGCTCAAACCGTCGCTCTGATTAAAAAACTGTTTTCACATAAAAGATTCGTTGCGACGAGACATTCAAAACTAGATCCCATGTGGGTATGTTTTGACGATTTTTTTTCAGGTCAAAAGTTACCAGACATAAAGTAAATAAGTTATCACCTCTATGGTACGTCATTTACCATCATGTTTACTATAGAAATTCAGAAATGCTACAGCTACGGACGGATCTTACGGAAATCAGTTTACGGGCTGAATTGACAATAGTTGGTTGGCAATCAGAGGGGAGGTGGGGCCCATAAGAGACTCAGGCAGGGGGATTACTGGAAGAGCTTTTTGTCCGTAACTTCAATCCGTAGCTTTTGCACGTAGGTATAGGATTTTGATAGAAATTACCGGGCATAAAAATGGCTCCTCCAACATTCTCTCCACATGCAAATGCACTAGAGCATAGGAAAGCAGATCTCATTGTAGATTCTCGCTATTTCGAAACTGTAAAATATTTTATAGCTCAAACTGTCGTTGTTGATTCAAAATATCATTTTCACATAAAAAAATTCATCACGACGAGAACTTCGAAACAAGATCTCATGTTGGCATGTTTTGATGACTTTTGCGTGGTTAAAAGTTACCGTAAAGTTATCAGTTATGTTATATGTATATTAACATGTTATTTATGCAGAAGTGACTGGAGGTGTGTTTTCAACGACTTCTTTCCCCGGGATTTTCGTACCTAAGTTATCAGGTCCGCGATGCATATATTACCATGCTATTTGCATAGAACTAACCGGGGCATGTTTCAACAACTTTTTATTCAGGTCTAAATTTACCGCGGTGTTTGTATCTAAGTTATCAGGTCTGCGATGTGTGAGCTATCATGCTCACAAAAGTTATCAGGGGTATATTTCACCAACAGCTCTCTCCCCCACCCCTCACCACCGTCGCCAAAGTTATCAGCGTTGGGGTACATAAGTTATCAGGTCTGTCATGTGTGAGTTATCATGCTATTCACATAAAAAAGTTACCGGACGTATATTTCACCAATAGCCCTGTCTCATCCGGTCGCCAAATTTACCAAGACCACTACTATCAAAAGGACCGTCCGATCAGTTTTCTTTAATATTCGTGCAAGGTTGATCACGATGCACATGTGTGTCGAGTTAGTTGATGCGTACCACGCGAGACCTTTTTCATTTTCCATTTTGACACGAGTTAGTTGATACGCCCCACGCGACACCGTGATAACATGTTGCTTATATTACCATGCTATCATGTCTATATTACGTTTTGAACAATCATTTTTTCTCAGATTAAAGTTCTCAACGTGTTTGTATCTAAGTTATCAGGTATGTTGTCCTAACATTACCAAGCTATTTATATAGAAGTTATCGCGGATGTGTCTTCAAACATTTTTTTTCTTAGATAAAAATTATTATTGTGTTTGTATCTAAGCTATCTTTATGTTTGTACATAAGTTATCATGTCAGCAGTGCATAAAAGATCATGCTATTTACACTGAAAATAGCAAGGGTACGTTTCAAGCACCCCTCGTGTCAAAATGTTACCACCATGTTTCTATTTAAATTATCAAGGTTGTGGTGCACAAATATCATGCCATTTACACAAAAATTATTGGAGTTGTGTTATTCAAAGAGAAAATTTCCCTAGTAAAAGTTATCAGCTCTATTGTGCGTATATTACCACGCTATTTGCACAGAAGTTATCAGGGGTATGGTTTTCAACAAATTTTTTCCTGGGGTCAAAAAAGAGTTTTCACGGTGTTTTTACATGAGTTATCAGCTCTGTTATGTGTATACTATCAATCTATTTACATAAAAGTTACCAGGGTTTGTTTTTCAATAAAAACAATCCCGGGTCAAAAGGTTACCATAGTATTTGTATGTGGCTTATCACCTTTGTTGTGTCTATATTATCATGTTTTTACACACACAAGTTACCGGGCTACATTAATTTATTTATTTTTCGGTAAAAAAGGTTCCATAATGCTTGTACGTGATTTATCGGCTTCAATGTGCGTATAATATCATGCTATTTTCACATAAATTACAGAGGTATGGTTTCAACAACTTTTATTCGAGGGCAAAAACACGGTGTTGGCTCCATTCTTGATGGAGCAATAACTTTTCGTCATGGTGAATCAATGTGTACCAACATGTCAACACCCGCGAGTGAAAGACAGAAAAAATACCTTATACTAATGTGAACTATTATGCAACCCAACAATAGTAGACTTTTAAGAAGTGGGAAAACAACCACTAGGCCATGCGTCAACTTTTATTTTTGATGAGAAATGCCATGTGTTAATTAAAATGCCAAAAAATTGGATTTATTTACATAACAGGAAGTAGTTTGTCATCAAAGTCGAGTTAGCAGACTTGGTTGCTGGCTTTTCTAGCAGCCTAGTGTTGCAAACCACCAGTCGGCAGGATTTTAGTTTTGCCGTATACAAAATACACAAGCACCTACATGGATCGATGCGAATCCGAAGATCCAGCTACACTCCTTTGCTCCCAATCAACGTCCAGGCACGTACAAGTGTCCTAGACGCCGGGACGGTCCCGGTGATGGGCGTCGTGAGGTAGTTCAGGGTGTATCCTGTTATGCGTGCCAACATGGATGCCGTGTTTCTTAAGAACGCCGTGGTTGTGGGAAACCTCGGGCGGTGAGCTTACTGGGAGGCCCGTGCCGACCTGCTGCTAGGGTATTGCGATGGGGTCGGTGGGTGGTTGCATTGTGACAGCCACCGGCCTTGACTTGGGCAGGCGAGAGGCGGCGGGCCACATCATCACTGCCCCCGGTGGTACGCTCGTGGTTGGTTCCGTCATCATGAATTGATGGAGGAAGATCGCCAGCGGAGCTTCTGATTGATATGTCTCTTGGTCCATAATGTCGTCGGCCTCGGAGCTGGGGATTTAGGTTCTACCCAGAGTTCGGAATAGGTGACTTCGTTGATAGGTTGAAGGCCCGCGTTTTCATCCTCATTTGTGAGGCAGAGTGGCCCCTCATTGCAGCTTTCGTTGTCCGAGGCCGAGACGATGTCAACCAGATTGTTGTCGTCGCTAGAATTGAGCTCGGCGATGAGGTAGTCTTCTGGTGTGTGAGTGAGGTGGCAATTGCCGCAGACCATTGTGATGAGATGAATGGTTGGTGTGGGTTCGCCCGAGTGTATGTGGTCGAGGTGACCCGTGGATCCCGTTGATCCTAACGTTGGCGTGGACCCTCCAGATCAAGTGCAGCCGCCGCAGGGTCTTGCTGAGGATCCTAGAGTGACAGGGTGGGCCGGTGAGTTGATGTTGACCCGGACCGTCTCGTTGACGACGAAGGTGAAGGAGTCGAAGACTAGGCTCGTTGCCTGCGAGAGGTCTCCGGGGGATGAAACACATCCGATCCAATATCGGTCTCCAGCTAGCGCGGCCCGTGCCTAGCGCGCCCATGACGGTGCAAAATATCGTCTGATCCCTCAGTAGGGCTCCGAGCGTAGCTGGAAGTCTTAGATTGGAGGTCGCATAGGGGTTTATCCAGGTTCAGGCCTCCGGAGAGTAATACCCTACGTCATGTTTGTTTTCGTTATTCATGATGGACGGATACCTCATGCGAGGGGTTGCAATGGTGTATGAGATTGCTATCGAGAGTCTTTCTATCTGAGAATAGATGGGAATGGGAACTCTAGACCTCCCTTTATATAGGCAGTGGAGGTCGAGGGTTTACATGGCGGTAGATGCGATCTGGGACGCCGCCGCCCTTAGCCTTGGAGGGCACGAATTCGAAGGTCTTCGGCGCTTCCCTAGGGCTTCCTCCTTGTATTGGGCCAAGTGGGCCTCTTGTAGATGTCGAGGTCAGGCTCCCTTGAGTCAACCACCCACGGTGCAGGGCACCGTCACTGGTGGTAGGATATGTCCGGATGGTAGGTGAAGGTCGTGAGTTCAAGTCGCCGCACACACGTGACCAATTATTTTTAGTTGATTCGGAAGTCTCATACATAGTCTATAAAACAAATTTCAGTAGAGCAAACCTAGCAGAATATCTACGTGGCCCAGGAAGGAAAGCAGACCATTTTTTTCTTCAATTTTCCTCAGAAAAAACTGCGAGTTGATTCTACGAATTCTCATTTATTATTTTTTGCAAAATTTCTGGTGGACGGGCACAATCAGTTTTGTCTTTATTAGTAGATATAGATAAGATACCACTAAGAAAATAGATATAGATAAGATATAAGATATATTTCAATGGTTAAAAATGTTTTGCATGGAATTAGTGTGTTCCGACATCTATGAAAAAACAGTTTGTGAATGTTTAATAAAATATACATGCATGCCAAATAAAATGTTGGCGCAATTTTCCTTAAAACAATTTATAGGAGAGAAATTGTTAGTGTGTAACAAAGTACCTCAAATATATTCTGCTATGCATGTAATATGTTAATGTATTTAAAAATGTTCATGACGCTTGTTAAAATATTTTGAATTTTACATCATTATGAATGATTTTGAGATATGTTTTGTGCAAATGAATATCTTTGAAGTATCACGGCATCAGTTATGAAAGTTGTTCATGCGTGTGAAGTAAAATATTCATGTGTGTTCAAAAAATCGTTTTTTTTGCGGATAAACTTGTATTACTCAAGCATCAACCGTACAATCCTTCTTACATAAATCGATGACCTCTGGGGGTCCTGATCCCAACCATACAACAGTTCTACTCTCAGTCCTAGCAAAACTAGCTAAAAAATCACTGACTAAATTTTGACCGCGGTTGATATGAGCAATACGAGTCGTTCGAAGAGACTTCAAGTACTTTATCTCTGCCACCAAAGACGCATAGATTGACCTGTCAATGTCCTTATCCTTCAACATGTTCACCGCTTTAAGTGAATCCATCTCGATACAAATTAGAAGTTCTGTCCGCTGAATAGCAATGGAGAAACCTTCCATGCATGCACATATTGCCTCTTCAAGGGCATCTCGGCATGAAAATAACTCCCAACAAGATGAGTAAATAATGTTGCCTAGATTATCACGAAGCACCATGCCAGCACCAGCCCTTCCATCATTAGTCCAGGAACCATCCGTATTGAGCTTCACCCAACCCACCGGAGGAGGAAGCCACTTAGCAGGAGACACAATTCTTGATATTTCAGGTGGCCTATTTACTGCTGGATCATAAGATATCACCGCTTTACCTTTCACCGGATCACGATTAGAATTTTGAGCTAGTGCAATTAAAGACTCAAGGTAGCTGCATAGATACTGAGAAGCATTCATCGGTGCATGAATTTTATTGTGTACCAACTCATTCTGATTATGCCAACATCTCCATAAGGTGAATAATAACTTAGCTCACTCAATATCTCCTAAAGGATACAAAACCTTGATCTGGCAGCCATTCTACGCCCGTGTTAGACACCTCCTTTAATTTCGGCAGGCACCAGACCTCACTCATGCATTCCGAGAGTTGCACGGCAAGTGGGCATCAACATAGGGCATGAAAACTATCTTCCGGCTCAGTTGCACACACTGGACAGAACCTTGTTACCTCTAACCCACGCTTGGTTTTGTTTTGCCTTGTAGGAAGTGAATCAACAGCAACTCTCCATGCAAAATTCTTAACTGTGGGCGATACATTTGTTCCCCATATTAGCTTCCAGCAAGCTCGTTGTCCATCCGATGCAAAACTCGATGCTTGGGCAGTCTCCCTGCACGACTCCTCAAAAGCCATGTCATATGCAGACTTAACTGAAAACGTACCAAGTTTACCTGGGCCCCAAGCCAACACATCATCTCCTTGCCTCGGCGATGCACGTATTTTCAAAATTTCCACAACATCACATGGCGAGAATATCGTCCTTAGAAGATCATCATTCCATGAACCATTGACATTTAGGAGCTGTGAGACATACCTCATACGACATCTACCTTGAGCTGAAATTGGCTTGAAAGAATAGGGCCTCGGAATCCAATTGTCACGCCATATAGGGACACTTTGTCCATTACCTATCCTCCATATCAGCCCTTTCTTAAGCAGGTCGAGGCCATGAGATATCGATGTCCAAGATGAGGATGCATTCCCAGAAAAAAACAGTATCCTCCAACTTACCATTTGGGTAATAGCGTGCTTTCAAGAGTTTAGCACACAAGTTCAGTACATAAAGTGTTTTGCATGAGATAAATGTGTTCTACCATCTTTGAAAAAAGTGTTCATGCAAGTTTGAACAAAATATAAATGTGTGCCAAGCAAAACGTTCACACAAGTTTTAAAATATTATTCATATACGAAAAATGTTTAATAGATAACAAGAACTTAATATATATAGTACTATTCAGTATTCTACTATGCAGCCCATGAAACATTTTTACATTTTGAAAACAAAAATGATAAACTTTGTGTTAAATTATAACATTTTTCTTCAACATGAAAGATGATAAACTTTATGTTCAAATTTTTATCCCATCAACCAAAAAAGGAAAGGAAAAAAAAAACACGGACAAAAAGCAGCACCGAGGCAGCCAGATCGCCGGTGCTCGCAAGGTCCAGGTCAAATCGGAACTACTCGAGGACACGGATAGGGACTCGTACTCTTGCCGGGACTCGGACCCCTCCGTCGTTATCGTTATATAAGAACAGAGGCACCCCCTGTTCTCTCCACCAAAACAACCCATCGAGCAACACCCCACACAACACGTCCGATCAATCCACGAGAAGAAACACAAGCTCTCGATTCTCCAAACAGCTAGCGAAGCAAGTCAACAATGGCGAGCGGCACGAGGGGTGTCGCCGCGGCGACGATCTCGCTCGCCGTGCTGCTCCTAATCTTTTGCTTCTCACCCGGCACTGCCGCGGCTGCCGCCGTTCCCAGCATCGACGCCACGTGGACGCGACACCTGCCGCTGCCACGCGGACTGCTGCGCGGCCCGGAGAGCGTCGCCTTCGACGCCAAAGGAATGGCCCGTACAGCGGCGTGTCCGACGGCCGCGTGCTAAAGTGGAACGGCGACGCGCTCGGCTGGTCGACGTACACCTACAACCCCGACTACAGCAGTGAGGCATGCACGGCGTCTCCCCTTCGCCCGGAGACCGTCACCGAGGGCCACTGCGGCCGGCCGCTCGGTCTGCGGTTCCACCTCAAGTCCGGGTACCTGTACATTGCCGACGCCTACAAGGGGCTCATGAGGGTAGCGCCAGGCGGCGGGGAGGCGACTGTGCTTGTCACGGAGGTTGATGGCGCACCTCTCCGCTTCACCAACGGGGTGGACATCGACCAGGTAACCGGCGAGGTCTACTTCACGGACAGCTCCAGTAACTACAATAGGTCGCAACATGAGATGGTGACAAGAACTGGAGACTCGACGGGTCGGCTATTGAGGTATGACCCACGGACAGGAAAGGCCGTCGTGCTCCAGGCCGATATCACTTACCCCAACGGCCTCGCCATCAGCGCTGATTGGACACATCTCGTCATCTCATCGACCGGGCCGTGTAAGCTGCTACGATACTGGATCAAGGGCTCCAAGGCGGGCACCATGGAGCTATTCGCCGACCTCCCTGGCTATCCAGACAATGTGAGGCCCGACAAGAAAGGAGGATACTGGGTGGCACTACACCGTGAGAAGGCTGAGCTCCCCTTCGGCGTTGATAGCCACCTGCTAGCATTGAGGATCGATGCGGACGGAAAAATAATCGAGGAGATGCGGGGACCCAAGGGCGTGAGGCCGACCGAGGTGGTGGAGAGGAAAGGTGGCAGGTTGTTCATGGGATCCGTCGAGCTTCACTATGTGTCCGTCATCACACGCAAATAGAGAAATCGATTAGTAGATATATGTGAATTAGGGATTTTTGTAGAACTTACTCTCTTTATTAATGTTATTATGTTATTGTTTTTCTCGTGTTTTAGTTGTAAAATCTATTTTGTTAAGTCAGAGCTTTCTGTTGTTAAGTGGAGATTTCTGTTGGACAATGATGATGTATTTTTTAGTATAATGTATCAAATTATCTTTGTTTAAGCACTGTATAGGAAAGTACAGTTGCAAGTTGCAAAGAACCGAAGACACAAAAGGCACTAGCATTGTTGTGAAATAAATTGCTCGCACAAACAAGACGGTCTAGAGAGGTTACAAGCTAATACTCACAAAAACGAAAACAATCCAATCTTATACAAAAGGAAATGGATTTTTTGGTAAGAGAAATCAACTGCGGCGAACTGAAAATCATATTCGTACGCGATTTCATTCAGATCAAGAAAAGTCAGTCAAGTCAGTTCACAGAGAACACGAGGCAAAACATGTTGCACAAGAACATCACAGTTCTTGGATACACTACAAAAGAATCGTCACATTATTCTTCACCGGCACACCAATGACCATGAATAATCCAGTCTCCAGATGTATGCACAGACGAAAGACACCATATACAAAATACACAAGCGCCTACACGGATCAATCCGACGAACCAACTACACAATCCTTTGCTCCCCATCAACCAACGGCAATGTCAGTCTTTCCTACTTGAGCTACAAAGCCGTCACAATGGCAGCCAAGAAAAATGAACATGGGCAGAACCAAGTTTTGATGTTGTAAAGTTTATGCATGTCGTTACTTGTCAGTTGGCCTCACGGTTTTTCTGTTGAAGCCTGTGACGAACAACACATACAACGGCGGGCTCGTCATTTCAGAAAATACTCATGCAGAAGTTTATTATTACTGTTGCAGTTTAACAAATGAATCACCAAACATCTACAACTTGATTAACTAGAACCCCAAGCGCCGTAGTCTAGATTTTGTATGATCTATGCTGGACCGGACCTGAGCGCGTAATCAAGATCAGCTATGAGGTCATCCACGTCCTCAATGCCCACCGATATCCGTATTAGATCATCAGTCAACCCACGCTCCTCTCGCACCGAGGAAGGGATGCTCGCATGCGACATGAAGCAGGGCAAGCTTATGAGTGACTTCACACTTCCTGCATCGTCACGTAGATTCAGTGAGCAAGAATGAGCAAAGTTTCACAGAAAAAGTATTCAGCTAAGAAACTGGTACAGAAATGATCAGTGAGCGTTATTTTTAGTGGATAGGTTTTGTAGAGGTTTTCTAAATGGAATGCATTGGCTGATAAAACGGATACATGGGCAAGGCCAAGGTAACTCGGAAAGGAGGGTGTAACAGGTACATAAGAATGCTTACCGAAGCTAACTGTTACGTTGAAGTACTTGGTTGTCTCGACAACATGCTTCGAGAGAGACAATGAACCAGTTAGGAAACTTAGAACAGAGCCTGCTCCCTTTGCCTGCACAAGAAGCAAATGGAAGGGAAAACATATTAGAAAGTGTTCTGGAAGACCTGAAAGCTGGAGGTCCCAATGCCAAATTGACGGATCACTTAAGCTGCTTAATGCAGCCAACTTGAAAACTGACAAGGACCTGCGAGTAGTGTAAAGATCGGCCAGGATGATCAGGAAGTCCAGCATAATTCACTTGCTTGACCCTTGGATGAGAAGCTAAGAATTCAGCAATCTTCTGGGCATTATCCTGCCAATAGTAAAGTCAACATCAGCCTCCTAAGAAATTGTCCATAACAAATGAAATGAATCGGAACTATATGAAGTTTCTAGCAGCATTTTATGAAGCCCTCGAAAAATTTCAATAACCAATATGTACTTCAGCAAACAAGTTATTTTATCACAACAAAGTTCCACCTGTTGCTTTTCCACCCGTAAGGCCATGGTTTTGATCCCTCTCAAGCAAAGCCAGCAATCAAAAGGTGCCAAACCTGAACCTTCAGCGTTTTGTAGAAATGCAATCTCCTTAGCCAGGCTGTTAGCAGTTGGAATAAGTATTAATTTGAGAGATCATAGCTATTTCAGTTAACTCTATAAATTTGAAGGAGCATTTAGTAGCCCTATTCGGTAAGCAACAGAGAAACAGCCTGTCAGTGTTTAAGCCAACAGCTCAGAACCATTCATGCCACACAGTAATTAACAGGGAACAGGCAATACAGAGTTTATTTGAAAAAAAATGGTAGCAAGCAGTAGAGTTTACCAGGAGACACAGACACGTAGCTATGATTATATTATACAAACATTCAAGGATGAAAAATATTTATCATTCAAAAGAGTCAGCGTGGTTATTAGTGATGATGACCCATAGAACAGACCTTTCACCCTTTACAGCAAGAATTCCAGCCATAAGATCACTGTGTCCAGCTATAAATTTGGTAGCTGAGTGCATCACAATATCTACACATACGACAAAAGATTGTCGTGAATTAGACTAAAATAATATGCATGAGATGATATGGTGTTGTTTTTATTTAAGTGATTAAATGATTCTATACCTGCTCCAAGTTCTATAGGCCGGGATAGCACTGGAGACATGATACTGTTGTCCACCAAAACAAGAGCGCCATGAGAATGAGCTATCTCTGAGATTTTCTGCGAAGTACAAAAAACACTGGAGAGGGTAAGAATGTTACCTAAGAGTGTGTATCTGGATTAATCAAACCTTTATATACATTCTTCATGATAACTGAAATGCATACATCAACACCATTACCTTTATATCAGTAATTTGTTGACGAGGATTGGTGGGACTTTCAAGCCAAACTAGTCTAGTCAAGGGTCCGATTGCAGCAGTCACGTCGTTAATTTTAGTTGTATCGACCCGTCTATCATGTCACAATGCATATGATACTTGTAAGTGAGCGAGAGAAAAACAGCAAGAGAATAGTTCCACTAAAAAAGGAAGAACTAACTTTACTACAATTCCATTTCTTGGAACAACTTGTGAGAGCAGACGATCAGAGCCACCATATATGTCCTCTCCAGCAACTATTTCTTGTCCTAAGAATTGTGCGTTTGGCCAATGAATTCATTAAGTGCATACAATGGTAATAGGCCTGAAACACGATCGTAAGAAAGTAAATGTCAGCTACTTACCAGCCTGAAGGAGGTGTGTTACTGCAGCCAGTGATGCCATCCCACTAGTGAAGCAGAATGCTTGGTCTGCCTTCTCGAGCTTAGCCATAAGGCTGAATGTGTGTAAAATTTATCAATACCACTGAACAATGGATATATTTACACTGCATACAGTAAATAAAAATAAGCAGTAGACTGAGAGTGACCTCTGGAGAACATCACGAGTAGGGTTGCCACTTCTAGTATAATCATAAGCTCCATTAACGGTTGCTGAAGGCTGGAAAGTAACATTTAGGGGTAAGCTACTAGGAAACAAGGGTGCAAACTATGGGCCAGACTAAACTAGGTATACACTATAGTTCTTCAGTCAAGCCGAATAACAACTATTCCAAGACAATTTAACAGTACTGATATTTTCATACTACAATTCCAATATAAATAAAAATATGATGATAATGAAAATGTGTCAAGTTCATTCAGTAATTAGACCGTAGTATTGTTTTGAGGGACAAACAAGAAAAAGATGTAATTAACAAAATCAAGATAAGTAAGATACGATGAATTACTACAACTAGGTAATTCGGTTTGCCAACTAAAATTTCAGCAACCCGGTACACATGGTGGGTCACATTTAAGCACAATGTCTCCTCTAGTCTAGTCTACTAGAATTCTTCAGACTTCCAGGCGATTGAGATTTGTCTTACAAAATGATTAACAATCAAACAACTGCAATCGACCAAAAGGTTCCAGACATGCTCGAGCACTCAATTCCAAACGATAGAAACGCACTAAAGTACTAAACCCCTAAAACGCCACCTCCTAATATGAAATATCATCATCATAACTAGTTACAATGTGCTCTCAAACAGCAATAAAGCACATTGAGAAAACATTGATGGAATTTACTTCTACACGGTTGCCAGATGCCACCATCTGTTGGCAACCCTAGTTACCTGCTTGAAGGTGGCCGTCTGGTACAGCGGCGTGCTGAGAGCCCCATACTCGTCGAACGAGTTCTCAAAGCTGGTCAGTATCGTCGCCACGCTCGGCTCCTTCCTCTCCAAACCTGCACCCGGAAGGCGAACATTACACACTAATTCCACCAGAACTAGCACAAAGCCCCATCTTATCATATAAATTCAAGCTCAAACCGCTCAAACCCACCATCGCCTGAGGACTCGACGGCCCCATGCGCCTCCAACGATACCGCGGACGCGCTCAGGTCGCGCTCGGAGTCGCCGGAGGGCCCGGCGATCGCCGCCGGGGCCGCCGCCATGCGGTAGGAGAGCGCAAGGCGCGGGTAGGCGAGGCGGGCGGTCTGGGCGGAGCTGGAGCTAGGGTTTGGGCACGGGAGGGAGGAGGGCGGGTTGGAGTGGAGGAGGAAGAGGCGGGCGGCAGGGGCGGCGGCGGCGGCGGCCATGGTTGGACAGAGTGGGGAAGCGGGAGTTGGTTTGATAGCGAAGTGGCACCGGGTTGGGAGGGCTGACGGGTGGGGTAATGTTGTCAGTGGGACGGATCGTTGATACTACTACTTTTGTGGAATTGGATTTCGCGTCTAGATTCATTGGATCGGCTTTTCCGTTGGCTCACGGGTAAAATGGGCTGCGCGGGTGCGCAACGCATACCGCGCACGATCGAGGAGAGCTGTCCAAATTTTATGCAAACAAACAACCATTTTTTTCTTTTTTTCTTTTGCGGAGAAACAAACAACCTTTTCAATATCACTTGCTAACCAATTTGCTCATGTTTAATTAAGTACAGTACTACTCACTTTGTTAAAAAATGTAAGATGTTTTAAATATTTTAATATGAAGTACATACAGATCAATACCGAAAAAGGGTTTCCCCCGCTTTGTATTCCAAAGGACCAACACCGATTACAGAGCAGACGCTGGGGCGAGCAGCACAACAAGCCAAAGGAAAAGAAAAAGAAACAATGCCAACACCGGCAGCTCGACAGACGCAAATGACCTACAACCGCTGCGCCCTCCAAAATCTACCCACCCCGATCCTTAGGTTCCGATCCTCCGTTTATCAAGCAACACCTCCAGGAAGGAAACGACGCCGACGACGCTGCTGCCCGGACGTATCCTAGGGTTTCCCCCGGCACACGGAGGGTAGAGGGGAATGAAGACCACCGGCACCCTCCAGGGAGGAATGGTGGCACCCGCAGGCGTCACCGCACCGGAGCCGGAAGATCCGGCAAGGATTTCTCCCAACTCCAAACCCCACCGCCCAACCAGATCGAAGCCAACCAACCATCTCGCCGTCCACCGGCATGCGCCACCGCGGTCGCAACGCCACCCACGCCGCCTCACTGAGATCGCCACCACGAGGCCAAGAGAACGAGGAGGAGGCGTTGGACGATGGGAGCAGCAGCGCCGTAGCCGCGCGGGAGGGAACCACCTCCTCTGCTGTCGTGCAGGAGCTGGCTCGAGCCTCCGACACCGTCGCGGTCGCCGTCCGGACGCAGCAGCAGCAGGGCAATACCAGGCCACCCCTGGTCGGGCCAGGCCCGAATCGGGCCCGCTAAGCCCCGCCGGCCACGCTGCAGTAGGGCAGCGCCAGCACCCCAACGCCCATCGCCGCTCCCCCGCCTCCTAGGAGCCACGTCGTCGACCCGCCCCGCCGTCGGCCAGCCCAGACCCAGATGGGGCCCGAAGGGCCCAGATCTGGGCCGAGCGGGCGCCGCCGTCCAGCCGATCTCCCGCACCGCGCCAAGAAGCCCCGCTGCCACGCCGGACCGCCGCCGCCTAGGGAACACCCCCCGGCGCCCTCCGCCCCGCGCCGAAGAGCAACCGAGAGGGGACTGGCCGGGGGCCGCCGCCACCAGCGTCGCCCGGGCCAGACCCAGCAGCGAACGCCGGCGGGGAGGGGGGAATAAGGGGGAGCTGGCGGAGAAGGAGTCGGGGCGCGGCCGGTCGCCCGCGGGGGCGACGCGGTCGCGAGAGCCCGAGGGCTTTCTCTTGGTCCCAGTATTTCCGTCTCATACAGATCAATATACACCTCACTTTCGTAGCCATACATGTTGTCCTACATTTTGTACCATGCTTCCAAATCTCAGTCAATGGGAGGGTGCAGAGTATATACTGTGTATAAGATTAACAAACTACTCCCTCGGTCCTACTCCCTCCGTTCCTAAATATTTGTCTTTCTAGAGATTTTCAACAAGTGACTACATACGAAGCAAAATGAATGAATCTACACTCTAAAATATGTCTATATACATCCGTATGTGGTAACCATTTGAAATCTCTAAAAAGACAAATATTTAGGAACGGAGTGAGTACAATATAAGATGCTTTTACATTATGAGATGGAGGAAGTAGGTCTTATGACAAAAAGTTCAATGTGCTACGAGGAAACTAGCTTCATGTATTATATTTGAGTCTTTGGTCAAAGTCTTATACCTTTGTTGTGATACGATTACAATAGGATACAATCTCTAGTGCTTAAGAGGAAAATATGTACCAGAATGGTAAACTAGATAGCCACTATTGGAGATTGTTGGGTGCTACAAAAGATTCTAGAGACACTGCTCTACTTTCAAACTTTTTTTATCCCAAAAGGGATCTTGCAATAAATAAATGATTTTTCTAGGGTAAGGACTAAAACGCGTGAATACCTTAAATATGATACATAGTACCCCTCCGGTCCTTTTTAGTCTGCATATAAGTTTTGTCCGAAGTTAAAGTATCCCTATTTTGACCAAACTTATTAAAAAATGTATCAACATTCATAATGCAGAATCAATATTATTAGATTCATTGTGAAATGTATTTTCATTGTATATATATTTTGCAGGCGTCTTGTTATCGACGATAACATCATCTCTGCTGAATGCCATAAATGACACGCCGAAGCGTCAAACCTGGCGGGCACAGTAACTATCCTAACCATCGACACATGATCATTTGTGAGCCTGAGATTACAAACATCGCCAATTGACACTGAAACTGAGCAGTGGAGCCCATATGTAAACTTAGCCACCATGATCTTATTCATTTGGACAACTGTCCAGATAGTATTAAGGGCCAGGAAACTCACTTCACTGCAGGTCAGCAGCTAAAAATATAAAATGTTCAAAATTATGTACACCTTCACTCCATCAAAGAGATATACTATGAGTAAAGTACCAGTGCATGAAGCTGATAAGCATAAAAGCAATATACTCCCTCCGTCCGGAAATACTTGTCATTGAAATGGATGTATCTAGATATATTTTAGTTCTAGATAAATCCATTTTGATGACAAGTAATTCCGGACGGAGGAAGTACATCATTGTAAAAGAGAGTCTATTATGCATGCTCAACAATTCTACATCGCCGGAAAAATCACCTCACGCTTTAAGACTGAGGTTTATACGCTGCAAATGATTAACCGATACTGCTGTAAACTGTTGAGGTGATTTCTCTACCAATAATATGCAGTGTACAGAGTTATTGCTGCTGCAGACAATAGAGACTCCTCTGTAAGGAGCGACAATAGAGATCACTAACGACTACATGTTCATGAAAAAGGCAGGTGATTCTAGTAAACACAATAGTAGTTGCATAAACAACCGGGAATAAGACGATGGGAACAAAAATAATTCTAGTGTACATGTAACTTGTGATGTGAGTGCGTGCCATCCAACAAAATACATCCTGAATTGTCTGTATTGCATAGTTATAACAAGTTTTGAAGACTCGGTGTCTGTTCTAGACAGAAGGACAAAACTGAGTACCTGCTAAACAACATGTATCAGGCATCTGAGTCCTTTGGAGACGAAACTAAGCTTTGCTTCTCCGGATCAAACTCAGCTTCATCATCATCACCACGGCCTTTGTTAGCTACAGCCTCAAAATGCGCTGGAGTACTTCCTTTACTTTTGACAGACTGCTGATAGAGTATTCCACCCGCCAGAGTGAAGAGCAAGCAAACCAAACCAAATGCATTTGCGTGCTTATCCCAGATCATAACATTGATTGCAACCGTCAGGAACTTGTTGACGACCCCCGTCACTGTAAATGCCGTGGCAGTGACCGCTTTCCTTGCCGCGAAACCAAAGAAGCTAATGAGCACCCCGAACACGCAGGACAGCGACACAGCAACAAACGCGTCAAGCTCGAACCAGCCTTGGCCCCTTGATTCAATGGCTCTGAAGACTGACAGGTGCTCCCCCGTCAGAACCCCAAACACGGGGGCCATGAGCAGTGAAAGAAGATTGTTGTAGAGCACAAAGCCCCATATGCTCAGACCCAGGTTAGTCACCATGTGCTTTATGTACACCATTTCAGTGGTTATGGTGATCAGATAAGCAACTGCCCACGAGTACGCCGTGAGGGTGAACCCTGAATCTGTCATCACGTAGCCAACTGCGCCTCCCAAGATAATCACCAGGGACAAGAATGTGAGCTTTGAAGGACATGGCTGCTTCCGGAAGGTGGTGTCAGCGACAGCAACCAGCAGAGGGGTCAAGGATCTGAACACTATAAATGTATCAACATTGGCATGCTTCAGGAGGTGGGTGTTGGTGAATATGGCGAGGTAGAAGACAAGAGCAGCAGGCGCATACTTTTTGGCAATCTGGAAGTTGAAGGGCTCATGGTAGAGGAAACCGAGCTTCCCAAGGCTCCAAACTCCAACCACGGATGTCAAGTATTGTAGGGCAGTGAGGAGGCCAGGGTAACTGAACTTGGTGATGGCGTACTTGTTAATGATCGCAAGCAAGCTCGAGCATAAAGCATATCCTAAAATGAGGCTGCTTGTCGCATAGGCTGGCTTTGCCATGAGGAAAGATTTATCTGCATGGTAGATACAATGTAAGAAAAGGGAGTCTACAACTAATAAATGTGAAGCATGATGTGATGCACAATGCTGGTAGGGGACTGACAGAAAAACTGCTCTGGAAAACAAGTGCCAAGACTATCTGAATTCATGTGCAGAAATGAGACCATTCATGATTTGTGTGACTTATCTATAATTATTTCCCTAGGCACGTCCATGATTAATTTCTAGGTGATGAGGCATAGTCCAAATATTCTATCCAATAGCAAATCAAGTAATACAAGAACAATTCTGCAATCAGGCTAATGAGAATATATGACAAAAATGGAATACCTCCTACAATCTACAGGTAAACATCTCAATGAAGGTAGAACAGGGATCTCAAATGAAGCCATTAAGGTTAAGAAAGAACTCCAAACAAGTTATTAACATGTACTTGTAGTAGTTTAAGCCAAAAATAACTGACATCAATTTCCTTTGCATCAATTTCCTTTGCCCAGACAGGTGACACATGGTGACATGGCTATTATCAGATATAATAAATACTATGATTTGGAGTGAGATTAAAAGTATGATAATCGATTGCCTATCTCTGAGACAATAATTTATCTGCCAATACACTTTTGAGAAGTTGAAAGCTAATGAGTGATAAAGCTTTTGCAAAGGCTTGAAGGGTGTTAATTTAAAAATGATTTGCCTCATTCATATATTTCTTGAAATATCTGAATCCTTTTCGCTTTGACCGGCATGAAAGATATGTTGACGGATCTTCTAAAAGTACACTCATCATACATGCTCTACATACAATATGTGAGATTCTACTAATTTCTAGCAACGGGTTGTTTGGTAATTTTACGTCAAGTGACGGAACAAATATGATAAGAGAGTTTGCACGACCGCACATAAGTGAATAATAAAGAAAGTATGTGTTTGCTTCTTGACCTGGAAAATGGGCTTGCTGCATAGAGGACAGACAAAATTAAGGGCTATATAAATTTATGAATTATAACATTTATTTGAATTTCATCTTAAAATGCAAATCCGAAATGCTAGCACGTGCTCATCATGAAGCAAATTTCCTTTATATGTCACTAAACAAGCTCCACACTACATATTTAAGACGCAAAACCAAATATGATAAAAGACATACCAACAAGAAACAGACGCCCAGATGCACAGTTTACTCGGCAAGTTTGGGTTATCTGGTAAAACTGAGATTCCGGATGTACATGAACCTCAGGTGCTAGTTTCTAGGGTTTTACCGAAATGGGGAACAAAAATAAATCAGACAAGTAACTGAGGAGGGGGAGAGGAGTAAATAGTGGAGAAGGCTCACCTTCAGACGCCCCGCTGGCGCCGTTCTCCGTCGCTGACGGGATGGCCAGCTCTCGGCGGAGGCGGGGTCGAGGGTGGAGGGGGGCGGTGGCAGGGAACCAGGGAGGGCGGACGGAGCGAGGCGGATCAGGGGCACTGCAGATAGGGGCGGAGAGAGGTGCGGGCGCCGGGGCTTGGCCGCCGGCGTCTCCTGGCGATCCCACGGACGGAGTGGGGCGGAGGCAGGGGCACGGCGGAGAGGGGCGGGCGGCCGGGCGCTGGGGCTTGGCCGCCGGGGTCGCGGACGGGAGAGACGAACAGGACGGGACGTGGGGGTTTGACTGTAATTTTTCTTTCACTCAGGAACTTTATTGACTAAAACGGGTTCTTATTACAGCAGGGCAAGAAAAGAAACTATAGAATGCAATTCAGCACCCCGCGGTTTGGACAAGACATTCCGAAAATGAAGAGTTTAAGAACTAGTGAATGGTGGTTGAGAGCATCTCCAGCCGCGCCCCAACACGGCGCTCCCAGGCGATTTTTTCGTGCCGGCGCAAAAAAAGGGTCCAGTCCGTCCCCAAGAGCCCGTTTTTCGCCGATTTGGGCCGAAGTTAGTGCCGGCGGATCCAGGCCAAACCCGGCGCGCTGGGGACGCCGAGGCGAGCGGTTTTGGCGCGAAAGATCCACAGCCGCCGAGTCAGCGAGACGCCGCTTCATCGCCCTCATCGCCTCGGTTCCCGCGGGAATCAATGCCAAGGTTGTCGCGTTGCCACGCCGGTCAGCCTCCATTAATGCCTCACGGGCGGCACAGTGAAGATGCTGCCGACGCGCGTCCCGCCCGCTCCCGCCATGCGTCGTCCCGCATTGCCGCCTCCCCGCTTCGGCTATAAAAGGCACCTACTCCCCCGCCGGTGAGCGCCACAACCTCCCCCTCTCCCTCTCGCAAAAGCCGTCTCCTCGCCGACGAGCAAAGCAAACATGGCCGAGAGGTTCCCAAGCGACGGCGCAGCGGCGAACGGCTTCGGTCGCCGACACCTCCAAGAGCCGAAGGCGCGCCTCCTCTACGAGGCTGAGTACCCGGCGTCCCCTGACATGCACGTGCCGGGGGCATGGAGGCTAAGCGCCGGTAGCGTCCCGGTGCCACCGGTGCCCGAAGGGGCGGCACGGCGGGCGGAGATCGCCCGCATCCGCTACTCTCATACGGAGGAGCAGTGTAACCAGTCGAGGTACGCCCCCGACAGCGAAACACTGTGGACGATGTACTTCCAGCGCCGCCGCGAGGAGCAGATCGCCTCCGTCAACGGCGTCATTCCCCGCGACCACCTCAAGGCCGAAGGACGGCACGAGTGGTGGGGCGCCCCGGCCGCACCCTCCAGGCCGTCCTCGACCACATCGAGGCCGGCAACGTGCACTACAAGAAATATGTCAACTTGTGACCACCACTATTGGTCACTGAATGGTCACTGTTTTCAATTTGTGACCTTTTTATGACCAAAAACATAAGGTCAAAAGCTGGCCTTCGTTAACTGACTATAGCGACCTTTCTTCTGGAATAGTCGTAGACGTTTATGACCAAAATATGTCTACTGTGGCGTTTTGGTCACTAGAAACCTCCCTAGACCACGTAGGCATCCAGCGTGGCAAGCTGATGTGGCACAAGAATCAGCCCGGTCCGATTCGGCGTTTTACATGGGCCGAGCCCATTAATTCAGCCTTTTTACTGTATATTTTTTCTGTGAATTTTCTCTAGCTACATGTGCCTGGCCCAACAATTTAGCCTTTTTTTATTTTGGGCCATGGCCTTTTTAGTTTTTCAGTCTATATTTTTCAATCTGGTCCCACAAGTCAGATGGGTCCCACTTGTCATAATCTCCTATACTGGTCCCACATGTCAACAATGTGAGCATTATTTAGATTATTTTCACAAATGGGTCTCACTAATCAGGTTTCCATTTCACACGTCTTCAAATCACACAAATAATCAATATTTTAAATAGAACAGAACAAATGTAGAATTTCTTAGGCCTGGAGCTCCTGTACATAGTCTATTACAATCTGTGCATAGTCTATTACAACCCAGATATGCCTACTATTACAGTACTATAATATTTACAGTTTATTACAGTCAAACATAACTAATCTTTGCTGCGTAGGGCTACACGCCGCTTCGAACTTGAAATTTCCTAGGCCTCGAGCTCCTGTAAAAGGGTGAACACAAAGGCATTAGAGTACCATTTTCATTACTGGAGTAGATATTCTAACCTCCAGGTTTAGTGTATAGACAATCTAGAAAATATATATTTAACAAAATTTCACAGAAATGCAGATTTATGGACCGAATGTATGATAAAGCAACAGATTCAAACAACTTCAAATTAATGAGTAGATGTTTTAGAGACCAATTATAGCAGAACACTAGATGTTTCCAATGCATATTCGCAGAACCTTGGCATACTCACAAAATCTTAAATCAATCCTAAATCAATGTTGCCTACAAGAAACACTCATCAATCTCATGTTTTGAAAAGCAATGTGGGTGAAACCAAGTCAAAATAAGGAGCATAACAAATTCATGTCAACAAAAATTAGCTTGTGGTCCATAACACATTATTTATTCTTTACAAAGTAGAATTTCCGTAGATATCATTAGCAGACACCAAATAGAAAGTAACATGTACAGAATGTGACAACATTTAGTTCACTTTATTGTACAAGTTGGGTCCAGTTTACTCGGTTGGACAAGATGCATTTGTTAACTATGAAGAGAATGACACTATTATGTGAGATAATTGTTGTGTCGCTAACAATCACCATGTAAGAATGTTTTGCTGTAGTAATACATGAACATCAAGTGAGAGTGGTGTTTTGTTCTTACCACAGCGGAACAATTGAGACAATGCCCGATTCGCCTTGCTTCTCCACAAGACTCGACCAGCAGCACACATCCTTAAAGGAACCAGTGGCGCTGTTTGCTCCCTTGGCCCAGCTCCTTGCTGCGGAGGACGGACAGGACTTGGATGCGGAGCCCGCTGCACACGGCATATTGTGTCACTACTTGCAGCAACAGAAGGAACTCACATATCATAGAACTTGCAGCAATAGAAGAACATGCATTCAAATAGAGATCATGAGCATGTTCACTGTGATATTGAACTCCTGTTACAATCTTATGAGTATGCATTCAAATAGAGATCATGCAATCAAATGGAGTAGTTACAGTCTTAACTAAGAAGATCATGAGCATGTGCATGAGTAAAATGAGCATCAGCATGTGTTAACAGGATCATAAGCATGTGTATGAGTAAAATGACAGAGGATAAGAAGATATGTTTAGTTACAGTCTTACAATTAATGCTTTGTAACTACAGATAACTGAAAAATGAGTACAATAGATGTACAGAATTTGTAGGCTCCATTTGTAACTACAGTACTCCTTTCATTTTTTTGAAATTTTCAGTAGATGTCACAGCAGCATGATAAAAATTTCAGTTGAAACTAAAGATGCAGTACACTAAATTACTCAAGCCTTGCTAAACAGCAAGTCTTACAGTAAACAACAGGACTTAATTACTTACTCTACTACTAACAGCAAGCCTATCTTTAATTACTTATTCTACACTCATTACAGATTAAGAAGAGATTCTGGAAATTTTAATTGAATTCAATTAAATTTGTGCTACTGCTGCTGTTATAAAACTACTGAAACTACTCATGCAACAATTAGCATGAGATACAAGCAGCACTAAGCACCAAGATTACTACACCAAGTCAAATTTAAGCTACTGAAAAATGGTGGAAGATTCATGACAAGAATAACAGTAGCAGAAGCTTCATGTGCTAAAATACTGAAGCTTCATGTGCAAAATTAACTATAGGTGCTGAAGCTATTCCAAAATTATCACAAAATTTAAGCTATCATCCTGCTGCAGAAATAGCCACCGTCCAGGCCCCCGTCATCCGCCAGGCTGCCGCCAAGCTCCAGCCCCTCCAGCGGTGACCACAAGGGCCTCCTGTACAACATCATGAGAAAAGTCAAGGACTGCAACATCCAGGTAACAACAAAGTTCAGCACAATAAAATAGATATTATGGTCACTTGACTACAATTATTCTTCCTACTGCTGTCATTCTTAGAAGTGAAAGCTTCTGCTAGCCATTCTGTTACTTCATAGTGTCATGGCATGTCAATATATTCTGTACAAACATATAGTAGTAGGTATGTAGGAGAACCTCATGCTTGATAGGGGTTTCTCTGAATTTAATGGATGACAGCCCCTAGCTTACTGAATTAACAAACACACCAGCAAGCCCCTAGCCCCTAGCTTACCCAATAATTCAATAATTCATGGGTGTAATTCAATCCAAAATGGAGGAGGGAGTGGATGCAAGAGGGGGGAGGGAGACGTACATGGAGTTAACCTTGAGGTACATTCGAGAAGGAGCAGGCCCGGCCGCAGGAGTTGGGGTCCGGCCATGGCATTGAAGCTGTAGCAACGCCTCACCTGCGCTGCGGGAAACCAGATTAGGCAAGGAGAGGGATTTAGGGGTGGAACTAGGACTGGCAGCGGGAGGGAGAGGCGGTACCGTCCGGGGCGGACGCGGGGGAGCAGAAGACAGCCGCGGCGCACCAAGGCTGACTCCTCGCCCGGCGCGCGACTGTGAAGAAGCCTTGACAACGGCGTGGAGAAGAAGCACGGTCCTCTCCCGGCTGTGATTGCCGCCATGGCCTGCTTGAACTCCCTTTCCTCTCCTGATGACGGGAGGGGAGGAGGGACTCACACCACCCTCGTCGAGGCCGGTCGCCGTGGCCGGGCGACTAGGGTTTCCGGCGCGAGGGAGGGCGGATCTGACCGCAGCTCGAGTGGAGCACGTCCAGGGAGAGAAGGGGAGGGGAGGGGACGGGGCGCCGGCGGTGGAGACCGGGATTTGGGGAGAGAGGACGGAGGAGCTCGGCGGCGGCGGCGGAATCGTGGAGCAGAGGATGAGGAACAGAGGAAGACACAAGAGAAGAAGCAATGGTCCCGTTGGTTGTATGTGGGATTTTGCACCGGGAGTTGCCGTGCAGGGAGAGGACTGGATCTCCGGCGCCGATGCGGGAACGCCGGTGCGGATCTGGTCGTGGACAGAGAAGGAAAAGTCCGAGTCGATCTGGGGCCTAGTAGGGAGACAAGAGGACGGGAGGGGAGGCGAGGGGGCGCCGGCGGCGAGGGAGAGGGAGAGTGGGAGGAGGTCGCCGGTGGGTTGTGGTTGGTTGGGAAGACGAAGGCGGCGGCTGCGAGGGAGAGGGAGAGTGGGAGGAGGTCGCCGGTGGGTTGTGGTTGGTTGGGGAGACGAAGGCGGTGGGTTTCGTTTCGGGGGAGATTGACGGGGGCTCTGACTTGGATTGGATCTGGGAGGGAGAAGGCGGTGGCGGCGATTGGGAGAAGGGGGCTAGGGTTTCATGTGTGGATGACAGGGATTTGGGAGGGGGTGAGAGCGACGAGGGGGGTGTGGGCTGCCGTTGGATCCGGGTGCATCCGACGGTGCTTAAGGCATGATCCGCGTGAGCTGATTATAGACCAATCAGAACAAAGTATCCCCTTTGATGATGTTAAGACTATTTAAATTGGTCATAATTGATTGAAAATAAGATTTTGAATCATGCCTGCTTAGACGACCTAAGAAATTTATAAAAATATAGAAATAAAAAACCTTCGCATTGTGTCACCAAGTGTGACCTACTTTTCAGTAAAAATAACAAACTTCGAATATTGTTAATATCACTAAAAAGTGTTCTAAGATATGAGTTTTTTGTAAGAGACCCATTTTTCGAGTGTCCAAAATGATATTTTTATAAAGAACCTAGCAAATATTTGTTGCAAATTTGGAGCACATCAATTTTATAATTCATAATCATAGCACATGTGGAGCACATCAAAAACTTTTTCAAGCTTATGTAGTTGTATTTTTCTATTTATTTCTCTTGTGTTTTCTGCACAAGGGTGCATTTTGGAATGGCATAGTTTGTTCAAATGATCTCATATTGTGCACAAGGGTGCATATTGGAATGGCAAACAATGTTGCCTAAGGAAGTTTTCATTTTCTTTGGACGAAAAATTCATTTTCCATTTTTCCGAGTGCCAAAATGAGTTTTTTTTCTGAAGGACCTACCATATATTTGTTGCAAATTTGTACCTAATCAATTTTCTAAAATACTAGGACATATTTAATGCACAATTGACCAAATGGCTGGGTGTAAAAAGTTTTTATACACCTCTGGTGAAAAAGACAAATTCTCGCCGATTCAGCTAGAAGCGGGTCAAATTTGAACTGCAGCTGCCTCATAGTTTGCTCTTTATTTTTTCCAAAAATCATTTCTAGGTACATAAGTATCTATTTAATCAGAGAAACACCAAAAAATTCCAAGATTCAACCACTAGCTAGGAACGGTCAAGCCCGCCGTTTTGACCGCATTTTGAAACGGGCATAAAAAATTCAAAAAAAAATCAAAAAATTGGAAAACCTTCGCATTGTGTCATTATATGTGACCAAGTTTCTAGGAAAAATAATAAACTTGTAATGCGGAGATTATTTTAGAAAAGTGTTCTCAGAAATGAGTTGTCATGGGTGAAGATTCATGGCTTTCAAGCCAAATGATCAATCTTATGGCCACATTCATGGCATAGTTTGTTCAAATGATCTCATATTGTGCATAAGGGTGCATCTTGGAATTCCAAACAATGTTACCTAAGGGAGTTTTCACTTTCATTGCACAAAAGAGCCATTTTCCATTTTCCGAGTGCCCTAAATGAGGTTTTTTTTGTGAAGGACCTACCAAATAATTCTTGCAAAATTGGACCAAATCATTTTTCTAAAATACTAGGCCATATTTAATGCACAATTAAAAAAATATTCGGGTGTAAAAAGTTTTGATCCACCTCTGGTGAAAAGACAAATTTCCGCCGATTTAGTTGGAAGCAGGTCAAATTTGAACTGCAGCTGCCTCATAGTTTGCTTTTTATTTTTTTCAAAAATCATTTCTAGGTACATAAGTATCTATTTAATCAGATAAACACCAAAAAAATTCCAAGATTCAACCACTAGCTAGGAACGGTCAAGCCCGCCGTTTTGACCACATTTTGAAACAGGCATAAAAAATTCAAAAACAAATCAAAAAATTGGAAAACCTTCGCATTATGTCATTATATGTGACCAAGTTTCCAGGAAAAATAATAAACTTGTAATACGGTAATTATTTTAAAAAAGTGTTCTCAGAAATGAGCTATCATGCGTGAGGATTCATGGCTTTCAAGCCAAATGATCAATCTTATGGCCACGTTCATGGCATAGTTTGTTCAAACGATCTCATATTGTGCACAAGGGTGCATCTTGGAATGGCAAACAATGTTGCCTAAGGAAGTTTTCATTTTCTTTTCACGGAAAATTCATTTCCCATTTTCCGAGTGCCTGAAATGAGTTTTTTTTGTGAAGGACCTACCATATATTTGTTGCAAAATTGGACCAAACCAATTTTATAAGATACTAGGCCATATTTAATGCACAATTGACAAAATGGTTGGGTGTCAAAAGTTTTGATCCACCTCTGGTGAAAAAGACAAATTCCTGCCGATTCAGTAGGAAGCGGGTCAAATTTGAACTGCAGTTGCCTCATAGTTTGCCATTTATTTTTTCCAAAAATCATTTCTAGTTACATAAGTACCTATTTAATCATAAATACATGGTTTGGTGGCGATACGTCGAGGTTTGGAAGGTGGACAAGGGCCCCAACTCTAGAGCGCGTAAACTCGCATGCCCGCCGCGTGGTCACCGCGTGACCGTGGCGTTGCCATGTGTTCTGGGCGGTCTAGGAATGTCTAGTGGGTTGGGCACTCCCTAGTTAGGTGCTAGGAAGAAAATCACAACATAATATTCTCACGAGGAGACCGATCGATGCTCAAACATGAATAAGCAGCCAAGTGTTTGATTAGCGGTACGGGAAATGCACATGGATAATGGGCGTGAGTTTTTGCTGAGGATGATCAGTTACTAAGAAGACCGTCTTCACAAATTTTCAGCTCAAAAGGAGGAGCCTAGGTGGTACTTGCTTTGCAAAGTACCACACTAGACATAAATACGAATGTTGAAGCTGGGCTCAAAATAATGAATGGATTGAGCTGGAATTTGGTGGAAGATGGTTATTTGGGTAGAGGAAAGCACTATAGAAAATGGATACCATTTAGATATGCCAAAATGGTACTTCCTTCACAAAGTGCTGCTCTGAACAGAATAGGAAAATGAATATTGTTGAGTTATTTTTGAACTAGGCAAGGAAGGTTTTTGACATATTTGATGAAGATATGATCCAAACAATTTATGAGAATTTTTTGGGAATTTTTGGAATAACAGAAATATAGGTTGCTTCACAACCTAGGGCAAAAATTGACACATGGACATGACATATAGGCAAAACTGATGAGATGGCGCCTAGTCATCACAACCCACCACAATCTACAAGGCTATGACCATCTATATTGGTCGTTAACAACTAGAAATAAGGCAGCGGACCAGCACTGTTTGCTTTATGACCATTTCGTGTAAGGACATTATGACCTTTCTGACCAAAATGGTCGCAATGGTTTAGGGTTTGGAGCCTCCCAAACAGCTTTTGACCAATTGGTCTCAAATGGTCATAGATCTATGACCAATTCTTCCAGGGTCACTGACAGAAGGTCACTAGTTGACATATTTCTTGTACTGGTGCTGCAGCTGGAGTACCCGACGCGATCGTCCTTCTCTCGCCGCCGCGGCAGTTCCTGGATGCTACGGCGAATGGAGCCGGGGTCGTCCTCGTCATCAGGCTCCGTCTTGCTGGCCCTCAGGCCCAAGCCGGAGGGGACACCGCTCGGGCGTCGCGCTCGCAGCGGCGCCCTCGTCATCGACGAGGGCGCCTGGCCCTCACCGCCTGCCCCGGCACCGGCGAGGCGCTCCCTACGCCTGGTCCGGCCGAAGCCCGAGCCGAGGTTGCTCCCCGTGAAGCCGGAGTACGTCGTGTTGGAAATATGCCCTAGAGGCAATAATAAATTAGTTATTATTATATTTCCTTGTTCATGATAATTGTCTTTTATTCATGCTATAACTGTATTATCCGGAAATCGTAATACACGTGTGAATACATAGACCACAATAAGTCCCTAGTGAGCCTCTAGTTGACTAGCTCGTTGTGATCAACAGATAGTCATGGTTTCCTGGCTATGGACATTGGATGTCGTTGATAACGGGATCACATCATTAGGAGAATGATGTGATGGACAAGACCCAATCCTAAGCCTAGCACAAAGATCGTGTAGTTCGTTTGCTAGAGCTTTTCCAATGTCAAGTATCTTTTCCTTAGACCATGAGATTGTGCAACTCCCGGATACCGTAGGAGTGCTTTGGGTGTATCAAACGTCACAACGTAACTGGGTGACTATAAAGGTGCATTACAGGTATCTCCGAAAGTATCTGTTGGGTTGGCATGAATCGAGACTGGGATTTGTCACTCCGTGTAAACGGAGAGGTATCTCTGGGCCCACTCGGTAGGACATCATCATTTGCGCAAATGTGACCAAGGAGTTGATCACGGGATGATGTGTTACGGAACGAGTAAAGAGACTTGCCAGTAACGAGATTGAACAAGGTATAAGGATGCCGACGATCGAATCTCGGGCAAGTACAATACCGCTAGACAAAGGGAATTGTATACGGGATTGATTAAGTCCTTGACATCGTGGTTCATCCGATGGGATCATCGTGGAACATGTGGGAGCCATCATGGGTATCCAGATCCCGCTGTTGGTTATTGACCGGAGAACGTCTCGGTCATGTCTACATGTCTCCCGAACCCGTAGGGTCTACACACTTAAGGTTCGATGACGCTAGGGTTATAAAGGAAGTTTGTATGTGGTTACCGAATGTTGTTCGGAGTCCCGGATGAGATCCCGGACGTCACGAGGAGTTCCGGAATGGTCCGGAGGTAAAGATTTATATATGGGAAGTCCTATTTTGGCCACCGGAAAATGTTCAGGATTTTTCGGTATTGTACCGGGAAGGTTCTAGAAGGTTCCGGAGTGGGGCCCACCTGCATGGGGGGACCCACATGAACGTGGGTAGTGGGGGCAAGGCCCCACACCCCTGGTCAAGGCGCACCAAGATCCCCCCTTAGAAGGAATAAGATCATATCCCGAAGGGATAAGATCAAGATCCCTAAAAAGGGGGGATATCAATCGGTGGGGAAGGAAATGATGGGATTTCTTTCCTCCCACCTTGGCCAACGCCCCAATGGACTTGGAGGGCAAGAAACCAGCCCCTCCACCCCTATATATAGTGGGGAGGCGCATGGGAGCTACACACGAAGTTCTGGCGCAGCCCTCCCCCTCTCCCAAGTCCTCCTCCTCTCCCGCGGTGCTTGGCGAAGCCCTGCAGGATTGCCACGCTCCTCCACCACCACCACGCCGTCGTGCTGCTGTTGGATGGAGTCTTCCTCAACCTCTCCCTCTCTCCTTGCTGGATCAAGGCATGGGATACGTCACCGGGCTGTACGTGTGTTGAACGCGGAGGTGCCGTCCGTTCGGCATTAGGATCTCCGGTGATTTGGATCACGACGAGTACGACTCCATCAACCCCGTTCACTTGAACGCTTCCGCTTAGCGATCTACAAGGGTATGTAGATGCACTCTCTTTCTACTCGTTGCTGGTCTCTCCATAGATAGATCTTGGTGATACATAGGAAATTTTTTGAATTTCTGCTACGTTCCCCAACAGTGGCATCATGAGCTAGGTCTATTGCGTAGATTCTTTGCACGAGTAGAACACAAAGTAGTTGTGGGCGTTGATTTTGTTCAATATGCTTACCGTTACTAGTCCAATCTTGTTTCGACGGTATTGTGGGATGAAGCAGCCCGGACCGACCTTACACGTACTCTTACGTGAGACAGGTTCCACCGACTGACATGCACTTGGTGCATAAGGTGGCTAGCAGGTGCCAGTCTCTCCCACTTTAGTCGGAACGGATTCGATGAAAAGGGTCCTTATGAAGGGTAAATAGCAATTAGCATATCACGTTGTGGTTTTGCGTAGGTAAGAAACGTTCTTGCTAGAAACCCATAGCAGCCACGTAAAACATGCAAACAACAATTAGAGGACGTCTAACTTGTTTTTGCAGGGTATGCTATGTGATGTGATATGGCCAAGAAGAATGTGATGAATGATATGTGATGTATGAGATTGATCATGTTCTTGTAATAGGAATCACGACTTGCATGTCGATGAGTATGACAACCGGCAGGAGCCATAGGAGTTGTCTTAATTTATTGTATGACCTGCGTGTCATTGAACAACGCCATGTAATTACTTTACTTTATTGCTAACCAGTAGCCATAGTAGTAGAAGTAATAAGTTGGCGAGACGACTTCATGGAGACACGATGATGGAGATCATTATGATGGAGATCATGGTGTCATGCTGGTGACGATGATGATCATGGAGCCCCGAAGATGGAGATCAATGGAGCTATATGATATTGGCCATATCATGTCACTACTATATAATTGCATGTGATGTTTATTATGTTTATGCATCTTGTTTACTTAGGACGACGGTAGTAAATAAGATGATCCCTTACAACAATTTCAAGAAGTGTTCTCCCCTAACTGTGCACCGTTGCTACAGTTCGTCGCTTCTAAGCACCACGTGATGATCGGGTGTGATGGATTCTTACGTTCACATACAACGGGTGTAAGACAGATTTACACAGCAATACACTTAGGGTTAACTTGACGAGCCTAGAATGTACAGACATGGCCTCGGAACACGGAGACCGAAAGGTCGAGCATGAGTCGTATAGTAGATACGATCAACATGAAGATGTTCACCGACGTTGGCTAGTCCGTCTCACGTGATGATCGGACACGGCCTAGTTAACTCGGATCATGTGATCACTTAGATGACCAGAGGGATGTCTATCTGAGTGGGAGTTCATAAGATGAACTTAATTATCTTGAACATAGTCAAAAGACCTTTTGCAAATTATGTCGTAGCTCGCGCTTTAGTTCTACTGTTTAGTAATGTTCCTAGAGAAAATATAGTTGAAAGTTGACAGTAGCGATTATGCAATCAGTAGAAAGCTTATGTCCTTAATGCACCGCTCAGTGTGCCGAACCCCAAATGTCGTTTGTGGATGTTGTGAACATCAGACATACACGTTTTGATAACTACGTGATAGTTCAGTGAAACGGTTTAGAGTTGAGGCATCAAAGACGTTTTTTGAAATGTCGCGGAACATATGAGATGTTTCGAGGGCTGAAATTGGGATTTCAGGCTCGTGCCCACGTCAAGAGGTATAAGACCTCCGACGATTTTCTTAGCCTGCAAACTAACAGAGAAAAGCTCAATCGTTGAGCTTGTGCTCAGATTGTCTGAGTGCAACAATCACTTGAATCGAGTGGGAGTTGATCTTCCATATGAGATAGTGATGTTTCTCCAAAGTCATTGCCACCAAGCTGCTAGAGCTTTGTGATGAACTATAACATATCAGGGATAGATATGATGATCCTTGAGGTAGTCACGATGTTTGACACCGCGAAAGTAGAAATCAAGAAGGAGCATCAATTGTTGATGGTTGGTGAAACCACTAGTTTCAAGAAGGGCAAGGGCTAGAAGGGATACTTCATGAAACGGCAAATCAACTGCTGCTCTAGTGAAGAAACCCAAGGTTGAAACCAAACCCGAGACTAAGTGCTTCTGTAATAAGGGGAACAAACACTGGAGCAGAATTACCCTAGATACTTGGTAGATGAGAAGGCTGGCAAGGTCGATAGAAGTATATTGGATATACATTATGTTAATGTGTACTTTACTAGTATTCCTAGTAGCACCAGGGTATTAGATACCGGTTCGGTTGCTAAGTGTTAGTAACTCGAAATAAAGGCTACGGAATAAATGGAGACTAGCTAAAGGTGAGCTGACGATATGTGTTGGAAGTGTTTCCAATGTTGATATGATCAAGCATCGCATGCTCCCTCTACCATCGAGATTGGTGTTTGCGTTGAGCATAGACATGATTGGATTATGTCTATCGCAATACGGTTATTCATTTAAGGAGAATAATGGTTACTCTGTTTATTTGAATAATACCTTGAATGGTCTTGCACCTAAAATGAATGGTTTATTGAATCTCGATCATAGTGATACACATGTTCATGCCAAAAGATAGTAATGATAGTACCACCTACTTGTGGCACTGCCACGTAAGTCATATCGGTATAAAACGCATGAAGAAGCTCCATGTTGATGGATCTTTGGGCTCACTCGTTTTTGAAAAGTTTGAGACATGCGAACCATGTCTATTGGTGTATATGCATGAAGAAACTCCATGCAAATGGACTGTTTGAACTCACTTGATCTTGAATCACTTGAGACATGCAAATCATACCACATGGGCAAGATGACTGAAATCCTCGGTTTCAGTAAAATGGAACAAGATAGAAACTTGTTGGAAGTAACACATTTTGATGTGTGCAGTCCAATGAGTGCTGAGGAATACAGTGAATATCGTTATGTTCTTACTTCACAGATGATTCGAGTAGATGTTGAGAATATTTACTTGATGAAACACAAGTCTGAATTATTGAATGGTTCAAGTAATTTCAGAGTGAAGTAGAAGATCATCGTGACAAGAGGATGAAATGTCTATGATATGATCATAGAGATGAGTATCTGAGTTACAAGCTTTGGCACACAATTATGACATTGTGGAAATTGTTTCACAATTAATACCGCCTAGAACACCATAGTTTGATGGTGTGTCCGAACATCATAACTGCACCCTATTGGATATGATGCATACCATGATGTCTCTTATCGAATTACCACTATCGTTCATGGGTTAGGCATTAGAGACAACCACATTCACTTTAAATAGGGCACCATGTAATTCCGATGAGATGACACCGTATGAACTATGGTTTAGAGAAACCTAAGCTGTCATTTCTTAAAGGTTTGAGGTTGCGACGCTTATGTGAAAAAGTTTCAGGCTGATAAGCTCGAACCCAAAGCGGATAAATGCATCTTCATAGGACACCCAAAACAGTTGGGTATACCTCCTAATTCAGATCCGAAAGCAATATGGATTGTTTCTTGAATCGGGTCCTTTCTCGAGAAAAGGTTTGTCTCGAAAAGTTGAGTGGGAGGATGGTGGAGACTTGATATGGTTATTGAACCATCACTTCAACCAGTGTGTATCAGGGCACAGGAAGTTGTTCCCGTGGCACCTATACCAATTGAAGTGGAAGCTTATGATAGTGATCATGAAGCTTCGGATCAAGTCACTACCAAACCTCGTAGGACGACAAGGACGCGTACTACTTCAGAGTGGTACGGTGATCTTGTCTTGAAGGTCATGTTGCTAGACAACAATGAACCTACGAGCTATGGAGAAGCGATGGTGGGCCCAAATTCCGACAAATGGTTAGAAGCCATGAAATCCGAGATAGGATCCATGTATCAGAACAAAGCATGGACTTTGGTGGACTTGCCCAATGACCGGCAAGCCATTGAGATAAATGGATCTTTAAGAAGAAGACGGACGTGGATGGTAATGTCACCATCTATGAAGATCGACTTGTGGCGAAGAGTTTTTCACAAGTTCAAGGAGTTGACTGCGATGAGATTTTCTCATCCGTAGCGATGCTTAAGTCCGTCGGATTCATGTTAGCATTAGCTGCATTTATGAAATCTGGCAGATGGATGACAAAACGAGTTTCCTTACCAGTCTTCGTATGGAAAGGTTGTATGTGATACAAATCAGAAAGTTTTTGTCGATCCTAAGGATGCTAAAAGGTATGCTAGCTCCAGCGATCCTTCCATGGACTGGAGTAAGCATCTCGGAGTTGGAATGTGCGCTTTGATAAGATGATCAAAGATTTTGGGTTTATACAAAGTTTATGAGAAACTTGTATTTCCAAAGAAGTGAGTGGGAGCACTATAGAATTTCTGATGAGTATATGTTGTTGACATATTGATGATTAGAAATGATGTAGAATTTCTAGAAAGCATATAGGGTTATTTGAAAACTGTTTTTCAATGGAAAACCTGGATTAGGCTACTTGAACAATAAGCATCAAGATCTATAAGATAGATCAAAGTGCTTAATAATACTTTCAAATGAGCACATACCTTGACATGATCTTGAAGGTGTTCAAGATGGATCAGTCAAAGAAGAAGTTCTTGCCTGAGTTGTAAGGTACGAAGTTAAGACTTAAAGCTCGACCTCGGCAGAAAAGAGAGAAAGGACGAAGGTCGTCCCCTATGCTTTAGACGTAGGCTCTACAGTATGCTATGCTGTGTACCGCACCTGAAGTGTGCCTTGCCATGAGTCAGTCAAGGGGTACAAGAGTGATCCAAGAATGGATCACAGGACAGCGGTCAAAGTTATCCTTAGTAACTAGTGGACTAAGGAATTTTCTCGATTATGGAGGTGATAAAGAGTTCGACGTAAAGAGTTACGTCGATGCAAGCTTAACACCTATCCGGATAGCTCTGAGTAGAGATACCGGATACGTATAATGGAGCAACTTTTAATATAGCTCCAAGTAGAACAGTTATTTGGAATAGCTCCAAATAGAGCGTGGTAGCTACATCTAGGAGATGACATAGAGATTTGTAAAGCACACACGGATCTAAAAGGTTCAGACCCGTTGACTATAACCTCTCTCACAAGCATAACATGATCAAACCCAGAACTCATCGAGTGTTAATCACATGGTAAATGTGAACTAGATTATTGACTCTAGTAAACTCTTTGGGTGCTAGTCACATGGGGATGTGACCTTGAGTGTTAATCACATATCGATGTGAACTAGATTATTGACTCTAGTGCAAGTGGGAGACTGTTGGAAATATGCCCTAGAGGCAATAATAAATTAGTTATTATTATATTTCCTTGTTCATGATAATTGTCTTTTATTCATGCTATAACTGTATTATCCGGAAATCGTAATACACGTGTGAATACATAGACCACAATAAGTCCCTAGTGAGCCTCTAGTTGACTAGCTCGTTGTGATCAACAGATAGTCATGGTTTCCTGGCTATGGACATTGGATGTCGTTGATAACGGGATCACATCATTAGGAGAATGATGTGATGGACAAGACCCAATCCTAAGCCTAGCACAAAGATCGTGTAGTTCGTTTGCTAGAGCTTTTCCAATGTCAAGTATCTTTTCCTTAGACCATGAGATTGTGCAACTCCCGGATACCGTAGGAGTGCTTTGGGTGTATCAAACGTCACAACGTAACTGGGTGACTATAAAGGTGCATTACAGGTATCTCCGAAAGTATCTGTTGGGTTGACATGAATCGAGACTGGGATTTGTCACTCCGTGTAAACGGAGAGGTATCTCTGGGCCCACTCGGTAGGACATCATCATTTGCGCAAATGTGACCAAGGAGTTGATCACGGGATGATGTGTTACGGAACGAGTAAAGAGACTTGCCAGTAACGAGATTGAACAAGGTATAAGGATGCCGACGATCGAATCTCGGGCAAGTACAATACCGCTAGACAAAGGGAATTGTATACGGGATTGATTAAGTCCTTGACATCGTGGTTCATCCGATGGGATCATCGTGGAACATGTGGGAGCCATCATGGGTATCCAGATCCCGCTGTTGGTTATTGACCGGAGAACGTCTCGGTCATGTCTACATGTCTCCCGAACCCGTAGGGTCTACACACTTAAGGTTCGATGACGCTAGGGTTATAAAGGAAGTTTGTATGTGGTTACCGAATGTTGTTCGGAGTCCCGGATGAGATCCCGGACGTCACGAGGAGTTCCGGAATGGTCCGGAGGTAAAGATTTATATATGGGAAGTCCTATTTTGGCCACCGGAAAATGTTCAGGATTTTTCGGTATTGTACCGGGAAGGTTCTAGAAGGTTCCGGAGTGGGGCCCACCTGCATGGGGGGACCCACATGAACGTGGGTAGTGGGGGCAAGGCCCCACACCCCTGGTCAAGGCGCACCAAGATCCCCCCTTAGAAGGAATAAGATCATATCCCGAAGGGATAAGATCAAGATCCCTAAAAAGGGGGGATATCAATCGGTGGGGAAGGAAATGATGGGATTTCTTTCCTCCCACCTTGGCCAACGCCCCAATGGACTTGGAGGGCAAGAAACCAGCTCCTCCACCCCTATATATAGTGGGGAGGCGCATGGGAGCTACACACGAAGTTCTGGCGCAGCCCTCCCCCTCTCCCAAGTCCTCCTCCTCTCCCGTGGTGCTTGGCGAAGCCCTGCAGGATTGCCACGCTCCTCCACCACCACCACGCCGTCGTGCTGCTGTTGGATGGAGTCTTCCTCAACCTCTCCCTCTCTCCTTGCTGGATCAAGGCATGGGAGACATCACCGGGCTGTACGTGTGTTGAACGCGGAGGTGCCGTCCGTTCGGCACTAGGATCTCCGGTGATTTGGATCACGACGAGTACGACTCCATCCACCCCGTTCACTTGAACGCTTCCGCTTAGCGATCTACAAGGGTATGTAGATGCACTCTCTTTCTACTCGTTGCTGGTCTCTCCATAGATAGATCTTGGTGTTACATAGGAAATTTTTTGAATTTCTGCTACGTTCCCCAACACGTCGACATGGTGGCCCCCGACGACGAGTCCGCCCTTAAATGGGCGAAGGAGGACTACATCAGCGAGCAGGTGCTCCACCAGCACCGGGCGTACCTAGAGCACCAGGCCCGTCGCCGCGCCGAGGAGGGTGGCATTATCGTCATCGACAGAGACGAGGAGGGCGAGGCCGAGCCATCAAGCGCCCCACCACGTGTCGGCGACCCTGGCCAGGGCTGCAGCAGGGACGTCGCAGGCGAGGCGCGCGACGACGACGGCGGCGACTACACCCACTTCTACAGGCTTCTCGGCATGTAGACGATGACAGCGGCTAGGCTTTTTAGTTTGTTTTTTAAGTTAGGCGTAGTTCTTGCATGTTTTTATGTTTTTGTAGAAATTTCAATGAAGTATGGCCGAGTTCCTACAAAAATCACTGAGTTTGCAAAAATTTGAAACGAATTTCACCGAACCCGCGGCGACCGTGGGCTGATGACTGGGAGCGAACCGAACCCCAGGGACCAATCTAGCGTCGGTTCGCCCCCAGGCCGCTCTTTTTCGGCGCCCTGGGGGCCGAACGGATGGAGATGCTCTGAAGACACTCCATTTTGATGATAGGTTTCCCTTGCTTGGCAATGGGCATCTACTGAGGTAGGTCTCTTTTGACTTTGAGATCCTCAAGTATTGCTGATGTGCCTTGCTGAGTGAAGTCTTAAATATGTATGCCCAATGCTCCCATGGCAATTTGTGTTTTGTGTTCTCCCCTTCCAATCTTGCATTAAGATGGTATATAGGTCGACATTGTTGTTGAACCTCTTGGTTGATTTGTGTCTCTTCCGTCTACATCATCATCTGTGCTGCATAGATAACCTGTAGGGGTTTGCGGTTCTTTTACAAAGTTGCAAGAGAAAAAGTGAGTGATAATCTTACTCATCATCCTTGCTTATCATGCATTCTTTGTTCATGTGGGTTGACCTGCGACAAAAGCTCTCGTACCTGTTGGAATAGGTCCTCCTAATAATCAAACTTTCGAGCTCTCGCATGAACTTCCTTTTCTTCTCTGATTTGGGTTAAGAGCCGCTTTACAAATCTGAAGGATGTGAGAGGGTAAGCCTGTATTAATATAATTGTCATTTGGAACAAAAAACGTCTATAAACACTCAGGCGTGCATATGCTAAAACATCTTCATGTTGAGCTTGATAAATAGAAGTCCATTTTCTTTTCATAAAACCTCGTCACAGGACGGGTAGCTCCCACATTACATTGCGCAGAAGAGAATTGATCTAGTTAATGCGGTAAACCTGGAAAAAATAATCCAAACAAGCCATTGTTATTTAAGAAATCCCGATGAAAACCACACATGCACAACTGAAAAGCAGACGACTCCAAGTTTTAGACAAAGTTCGATAAGTCTTTGGTAACAATTGCATAAACATTTTTTTGTGGGGTACATAAACAAAGTTGTTGTTTTGAAGTTCCGGATATCGCCCAACCACTCATTAACCCACGGGCTAGTATATACCATTAGCCTTAAGGATTGAAGTCCAAAAGGCCAATTTTGCGGCATTACCGTTGCTTCTCTAAAAGCAAGCATTAGAAAAATACTTAGTTAGCCTTTAAACTCTTTTTTAACCATGATGTTTTCACCCGTAACAATTCTCTAGACTACTTGGATCCTGTAACCCTAGCCCCGATATCCTTAAGGTGGGGTTAGACTAGTCTATAGGAACAATACCCAAGAACCTAGAGTTTCATATTCAATCCCTCGATCATCTTTGTAACCCCTATACACAATCTATACAACTGAGCATTAGGGTTTTACCTCTGAAGTGAGGGCCTAAACCTAGAAAGAAACTTCCATGTGTTCGCATCTGATCTACTCGTCCGACCAGGATGACCTATCGAGGGATCTATCGAAAATAACTCAAACAGTCGCATCTTTTGATGGCATGGCCAAGCGGTAAAGCAGGGGCCTGCAATTGAAATCTGTCAAGGCAATGAGGCTATTAAATCAACCCATTCCTTCTATAAGTTGATCCTGGTGGATTTTTCCACGAGTCATCAATGTGGAATGGAACGAGTGCAATCTGTAAACCTCACATCAGTAAAGACTTGATATTCCATGGCGTTTCTTCCCCGAGTTTTTTTGTCATTGTATTTTGTTGTTCTTTTAGCACGAGTAAGCATGAGATCAGGTTTGCTCCTCTGGATCCTTGTTCTGAGTTGGACGCATATTAGATTTGATTACCAAAGTGTGCAGCGTAAATCAGTTGAAAAGGAATACGGGGAATCATCGACTTATCATGGAAACAGACACATGGTGCTGGGCGGTGGGCGTGCTCGCTGTTTTTTCACTACTGTGCTCACGACGCCTCTCGGGAGTCTGAGAAGAAAAACCAAGGATGCGGCTATATCTCGCTTATAGCAAGGCAATCTTCCAACTCGCTAAAGCGTCTACAGCCGCGTGAGCATATGGGCCGGCCTAGTGTGTAGGAGGCGACTAAATGAATATATTACAATTTTTTAAATAAAACATTTTAAAAAAAGTTAACCAAGCATTTGGAAAATGTTAAATGTACATAGAGAAAATGTTTCTAATGTATACGAAAAATGTATACAAAAATATATAATGTGTGTGAAAACATTGATCATGTATTTAAAAAATGTTAATCCAAGCATATGAAAAAAAGTTTAAAAAGTATTTAAATTTTTTAAATCAAGCATTTAAAATGTATAGAAAAAATGTTGACCATGTATTGAAAAAAATGTTCAACTTGTATTTGAAAAATGTTAATCAAGGACTTGAATTTTTTTGTAAAATGTGTATAGAAAAAATGTGACCATTGTAAGGCATATTTCACCCCATGTGGTTTTGGTGATTGATGACAATGATTTTGCGGACTAATCGTGTGCTTTGAACAAGATGTTTAGGCACAAGACGTTTCGTTACCCCTCGAAGCCTAGTGAAGACGGCGTTTCTCTATGTTTCCTTTCGTTGGATTTGAGTCGTAGGAAAGCCGTACTATTAAGAGGGGGTCCGCTTCGGAAAGGTTAGGGTGGAATCATCACCTACACGTTTGTTTCTGTTCACCATCTTTCCTTTGCATCTTTGGAGCACCTACCGTTTACCCGTGTCTTTGCAAAATGAAGGCCTCCTAGTGTTATTGAGTTGTGGCATGCGGTAGTACTGCTCAAGGGAGCAGTAGTACCGTAGAGGCCCATGGTAGTACCGGTCGGCCGTGCAGTAGTACCGCAGGTCCTTGCGGTAGTACCACTCCACCGGCGCGGTAGTACTTTGGCCTCTGGCCCAGCACAGCAACACGAGCGGAAGTAGGGCCGGATGTAATTTTTTACATCCGCGCCCTACGCGGTAGTACCGTGTCGGATTTTTGAGATCGAAACTCAGCGGAAGTAGCCACGGATGTATTTTTCTTCGTCCGTGCCTTTCCAGCCCGGACCAATCCTACCTTGCGGTAGTACCGCAAGGGAGAGCAGTAGTACCGCTCTGGCGGTTCTACCGCTCCTTGTTTCATTGCAACAGTGTTGGTCTGGCTCCTGCCGCGCAAGCGGTAGTACCGCGGTGCCTCGCGGTAGTACCGTAGGCCCTTGCGGTAGTACCGCATGTCGCGGGCTGGATAAGTGGATAATGGTTGGATTTGACCCTTCACTATAAAAGGGGAGTCTTATTCTCCGAGTTGACCACCTCTTCTATCCTCAAGCTCCATTGATGCTCTAAGCTTCATTTTCGCCCGATCTCTCTCCCTAGTCAATCAAACTTGTTGATTCTCTAGGGATTGGTTGAGAAAGCCTAGATCTACACTTCCACCAAGAGAAATTTGATTCCCCCCACTGATCCCTTGCGGATCTTGTTACTCTTGGGTGTTCACGCACCCTAGATGGTTAAGGTCACCGCAGAGCCATAGTCCATTGTGGTGAAGCTTCGTGGTGTCGTTGGGAGCCTCTAATTAAGTTGTGGAGATTGCCCCATCCTTGTTTCACTACAAGAAATACGTCAACCTGTGACCATCACTATTGGTCAGTGAATGGTCATTGTTTTCCATTTGTGACCTTTTTATGACCAAAAACAGATGGTCAAAAGTTGGCCGTTGTAAACTGAAATTAACGACCTTCTTTGTGAGAAGGTCATAGATGTTTACGACCAAAACAAAAGGTCATTGGTTCAACGACCTTTTTCTTTGGTCACTAGCTATCTGCCCAGGCCACGTCGGATCCGACGTGGCAAAATTGTAACCAAATGAAAAGGTCATTGACAAGAATCAGCCCGGTCCGATTAGGTGTCTATATGGACCGAGCCCATTAATTCAGCCCATTTGTTGTTGTTTTTTCTTTCAATTTGGGTAAGCTAAATGGGCCAAGCCCAACAAACTTTTATTTTTTGGGCCACAATCTTTTACAGCCCACATTTTTTTGGGCCTCGGCCTTTTTCCAGCCCACTTGTTAGTTTTCTTTTGTTTCTTTTCCATTTTAAAGTAGGTCCCAATAGTCAAATGGGAACCAATTACCAGAATTGTTTTTTGGGTACCACACATCAGTTCTATATTTGTGCAATTAGGTAATTTGATTCAAAGAGCCAATAAGGCATAATATTTCATACAACATCCAAGCAAAGTACATTACAATCATACATAGTACAGATCTGGCATTCAGCTATAAAATACAACTAAATATACACAACACATAACTAGCTTCAGTGAGCGAAAACACATTGCTGGGTGTGGTTTTTCTTCAGGATTCTTCTTCCTAGAGCTCATGTGCACCCAACTTTTGAAGAATGAAGGCCAACATCTGCAAATAATAAATTATGGGAAGTTAGAAACGTAATAAATGTCACAAGGTCAAGATAGGCACAAGCAGCACATGAAAGGAAGGACATAAATGTTAATCTAATCTTGTTCTCTCTCATTGGATCCAACGAGAAAACATGATAATTGTGGTTGAACATATGCAAATATCTGAATACTATGTCATAGAAAAAAATGACTAGTCATCCACTGCCAATCAATTTCGGCATGGGAAATGATCACCAATGATCTACAAAAAAATCTGATTGCATGTGTACATGTCCTTGCAGTTAAACTGAGTTGAGACAAAGAGTCAACACCAATTCAGATTCATCTCCCTGAAGGAACTCGGAACAAGAACAGCTGCTCAAATTCAGAAGTTTCAACATAGGAACAGAACCAAATTGGACACCTTTAACAGGAAAAATAGAAGAGAGGTAAACACATACCCACATTGTTATATATAGTTGTGCTAGGATTTAAAAACATAATCAAATGCTAATAGGAATAACACCAAGATTGGATTCTATACAAAGATAAACTACAACCAAAGGAAGGGTAACAGATGAAGAAAAAATCCTGACCATCGATGAACATATTCTCCGCTATTTGAAGAAACTTGCTCCCAGCGATGGAATGTAGTATGCAGCTTACCGATCTGCGAAATAAAGATGATCTTTATCCTCAGGACCAGAAGAAGAACATAGATACATGCAGTTTGATGATGCAATATGTTTCTGAAGCTACGATACAGTTAAGCAACATATACATATGGGTTTTATCTTCAGGATTAACAGAACAGGACAAAAAAATTCAGGTGTTTCTAAAACTACAAGGGACGTAGCAGCACACGTAGATTATCAGACATAGATTATCAACTATAAGCGGACATAGATTATCAGACAAAGAATAGCAGTTGCAGAGCTCTATAGAACATCCCTCACACACTCCCATTCTTTTAAGCAATGCAGAGGAGCTTTATCCTCAGGACCAAAAGAAGAATACAGATGATACATGTAGGCTGACGATGCAATATGTTTGTGATGTTGGGGAACGTAGTAATTTCAAAAAAATTCCTACGCACACGCAAGATCATGGTGATGCATAGCAACGAGAGGGGAGAGTTTTGTCCACGTACCTTCGTAGACCGAAAGCGGTAGCACAACGCGGTTGATGTAGTCGTATGTCTTCACGATCCGACCGATCAAGTACCGAACGCACGGCACCTCCGAGTTCAGCACACGTTCAGCTCGTTGACGTCCCTCGAACTTCGATCCAGCCGAGTTTTGAGGGAGAGTTCCGTCAGCACGACGACGTGGTGACGATGATGATGTTCTACCGATGTAGGGCTCCGCCTAAGCACCACTACGATATTATCGAGGTGGATTATGGTGGAGGGGGCACCGCACACGGCTAAGAGATCCAAGGGATCAATTGTTGTTGTGTCTAGAGGTGCCCCCTGCCCCCGTATATAAAGGAGCAAGGGGGAGGGGCGGCCGGCCAAGGAGGAGGGCGCGCCAAGGGGGGAGTCCTACTCCCACCGGGAGTAGGACTCCTCCTTTCCTTGTAGGAGTAGGAGAAGGGAAGGGAGAAGGAGAAGGAAGGAAGGGGGCGCCTCCCTCCCTAGTCCAATTCAGACTAGTCCATGGGGAGGGCTGCGGCCACCCTTTGGGGCCTTTCTCTCCTTTTCCGTATGGCCCATTAATGCCCAATACGAATTCCCGTAACTCTCCGGTACTCCGAAAAATACCCGAATCACTCGGATCCTTTCCGATGTCCGAATATAGTCGTCCAATATATCGATCTTTACATCTCGACCATTTCGAGACTCCTCGTCATGTCCCCGATCTCATTCGGGACTCCGAACTCCTTAGGTACATCAAAACATATAAACTCATAATATAACCATAACCCTACAGGTTCGAGAACTATGTAGACATGACCGAGACACGTCTCCGGTCAATAACCAATAGCGGAACCTGGATGCTCATATTGGCTCCCACAAATTCTACGAAGATCTTTATCGGTCAAACCGCATAACAACATACGTTGTTGCCTTTGTCATCGGTATGTTACTTGCCCGAGATTCGATCGTCGGTATCTCAATACCTAGTTCAATCTCGTTACTGGCAAGTCTCTTTACTCGTTATGTAATGCATCATCCCGCAACTAACTCATTAGTCACATTGCTTGCAAGGCTTATAGTGATGTGCATTACCGAGAGGGCCCAGAGATACCTCTGCGACAATCGGAGTGACAAATCCTAATCTCGAAATACGCCAACTCAACAAGTACCTTTGGAGACACCTGTAGAGCTCCTTTATAATCACCCAGTTACGTTGTGACGTTTGGTAGCACACAAAGTGTTCCTCCGGTAAACGGGAGTTGCATAATCTCATAGTCATAGGAACATGTATAAGTCATGAAGAAAGCAATAGCAACATACTAAATGATCAAGTGCTAAGCTAACGGAATGGGTCAAGTCAATCACATCATTCTCCTACTGATGTGATCCCTTAATTAAATGACAACTCATGCCTATGGTTAGGAGACTTAACCATCTTTGATTAACGAGCTAGTCAAGTAGAGGCATACTAGTGACACTATGTTTGTTTATGTATTCACACATGTATTATGTTTCCGGTTAATACAATTCTAGCATGAATAATAAACATTTATCATGAAATAAGGAAATAAATAATAACTTTATTATTGCCTCTAGGGCATATTTCCTTCACGTGATACTATGGGAGAGTTTTAAGAATTACAGAGGAGTTTTATCCTCAGGAAAAACAGAGCATGGCAGATAAATGCATGTGTTTCTGAAACTACAGGAGACTTAGAAGCACATTCACTTTAGCGACTCATCTTTTCAAGCATTCAATCAAATGACCTAATAATACCAGACAAGGAGGAGTTACAATGGTATGCACTTATCACATATATAGGAACCATGCTTAAAATCCACACATACGTATACATATCCCAATAGAATAGAGCTAGTAAGCAAACTAGCAGCCGTGCACTTGATAACCTGCCCTGCACACTCTTACTACCTAAAATAACTTGCATTCCACAAGAATGGCAGATGTACAATGTTTAAATTGTATATATATATTTTACTTTTTCTCGGAAGCATGCTTGGAACCCACATGTTACATATCTATGAATATATCCCCATACAACACACATAACCAATACATCAACTAAGCCTATAAATTTTTTGCTCCCAGCCAGCATCGTGAATTTTCTCAGCTAGTACTAACTACCAAGCTAGTCACTGCCTCAGCCATACTACAGTAAGACGTCCTTATATACTACTCCATACAGTACTGGAGTAGAAAATATAGAAGCAGTTTTCAGTTGACAGTACGCCACGGCGCAGCCAAATAAACAGCGGCAGCATACCAAAATTCGCAACTAGAGGAAGAGAAAGGGGCACAGGGAGGGAGGGAGGGCGGGCGGGGATGGGGGGATTACCGAGCCCTGGAACTCCTCCCCGACGATGTAGAAGGGGTCCTGTGTGGAGCTCATGGCGGACGCCGGAGGTTGGTGAGGTCGGCGAGGGGCAGCAGCTGCCTCCGAGGACGCAGCCGCAGCAGCAGCATCTCGTCGCCTCCTCTAACTCTGGCTCCGGCGATTGCCGTGGTCCGGCCAGCTCGACGAAGCATCGTGCATCGAAGCACGCACACACGCGTGATAACCCACAAGTGTAGGGGATCGCAACAGCTTTCGAGGGTAGAGTATTCAACCCAAATTTATTGATTCGACACAAGGGGATCCAAAGAATATTCTTAAGTATTAGCAGTTGAGTTGTCAATTCCACCACACCTGGATAACTTAGTATCTACAGCAAAGTATTTAGTATCAAAGTAGTATGATAGTAATGGTAACAGTGGCAAAAGTAAAGATAATAGTTTTGTAGTAGTTGTAACACTAGCGACAGAAAAGTAAATAAGCGAAGCACAATATGTGAAAAGCTCGTAGGCATTGGATCAGTGATGGATAATTATGTCAGATGCGATTCCTCATGTAATAGCTATAACATAGGGTGATACAGAACTAGCTCCAGTTCATCAATGTAATGTAGGCATGTATTCCGAATATAGTCATACGTGCTTATGGAAAAGAACTTGCATGACATCTTTTGTCCTACCCTCCCGTGGCAGCGGGGTCCTAGCGGAAACTAAGGGATATTAAGGCCTCCTTTTACCGGAACAAAGAATTAGCACATAGTGAATACATGAACTCCTCAAACTACGGTCATCACCGAGAAGTATCCCGATTATTGTCACTTCGGGGTTGTTGGATCATAACACATAATAGGTGACTATAGACTTGCAAGATAGGATCAAGAACTCACATATATTCATGAAAACATAATAGGTTCAGATCTGAAATCATGGCACTCGGGCCCTAGTGACAAGCATTAAGCATAGCAAAGTCATAGCAACATCAAATCTTAGAACATAGTGGTACTAGGGATCAAACCCTAACAAAACTAACTTGATTACATGGTAAATCTCATCCAACCCATCACCATCCAGCAAGCCTACGATGGAATTACTCACGCACGGCGGTGAGCATCATGAAATTGGTGATGGAGGATTGTTGATGATGACGACGGCGGCGAATCCCCCTCTCCGGAGCCCTGAACGGACTCCAGATCAGCCCTCCCGAGAGAGATTAGGGCTTGGCGGTGGCTCCGTATCGTAAAATGCGATGAAACTTTCTCTCTGATTTTTTTCTTCGTGAAATGGAATATATGGAGTTGGAGTTGAGGTTGATGGAGCATCAGGGGGCCCATGATACAGGGGGGCACACCCAGGGGGAGGGCGCACCCCCCACCCTCGTGGACAGGGTGTGGGCCCCCTGGCCTTGATTCTTTCACCAGTATTTTTTATATTTTCCCAAACTTATCTCCGTGGATTTCAGGTCATTCCGAGAACTTTTGGTTTTTTCACAATAAACAACATCATGGCAGTTCTGATGAAAACAGCGTCAGTCCGGGTTAGTTTCACTCAAATCATGCAAGTTAGAGTCCAAAACAAGGGAAAAAGTGTTTGGAAAAGTAGATACGCTGGAGACGTATCAACTCCCCCAAGCTTAAACCTTTGCTTGTCCTCAAGCAATTCAGTTGATAAACTGAAAGTGATAAAGAAAAACTTTTACAAACTCTATTTGCTCTTGTTGTTGTAAATATGTAAAGCCGGCATTCAGGTTTTCAGCAAGTATTACAAACTAACCATACTAACAATAACACTTAGGTCTCACAATTACTCATATCAATGGCATAATTAGCTAGCGAGCCATAATAATAAAACTCGAATGACAACACTTTCTCAAAACAATCATAATATGATATAACAAAATGGTATCTCGCTAGCCCTTTCTGAGACCGCAAAACATAAATGCAGAGCACCTTTAAAGATCAAGGACTGACTAAACATTGTAATTCATGGTAAAAGAGATCCAGTCAAGTCATACCCAATATAAACCAATAGTAATGAATGCAAATGACAGTGTGCTCTCCAGCGGGTGCTTTTTAATAAGAAGGTGATGACTCAACATAAAAGTAAATAGATAGGCCCTTCGCAGAGGGAAGCAGGGATTTGTAGAGGTGCCGGAGCTCGATTTTAAAATAGAGAGGAATAACATTTTGAGCGGCATACTTTCACTATCAACGCAACAACTACGAGATGGCGATATCTTCCATACTACATGCATTATAGGCGGTTCCCGAACAGAATGGTAAAAGTTTATACTCCCCCACTACCAACAAGCATCAATCCATGGCTTGCTCGAAACAACGAGTGCCTCCAACTAACAACAGCCCTGGGGGAGTTTTGTTTAATTATATTGATTTGCTTAGATCTTTTTGATCATGGGACTTGGCATCCGGTTACCGGCCATTTTCTCGTGAATGAGGAGCGGAGTCCACTCCTCATGAGAATAGCACACCTAGCATGGAAGATATAGGTAGCCCTAGTTGAAACATGAGCTGCTCGAGCATACAAAACAGAATTTCATTTGAAGGTTTGGAGTTTGGCACATACAAATTTACTTGGAACGGCAGGTAGATACCGCATATAGGAAGGTATGGTGGACTCATATGTAACAACTTTGGGGTTTGAGGAGTTTGGATGCACAAGCAGTATTCCCGCTTAGTACAGGTGAAGGCTAGCAAAAGACTAGGAAGCGACCAACTGAGAGAGCGGCAACAGTCATGAACATGCATTAAAATTAATTCACACCAAGTACAAGCACGAGTAGGATATAATCCACCATGAACATAAATATCGTGAAGGCTATGTTGATTTGTTACGACTACATGCGTGAACATGTGCCAAGTCGAGTCACTCAATTCATTCAAAGGAGGATACCATCCCATCATACCACATCATAATCATTTTAATAGCATGTTGGCACGCAAGGTAAACCATTATAACTCATAGCTAATCAAGCATGACACAAGCAACTATAATCTATAAATATCATTGCAAATATGTTTACTTCATAATAAGCTGAATCAGGAATGATGAACTCATCATATTTACAAAAACGAGAGAGGTCGATGTCGGTGTCAAAACCGGCGGATCTCGGGTAGGGGGTCCCGAACTGTGCGCCTAGGCGGATGGTAACAGGAGACAAGGGACACGATGTTTTTACCCAGGTTCGGGCCCTCTCGATGGAGGTAAAACCCTACTCCTGCTTGATTGATATTGATGATATGGGTAGTACAAGAGTGGATCTACCACGAGATCAAGGAGGCTAAACCCTAGAAGCTAGCCTATGGTATGATTGTTTGTAATGGTTGTTCGTCCTACGGACTAAAACCCTCTGGTTTATATAGACACCGGAGAGGGCTAGGGTTACACAGAGTCGGTTACAATGGTAGGAGATCTACATATCCGTATCACCAAGCTTGCCTTCCACGCCAAGGAAAGTCCCATCCGGACACGGGACGAAGTCTTCAATCTTGTATCTTCATAGTCTTGGAGTCCGGCCGATGATGATAGTCCGGCTATCCGGACACACCCTAGTCCAGGACTCCCTCAGTAGCCCCTGAACCAGGCTTCAATGACGATGAGTCCGACGCGCATATTGTTCGGCATTGCAAGGCGGGTTCCTCCTCCGAATAATTCATAGAAGATTGTGAACACCAGGATAGTGTCCGGTTCCGCAAAATAAATTCCACATACCACCGCAGAGAGAATAATACGCACACAAGTTCAATCTGCTGACGTATTTTGGGGCATGACATCACGCCACCACCAAGCCTTTACTTGAATCATTTTCATTATACCACCTCAGCGCGTTTAGCGAAGCGGTTTCCTTGGCACGTCTTGTCGAAGCAGAGATCGTGTTCTCCTTATTCCGGGATTTAATCAATACGGACGTGGGTAACCCAACCGCGCTTGTTGCCATGCCTCCTCTATCAAAGGTGAGTCGCAAACGGTCACGGGGACGGCTCTTGGTATTCTCCCTCTTTATAATGGGACCAAGGCACGTTTCTTTTCTTCAACCCTCAATCGAATCTGCCTTTCTCTCCGAGTTCCAACACCCAGAGCCCTAGATTCGAGCATCTCGGACTTTCGACAATGTCCGGCTCCAACCTACAGGGCCGGTTGATGCCCTCCTCCATCACGGAAGAGGACGTGCTAAAGCTGAGAGAAGCCAGGTACCTGACCTACGAGATTTCGCACAGGCTGCCCGCCAAAGGGCAAGTTATCCCTACTTCCGAGCCCGATGAGAGCGTCGTGTTCGTGTCTCACCTCCGTCGGGGTTTAGGCTTCCCGATGGATCCTTTTGTGAGGGGGCTCATGTTTTACTACGGGCTGGAATTCCATGACCTGGCTCCGGAGTCCATCCTCCACATCTCATCATTCATCGTTGTCTGCGAAGCCTTCCTCCGCACTACTCCCCACTTTGGTTTGTGGCTCAAGACCTTCAATGTGGAGCCAAAGATGATCGAGGGGCGTCAAGCAGAGTGCGGAGGGGCGGTTGTAAGCAGAATGGCCGATGCTCCATGGCTCGAGGGCTCTTTCCCGGAGGAGCTCGGCTTGTGGCAACATGAGTGGTTCTATATTACCGCTCCTAGGGGCAGCAAGCAGAAGCCGCCGCCCATCTTTTGCTTGGGCCCTCCACAACGGCTGATGTCATGGGTCAACCAAGGGCTCAACAGGGGCCGTCAAAGGATGTACCCCTCTTGCAGGGCCGGATTCGAGACCTCCAAGAGAGGGAGATCAATCTAGTCGTAGTGATGCAGGTTATGCTGATTCGGCGTCTTCTGCCCTGCAAGCGTCGCCCCCTCCGCCTGTGGGAATTCAATCCAGAGGGGCCACGAGCTCTCCAACACTTCATGGGTACGACACCCGTGGAGATGTATAAATTGTTCTTCGGATCACAAGAGATGTGTCCGGAATTGACCGAGGATTCCGGCCTAAGCTGCAATCGCCCGGATGCTCAGGTAAGTGGCCCTGCGTCCGGACACACCATTCGTTTGCGCCTTCTTGAATTTGCCTTTTAACCAATCGTCTCTTGAATAGGAGTGGATAGCGCAAGCGAAACTGATACGGTGTCCGGCCCCCCTCCCGGAGACCGCGCCGGATCCCGTGCTGGTCAGGATGCTGAAGGTCGTGCCTTCAGAGGAAGGAGAAGGAGAGAACAGAGAAACTACCGCCTCTACCAAGGAGGCTTTTGAGAAAGGGGGAATCGAGAATCCCTCCTTCCAAGGGGAGAAGAGGACAGCTTCCGAAAACCCGGAGGCCAAGGCCTCAAAGCGGGGGAAGAGATCTTCACCAGAGGGTCCTGCGTCTGGGGAGGCCCCGGCTGCACTATCTCCCCTAAGGAATCAGCCCTCCAGCGAGCCGTAAGTAGAAAAAGGGGGGTTCTGTAATAAGAGATATCCCTATTTTTGCTTCTGAGGATAACCGAAGTTTTTACCTTGTAGTTCGGATCTCCGTCCTTCTCAGATGAGCTCGTCTTCGGGGGACCTTCGTCCGGAGATGATGGAGAGCGAAACGCCTCCATCTGCCGCACCATCAAGTAGGGCGGACGAACCTGAGGTGTCATCACGGAGGGTATCCCCGAGTCCGGCAGGGCCGGAGAGTTCGGCACCAACTGGTGTGCGGCTGGGGGAGCTGAAGGATCTGCTTGAGAGGGAGTCTATCTCAGAAGGTCATCGTACATTAATGAGTATGGTGATTGGAAGAATTTCGTCCGCTGAAGGCGGGTTGCATGAAGCCGTCAGAAGTTTGCTAGCGGGGTTTGAGGTACGTAAAAATGTCATACCTTCTGACAGTTTTACACATAAAGTGTGCCCTGTATAGATAGTAGCCCCTGAGAATCGGTATGTTGTCGAAAGCGACAACATGCCGAGGATCAAAATCGCAGGTGTTAATTTTCGCCTTTCCTATGCAGGTGGCGGATAGTCCGGTGGCCAGCCGGACTGATGGAGTTGCCGAACTAAAGCGGCAACTCGACGTTGCGGATGCGGACATCACGCTGGTCAATAAGCGACTTGACGAGTCACAAGGTATGTTGTTTCTCCGTGGTCACCTAGTAAGGGAGCCGAAGCCCACTCCTTACAACATGTATGCTTAATGCAGATGGTGCCTCTGCTGTGGAGGACCTTCGGGCAGAACTTGCTCGAGCCAAGGAGCTGGCCAGAAGGAGTGATGTGGCTGCCTCGAGGGCGGCCGAAGAGCTAGAAGCCGAAAGGGCTGCTCACTGCCGAAGTAGGGAGGAGATGGCCGTGAAGCTGAAAGATGCTACCGACCGCTATGAGGCTCTTGAAAAAGAACACCGAGCTGAGCGAGAAGACCTGAGGAAGGCCACCGCCGAAGCCAAGGATGCTCGTTCTGCAATGAGGGCTATAAAGGAGGAGCTGCACCAGGCCGGAGATATTGCGGCTGGCAAGCCCTTTCTGCTACGCAGGAGGTTTACAGATCCGAAGTATGCTCAGCTTGGCTAGCTGTGCGGTCTGGAGGATCCTTATATGGATCTAGCGGCGAGTGCGGCAGATGCTGTTGTGCACTTCCGAAGTCAAAAGGGTCACGAGACGGAAGAGCTTTTTTGTCCTAAATTCCACAGTCCGGAGCGTTCACTTCCACTGACCGATCGGTTGGCTGAGTGGGCTGAGCTGAATAGATTGTCCGGACTTGCCATGACGGATATCATGGCTCATGTCTGGCCGGATAGGCCCAAGCCGAAGAGTTACTTCGGCTTATTGCAGCAATTCCTTGGGGCGGTGCCGCATATAAAGGCGACGAAGCGGTCGGCCTGCATAGAGGGTGCACGGATGGCCCTCGCCCATGTGAAGACATACTGGACGGAGATGGATGCCACCGCTGTTGCAACTCGGGGTTCGGACGAGAGCCGGTTACCCGCCGAGCACTATTTTGGGGAAGTTCTGCGTGGTGCTCGTGTAATAGAGTCGCAGTGCTCGAAAAATGTCATGTTCAAATGATCTTTGTGGTTTGTAAAACAATATTTATAATATAAGCGCCTTTTGTACTTGTGCGTTCAAGTATTGAAATATCTCCTGTGCGGCCGTTAATGTATACTTGTGTATAACCTGAAAGATGGCAGTCTTTGGCTTCAGCCCCCACGCACATGGTGCGGGGGTGTTTGCGAAATAGCGCATTTTCACACTTAATCCAACGTCTTGGTCCTGTGAAGGAGGTGGTAGCGTAGCAAATGAGGCAACCGGACTATAATGCTTTATCACTTTCACTTAGCCATAGGAGTTCGAAGGTGGGGCTACGATATAGCCCCTAGGGGCATCGCGCTCTCCGGATTTGGGCCGCGTGTGTGCCTGACCGGGAAGCGGTCCTTCGTCAAAGCGGAGGAATTCTAAACATTCCAGAGGTCGATCGAGTGGTTGACCAGTCTCTTGCTACATCATGATAGTCAGTTTTCGGCTTTCTCTACTGAGGTGCTCACCCGGCCGAACCGGGGCACAATCGCAGTAGTTCTCCTGGTGCCGCGTTAGCCGATGATATGGAACATAAGGCAGTAAAACACAGGAGCCGGGCAAACCCAACATTTGACCAAAGACATGATTCGGAGCTGATGCATATAAGGCCTAACTCGAGACGCCGAACACTCCCTGAGGTGTTCGGTCTTTATGATGACGGGCAGATCAATGCCCTAAGCCCCTAGTGTCCAGGTACACGCGAGATCCTCTGACGCGGCCGATGCCAAAACGTCAGCCTCCTCTCTGGTTATGGTGAGAAACTAGGGGATGTATAGCAACAAGAGACAGTAAAAAAGGTTTAAGCAGGGTCTTAATCTGAAAAGAACCCTTGCAACGGGTCCCTACTGCACGTCTGCGCCTGTGTCTCCGTTGTGCTGTATCCTGGACGGGTGTAACATGTTGTTCATCTGTAAAAGAGAGGAACTTAGTTTGAAAAGAAATCGTGTGAAAAATGTATTTAAAACAGAGTATGAATAAATGAATAAAGTTGAGCCTTTTTTGTTGGCTCTTTATTGCTCATACACACAGCCCCTTGCGAAGGGGTGTGCGGCTAGGGAGCCCCTAGTCTATTTATGCCAGACTCGCCTAGCCGTGTCCGGGGTCTTGAATGACCTTTTAATGAGATGATGCCGCGTGGACCGGGCATTTTAAGTGTAAGAGACGCGTAGTGCGGTATTGCGTTAAAGCGGACAAAAGCTTCGCGTCCCAATAGTGCTTGATGGCTACTTTTGAATGGGGCAACATGAAAGATTAGCTTTTCGCGTCGGAAGTTGTCGGGTGACCCGAACACAACTTCTAGTAGTAAGGAGCCCGTGCACTTGGCGTGAGGGCCTGGCGTCACTCCTTTGAAGGAAGTGCGGCTATGGCGAATTTTAGTAGGGTCTATCCCCAACTTGCGGAGTGTGTCCGGATATAGCAGGTTTAAATCGCTGCCGCCATCCATTAGGACTTGTGTAAATTGTAGTCCGTCGATTATAGGATCCAATATCAGAGCAGTCCATCCTGCGTTTCGGACGCTTCTGGAATAGTCCAGGTGGTCGAAAGTAATTGGTTTTGACATCCAATCTCGGGGTTCTGCTGGGGTGGACCGTGCGACACGTACTTCAGCGAGTGCCGCGCTATTGTTCCGTAGTATCACATGAAGTGAGTTTACTGTTTTAACTTCTTGTGGGAAAGTCTTTTGTTTTCCCGCGCTCTGCTGGTGGGGTTCGTCGTCATCCTCGCTTGGCGCGTCGAGCCCCTTGTGTTCGGCGTTGAGTCGGCCGGACTGTTTGAAGACCCAACAATCTCGGTGGGTGTGGTTTGCAGGCTTCCCGGGTGTACTGTGGATTTGACATATCCGATCCAAAATTTTGTTTAGGTTGGATAGCTCGTCACTGTTGTCCTTAAGGGGCAGTGTTTTGTTGTTCGGCCGCGAGCTTTTGAATCCGGCGTTAACCGCCGTGCTCTTTGGGCTCTTTTCTTTATTTTGGCGTTGGTCCTTTCTGCGCCGTGATTTTCTGTTTCCATTTCTGATCTCGGATGTACTCGGGTCGCTGGTGCTGCGTCTTGCTAGCCAGCTATCTTCCCCCGCGCAAAAGCGGGTCATGAGGCTTGTTAGCGTGGCCATTGTTCTCGGCTTCTCTTGGCCGAGGTGTCTGGCGAGGTATTTGTCTCGGACATTATGTTTAAAAGCTGCTAAGGCTTCGGTGTCCGGACAGTCGACTATTTGGTTCTTTTTGGTGAGGAACTTGTTCCAGAATTTGCGCGCTGATTCTCCGGGCTGTTGGGTTATGTGACTTAAATCGTCTGCATCCGGAGGGCGGACATAAGTCCCCTGAAAATTTGCTCTAAACACGTCCTCGAGCTCTTCCCAGCTTCCAATGGTATTTTCTGGGAGGCTTTTGAGCCAATGCCTAGCTGGCCCTTTGAGCTTGAGGGGTAGATAGTTTATGGCGTGGAGTTCATCTCCTCTAGCCTTATGTATATGCAAGATGTAATCCTCAATCCATACTCCGGGGTCTGTTGTTCCGTCGTTTGCCTCTATGTTTACGGGCTTGAACCCCGCTAGAAATTCATGATCCAGCACCTCGTCGGTGAAACATAGTGGGTGTGCGACGCCCCTGTGTTTAGGTGTGCCGTTATCTTCGAGTACTCGGCGTGTTGTGTTGCTTCCTGGGGCCCTCTTCTTTGGCCCATAAATGGACCTGACCGGGCCATCCATTTTGCGAGGATCTTTTTTATGTGTGTCGTCTACCGGCTTGTGTGCAGCGCCGCTTGCCGCTCTTGGCCTGTCATCTGGTCGTCTATCCGGCTAGGCGGCCTCTTTGCTTTTTGATTGTGGGGGCTCTACGGCCTCCTCGTCGAATTCGGGCAGCAGCTTGCGCTTCGGGTAGCTCTTTGTTTGGTGGCTATTGCCATATTTGTCCGCGGTCTTGAGTACTTTGCTTCACCTCATTCTGAGTATGTCTTCCGCTGTTTTGAGCTTCCGTTTCTCCTTCTTCAAACTTCTTGCAGTGGCGACAAGCCTTTTTTGAAGGTTCTTGTGCTCCGGTGGTGTGTCCGGCGTGAGATCGTCTGGACTGTTGTTTTCACCGAGGATGAGTTGATTATCCAATTCATCCTGTTTGGATGGTTGCTTGGTTGCATGTTTGTCACCCGCTGGTTTGCCCTGCTCTATGGCTGGGTCATTATGAGTGCTGTTGTTATCGAGGCGGGACTTTGGGCGGCGCTTGCGTCGCCGTTTTGGTTGTTTTTCGGGGGAATTATCCTTCGCTGTGTCCCGTTGTTCCTCGTTATCGCTCCCTTTTGGGGTGTCCACCATGTATATATCATGAATTGAGGTGGCTTTCCAGTGCCCGGTAGGCGCTGGTTCTTGGTCGTCTCCGGCATCGTCGTCCATACCGTCGATGTCTTCGGAGTCATAGTCTAGCATGTCGGTTAAATCGTCGACAGTGGCTACAAAGTGGGTGGTGGGTGGGATTTGAATTTCTTCGTCGTTCCATTCCCAACCATCCTGACCGCAGTCCGGCCAGGGCTCTCCTGATAACGAGAGATACTTTAGCGAATTCAAGATGTCGCCAAAGGGTGAGTGCTGGAAGATGTCCGCGGCGGTGAACTCCATGATCGGCGCCCAGTCAGATTCGATTGGCAGGGGCGCAGGAGGTTCGGAGTCCGACAAGGAGTCCGGCACCTCGGAGTCACGGGCTTCGCAAAGGACAAGGTCAGTATTCGGCTCCATCGCCGTAGAAGTTGCAGCCCCCGAGGCGGTGTCCAGCCACCTATCCTCGATCGGTGCGGTCGGCTCCGAATTATGGGTCAGAGCGGACTCATGTGCGGCCTCCAGGGTACTGTCCGGTGGCAGAGCTAAATCATGCCCATCGTGACAGTGCGGCGCGCTCGGCTGTGGCTCGAATCCATCAAAGATCAAGTCGCCGCGGATGTCAGCCGTGAAGTTTAAGCTTCCAAGCCTGACCTGATGGCCAGGGGCGCAACTTTTGATCTGCTCCAGATGGCCAAGCGAATTGGCCCGCAGTGCAAAGCCGCCGAACACGAAGATCTGTCCGGGGAGAAAAGTCTCGCCCTGGACTGCGTTGTTGTTGTTGATGATCGAAGGAGCCATCGAGCCTATTGGTGACGACACAGAGGAACTCTCAATGAAAGCACCAATGTCGGTGTCAAAACCGGCGGATCTCGGGTAGGGGGTCCCGAACTGTGCGTCTAGGCGGATGGTAACAGGAGACAAGGGACACGATGTTTTTACCCAGGTTCGGGCCCTCTCGATGGAGGTAAAACCCTACTCCTGCTTGATTGATATTGATGATATGGGTAGTACAAGAGTGGATCTACCACGAGATCAAGGAGGCTAAACCCTAGAAGCTAGCCTATGGTATGATTGTTTGTAATGGTTGTTCATCCTACGGACTAAAACCCTCTGGTTTATATAGACACCGGAGAGGGCTAGGGTTACACAGAGTCGGTTACAATGGTAGGAGATCTACATATCTGTATTGCCAAGCTTGCCTTCCACGCCAAGGAAAGTCCCATCCGGACACGGGATGAAGTCTTCAATCTTGTATCTTCATAGTCTTGGAGTCCGGCCGATGATGATAGTCCGGCTATCCGGACACCCCCTAGTCCAGGACTCCCTCAGTCGAGTTCATACCAGCTTTTCTCATCTCAATCAGTCCATCATATATCATCATTATTGCCTTTCACTTGCACAACTGAACAATGTGTATAATAATAATAGTGCACGTGCATTGGACTAAGCTGGAATCTGCAAGCATTCAACTCAAGAGAGAAGACAAAGTAATATGGGCTCTAAGTTAAATAAACAATCATGCATATGAGAGCCACTAAACATTTTCAGTATGGTCTTCTACTCTCGACCCCCAAATAAAATAAAATAAAATAAAACTATTTACATGGGAAAGCTCCCAACAAACAAGAAGAAGAACGAGAAATCTTTTGGGTTTTCATTTTAAGTCTACTACAAGCATGGAAATTAAACTAACTAATTTTTTTTGGTTTTTCTTAAGGTTTATCAAACACACAAGAAGAAAGCTAGAAAAAGAAAATTAAACTAACATGGATAATATAATGAAAGAATATGAGCACCGACGACTAGAATAGTGTGTGAACATGAATGTAAAGTTGGTGAGAAATACGTACTCCCCCAAGCTTAGGCTTTTGGCGTAAGTTGGTCTACTGCCAAGGACCTCGGCTACTCTCCCCAGTGTACTGAGAGGTGTAATCAAGATACCACTGGCTGGCCATCTCCTCCGGATCCCACTAGTAAGATGATGCACGATAAGGGTCTAGTGAAGGTTCCGGCTCAGGCTCAGGCTCTGGAGTGGATGCTTGGCCTCGATGAGTGTACACCGCCTCCGGCGTGACAAGATGATTAACTGAAGTCAAATCAAACAATAGAGGCGCATGCAGAATAATAGTCTCATTGTGTTTCTTATTAAATCTCAATTTATACAGAAGCATCTTATCTTCGTTGTCAACAATAAACTCATGCGCTACCATGCTCCTGTAATCTAAAATGTAAGGAGGCAATATTGTCTCCTCTTTTTCATGGTGCCTAATAGGTATCTCAAAATGTTTAGCAAGACGTGCAACATAGATACCTCCAAAAATGGGGCCTTTTGTACGATTCAGGCTCAGCCGTTTAGCAATGACGGCACCCATACTAAAACTATTATCACCAAACATGGCATGGAATAGAATAATAATACCAGGCACACTGAAGTTTCCACTATTTCCATGACCAATTAAGCATCTACTAGAAAATATGGCAAAGTAGCGTAAAACAGGAAAGTGTATGCTAGAGATTCTCGCATCGGAACCCTTCTTTGGATCCCCTACAGTTATAGTGTTAACAAAGCCATCCACATCTTTACGACGTGGTTCATCTAATTTACCCTCAAAGGGTATTTTACATACCGCGCAAAAATTACGTAAAAACATTTCCTTGAATTCATCATATAAATGAAATGATACTGAAGGTGGTGACTTCTTAGGATAATAATAAAAGTTTTTGCACGAAAGTATTGGTGAGTAAGAGATACTAATCGATCCGGTCGTGGAGGAAGTCGGTGAGGCTTGCATTTTCAATTAAAGAATAAAAGTCTTCATAAATTCCGGCTTCTCTCAAGAAATTGTCACAGGGCCATTCACACGGCCGTACTTACGCTATGCGAGGAAGATTATACTTGGCCTTTTCCTTCTCTTTAGCTTGTCTTTCCTGGGAGCCTTGGCTAGAAGAGCCCCTCAAGAATCTCCTTAACATTTTCTGAAAATTTCTGAAATTTTAGTAACTTAAAAATAGAAGTGAATATAACTAAGCAAGATTAGTAGCAACTACTCCTACAAGTGCCTAGAGCCTATAGCATGCATTAGAATTACTTGGGACCTCATAAATTTGACATGCAAGCTCAAGAACAGGGTCACCTATGCAGCAAAAATTTGCAATGAATAAAGCACTAGAACAAAAACTAATTGGACCAATGGAGGAGTCACATACCAAGCTACAATCTCCCAAAGCAGTTTTGTGAATGGAGCTTTGAGCAAGGAGATCGAAAATCGCAGCAAAATGAGCTAGAACTTGTGCTTGAGCTGGATTGGGATTTTTTTGGGAAGAAGATGGAGTGTATGGGTGTAGGAATAAGTGGAGGGGGCCACCCTAGGCCCACGAGACAGGGGGCGTGCCCAGGGGGTGTGGGCGCGCCCTCCACCCTCGTGGCCAGGTGCTTGCCCCTCCTGCAGTGTTTTCAGTGCCTAAAATCCTCAAATATTCCATAAAAAATCATACTAAATTTGCAGGGCATTTGGAGCACTTTTATTTTCGGGATATTTTTTATTGCACGGATAAATCAGAAAATAGACAGATAATACTATTTTTGCTTTATTTATTCTAAATAACAGAAAGTAAAAGAAAGGGTACAGAAGGTTGTGCCTTCTAGTTTCATCCATCTCATGATCGTCAAAAAGAATCCACTAACAAGGTTGATCAAGTCTTGTTAACAAACTCATTCCGAATAACACGGAACCGGAGAAATTTCGAATAACACTAAGTTACCTCAACGGGGATATGAACATCCCCAACAATAAGAATATCATACTTTTTCTTGACCGTAGGAAGAGGAAATTCAAAACCTCCAATAATAATAGTTGGAACTTTTCCAATAGAATTGATGCTATGAACATGAGATTGTTTCCTCGAAAAGTGTATCGTATGCTCATTACCATTAACATGAAAAGTGACATTGCCTTTGTTGCAATCAATAACAGCCCCTGCAGTATTCAAAAAGGGTCTACCAAGGATAATCGACATACTATCGTCCTCGGGAATATCAAGAATAACAAAGTCCGTTAAGATAGTGACATTTGCAACCACAACAGGCACATCCTCACAAATGCCGACAGGTATAGTAGTTGATTTATCAGCCATTTGCAAAGATATTTCAGTAGGTGTCAACTTATTCAATTCAAGTCTATGATATAAAGAGAGAGGCATAACACTAACACCGTCTCCAAGGTCACATAAAGCAGTTTTAACATAATTTCTTTTAATGGAGCATGGTATAGTTGGTACCCCTGGATCTCCAAGCTTCTTTGGTATTCCACCCTTAAAAGTGTAATTAGAAAGCATGGTGGAAATTTCAGCTTCTGGTATCTTTCTTTTATTTGTAATGATATCCTTCATATACTTAGCATACGGATTTACTTTAAGCATATCAGTCAAGCGCATACGTAAGAAGATAGGTCTAATCATTTCAGCAAAGCGCTCAAAATCCTCATCATCCTTTGTCTTGGATGGTTTAGGAGGAAAGGGCATGGGTTTCTGAACCCGTGGTTCTCTTTCCCTACCGTGCTTCCTAGCAACAAAATCTCTCTTATCATAACGTTGATTCTTTGATTGTGGGTTATCAAGATCAACAGGAGGTTCAATCTCTACTTCATTATTTTTGCTAGGTTGAGAATCAACATGAACATTATCATTAATGTTATCTCTAGGTTCATGTTCATCACCTGATTGTGTTTCAGCATCAGAAATAGAAATATCATTGGGATTCTCAGGTGTGTCTACAACAGGTTCACTAGAAGCATGCAAAGTCCTATCATTTTTCTTTTTCTTCTTTTTAGAAGAACTAGGTGCCTCTAAATTATTTCTCTGAGAATCCTGCTCGATTCTCTTAGGGTGGCCTTCAGGATACAAAGGTTCCTGAGTCATTCTACTAGTTCTAGTAGCCACTCTAACAACAAAGTCATATTTATTATTTAATTCATCGAGCAAATCACTTTGAGCTTTAAGTACTTGCTCAGCTTGAGTGGTAACCATAGAAGCATATTTGCTAATGAGTTTAAGTTCACCTTTAACTCTAGCCATATAATCACTCAAGCGTCCTATCTCGAAAGCATTACTCTTTAATTCTTTACCAACGTAAGCATTAAAACTTTCTTGTCTAGCCATAAAGTCATCAAATTCATCTAAGCATGGGCTATGAAATTTAGTAGAGGCAATTTCAACTTTATCATAT